>OY660878.1:26545954-27925954 GCA_962446985.1 Xyrichtys novacula
TTGTTGTCTGTTGGTAGTTCACCTCTCCAGAATAGATGTTATCCTTAACTTGACACTTGGTCATTGTGTGGACCAAGTTTGTTCATCTTAATCGTCTATTCATCAACACTTTTGGTTCTACCTTTCTGTTATTGTTCTGTAGCTGAGCCAACAAACCAATGGTTTGTTTTCAGATTGGTTCTGTAACGCTTGGTGGCGTTTGGTCTGCTAAAAGCTGCTCTTGCTAGCTGGTGTTTTCAAAGCAGACGGCACCTCACCACGAAACATGACAACTTTGAAACAGTTTGATTCCTGCCAGGTATGTTCACAAATTAGACCGTCAGGTTGTTGGTGCAAACAGCCCATCTCTGATTTTTCGTCGCGTGGTGAGGATCTTGAAATACAGTTTATGTTGCGAAGTAATCCCATGCTAGTGAAGCTAGTCAAGCCAAAGTACCTTCAGTATCTTTGACTTTCTGCGGCTTGAAACAACTCCGTCAGACTTTAGAGGAAGACCCGATAGTTGATCAATCAATCCATGTTGACCGCAGCAGGATAAAAGCTAATTAGCTAACTAAGTGGTATCAATAAGGACTCTATTCTAGAGCTCGACCAATTCATCGGCAGCCTGATTGATTCGGCAAAGTTTTGCCTGTTTGAGACTAATCGGTAATAGGCCAAAACTCGCCGATATTTGGCCGATATTTTCAGAAATAAACTGCAGAAAATAAGATTCGGTTTCACTTCGAAAATGTTCCGCCATTTGAAAAGTTCCCCAACTTATCCTGTAGATGGCGCAGCGACCTCATGACAGTCTTTATCCACTAACTACTTCACAGCACAGCAGAGTGTTGGATCTTGTAGTTGAAAACGCTTTTCTGGTCCAAGTTTGATCAGTCGGTTTTCCTGTCGGTGTGAAGAGCAGTAGCCTACAGTATATCTACAGTATACTGTAGATATCTACCGAATATGGTTTTTTATAACTTAAAAATTTTTTTTTTTGAATCGTCCGATTAATCAGTAATCAGATTTTTTCCCCCACTAATAAACGGTATGGGCATCGGCCCCCAGAAATTCATATCGGTCGGGCCCTACTCTATTCATTAACGGTCTTCCCATTCCAACTCAGGTCTTACTGCAGTCAACGATCAAGTCCAAGCCACCAGTCCTTGAAATTTGAACTCACTTTGACTCAAGTCTTCCTCTTCGGCTTTCACGTTTGACTCCTTCATCTTCAAACGTCAACCTGCTAATCTGCAACAAAAAGCACAACCCCTCCACGCCATAACTGCTCAGTAGGAAACAGTTTGTGTGACACAGCTCCGCACTCAGCTGCGTGTGTGTGTGTGTTTGAGCTGGTGTCTCTCCCCCGGGCCATAATGCAGCAAATTAGACTGTTGTCTTAGTCAACTCTCCGTGCTAAATAACAGTTAAATGTACTGTAAGTCAGCGTTTTTTCCACACTCAGCAGCACAGATTTTTTGCTGAGAGGTCGCTGCTCGTGGTTGGCAGTCAGAGACGGGCTGTTTCCTAGATTAGCTTTGATGTAAACCACTATTAGGCCGACTCCAAATGGGCCCTGAAGGGTAGAAAGCTTTGGCTTTGTGTGCGCTGCAACATCTTTTTTTTCCCCTTTTATTTGCTGTGAGCCTCAATAAATACTCACCTGATTATTTCTTGCGGCCAGAACGTGCCTGAATATCTTTACAGAATGGCGATGCTTGTTGTATGAGTCATTACGAGTGGATTTTATAATGCTCAACAAGGTATAATAATATATGCAACAATATATTAGAAAGTACTGAGCAGCATCAGCGTGAATCACATCTAACTGGGACAGATGCTACGCTTCTTCTGTCAATTTGCCCACTAAAATTGGGCTCATTACAACTTAATAGCCATCAAATCCACTGGATAGTTAATATCCTTTTCATTGTGAAGTTGTATTAATCCCTTTCTGTTCCACAGCCATGTCCAATGTGGTTTTACCAGGAGTAATGAAAGAAAAGCCTCCCTGCTAAATGCAATTATAGAGTGTGAATCATGTACAGTTAAACTGTAATGATTCTGGAGCCGGTGGAATAATTATCACGTTTCATTTATAGATATCTTCATTTCAGATGTGTCATGATGTGAGATTTTCAAAGCCGGGATTCATCTAGGACGTTTTTTCATTTCTCCAAGCACGCGAACGCTGGGGGACGCCTCACATAAGGAGTCTGAAAGAAGGTGTAGTGATAATCCTCAATATGCAAGAGGTCCAAGGAAGTTCAGTCAGGGATTTTAGAAAAATGATCCCCTGAAGGAAACATGTCCACAGGGATTACAATAGAGAGAACATCTCAAAGTGTTTTTTGGTGCTTATGTAAACAGTGCAGCCATATCTGCCTCATAAAGATAAGTCTAATGTGTTTTCACCGACAGATATCTCACGAGGAGACTAAACACCAACAGATTTTTATATTTTCATTTGTCTTTGTGTTCAAGCCCTGATATCAGTATGAAAATTCAAAGGTTTACCCAAACTGTTGGCTTCTGTTTGGGTGAATTTTCTGAAAACAACATTTTAGGCTATTATTTACTTCTTTATCATCCTGGTTCTGAGGAAGAAATACTAGGGCTGTAAAGTCCTAGTCGACTGGTCGACTTATTGGTCGATACGCCCTGAGTCGACCAAAATTCTGATTGGTCGGCTCGATTTTTTTTCGCGTCAATTTACAGTTGATGGTTAATTTCTTTAGGAGGAATGTACCAAGTGCTAATGGGGGTGTTTTCAGAGCACCCCGGTTTCACAGGTAACAGCCTGTCTAAGAACGCCCCCCCTTGTTTTCACCAATAGAGAGCGGCTAGAGACAGGAAGATTGAAGAGCGTCCACGTTAATCAACGTACGCTGGTTTGCTGAATATATTATTTGTGTTTAATTGCCTTCTTGTTCTGATATCAGTATATTTACACCCAGCTGAGTTGCGTCGTTCCCTGCCGCAGAAGGATTTGCCTTCAGAGTTGGAAAAAGTAGTCGATATTTGGTCTAAAATTTCAGGGCTTTAGTCGACCAAGAATTTCTTTGGTTGATTACACTCCAAAATCCCTAAACTTACTCAAAGGTGTAGTTTTCTCTTTGCATTTTACAGTTTCAACATGGATTTGTGGTTGTACAGTCAAACTGTATTCACTGACAGCGTTTTTTGGAAGATTTACACCCCATGCGGGGACTTCCACTGCAGAGTTAATTCTGTTTTCAATGCAGGAGCAGCAACAGATAGTTAGCTGAGGCCTGGAGGTGCAACTTCCTTCAGTTTTTTATTTTTCTATCTGTACCTGAGATTACAGCCGATGAGCTGGTTGCGGTTCTTGAGAGACTCAGGTTGTTTACTTCGATTTCCAGGTCATCCTGGGTCATCTAGGAAGTCTAACTTTGAAGCCTCTTATTTCACCTTCCCGTTACACATTAAGTCCCTGGACCTTTGTTGTTGGTTTGGTAACATCCTGTGTTATATAATTTCCTTTAGATATATTTTATTCAGTTGAATCCTCAAAGCCATTAAGCTGCGCAAAGTGCAGACAACTGTAAACGGTTGCTTGCACTCTCAGCTCGTGAGAGGCCCTCAAGTGCTCATCGCCTGTGTTTGGATTCAGCGCCTCTGATGAGCGCCGTGATTTCAAAGTGTACAATTGCAATCTAAAGATTCCCTACAGGCTCTGAAAGCCTTTTGACCTTGTGGAGCAGAAGAATGAGGCAGAAGTCTCCGTGAATGGGTTCATTATTTAGCCCTCGGCGCTCGCTCCTGTTCGGCACACGGAGATTTATTTGTGTAAAAGGGCTCTTCCTTTCGACTCACCTCAACATGTGCCGTCCTTTTTTCTTCGCGTTTTTCAACCTCGCTGACCGAAGTGGAAACTATAAATTAACAGAGAGGGAACAGCACAGCAGCGATTCGAAAGAAGAGGTTTGGAATAAGCACGAGTTCAGCTCCGGTTCCTGTATCATTATTTGCTTTAGAGACACTTAAGGAAGCTGGTATCTATGGCGATTAAAAAGAACGAGGACCACGACGTTCCCGGGTCACCCTCTACCTCGCACACTATCTCCATTAAGCTCGGGCACTTTATTCGCCTGCAGATTTGCATAATTTATGAAGTGGCCTTAGGAAGTTTCCTCCTTATTACAAGGCGTGTTATTACACTTTATTAAGTTCAGAATCGAGGCCTTTGTGTGCGCCGCCTGATAACACGGTGGACATGAAACACACTGATAGGACCAATTTTCTATTCACTTTGAGCGTGTGTGACTCAGACTGGTCCTTGAAACTTCTATCGCCAAGGAAACTCTGTCACCTCCTCCTTGGGACGGAGAGGACACTGTGTAAAGTCTGCAAAATGTCCCTAAAAAGGAGAGAGAAAACCACAAGACTGCTAAATAGATATCCAACAATAAAAAATCAGGACATGTACAAGACAGTAGAGAAGATCTGTTTTTTTTTTTCCCGTCCCTTCTTATTTTAACAAAGTTTTGTGTTTAACCTGGCTTCCTTCAACACATTTATGCCATTTTATGTAAGGGTCGAATCCTGACATGGGAATAAACACAAGATAAGAGTAAAAACTAGGGCTGAAACGATTACTCGAGTAACTCGAGTAACTCGATTAATAAAATTCCTCGAGGCAAATTATATGCCTCGAGGAATCGTTTAAATCCGGAACCATGTGCAGCGCACGGTGTTTGACACGGACGGTTATTTCTGTTGCGCAGAAGCGTGCTCTTTCCGCTCCTTCCGCTGCCGCGCGTTTGGTTCAATCATGGAGGGAAACGAGGACAGACAGAAGCTGTGTCCGAAATGGCATACTGCCTGCTATCTACTTACCTACTCAAGCAGTAGCTACTGCCTACTGACTACTCAAAGATGATTTGAGTATGCCGCGGCTGCCCGAGCGTTTACACACATACATACTAAATACCCCAGAATGCATTTCGTGCCGGCCGGACGCAGCGCCGGGAAAATTTAAATAGTCCTACCACAAGCTACATAGAACGACTGCATCCCGGACAAATTATATAAATTCATTCAATAATAATATTTTTTCTAGCGAGAAAGTAAGTGTTTACATCACGATTATGAGCCCAGTTGTTTGAAATAGTGGCTGTTTGTAAATTTGTCTCGGCGTTTTCGGAGACCGAAGCGTCCACTTGGTCGGTGTTTGCGTCTGTTTACCGTAAACACCGGGCAGCAGCAGCTCCCCCTTCACGTTTCCAAATTATTGCGAAGTGTTTTCATAATCAACATCTACACGACACAAACCGGGCGGCAGTGGATGAAAAAAATCACACAAACATCCGTGTATCCATGGTGATAATGCTATACACCACCTGCTAGGCGTGTGATGAGCAGCAGAGGGCTGCAAAATGACCAACACACAACAACATGTAAATAAAAATGTAACACTTTTATATATTGAATAAATGTACATTTGCTTGTCAAATTATGTTAGTATCCAAGAATTATATTATTTCAGCCTATTAATTAAACAAGTAAAATTAGATCCAAAGCCTGGAAATAGTTGTGACTGGTTTAGTGAAAACTGCAAAGATCATTACCATAGCAATTAAAAGACCATCTGCAGACCTTGCCTTCAGTAGTTTCATGTGAACTACATGGTAAAATGTAAAACTTTTGGTTCCTGATTTATGCAGTAAAAATATTCATTTGAAAGACCTGGCCTATTTCAGTTTTGTGTGTTACTGATGGTTTTTAATGAGGCAAACGTGATTCAATGCAAAGTATTACAGTGAGAGCAAAACATTTCTTATCCGATTACTCGATTAATCGACAGATTAATCGATAGAGTACTCGATTACTAAAATAATCGATAGCTGCAGCCCTAGTAAAAACAATAGGAAAACTGCAGTAAAGTAGCTAAACTGCTTTTACCATGATGCTGTAGCCTAGCTTGCTACATTTCTTTTGTGGGGTTAGCGTTAATGACGTGAAATTTTCACCTTTTCCATTTTAGCAAGCAACCCTAATGTGTAGGTCTGCTTGGATTTCATAAACAATAATAACCCCCCAATAATCGGTATCGGACCCAAAAAATCCACATCAGTCAGGCCCTAATAACTTGTAACTAACGTAACCTTCGGGGATCAACAAAGTTCTTTGTCTTCGTCTTCGTCTTCGTCTTCGTCTTAGTCTTAGTCTTCTTCTTCGTCTTCGTCTTCGTCTTCTTCGTCTTCGTCTTGAAAATATATCTTTAAGGTTTTAGAAGATCAGGGATGGTCCGTTTCAACGTCTCTGTATGTAAACCACTTTAAATTTGGTCTAAAAGTGTTTTTTTTTTCACACCTTACCTGTTTAATCGGCACATTAGTGTTTATTTTTTCCTTACCAGAGACTTTCAAACTGTAAAACAAAATATTAAAATAATCTCAGCTCATAACAAACTAATTTTTTTTATTCTTGACGTGAGACAGCTTCTGTTCCCACTCTGAGTTATTATTATTTCTTATTACCAGGTTGTATTAGTCGCACACTCACACTGCTTCATCAGTATTTAGCTGTTTATTCTGCTCTCAGAGAGAAGACAGATCTGCTTTTATTATTTTTATTATTATTATTATTATGCTTATTATTACTGCCATTATTTTCTGGCTGGTTTTCATGCAAACAGGTTCTCTCCCTCAGTTGTGTTTTGACTCATTGTCTCGGCTAAAAACACCAAAACACATTTTAATTTGGCCGCCGGTGTCTGGAGGAGCTCTGTTACCGTTCCCCTTACATGCTTGTTTCTTACACCAGTTAACAAGGTTAGGACAGGATTTCGACTCCTGAATGTCACGCTGGTTTTAAAGGAGCTGAATTTAATAAGCTCCCCTGTCAGGTCGGGTTGCAGCAGTGCATTAATTTGCATGAATATGTATTAGCATCTCTTCCTCACATTTAAAGGATTAACAGCCGAGTCTGTTACCTGTTTTAGAATTGCCGGAGGTGGAGTATTTTAGGCCTCACCGTGGGGGGAATGATTTCCCATCATTTTTATCATGTGCTGGTGGCCATGCTGCTCTGAACTGATGTCTATACTTCCAGCAGAACTGTCTTAAGACGCTGCACCTCCACGGCCTTCAGTAATTACGTGATTCCAATCTACATATTATGATAATTCCGCAGCCATAAGTCACGCCGCTCATTTAGAGTTCTGCATTAATAGACTCGGTCTGTCCGCCTGGTTCAGGGTGGAGGTGTGTTTTTTTGACCCACTTCCAGGAGGCGGTGTCACTGATGGTTCATTCAGCTGAGTCAGGTCTGCCCCCCCACCCTCCCTCTCAGTGTCCTCACTACCCAGTTTATTTGCCCTCATCATCCCCAGGCCAATACATCCCCATTTAGTGATGCTGACAGTGGGAATGAACAGAGCTACAAATAGCACAGGGTCATTAAACGAGGGCAAAAGTGACCGGGAGGGAGGAACAGAGCGCTTGTTTGCAGGCGAGGTTGCCGGTTCAAACCCCAGGATGGCAAGGTCAAGAGAGAGTGAGAGTGCGTCTTTCATCAGCAGCAAACTCTGCATGTATTTTCTACTCAGGGATACTCAAACGATCAATCTTCAACAGTGGATATAGTGGAATTTCACTGGTTTGTTTCTAGTTTGTCCATTTTGTGCTTCTGTAAAAACATGTTAGTGCAATAATCTTGTAAATTGAGTGGTCTGTACATGTGAACAGGACAAAACCGCCTAAAAATGAGTGACTAAGCATTTTGCAGATATTTTTGATAGTGGCAGAGCAGCGGCTCGTGTACGTGTTTACATTCAATGGTCTTGTGACACAGGGATAAACACACTGCCTGCCCGGGAGTTGGTTTCTCTGTGTGTTCAAGTAAAAATCTGCACTAAAATAACTCAAGATAGGCGTCTATCACAGATATAATTCTAGTATGCAGTGTCTCGGGTCTGATAATTGACATTGCGCATCCTGTAATGGGACTTTTCTGCATGCCCATGTTGCTGAATTTTTTTATGGATGCTGATAGGGCCTGACGATTAATCGAAAATTTACTGATACAGAAATTTATGACAATAACCAATGCCATTTTACTCATGCTAATATATTCTGTGTCAAAAAAGAAATAAATAGTTGGTTTTGGATGTGTGTAGGTAGGCTATGGTCTCATGTCCCCTTAAGACGCTGTCCTACAAAGAGGGAAAGACAGGTGAGGAGATGGAGGACGGGTCAAAAGTTTGTCTGAAGTAGACTAAGTTAATGTGGGAGGGGGTGAGCAGCTTGTGGAGTAGTTATCGTCCATTTATAGTTATCGAGGTGAACTGATCAATATATTGTGATATTGATTTGAGGCCATATTGCCCAGCCCTATTCAACGGTCTTGTGACAGGGATATTCACACTGCCTGGCCAGGAGTTGAAAATCTGCACTAACATAATTTAAGATTGGAGCCTATCACGGGTATAATGCTGGTAACGTTATTGAGACTCTGTCATGATCCCAGTCCTCATCAATACTGCTATGGAGTCCTTTGTTTTATTGACTTCCCTCTAACTTCTTACTTTTGCCTGATTTCTTGTTTTACCGAACCGACCCTGAACACCTCACAGTGCGATCGCCTGTCAACTTAGTTAGTTAGCTAACCAGCTTTTATCCTGCTGCTGTAAAAACATGGATTTTAACTCCTAATTCATCACTGGATCAAGACTTTAAACTATCTGGACTCGCTCTTAAGTCTGGCTGTGTTTTACCCAGACTGCTTTGAGTGTAGAGGAGGATGGCAGCCCTGCAGCACCTGCAGCCACTGCCGTGTTGATGGAGTCGTCACAGACAGTCAAAGGTTCTGGATTTGATGCTCAATGTTTCGGGCTACAACTAAACCCAGAGACGCAATAACAGACTTGATCATCTCAAACATTATTGATTATCTTGTTTTGAAAATTGATCCTCATTCCTGTTTTACTCTGATTTAAACATTGTTCACAGTTTTCTGTACTCTCACACTGGATTCAGTTTTAATCACCACAGTTTCTGTTTTTTAAACTTTGCATTATCCAGAGTACACACAGATGTTTATTTAAGCTCATGTCTAATTTTGCGAGTTTTCCTGCCAGGAAGCGCCCGTTTAAATCAGATTTAATCCCACCTGCAGCTGAAAGAGTAAACAGGCACAGAAACAGCTATCTCCTCCTTTATTACCTTTTCTTTTTCCTTTTTAAAGACACATCACTCTGTATCGCCTGAGCTGGCTGTCTGCGTCTTCATTGTGCCTTAAATTCCCTGGATTACAGTTTACATAACACGGCACTCTTGGCCATATGCTGCAGCTTTTTTTTTTGTCTTATTCCTTAAATCCCAACCTGAGGAAAACCAGAGAAAGTCACTGATCAAGTCACGCAGTTGTTACACCCTACAGCGAGCAGACATCTGTGTGCTACTCCAGGCGAGCTGAATAGTTCTGCTCGAATGTTGAGTCACTGCTGGGTTAGTTTATGTGATTCCAGCTTCAGCTTTTGATGCAACCTCACATTTTCACATCTCAGCATCAGTTCTGTTGAATGCCTTTGGGTCATCGTGAGGGTGCGTGAGTGTGGGTGGAGGTTAATGTTCTAATGCACATCTCCTCACTGTATGCACACGGCCCTGCTGTGATGGAGTTTGAAAAAACGCTGTATGGGTTTATTTCCATCCTCGGGGATTCATGAATTTGACTGATCTGTCGTGTTTGATTAAGAGTTAATTAAGAGAATAAACGCACGCAAAGAGAAATCCCACATGGCCCGAGCTCTGACACAAAGATTTGACACCAAAGATTATGAAACCGAAAATGTAGAACAGGTAAGCTTCGTTTATGAGGGATCAGTCTCTGAAAGTAGACCGATCTCCTCTGTCGGATTGAAAACCCCTGAATGTTCCAGAAACTGGGAGTCTGTCTCAGAGCTTCAAGCTAGGGCTGGGCGATAAACCGAAAACTTACAGATACCGAAATTTACCACAACAACCAACATCATTTTGCCCAAATTGGTAAAAAACAGTCAAAAAATAAATAAATAGAAGCTGGTTTTGGATGTGTGTAGGTAGGCTGTGGTCTTATGTCCCTTTAAGACGTGACTCCACCCCATCCAGTCTGTAACAAAGAGGGAAAGACGGGTGAGGAGATGGAGGACGGTTCAGAAGTTGTATCATATAATTCAGGGCATCCACACACTGACACGATCAGTTTGTCCTCCATTTTAGATACCAGTGAACAACCGTCCGTTTTCATACATTACCCGGCAACCTTTGTGCTGTTTAGCTATCGTGATGCTAATATCCTTTCAAGTTGAGACACTTTCAGCTCCGGCCCAATAGACGGGTTTCTGTGCAACATCATCGCAGATATGCGCGCGCAGCCAGGGTGCAGAAAGCGGGACGTTTCTTATTTGTTTACTAGCGTAGTCAACGGAGAAAGAAAATGACAAGAAGCTGTTGTGCTGTAAACTTCACAAATCGGCAAAACAAACAATCGGCAAACATTACGACCCTGCTCCTGATATTAGAAACATCTAAAACAACAACGTCACAACCTGGTAAATTGAGTGAAATTCATGGACATTTCAGCAAGTGTGTTTCTGATTTTGATGCAATGAAAGACAAAGTGATTTTTCAATGAAATGACATTTTATTGCAATTGTGTCAGGGAGAACTTGCAAACAATATGACATCTTCATTGGTATCAGTTCACTCTGAAGCAGGCTTTTGCCCCCTGGTTGCGCACACCTCGTTTTGTTCGTACACAAGAAACCCGTCTATTCGCGTGCTGCCAGAGTAGTAGGAGTGTCTAATTTGGTGCGTGGAGACAGTCAGAATCCTTGCCTGGAATTGAAATGTGCACGTCAGATTTGACACCTAAAGCTCACCTACCGGATCAGGTGTCAGCGCCGGTTTAAATGGATGTCTCCGCCTCATGTCAGATGACCGACGTCGGGTTTATTCTGCTGATGGTCAAGCCCCTTTGATCAGGAGACATGGCGCGAGGCCCCACGGCTGTACAGTGACTCAGCAGTTATGACTCGACGAGGCAGAGAGTAACCTGAGTCAGCTGTAAAACTAAAACCCCTGCTGTCATAACAATGAGAGCCGGGATGGAAAATGAAGCATTTCAGCTGACCAGACCAGGGGGGAGGTTTGTGATGACAGAGACGATCACACTGAGGAGACTCGGTTTATCTCGCCTCGGGTTTTATTTTGAAATATCACAGCTTTGTCACATCTTAGCAAAAAGACATCAGCCATCACAGCGTCTTCACCCCTCTCTTGATCACCAGAGTTACCTAATAAGGATGCAGCCTCAGATTCTCAGCACCCAGCACCATAAAAAGACATCCATAAGAGATACAGAATGAGCCGCGGTCTGCCCAGAGGCGATCACAGGGAACCGAGGGATGAACTGAGTGTGTGAGACGGGGAGGAAGAGAATAAAAGGAGAGTGGTGGCCAAAGCACCCGGAGGTCAACAACAAAAGCTTCACAAGCAGAAAGTAGAGACAGCTGTGCCTCAGGACATCAGCTAATGAGCAGGGAATGTCTTTCAAGAGCTCGTGATATGACGACCAGGCTGTAGGAGCCAGCAGTTGATGGTCCGTGGCAAACCGTGGTTCATTATGAGAAAAGGAAAAAAAGGACAGAAATGCTGTAAATGAGGGGTTTCATGTCAAAGAGTCTGGCATGTATTTTAAAAATGTTTAGGCTTCTTGAATTCAACCATCATTTCCTCTAAAAACACACAGATGTCCGTCATTAGAGGCAAGTTTTGAAAGTTGGAGCGATGTAGTCGGAGACGTCATCGGCTAAAAGCGCGCTGCAGGTATGGTGAGGTTTTCTCATCACTTAGATACTGAAGTTTGATACTTTTCTTTTAAAGAGACGACTAAAAACACGTACAGTTACCGTGAAATATCCGTCAGATTTCTTTGTGATTCTGCATATTTACGAGTTTATGGTCAAAACAAGTAAACGAGGACTTAGCATGGTTTAGGGTTGTTTTCTAAGTGGTTTAGTGTTCATTTCGGTGGTTATTTTAGAGTTAGTCTTGGTCTCAGTCTCTCAAAAAAGTCATTTGTCATCTGACTATAAATCAATTTAATCATCTAATTAGAAACAGGTAGAAAACAAGTCAGGAAACACACCTGGACAGGCAGAGACAGATAGATCACTTTGCTTTCAGGTGCATCTTTAGGCAGCTGGCACCGACATACATCAGGGGGAAGTTTATGAATCTTATGTCCGACTTTGCTACGACTGACTCTTTGACCCAAACACAAGCGCACCAATCCTGACTGTGACCAATCACAGCTCCGGAGCAGTCGGTCTGAGTGGTGTCACACCGGCGGACTCTCCTCTCCATTGACACTATCTGCAGAGAGTTCAAGTAACACAACCCAAAAGAGAAATAGTTCTGACAGCGTGATAAAGAAACTCAAAGAGTTGTGTCCAGAATATAAAATCTGTCCTCAGCACTTTGTTTTTGTCAAACACAAGCTTTAGTGGTTTCTACAGGGTTTATACTCAGAACAGAACAGACTTAATTTGATGTCAGTCAGAACTTTCAGCTTTCAGGCAGACATTAAGGCCCCGTTTATACGTACCCAGTTACTTTTTAAAACCGGAGACATTAACCATCGTTTGCACCCTTCCTTTAAACGCGAATGGAGAAGTCACCCCTGAAAACGATGCTTTTCTTTTCAGAAAGAGGAAGGGGACGTTGTTGTTGCTGCTATGCGGGATTCTGATTGGCTAACGTGGGCTTGAGCTTCTCGCTACACTGCCACCTACAGGTTTGGCATGCTCTTGACGGCATATATACACGGGTTAGTATAAACGAGTCTGAAAACGTAGTGGTATGCACGCAGTTTTTTTTTGTCAATGGAGAGGGTGAAATGTCTGTTTATGAAAATTGCCGGGCACACGTAAACGTAGTCTCAGTTGCACTCAGGCATACATCTGTCAGCTGATTTCAAATACAGCCTCTGATTGGTCCACGGTTAGGGGCCCAAGTATAAAAGGTGTGCCAATGCATTTGTGGCTATTGAGTTACTATAAGGGGGTAGGGGTGAGGGGAGGGTGTTTTTATGGTTCGAGACACTTTTTGTTAGGGATTGTACAAACCGGACTAACGAAGTGAGTGGATTTTACTGTAAGTTCACAGAGTGTTTAGGGCCACCCCCATACAAAAAGTCTAGACACACCCCTGCTTTTAAGGACAATTGAGTGGGGGACGCTCAGAATAAAGAAATACTTAGTTATGGTTTGATAAAAACCTGATACCATCTTATTTCGAGTCAGGCGGATGTTTTTGTCGATGTTAAAAAGTGAAAAGCTTAAACCCACTTTCTTACCCTAACCTTAGAGTCAGGGTAGTTTTTTGTGCTCAGTAGTTTCTCCTTCTCTAGTCTTGAAAAATGCTTTACAAATAGAAAACGCCACATTACAAAGGCTGAGGTATTTCCTCAAACACCTGGACACTACAGTTTTGTTTACCTATTACTCAAACAGGACTAAATGTTGTATTTGTGGAGGGCCGTTTTCAGCTGCAGTCTGAACACCATATGTTCCATAGTAAGTATTTGCAGCAGCAGGACAGTGTGTATGGGGCAGACTGAGAATAAACAACAGTGCCCTTGTTTATTGTAATGAGGGAACGTGTCACCAAGAGCAGCAGGGATGCTTAATGATGTGCTTTTAATAGTTTTTGAACAACAGTAAAGCTGAAGCTGAGAGGAATAAAACATTCAGGCTCTGACCACGAAGACAGAAAGTGCTGATATGATGACTTTACTGTTGGTTTTGGTCTTTTTGATGAAACTACAGGAAAAACATTTACAAGTTATTTGTACTCAGCTAGCATGCCTGCAAGGGTTAGACAGAAATTATCCAAATTTTTTACTTTCAGATGTTGTAAACAGAATAAAAACCTTATTAGGGCTGCACCTAACGATTATTTTTTCAATAAGTCGACTAATCTATCGACTAATTTATTGACTATTCTAACAATTACTGTTTTTAACCTATTATCATAACAATGAATTTGACCGACATAATTAAAAACTTGTCCTATTAGTATTTGATTCAATGATTTGTTTAAGATTCTCTTGAAATCCAACAAAACAAAAAACAGTGCATTTTTATCCATGCTTTTTTACATTCACAAAGCACTCAACATTGCTTTTTAGCAATCTACATTGACGAATCGCCCCAGCCCTAAACCTTATCAAGGTGGTTATTTGTCAGACTTTGAACCCCCTTATTCCAATTATCCTTAAATTCGAAATTACTTGATTTAGCTGTGAAGGTAATGTAAAGTTGGATGTTTAACATGAGCGTAAATGGGGTTTCCTTGACTTTCAGGGCCAGCCTCCAGTGGACACTTGAGGAACTGCAGTTTTTGGCACATTTGCATTTATTCTCATCACTGGATGATATGGCTTGGTTTAGACCAGCTCCTTTGACAATAAACTGTAATTGCAGTTTATTTTTTAACCCCAGCTTTAGTTAGTACTGATTCACATCGCTCTTTAGAGACCGGGAGGAAAGCATTAGCTCACGTGCAACCACTGCATGGTCATAGGAAACACCTTACTGTTGGTCAGCTCCAAACTCTGCTTAATTCAATAACAGGAAAAACATGAGTTATGTTGAAAGTCAACTTTACAAGAAACTTTAAGATCTTTTCTTCGCTTATTTGTCAGCATCAAAGCTAGACACTACACCGGCTCTTTCTCCCACCTTTAGCCGAGAGAAATTCATAAAGTGGAATCGATTTCCTGAACTGTGAGTTGGTTCAGAACCAAAGTGAAAGAGAAGCTCAAATCTTGCATTAATATTTTACATTCATCCCTCAAACCAACATTCTGTATTTCTACTAGTCTTGACAAGAGGTGGGAGGGTATTTCTTCACAGGTTCGACTGTCCTTGGCTGAATTACTTTTATTTCTTTATCATGTCTTTTACTGGTGTTGTGTTTGCGATATAGATTATCTCCTGTGAAGAGAACAATGAAGTGCTGCAGACACAGGGAAGAAAATAGCTTGATAGTTACATCAATAGGTAGTCAGTGTTGAGGCATGCTCAGATCCCGGTAAAGCGGTTACAAAAGCTACAACAGTGTATTATATTTGTGATATGAAGTGAACAAAGCACCTGTTCTATGCAACATTACCGCTGCACGTCACAGCCATTCTTCACCAGTAAGTCATTTAGCAGCTTCAATCAGGCCAAGGCTAACTTATATGCATTGGCAGCCACAAATAAATCAGTGATGAAGTTGACGAGCCAGTTAAAGAGAGTGAGAGTGAAGTGAACCTCCCACAGCGGGACAAAGTGAATGTTAGAGACGTTTCGCAAAAGGCATCAACAGCAAAAATAATCGATGAAGTAGACAGGAGACAACCAGCAGTTAGCAGTTACCTGACTGTCACCGAGATAATCCGAAGTAAAAAAATCTGGAAAATCAGGACATTTTTTATGTTAAAGCTCCTGTGAGGAACTTTTGTTTTGTGCTGAATTTGGCGCCCCCTGTGGACAAATCTGCCTGTGTCCTCTACATGTTTAATGAGCATTTTGACAAAAAAGTCGAATCCTGCTGGCTTTTGATAGTCAAAATTTGCTGTGCTATATTTGCTGTGAGGCGTAACATTGGACATTTTTAACTCAGGTTTCATTAGGCGCCTCAAGTGGCCACTCAAGGAAGTGCAGTTGGGGAATGCCGCATTTGTTACTTTTAATGTTGATCATTGCAGGATTAAATGTGCAGTTTTTGGTATGGTTTGGTGTCCGATACAACCTTTTACCTCCAATGCGATTCCAATATTGTAGCCTTCAGTATTGTCCAATACCGATATTGATCCGATATTGGCACATCTTTTGCACTCAGCTGCAGCTTCTTTTTCGGAATTTAATGAAAAATTCTGCCACAGGGCCAACATCACTCCTACTCCTTGGTACTTTGTTATTACTTTAGTACACACTGTTGTTGTGATCCCTTGGGCTCTACATGCTGGATCCGAGTGCTGCTAGATAGAGGTGCTGGAGCGGAGTCTGGAGTGGACTGCTTGTATCGGAGATATTTGATGCAGGCCGATATAATCCGATATTCAAATTTTTGCTGATATCGTATCGGGACACCCCTTTTTTTTGGTAAAATTCATGTTCTGTTTGCATTCATTGACTTAAACAACAAAATGCATGCTCTACAGGGGCCACATCTTTACAGCAGTGGGCGAGGGTGCTTGAAAGCTTCTGATTTTTTGTCCACTACACATGAAAACTCCTCACAGTGCCTTTTAGTTAGCAAACAAAACAATTTGGCTTAAAAGGACAACTAGTACTCTGCAGTGACAGCCTATAAAGTCTCTGCAGGAAGAAGAAATCACAGTAATTAAATCAGGTCTTGTAGAATTAATCAGAATGATTAAGAATTTGCAGCTCATAAAATTGTAAAACATAAATTTCACATCTGAGAAACAGGGTGAATTTGACACCGTTTGTACCCTTGCTGCAGTCCCCTTTCCCCTCTCCAAATCACTGTGTAATACACAATTTGTCAAATGTCTGAATGTAATCCTCTGGGTGGAAAATTAATAGCATGAACACAATGGATTGTCTTGTTGTGCAGCCCTTTTGCACTCTGTTGTGTGACTAGGAAGGCTGCTCACACACAATGCCACCACTTCTCATAAATTCAGCACAGAGGGTGAAAGGGAACGTTGACGAGCACCGAGCCTTTATCTGAGAATGATAAATCCCCCCTCCACTGGCACACAGAGGATCACTGAGGAACCTTGAGCTGATTTATCTGGCTCAGAAAACAGGGAGAGTGAGGAAGCTGTCCTCTGGCTGGATATCGGTGCCATTCTTCATTTGGGTGACGTTTCACTCAGCCCTTGAAGAGAGTCCCAGGGAATACTGCGCTTTCTGTTTTTAACACAATGTCTACGACGTCTCTGCTTCGTAGGTTTGTGTTTAGAGACGAAACAGGAAAAGAAGAGAGGTTTGAGAGACATGACAGAGGGCTGTGAGTGGCATTTCAACTCCAGACGTTGCAGATTCAATATTGTACACTCTTATTTCAGTCTGGCAGCATGTCATGTCAAAGGTATTTTCAGCACCTTTCATCGGTAGAGACTGGTTTAACTGCAAGACTAGCCTGGACCAAACCCTTAGCCAGACAGTGAATCCATAGCTCTGAAACCTGGAGATACTGTCCAGCATTTATGTTGCCCTCCCATGCGACTCATACCATGGATATTTGTGATTTCCAATACTAGTTTTTCCCTCCCGAGACCGATTCCAATACTTGTGCTGTTGGTATCGGCTAATACCCAGTACCGATCCTGATACCAGTATGTTAAATAAATCTAGAAACAAGTATTTTTTCAAAATTAAAGTGCAGCCACAATATTTTTAGATATAAAGGGAATTCAAACAGAACAGAGCTAACGGAGATAACCAGTAAATGAATAACTAATTAAATAAATTACATGGAATCGGATCGGTGCCTGGACACCGGTACTCATTGATACAGATGCCAGCATTTTCGGCATTTTTGTTGGAAATGGAACAACTCTATATACAATCATAAATGACTTTTAAACTACCATATTTTCCGGACTATAAGTTGCACCCGGGTATAAATCGCACCAGCCAAAAAATGCATAATAAAGAAGAAGAAACATATACTAAGTCGCATTTTTATGGGGAAATTTATTTTACAAAATCCAAGACCAAGAACAGACATCTTGTCTTGAAAGTGAAGTTATAATAATAACAATAGAATAGAGAACAACAGGCTGATTAGGTGTCTGGTACGCTATCGTAACATATTAACAGTTATTCAGATAACTACAGTATAAAAAACATAACAAAACAAGTTTACAAAACTCTCAATCTCACTCCAGATCACTAAATCCATCGAATTCTTCATCCTCTGTGTCACTTCTGAACAACTGTGCCAACTCCAGAGGTTGATGAAGCGCCCCTTCCTCTTCTGAGTGACTGTCATCAGACTATATGTGAAATTATATATTTTAATAAAAATATGTCGCACCAAACTATGAAAAAAATATGGTGCTCTCTAATGACACCCCGTGTGGTCCTACTCCTCTTTACATAGAAGGATGTGGCGCCTATAGTTTTCCAAATAGTGATCCCTCACACTTAAACACTTTAAAACAACCCTGCGGATATTTGGACATTTAAATTAAAGGGTAAATAATGAAAAAGGATTGAAGAGAAAAGCAGAACTTCAAATAAACTAAAGCGTGAGGGACGATCATGACTGTCTAATCCTCTTCTGGGGGATGGACTCTCCACCTCTACTAGTGAGCAGCGAGCACCATGAGAAGTCTGTTTCATGAAGATGCGTGCTTGAATTTTGCCGCGTCACTTTTCTCAACGACTAGATCTTAAGATATATACATGAAAAACCCTCGTATTTGTAGCTCATTGTTGAAATATTACACAGAGACCAACATCAGCTCCCACTCTAGCCCTGTGATGCAATGCAGCCACAAGAAAAAAACAGAAAATTGTTCAATTGTTCTTTTTTTTCCTATCCTGCTCTCCGCCTCCACACGCAGCCCACAGCGGAGTGAAACGAGTTCACATCGGTCCTCTTGAGGGGTTCAGACCAAAGCAGGCGAGGCAGGTTGAAGGACGGTGGGTACACCGCGAGACTTGACTACAACACTTCATCAGAAAATCAGCGTTTCCCACGGGAAACCGAACATCACACATCCAGTATCGTAAGAGGACTGCGGGTCAGATGCTTCTTTTAAAGGCAGTAAAATTCTGCAAAATCCTGCTCTGCAAACTCCTGCCCCGCACTCAATGAAACCTGGCAGATGGCCAGGCGCTCTGCTACTGACCCAGACTCTCCACTAAATAATTCATTTTCTGATGTATCAGGGTCTGGATGAATCCTCTTTCTGGTTGAGTGGAAGGTGTCGGTTGAAACTGCTTTTCTCATGACCACAGAGATGGATTCTTGTCGTACAGACGACTGCAGGCTTTATCTCTATTGTAAATTAGCACTTCTATCTGGAAGCCTTCGACTTCTGCTAATTATAAAAGTCATGACTTCATTTATTTCCCAAAGATCGGCGAAGATTTCTGCGACAATACTTGCCTGCAAATCAACAGTTGTTAAATTCTGATTAACACAGTGGTGGTGATGGAGAATAATCACTCCAGACCACATGGCTCGTTGTGGATTTTCTCGTTTAATCACTTTTCTAAATTGATATGCATGGCTGAAAGCTGCTGAGCAACCTGTGCAACCATAGCAACAAGAGCCGGCACAGTACACAAGTTCTGAATGTTTGCTTCATGACCTTTGGGTTCTGTGCCGAAAATCCGAGGGAGCTCTTGTAGTTTCCGTGTTTATGTTTAAGTATGAAAAAAGCACGTCCTCCAGTCCTCAAACGCACCACTTGTCAGAGATTATCCTGTAAATCTATAGAGCTTACACAAGATCCTTTTAGAAGTTGATTGTAGTGCTTTCATGCCATATTGGATAAACAGCAGCAAGGACGAGATATCCATGGATAAACATTTCAAGTATCAGAGCCATTAAGCATGAGATTATTTTCATAGTGTGTATGGAGGGCAATTTATCTGCCAAATGTACATTTATTTACTGTGAAATATCGTTTGTGTGGACGGAAATGGCACGCAGAAGAGGAATGTAACACAGAGGTTTTTAAACAGTACTTTTTATTCCGAGTATCAGAACTGTTGTGGTTTCCTTAGAGTCTGAGTTTGTTGCACAGAAGAAAAAAGTTCAAAAGCAGCAGAAACTGGACATATATCAGACCAGAACCAACTGGCCGCCGTCTGACCGTCGCTTTGTTTTAATCAGTTTCTATAAATCAGTCCAGAGATCAGCACGAGCAGCTTTTCAAGCACCCTGAACCTGCAGGTGGTGGGTCCTCAGGGTGGTGGCTTCATGCTGTTTATCTGGACCCAATAAATCAATAAATGGCTCTTAATCTGGACCCAGGATTGGTGCAGGATTAGCACTGATTGGACTTTGTGCATGAGGACTGTAGTGAAGAGGGACTTGAGCTGGAGGGCCAAGCTTTTGATTTACCGGTAGATGTATGGTCCTGAGCTATGGGTCGTGACAAAAACAAAAGAGATGAGATTGGGGGTACACGCTGTTGAGATGTGGCTAGGAAGGGTTAGCAGCTTTGGAGTCGCACCTTGGCATCGATTTGGACACCTCCCCCTAGAGATCTTGAATTCCAAGGACGCCTCAGGGTAGATCCAGAGCTCGCAAAGGGATTATATATTTCGTATGACCCAATGATGCCTCAGGACCTCCCAGTAGGAGCTGGAAAACGTTTCCTCAGGAGAGGGACGTCTGGGTTGACCTGCTGAGTCTGCTGCCCCGAACTCGATCCACGGATAAGTAAGAAAATAGATGGATTGAAATCAGATCTCAAAATCGTCTTTTTGGTCATTTTTTCAAACACTATCATCCTCATTTTATAACTGGTCATTGTTCTGGGAACAAAAGCGAGTCATGGACAAGAAAACCTTGACTTGAAGTCTCCTGTTGCTGACCCTTTGCCCCACTATAAGCCCTGAATGTTGCCTGTTGCTCCCAGAGGTTGTAATTCTGTCCAAAAACCGCCGCTGGGTTCAGAGATTGCAGTCAACCATCATTTTCCCAACGCTGAGCGTGTCTGGTTCAAATGAGGAGTCCTGCTCTCTAACTTCTCTGTGCAGTAGCTCCAAAAAAAGCACGCTTCCATGTTGGAGAGCAGCAGCGTTGATAGTGTCTGATTTCTGGGTTCTTATCACAGCAGCCTCTGCAGATATCACAGGCTGGATTTCTTACAAACAACAGTCCAGACGGTCTCTAAGATTTGACCGGCCTCTCTAAAAAGCCTGGGACCTCGCTATTTTTCGAAAACTGTACATCATCCGTCTGCCGTCAGCTACATCAGCCTCCAGTCATGCAGCAGTGGTGGCGGTAGCTGTCTTGCCAATCATTGCAGCAGAGCTGGCAATCATCTGTCCATAAGTTGCCTTTGGACAGCTGAGTGTGATGTGGTTACAAGCAGCGCGGGGCGATGAACAGAAGGAACAGATGCTCACATGGACGGATAGGTAGATGGATGGATCTGATTTATTTCATCATTCAAACTTCAGCTCTCTTACCTCACTTATCCTTGTAGTTATCACACCCACTATTGGTTATTTCATCATTCATATATTCAGCCAGGCTCCCAACAAGCTGGCTATTTTTAATGCGGAGCCCACGGTGTGTACTTGAATTCCCTGCTCACTCCTGTCCCTGAAACATCTAGGTTATAGCCCTGAGTGATCTGCAGCGAGTGAAGTGAGCTCTGAAGGGAAAGATACATTGATTTATTTGACCTCGCATGGTTCTCGCTGCTCTCTACATTGTGGCTCTGTCTAATTTTCTCAGGATAAGGTGTTGGAGGGTAGAAGGAGAGAGATGTTGAGCTTTTTTTCTGTTTTTTTTTGCGTCGTAACATTTCCCTGCTGTCAGAAAAGAAACCAGAAAGCAGACGTTTTTTTTTTCTCCCACCTTAGATGAAATGCTGGCTCAGAGACAAGCTGGAGAAACCTCTGGGGTAAT
Organism: Xyrichtys novacula; assembly: GCA_962446985.1. Classification (NCBI taxonomy): domain Eukaryota; kingdom Metazoa; phylum Chordata; class Actinopteri; order Labriformes; family Labridae; genus Xyrichtys; species Xyrichtys novacula. Next base: position 26,567,572 of record OY660878.1, read on the forward strand.
CTGAACTATAGGTTCTGCAGCATTTTGTTCCCGTGTTGTTTTTGCTTGTCGACATCAATAGACTCGGTTTCTTCACACTGATTATTTGCTGCATTTAGCAAACGCCTGATCCAGACAGGCGGCACCGGCACCCATAAAGACTTTCATTTGTAGCGTTTCAACGGCGTCTGCGGGCACGCCTCAGGATGACCCTCGGCGCTAAACATATCTGACACCCTAATGGCTGAGGCAGACGTGGATGTTTGTTTTGTCTCAGCAGAAGAGAGAATTGTTTTTTGAATCACATAAACACCTGTCCGCCGTATCAGCTGATTGCTCTATCTGCCCTCGGTGGAGGCAGAGGCATGTCTGACTGCTCCCTGAGCGACTGTCAAATCTGAGAAGTCGAGAGGTTACTCTAAGCTTTTGGTCATAGACTGTATATAGAGTGGACAGCGTCTGCCTCCTTGCTGGGTGAAGCCACTCTGAGAACAGCACCCTCTGGTGACGGGCTGCAGTATAGGTCATAAATCCCGCCCTAGCTAGCAAAGCTTATGGAGCTGTGGACAAACTTTAGCAATTTATTACACAAAATATAATTTTTTCTCCCCCCTGGTTGTGATGTTGACATGTAGTTATTGTCAGACTGGTTTGTGCTCGTCCTCTTTTTTCTGTACAGCTCCGTTTTTAAAAGTTATTAGGGGGTTCATGTTTTCTATGATTGACACTTTATACAGCCTATGGGCGTTCAGGGATTGTGTAGCTCACCCGGGGGATACGCTGTTTGAGCCGAGCGCCATAACAGCGACTCTTGGTGACTCTTTCGCCGAATGGGCACAACGCTACTGCGTAATGTTGGTTCCAGGAAATGGAGAAAGATCGCGGAATTACTGAGAGATTTTTGGCTTCAAACCCTTATACTAGCGGAAAGCGGAACCAAGTTGTCCGTAGTATATACAGTCTATGGTTATAGTTCATTCCATTTACCTTGGAAGTTGGAAGACGGAGCTGGAAGTGACGTCGCAGCCGAGTTATCAGCATTTCAGTTACAAAGCCGGAAAAAGTTGCCAACGGCCAAAAAAACAGAAGCGTAAACAAGATGCCTACGTCTACGAAAGTTATTCTCGCGCTTGCCTTGTCCGAATATAAACAACTTTTTGACAAATATGCGGTTCTTCTGCAGCCTGCAAACACAGTGGATGAAGAGGAAACACAAAGGCGCAGAAGGTTGCCTATTTTTTCTCATTACAGGATCCACTTACTGTTTACAACCGGTGCTACCATCATTAAATGTCAACTCTGAGGTTGTGTGGATCGTCCGACCTCGGGGCTGCTCCAGTTGAAAGTTCTGAGCTTGGAAATCCTGACTTCCGAGTACAACTGGAGTGCACCTTTAATCCACCTTAATAAACGTAACAAACAGGATGTAAAGCTGTCTGTAATGGCCACAGGTGCGCAGAAAAGACTGCATTCAGGAAAACTACATTCATTATTCATGTAAGCTTTATTTCCACATTTTCATCCAATAATCTTCTAAAAACATAGTTGAAGTTTGGCTGAGGTGTAATCTGTGCAAAGAGCAGCAGAACAGAGCTGTAGGCCTCACTTCTGACCCTGACATTATCGTATCTGAGCTCCCACACACTCTGTTGGTGTAATTATCTGATCTTTGGCTTTCAGAGGAGATGCTCGGTGTTTACCATAGGTAGGAAACCCCCCTCAGGCAAACATGCTAAGCTTTGAAGCTTAAATTAGCAAAGAAGACCTTTCTGTTGGATTGATTGGTTACGGTTTCGCCGTTATCAGCCTCCTCGCTCTGAAAGTCAAAAGATCAATCTCTGAACATTTTACCGATACACAGAATTTTTCTCGACTTTAGGAACGCTCAGAAACCCAAACTCCGATGAGCTTCCTGATCCTTGTTACGGCTTTTTACATGACTAAGACAAATGATATCTTTGGCACGGCTTCAGCGTTTGGTTTGTTGGCGAGGAACAGACTATTTGTGTTTACAGGCAAAAAAGGGGTTACAGGGTTGCAAGCAAAGCTGCAGGCAATGACTCTTCTTCTTTATAGCTGTGATCTTCTTTCCTTTTTGCAGCCTTGCAGGTCCCCTCCTACGCTGCTGCTTCCCAGAGCGCAGTTACATAAAGATCGATATTTCCCGTAGACCCTTTCAGACCCACCTTTTCTATGAGCTCGGCTGGACATCGCAATATTTTTCTCACTATCAATAAATCCTTGACCTTAAAAACCAGCTCGACTTCCTTACGTGAGTGAACTTCAATGAAATCCTCTGGCGCACGTTTGATCGGACAGGAATTCAAAGTGGATTGAATATTTTCGGAGAGTATCACCGCGCCGCCGCCGCCGCTCGCTCTTAGAGAAACTCGTGAAAAACTTGAAGGATAAACGTCTGAAAGCCTCAATGTCGGCTGCATTAGATGTAATTTGTTCTTTTCAGGTTCACTCACTGCCTGTAGCACAAACTCTCACGGTGTGTCGGCGGGGGTCTGATGGAGTTATTCATCGATACCATTAACTGAGTCATTACACCACGCGGGGCCGTTGTATAAATTGGACACATTAGTGATTATAAAAACACACATGCAGCGTATGCATGCTTTACAGCATAAACACACCTTTAATGTGTCGGACAGACTCAGTGTGAATTAACAAAGGCGCAGAAAATCATCAAAGAGGGAATTTTTATGTTGGGGTTTCATAGTTTTATTTTAGCAAATATTTAAAGTTTAAGAGCTCCATGTTCTCCAGAAGGAGGATTATATTTCATGCTTAAGGGTTTGGATATTACACATCTGTACCAGACTCATAAACTAGGCATAATGAAGCACAACCAATGAGAAGAACATTATGGTTTATTAGTGTTTACATCAGCTGTCGTGTCAGAGGCTGTTTCAATGCTTCCCGTCTTTTCCTGAAAATCAAATTTAGAGTGTGAGCATAACCACTTCACTTCTAGCTTATATTAAGAATAAAAGTCCTCACACACCGGGAACGACGCAAATATATGACGTGAAATTACTAAATATTCAGAGGCGAATTTTGACGCACCTGACTATACGTCCCGGGTGGAAGTGAGAAGACTGACCCAACAGCAGACTGAGTGTTTTTCAGTTCTGATCAGACTCTAGTGTTGAGATGTCTGTCTGTCATGATAGCATGTACTGAGTCGGGGCCAGTACCAGATAATAACATTAAACTATCATCCATAAACGTAAGGTAACAACCGAGAACTAAAGGTGCTGTGACAGCAACTCTGTGATTGAGTTTGAGTTTACAGTGAAAATACATATGGTATGTTGTATCTGAACAGGTTAGCTTACGAGCTAAAGTTACTTAGCACAGATGAAAGTTAAAACAAAGACGTTTATCAAACTGTTAAAGCACACAAACCATCGTCATATGAGAAATCCGTCACTATGACTCTCCACAAGTTGTCCTTCAGGTTGTTATCTCAGTAACATTTGTGTCTTTTATCAAAAATCACTCTGTTCTCCGACACGTAAACAATCAGCCGGTCGGCCATGTTGGATATACCGGGGAATCTGACGTCACAACAACACGAAATCTGATTAGTCAGAAGTGAACACATAGTATTCGAAACTTTAGAAAAATCGACCATGATCCGAAAAAATAAATGCCGCAATATCGCAGGTCAGAAAAAACGTCGCTGATGTGAACGCTTGTATTGACAGGATACGGGTTCGAAAAAAAATATTGATGTCCGAAATCATTGCACGTTAAAAACGGTCCCGGTGTGAAAGGACCTTATCAATTGAGAAAATCAACAATATTGTAGAATCACAATTTAAATCAAATTTGCATCCAAAAAATCATAGAACAATTGAATCAGGAGAAAAACATATCGTCCCAGCCCTAGTCGCTGTATGGCTGCTTCACTTGATACAATAGGAAGGACAAAGTTATCTAACTTTGATGAAGTCTGTTAGTTACACTTATTAAGTAATTGAGGGACATTGCCGATCTTAAGCTGTTGGCTACGTGTAGCTTATGAATTGTTTAGTTGTGTTTTTATTTAAAATAGGGCTCGATTTCCTCTTAAATTTTTAACACCACACTTCTGGTTAAGTTTTTATTTATAAAAAAGGAAACAAATAAATAAATGAATTTTGTTGAAGTAGCTAAAACCAGGATTACTGCGATGACTAAAATTTTACACAGATTTATCAACTTTGCTGCTTGACTCCTCGACTTTAGTATTAACTCCTTTGTTTGAGTCACCCAGGAGGGGCTCATTAACACTCCATTAATTACCAGGTTGATTATTTTCCATTTGTTCCTGTCTAACTCTTCATATTTTCTCTGTATTATAAGGTGTTTCATTACTCTTACCTGTGCTCATTATCTCAAAGTTATTCACGGATCTAAATCAGTGTCACAAAGATATGCCGTCTCCACATGTGTTTAATTACTTGTGAAACTCTAACCTCTCTCGCTCTCTCTCTCTCTCTCTCTCTGTCTGTCTCTCTGTTGCAGTTTGCGAGCAGGCCCATCTGGCAACGAGTGTTGGAGTGTCACTAAATGAACAGACGTCAAGTTGCTGTGAGTATACACATATTTGCCCGCAGCGCTGTGTTTGAAACCAGTTCAACAGCAGTTTAATTTTGTGCAAGCTCAATTTCATATCGAGTGTAACGCTGCCTTCAGGAGAAAGCGGCGCCGATGACGGGCGTCTGCTGTAATCCAAACCAGGTGAAACTGAGCCGGGTTTTGATGCCAGTTGTGTGACTGATGTGGGAGAGATGCTTTTGAGAGTGTCGGGATGTTTACTGGTGCAGTGTGTTAAAGATGAGGGCAGCAGAGTGACGTGCAGTTTGACTGTTGGTGCGATACGAGGAATAGCTGCAGTATAAACCTTTTATATTAACGAAACGCTTTCTCAGCACGCTTTCGTTTTACCTCCTGTGTTTGCATGGAGGTCTGGGTGTGATGCACGAGTACTGTATCTTTAGGACCAACCTGGGACTGGATGTTAAGAAGTACTTTCAGACAAGTTTAGGGCCTCCTTAAAAGACAAAAAAATAACTTTGATTTTTAGGATGAAAGTTGCCAAATCGGTCAGCGAGTTTGAAGAATGATAAGGAATTAAATCAAGTTGCTTAATGGTTGTCCTGTGATTTTAAGGAGAAGATCATCATGGAAGCCATCTTGATTTCTCATTTCAATACAATACCAGGGCTTGAAGACCTCCGGCACAGTGCCGGAAATCCGGCTCGGGATTTTCTTTTTTTCTAAATCATGTAAAAAAAAATAAAGTGAGTTAGATCTGAATATGACCGGTAGAGGACAGCATTACACTGGATAGCGTACATCCTGCCGGAGAAGAAGAAGAAGAAGCGGAAAAAGGCGAATTTGAAACGATGGATGCCAGATACATCAATCCAGGAGAAGAAATGGTGATATCGGAAGATGGGCTTGGGCGGAAGAGGCTGGAAAAGATGGAAAGCCTCACGGTAGCTGGTGCCGAAAACTGAAAGAGCCAGGTACTTGTTTTTGTGTGTCGTGCACCAGAAAGCTTATAAATGGCAGCAGTGGGTAAAAGTTTGGTAAAGTTGGAAAGATATTCACAGATTCAGACTTCTGGGATCAATAACTCTGAGACGAAACGTTGTCCAAACACAAATGATGCCTCTTTCATGTCGTAATACCAAAGACTACTAGCTACAAGAATCAAAAACCGATTTGTTTTACAAAATCAAGGCGTTTTTCTGGGATGGATGAATAATACGGATCTCTATGTGCAGCCGGGCGAGTGCCCAGGGATCGTCTGCAAATTACGATACAAGATCAAGACGCTACAAACCAAAATCATTAGCTCTGCTGTTATACAGTAAAGACCCCAAAATCACCGAACACACCAAGGGACTCTTCATACTACAACAGCTGTTTCAGGAAAATGTGCCTTTTTATAATTTTGGTGAATTTTTATTGTTATGAATCATAAATATTTTCCAATATTAACCAATCGCTCAACTGTCATATAGTGTACAGGCACAGTGTTTTTTTCTGCTTAAATCCCTGCAATACTTCATTCTCGCTAATTTACGACATCACTTTCAGGACTTTATGAGTTGGAGTTATGTTTGGGTTACCTGAGGTTTCAAACACATGCGGCCGTTTGAAGGTCCAGAAGTCTTAGCCGACTAAATTAACCAATTAACTCTTTATGTTTAAGATCAAAATAACTCCAACACTTCTTAAGGCAGCTGGCTTTTTAGAACCTTAACTGTGGTTATGTTAGTTCACATAACGTTAAGTTTAAATGACGGTCTGACAATCATAACAATTAGTTCAACTTCCAAGCAAGTTGTTAACATCCATTAACCCTCTGATCATCTCAACAATATAAACCTCAGGATCATTAACCCACACTGGAGTACAGTCACCATAAACCTGGCAGCTCTTTCCTAAGACTCTACTTACAGAGGACTCTGTTGTATAAGAGACAAAAACAGAGAAGATGTTAAAAGAGGAAAAGGACAATTTTTAAAATTTGTAAAAAAAAGTGTCTGAATCCCAGTATTGTCAGATGGAAAATATAGAATTATTGTACCAGAGACTCAAAACTATGTTTTTGGAAAATTATCGCACACCACTGATAATCAAAATAACAACCTCACTCTGCCATGATAGTCACATATATGCGCTCTGTTTAGTGTCCTACACACTCATGATTTTGTGGCTACAGTTCGTCCCCTTTCAACAAATGGCAGGTGGAAACTAATGAGCCGAATCATGAGACCTGAAGGTCACCTACTTTTTCGAACCAGTATTTATAAAAACTGACAAGAAAAAAAAAAAAATTATTTGACTTCACTTAGTGAAATTTATTTTTGACACAAAAATCAACGTCCTCACACGAAGATTCAGCTCCTGTTCATGACAGTCCTCTGTAGCGGCGCTCGTTTTTTCAACTGACTTCCTGACTGATCACGATTGACAGCAAATCAATCAAGCTTGTTGTTTCCAAACTACGATTGGATGGAAACATCACATGGTACAAGATGCCTTTAGGGTTCGCAAATGAAAAACGGAAAAGTAAAGTGTCTGGTGGACTGAGACGGTCCTATTGCACCACACGTCCAAAAAACCATCAAATTCTCGTACATTTAGCCTTTTTTCTGGGTTATTGATCGTACATCGTACAGAGGGCAAATTATCGTACAAATACGATAATTATCGTACATCTGGCAACTTCAGACAATGTTTAATCGCTTAGATATTTCATCTGCGTGATCAAAGTCCACCCCTGAACGCACCTATTTGCCTATTTCTCTGCGACAGTTATGGCGCCGCCCTGTTGGGATGCATAGTCCTAGCTTTCATGCGCTATATCTGATCTCTTCTAGATTTCTTGGGTTTGTTGACTTCATCCTGAGCTGATCTAAAGATCTAAGCAGTATTAACTCCCCCCGGTCAGGCTGACTGTCAGCTCATAGTTATTTCCTCGTTCCTCCTGCTGCCATTTCCTCAACATCTGAGGCAGCTACTGACCCCGGTGTGTGAAAAAGGTGTGATCGACGCCACTCGCAGCTTTAATTGCCTATTTTTCTCATATTGTGCAGGTTTAGTTAACATGATCTCTGAGATAAATCAGTAACTGGTGCTGTAGAACATTTCAGGTACATGAAGAGAACTGTCTTTTTAGTCAGCTAAGGTAATAGTTCCTCGTTTTATCTTTTCCAAAGTGTCTTCACTCCACATCATGACTCACATTCAATCTGGAGACATGAACTCGTAAGCCTGTTATGCGCCGCCGCGCGCCGAGCTCTCCAATTAATTTTGGCATCTTTTGTGAAATCACATCACTAGAATTAAATGTGAGCAGATATGCAGTTAAATAAGTGAACGCAGCGGCGAGGCGGCCTCCATTTCCTCCGTGATGATACCGCAGCTCCCCTCGAAAAATGAATCCAGCATGGAGAATTACCCACGGTGTCATTTTCTCTGCATGATCACGCAGATTTTTCCTATCGCAGGTTCTCCGCAGTAAAACGTATCAGCTCATCTTCGCCGTGTAGTGGAACGTCTCTCGGAGGATGCTGTTGTCAGCAGTGCGTACACAAAAAAAAGCTGATTACAGGGCGGAATTATCTCGACTGCCCGTCTCTCTTAGCATCCGCAGATATCATAGCAGCAAAGGGCAGAGAGAGGTACTTGCCTCTCACACTCTTGTTTATCAGATAATATCTTCGACGATAAGCCGCTCGTTTGTGAGCCCCCACCCCAAACAATATAAATGTATATGAGGGAAAACTGGGGCAAGCCTGAATCAGAATCTTAATACACCGTATTTTTGTTTAGACCCGCGTTTTTTGGAAGTAAGCACCGCCACGCCCCAGAATACCAATCAAAAGCTGCTATTCTTAACGAGTACGAGATGTGTGTTCTGGAACAGACGTGACTTTTCTTCGTGGGAAGTTCACCGGTGGGAATCTCAACAGTAATCACTACAAGAGGCAGATGTCACAGCCGGTTATTTTTTTCTCTCGACATGAATAATTCCTCCAATAACTCAGCCGTTCCTCTCCCCGCACACTACAATCCATATTTCGATGTTCCTGAGCCCGCCGCGACCCCTCCATACATAAAAACAGCAACATTAACTGCTGTCCTGCTTTCCGAGCCCCTCGCACAGTTTTATGGGAATGAAGCTCTGAGTTATTTGGCAGCAGCGGCTAAAAATAGAAAGAAGCTGATGGATCATAAAGTATTTGGTTTGTTGGGCCTAATGGAGCTCAGTTTACGACTGAAATGGTGAACTATTGATAAAAGAGTCCCAGCCGTGGAGTATAGTCGCCATAAAAAGGACCACATGAGATCAATTTTATCTTTTACAGATTCGATTCCTCCTGCGTGTTAAACTTTTGCTCAATTTAACATAATTTTGCAACTCTCCGTCAACTGCGTCACTCATAAGTCTCATATCTTTGGTTTAAGAAGGTCAAAATAAGGTTGATACAAGACTGGGCGATTATATGATTGTGATAAATTTCAGTTCGATCACGGTGATCAGCTGAGAGCGTATTTACTCGATTAAACATAGAGGAAATGTGCGTCACAACAGCCAATCAGAGTCGAGCTTTTCCTGCAGCAAAATAGTTGTCAGCCGTGACTTTGAGTCATCCTCCAGAGATGTTATTGTTGAGAAGTTATTCAACGTCGGTGGTGTGGCGGTGGTTCGGATATCTCCAAAGTGACGTCGGGTAATTAAGCCGATGAGCAAGGGTATGTCGGCAATCGAACACAACAAATCTGTTTAATCATTTGAAGAAGTACCTCCCCAATGATTATGCGGAAAGCATGAAAATGTGGGCGGAGTCTGTACAGCCTCTCACTGCTGATGGCCCGAGTAGCATTAGCGGTTTAGCCACAACTAGCGGAACAGCCACAGACCAAAGCAGCGATTAATCGTATCATTTACGTTTACATCATCTAATGTTTACATTTTAAGATGTCTTCATTATCTCTGAGGGGGCGATTTGTTTATTTTGGACTGTAAACTAGTTCTCTGTATTATTTAGAATTTATCTACGTTTGTTGTTCTGTTGAGTTAAAATGTTTTTTTTAAACATTTTTCTAAGTGTATCTTATTCAATTTGCTTTGTTATTTACTTTATGTTAATAAAACGTTGAACTAATCTCTAGTTTCTTTAGTTTTTAGTACAGATGCTTTAAAACAGGCAGTTAAAAAAAATCGAGATTTGACGATGTGACAAAATAAATCGTGATCATTTTTTTTGCCAAATCGCCCAGGCCTCGGTTGATCGTAGACTTGTGCGGCCTGCTCTGGTTCCCTCCTCAGAAACTCTGCAGCAGGTTATTTCTGTCGCTCTCCTTTGATTCTATTTATTCTCCGTTTAAAGCACCTAAAGTGACACTTCCTAACATCTACACTCCACAAACCCACACTCTTAAAGCCCGGCTCACTCTGCTTATTTCTTCTTCCCCTCTCCCTGAAGTGTCAAGTGTCTGCTACCACGCTGAGTAAATGCAAACAGGAAACTCAGTCACACACGGACATGACTAATAACTGCTGCGAATCCAGGGCTCTGCGGAGCGACGGGTTCAAATTAAGGACTTTTCAAAGTCGGGCTAGAGTCGCACTTTGTCATTTAATTGCTCTGTAGTTTTACTCCGAAAAAGAAGCGAGGTCATTTTTTCCTTAAGATGTCAACAAATTATTTTCAGGGCGCAGGAGCCGCCCGCTGTGAGAGCTCCACGTTGAGGGCTCTTTTCTCTAAAACGAGGCAGAAGTTGACGGACATACCCGCCCCCCTGCAGCGGCCTGAGCGTGGACGCGGTGAATACAGGAGAGTGTTGAATTGGCAAGCTGGGCAGGTTTGCCTGCGGCCCCCCTCAGAAGCACATTTTAGCCCTCACAGCTGATTGACTCCCGCCTCAGCCTCATTAGTGAGTTTGCAGAGGGGAAGTTTCATGCAGGTGAGGCCGGGGAGGGAGAATCATAGAGCATGAAGGCCGAATAGACCGCTTCCCACGACAATACCAAGGACACTGTTCTGCCGACCGCAGAGCCCGCAGCAGAGTCTCTGGCTCATCTGAAACGCTGTTTTATATAATGGGAGCAAGCAGAAAACAAATAACCTGATAATGAGGCTTTCCCTCAATTTCAGCGACATTTTCCCGATAAGAGTCATCTGTGCTTTTAATAGAACACCAACATCTGTGCTGCTTCCAAACAGACTCTAATTTGTTTGGTAATTGTGGGCTGAGCTAACCTCTGCTTCAGTCGATAACTATTAAAGGTCTCACAGATATAATACAAAGGTTATTCATTAGAGTTCACAGTGCCGTCATTATTCAACCGCTGATTCCTGAAGGAAGTCTTAAAGGTTGTTTTAACCTGAAGAGTGCGGGTCAGTCTAGAGTGAAACCTTTTTTCCTACTTCAATCATCCTCCAGCAGAGTAACCTTGAAAAGGAAGAAGCAGAAGGGACTCTGGATTGTTTCTGGTGTGCTCCTGTTGTGATGTCATGACAGGAGTGACCTGAAAAGGAAGGCTATCAAAACAACATTCAGTCACATACAAAAGGCATGAAGTTGGTAATAATGCTCAGATTTTGAGTTACCAGCAGGGGGAAAAGACAGAATTATAAGTTGTGGCTGAAAACAGATAGCTGACATTAATTTAGCTTCATTTAAACTGAAATTTAAGACTTTCCTAAAGGTCTTTGGGTGCTGTCATTCACGGCGTTGCATTATTGTTTTCTACCTAGAACAATTGTAAGTCTCCACAGCTCCTAAGTTCATGTCATAGATATGTTCGAGTGTTTTGTGAGGGTGACCATACGTCCTCTTTTACTCGGACATGTCCTCTTTTTTGGGGGGGCTGTCTGGCCTTGTCTGGGGGAGTTTGTCCTTCAAATGTCTGGAGTTTTGTATGGAAGTTTTGTGTTTGTTTCGCGTGGACTTACTGAGTTAGAGACACGTAGAAAAAACTCAATCTGAACCGAAAAACTCTTAACTATGTGTGACTCCGTGACTCCACCCCCGTTTAGTCATGTCCTTTATCTGGGGGATTCAGAAAATGGTCACCCTAGTTTTGTTGTGTTTACACTGGATTTGAATAAGATTAGTTGCATTGGTTAACGGCGAGTAGAAAAGAAAGACACAGTTTGACGCAGGTTTTTTTGGGTGTCAGGAGTGACGGGAATCTTGGAATTTAGTGAGTTAGTAAAGTAAAGGGGTTAATTCACAACGCGTAGTGACTTGTTTAAAAAACAAACTGGTGGTAGTTTCTTTGTTTGGAAAATGGAGGACAAACTGATGGTCACTTTGTGCGGCTACCCCAAGTTTTACGATACAATCTGTTTTTTCCTACCGAGACAGGAATAAATAGGAACTTGCCGAGAGGAAAGTAAGTGAGGAAGTCAGATCTTCAACCACGTTTGATGAGAACCTCCTGAAATGGCCCCTCCTCTTCTCTTGAGTAAATTCACGCCACCTTGAGTCAGGTAACTTGGCTATCTAATACCGTTATGCAGCGCTAGAGCCCAACTCAAGCATGCACAGTGGGTTTAAGGATAACAGTTAGTCCCTGTAGCCGGTTTTTTTTTTTTTTTGTAGGATGGTAGGGAAAGGTCCCGCCCTCCTTCGCCTCTGATTGGCTAGAAGTGCTGGGCTCTGATTGGTTATTCCTTATGGCTGTGAAACATCATCATCTGTTGGGTTAGTGTTGGGAGATTCAGAAGTGCGATAATGTTCTTTTCGATGTACAGAGCCGACAGCCCGCGTTTGGCTTGAGCGTGTGATGACGTTTTCAGCTTTTCTAGCCAATCAGAGGTGAAGGAGGCGGGACTTTCCTCTACCATACGACAAAATAAAATATTGCGTCCCTGTATGAAGTAGACCTCGTCTAAACTAGCTGACCGAATAGCTCATCATATTGCTGTATTACTGGTCGTTACGCAGCCGCATATGACTATTTTAACGACACCCTGTGACATATATCTATTTAAAACACGCCCTCATTATTCATTTGCATATTTTAACTGTCATATTTAAGCGTTTTACGTCCTCTGGGTTTCCACTGTTGAGCTAATTTAGCCTCAGTATGAACTTGAATCGGATTCCTTTTAATTTGCAAATAATACAATGAAGACTCACAGCTGAGCCCGTTTTTCTCTCTCTGAATGCTTCATCATTTGAACATCCAAGGTTTCTTCCCGGGCTGTGATAATCAAATCATTTAGATCTAAAAAAAAAAAAAGACAAAAACCTCTCACTGTGTTTTCAGTCGATGTGAGTCATCTGAAGTGGATCTGCAGAGAAAAACACATCAGACACGATACAAGATCATAATTTTCACAAGAAAGTGCCGACGCTCATTATAAGATAGAAAAACAAACCTTTGTGTGAGTGTGAGTGTGTGTGTGTGAGTGTGTGAGTGTGTGTGAGTGTGTGATTGCGGTCAATTAAAGACCGTTGTTACTGATGCAGCTGTAATTTACTCAAAGCAGTGCCTGTCACTTCAGTTATATGGAGGTTTATTCAATTAGATGCAATTCTGATGCTCTGCTAATTAGTGTGGAAAAATAATCACACTCAGATGACGTCCTTCAGGGACACCTTTCCACATGGTTTGATTGCAGATGCACAAATTAGTCAAAAAAAAGGACCCTGAATGACGCTAAAAACTCAATCATCTGCAGAGAGTCAAAAATAAAGACACACAGGCAGGTTTTAATTAAGACTGTGACCCTGATCGAACTAGTCGTCACGATTCAGATGGACTCACAAATCCACCGGTGTACAAGCAACGGTAATTTACGTTGCGGTGGCTTCTAGGTTCTCTAATTCTGCATTTCCAGTGGAAAAAAATGACTCCTTTCATAACATATTCAAGCCGCCACTCAGCTTTGGTCTACCCAAGAATGAAATGTTTGTTTTGGGAGAATCCATCATTTATAAAGGTATTAAATTTGGATAATTCAACAAAGAGCGCAACAGTGAAAGAAAGCTGAAATGGATCTACGGAGAGGTTTAAAAAGGATGAAAACATGACACAAGACTCGAAGGAGGAAGTGTTTCCTGGAAAAGTATTTCAAAATAGAACCTGTGTAGAAAAGAAACATGTTGTTCCAGGATGAATGATAGATGAGGAAACAAGAGGGGAGTAGTTCGGCTCAAGAGAGAAGAAAAGTGACTGTTTCAGCGACGTCTGTTTAGCTACATACGGAAGGACGTTACCAAGAAACTCTTCTCCTCGTCTTTTTGTTGGAAAGTTGAATTCAGACCAGAAAACACGTCTAAAGATAAGTTAAGCACACTTTCTTGTAGCAGTGTTGTAGTCCTGATGAACCGCAGATGTACAACTTTATCTCCACCTCTGAATCAAAAGTGTCTCTGCATACCATTTCCCAACATCCACTGTACAAAAACACAACTTAAAAACTAGTGAATAAAATCTGCACAATGCCATCTGCTTAGCTTTTGTAAGTTTAGCTGCACATCTAAGGCTCTGTGTTTGATACAGACAAAATCTGCTGTTTTTGGTTGTTTCCAGCAAATTTTTGCCCAAAGGGAAATTCAGTTCTCTGTAGTCTCAAGTCATCTACTATTTATTAAGGAATTGTGATTGTTAGAAGAATATAAGAGTTATAGAGTCTGATGGCTGTTGGTACAAAAGATCTTCTGCAGTGAAGAGAGAGGAGCCGTCCACCACCACCCTTTGGTCCATTAAGGTGTAGTGAAGTGGGTGATCCATGTTTTTTAGAATAGCCAAACACTGCAGTACCACCAAGAATCATGGAAACAGCGAAGCCGCTATTCTAAAATATAAACTGTAGGGCTGGGACTAACGCGTTAATTGCGATTAGTAATATTATCTTGTTAAAAATATTACCGCATATTAATCGCTCCTACTGTATTTTTGTGGAGTGTTTGTCACTGGACGAGTTTCAGGTATACCGCTTATACCATTGCATCCCGATGTGAGTTAGTGTAGCAGTGATTCCAGTCCCAGCCAGTGCATTATAAAAAAATAAACAAAGTCGCAGATGAATGTTCTTTAATTGGCTGGACATTTTTGTTTTAAAAGGAAGCCTTGTGCAAACTGCAAAAAAAAATTTGTACATCACTACAGCATGTCAAGCCTGAATGCTAAACATGTTGAAGCTAGCGTAAAAGCTAACATTAGTCTTGCTCTGAGTACAGCGACCCACACACTCGACCAGATGAGTGGATTCAGAGCTAAGATGAGTAAGTCCACTTCAGAAAAATTAACAAACTTTCTGGCTCACCGGATTAATACGATTAATTGCGATTAATTGCGATTAATTAATTACAAAGCCTCTGATTGATCCCCAGCCCTCATAAACTGTATATAATGCAAAACCTCAACCGTGTCTCATGTCATAAACTCGACTCATCTTCTTCATTTTTGGAGTAACCTCTAAATATGAGTGGCGCCCTCCTGTGGCTGTATTACTTATCGTCTATTCCGATGCAAACGACACATGGATGTCGAATACAAATGAATAAGTAATAAAAAATAAACTACTTTTTTGATTTGGACCTGAGTGTCAAAGTCGTTTAAAATCCTTGTTGACTTCATTTCCTGACCCAACAGTTCAGGACAGTTCTGAACATCTTTGTAAAATCAAACAGAAACTGTATCGACTCTCTCTTATCCTGTGCTGCTCCCCATCCTCTCCTGTAAAGAGCCGCTACTCTTTAAGAACTTCTTCCAGAGACTTGTTTGTCACCTTTTTGGGGGAAATTGACATATTTTGACTCAAAATGACTGATAGCAGAAAATTTCAGCAAATCACAGAGTTTCTCAGGATGGAAGGTGACTGATGACTTTAGCTGACAAAATGCTTTGGAAAAAAAACGAATAATTTCTCTTTTCAGGTGTCGAACGATTGACTTGTCGAGGCTTATGTGTCTTTTTTTTTTCTTTTTAAAGCCAAGAAGCTCTCAGAAATAGACCCTTTGCAGAAATAATCCATTTGTTGGAGCGATTTGGCTGATGGTGGTTAATGCTGACATTTTAAAAAGACAAAGATGATTCAGTTACGATGAAAGATTGACAGTCCAAAAAAAATCAAGAGTCACTTTTGGAGAGTCGACTGAAAAAAAAAAATAAATAAGTGGATGTATCTTTAAAACTCGAAGAGGTACTGAGTGAGTTTATGACCGGTCCCACGCAGCAGGATGTGAAGTTTTACACCGCCAGTTCCATCGGAGGACTCGGCTGCTTTCTTTATCCGCGACCACCTCTATTTTTTTTTATTGGGTTGTTAAATTGGAGCTTAATTGCGAGATTGCAGCCGGCACAATAAAGGCAGAGAGGTGCTGACAGAGGGGGGAGGTAAAGTGGCGGATAGATTGGACACTGCTGGGGCCGCCTCACACCGCTGAGAACAAAATCGAGGTCCCCCTCCGTAATGGTGGCTGAGAACAAAAAGTGGTGTTTGTGAAGAGAGGAGTGAGCGCCGGTGTCCCGGTGTCTCCTGTTGCTGCTGTTTTAAAGTGGAGGCAGAAAACTTTTTAACTGCCTCTTGAGTTTCAGAGTGGTTCTTTTGTCGCTGCTGCTGCTCTTGCAAAGACAACTGGATCATCTGCCGAGTGTCGGAAAGCCTGGAAAGCTCGGTGCTTTGGTAAAGGCAGAGTGAGAAATCTAGGCTGTTTTCACATCTATGCCTCGTCTGCTTCGTCCCAATCCAGATGAGAACGGTTTGCATCGTCACACTTGTCCCCCGGGTCATTTCGTGTCACACTTCGCTGGGTAGAGAGGCGGTGTTTTGGTTTTAAGAGTTACCATGTAATTTGGCGACCCTCTGTGGACCATACTAGTGGTTACCATGGCCGCAACAGGTGTTAAAATGTGGATAAATGCATTTTAGTTTATCTTTTTGTTGCATCAAAGTATATTCAGATGGAAAACTAACTGCATTTGCAAGAGAGGCAATCTGTATTTGACAGGGTCACCATTTTCACTGAAACACCGGTGTAAAGACGCTCAGTAACAACTTTGACTTCACACTGGATAAGTATATTTGTTGAATGTCTAACCAACAGAAATACAAAAGCCTAAGAACTCAGAGACATGGCATAAACAAGGGGCTTTAAAGCTCCACTGAGGAACTTTTGGTTTGTGTTAATTTTGGCGCCCCCTGTGGAAAGAGCAGTCACCACTCATCCTGTCTGCTACTATGACAACAACTCTCAGATGAAGTTTTTCTATTCTCACAAAAGTTGAGATGACCTTGGTCTTTCAAATTAAATCATATCTCTTTGCGACAGCCTTTTTAATCATTCTTTGAAGTCTTTCACTCAGAAATGTCAGAGACTTTCTGACACTTTAATTGAAGGACAAAACCAGTGAAAATGATGAACTGAACTGTTTAATAACAGAGAAAACCGTCAAATTAAAAGTGTCAAATTAACAATCTGCACCACTAAGAATTAAAAACAGGAATACTAAATCAGAGAGAGGTTTCAAAGCGACGGATTTCCGAGTCATTTAAACAGAAAATTGTATTCTGACCATCCTCCTGGTCAGTAGAGAAGAAAAACACTAAAAACAGCCAAAGATATTCAACACAGATACAGACAGACAAATTGGTTCGTAGAGAGTGACTAACAGTAGCAGAGCTAGCACCATCAGACTCGCAGGTCAACCAGATGAATCGACATCCAATGGTCTCCATTTTTAGGATCCAGTCACTGATGAACTGGGTCATGGTGAGGGATGTGGTCTGCCATGTATGATTGTTTACATCCAGGTAGTAGAGCATTGAAGCATTACTGTATTTACCAGTAACAGGAGTAATGATGCACAGAGGCAACATATAACCGTCACTTCAGGCCTAAATGAAAATAAGAGACGTAATTTAACCCACTGCTGTCACCCTACTCCTGAAAATAACAGGAATAACCAGCAGGAGGCAGTAAAGAATCTGTGTATCATTTGTTCATTCGATTTTCAAAATAAAACCAAAAATGAACAAATTAGAAAATGAGTTGCTTTGTAAATATTTGTCTCTAAAACGAAAATGAAAAAACGGATACGGACTAATTTTCCAATTTCAATTTTCTTCAGCTCAAATGAAAATGGGATAAATGGATATCGACAATTTTATCTGATTTAGACTTTTTCATCTGTAGAAAGTTTCGAGACCCAGAAGCGAACCTTCCGGATCACGAGTTCTGGACTCAAGAATTATTCAGCGCTCTTACGGCACTTTTTTCAGGATGGCAAAACTCGTGCAGAGATTTCCACGGCGGCCACCGTCTAGGATGGGTCCCCCATGTGCCTTCAGTGCATTAAGATAGGTAGGAATGCCCAACAAAATTAACAATGACTCTCCAAATCTCAAAATCTGGTTTGTTATAAATGGCAGTGATGTAGCTATAATACAGGATAATGTCACAAATTAAAAATAACTAAAATTATGTTTCAATCTTATTTGTGAAATATAATTCTACGTGATTTGGTTTCAATACTGCGTCGTGTTTTTTCAACCATAGAGTGCAAAAATACTGGCATAGTTGCTTGTTCTCCATTGACCCCGTTTGGCCTGGAGTGGGTAGACCCATCCAACATGGCGGCGACACTGGATTACGCTCCAGCACGTAATGAGGCATCCAGGTGTTCTGTTCTGTGCCCAAAACAACCTGAGAAGAAAAGGACGTGTATCAGACACACAGCTGGGCGCCGCCCCCCCACGAAACTTTCTACTGATGAAAAAGTCTAAATCACATAAAATTGTTGTCATCCATTTATCCCGTTTTCATTTGAGCTGAAGAAATCGGAAAATGAGCCGTTATCCGTTTTTCATTTTCGTTTTTTGAGATGAATATTTGGAAAACAATTTCTTTTTTCGTATTTTTTTTTTTTTTTTTTCATTTTTGGTTTTATTTTGAAAATCAAATGAACGAATGATTGTAAAGACTCAAACATCACGATTCCCTCCCCAGCAGGGCGGCTCTCATGGATGATATTTCTCTGAATCGTCTCATTTTAATGGGACGATGGTGTGCCGAATTCTCCGTTTGCACTTATTACTGTGCTGCGAAGAGACATAACAAGCATCAAGAGAAAGTAATACTTCGACTCAAATGGACCAAAGAAAACGTAGCAGATAACACAATGATAAAGAAACTGTGTTGATGTATTGATCGGTCTGAAGTCGACTGGTCAATACTCTTACAGACAGACAGACGAAGTGAAGGAAAAGACACATTAAAATGTAATTCAATCAAAGTGGTTGGAAGCAAAAAAAGCTGGTAGTGAGTCACTTTCATCACAAGACCACCCCTAAAATAATGCAAATTCAAAACCCTGCAAAAGTTCAAACTGTTTATGATAAAACAGGCTGCAAAAAGCTGAAACAACCTTTTTAAGGCCAATGCAACAATAATAATGCAAAAGTAGAAAAAACAGCTGCTAAACCTGTGGAGGTGAATTCGCTGCATGTTTTCATGAGTGGAGTTTGTTCTCGATTCTCTGCCCTCTGTCAGCCGTCGTACAGAGTAACGACTAAACCTTTTATTATTTTGTAGCCTGCGTGGTTCAGCTCATCTGTTTCTGGGCAAACATGATGTGGATTACAGTGTCTGCTCTTAATGAACGCCGCCGAAATGTAAATGTGAGTCACTTTGAAAGCAGCTGTTTAATGATGAGTCTGTTTGTACCTGTGCTTTAACAAGGACGCCGAATTAAGTGACCTTTTATGGAGGCGGTGCGATGAAGACGAGACACCGGATGCTGCCGGACGTGATTCTTCCTTTTGAGCACGACCAATTTTGTGTCTTAACATCTCTGCGCGTTTCCACATCCTTACAAAAAAAAAATCTAA
This sequence comes from Xyrichtys novacula, assembly GCA_962446985.1. Classification (NCBI taxonomy): domain Eukaryota; kingdom Metazoa; phylum Chordata; class Actinopteri; order Labriformes; family Labridae; genus Xyrichtys; species Xyrichtys novacula. Next base: position 26,586,924 of record OY660878.1, read on the forward strand.
TTTGTGCAGCCGTGTGACATTTAACAGCGTTTTTGTCAAGACACAAAAAAGGGACCGTGTCAACCGTGTCAATTAGACACCGAGCAGAGAGAAGGCTTTTTATTGTAACTAGAAACACATTCTTAAAGGTGGCTCTCTGTGAAAATAAAAGAGCATGAGCGTGGGTTGTTTGTCTCACTAATGTCACTCATTTTACTTTTAAAGCAGGTGCATTTTGGAAAATGTGCTCTTGAACTAAACCTGCCTTGCGTTAATGGAAGCGGTGCTGCCGGAGGTGGAGGGCCGCAGCCTCCGGGGATCCTTGATAAAAAGCCATTAGTCTCCTGTGGGCAATACTGACACTTTACAGTATGTAATGGACTTAACATGCCGCTTCTGTGGCTCTGTGTTTGGTATTTGTCCGCCACACTGGGATTAATCCCTAAAGTGAGATAGATGCTAAATGAATATTTATGACTCTCACAGTGAAGGTCTAGACGTACGCAAACCACAACATCCTGCTTTTGTTCACGGGTATGTCTGAGTGTGTGAGGATGTGCTCCTGTAACATCAGTGAAACATGAGAGTGTAGATTTGACTGTTTAACATACAAACAGGAATGTATACTAACTATTTATCAGGCTGTTTTTGAAGCTGAATCTGCACATGGTGAAACTCTACAAGCTTCGGTTAAATGATGATTTTACTAGAAGTGTTTTTAACTTGTAACACAGAGACAAAATATTGGATTTAACTCTGTATGCAGACTCAAACAGCTGATGAACAGCTGATTCAGCAGTGATGCTGTCATCACAAACTGGCGTCGCTTCAGAAGAAAAGACGTCTCATGTCTCTTCTTAAAGGTGGGGTAGGCAGCTTCTGAGAAAGTGCCAGTTTTTAGGAGAAATCTTGAATGTAAACTCTACCCCTCCAACCAGTTTTTCCCTCAGCTCCACCTCTCTGCTCCAGCAAGCCCCGCCCACAAACTGACGCTCCTGCTCGCTCGTATCGTTCCAATCAAATTCAGATATAATGCAGATAAATACTTCAGATCATTACAAATGGGGCCCAGTCAAGGTGAAAGTCAAAAGCATTGGTGCTACTGTAGATGCCAACAGACTACCAGCAAACACAATGTTTGCAGGACTTCTACAACGAGGATAAAGTGACATAGTCCAGGACCCGAGGGAGGACAGTTTAGCGATGGCGCTACAACACGCTACAGCAGGTCCGTTTGACAAGAAACACTTCTGTTACAGACACTTGTCTTACTTTGTTAAAGCGGTTTACCTGTCCAGCAGAAAGGTTACAGGGTCACCAAGATCCCAAAGCGTTCCCCATCGTTTATGTTGACCCGGCTTCTTAGCTCTTGTCTGGTCTCCGGTATTTACTTTGTTTTCTTGCTTGTGTTTTGCGTACTTTCTGGTTGGTTTGTACTGTCTGATATTGTAGCACGCTAACTTTCTTTGGTCAAAATGACGTCAATTATTGTTGTAAATTTCAGTATCGGTAAATTTTTGGTTGATGGCCCAGCCCTAGCTCAAAGTTTTGTGACAGACTTCCAGTTTCTGGAACATTCCGGGGCATTCAGTAAAGTGTAGTTTCTGTTGTTATGGTCTGTCAACCAATCAGAGGCCGTAGATATAATCAGCATTCAGGCTTCAGCGTTTCAGCAGAGGAGTGAAAATGATAAAATTTGTTATAAAGTTTTTGTTTTTGACACAGAAAACCTCGATGGGCCGACTTTTCTCAGCACAGGAGATCCACAGGGATTGATAAAAGTAACAAGAAAAGATTAAGATTGATAAACAGAATAGACAGGAACATCTTATTATGTGGAATACACTAAAAAACTCTGGTATTAAAGGCTAAACATTGGCGATGATATTTTATTTTGCATGTTGGGCCCATTCAGACATTTCCAAAAGTCTCTTTATCGATAAATAAAAAAAACATATTTACATTCAATTCTTTGTCTCCAGAGGATGCACTCTGCCCTCATTCCCTTTTGCTCCATCTATAATGAAGAGCAGATGAGATAACACAGAGGTTTGTCTGGCCTTTGCCGACAGGAGAAGAACTACAAACTTCTCGTGCGATAAGCTGCCGTCGTTTCACCTCCATGAATAAATTCTCTCTCTCTCTCTCTCCGACTTGTTGATTGTGTTGCTCATAGTGTCAAAACAGTGTTTGTATCATTCCCCTGCTGCCTGCAGAGCTGAGAAAGAGAATTTAGTTTGCCCCGTGGAAAGTGTTAGTGTCACACGCTGCCTATTAAGTCCTACCTGACCGCAGAGTAAGCTGACAGCGCCGCCGATTAAATCTCTCTGATGTCGTTTCAGGATCTGGAGTGACTTTCATGCAAATGCTGAGGCTCTCCCACATTACTGTCCGTCTGTTTTGTGGTTTTAGACACTTTTTTTTTTGCTGCAGTGCAGTTCAAACCATCAAGCTAACTGGCTCTTTTTAACATCAGACATTTGCAGAGGTTGCACGAAATTGCAAATCGGCGACTTGGTGACACTGTCATGTTTGCAGAGAGAGAGAGAGAGAGCGAGAGAGAGAGAGAGAGAGAGAGAAGTGAGGAAGCAGAAACAGTATCTAACACCTGCAAATGGAAACTGTCACAGCTTGATAACAAACCAAGAGGAGCCTGAGCAGAATAAACACTAAGCTCTCTAATGTCGCTGCTTAATGAGCTTTTCAATGACACAATCCAGTCAGGCAGAAAAACCGGCGGCGGTGAACTTGATTCACACGGCGGGACTTGCTCCCTAGACCCCTGACAGGGTCTGTAAGAGTGAACCGGCCATACATTTCACTCGTCTCAGCGCCTCAGATCCTATAGAATATCATAAAAGGAGTCACCGCCACGGCTGGACGCGCCGCTCCGTCTTTGATTTAGAGCGGGGAGACGGACGGAGACACTGACGCCGCCACGCATGGCCAGAGGCAAATGGAAGAGGAAACTGACCGGCTCGTCTCCTCAAGGGTGTCTGCAGGATGGAGGGAAGGGAGGGGGCTCAGGTGGGTAAGGTGAGGGGGAGTGTATACGGCTAATGAGGATAAACTGGCGTTCATCAACAGAGGAGGCTCGGAGGAAATGAGACCCACAAATCTGGTGCAGATGAACTCTGGGCGGTGATAAGACGTGGTTTCAACTCTGTAAAGTGTCATACTGGAACCGTTGGAGATTTTGAGTTGTTTGTGGACTTCCTGTAAAGACGTGTCTTTAAGAATATAACAGTACAGTATGCTGACGTATTGTAAAATCCACTCGCTTCGTGAGTCCCTAAACATTCCTATGACGTCATTGGAGATTGCTGCTTTGGTCTGGTAGCTGCACCGCTAGTTGTGGCTAAACTGCTAATGCTACTTGTGCCGTCAGCAGTGACAGGCTGTGCAGACTCCGCTCATATTTTCATGCTTTCCTCATAATTACTCTGGAAGTATTCTCAAATGATCAAACAGATCTGTTGTGTCGCCAGTTTTTTGAGGGCACCGACTGCCGACATAACTTGCACATCGGCTTAATTGCTCGACGTCACTTTGGAGATACCTGAACCACCGCCACACCACCGACGTTGAATAACTTCTCAACAATAACATCTTCGGAGGATAACCCAAAGTCACGGCTGACATCTATTTTTCCGCCCTCAGCTCCACATTTCGCTCCACGTTCAGTCATTCTGTTTACTTCTCCGGTAACTTACTGAAGTGAGCAGGAAAAGCTCGACTCTGATTGGCTGTTGTGACGCACATTTCCGCTGTGTTTGATCGTGTAATATGCTCACAGCTGATCACCGTGATGGAACTGAAATTTATCAGGATCATATAATCGCCCAGTCCTGGCTCAAAGCCACATTAGTGAATCAGAATCTCGCATAGCAACAACAACAACAACGTCACACCCCTCTGCCGTCGGCCACCCAAATCTCTGTTTTTCTCTGTTTACGTGCAAACTGAGTTTTCCAAAATCTCGACCTTGGCCGGAGTTTTTAAAAAGCTTCGTTTTCAGGGGAAAATTCTCCGTTTGCATCCAAACGATGGTTAATGTCTCTGTTTTTAAAAATAATCGGGTACGTATAAACGGGGCCTGAATCCTGCTTGTTTTCCTCCAGGATTTTAGAAAACCTGGTATTCTGGATGCAAAGGTTTCAGCAGGGAGTGTCTGTAAGTCTGGCATTTGAGGCTCGTTTAGCCGCAGCTCTTAATCAGAGTGACTTTGAGTGATTAAGCAGTTAGCAGTTTGGAGTGTTTCTCAAGGACACTCGGGGTTTTCGTGCCTCTCCTGGAGATCCAACCTGTGATCTTTTAATAACAGCCACGTCTTTTGTAAGCGCTAGACCATCCTGCCACCTTTCACTCCTTGTGCTGTTCACGGTTCACGAGTCCATAATCCTTTTAGGTGTGGGAGGCCTGGGCTTCATTACAAATGAAATGGTCCGTGCAGAAAGGGGGGAGGAGGAGGAGAGGGGGGAGTGTCATATTAGCAGAGCGGTCTCGATATTATACGGTGTCACTCGGCCGCCTTGAGATGTACGCTGACATTGACGGGAAAAGCCTTCATGGTTCTCTAAGTGCTCTTACTCAATTATATGCAGAGATGACACTTGAACCACAAATGGTAAAAGTGTGACAGGATGATTTTCCAAGAGTCTGACTTTGACAAAATGCTGTAAAATTGTCATTTCGGTCGATTCATCCGTCTAAGAAAGGCTTTCAGCTTCAGCAGTAGAAGAACCCTAACCCGGGCAGCTTGAATGATGTATTCAGATTTTTACTTCCTCTTTTTTAAACTCAGCTCAGGTCAGACACCCTAAGAGTTTTATAGAAACTGATGCCAAAGACAAGTTTAATTTCATAAAAGCGAGCACATGTTGATATCTTAATAGTAACACCTGGGAAAGAACAAAAAAAGCCGTCCAGTTAAAGAGATTTATTCACATTTTTAAACACTTTAAAACTGTTTTTCCTTCTTAAAAGAGTCTCAACTGGTTAGTTCAACCACTACTGCTCCCAAAAGTACATTTATTTACATATTTGGTCAGAAAATACAGAGTTTCCATCGTGTCGGTTTCAACTTTCCGAACAGAAATTCCCAAAGCAGCGGCAGCAGAGTGTCTTATATTCTCTACCAAGAATTTACTGAGTTAACTCTATAAAATGCTGACAGTGAATTAAGTACTCAGACCCAAGACACTATATTTTTATGGCAGCTTTAAAACACTTGAAGATTTTTAATATTCAATGCATAATATTGGATATTCCTCTAGAATTCAGCCTGAAGCAGTAAAATCCCATAGATACTACTGTAATATACTGCACTGTACTGCCACCATGACTAATGTGATACAGTCTGCATTAATATAGTGTGAAAACGACCAAAAACCTTGTAGTCTGCACGCCAGGACAGTAGTTGGCAGAATACATCATTGAAGAACACCACCGCAACGCTTATACAGGTGGCAATGCAATCTTTACAACCATTAACTAATCTATGCTTTGCTGGAGATATAAAGGTGACCATAGACCCACTTCGAGGGCTGGGCGATAAACCGGAAATTTACCGAAATTTACAACAATAATTGATGTCATTTTGCCCATATTGGTATATTCAGTGTCAAATAAATAAATAAATAAATAAATCAAAGTTGGTTTTGGATGTGTGTAGGTAGGCTATGGTCTCATGTCCCTTTAAGATGCTGTCCTACATCAGAGACATGACTCCACCCCCCAGTCCGTAACAAAGAGGGAAAGACAGGTGAGGAGATGGAGGATGGTTCAAAAATTGTAGCGGCTGAAGTAGACGAAGTTAATGTGGGAGGGGGTGAGCAGCTTGTGGAGTAGTTATCGTCCATTTATCGTTATCAAGGTGAACTGCTCAATATATCATGATATTGATTTGAGGCCATATCGCAAGCAAAGCTTCTTTATCTTACACTGGTAAATACATCTGTTAAAAATCATCATTTTAGCACCACAGTATCCAACCTCTGCTCTGATCTTCACTTCGGTTGCCTTTCCACTGATATAAAGTAAGACACAGTTTGTGAGTGTTACTTTTTACACAGCTCTAAAGTCATAAAACCACCCAAAAGTGATGCCATCAAAAGTTCAGCCCTGATGAAGGTCCTTGTGCCAATTGTAAGTAGGGGTGGGAGAAAAAATCGATACAGCATGGTATCGCGATATTTTTTCTGGTGATATATCGTGGCCAAAGTATCGTGATAATATCGTGCCGTCGCCCAAGTATTGTGATAATATCTTATTGTGGCCCAGTATCGTGATAATATCATATAGTGGCCCAAGTATCATGACAATATCGTATAATGGCCCGAGTATCATGATAATAAGTATTGCGATGATATTGTATCGTGGGGCCACTAGTGATTCCCACCCCTAATTGTCAGTCTGTTTCAGGGATGCCAGCTCAGGTCTACTCCCCGACACTCACCTCTCTGATTTCTTCTTTACCACACACTGTACCGTCCTCACTCCTGGTTCAAGCACCAAACTGCAAACACCGCCGTTCTGTGTGCAATTCTCGCAGCCTTCACGCCTTAATGCTGTTGACCTACGCAGCGGCAGCCTAATGAAAATAAACACTTTCTAATTCCGGCGTGCGATTTGTGACAAATTATCATAAGGCTTCAGTTTGGCGAGCCCGCCTCTGGACGTAATTCGGTATGATTACGGTCAAAAGTTCATTATAGAAACAAATAGGTGAGATCAGCGTGGCGACACAGATAACAAGGTTCTTCTCCTCGTCTCTGTAATGAATGGAATAATCAGTTCAGTGAGGCGGCTGTCGAATGAACATGGGCACTAAACCATTCCTCTTCCACACTTCTTCTCCCCTGACGGGCTCATTAGTGTGCTGCTGAAAGCTGCACTGCTCTGCGATACAACATATTTATTATTTAGCATCTTCTTTCCTCTATTCTTCCCTTTTTGCCTACTAACTTTGTTTGCACTACATTCTCCAGCACACTCCAAGGCAAACTCTGGACCACAGTGGCCTACTCTACTTACCGGGACTCTCTCAGAGATGTTTTGTCTGGATCTGAAAAGTGCTTTTTCTGTTTTTTATTTAAAAGAAGAAGATTTACATAGTTTGAGATCCTGAAGTTCTGCTGTTTGTATTGTTGGAATATTCTGATTTTCGGCATTTATGTTTCTTCACTTGAGTTTACACACATTTTACAAAAGTGCTGCGCTGAGTGAAGCAAAAGTGAAAAAAAAAACTTGCCTCTGAATGTCGTGTGTGACCCTCAGCATTGTTTTAGATCATAACATTGTAATTACAACTGCTACTTTCCACGCCTAAACACTCTGATGGGAGGGGGACTGCAGAAAAATGCAGATTAACTTTATTTTTTCTCATTTTCCTCTGGTGTTAGATAAATATGAGCAATTTTCAATCCAGTTTGAAATTTTCTCACATTTCCTATCTATAAAAAAGTGAATAAATAGCGCAGTAAGGTCCTTGACCACTTGATAATGTCACCGGTTTCTTGTTTTCCATTAAAAGTCTACAATAAAAGTTATTCTAATGCTGCCCTTCACTAAAACACACAGAGAGCTGACCTCTGTGTCTGTGTAAAATATGCAAATATGCATGTGGCGCTGCTGCTGCTGCTGTCACATACTCCCCAGTGAATGCTTGGTTAACTGAGATAGATTTTCAGACTCATTCTAGTGCTTGTTAACATTTAGGGCACACAGGAGGATTGCTAATGGGACCACAGAGTCTTCACTTGTTGTGAAGACACAACATTTTGACTTCAGAGCAAATTTCATGAAAAGGGTAGAATATTGAGAAAAATGAATTTTCAGGAATGAAGGTTAAACAAAACAGTGAATTCATTTGAAATGTTGAAAGAAATATTCAAATTTTAAAAAAGGTTTAAGAGTGATTTTGTGAATAAATTTGATACAAGGGAAAAAAATCAGAACTTTGAGAAGAGTTAAATTTAATGAAAAATATGAAATATAAAAAAACTGCTGCAATTATTTTAATTTTTTAAATGAAATTGAAATGTTGAGAGAAAAAACAGAGTTTTGAGAATAGTTTGGCAATGACTTTGTGAATGAATTAGATTAAGGGAGAAAAAACACAAATCTGTGAAAAAAGTTGAACTTTGTAAAAGTGATGTGAAAATGCTGCGAAAAAAGTTAATTCAATTTCATGAAAAAGTAAAAAAAAAAAAAAGAAAAATGCTTAAATTTCAAAAACTTTTTTTTATTCTATTAATAAATTTCAAATGTTGAGTTTAAGATCAAAGTGTCTCGATAAAATTTAAATTTCGCCAAAAAAAAAATAAAAAAATAAAAAAATAGTTATTTCAAGAATCAAGCTTAAGTACAGCTATTTTAACGAATTCCAAATATTTACAAGAAAATTAAAATGTACAATTTGGTGACCAGAGTAAAAAAATCTTAAAAGTCCAATTTTGATGAGAAACAAATTAAAATGTCAAGACAGAAGTCGACTTTTTATGATAAAGTTGAATTTTGTGAATACGTTTTTATTGCAACTTAGTCAATAAAATTTAAATGTCAATGTTAATAAAAGTTGAAAAGCAGTTTTCAGAATAATTCCACAATATCTGATGTAATTATAAATGAACTACATATACATTTATGTATGTTAATTGAACATGTTCTATTTTGATATCTTGAATGTACAGCATTATATACAATATAAATTGACATAAAACTTTTGATTGCTAATACCGCGTTTGAAAAAACAGAAGATGCTGTTTACAGTTAAGAGAGCATAACTGAGTTAACCCACTCAAACCCAACCACAGCAGGGTTTATGCTAAATTATAAATGACGTTTTATTATTCATGATTTGTTTATATTGAGGATTTAATCTTCAGAACAGGAAATCATGCGGGAATAAAACATTGAAGCTGAAGTTTGAGGTCAGAGACAGAGATCGTGACCAGAGAGTTGATGGTTAGAAACCGTTCATCCATCGGGAAAGTTAATTAGTTATTTAACAACTAACCTCCACACACCCTGAGCCCCACACTGCTCTGCCGCTGCTGCTCCATGTTCACTAGTACGCCTCTGTGGTTGGACTGGTGAGCTCCCAGCTGTGAATGTAATTGTGTGTCTGTGACAGAGCGAGCTGCTGGAACAGAGCTCGCATGCTCAATCAACTTTCCCGGGATAAATAATATGGGAGAAGATTAGTGCCAGCAGAGATTGTATTTGTTTTGCATAAATTTGAATTTGTCACCCTCATATTAAGCTGTTGATTTAGAAAGAAATGCATTGGAGAGGAATTTAGAGCCGCTGGGTTTTTGCTGGATTTGGTTACTCCTAAATTTAACCCAATGTGACGCCGCTGTATGATCTCTGACAGAGGAACTGTTCTCATAGGTTAAAGGAAAATTAGCCTGTCATATAAAAAAAAACTGATTATGTATTGAATAAAAGTGTAGGGACATTCATGACAGAGCGACTTCTAAAGTATCTTAAGTTTTCAAACATAAAAAGCAAAATCCCATAGTTGTTTTTAAATTTCAAGCTCTAGTGAGGAAGTTTTAGTTGCTTATAAAAATGACTGAAATTTGAGGTGATGCCATTTGTGATAAAAAAAAAAGAAGCCTAAAAGGGCGCTCGCACCAACACATCTACTCGCTTAATTTGCGCGAATCTAGACGCATGAATGAATAGTATTTACTCGCTTCATTCGCGCGTCAATGGTAATTTCAACAGTAACCCCTGCCAATTCAACCGGCAGGATCAAGTGATAGACAAAGGTTTTTTACGATTTACCAGGTAATCCGACCTCCTCACTCACTAGCCTCCAGGCGAACTCCATTGCGGTTGCGGTAATGGAAAGAAAAGGTATCATAATTCGAGGTACCCACACATCAACTAAATCAATTTGCCCTTCATTTTAGATACCAGTGAGCAACCATCTGTTTTCATACGTCACCCGGCAACCTTTGTGCTGAGTAGTTATGGCAACGCGAATTTCCACTCAAGTTGAGATTCGCCCTATTCGCCCTATTCGCGTCATTCGCGCCGCCAGAGTCGTAGGAGCATCCAATTGCGTCTTTGCATTGACTTAACATGTAATTCATTCGCGCGAATGATTTGTATGATGTTTATGATGTTTTAGTTCATTTTTTTCCCCAAAAAACACTTCATACTTTGTCCACAGGGGGCGCCAAAATCGACATGAACAGGAAGTCCCTCACAGGTTCTTCAGTGAATCAAGGAGCTCAGAGTTAGATGCTTATGCATACGTGTTAAGTTAAACAATATTCACATATTTATATAGTTTACTTTAAGTTTTAGATGAACTGCTCACTAAAAAATTCCCATGTCAAAATTTGGATATAGATGTATGATATAGATGTGTTTTAGGTTTATATGGTTGTTCTGTGCTGCCCTGTTGGGGGTAGGAGTCATTTATCAAAAGGATAAAATCTGTGAAAATCAATACAAAAAGGATCAATACAGAGTTTTTGTGTTTAAATGAGAGTAAAAATGAAATCCTGCCTGATTTATGGATTTGTCATTGTTACCTGCCAATACTGACCTGCTGCAGATATGGATGTTTTTCTGTACATGAGCTCAGTTTGAACTCAGAGGGTTTAAAGTAAACAAACCTGAACAATGACAGAAACATCCAGGTTAGTTTTAGGTGACTGATCATCACAGCAGTTTCTAAAATAACACAAATACACGTTTCCTCTCAGGTAGACCCAACTTCACAGAATTTATCTGCTGATAAAAAAGATATTTTACTTTCTGCTCTCAGTATCAGCCTCTAAAAATCTGCACAAACAGATAACAGAGAAAACTTCTCCGTATCATTTTAAACATCTGTGTGGTTTTTGTTTCATGTTTATATTATTGTGTTTTATTTTCAGCGGGTTATAGTCGAAGGTGCTCCTCTTTTCAGACTGCATTGTGCTCCTTTATCACCGTGGGTGTGTGTGTGTCCCTGTGAATTTTGAGTGTGTGTGTGTGTGTGTGTGTGCGCCGACTGACTCAGCTGGAGAGGGCAGACAATGACAATGATGATGTTCGGTTATACTCATAGCAACCGGGGCTCTTAATATAGACACGCTGCAGTTAGGAAGTACAAGGCTGTGATGTTACAAGCCTTAAAGTCTGCACTTAACGCTCTCACATCGAATGTATTCAACCTCTGCGTGAAAACATCATTTACAACCTCGTTTACGACGGTTTAAGGGAGTCATGCGGTGATCTCTACTACAGAGTCATGTCTGTTTTTAGAGTGTAAATCTATCGTTGTATTTTTCCAAATGCTTCCAAAAGGTTAGTGTGGATGCAGCAACAAACTGTACTTACAGATGGTTTTTCTGGAGTCGAATTCGAGCTCATGCAGTGACTTCCACTACAGAGTTATGTCAACTTTAACGTTGTCCTCAGGTTAGGCTTGGTGAGGATTGTCCAACTTTCTGAGTTGGACATCCAACTTCGCTCCAGATGAATTTCCGACTCGGAACTCAGAATTCCCGACTTCCGAGTACAACTGGAATACAGAATTTCTCCTTTATATCCAGTTGTATAACTAACCTGTTATATATTTATGACTTTGTAGATGTTTTTCTGTACATTACAAAACTTTGGAGTGTTTTTTTGTCCCCGTTCCAACTTTTTTGAAACTGTTGTCGGCATCATATTTAAAATGAGCAAATATTTTTTAGAAAACAGTCAAATGTTTGAGTTTTTGGACTATTTTTAATCAAATGAAGTGCTAAGATTATTTGGAAATATCAGAGTGGGTTCTCTGTTCACACTATTTCTTCTCTGGCTCCTTCCACTGTAACCTCTATATCCTGTGGTTGTGCATGACGATACTTCAGTTTTATGTTACCTGTTGCGGTGTTGTTGAGGGAATCATTTGATCCAGAAGGACTCGTATTCCCTTAGACTCTCTCTCTCTCTCATCTGCTGATCCCTTCAGCAAATATTCGGCTTCTTCCTTGCAAACAACTTATGCACTACATTGGAAAACCACTTTGCAGCCGTGCATCGACCAGGATTTCACCTTAAAGTTTCTGCAAGCTCTTTAGTCTCAGTATCTTCCATGCAGCAGTTGTAACATTGCATGGATGATTAGTCACTTTAGCTGATTTTTTTTAATAATCATTTCAGATCCTAAACTTTTTAAGAGCTTGTGCCACGTAGGGTTTGCTGTGATATCGAGCCTTCAGGCTGTTGTTGCACTCAGAATAAACACCTTCTGGCAGATATGATTATTGCATGCCAACAATTATTTTTGACGAAAATAGTCCTGACTGAAAATTTACAAAGAGTTTTCTGGGAATCTGTGATGATGACGGCAGAGTCACAACCTGTGGGCATGTTAACATCCAACAGATGCAGACGCTGCTTAAACAGAGGTTAGACTCCTCGATAAAGGAAGTGACTGTATGACGTGTTTCAGGTCATATGCTTTACCTTTAATATTCACCGCATCTGGAACGGCTACAAAACGGCCGTATTCGCCGATCGCAGCTGATCATAACTATTCAAGTTGATATGTCAATTTCCACCGGCTTCTTTCCGTTCCGCTGCGGATCGCCGGACTCCGCAGCTGATCGCAAGAGTCCTTTTTTTCCGGACGCCGGAGCATGACAGATAAACTCAGCACATCTTAGTCCATGCTGGAAAGGAAGTCCGGCACTGACACAAAATAAAATATCCGGCTTCTTTTCAGATCGTATTTCACACCATGCAAATGGGCGGAGACGAACAAGTGAAAGGTTTATAGACGTCATTTCACCACGATGACACCTTCGATGAGGAGATGCTGATTCCAGAAGTCTAGAAGTAGATTTCCTCTTCTAGAAGGACACAATCTACGGCTTATATGGTTAGCCTATGTGGCTGTCTTTCTAGAGACAACTTGTTATTGCGTGATTGCATGTGAATCTTCGGGTTATTGTGAGTTCTCACGATTACCGCTGTCCGTTATCCGCCACGAAATTCGCCTCACAAACAGATCCGGTATGAATTAGCAATCGAATTAGTGATCGAAGCTCTTCCAGAGGCGGTGGAAATTTGGGGTTTAAATAGTTCATTACCTGAAAACTCGTGAAAAACCACACGCACTCTTTTGCATGACCTACAACTTTCTTGCAGCTGAATTAAAAAAGGACAATCACTCGACCCGTGTCATGAAAATAACACGTCTCTCTCTCTCTCTGTCTCTCTCTCTTCTTTCTCATATGGCGGTAATGAAGAGAATAATTAGGTCTGTAAGGCTACCGTCGAATGAACGTCAGCATTAAACCATTTCTCATCTTGACTTCCTCTCCCCAGATGGCCTCATTGATTTATCCATTTCCACGCATCCTTGCTGTGAATCTGAAATATGCCGCCGCAAACACATCATGAAAACAGCTCTCCGAATCGCCAAGGGCATATGGGTATTTTTTTTTTTTTTTACGCTTTTATGCCTCTAACGTCTTTCCGGACACATTCATCTCATCACCTGCCCACTGTGATGGCCAGATATGATTAGAGTTACACCACAGGCCTGCAATGAACAAGTGATAGCCTCGTCTGGCAGCTTGACTCCTGCTCTTTGTTTTTTTTTTTTTTTTTTTCCGGCCAGTTTCTGGTTACAGCTTCGAGTCTGCAATGAGAGCAGAAAGTGATGCTGCAGTATGGCGGTACCACTGCAGGGAGGCGTCTCATATTCAGCCTCATTTTCAAAGGGTTTTCATTGTTTGCAGGGGAAGGCTAGTGACAAGTTGGCAATTTGATGACTCGCCCCGTGCTGCTCAGAGGAAGCAGAAATACGTCGCCTGTTGTGATCTCTAATCATCGCTGAAGTCAGCTGCCGGGAGCTTAAACACAAACTAAATTTAGGGATAAACAAGTTTGAAAAGTGAGATAAAAGTCACGCTGGAATAAAATGACGGTAAAATACTGCTTCACAGGCGCAAGTCGTAAATCCAAAATGTGAACAAGTAAAAATGCAGCAACAGTATGTGCCCACAGTTTGAGAAGTGAGGGCTTTCATTATGAAAAATGGGCTTTTTAGTGAGACACATTTTTATGTTTAGTCTCTGCAGGTGCTCTTTCAAGGCAAAAGCAAGTGTAACACAGCAAAGAACAAATGTTTTCATCGTGGTAAAAGGAATCTGTGAATGTATATGCTTCAGTGAGGATCTCTTAAACATTTAGAGCTCTTTTATAAATCTATTTTTAGCTCTGTACCTTCTGTGTCTTTGCAGCAGGGTTTGAAATTAGCTGCAAAAAATCTCACAAATTCAGCCTCTGTGGAGGATCTGCGTAGGGTGACCATACGCCCTCTTTTACCTGGACATGTCTACTTATTTGGGGCTGTCTGGCCTTGTCCGGGGGAGTTTATAAAATCCTTCAAATGTCCAGGGTTTTGTATGGAAGTTTTGAGTTTTCGTCGTGTGGACTTACTGAGTTAGAAGCGCGTAAAAAACACTCGACCCGACCCGAAAACTCTTCGAATTTACTACAAGTGACCTTTTGCGTTGTCATGTCCTCTTTTTGGGGATTCAGAATATGGTCATCTTAGATCTGCAGCCTCTCAGTTTCCAGCCTCATTGTGCATGTGGTGATGTGAGTGGGCGGGGACTCTATTATGGGAAACTGTCCTGATTGGCTGCCTTAAAAGTTGTCTGAGGGTGCAGGTATGGCTGTCACAGTAACCACTAAAATTAAATACCGCAGTTTCAACAAGACGAAACAGATCGAGATGATATGAGGAAACTAAATTTAAGGTGAAGTTGACGCTGATCGAGTTGAAGCTGCTCAGAACCAAGCAGCTCATGCCTGAGTCTGCTGACAGCTTGACATTGGTGAAGCCAAATTCAACACTTGGCAACAGACACAAACGCCTTACAGACGCTGTACGATATCTAGATGAGGTGATGGTTTAGTCAGAGCTTCAGGGATTTGACAAGAAAAAGCGTAAACAAACAAACGAACGATGAACCAGGATGGAATCATGAGACAGAGGAAGAGCTTGTTAAAGAAGTGGCAACAGCTGTAATGATGTGTTATCGAGAGACAAGACTTCGCACTTCTGCAGCCAAATGAGAATGAGCGACTGCCGTTAGTGTCTCCAGTCGCTCTTCCCCCTCATGCAGTGACATTAAGCTTGACGATCGATAGGGTGACACTCACTGCGTTCACATGCACAGTTAAGTCAAGCTGCAGTTGTGTCTCAATTAGCCAATTTAACTGGACTACTATCCTTCTCCTAGTTTCCAAGTGTTCAATAGATTTACTGCTGACAGTATGTCTACGTCTGCTTTGGTAGGAGTCGGCCTGTCCCCTTTTCAGCTTGTTACTGTTACCTGGTTGACTCGCCACAAACCAAAACAATCAACAAACTCGTTAACACAAACATGCCTTCTTAGACTATCGCTCAAGTCAGTTTGAGTCCGATTGAGGCTTAGAAGAGCAAACCGATCCCCAACTGTATGATCTGTTTGATTAAGTGCAGTTGCTGTCGGACTAGCGTGTCGACATGTGTTTAAAAAGTCCAGTTTTAGTCAGATGTTTGCAATAAATCAATTATTAATCATGTAGATTGTTTGTCCATCAAGTCAGGATACAAATTTACGTTTCTGTTATCGTTGAACATGACGGTGACGATCAAAACGCCAAGGTAGTCTGACCTTGGCAAAAATTAAGCAAACACCAGATGTTGCAAGTATTTTACCTACTGTAGGGTGACCATAGGTCCTCTTTTACCTGAACATGTCCTTTTTTGGGGGGCCGTCCAGCCTTGTCTCGGGAGTTTATAAAATCCTTCAAATATCCAGGGTTTTGTATGGAAGTTTTGAGTTTGTGTAGTGTGGACTAACCAAGTTAGAAGTGCATAAAAAACTCTCAAAATTTTGCGTGTTACTCCATGACTGCGCCCTACGTAGGATTGTCCTCTCTTTGGGGATGGTCACCCTAACCTACTGTACGCCAGATGACTTTGACAACAGTTTCAAAGACTCTACAAAGACTGACATCCAACATCTAAAGACTGCACCAACAAGTCAGAGTCTACAGTTTGCTATAGCTCTGTAGCTGACAGTTAGTACTCAAGGCGGTCTTTATCTATGAGCTGACCATTTGTTCACTTTATTGTCCCTTTCAGGAACTGGTGAGAGAACCTCATTGGCTGTTGACACCACTGAACAACCTGATCTGCCAAAACGGGAAAAAGACGTCCTTAAATCAGTCCTGATCAAGACCACCCAAAGACCAAGATCACGGTAGGACACCTCAAACTCTCAAGAACTGATTGTGACTTTAGAAATTTAGAAAGTCATTTAATATAAGTCATGTCCTTAAGGCTTTAAATCATGTTTAATTTGAGATATATCAACGAAAAACAAGATTCAAAAGTATGAGACGAATATGGATGTGAGAAGTTCCTGAGAAGGTTCTGGTCGGGTTAGTAGAACTGATGTCACTCATACAGTCCAACACAAGTCCTAAATACTCTGCTACTTCAGCTTCCATTGTTGTGTATGGATACAAAAGTTTAAATGAATCATAAACAAGAAGCTCTTCTTGTTTTAGTCCCTTCAAAGACCTCCACAGACTGAGCATCAAACGAGACGTGCAGTTTCCACCTCCTCGGCCTCTAAAGCTGTAATAGACGAGGCTGTTTTGAAGCGGTAATATTACTCACAGCGGGGTCTGGATTTGCAAATAGGACAAAATCAGTGTGACGGCCAGAGAAGAGCCATCAGTCCAGACCTTCAGTTCTGTCTCCACGGGAGTCCAGAGCGTTGGAGCCGAGCAGAGTAACATAATACGCCGTTAAAAAGCATTCATCAAAATATAATGATGCTTTTGGTTACATGCGAACGAAGTCGTTTATTGATACTGGAGCGTCAGCAGTAATTTGACATCATCTGGAAAGGCAGACACGTGAGCGATCGAAGGTGTGAACCAGACGGAGAGCCGAGCGTTGAGCTGCGGTCGGCCTTGTGTCATTCTCATGTAAGCGTATCTTCAGCGCCCACGCGTCTTTATGCGGCGAGGCCTTGAAAGCTGTTCTCTGGTCTGATTCAGCTCCTTGGCCGGTCATTTTTTTCCCTTTCTCTCTCTCTCTCTCTCTGTCTAACACACATACAAACCCAAACCTGAAATCAACTCTGCAGCTGATATTCATTTGAATAAATTAACACCTCTTAATCAGCCGGTGGTTAGATTCAGCAGGAGCCTGTCCCATTTCTGTTCCTCGCCTCATGACATCAGCACCACGAGTATTTTCAGGACAAGGTTTCTTTTTTCGTTTTCGAGTCACCCAGAAGAGGGAGGAGTGAAATCTGTGGAAGGATTCGATCCAAAGCGAGCAGAGGCAGGTTCAATTCAAAGGATAGAGGCGGCAATCAATGTGCCATCTCTTTTTGGTGCACACTGTAATTTAGAGGA
Source organism: Xyrichtys novacula (assembly GCA_962446985.1). Taxonomy (NCBI): domain Eukaryota; kingdom Metazoa; phylum Chordata; class Actinopteri; order Labriformes; family Labridae; genus Xyrichtys; species Xyrichtys novacula. The sequence goes on from OY660878.1 coordinate 26,604,336, forward strand.
GTTTGGAGAGGTGTAAGGCTACCTTTTATTTCCATAACCCATTTTGGAGACTGGGCTGAGGGCTGTTCTGCCTCCCAGGATCAACTCTGTAAGTTTGCCCTTCAGCAGAGCAGTCGACTACCTGCTGCTGCTTTTGTCAGATAACCACCGGTGTACAAATCCAAACCGCCAACTTTTCTCCTCCTCTGCTGTCGCCTTAAAGTTGATTTCTTTTTTTTGTTAAATCCTCGTTTGTTCTAAGAAAAGAGAAGAAGAGGTCGGCTCAAGTATGAGCAGCCATGCTGGCTCCCCAGTCGGGTATCTGCGGTGCGCCGTGGCCACGTTTGTCCTCCGAGGAGGTTATGAATAAAATTTAAAGGGGGAATCTAAACTATCTGCCAGACAGCTGCAAAAGAAAGAACATACTGTGCCCAGAAATCCAGATCTTTCGACACAAAAGTCCCTTTTTTACCATGAAGTGTACATTTTACAAGCATGACATTACATTAAAGCTCCTGTCAGAGGTTTTTTGTCGTTTATAAAAAAAAAAACAAATTCATATCCCTGCCTTTTCTTGAGGTACAAAAGCAACCGGAACCAATGGCGACAAGATTGACAACTTTTATTTTGGGATTTTGAAGGCCTGCAACGTGTGCGAGGGGGTAAGTGTCAAACGCACAGCTGAAGAAAAAAAACAATTTTTACATTTCCTACAAAAAATGTTCAGAATAAATGAAAGATTTGGCTTTCAAGAGTCAGAATAAGGACATTTTTGACAGGAGGCACAACGTAAGCAGAAACTGTTTTGTTAAAAGGGAGCGCCAAAATGAGCACAAACCAAAAGTTGCTTTAAGGAGCTTTAAACATTAATTATATTACAATGTGGCCAAAATAAAAAGTTACCCTTACTTAATTATTGTGATATTTGTGATTTGTGAACAAATTTAAACATGTGAGGGATAATGTAAGAAAAGATTGTTTAGTCCACAGGGGGCGCCAAAATGGACACAAACCAAAAGTTGCTTACAGGAGCTTTAAATATTCTTTATATTCCATTGTGGCCAAAATAAAACGTATCACTTACCTAATTGTTGTGATATTTGTGAACAAATTAAAACCTGTAGAGGATAATACAAGAAAAGATTGTTTTGTCCACAGGGGGCGCCATAATATACCCAAACCAAAAGTTCCTTACAGGAGCTTTAAATATTTATTATATTCCGTTGTAGCCAATATAAAAACTGGTATCAACTGTGAGTGAGCAATTTAAAACATGTAAAGAATAAGGTAAAAAAAACCTGTTTTGTCCACAGGGGGCACCAAAATATACACAAACCAAAAATTTCTTACAGGGGCTTTAAATATTCATAATAATCCATTGCAGCCAAAATAAAAAGTATCACTTACCTAATAGTTGTGATATTTGTGAACAAATTAAAACATGTAGAGGATAAGGTGAAAAAAGAGAGACAGTTTTGTCCACAGGGGGCGCCAAAATGGACACAAACCAAAAGTTCCTGACAGAGGCTTTAATCAGCGAAATAAACTTTGTAATCACTCAATTTTCAAAACTCATAAAGAGACTGTAATGTATAATATAAAACACACTTGAAGTGTTGTACAGTACATACAGTAGCCGTGGGATTGTTATTCTATTAATTATGTTTTTCTATTAATCTTCATGCGTTCACTCTTTATGCATTAACAATGAGCTGTGGCCATGAAGGCGAGTTCATTGAAGTCCTTAAGTAATTCAAAAGTGAGCTCAATAATACAGATGCATTGAAAGTTTAAGAGACACTCAAGAAGGCAAAGAGGAGAAATCAACAAGAAGCCTCAACAGTCTCTGAGCCGCACAGGCTGCCGGCCTTGGAGAACAAAACCTCCTCGAAACATCTCACCGCCTGCAGACTTTTCTCCTGTAAAGCTTCCAGTCCTCTCAGTATGCACAAATCCTGAGAGGAGCACACACTGCCCACTCTCCTCTGCACACAGCAGAACAAAACGCTGAACACAAGTTTGTAAGTGTCTAAGGTTGTGCTGCTTATTCTTTGGAAACAGATCCTTCCCACGGTTCCCTGAGTGTCAGCCTTTTTTTTAAATTTAATACAGCGCACCAACGAAGTGTCCCCTGGATGCTGTTGAGGAGGCAAGACAACACCCAGAGAAAGTGCTCGAGACTTTTAATCCACTTCTGGAGTTTTGCTCCAATTATTGTGAGCGCATGGCAAACAAATGTCCAAGTGTGAGTTATTACAGATGGAGTTAGGTGTCAATCATGCCCACTGTCCCTGAGAACCCCGATCCAAATAGACGCTGCTTTGTTCTGTTTTCAAAGGAGAGCAGCAGGAGCACAGAAGACAGCAGGTAGCCTCAAACAGCTCATGCTGGCTGCAAGATGGTCTCTTCATTTGAACCATTAAGGAGGCACAGACACTGTGAGTCAGCCTGGCTCTCTGTTTTACTGTCTGCTCGCTCTCTGCTGCTGCTGCTGAAGGGCCCCTAAAATATTTTCTCAACTCCCTCCAACTCAATGATACTTTATCTTTTTGCTGGAGAATAACCTACTTTCACAGAGGGAGAAGTGTGGATATGGTCTACCCACCCCTACAGACTATGCACCATTTTACGCAGGGGTTTATTGTTTCCATTTTATGGCAGTATGAAATAGACTATCGATTTCACTTGTCCTATTTCAACTTTGGCCAAGATTGGATTTTCTGAAACGAGCTGGGCTGGGCATCTCCGGCCCGACCCGCCCGGGGAGCGGAGGATCACAGGGGCTGACTGACTCTTCAGGTCGGAGTGCGCAAAGCAACGCGCCCCTGTGATTCATCCGCAGTTTCCAGACGGTGCGCAGGTGGAGGAGAAGAGGAGAAAAGGAGAGGAAGCAGCCGCTCAGTCTGAGGACGGACGGGTTGAAACGAGCTGGGGATGTTTGCAAAGGCGTAAATTCTTCTTCCACTCAAGGGACCAAGTGTTTTTCGCTCTTTTTCGGCGGCTTGATTCGGCGCAGCTGTTTCCCATTTCTCCTCCATGACAAAAGTTTGACTGTTAAAAAATGATGCTCTGCTCCGCGCCTGTTTTTTCATGCAATGCTGTGGACTCCGGCGTCAGCGTGAGCGGCCACTCATCACTCGAGAAATAGCTGCGATTCTTTCGGTCTTAATTTTCGGTGCCAATTTCAACAAACAGAGGGGTTTTTATACTCGCGCATCTTCATCTTCATCGCCCCGGATTGCATCCATTTGAATTCATGTCGCTCTCCATAATGGACTTCCTCGGACTGTACTTCTTGCAGCTGGCTCTTATTGGTAAGTTGAAAAAGACTTAAGATTCTGTAAATTCTGTTCAACTTGTGCACAGTGAATGTGTCGCTTTGCGGATGGTGATTTTCTGCAGCTCGTGATTTGTGTTTCTGTGTGAGTCTGAGCCTGGTGATGCTCATTTACAGCCTCCTTTTTCTCGCATGTAATCTGGCAAAGTTGCATGATCTGATAGTTGTTTTTTCCTCTATGATCATCATGCTCGTGTTGGGCTGGAGAGATGCATTTACAGGGTCCCGGGGAGAGAGCAGAGGTGCTGTGCGTAAAAAAGGACCACACGGAGAGATTATCTGATGGGAGACTGACAATAATGAAGCGGGGGGATTGTCTCCACTCTGGAGGCTCTTCTTGCACGTCTTTTCTCTGCCTCGCCGGGGCAGATCATGTGCCATCCTGCAGGCAAGAGCCCCGCGAATCTATTTGTCAAAGTAGAGAGATGAGAGATGAGATCACGATGGAGGGGAAATTGTCTAAATTTCATTTTTTCTTCGCCTCCTAAAGCTGCAGCCTCCTCTCAAAATGCCAATGCAGACGAGAGTGTGTCAAAGTCGCTGTGTGTCAAAATTTGTGCGTTTGGGCGCGTGCACAAGAACATAGATTTAAAGGGTTGGATGTGTGCGTGCATGGGCGTGCGTGCGCATCGTGCACCTGCCTTTGCAGGTGAAATTGTGCTGCTAGTGTGTGTTTGATGTGGGCGGAGCGGCAGCCAATGTGTGTGTGTGTGTGTGTTTGTGTGCAAGAAGCGTACAACTGCATAAACAATGTAGTGTGCGGGATCAAATCAAACACTATAATCATGAGCAAGACCACCAGCACTACACACACACACACACACAGAGTGAGAAACACACACTCATGCTCACACAGTCTGTTCTCCATCCAAATCTATTAATCATGTAACCTGCACACTTTCCATGGTGCCAGCTGGTGCGAGTCATTTCTAATGTCTGTGCTGTTTTCTTGCTGCTCTAATTTAAAATTCATCTGTGGTACAAACGGACTTTCTCTGATTCTGCTGCACTCTGTTCTGCAAAATTTCCCTCACCGTGGAGGAGAGGGGGGAAAAAAAACAACAAAAAAAAACCTTCCTGCAGAGCAAATGCGGGCTGGAACCAGGACGTACGGATGGGAGGATTTGTATTTGTGAGATTTATTGCCTCTATGATGACAGCTCTACATCTCAGACTCCATTTCCCTTTGCTGCAGCTGTGATTTCAGTCACTCACTCTAAGGCACACTGAGAGCAAGCCCTGCAAACTGGGAGAGGAAGCTGGAAATTGTGGGGTTTCTAGACAAGACGTTCGTCCACCTCGAACCCCCCCCCACAACACCCACTCATACAGCTCTCCCCTCCACTAAAGAAGCTAGCACTGCCATCAAATGTAAAAGCCGTGTCGCCGTGCTCGGCTGTCACTCCAGACATGAGCCGTATGGGTAAGTGAGGGCAGGATGTGAGTGTATAAGGGGGGGGAAGTCAGTCCTGGTCCTCACTCTGCAGATATTCTCACCTTGTCAAATACATGTGTCAAAACGCAAAGAGTCTCTCACCCGGGGCCTCATGATCCTGTCCATCAGGCGCACAGGGAGGCAGTGAGGAGAGCGAGGAGGGGGGATCAAAGGCACTGAGGCAGCTTTAGCCCGGAGGTTCGCCGAGAAAAGAGGATGGTGGTCGGTTTAAATCCACAGGAGGGGGGGGGACTCAGAGTGGGAGGAGTCAATCAGGCTTTAAGTGCTGTCAGAAATGTGAGGAGCAGAGTACACCTGAAGGGCTCCGGAGGAAAAGTGGGAAATGCTAAATTGAAAGTCTGTAAGTCGTCATTAAATCTGAGCTGCCGATACGTGACAAGAAGGTCGAGAAAAACATGTCTGACAGGTGCTTTATTTAAAGGTCTTATCAGGAGCTTTTACCTATTCATGAACTGACTGGTATCAATTATAATGAAGAGGCAAACCAGGCCATGAGCAGCCGGATTGACTCCATCCATGAAGCTCATTTTAATGTCTGTGACTGTTTGACAGGCTACCATAACAGTCTTGTTTTACATTTTCTAATGGTTCACTGTGATGTTGACCTTTTACCAGGCGGCTTTTAGCTCCATATGGAAGTCAAAGACAAGTTTTCAAGTCAGAATAAAATCAGGAGATGGCGACTCAAGTCTTCTTTAGTCTTTAGTCTTGTTTCATGCAAACACTGTTGTTTTTTTATTGTGAACATTATCAAGAAGATGGGATGTAAAAAAAGACAAAGCTAAGACAAATCTGCGAAGTTGTTGTTTTCACAGATCAACTAACAACCAGTCAGAGTCTTGCTGATGTGTTTGGCGATTGTTTTGGTATCTGACACAACGGGTCAACCAGAGGACAGCCTGAGAGTGCTGCTTATTTGTTTTAATGGATTTTTTTAGTCGTATATTTTATCATATATATGGCTTTCTTGTGTACAAACAATACTTCAGAGAAAGCCTGCTTCAGAGTGAACTGATATCAATGAAGATGAAGTATTGTTTGCAAGTTCTCCCTGACACAATTGCAGTAAAATGTCATTTTATTGAAAAATTGTCCATGAATTTCACTCACTTTACCAGGTTGTGACGTTGTTGTTTTAGATGTTTCTAATATCAGGAGCAGGGTCGTAATGTTTGCCGATTGTTTGTTTTGCAGATTCGTGCAGTTTACAGCACAACGGCTCCTCGTCATTTTCTTTCTCCGTTGACTCCGCTAGTAAATAAATAAGAAATGTCCCACTTTCTGCCCCAAGGCGATGACGTTGCACAGAAACCCGTCTAAACTAGGGCTGGGCGATAAAATGATAACGGTACATATCAAAAATTAATTTCCCTTGATATTGATATAAAACATGGTCGATATGCTTTTTGATAGTCGGCATCCTGACATGTTTTTGTAGACTTTACGAATAGCCAATGAAAAGTGGAGTTGCTCCGGGTCGCTTCACGCTGAACCAATCATGTGCTGAACTGGAACCAAGTAGCAAACAACGGGGTAGTAGCAGGATGCAGCTACATGCAACCATAGCACTTCAACACTGGCATGAAAACGTTGGTGGTGTGGAGGTATTTTGGTTTCTTAAGGTCGGCAAATTATGTTGAGTACATTTTCTTGTAAAGTCAGAGAATACCTCAAATCTTTGTCACCAACTGAAGCAGCGCCATGCCGCAGAGCACGCGCAATGCAAAAGCTTACAAACCCAGAGTGGAGTAAGGAGCCCATAGTGCCTGTGCAGCCGAAATTAGTTAGTATTAGAAATTAGTTTTTGTGATATATATCAATATCGACTGATATTAAAAAAATATATAATGATAAACTTTTTCCCATATCGCCCAGCCCTATCATTTACCATTATTGTTGTTTTTCAGCTCAAAAGTTGTCGTCAATTTCCAGTAGAAACTTCACTGTAGTCCGCGCAAGATCCCCGGTCTTTACAAAATCTTGGTCCATGTCTAAAAATTCTGACTTTTGAAGCATTTTTAAAAACATGAGTCGGGTTTTTTGGTGTGTGGAGGCATAAAGCGAGATGAAAACGTCGGTCACAAAAGGACAAGACCACCCGACAGATCAAATGGCCTGTCTTTGTCCACAGAGAAAACCAGCAGCAGGAAATGTATACGGCTCCAATTTGAGGTAAAGCATGTTCTTCAGAGCTGCAGTAATTGTCATGCAAAGTAGGGCTGCATTGCTTGAATCTGAAGCAAAACATCAAAGACCGTGAAAACACTTTGATTAATAATAAGTTTGCATTTGTTATTCTGTCCGACTAAAAACCTCTGAAGTGTGTGAAAAATCATATTTGCACCTCAGAAACCGGAGCTTTCATGGAGCTTATGAAGGCAACATCAATTGTTTCTGCAACTTCTTCCTAAATGGCCTTGAGCGTGATTACCAGCACTATTCAATTACAGGTATATATATGTGTGTGTGTATGCGTTTGTGTTTGTACTAACTTAGCTACCCTTTTGAGGACCAGCACTTGACAGCCCGCTTTTCCTTACGAGGACCGTTCGACTTAAAAAGATATTCTGGCTGTTTCTCGTGTTTCCACGCAGCCCGCCTCCCTGAGCTCCTGCTGCAAATAAAAACACGCTCCTCTGCGACTCGCCGGGCCAAACAAGGCTTTATAAATGCCTGTGGTGTACTGGGCTGCAGTAATAACCGCCCGATCTAATGTGTCTCCCTGATGAAACGAGGTGTATGAAATGGACGTATGTGAGATTAGCATGCTTGTTTTTATTTTTTTATTTTATTTTTTTTGCATGTCGTTAACTTGCGGGGCTAAACTTGTGCATTATAAAAAGACAGGGTGGGAAAACAAGCTTCTATTTACTTCAGATTTAAATTAGCATATTTACTGCTCAGTCTTGTGATGCTTCAGTGATTATCTGCCCGCACCGCTCTGAACATTTTGCAATCATTACTCTAATTATGTGACCAGGTTCATCTGCATATTATTCTGCGTCTAAACGGTGGGCAGTAACTGAACGTGGCCTACTTTACCATTTGGGACATAGCAGGGTGTTTATATTGCGAGCGATGGTGTACATGTAACAGCTGGACAGTGGAGACACCTATAATCATAAGCATGGTTGGTATGTTTATTCTTCTGGCTTGAATTCCTGTTGATTATGAGAGCTGTTGTAATAGAGGCACAGTAGCCATAACTACTGAGTACATTAAACTGCAGGGGGGCCTTCGCAAGGCAAACTCGGCTCAGATTTATCAGCGGTGAGGGCCTTTGGAAACTAGAAGGAAGCCTTGTACTCTAAAAGCCTCATTCCAGAGCTTTAAGTTCAGGGTGCTTTAGTCAGAGGTGCAATTTTATCTCCAAGAATAAAATGTGCAGTTTGCAAATACCAGCCCCGTCGTACAGGCAACAGGTCGTAAGAGCTGTAATTTAAGAGTAATTTACCGCAATTTTTAAGCGCACACGCAGGGCCGGGAGATTTAGACTGCACAGTAGTTGGCAAAGTCGTGACAACCAGGTGAGAAAAGTATGCCAGATTCGCAACCACCTTGTACAGAACAGCTGAGAAGACTGCAAATAGTACGCACATTGCTAAAAAGGGTGTGTACATAGCAAATATCCAAAAACTAGCAAAAATGAGTCTGCAGACACAACTTTAAAACTAATAATATTTCTGTAGCAGTGTAAAAATTCAGCTTATTTATGAAGTTTAACTGACAACTTTTATCTTAAACTGTGAGAGCGCCAATTAAAAATCTTTTGACACATCAGTTTTGAAATAATTAGTTTAAAAGGGTTAATAAAAGTGTTGTAACATGTTTGTTTTTTGTATTTTACCTCTAGAAAAGATGTCTTAACTCTCAGGTACCACAGTCAGACCTGATTCTGTATCAGTCTGCACTGACAAAGAGCTGATTGTGTTTTCTACAACAGTAAATATCATCATTTTTACTCCACAATGAGGAGGCTGCAGATGCTGAAATTAAGCGATGGAACATTTGAAAAACGTTCAGAGAGGAAACACTTAACTTTGATCGGGGAAATTATCGGACATGATTAGATTTCCCAACAATCAAGAGATGTAACTCACGACTAAAGCAAAAACAAACAAGAACTTCAGACTAAAGTAAAAAGATTCAGTTATCTTCAGACAATTTATCTGATTACAAAGAAACGACTGATCCTGGAAAAACAGCAGAATAATTATGGCGACATCAGCCGTTTTTAACTCCAGCTAATGAAGGTTTAGATGTTGATAATATCTGTTAGTGGAACTAAATAACAGGTTTCTTTTTACATTATGAGAATGGTGGATTAAAGTTGTTTGAAGACGATGTTTTCAACCCAAACTAAAAAGATTAAGGTAGACTTGAGTCCTGTGGAAAAAACTACGTATATAGTTCAGTTTGTTGACAGTTTTTTGCCTCCTGTGTGATAGATCTCTGTGTCTACAGGTCAAGGTAGACAGGGCTGAAATGCTTTTAATGTGGCTGAGACCAAAGAGCATTTCAGCATCCAAAGACTGAGGTCTGGTCTAGATGTTGGCCGGTCTTAGCTAAGAACCGGAGTTTACCTTACTGTTTAAATGCTAATATAAGCATGCCAGGCCAGCAGGTGGCGATAAACACAATAGGATGTGTGAGATGATATTAAAAAACATCCAGATTGACCTAATGAAAGTAATTCTACATGTGTTGTTAAAGCATGTGGAGACATAGATTAAGCATTAGATTAGATTGTGCGTTTTAGTATCTGCTCTTTAACTCTTTGATTGCTCTCATTTCTCACTTCATTATCGTCGTTCCATTCATTCAGAAAGCAGTCATGTTATTAAAAAAGACTGATTAGACATTATTGGCTGAGTTTACTCATTTTTAATTTCCTAAAGTGTCGAAACTCTCGTGTTATCGCATAAACAAGGTCGGCATGTCCTATTAAGCAGAGGGACGTCGAATCTGCTCTGTTTTCGGTCTCGGGTTATATTTAGTCGTATTTTTGTACATGAGATAGATTTGAGGTCTCAGAGGAGAAGTCGCTGACACTTTTCAGATCATGTGATGACATTTCGCTCAAACACAAATAGCTTCCTAATTAACAACTCCAAACACAAACTCGCTTGTCGAACGGCCTCTTGAGTCTCCTGCGCATCCAAAGCGAACTCCTTCTGTTGCTCTCAGCGGTTCTTCGGCCTCATCACTGTGCTTTGTTTGCCAATGAATAATTTTCTCTATGAATGTTTGGTAACCTTGAATTGTGACAGATAATATTATGGGTTTTTCCAAGTATGCGCTTTATGCATTTATTCTAACAAATCTAAGAGCCCACCCCCTCACCGCCACCACCTCCTGACACATGAATAATTCATGCTTCCCCCCTCTCTCGCTCCTCCGCCAGGTCCACGTATTCTGTGCAGGGCGGCAAAGTTTCTTGATTTCTCTTATGGTGGATACTTTCCTGCGCACTTTGAGTTCCTCTGACAGAGAGAAGCGAGAGAACAGTGTCGGAAAATTACAGGAGCAAACATTGCAGGGAGAGGAGGGTATGAATGTGAATAAGCCGTGTGTGACAGCGAGAGAGGGGATTTATTTTTCCATGAGGCCCTGGCTGTCGTCGGGCATCTAACAGAGAGGAGATACATATCCTCTGTAGAGCGTCTCTCCAGAGCTCGGTTGCACTTATGATCCCCGCTGTTTCGGTTCACTTTGTTACCTCTAAACTGACTCTCCTACTCCTCTGAGTCCCAGTCGATGTTTTCCTGGTTTGTTGTTTATGCAGAACACCTGTTGCACCGAATCCCAGAAGCACAGATTTAAAATAACGATTGCACCAATCTGCACCCGAGCTCTTCAAGTGTGCAGATATCATTTTTGACACCTAATCCATCTTGTCTGATTAATTCATTGAGTCAATTTATCAACTGTCTCCTCGCGTAGATAATGCCTCAGCGAAAGAGCAATCACACCGCCTTCCTAACCGTCATGATGACTCAACAAAAGAGTCGAAACATAAAGTCAGATAGCAGCGGGTGTGTTTGCTTGGTGACTAGCTGACATTTACAAGCGGTTGTTCTCTTGCCGTGTTACTGATTTTCTTGCTGCTTTGTGTTATCGCTGCCCGGACGAGTAATACTGTATGTATAAAGAGCAGATGGAGGCAATTACAGGCCAAGAAAAGAGCAAAATGGAGGCCCTAAGATGGAGATAAACACACCCTGGAGTAGAAGGGGAATCAAACTGCAGCACTGATGCTAGCGGGGAGGATTTTGCGGGGTGAAAACCAAAGTGACAGTGCTCCTTATTATGTTAAAACCCTGTCATTTCCACTGGCTTTTGTTGAGGGACGATTATGCCACAGAGACAATTACCCTGCCCTTGCTGCGCTGAAAGGATATGGCATTTTACTGCCACTGTATTCCACAGCCAGGCGTTTAACTTTGTAATGAAGAGGCTGCAAAATGGTCCAGGCTGATTGTGAGAAAGCCTAAAAGGCTGCAATTAATCAGAAGGAAAAGTTTGGTGAGTGCGGAGCGAGGGGGGGAGAAAGGTAGCACCGAGTTGGCTCTGCAGAGAGAATGACAAGTGGTAATGAAACAAGCGAGCGGGGCTTCAAGGCCCTTCATCAAGTGTTCGCAGTACTTAACGCCTGTAAGTGTGTCTGTCAGGGCGTTTTTAAGTATGAGGAACTTTCACTGTGACTATTGAACATCATTATCCAGACCCATACAATCAAGGCTCTTATTACGCTCCCATTTTATTGAAAGAGGTACTGGAGGTGACAATCATATTCTCATCCCACATAGGCACCGCAGACTTAAAGATATAGCTGTTAATCACAAGGCTCTGCTTCTTTTCCCCATGATCTCATGTATTAGTCACACACAGCGACACATTTATATTCTATTCATCCGGCCAATAAAGAAAAATTATTGTGCTAATGGAGAAGTGATTCAGTTCTGCAACAAAGAGATATGACTTCAGGTTTGACTATGAGGAAAAGTTGGGCCTCACTCACATCCATTATTCTTTTGTCTGATAAGTGACACAAATCAATGCGAGGAAGTGACGTGTGTATTCGCAAGAGCCTTGACGCCGTCGGAGATGCTTCCATTTCGTGGTTTTAGTTTTTCAACGTCATGCACAGCTCCCCCTATAACTCTTTGACAGTTAGTATAATTATGTGGGTCATGATGCAGTGAGATAAAATACAAGGCCATGCTGTAAAAGTACCGTAACTTTAAGAACAAGATGTACACAGTGATACGACACCAAACCCTATGATATGACATGATAAAAATAAAAAAGTGGACAATTTAATATGATAAATATGATACAGTGTGACATAAGACAATATATGATATATGATAGATTACAAGATGGTAACAAATGATAGGATTATGATTAAGATATAGTTATTACAATATCACACATCATGATATATGATATGATAAAGTACAATATGATAGGATATCATAAAATAAAATATGAAATGGTGCCGTACGATATGATATGATACAATTGGATATGATAAGATGTGATATATGATATAATCCAAAACTGTACAATCATATATAATATATGATAAAATCAATGTGATATAAATCAATATATGATATGATATGATAAATTATATTATACCAAATTATAGGATAGGGTTATGATAAGCTATGATTAGGATAGGTTAGAATACCATATGATAGGGTATGATATGATAAGAAACAATCAAAGTATCAATGTATGATAGGATATCATGTGATACAAGATGAAATAACACCATATGATATGATGTGTTATGATATGATGTCAAATGATAGGATTGTGATATATAAGATGGTGAGATTACGATATGATGCGATATGATATGTAGTGACATGACACAGTATGATATGATATATGATATGATGATTTATAATATGATTGGATTGGATTATAATATATGATATGATGAGATTATGATATGATAGGATTGTGCTATGATGAGATTACAATATGATGTGATGATATGCGATACTATATGTAGATCCATGACACGGCAGATGGTATATAATGATTTATGAAATGATATGACGCCAAATGACAGGATTATGATATATCATACCATGAGATCACAATGTGATGCGATATGACAGAATATAGTATGATGTAATATGATATGATATGATACTATGGGATACCACTGCCAAAATATCAGCTGCCAGTTATTTGGTAAATTTACTGTTTTATTTAGACAACAAAGTGTAATTGCTAGGGGACACATAGGCTGGATCTAAATACTCCCCAGCAGTGTCTTCATTTCACAGTTGAATGTTAGGGAGCGTCACAAAGCTCTTAAGAGGAGAGAGGACAGAGGAGAGAGGAGGGAAGTCAGAGACGTGATGAAAAGCAACACTTCTGATGGACAGACATGCCGCCGTATCGACAATAGGTCGCTGTTAGACCTCACTGAAACTTGACTTCACTGGATTTTAAAAACAGAGAGAAGACCAACCTTGAACAGATCTGAACATATGCAGCTGATATGTAATTAGCAGAATTAAAGGTTGAATGATACACATGAAATATTAAGCATCACTCTCATAAAGTTGAGAGCTTTTAGAGGACGCTGTGGTAAAGTTAGGTTAGTTAGATTGTCACATCAGGAAAGATTTGAAGATATTTAAAGTGGATTTGTGATATTAAACTGTTGTAGCGAGCAGCGTTGTATTTTTTGGTTTCAGATTCAGTTTGTCCGCCCTGTTTCTCAGACCCTGAAAATGTTCTGTTAAACCCGTTTTAACCTTGGAGAGTTTTCTGCCGGCTCGCACGTCTTCTGTCGGCACAAAGGAAAATAAATGAATAAAGGGGAAAAGCAGCTCTCAATGTTTTTGTTGCAGATGTTGACTGGAACAAGTTATCTGTCAATAAGCAGGGGGAAAATACTGTCATATAATATATTATGTTGGGAAATATCTGTCAAGAAAAGACAGAGAGGCAAACTGGAAATGTTCCTGCGGTGATACGGACACATTTCTTAATATTTGACAGAGAGTAGGTGACTGAAGGAGGAATCAAAGAAAGCTGATTATCAGAGGCGAGAGTTGAACGTTGTCAAATTTACCAAAACTGTTTAATCCACTGTGCCAGTTTTGGCTCAGAATCACCTCGCAAAACAGGTAAAAAAAAAGAAAAAAGTGTGTCACTGCACGCCAGGCAGATTAGTCATGTGGCAGCGAGGTTGTCTTTGAAGATTATGAATGTGATGTTTTTAAACTAGTAGATTTTCTTTGTGTTTTAATGAAAGAAGGGGATCATTTGATGGATTAAAATATGCAAAACGCAGAGATATTAAAAGATAAGTTCAGGAGAGACCCAAATTAGAGCCAGCAGTCATCCATCTTTCCCTGCCACGGCTCACATGTAGGTTAGGTCGTGTTAAAGTAGCTGCTCCTCCACTTGCCTCATTACTTTACCCTGAACTCCTGGCAAATTAGAGCAGGCCAGCAGGCGGCAGAGGGGGAGCAGAGATCCCCCGTCCGAAGCAGGAGCCGAATCGAGATGACATCCTGCAGCCTCTTCGGCAGGGGCCCCGGGATCTGGGGAGCTAATTGGTTTCTAATCAGAGCGGCAGTGTCTGCTCAGCCTGTTAAGATAGAAATAGAGGGAGAGTGTGAAACCAGGACTCAGGAATATGGTTCAATGCCAGGCTGTCAACTGACTCCGCCAACGGGGAGGTGGCGGAGGATGGGGGGGCGGGTTTCGAACGGGCCAAATCACAGCAGGCGATCCAGGCAGCCTGTCTCAGATATGTGCCAGATAACATTTATGAAGGCTAATGAAAGAGTTAGCGGCTCAGCACTCTTACATGCTTTCCACGCCGTCTGCTTCGACTGTAGTCTAACTTGGGCTGCTTGGATGATAATGTTTTTGTCTTACATGTTCCACGTCATCACCCAGGCAGATGGGGAATGAAAAAAAAACATGAAAAAACTGGAAGATGTCCCTGATTTCATAAATACAAAGGCTAAAAAGAACTGTTTCCTGGCAGTTATGACAGAACAGTTTGTATCTTGTCCCTATTCCCAGAATTTATCACACAGTCTAATTCAGCTGCCATGCTACCATATGCACTGTCTTTGCATTAAATGAATTTTAAACATGCACCATATGCTCCACAATACCCCTTTATATTCTTTGCTAACCTCCCATGTAGTCACCAACCTTTAGAAAAACAGCCTTTTGTTAACGTCAAAGAGGCAAAGAGGTGGGAAATATTTACAGCCAACCTCCAATAGACCCATAAAGATGCAGTTGGTACCAGTATTCCAGGTACCTTAAGGCTAAAACATACAGGATGCATATTTGGAGCGTGGCAGCCCTACCCTTCCAATGCGTGTCAATCCACACAGAGAAGATCGTTCCAGACAGGAAGTCAAGCACGAAAAACCGTGCATGTCATTCGGTATTTCAAAATAAAACACCATATGCAAACTCCCGACTGTGTATCAATTCGTGTAGATGAGAAATACTTCCTGGTTATTGATTTATCAGTAACACAGAACAATCTGATGGTCAATCCCTGATCCATGTGGACCCCAACAGGACTTTGAACGGCTAACTCTGTCACAGCATAAAGGAACATAGTTTACTTTATTAAACACGAGTAAAACTGCAATAACTGAAACTGTAGAGGCTCAACAGTCATTGAATTATATCCAAATTAGCAGGAAATCGACCACAGAAAGGAAAAACAACCTGTTGTGAGCATGTTGTCTCCTCTATACTGAGCCCAGCTGAGCGGGACTGCTACGCTCCAAATACGCTTCCTGTATGCGATACCCAATGCTGCTCCAACACCGGACATGTAGCTCTAGTACCATCTAGATTGTTTTTTTTAGCGTATCAAACTGATGATAACGTCAAAGTGTGAGTTTAAAGAGAAACACTTCCTGTAACCTTTAGTACAACCCTCTTTTACAACCTTTAGATTTAACACAGGAAGCTTATATCTACAGCAATCATCGGGGCATTGTTCAGACCTCTTAATCACCACCCACATCTGAGATTATCGAGTGATTTGTTGTTCACATTAACTAATTAGTAGAGAGCCAGACTGGAGAAAGGGTTTACTAATCAGGGCTTTTCCACCATGATTAAGAACGCTGGTGTTATCTTCCTACACAGCTAGCAGGGTAGCACCTTTAATGAAGAATAAATACAGGGGGATAATCATGGAAGTGCAGCTGAAATCAACATGAGGTGAAAAGGTGTGAACTTTGACTTTGAGTACAAATCAGTGAATGGTCGGCCAATTAGATGACCGAGACGGCAGCAAGAAATCTGGTCAGTCGACTTTCTAGAGTCACCCAAGCTCTATGTTGACTGCGTCCTCATTCAGCTTCAGTTTGGTCTCCAGTCTTGACTTATGTAGTCCCAGTGGTGTCTCCCATTGGTTTTAAGAGAAGGGATTTGTAGTCCAATATTGACGGCCATATTGAAAATGCTGACATCTTAACTTTCGGTCAACTTTTAGCCGTTGCGCTAACCACTGCAGCGTACCAATCTTTCAGTCAAGATCATAACTTTTATATAGGGTGGCCATACGTCCTCTTTTACCTGAACATGTCCTCCTCTTGGGGGGCTGTCCGGGTTTGTCTGGCTTTGTCTAGGGGAGTTTATAAAATCCTTCAAATGTCTGGGGTTTTGTACAGAAGTTTTGAGTTTGTGTCGCATGGATTTACTGAGTTAGAAGCACGTAAAAAACACTCGAGCCGACCCAAAAAATCTCTCCGCCCTCGTGTATTCGTGTCCTCTTTTTGGAAATTCTTAATGTGGTCACCCTATTTTGTAGCTTCAAAATAAATGTAGTGTGACATAAGAGACCTTTTGAGTAGTTTAGATATAGATCATCAGATAAGTCTGTAAACACGTTTATTTCTGCTAAACAGATGGATATTTTTGATATTGGGCCATTGCCTTAACTGGACACTTGGGAATCTGTAGATTGAGGTTGCTGCTTGGTTTTCACCAAAAGCATCCATATCTCTATTCTTCACTGCAAAGTCGACCCTGAGCTCCGGTCTGTTCCTCAGTTTTAATTCACACCTTTCTTGTGACTCATTTAATTCAGTGCAGCAGACTTATAATTGGTGCAGCTTTAAGCCAATAGAAAGGCCTTTTTTTTCCTCCCGCTGATTTACTGCCTCTTTAACATTTGGACTTAAAAGTCATCAGCGGAGTCATTAGTTGGAGTGATGAGTCCTTAGACGATAAATTCATCAGATTAGTGTTAGCAGGGAGGGTCCACCATAAAACTTACTGCCCTGTGAATAAAATACGTCCAGAGCTTTAAAGGAGGAGTACACAAAACAACAATACTGACATCAGTGTTAGTGGTGCGGGTGCAAGCTAAATACTGATTGTCAATCTAGTTAAGGAGGTGTTATTCAACCTGTCAATACTTAAGTCCAGCAGTGCTCAGGCTGGGTATCACGTGCAGCTTTCACTGGTCTCCAGTTAAGCTCAGAATAAGATGGGGCAACCCTTTCCTATCACCGCTCAGTGGATCATCTCCCTGTAGCTGAGCTGATAAATCCTGCCTTCAAGGTCCTTTTATTCCAGCACATCTAAATACTGCTCCTTTTTTTAGATTTATTTCAAAGGGGATTTCAGAGCATCGTGATTGACATGCCGCACACAATATGGCGAGGAATTAAACCCCATTCTTTCGTGTGTGGAGCATGTTTCACCGTGAGATCATAAATTTGTGCTGCAGTATCTTTCAAATGGTCGATGAAATGGACACGGTTCATGTGGAGTATTCTGAGTTAATGACATTGATGCGATGGTTTACGCTTAAATCTTGGGGTCAGCCAGCCAGTGCTTTGGATTAGCAACCAATAAATTACATTTTAAACCGTCGATCCGTCGTATTTATTATTGTTAAAAGATTCTGATGATCTGGAGAAACCAAACCACCCAACACTGGATGTTGAATCTGTTTTATCTTTTTGTATTATGGCATGGTTTGGAAACCTGAACCTGTCCAATAAGAATCGTCAGGCTTGGGTTTGTCTCTCTACTACAGACAGGTCTTGAAGAAGGCTAATGCCATTCTGGGTTGTCCCAATGATCCACTTAGATGCGAGTTTGAGCTTTTACCTTCAGGGCCCCTATGAGGAGGACTAGATTTCAGGTCTCTTTTATCCCCATTTCAATTAATTTATTGAGTAGCAGTTGACCCTCAGGCTGCTCATGTTGTCTTGCACTAATATTGCTCATTTGCACTTTTAATTACTTGGTAGTAGTTTTTCTCCATTTTTGGTATGAGCTCTGGACTGAATTTTAGGTGGTTTTGTGTTTCTGATATTGTGTTGTTATGTTTTTAATTGTTCTATGTTTTTTAAATTTATGTTGTCATTGAATACTGGTGTACTGCTAAACTAATTTCCCTTTTCGGGACAGTAAAGAGATTCTGATTCTGATTCTGATTCTGGATGGTCTTTAGGTGTTGCTGCAGACAGGGCTCTGTAGTGGAAGTTACCGAATGCACTCAAAATCACCTCCAAAAACCTCCTCCTGTGAGCGCTGTTACCTGCTTTATTGAAAATGTCAAGTCCAGCATTTGTAAACATTTGAAACATCATAAAATAGAAACCATAATAAAGGATGTGGACCCTCAGGTGTCACTGCATTAAAAACAACCATGTCTTTGTTTCACATTTGCATACCCTCTGACAGCATTTGGCACTTTATGAAATGGAAAAACAACAAAGGAGAGCACTAAAACCCTACATTTGGCAAAGATGGGACAATATTTTTATATTTAAAACAGAAGACATGATGCACCACGATGGTAAAAAATGCTCCTGTCCCCACTGTTTTACTGCTGCTGGCATCCCCCTCAACATGAGTGTATAATTAATCCTACAGTTTCAACATTTGTCATGTTGTCCCTGCACTGTTTTCAGTCAAACACGGTTTTTTTAAAATGATTTTCAAACCATGAAAATCTGCGTTTGACACCATGTCCCAACTTTTTTAAAATCCTGGTTGTATACAGAACGCACATGGACCCGGAGACTGAGAGGTGTAGGTTGGTGTTGCCAATAAAACCAAGGTAGGGGAGCTTAGTAGCACAAGAATGAATGTAAATAGAATTCAGGCACGATGAAAGGTACAAAGTGGTCTAATTAAATCTCACTCGATGTGAATTCAATTTCCCCAGGCCTCATGGCATCCTGTCAGTGACAAAGAGAGCTGCCTGCC
The DNA here is from genome assembly GCA_962446985.1 of Xyrichtys novacula. Lineage (NCBI taxonomy): Eukaryota > Metazoa > Chordata > Actinopteri > Labriformes > Labridae > Xyrichtys > Xyrichtys novacula. The sequence goes on from OY660878.1 coordinate 26,623,358, forward strand.
TTTGTCTTCCTCTGAGTAAATTCCAATTAGGTTGCGGCTGAATGCTGGTGTGCCAGTCAATCAAAGTCGGGGCCTTCGCTTTAAAGATGATGACAGGGGCAATATGCGGACGACAGCCCTTTCTCTGCTGCCTCTTATTTGGAACAATAGACAGTTAACACAGGTATTGATTTTCCTTTATATGCTCATTGAGTAGGACCCGCGGTTCATTTAGAAACTGGCCACTTGCAGCCACACAGTGTTCATCGCTCCAAGGGTTTCTTAAAAATATTGATAACACTCACGCAGCCCTTTGACTGAAGCAGCTTCTCCAGCCAATTAACACTGGCAGCCACTGCGAAAGTGATTTTCATCTCTTTTGAAAATTGAAAAATATTTTCCCCTGGTGTTATCTGAAACAGATTGTTGTGGTATTACCGTCTGCCAAGCCATCTCATTCTCTTTTAGAAACAGTAGCGAGCGCTGGGACATGGAGAAGGCAAGGAGAGGCAACAAAGGCAGATACCGGTGTGGGGGAGGACAGTTCCCACCTACACCTGTCCTAATCCGATTGAGCCTTTGAATAGCCAGAAGAAGAAGAAGAAGATAGGCCGCAGTCACACCACATCCCTTCCTCCGACCACATCCCGCAGCCACATGGAGTTGTCTTAAAATCAAATTACAGATGCCTGTTGTGATGCTCAGTCAGCACGTCCCCGTCATCGTCAGAATTCGCCTTCAGAGAGCCTCATTTATATTAAGAAGACTGTTTTTTTTCTGGAGATACGCTTCCTCATGTGGAACAGTGAATATAAGATAGAAAACCCATCTGACTTTGGGCCATGGCGAGATCAAACGACACAGCGAGGGGGGGGGGAAGGCAATAAGAGATAGAAGAAAGAAAGACAGAAAGGGTGAGGGGAAATATCGGAAGTCTTTTCCAGATGACTGCTGTTTCGTCTTCGTCCCCTAGGTCGCTGAACGTCTCATCTTTACTTTTAATTTGCTGCTTTTAACTCCATCCATCGCCTCTCCCTGCTTTGCGTGTGATCTTGGCTCCTCGCCCTTTTTTGGCTCCGGGGTCTTCCTACTGAAGTGTGACCTAACTCACTGCCATTGATTTAAGGTCACTCTTCATCATGCCTTTGACCTTTCCCAGATTTCAATTATTTGATAATCCACCACGTCATCTATCCCCCAGATGGTCCGGTGCTTAATTTTTTACCAGTGCCCATGGAGCTACATGAAACAGAGCTCAGGGATTTTCTTGGCTCACTCTTTTAAAGCTCTGGCACTTATCAGAGACTTTTTTTTTTTTTGTGGCTCTTTAATAGTGCCGCTGTCATGGAGATGAAGGATTGTGAGGAGATAACCTCAGAGGTCGGCGCCACTTGACCTTCTCGGATACTGTGTGATGGTATCTGAGTAAGGTAATGGACACGGCGTCCATTAAAAACAGAAAAGGCAGTAGAGCGAAGACGGTGTAGAGCGTGAAAGGTTTGATTCTAGGTCATCTTTTCTGATCAGAGACCTGAACAGAGTCAGGGTCACGTCCTGTGGATCAACAAGACCAGGAGGGCACAAAAGAAGGATTTTCAATGTACTCCAGGCGTTTAAGCTAAAATTGTACTTTTTAAGTTAAGCTTTTGCTAATTCCACTTTGGCTTCATCTTCTGGAGGGTTTTGCTCGGTTTTAGCCCCCGTCCACATCAGTTCAGGGTTTTTCTCGGTGTCCAATCCTTTCTAACTTCCTCCTTATTTATAAGCGCTGAAACTTCATTAATGCTCTTTAATCGTGCAGCTGCCAAAATAGATAGACAGCCTCTCAGATCAGATCTTGTCAATCTTCTCCGATACTTCTACACTGTATCTGCGAACGATAATGCATGTGGACTCCTTAACTGCCTTATTTACAGTTGCTTTGACCCTTGACCCAAACAAACTCTGGGTTACTTCTTTGTATCTTGGGAGAAGTCATCTTTTGATCTCAGTTGCCACCAAGGTAGATGACTACCATCGGACCTATAGAGGGATACTCTCGGATTCGCAAAGTCTCTGACCTTCTAGATACGACACAATAATATCTATGCAAGCAAATGCACAAGGCCTACCTGAGAAATAAGTTGAAGTCAAAGAACCTGAGAGGATGTTTTCAGTAACTCCAGAACTCACACTTTAATAATGCTTCAGAGGTTTTCATAGCTTGACACCCAGTCAAAGCTTTTACACACTTCAGAGACTTTCTGATAATCCCTAATTGACGTCAAGATGAAGGATTATAAGTGAATAGATCCCCAGGCCAGAGCAACTTGACCTTCTTAGGTAGCACTCAGTGGTATCTGAGTAAGAGCGCTCTACAACACAAGAGGGGATTAGAGTAGAGCTCGGGTTGCGCCGCACCGGAGTTTTATTTGTGTTGCTATTATATCGTACAAGGTAACACGTAATGTAGAAGCTCCTCCCTCAATGACACCACAACCGTTTTGTTGGACCTGATGTTTTTTATTGCAACGGAGCGGCTCAAACAAACACTTCCCTGATAACCACTTGATTGGATAAAAGCCATAAAACCTAAAAGGGTACTCCATGGTCCTCCCGAGTCTTTACTTAGCAGAGGAAATTTCAGGCCACATTTATACCACTTAAGGGTTTTCCTCGACTTCAAACACTAAACCTTTTCCACTCTTCCTTTTTTTTTTTTTTTTTTTGCTGCTCCCTGATAAAACTGATGTTGACAAGATGAAGGATGATGAGTAGATGGCTTCAAAGGTCAGAGCCACTTTACCTCCGCAAATACTACTCAATAGAATCGAAGGACAGTAATGGAAACGGTCTCTCTGAAAGACAGGAGAGAAGGTAGTACAGAGCTTAATAGCACTGGGGTGAGATAGTTTCCATCGTTCTGTCAGATAAAGTAAAACCCCCTCCTTTATTGTCGGCCACCACGACCCTATCTCCGATCAACAACCGGAACCATCCAAGGGTTACGTGATCACACCTTGGATCAAGACACCCCTGGATCCCGATCGCTGCTAGATTGGATGAAAGCCATTGAGGCAGAAGAATTCTCCTCGATGTACCCCGGCCTCAACATGAGGGTTCATGAGGGTTCAGCCCCCATCAATATCGCTTAAGGACTTACACAGTGTTCCAGTGTTCAGGGTGTGAAAGAAGAAGGGGGTTAAGAGACTGGCCTGAGACAAGGAGCCAAGAATCCGCCAGAACCAGAGCTGTGATAGATGATGAAGCCTGTCGAAGGTTTTATTGAGGCTGTACCGCCGCTTGTCGTGACAATCAGAATGAATGAGATCCTTGGCATGCGTGTGTGCGCTACAGTTCCCCCCCCACTTTTTTTTTTTTTTGTTGTCATTACTTATTCACGCACAGCAATAATGTTGGTTCAATATTCTACCACTATCAATTTGCAAACTTGGCTGTTAAACTGTGAATTATACAACACTTGGACTCCAGAAAATGGATGGCGGCAAATCAACACGACTATTCTGAGAATATTTACAACCTCCTTTGGCTTCCTGCAATACTTTTCCTCGCGCCAATAAAAAAAAGAAGAAGCATATGGAGATATGTGAACACACATCTCGACTCCTGATGAGCTTAAGCGATAAATCCGTCCTCCTGCGCTTCACTGTTTGACGATATGTGCGTCTCGCAATTAGGAGGTTTTCTGCAATCATTGAGACGGCAGCCGCAAAGTGTCGATTGGAGGCTCATTTGTGTGTGATTGTCTGCTAGATTGGATTACTTTATTCCAGAGAAGTATGTCATGATGGGGTGGTCACTTAGTCGACAACATAATACCTTAATGGATTATGCCGTTTATACTCCTGCTGCCCATGTGTTATGTGAAGATAAGTATGCAGACATGGATATACTTGCCCAGAAGCCTAATGCTTTAATCAGCTTTCCCGCGCTCTCAAAGATATAACTTATGGAGCAGCTCGTCTGATGTCATTGTTGTGGAAAAAGTGTCATTATCCAACAGATATTATGGAGGTGAATGTTATTTAATGAAGTGATGATGGCGTTTGAAAGTGATAGAATTTCACATGATGGTATTTCCATTGTTTGCAGCATGTAATCCTCTCTGCATAGTTTGTAATTCAAATCAATCATGGAGTCGTCGTCGTTGTTCAAGATGTTTACATGTTCAAAAAAATATGTTGATTGCATGTAGGGCTGGGTGTTACAACGATAATGATATATATATATGCAAAATTCATTTCCCTTGATATCGATGTGAAACATGGTCAGTATGCTTTTCGATAGTCTTCATTCTGCCATGTTTTGGTAGACTTTACAAATAGCCAATGAAAAGGGGAGTCGCTCTGGGTCGCGCCGCGCTGAACCAACCATGCGCTGAATTAGAACCAAGTAGCAAACAACTGTGTAGTAACAGACTGCAGCTACATGCAACCACAACACTTAAACATGTGAAGCCAACAGCAATTTTGGTGAGAAAAAAGGAAAATGAGCGCTACCCCCGATAGAAATTCAGATGAAGGCTCCACAGGTGACGACATCGTTGACAACATTGGCACGAAGACGTTGGTGGTGTGGAGGTATTTCGGTTTTCATGAAGCAGAGTTGAGTGCATGTTAAATTTCATTTAAGGGTAACAAGGAACAGTTAAGATTGACAAGTGATTTTTTATATCGTGATATATATCGATATTGACTGATATGAAAAAATATATCGTGATAAACTTTTTACCCTATCGCCCAGCCCTAAACGCTTTTAAAATGCATAACTAAAATTGCACTAAATTGCATGTCATACTTAGATAATACAGTCAGAGATCCATGTTTGCATTTCAGTCAGACTGGAGCTGGTCTGGTTAAAAACAGACATGACTCTGTAGTGGGAGTCACCACATCGGCTTAAAACCACTTCCAAAAACCAGTCTGTTAACTCAGTTTGTTTCTGCATCCACAAATAATGCAGATCCATTGAAAATATTTATAGGAAGCGAACCCAACATACTCAGGCTTCCTTGTTAGAGCTTGTTCCTGAAAATCCCCCCCTACTGTTTCCCATTTAGGTGTTATTTTGGTCCATTCAGGGAACGTTCGTCCACTTTCTGCTCTACTTCAGCTCTCTTTTTGCAGCACCTCCTGAGGGACATACCTGGATCTTATGTTACTAAATGATTCACAAGATAGTTGTTTACTGTATCTACCTGCTGTTATATGAAACCAGGTAAAGCGCAGAGTTATGGAGTTTGGAGGTTTTTAGGAAACAGGAGTCTCCATCTACCTGAGAACAAACCCATAAAGGGAGCGAGAGTGAACCGAGCCTGAGTGGAGCCGCAGATTCTGCATGTCAAGTCTCTTGGAAGTAATTTGCTCTTTCGACTGCTATTTTTCACTGGCTTTAGGTGTTAGTTTATCCTGTGGAATCATAGTACTCTTACTTTCAGTCCAGCTCATAGAGAGATTGAAGACGTTGAGGCAGATGTACGTGGAGAAAACATCACTGCAAAGATTAACAGCACCAATTTCTCCATTTCTGCATGTGGCTCTTAAGAGGCTGTCTGCTCATGTAACTACCTACTTAATGCGTGAAATGGTCTCGTGACCAAACAGTCCAAACAGTGAAATTATATTGTGTTTGTCCTGGAATTGAATACAAGTTTTGGCTTTTTTTTTAAACAAGAAACTCATTCTGACAGACGGCGGGAAACAGCTGCTTGACACTAAACTGAATCACTTCTTCGGCTCTGAATCAGTCGAACGTCTCACCAGGCAATAACAGCAAAATATCTGTTTGATTTAACCCACCTCCATTACTTCTTTGCAGCATTTAGCTTCATTTTACTCTGCCGTTGTCTCTGTTTTTGCATTCGGTGAACACGGAGGAGGCCGGGTGGACTTTTTGTTCTTGTCTGACATTTCTGTTTTTGGTGGGGTCGAACCAGTGATCCCCTGCTCTCCTCTTTACCCTGCTGCCATGTATCCTGAACAAGTCTGCAAAAATCCCCCTTCCCTACCTGCTTAATCCTGCACCTCGAGTCATGTCACCCTGATCCCCGGCCCAGTCATTACCACCCATTGAGACCTAGCTAGCATGTTCAGCTACGCTTGACTGGATGATTCCCATTTATCCTTAACCCTCCCCCTCTGCTCTCTTTGGAGACAGGAGCTGCCAGGTTCATCTGTTTGCCTGTCTCCTCACTTGTTAGAAGCCTCTGTCAGCCTTGTTACCGAGCCCACTGATCCATGGCCACAAACCTGTGCAAAGGTGGGGAGGTATTAATGAACCTGGGCTTTACACAGCTGTCTGACCCGTGGCTGAAAGCCTGACATCTCCCGTCAAATCATGGATATATTCATTACCCACGCTGTAAGTAATAACCCAAAATAGATGAGCAAAACCGCTTCTGCTGTTTCGGTTGAGTTTGACGGTGGAGACCTGCTTTAGCTCACTGGAATCCCAAACTTAATGACTTTCTGTTTTACTTAATCCCAAACAAGCAGAAAACAGAAAGTTATTTACTCTTAAAAGTTGTTTTCATCTGATAAAAACACAAATTTGTCCTCAGGTTTGTAGAAAATGTTGCATTTGGAGATTTCTGCATTAAGTTTGAAGCAAAAACATGAACAAATGGGCGTACAAGAAGAGCAGTTTGGCACATGGACTCTTCTACTACAGAGCCACACTGTTGTAATACATGCAGGATGTGGTTTAGTATTATCCTGCTGAAATTTACAAGGATAGCAGCGTCTGTGGGTCCAACACCTGAAGATATTATTCAGCATCACTGGTGTTTTCTCAGATGTGAAAACTACCCATGCCATTAGCACTTCTGTATCTCCATGGCGACATGGAGGCTTGCTTTCTAACCATGTGGTCTCTCCCATCTGTCAGACACGGTATCTATGATTTCCAAAAAGAATGACATATTCTGAGAGATCAGACCACAGCACGGTTCTCCCCTTTACCTCAGTCCATCATACATCATCCCTGAGAAGGTACCAGCTCTTCTGGATCCTTCGCATGATTCCCTCTTTGCTTGGTAAAGTTTTGACCTACCAGACACTGACAATAGTGCCCATGCAGTGATTTCCACTACAGAGCCACGCCCATTTTTAGGGCAGGAACAGCTGAGGGCTCAAAGATCACGACCATCTAGTATCGTTCGTTCCTTTTGTGCAAATATTTCACTTGGTTCTCTGACCTCTTGACTCTCATCTTCACTTCCAAGAATCTCAGCCTCTCTTAAAGTCTTTTTTTCTATTTCGTATCATCTCACTCACCTGTTGCAAATCAATCTTACTGGATGAACAATTTTCCAAGTAGGGCTGCACAATTAATAGATTTTTAATTGTAATCATATTATTTGATTATGAGGATTTAAAAAAAAAAATAGTCAAATCAATTTTTTCTCTCTATCATGTCTCGCGCCTCCAGGCCACCGTAGGCTCCCTCCTTTCTGCAGGAGCACTCCCCCATCCCCACACACACCAGTCTAAACAAACATGGCGCAAAAAAGGTGATAATTTTGTGGAGAACTGATACGGCTTCGCAGTTTCAGACAAAAATCAAACCACTCCCCGCTGCAAAGTCTCTCTGAAGGCGGTATCAACCCGTCCATGCGGAAAAAAATTCAGGAGTGAACGCAAAAGTTTTTTGCCGTATCGGCATTTCATCCTCACAGAAATGGGGTTTCAGGTGACTGTAAACACCACTTTTTGAAAATGGGTCAGAGAGTTTATAGATTCGTAAATGACTACGATTTTATCTCGGTGTGGATGTCTGTCTGCATCTCTCGAAACTATTATGTGACACACAGCGTAACTCTTCTATGGTGGCTGCGCATGTCCGGCCAAAAGAACCATTTTACGCTTGCTCTGTACTCAGCGTTACAGCGCCACTTACTGGCTTGGCATATGCACTACATTGTTTTCAGTGGTTTTGTTTTGAGAGATGTTAGAAAAACTTTATTTCTAAAGTGAAGTTTGGTGAAGTTGTCACTGAATAAAAAACTGAAAACGGATTTTCAGAGAAAAAAAATCTGGATTTTATTTTTGGCAGAAATCGTGCAGCGCCTCGTTCCAAGAGGTTTTTCCTTTTAAACTCAACTTTCTCAATGTTTTACTGAACCTGTCCCAACTTTTTTTAAAGGCTGGCATCAAATTTAAAAATACTTACTGAGACATATTTCAGGTCATCTAAGCCCGACCATTTTTGTTAATGCATAAAGCATAAACAGAATTGACTCAATCAGTAAAATGAAAAACAGACCCTCTAGGACTAAAGGAGTTGAAAACTGACTTCCACATGTAAACAGACATCCTGCCTCTTTAATTTGCAATATTGGATTGCATCTGAAACATTGTGTGTAATGACCCCAGAGTAATGGTCTATGTCCACATTGCATTGTAAAAGCAATGAAGTATCACCGCTCCTCAGCCCTATAATCTCCCGCTGTCCTCCAGTGTGGCTTTATTGCATCCAGGTCTGCTGCCTTTAATATCCTGCTTTGTTAAATCAGAACATTTCACTGCTGCCTGCTCTGCCTGATCTCTTTTCCGGCGGGTTGCTGTAATTACTCCTCATGGAATCAGTTTTGTTTGGCAATGTTTACCCGACAAAACGCAGAAAAAAAATGAAGAAGAAAAAGAGAAAGAGGGGAAAAAAAACAAAAAAACAATCTACCCCAAGGAGATGGAGATGTATTCAACCCGCTGGGAGATGTTTACGAGATCAACACCATTAATTACTAATGAAGGATTCCCGCTTGATATGAGTTTAAGGCCAGTGCATTTTCAGCATGTGCTGCACATGTGGCCTGATACTTAATGAGCCATAAAACATGAGTATTCATTAAAACAGAGATCGTATGCTTCCTCTGTTTATTTATATGCCTCTCTTATTCTATTTCTTTGCTGAACTAATCCAGACGTTTCGCCGCTTCTGCCTTTTCAAACCGTATCAGCGTGACGTGACCTGTAACCGTGTATTTGTTTGGTGACTATCATCAACGGCGAGCCCTGTTGAGAACCCAGTGACAGCTTTTCTCCCGATGGTCTCGCATGGTCTATCATGGACACCTGGTCTAAAAATGTGCAGAAAGAGAGAGAGAGAGAGTGAAAAAAGGAAAACCTGTCAAAAGGCGCTCTGTTGTTAAAACAAAACACAAATTTGTGCGGGAAACCGAGGAGAACGCCAAAAAAAAAGCAATGTCACCAGGATTTGTAAGCTTGTCTTGTGTTGTGTTGCTCGTCTCAGGTCCCCCTCCCCGCCCGGCCCCCTTATTCTTAATGCTCTTGTCTCCGAGCAGCACCCAGAGAGAAATAGAAGAGAGGGGACTCAGGGGGGGTTAGGGTTCAAGCATCAGAGGAGACGGGATGAAATGAGAAAGTTGACCGTGAGAGGGATTAAAAGGTGACACAGAGGGGTGGACGAGACATGGAGCTGTTGTGAAATGAAGAGAGAGAGAGGGAGTTGAGAGAAAGTAGACAAGATTAATTAACTTATTTCCAACAACAGATCCTATTAGAGCAGCTGTCAGGACCAGTGAACCGCTCACTAACCCACAGAAACTTACACTGTATACTTTTCTAAGACTCTCAGTTGGTTTTCAGGCTGATAATAAAACTTAGAACAGATGTTCCCACAGCGTTACCGATACCTTTACCTGAACCTGTGACAGCTAAGAACAAGTACAGTCAAGTACAGTCGTTGCATTGTTAAACCTGACTTCAAAGTGAAGCTGTTTTATTCCGTGTTTGTTTTTAGATAGGTCTGTTTGTTTTAGAGAAGAGGAGAACTTTACAGGAGATTCTGCTCTCATTAGACCCGCAGAAATAATAAGAAATAAAACACAGAGAGCCTCTAATCAGAGCAGCTACGACACCAGGAGACCCTCCAGATCTGCTGTGTCTGCCTCATTGTTTTACTAGATTTAAATATCATAAGTTACGTCATAGTACAGGGTGTAAAGTCCATGCTACCGCCATGTGGACTTGAGGTTCATCTTGACTTGTAGTTAAAAACAATTTTGTCGCAGGTATGACGTTAACACTTCTAGTAGCCAATCAGAGAAGAGCTTTTCTCTTTATGTAGCATTTGTTAAAGCGCCACCTGTCAAGTCCGTCTTCCTCCAAGCAGGCTAATGTGGCGCTCACACCAAGCGCAAGTAAAATCATCTACTCGCCTAATTCGCGCGAATCTGGATGCGCGAATGAATAGTATTTACTCACTACAGCCAGCATTATCGTGATGGGAATGTCCTCTCAAGTTGAGGCATTTTCAGCTCCCGCCCAATTTGTGTCGTTCGCGCCACCAGAGTAGTACGAGCGTCTAATCGCGTCTTTGCATTGACTTAGCATGTAATTCATTCGCGCGAATGATTTTACTCGCGCTTGATCGGTGGAGACAGAAACAGCTGAAAATATTAGACGGTTTCACATGTTGCACAAAAAACAGCAATTGGAGAGGAATTGGAATACGACAAACATTAGGATAAGGTGATAATAATCTGTAGTATTGCGTTATAACGGTGATGCTAAGAGGCAGATTTGCCAACCTTGTTATATTTATATGATTTAGCGATTTGGGCTCATGGGAAACAACATCAGGGGTTAAAACCGAGGTGAATAAACTTATAATTGATTTACAATGTTGTGTAACCAAGTAAAACTCTCTATTCTGCAGCCATGACGACCTCTATTTACTCAACGCCGGCTGTAGGATTTTACATTTAAGTGTACTTTACCTGGTGAGACACCTGAAACCTAAGAGAAGTTTTAACTCTGTCCTAAATCAGAGTTTAAGTTCTACTTTTGCCAAATTTAGGCGCTTTTATTGGTCTTTTTTCTTGTTGGTTTCATTCCTGGTGCATCTGCGGCGTATAGGAGGTATTCAGAAGCTGGTATAGATATAAGGAAATATTGAGTAATGGTGAGATAGAGATTTCTGTGTTGTTGGCGTGCTGTTTTCTTTCCCGCCATCCTTTCATTGTTTCAGCAGCGGCCTCATATCTGCCGCCGTGCTGTTAAAGAGAGCGGCGGATAATGAAATAGCAGGTGGGTCTGTAAACACAGCGTCTTAGTGATTCAGTGCAGCAGGCATTTCTCTGGGTTTATAATGTTACACGGGGATGCAGCCTGAGAAGGAGGGAGGAGATGAAGGAGGGAGGTTTGAGCGGGGTGAGAGGGCGGCCGCCATGAGACGGCGATGAAAGATTGATCAAGAGGGCTGATGTCTTTTCAAGGTGAGAGCCCGGTTCTGAGGGATGGACGGGCCTCCTCTTCACCTTTTCACCTCCTCGCTGCAGCTCAGGGCTCTTTCTTCCAGGCAGGCGGAGGGATCTCAGGGAGGAGACTGAAGCAGAGCTGATGCAGCAGGAAGTCTCAGATTAGGAGGGGAGTGAAGCGTTGTCTGTTTTCTTTCCCTCGTGGACAGTACTAACGCTCTAATGCTTTCCCGCTGCACTTTTTCAAACATTTGGCTCCCGGAGGAATATTTTGGTGAGTGGTTATTTCTTTCTCAACCCCCCGTTCGCCTTTATGATTTGCGCTCAGAGCAGCCGTGGCCCCGCTGAGGCTTTTTAAACATTTGTAGATCTCTATTATATCTGTCAGCATCATCAAACACAACAGCAATGATGCCTCTGGGCGTTCATCTTCAGCCTTTCTGATATTTACCGCCGCGCCGTTTGATCTTTAACGTCTTTCTTTACCCTCACCTCATTTGCACGCACGCAGCTGCTCATTTGAAACCGCGCCAGGCTTGATCTGTCGTAGACAAAGCCCGTCTAACACGTGAAAAAGCATCTCCCCGCTGCTCCACTCTCACACGCATTCCTAACAGAGAGCAGGGTCGTTAGCAATAAGTGCTAATTTCACATAATTGATTTTCCCCTCAGTTCCATTTAAGCGAATGTAAAGACCTTAATTGGAGCTCTGTGTCATTCTGCAGCAGGTTTTTTCTCCTCCTATTATAGAGGAGGAGAAAATATTGTCTGCTTTGAAAAAAAGGGATTCATGCGGTGTTTCAGAGCGAAGCACTTCATAAAATTCAGTTCCCGAGGAGTTTGAGTCTGCAGGTTGGACTCAGAGGGGCTGGAGCGTGAATTAAGAAAACTCCTCTTTCCATTAGGAGCTGTCATGGTGCCCTTAATCAAAGCACTTGTTGGGAAATAACCCCCATGCAGAGCTCACTTCATTCATGACAATTAAGGCTTTAAATGTTCGACTACGACTGATCATTGAAAACAAAAACTCTGATGAATGTAAGTTTGGTTTACTTCAACACGATAATTTTCAACATTGATTTAACAAGTTCTAACATTTAAAGGAGTATTCAGTGATTTTGAAGTGGATGAAGAATCAGCCACGAAAGATTCCAGTTAACTTGATCATAAACTGTATAAAGAATGGACGCCGTCTGCCTCCCCGCTGGGTGAAGCCACTCCAAAAACAGCACCCTCTGGTGACGGGCTGCAGTATAGGTCATAAACCCCGCCTCCTCCAGCAATCCCTATGGAGCTGTGGACAAACTTTAGAAATTTATTACACAGAATATGAATTTTCCACCCCAAGATTGCGCTGTTTGAGCCGAGCGCCATCGCAGCGATGCTCCAGCCGAATGCGTACAACGCTACTGCGCAAGTGTTGGTTCCAGGAAGTGGAGAAAATCCCTGAAATATCAAAAGCAATTCGGCTCTAATTCGTCTAACGCTGGAAGGCAGAGCCAAGTTGTCCATAGTATATTCAGTCTATGGACTCGACTCCTTTCATGTCCGTGTAGATTCGTTTTGCCTCTTATCCAAGAAGCTGAACTGAAGAGGCTTCTTGGATAAGAGGCGAAACATCTTCTCAACTCCACACAGTCCAGTTTCCTGTTTTTGGAGTCTTCAAGATGACTCCTTACGTGAGAAACTGCCAGGAGGATCAGCTCCCAAGCTACAGTTTTCTGCGGATGAGGCTCATTTTTAGGTAAATCTGAGCCGAGCACTTATCTCTGACTGAGTGTGTGCTCTTCTTGAAACTTTTTAACTCTTTGCCACCAGAAAATATATTTTTTTCTTTATATTTACTTAGGGGTAGGGTCAGAGTTGCTGTTTTGCATGCAGGGTACCGATCACACACAAAACAACTTAACTAAATAACAAGGTATTTCTGGTTGAAGGGGAAAATAATACTAATACAGGCAACAGGACAAAATCTGCAATATCCACTTCGTCCACAGGAGGCGCCACATGAGAGGTTCCTCACAGGAGCTTCAAACTGGGTTAAACTGATATAGAAGTAAAGCAAATTGCATATTGCATTGGCCTCCTTAATTTGAAGTCTTTGAATGGAGCTCAGCAGGTGTGAACGTCACGCTCGGTGTGTAAAAATAGGACGACAAACGCTCTCAGTCATCAAACAAACCTCATTCAAAGTAGATAAGAGAAACTCCATTTACAACCGAATTCATCACGGCGCTAATGGCCTCTAATTTTTCAGAATTCAAAAACACGGACAAAACATCACTTGAACTCTGCAGCGTGTTTGAGTCCCCACTTCCAAAGCTGTGCGGACCACAACAGGGGCGCCCATATGGACTCTTCCTGAAAGCACAGCAAACACAGACCTGTTTGTAATTCAATACCCAATTCAGATTTGTATTCAGCAGCTTTTTCTCATGCTGTTCGGCTCCCAACCGGCAAGTTCCATCCAATTATATTCATGCAGGTGTGCTTTTATGACCTGGACCCGCTCCATCCAACGGGCTCTGGGAGGACAGGACTTTCTCTTTATCTGCAGAATCGACGTCTCAGGAGGTCCTTGAAAGAGCAGATTTTTATCTTTGACCAATCTAAATTTATAAATAGTCCGTTTCTTGATGTCCTTTGAATAATCTCCTTTAGCACTTCTTAAAATAGTTAAGAGTGGTACCATGATGTCTATATTTAGTCGTATTTTCATGCTAAAAAAGGATAGGGACACAAAAGTCAAGCTCTCGATTTGCCAGCAGATCAGTAAGAATAGATGTACAAATATCTAAATCTGGTTTAAAAGTAAACTTAATTCAGATCAAACTTTGCCTCCTCTTTTATTTTAGTTAATGCATAGCAGAGGAGAGGTCTTGTGAAGGTGAACAGGTGACCAGGCCTGAGAGGAGGAGAAGGCTGAGGACTGAACATGTACTGGAGCTACAGCTGATATAGGAAATTGCCAGACGACATGTAATTTAAATGCAAAATAGAACGCCCCCCCTCGCAGCTGTGACATTTGCAACAATACATACACGCAATATGCAGCTTTTTTTTTTAAATGGGTTGTTTTAGAGCTGATTTCATGCTACACATGTTTGGTCACATATGATCATGTTTGAACACTGGCACAAGGGTGTAAAGTTCATTCCAGCAGGCGGACACGCACGTGGACTCACAAGCGACAGAAACACATGAATCATAGTGGCTCAGGCTCAGATGTACACACACTTAATAGGCATGTGTGTGTGTGTGTGTGTGTGTGTGTGTGTGTGCGTACATAGAACATGCCCCAAAATCAATATCTGCCAAAAAGAGTCATTTGAGCACTGGCAACAGCGTGGTGTTTCATTTACAACCTGCAGAAGCACTGCGTACCCTGTGTTTATTTTCCATTTTCCAGACTAACAAGACATCTGCTATTTTTTTTCAGAGAGGGCCAAAGCTGCAGTTTTATTTATTTTTATTGTTGGCACATGATTAATTAGTGAGAACTGAGATCTGAAGCCAACCATGAGAGGATTCAGTTCTTTTGTCACTTGGTGGTACATAAAGGAACAGTTGTAGCTTGTATTAAATTATGTTCAGTACGGTAAACTTTATGATCAAGAACAAGTGTTTTTCTTTGAGGATACATGCATATGTGGCTGAAGCTGAGAGAGAGGTTTACCACCGTTTTAACCCAGTATTAGAGCGCAGTCAGGATGATAAAAACACAAACTTTTGTGAAAAACAAAACTTACAACCTTCAACATGTTGGCGATGACGTGAAGTCACAAAGTCCCTCATTAAAATGTCTGTATGTGCATAGAAGATCATGATAATGAGATTTTTCAATATTTTTAGAAAACCTGAAAATAAAACAACACCATTGTTAATCTGAGGAACACTTGAAAACTTAACTTATAATCACAGTTCGCTTTGTCGTGCTTTTATTTTGATATGTTTTTTCCGTCTTGCATTCAGGTGGCTTATAAATTGTGCTTTTATTTTGAAGTATACATAACTTAAAATCATAGTTAACCTTGTCATGCTTTTATTTTGATATGTTTTTTCTGTCTTGCATTCATGTTACTTTATAGACTGTGCTTTTATTTTGAAGTGGGCCTGTCAGAAATTACCGTAAAATACAGAATATGATTTGAAAAATATTCACTCTGTTAAATACTCTCTCGGGCTCTCAGAGTGAAAAAGTTCAACTGCCTTCTTGCATGAGGATCTTTTTCGGCAATGTCTACATGAAGTATCTTTACAATAAAGCAATTAAAAGTGTGCTATACACCAAGTATTACGATAATTTAGGGTGGCTGTAACCTCAGTGATTACCATGGATGTCCAGCGGGTCAACGTGTTCCTGTATCCCAGTGTAGAGGCGGATGAATTCATGGGGCAGCATAGTTAAAATGTCTCCGATACACAGCTGTCAAAAAGGAAACGAGCATCGCTGTTTTCCTGCAAAACTCTTAATGAGAGAAAACGACACCGGCTGGATTCGGCTGCTGCTGCTGTGAGCAGAAACAGCAGGGAGCAAAACCCACCCAAACCCACTTTACCCAGGTTTGTATTTGAGGTAACACTCGCTGAAGTATTTCACCACTTCTCCACGGATAGATCTCATTTTGATTAATTTATCTCACATGAAAACAGATTGGCTCCAGGTTTTTGGTTAATTTGAACCTTTCGCTCGTTATTTTGCAAGTATAATTTGATAATTAGCGTAAACATACGGGCGTTGGATTCTGTCATAAATTAACAAGTATTGTTGAAGTGATTTCTCTCCCTGATGAGGAATTGTAAAAATCACGTGACTGTGTTCGTGTGAAGATGGGCTGACATTTAACAGACAGAATAGTGATTAATTGAAGAATGAAGTTTGGTGATTAAAAATCAGGTTTGAAAAAAACTGGAAATGATTTCCCAGGGCGTGAAGACAAACTGGAGAACTGACAGAGCTGCCGAGGCTCGGTCATCATCAATATGCACGTCAGTCCGGTCCGATGTGAACGCTTTCTGAAAGCCGTGCAGCACATGAACCTTTTGTCCCCCGGCAACTGAAGTGCATATTCTTTCCCGTAAATGGAGCGGAAACCTGAACATGTAACCTGCAGAACAAGACGGCTATTCTCAGCTAACAGCGCGCTCACGGTGGCGGATATATCATTCAACTGCTTCCTGATAGTTCAGCTGCTAAACGGCGAAAAAAAAAAGGAAAGAATTTAAATACACACAGTCATAACGTCAAATACAGTAATAATACCTCATTGGAAACCAGTGAAACCAGTCGTGTTGTTCTTACAATGACCCAACCCATAGTGGATCAGCCCCAGTGCCCTGATGTTCACCTCCTCCAGCAGCCAGCCTGGTGCTTCTGCGGCAAAGTGAGCTAACACAACGCTAGCCGTAGAGCGCCAACACCGAACCGCCTTTCACAGCTTTTTAAACGCGCTCCTGCGAGTCATTTGAAGGCCAAGTGAAGGAGGAAGGAAGAAAGGTTTCCTTTAAGCACCTCTGGGAGTTTAAAGATCTGGATTAACCCTTCCATCTGAAGGTGTACATAACCACTTACTGCTTCCTGTTTTTTTTTCTCCTCCTCCTCTCTTTGCACTTATTTCCCTCCGCCTCACCTCTGATTCCCCTGTAGTGTCTTGCAGCAGTTGCATCACCTTTCCCTGACCATGCTGCACAACACACAGCCTATCACATCTCTGAGAGCTTACAGCAGCATATCGTATAGCTCTATATTCAGTCCAAGTCTGTGTTAAAGTTTAATTCACACTCTGCATCTACTCAGGCTTCTATCAGAGCCTGCAGCGTGTCTGCGCGGAGACTTCTCCTCCTCCTATCTCTGTCCCTGAGGTTGTATAAGCACCCTCTCTCTACTTTCTTAGCTCAAGTACAGTATGTGCTCTCTCTCTCTCTCTCCTTCTCCCTCAAGTTACATTATCTCGCTCCTCGCCACTCTCTGTCTCACATCCTGACACTTATTATCTCTTTCTCTTGCTTTAAATGCTGAATTTTTCTCTCTCCATCTATGCAAAGGATATCGCAGGTTGTTAGCGCTTTCTATAATCAGTCAACCCGGCTTTTTTTTTTTTTTTTTTCTTGTCCCCCCCTTCAATATGCTCCTCTGCTCCGGCGTTGATATACAACCATTCTCCAACGCACATCTGTTAGAGGTGCAAATGTGCAGAAAATCACTTTTTCAAGGGTTTTTAGGAGGGAGGAAGGCGTGGTGGAGTGGAAAAGGTTGTATTTGGACCAGATTAAAGGGATCAGAGGTGTGGAGGGCTTTTCCATGTGGCAGTATAAAAACTTTGGCTCACCTTCAGGACATCAAGTTCGCCAAGCGAGACAAGCATCTGTGGTACACAGCCCCTCCAGCCCGCAGCTTCACCTATCATCCACGTCTGGCTGTGAATGAATCTTTAAAGACATCCAGGTCTCAGTGTTCTGTTGACTGATGTGAAACAGTTTCATTTACTCATTTAGAAAAAGAAAAACAGTAAATAAACACAAATACTAACATTTTTAACACAGATTAGTACACAGAAATTTAAAATATGGGAAGAAAACACTTAAAAAGAAGAACAAGATCACCACTTTGTGAGAGACTGCGTGAGTTAAAAGTTTAAGAATTTCTACTTGTCATTGAGTAAGTATCATAGACTGTATATAGAATGGACGCCGTCAGCCTCCTCGCTGGGTGAAGCCACCTCGAGAACAGCACTCTTTGGTGACGGGCTGCAGTATAGGTCATAAATCCCGCCTCCTCCAGCAATCCCTATGGAGCTGTGGACAAACTTGAGAAATTAATGACACAGAATATAAATTTTCCTCCCCCCTGCTGTGATGTTGACATGTAGTTACTGTCAGACTGGTTTGTGCTCAAGTCCTCTTTTTTCTGTACAGCTCCATTTTTAAAAGTTATTAGGGGGTTCATGTTTTCTATGATTGACACTTTATACAGCCTATGGGCATACGAAGATTGCGTAGCTCACTCAGGGTGATACGCTGTTTGAGCCGAGCGTCATCACAGCAACTCTCTGCGACTCTCCCGCCGAATGCGCACAACGCTACTGCGCAATGTTGGTTTCAGGAAGTGGAGAAAAAACGTGGAATTACCAAGAGCATTTAAGCTTCAAATCCGAATACTGGCGAAAGGCGGAACCAACGATACGCTTTTGTCTCGATTCGATTCCTGTACAATTTTTTTGGGATGCCGATTTGATTAAAATTGTAATTGTACAATATTGCCGATTTTCTCGATTTTGCATTTTTAACAGTGAAACAGCTGAGTAATTATGACTCTCTACTGACTATTGCATGAACCATATTTCCCTAAAAAAAATACACATCACATCTAAGTCAGTTTTTAAGATTTATTCTTAAATTTGAAAAAAAAAAAAAAAGATTTCTGAACGTGAAAATCGACTTAAAAATTGTAAAACAAAAAATTGCAATACTTAATGTGAATCAATTAGTTCTCCAACCCGTAGTATATACAGTCTATGGTAAATATCAGTGCAAACCCAATGCTTTGTATTCATGATCTCAAAGCCCTTGTGTATCACTGCATAAAAAACACATATGACTCTGTAGTGGAATCCACCGCATGAGATCAAAATCTCCACCAAAACTAACATACTTCTATCGTAGTGCTTCTACTTTTTCATACTTCTATATTGCAACTACTCTAGTACTCAGAATAGGTCTACTACGCTTGGATTGTGCTTGTCTTATATAGAAAGAGCATCGTTGCCTTGACAACATGCATCAGATTGAGGAGTGGGACTTTTAACAGGTTTTATTGTTTGTTCAGATTATTGGCTGTTCTCGGCTGTCGCTCTCAGCTCTTCCAGACGGAGATAAAGTTATTTGTCCTCACCACCTGTAACTTTTCCTCGCCCTTTTTTGTAACTTGACCCCTCTGTCCATCTATTTTTATTTCATCCTCCCTCCTCTGTTTTCCTCCCTCTGTCCCCTCACAATGAGCGTATTATTTACAGAAGTTTGAGTCCATATCTTTGACCCTCCCAGCAGTGATAAGGTTATGGACTTTTCTGTGCAGCTGGTGGCTGCTTGCCCACCCTCCAGACACACACACACACTCTTACACACACAGACTTACACACACAGACTGCTGGTCCATCGGCTGTGAATCACAGTCTGACCCGGAGAACAGGGGACGGACCTGTAATTAAGACTCGGCGCTATCATTCCTCCTCTCACCTTTACTCTCCTCCAGCTCATACGTCTTTGTTTTGCTCTCCTTCTCTCTCTCGTTCTCTGACCTTTTCCTCCAATTTGTCCTTGTCCCTTTTTTTCTACCTGTCAACCACTCCTCCTCTCCTCTTCCCTCCCTCTAAAAACATCTCTAAAATTCGTATTTATGTACCACGACAAGCTCTGTAGTTTTTATGAGGCCAAATCAGGGCGGCGAGGCTGGTCCTCCCTGACTGAGCTGCAGACTCCGTCCTGTTTGCTCAGATGATATTGAGGTGTGGTTCCCTGGCTGGAGAGTCTCTTCATTGTCATCATTACTCTGACCATCCTCTGTTGATTTTAGAGGAGGATGTTTGATTTTTCACCTCTGTGCAGGTGTAGATGAACAATTTCGATCAGATTCAGGAAGATAGAACTTTATAAAAACTTTACTTCTTTTTCAGTTTAAAGCTCCTGTGAGGAAGTTTCAGTTTGTGTCGACTTTGGCGCCCCCTGTGGGCAAAATGGTCATTGCAGATTTGCCCCATGCATGTGTAATTACTATCTCTCAACAAATGAGGTCTCTGCACTCTTTAACGGTACAATGCATCACTCATAGAGACTCTTTGCGCCCTGAAACGAGCAATAATATTAGCAACATGCTATCACAGGTGGTTTCAGACATTAAAAATAACTTACTTTCCTTGTTGGTGATCTTGTTTGCTGGATTAGGTCATGAAGACGCGTCGCTGTTAATATGAGTTAGATTCATAACTACCAAAAAACCCTTACAGGAGCTTTAATGTATTTTGTTCATTTGTAGTTTGCACCAACATGGCATGCCTGATTCTTAGTCAAATTTGTGGATTGGTTCGGCACAGGCGAAGAGAAAGCCTGATTTGTTTTCAAGTGGATCTGGATCTGACCTGAGAGTACACATTTTGATTTTGAATTTGACTTTGATGCAATTCAGTCACCCAACACTCTAGCCTACTGAGATTGCACTGAGAAGCTAAGTTTTAATGTTTTTGCCGCCATATTGGTTATGCTAACTCAACCTAGCTTTAGGTCAACCTACTAAAGGATTAGTAAAGGATCTCTGATTCGCCTCGTCTTGTAAACTTGACAACTTTGAAATGAATATGTCTGAGCTATTCAGACCCAAACAGTTTTTTGAATCAGGCTGTAAACATGTTTATCTTCTAACGTGTATGTGGTCTGCTGAAAGCCTCAAGTGGACACTCTGGGAACTGCAGGTTTTAGCGCTTACTGACAGTCATTCATGGCGAGTTTATTTTGCTTTATTTTATGATTCATTTCACCTCTGCTGTCAAACCCATAATTCAAGCTAACTCCATTATCTATTGTTAAAAATGGATTTAATTTCTCACTTTAATCTTGTATTCTTGCAGCCCTGGAGGGGAAACGTGTCCTGCAGTCCGGTAAAACCAGACCACACAGAGACTGGGACATAAACCACAGTAAATAACTGACATAAACCGCACATATACGTGTAAAACAAATGTTAAAAGTCCCCAGGAAGAGCGCCCATACATCAGAGTCCATCATAAAACCCGGTTGCACATGCAGCCGTTTTCTCGCCAATCCATAAAAACACAGACAATAAAATGTAATCTTTTATCTGTGCGAGTGAATCTGTCTTCTTTTACTGTCCTTTAGCTCGGCTATAATTCACGCTTCAATGTAGAAATAAATAAATAAACTTTATTGTTCACCGCGGTTGAATATTTCACCGTGAGAGTGAGCCTCAAGAAAACAGATGAGGGTTCAACCGTAACATCTCAGATCGGCTTCAATCTGGATTTAAACCACATTCAGCAGCTTTAGCTTTAGAGTCGAGTCCACAGCAGACCTCACAGACCCTAAAAGTTTAATAAAACTTGAGCTGGATTTAACTCAGGCTTGTTTACCTTGTATAAATTCTTCCTTTCAGCCTCTTTGTGGCTAAACTTCCTCTTTTTTCAGCTGCTGTTTCTTTAAGAACACAATGAGGGTTACACGGTCTGAAAATTGAGTTTTTCTATCAGGTTCAAGGATCACAGCTAAAAAAAAAACCCTCCATTTTCTTAACTTCTCGCACTAAGAACAAGTTAAAACATCCTGTTCACAGTCTGCAGGTTTCTCTTGTCATGTGACATGTGGCTGACGGTAACTTTTCAAATCTAGGGAGGTTTTTATTTACGTTTAATAATTTGATCTAATCAAATTGTTTTAACATAATTCAGATAGTTTCTTGGCTGCTACTAAAAGAAAGGGGTTAACATGCAGCTTATTATAAGTTTCACTCACCAGATTTGTACCCGGTCCCCCTCTCCACTTGGATGTGGTTTGGCTGTGCACCTTAGCTCCTATTCTCCTGCATGAAATAAAGAATCAGCGATTTTCCACCTCCATCTGAGAACGTCTGACCTGCTGACTCCAGGTCTGGCTCTGCTCACGTAGAAGAGCCAACATTTCCAGTCTGAACCTTTGAAAAGGCTGGACGTTATATAGGATATGCAACATTTATCCGAACCATAACTCTGATTGTACATGGAGTAAAGCTTTCTGGTGCGCTGTTGGTGTTTATTTGTTCCTGAAAGATGATGCTGGTCCTTATATTTGCTGGACTAGAGGTCAGTTTCTCTTTATTCTGACCCTTGTGCTCCTGTTTGTTCTGCTGTCAAGAGACAGGTCTGCAGGAAAGCACCTGCACCGCACAGAAAAACAGACTCAGAGAGGAAGATGTGGTTTGAGGCTTTGGGAGAAAATGTTCCTGCAGCTTTCGTGTCTTTAAGCTGGAGGGCTGAATCACATTGACGTATTGCTGTATGCCCAGGTATACAGCATTTTCACATCATACTGGAAAAACTCCAAACTAAGTCAGAGTTATTCCTCGCCTCCTGCATGTCTTTCCCCACTCTCTACTCCCTTTAAGCATGTAAAAGACAAGATTGGAAAAGAGTTTTTCATTCACAAACCGTGACGCAAACCAAAAGTTCCTTTAAACGTTCAACTGACAGAGAAATCCACCTGATGAGTCCACATGAATGTCTTATTTAAGGATATTACCAGACAAAAATGAGAGCCAAATTGCTTGAAATGAGAAAAATTCTACCACTCCAGCGACTGAAAAGTACTCGTCAAGTTTCTTAAAAGCAGAGACGTGTTTTGAAATGAGAGAAATAATCTGATTTTTAAAAAGTCCTCAAGTTTAAGGCTTCAGCAGGTCTTATTTTTGGCATGTACGGTCTTGAAATAAGTAGCTGTTTTCATACAGTTTCAAACCCGCGTCGTCTGGTTCACGTTCCTCGCCTTGAAGGTAGATCAGGTCTCCATCGGCTCGCATCATCACAAGACCGAGACAAGGTCCCTGTGACCTCACCTGTCACCATCGCTCACCTGTGAGCCCCGAACGTCTTCAATCAATGCTCACACACCGTCTGCGCCGTTTGTCACTGTTTGTGTTGGCGTCGGGATCAGCGAACAGTTTTACACACCTGTGAAATGGACGTGTGTGTGTTCGTGTGAGAGTGTGTGTGTCTGTGTGTGTGTGTGTGTGTGCGTTCAGTCGTCAGCAGCGTGGCGTCTGACAGTACAGCTGACTACAGCTGCTGCACAAACGCCGTGAAATAATGAGACTGTGGCGACACTGTGGGAGAAGATTTCAGCCTTAAGTTTAAGTGTGTGTGTGTGTGTGTGTGAGTGTGTGTGTGTGTGTGTGTGTGTGTGTGTGGCAGATTTAGCCTTGAACTCAGCAGTGGGAATGAGTCATCGATCGAGTGTGTTCATTGTTTTTGACGTCATTGTTTTTTGAGATTCTAGGAATGATTTACACGCCCACGGTTTAAAATAAGAATGAATTTAAATGAGTAATAAAAACATCAAAATTTGACACAGATCTGAACTCCTGTGAGGCCGCGTTGGCTGGTTATGAAACCGACTGAAACCGACTTTGTCCTACCAAAGCGAAAGAGCGTTTAAGGTCATCAGTCAAATTTGTACGTATTGATTTTTAATGTCTGAATCTGCTGCCAGGGTGAAGAAGTCGGATTTAAAAACTTCATTTACATTTTCTGCTGCAAATATTCTCAATGAATAATACGATGAACTTATTATTCTTTTGTTCAAAACAAAAAGGTGCTGTATGTCTGACATGTTGTGCTGCAGCAGAACAAACGATCAGGCGAAGAGAGGAGAGCAGGAGGAGGCAAGTGTGCGTCTGAAAAGCCAAGGGACGGAGTTGTGTGAATGAGCGATAACAAGCTAACGTTTTCAAGCCTAAACAGTAGGGCTGCGCAATATGGCTAAAAAACAGTATCACGATATATTGAGCAGTTCACCTCGATAACGATAAATCGACGATAACTACTCCTCAAGCTGCTCACCCCCTCCCACATTAACTTCGTCTACTTCAGCCACTCCTACTTTTGAACCGTCCTCCATCTCCTCACCTGTCTTTCCCTCTTTGTTACAGACTGGATGGGGTGGAGTCACGTCTCTGACATACGACAGCATCTTAAAGGGACACCATAGCCTACCTTCACACATCCAAAACCAACTTTCATTTATTTATTTTGGACATGGAATATATTGACACAGGCAAAATGATGTTATTGTTGTAAATTTTGGTATCGGTAAATTTTCAGTTTTTCGCCCAGCCCTAGGTATCATGTTATAACATGGACACTAAGAGGCAGATTCAACAACCTTGTTATATTTATATGATTTAGCAATACTCAATACAGATTTAGGCTCATAAACTTTTAATTGACGTATTCTGTTGCGTAACCAAGTAAAGCTCTGTAAATTTCGGTATTGGTAAATATTCGGATTATCACCCAGCCCTACTAAACAGTGACTTCAAGCCTGTTTTATAACAAATAGATTCCCGGTGGTTGAATGTGATTGGTGGAAGAGCTCAGATCCTTTAACTTATAATAACAGAGTGAAAAATTACTTCTTTTCTACACATGAAAGTCTGCTCATCTCATGAATATTAAGCCCCAGCTCTGAAAAAAGGAGGAAAGTATTGAAGCATGGTCTTCTGAATGGGCCTTATGTTACATATTCTTATATTATCCAGTTAGTCAGGCGTGCTGTGGAAACAGTTTATTAATAATAACAATATTATTATTAACAATCATGGTTTTGATTCTTGCTATAACCCAGCAGCTCCATGTTTCTGCACAAAGGTTAGATATAGTACAGTTGGAACTTTATACTGTGTTTACATTTATAAAGCAGCAGGTTTGATCGTTAGAAATCAGCCTGATGAGATTTTTTAATGAGAAAAAATCAGTTTAAAGATCCATCCTGATGAAAATCATGTTTTTCTTGTTGTCTACATGTTCATATGGCATTTCTCTGATGCTACAGGACATATTGTGAGAAAAATAAGTGCATTTCTGAGTCTTTCTACATTCAAATCTTTGTGAATCTCTGACAGACCCAAACGGCAGGTTCAGACACAGTGAGATTTCCTATGTCACAAATCCAAGCTCCGCCCCCAGAGCCCCGCTATGCAGACCAGACTTGGAAAAGTAGAGAGGATGATCGTGGAACAACCGTGTGCGTTAGCGGATTTCAATGCTCATCAGAAAGCTAATTACGATATTAACTTCAATCATGTCCCCAAAGACATTAGTGTCCTGCTTTTTCTACTACACTGACAATGTTAGGCTGCAAGCGAATGTGAAGAGGAGAGTTCAGAGCAGCGCTGTCTCCGCCCACGACTCAGAGGCGAATTGTTTATGAGCTCTGCAGAAGAAGAGCCCTTAAATTTGACACAGGTAACGTGATTTTGGCTAAAAACTTCATAATCACAATTTAAAGACCACTGAGAACACTTTAAGTAGTTAAAAAAATGATTGTAGTGAGACTTTAAACATGTACGTGACAAAATCAGCTGAGAGATCAGAGGTACGTTACGGTCAAAGTGACTGGATGTCTCCTGTGGACTGGATTTTCTTCACATGAGCTTCAAAGACCTCCTATGTAAATACTACGTGGGTTATTCTTCAGCTTATTATGGTTTTTATTTTAGATCTTATAGAACAGGATTATGCAAAAAGACCCCCCACTGACAGACCATGACCACCCGTTGATGCCGTGATGTTGTCACATAAGAGAGGTAATGAGATCATGAAGACATGCACACGCAGCTGACATTAAAGACAGACGTCTTCACAAAGAAAATGATGTTTATTTGAATTCAGTTCGACGGGACATGTAAAAATCATCCTCAAATAACAGGATGATTTGAAACGACGCGGCTCTTTGGCTCTGTTGTGTTTTATGGAGGCTTTAATGAAATAAAAGTCTCAGTAATAAACTAATATAATCCTGGAGTCAGTATTTCCACATTTGCAGAGCTCTTATACGGCTCCATCTAAAAGCAAGTGCATTATCTCCGCTCTTCATGATTAAAAAGTGACATTATTTACATATCAGAATGTCATCGGCGTATTTGCATATAATTTATGAGCCCGGCACAATTAATGACTCCGCTGCGAGGCTCTAACAGGACAGACCCCCTGCCTAATATTGATAAGTATTCGGCCATTATTCTACCGAGCACAGGCGGCCGGCCGTGCTTTATCATCGAGTCACTTCAGATGTTTACGTCTGCAGCCGGTCGACGGTGCATGGGAGTGCACGCCTCGCTCTTTTCCAATGTGGTTAACCGTGACTGATCGGGCCCTGTATTGGGCGATGAGCGCGCGCTGATGGAAATAATTCAACATGTATCAAAGTTGGCAGCGATCAACAGGAGAGGTTTGCATAAATAAGCTGTACCCCTGCGGCCCCGCGGCGCCTCCTCTGAGCGCGTTTGTAGGTGGACGGCTGTGCGTGGGCGGACAGGGCGCTCATTAACATATTCAGTTTACAAATATAGAAGCATAAGTGACACCCGTGAACCTGCCTTCGGTTAAATCGCACCTAGAGAGTGCACACGCGCACACACACACGCGTCAACACAAACACATTTCTATGATCAAGCGCTCCTATTAAACATGGATGCACTCAAACCCTCCACTCACTCTCATCTCACGTTAAAGTCCTCAAGTGTGCTGTTTGATAGATCTTCCCCTTAAGTCTATTATCCGTGGAATACTCTGGTGGCACAAAAACAGCACTTTGAAGTCTTTCAGCTTCTTCCTGCTTATTCTTCGGTATGAAAACACAGACTCAACTCAGCCGCCGCCTGCTGCCTCTCTCTGATGCACAGCTTTCTGCTTGAAGAGTTCATTTTCTCAAGTGCCTGATATGCACTTGGAAATCCTTCCCAAGCATGTAATCTCCCAGTGTGAGGGGGGGAAAGACTTCTTTTTTTGTTTGTTTAGGACGCTCATGAATAGTTGTCTCTCCCTTCTTGGTAAAGCCGGAGTTGGTAGAGAAGGACTCAACAGTTTGTAGATACTTCTCGGTCTTGGTGGGCAAATACACACACACTGCACAGGTATTATCAGCGTCTCACCGCCTAACCTCATTGTTGGGAAAAGTTTAAAGAGCCAATAAAGAGAGGAAAATCCATCCATCATGGAGGGCATATCTAAAGGGCTGAATTTCTTGTTATCTCCAGGCCGTTACCGCTCTTTGATTTACATCTCTCCCATCTCTTATATTTTTTCACGGTGCAGCAAAACTGCAGAGATTTAAGGAGGCAGTAACATTGTAAAGACACCCGGCGCTTTTTCTTACTTATTTGCAGAAGAAACTGCTCGTTACACAAGCCGTCTGTGACCATCCATCACTTTTTTTAAAGAGCAGAGTTTTCAAACTGCGAGGCGAGAGTTTAAGACTGGACGGAGAAACTACCTGATCTGAAAAGTGATGAAAATACAGGATTGAAGTTGTTTGGCCCACTTAACCGAGAGATACAGCAGCGGCAGCAGCAGTCAGGTCCGCGGTTCACAGCTTGTGGAGGCAATTAAAGAGCTTAAAATAGCAAAAATTAATGGATGTTTAAGATGCAAAGATGCGTCATAGCTGGAAACTTCAGGTGATAAACTCGAAACAGTGAGGATATGATGAATGACGCCTCGAGCAGGGATTTCCAGGAGTGTGTGAAGTAGCTGAGTACAGATTTGAGTTATTTTTAAATAAGTGCAGGTCATTGAATGTTCCCAAACTGAGCTCCAAGCACAGATTCAGGGGTTTACAGCAGTGTCAGACTTTTCAAACACTCATTGTAAGCATCTTTACGAGGGAAATGTGCACCTCTAAGTCTTCTGTTTGGTTCAGTTTTCAGGAGGAGGAGGCAGGTGTGTGTCTGGAAAGCTAAAGGACGGAGTAAAGAGATGACTGATACAGAAACCGTTAAAATAATTGAGAGGATTCAGACGTAGAGCTGTGACAGAAAAAAATCAGTCTGCTCACTAAATTGTCAGCTCGTCTTCGGTTTCAAACTATTTTATTTTTCCTGCAAACTTTCTCCTAAACAAGACAACTCCCAGAAGTGAAATAAAATGTTCCCTTTAAATGTCTGCTAACTGAAACGGAGGTAGAACACATTACGAGCAGCAGAAACGAATCCAAAGTGACAAACATCCTTAGATACAGCTCCAGATATGACTGTCTCTAGAGGGGCAGCGTTGTTCCTCAGCCCCGAAAAGGACTCTGCGTCGAGTTAAAACAGAGTTAAAAAGCCTCTTTTAGTTCCTCTACTGTCTCACAGTCGACAGAAAACAACACACAGCATTAAAAGCTTGTCTCGCTCTTCCTCTCCAGCCAGCAGGGTCCCTGGTTTCAGTGTTTAATGGACGCTGAAAGACTCTCGGACAGAAACAGAGACACTGATATGATAAAAGATTTTTCTTTTTTTTCCACTCAGCACAACACGAGGGGGAGACGTCACTGTGAATTTAAAGTTTAATGACTTCCCCCCGATGTCTTTTATGGGGATGTGGGGATGGCAGGCACCAAAGAGGACTTATTTGTCATTTCTGAATAATTAAAGACCGGCTCTTGTTAGAAAAACCTTTTGTTGTCTTGTAACTGACTCTGAAGTAATCTCAGCGGCTCAGAGTGCATTAAGATATTGTTCTTCGAATGTATGCTGATGTGTTAGGCAGAACTGGAAATGTCGTCTAATGGAGTGAAAGTAGAAAAACTAATCTGACGTTTTACTGCTTAAAAACGTCAAAAACGAAACGAAAGTTGTCGTCGTAACGTACAAGGATAGTTTCTGCTCGGTAAGGTTTTCTTTTTCAGTATTTTGAAGTTAGAATATTTATTATCCGTCTTAAATCAAGAGTCTGTTTGCTAGATTCGTGTGAGAAGAGGAAAATACATTTTAACGAAACATCGTGACTCAAAGAAAAGGAAAAATTAAAGGATGGGATGTAAATATAAGGGTTTGTGACAGGATGTAAACAAACACACTGATGTAGAGAAAGACAAGCATTTGATGGGTGCTGATAATAGCTTTCATGCTAACACTAGCTTTTATGTCAAGGGTAGCTTTCATGCAAATAATAACTTTCATGCCACTGGTATCTTTCATGCTAACAATAGCTGTCATGCCAACAATAGCTTTCATGCTAACTATAGCTTTCATGCTAACAATAGCTGTCATGCTAACTATAGCTTTCATGCTAACTATAGCATTCATGCTAACAATAGCTGTCATGCTAACTATAGCTGTCATGCCAACAATAGCTTTCATGCTAACAATAGCTTTCATGCCATTTGTAGCTTTCATGTTAAAGGTAGCTTTCACGCTAATAATAGCTTTCATGCTAACACTAGCTTTTATGTCAAGGGTAGCTTTCATGCAAATAATAACTTTCATGCCACTGGTATCTTTCATGCTAACAATAGCTGTCATGCCAACAATAGCTTTCATGCTAACTATAGCTTTCATGCTAACAATAGCTGTCATGCTAACTATAGCTTTCATACCATTGGTAGCATTCATGTTAGCGGTAACTTTCATGCCATTGGTATCTTTCATGCTAACAGTAGCTTTCATGTTAACAGTAGCTTTCATGTTAACAGTAGCTTTCATGTTAACAGTATCTTTCATGCTAACAGTAGCTTTCATGCTAAAGTAGCTTTCATGAGGCAGTGCTGCGGTTTGCTACAAACTCACTCTGCCTGTTTATAGTGTGAGACAGAGCGGTCATTTTTCACTGTAGATGATTTAAGTTGGTAGAAACTAATGTATTATCACTTGTGCTACTCAATTAAGTTCTCAGGACTCAAAAGTGTCCTGTTGGCTTATCATTGACAAAAAACCTCTATCAGATTTTTGCTTTGAGTATACCTGTTTCCATCTCTGTGAGGATTATTTTGGATACTCTAATCTTAAAGTATGCCCAACTTTAGTACGCCTATTTGGTTCCTTGGAAACTTTCCACCAAGACACAAATTAGAGGATGTAAACTTTTAACTCTTAATTTAGTTCAATTCTAAGAAAAGTGAGATTTTCTTTTTTTAAACAGTAAAAAACAGTTTTAACAGTAAGAGTGACCACACACAGCCAACAACAATCAAATATTGGTTTATTTATCCGTCTTCTCTGACAGCGGTTATATACGGTCTAGTTTTCCACTCTTGTGCAGGGCTTGTGTTATAGCTGCTGTCAGAGGGATGAACCAAGTTTGACAAAAGTTCATGAAAATATTTGTCAGGGGAAAAACTGTCGAGGAAACTCGGCTGTAGACCTCTGCAGACTGGGTTAATTTGACCACTTTAGGGGTCGAGTCCACGAAGGCTCTTGGTTTTTTGTGTCCACAACCTCTATTTGAGAGAACTTCTTATCAGAGTTTACTGTTGCCTGGTCAGAAAAGTTGTACTGCAGCTGTCCATGACTCTTAATATTTACTGCTGGGTCTGTTTTATAATGCTCTCTAGGAAAGAAAGTTGATAGAAATCATGTCATCGCATTTGTTGAAGCTTTAGACCTTGAAATTGTTTGTTTTGGAGATTCATGTATGCTTTAAGACTGGCTTCAGTCACCGCTAGTGTGTCTTTGCACTCGCTCCAGCTCTCAGTCATGCTTCCCCATCAAACCCAGAAAAGGTTTTTAAATATTTGATCGTTTGTTGACAGTTTGTTGGTTTTTAAGAGCCCCTGAACTGACCCACCAACCTGCAGTATCACCACCGGCCTTGTTAACCTCTCCAGGATTGTATCTAGAACATTTTGTTCTCTGACACAGTAAAAGCACGACCTGCTGCCCCCCTGAATAAGACTTGGCCTCACAGAATAGTTGAGACTTCAATTTGAAGTAAAACCAGTTAACCACAGGGACTGAACACCTCTTCTGTTCACCTGGGGTCACATGGATCAACAAAGGATCTCTCACAGTCAAACACTTCCCCGATTGTACATTTCTTCCTTGAGCTCCCCAGTACATCCAAATCAGGATCG
This sequence comes from Xyrichtys novacula, assembly GCA_962446985.1. Taxonomy (NCBI): domain Eukaryota; kingdom Metazoa; phylum Chordata; class Actinopteri; order Labriformes; family Labridae; genus Xyrichtys; species Xyrichtys novacula. The sequence goes on from OY660878.1 coordinate 26,654,142, forward strand.
GGGATACAGGTTAGGACCACGGATCTGTTCGAGGTCTTAGTCTGAGCCCCCAAATCATTAAACTTTGAATAGAAGTCGCTATCAAAGCTCAGGCTCTCTGACACATTCAGAAGGAGCCAGCAGCAGATGAATGTAAGGATTTACAGTCAGAGCACCGAAGGTCACCCACCCAGAGGCTCTGACTCAGAGGAATAGTGTGTCCCCGGGCTGCTGCATATCCTCCTTTGTCTTCCTACTGTTTAATGATAAGAAGTGCAAGAAGAGGAGCTCATTCTGTGGGGGGGGGAACCTGCTTTGTCTCTGTGGTTACCCTGCAGATTTCAGCTCGGCCCTTTTCCAAAAATACCACAAGATACAGGCGACTAGTAAGTACGGCTGGATGATAATAGCAAAAATAATAATCACCAATATTTTGACTGATATTGAAATCATGATTAATGTTCAATATAACTGGAAAGCACCATAACTAAATTACTAACAAGTAAAAAAAAAAATTTGATCAGCGTGCTCCCTGGTGCAGCGCCCATGTGCACACACATGTTCTGTTACATATGAGTCCGAATTATAGCCATGTAAATTAAAAACAAATTTTTAAGGTGTGCAGCTTTTATTTAGCCGTGGCGGTGTGCCATGGTCAATTGCATATAGGGTAAACCTTGAAGTTGGTCGTCTTCCCTCGGGGTTCAGACACGACAGGATGACAAACTTTGCAAACAATTTCCTTTTGTACGACCTCCGTCAGCTTGAAGTCAAAATGTTTCCAGTTTACTTAAGTCGTCCTTCCTTTCTTCTCAACCAAAGGCTGCCTTTCTTCCATGATTCTAATCGCTCGCTCCTCATATTATTGATCCAAACGTCACACGCTTGCTGCAGCAGCATGTAACTTACAGACACACCCCACCGTGTGCCAAATTAATCATTTTTCTTTGATTATAATGTTTTAATGAGTGTGAGAAGCCAAAGTCAAAATCATGATTAAAATTCGATTCATTGGACTCGCCGACAATGAGATAATTCATGAATTTTCTCAAGTGAAAAGGCTCCATGGATAACAAAGGAGAGCCAGGTGCAGGTCCAATAACGTCTGACCGTGTGTTTTTAGCTCTGTTCCGTTTTCAACAACCAGCTATGAGGGCGACGCCGGTTTATCGCTTTACAGTTGCTGAAGTTTCCAAACTTGGTTTAGAGTAGGGATGGACGATATGGGCTAAAAAAAGAATCACAATAAAATTTGCCATTCTGGCGATAAGTTTCAAAGTTCTGAAAAAAGAATACTATAATTCCAATCTATATCTTTGACTAATTTTGTCTCGTTTGAGAACATTTTCAACATTTGTTGAAAACTCTTGTTGCACAGAGTGAACAGCAGCAGATCCACTGTCTGATGTCAGGTATACCTGATTGCGCTCATCTAAGCTCCAATCTTGAAGGAAATCCCTCATTTGGATCCTCGTTTAGTGACGAGCTGCTCAGAAACGTCTTCTTCGTTACCTTTAGCCATGTCTGTTTGTTATTCTGCTCTGTGTGGACTAGGACTGCGAGTCCGTCGCTCGCACTTACGTCATCGACTTGGATTTATCATATTTATCATGAGATGACGAGTAGTTATCTTGGAGGATTTTTCTGACAATATATCGTGGACGATAATTGGTCGCCCATCCCTAGTTTTTTGCTCTTTTTCGTTTTCAACAAGTAGCTAAGAAAGCGACTCCGGTTTAACGGTTTATTGTTGCTGAAGTTTCCAAACTTTGTTTAGAGACAGAACAAACAAACTCAAGAAGCCTCATTTACAGACACAAACAAAGAGAAGTTAACAAAGGTCATTACAACTTGCCCGGAGATTATGCACCATCATGACGGCGTGGCTGCAGGCGCTTCTGGCGAGCACAGACCTCCTGCGGTGAAGCTCTAAACAACCTGATGCAGTTCATAAATCCACAGGAATAGGATTTTAAATCATGGAAACATTGTTTTCATATAATAGAGGATTTCTGCTTTGAGATGACAAAAATAAAAACTCACAGTGGACAAAAAACTGGAGGGTTAGAGAGAGGTAAGAGAAGGAGGCAGTAAACTAGTGGGGAAAAGGGAGGAAGTCATACAGAGGACACGTCAGACACGTTTTAGCTGACAGTCTTATCCGCAGTGAGTTTTTCTCCTACAAATACACATATAAATTCCTCGATCAACAATCATGACAAGCCATCAAAAATGAAGACCTCGAGGGTCAGAGCAGCAGTGCATGGAATAGAGATGTGATAAATGTTCCTGCAAATGTGCTGCATTTGAAAAACCGCAGAGAAAGAGTGGAAAGTTTTCAGACAGAGCGAAGCAAATATTCAGATACTGTGAAAATGTGACACGGTGCAAATATTAGGAATACACCCTCGGAGTGTTTTCAGACACTCTCTGACAAGTGTTTGCACCCTGGAGGAAAAACGGTGGGATTAGAGGAGATGGACACAGAGACAGCAGAGGACAGACAGTACCTGGAAAGCAGACAGATGAGATAGACAAAGTTAAAGACAGAGGCTCGGAGGATACACTCTCAAGCACACACAAACAGAGAGAGAGAGAGAGAGAGAAAGCCGACAAGCTGGTCTTTTCATGGCTCATTCTGCAGGGGATCAGGGGAGGGAAACGGCCTCTCAGCAGATGGAATATTTATCATGTCTGGCTCCGAATTCGCTACCCAGTCACAGCTGAGAGGCAGTGAGACGGCGGGGACAGATCTGGGCTGCACAACACACACTGCGCGGATTGGGACGCCTCTGCTGCCGTTCGGGCTTCCTGTGCCCATGATGGCGATGAAGGGTTTGTCACCAACCTGTCACTCTGCAGGCGCCGAGCCCGGCCCACCCGACAGCCAGAGACGACACAAAACGGCCCTCTAATGAGTACAAGGCAGCGCTTAGCGGTTTACTGGCTGCTGGGTACAAGTTACAGGCGTGGTAGTGGGTTTTTTTTTTTCAGGGATGCACATGGCCCATCCAGGAACCGGTGGGTATTGCTCACAGTCTCTAGCGCTGCCTGTCAGCTAGTTTTAGGATTGTCCTCTGAAGTCTGTTGACAGCATTTCCAAAAAAAACCAACGTCAGCTTTAACACGTCCGTATCAAAACAACAAAAAAACGATCCACTAAAGTAAACAAACACGGAGAAAACAACACCCCACTGAAGCCACGCCAAGAGCGGAGGTTTTCACTTTTTGTTACGAATGGATGTCATCTGTTTTACCAACTCTGTCTGCAGTTTGTGCCCCCATAAAGAGAGCGCTCCTATTGATCCATTTACTGTTTGAAGGCAGTGACAACATACTTTGGCTAGCAAGAGTTTTGGCGACGGAAGGACGGTGGAGTGCAAAAGTGTTACCGCGATCAAAACAAGCTTAAATATGACAACTCTTAGATTCCCATCCAGATAAAACTCAGTGTGGACAGTTTTTCTTTAAAGAAATAGTATAATGATAGATCAACACTGACTCAATCTTGTTTTCTGTACAATATCAGAACTGACTCACTGTAAAATCCACTCGCTCTGTGAGACCGGCAGCTTTATAAACTCTGTGGCTTTTCTATCCCGCAGAGAAGATCAGAGACTGTCCAGATCCAATCTCTGAATATGGGGGAATCTGTGATGATATCTCTGTTAGTTTTGGTCAAATGGTTTCATTTTTTTTGTTTGAGTAATTAGAGGCTGTGTCTTTAAAGGTCTAGTTAGAGACGAGGACAGAAATGAATAAGACAGAAGTGTTCTTGATGGCTCCTGCATCCTGCCCAGTTTATTTTAGTTCCCATTCATGACTGTTCAGACCAGCTGTTGCAGATTGTTTGTTTTTATTGGCCACCATAATGAAGTCTTTTCCTAAAAATGAGTCTTATACTTACTAGATAGCATAACTAACCCTGCAGGTTTAACAGGACAGATGTAATGTGAGCAGGAATTCTGCTGCACACCATGTCGACTGATTTAATTGTTTCAGAGTTTAAACTGAGGTTCGGCGAGGTCGACCTGTTTAATCGCTCGCAGCTGCCTGTGCTTTGGCGTTTTGGTGACCCTGTTAACTGACTCATTTCAGCCAAAAACTTCACATAGAGGTTGATCAGTTTTGTTTGTTTTAGTTGACGATAACTTGAGAGCAGGTCAGTTGATGGTAGATTAATAATGCTGATCTCATGTTGTTGTTTTTTTTTTATATGCATTTGATAAAATACAGAATTATATAACACTATTTTCTAACCACTGGACTTTCTCCTCTAATATACACAGATATCTTATTCAGTATCTTGTTTTGGATGAATTGTTAATTACATTGGACAAATAAATTAGATTGTGCTTTAGATTTTAGTACATGACTGATTTATAATTGTTGATATTAACTTTAGACGCCAGAATAAACTGCATTATCTGATATATCATTACAGATTTAATTCAAACACAATTAATAATTTAAAATGTTGTGATTGAAGTTGGGAAAAATAGGATATAATTCATGGAACATTGACGATGCTCGACAGCCACACGGACAGAACTGCCCGCAGTGGCTGCAGATGTTATTTCCTGATTTTTGGGACGATATGCTTTTCTCCCGATTCTTCTACAATTTTCTGGATGCCTATTGGATTCAAATTACGATTCTACAGTATTGCCGATTTTTTCGATTTTTAGTCTGCATTTTTAACACCAGTAAAACAGTTGAATGACTATGATTGTCTACTGACTATTCCAGGAACCATATATCCTCAAAAAATACACATTACATGTAAGTCAGTCTTTTAGATTTATTTATTTTTTAACAAAAAAATCAATTTAAAAATTATAAAACAAAATTGCGATACTTATGTGAATCGATTTTTTCTCCCAACCCTAGTCTCGATGATGGTTATTAGTTGGGATTATGAAATAGCATGCAGTTTAATTCTTGTCTTTCCTTTTGCAATAATAATATTCATAATTTTTTTGACAATCAAATCAGCTGTTGTCAGTTTATTATACACGCCTTTGAGCAGAGTGTAGTAATTATCAAAAAAGCCAGCCCAAAGACAGTCGAAGCTTTCTGTAGCTGAGAGAACAAATTCTCCAGAGTCTTTCAGTCTTTTATTTCTCGATCAGGATTAGTGCTGAGATCTTTCAAGTCCAGATCATGACAGCACATTAATACAGAGTTTTTACAACGTGACATAAGAAAGTCACCGATGAATGAACGACTCACGTCTGGTTCACACTGGAAGCGCCGCGCGCGGAACGGAAGCGCCGCGCACAGAGTTTCAGATCGGCGCCCATGTTAACCTATGAGACTGTTCACACAGCACGCGCGCGGAAGCGCCGCGCGCGGAACGGCTCGCGCTCTGGAGCGCGGCTGCTCCGCTTCTCTCTATTTTTGGCGCGAGCCGCGCGCGCCGATGTAAAGCTCAACAGAGCAGATCGGACCAGACAGGAAGTCAGGAAGGAGATGCGAGAGAATCCGGTCAATTTTCAAAATAAAGTAAATTTCAATAAATTAGAAAAAGATTGACGGTGTTGCTTGTCGGTCTATTTTTTTTTACCGATGAACACACACACACACACACACACACACACACACACACACACACACACACACACACACACACACACACACACACACACACACACGGAGGGAGAGCTGCAGAGATTCAGTGATGTTATTGAGACAAAGAGGGGGGGGACTTTATTACGATACAGTCAATAGCCTCGAGCTAACAAGGCTATACATACAACGGAGTCAACAGACTCCACAATTTATTCGTCGTTTACCCCTATATAATAATTTAAAACAATACTTGAAGATGCTGTCAATATTTAATTCATGTATGACGAAATAAAAACGTAAATAAATAGTGATTTACCCATTTTTAAAGCGCTCGTAAGTGTGGAAAACTGAGGGCAGACGGAAACGGCCGAGCACTACCGGGCTCAGTCGATGTCTGACCGGCATGTCAGAGCGCAGCAGAAAGCGCTTCCTGTGTGAACAGCCAAGCGCGAGCCGGCGCTGCGCGCGCGCGCGGCGCTTCCGTTCCGCGCGCGGCGCTTCCAGTGTGAACCAGACGTCAGCGGCGCAGATGTCAGAGGTCGTGGCTTTTTCCCGTCACATGAATGAAGACTTGAGCGACTTCAGTTTTAAATTTAGATCAGTTTATAAAAACAAAGAAAAAAGTCTGACAGCTGAGTGAGACGAACGCCATAAAAACTTTCCCATTATGAAACTCTGAAACGGTCTCATTGTGCAGCCTGAAAGATGGAAGACAGATGCAGGTTTTAAAACCTCAAGGCCAACCCACGCTGACATTGTTGTCTGAAGTATTGTTAGTCGTCTGTCTCCGGGAACAGATAAGCCTCGTTTTATAACCAGTGTGTCTCTTTATAATGACTTTAAGACACATCCGTCATATGCACTCTCTTACACTAAGCTTCAACCCAGGAATCACACAAATCCCCTTCTTTCTGTACGTTATGAACTTTTTACATATACATTTCACTATGCTTTGATATCGGGATGAAAGAATCAGGATTGTGCACTGGTTTTAGCCCACTAAACTCCTGGTAACCCTAACTACAGTCTTTATGAAGTTCTGTTCTGGTGCTGAATCTTCGCAGGAGTGCACAGGCATGAGAGGGTTTTTGATCGTGTACACTTTCATCTGGAAGAAAATGTGACAATTTGAGGGAATATCTCTGCAGTCTTCTGCTCTCAGCTATTTGAACACAAGCCTCTGCTGAATTTAAATAAGCAGCATCATCATAAACAGGTGATGAACATCTCTTTTTTTCTTTTAAATCTTGCCAATGTGTTTAAAAGTTTTAGATAAATCTAGGGTGACCATATTCTGAATCCCAAAAAGAGGACACGACTATGCGGGGGCGGAGTTACGGAGTGGCGTGTGGTTAATTTAGAGAGTTTTTCGGGTTGGATCGAGTGTCTTTTACATGCTTCTAACTCAGTAAGTCCACGTGACGCAAACTCAAAACCTCCAAACAAAAGCCCGGACATTTTGCGGATTTTAGCCCCCAAAAAGAGGACATGTCCGGGTAAAAGAGGACGTATGGTCACCCTGATAAATTGATATTGGCTGCCATGGTAACTACGCAGGATGAGGTTGTTAACTGTCATTTTTTGGAAATCATGGACGATGCCGGCTAAAGAAGAGAGGGACTGTTATCTTGAGGGGACCACATGGTTTGGATAGGCTGTAGATGTGATGATAGATGATTTGGCCTGCCCAGTTTGAAATATCAAGTATTCCGCATGTTCAGTATTTACGTGGATTTGACTTATACGGAACGGACTCAAAATAAAGCTACAAGTGCGACAGACGTCAGAAATGGAGGAACATCTTGGAGCAACACAAGTTTTACTCTGCATCCTGTAAACTAAATTTACCGTCATATTAAACTGGCAAAGGTGAATCACTGTGTGAGGGGCTAGTTGGTCGTCAGTTGTACGAATTTGGTTTATAGGAATTGATTTCTTAATATGCAAACTCTTGGGTCGGTTTAGGTCTGACTGATGTGTAAAAAAAAAACAATTAGATAAAATCTTTCAGAAAGTAGACTTAACTCACTTTGAGTCGGACTAACGCACCGAATAGATTTTAGTCTTGTTTTCTTTGGGATGGACTCCAGGAATAATACTACCATTAGGAGTGTCCCGATACAACTTTTTTACTTTCGATATGATACTGATGTTATAGCCTTCGGTATCGGCCGATACCGATATTGATCCGATATTGGCACAAACTTGTGCATGACAAGTTTTGCACTCAGCTGCAATTTCTTTTTCGGACTGTATCCGGGCGCTGATAGCTGGAGGTGCCGGAGTGGAGTCTGGAATGGACTGCTTGTATCGAAGTGCTGATATCGGAGATTTTAGATGCAGGCCGATATAATCCGATATCTGTTTTGTGGCTGATATTGGACCAATATCCGGTATCAATATCGTATCAGGACAGCTCTTTCTATCATAATAACTCATGAGGATCCAACTTGAATTAGGTGAATAAATTCAGCTGCAATAGGAGGCCCTCTGTAAGTAAGACTATGTCCAGTTTTAGTCGGACTAACGAAGTGAATAGATTTTATTTAACATCATAAATGTTCAGTCTTGTAGACAGACTCTGGGAATAGTGATGCTGCGATTACTTATGTAAATTCAGTCCTAATATGAGTCACTTTGTGGATTTAGTCCGCCAAGAAGGTCGTTATTCTCGCCGTTTTCGAACAAAACTGTTAACAAACTGTATCCTGTCACTCAAATCGTGACAGTGTTAAATTTTCCTTATGCAGAAAAAGTCCGATTCCTGTACTTAACGGCCTCCCTGGTGTCAGTTTCAGGATAAGTCTGTAAATATTCACACACAGACGGCTCATCCAGATACTTTTGGGTCTCTGAATAACAATCCCACAAGTGTGTGTTGATGCCTGTCAGCTTTACAGTTATTAGTTTCTTATCTTTTTTACAGTCTGTTGGCAGCAGAGACGGCTTAATACATAAAACTCCACACAGACACCATCACGACTGACTAATAAAAATACAAAATACGCTCAGACTCAACGGGAGGGGATTCATCGAGCTCTTCAGACTCCTCTGCACTGACATAAACCTTTAAAAACATGTGCACTGTTTGTGACTTCGCTCTGACATTGCAGACTCCGGCTCAGTTTCACGCTATTGTTTTGAAAGCTGCAACATTTCCCACATTTTTTTTTTTAAGGTTACTAAAAATACACGTCGTAAAAACCTGAACTTTCCGAGCAGGAAAACAAATGTTCTGAAAGCCGAGCTGCAGTTTAACATCAGATTCGTCTCTTTTCTGAAGCGTCGGCGCCGCTTGGAAGCTCGAAAACAACTTTTTCAGAGATAAATTTCATGCAGCGTTAAGACTTAAGGATAAAGCTGCAGCGTGTCTCGAGTCGCATTTCTCTTGTAACGAGTTCTTCCTCCACAATCCGATTTAAACAAAGGAGTTTAGTGATCCATTTCCCGGTGTTAAGATAAGAGGAGCAGTTTAACAGGGAGGCTAACGGCTCTTGTAACCAGAGCTCATCTGCAGCCAGACAGCATCTCCTCCTCCTCCTCCTCCTCTCTCTCTTTTCCTTACTTCCTCTCCTCTCATTCCTCCAGGGCTGCAGGCTGGCAGAGGCTGTTCTGGTCAGCCAAATCAGCCCAATTAGAGAGCCTCATTTGGGGCTCTTGGAGGGGCTCAGGTGCTCTACTGGGGTGGTAAATCTCTGTTAAACCAGGAGCCCACTGTTCTCTTCACATAAATATCCCCCCTGTTCCCTCCTCCCGTTGATATCAAGGTGATCACGTCCAAGGCTTCCAATTTTGTGCTTCTTTTCCTGCAGAAATAGGGCATCGCTGGGCCGGCAGTCTACCTGAACCCGCAGGCGAGGGGCGGCGGTTTCAAGCCCAGCTCTAGTATGAGCGGATTATCCATCATCCTGTCACTGCTTTTAATTCAACGCAGAGCAGACGCCTTTAAAGGGACTTGACCTGAATAAGTTGTTGTTTGTATTATGATGTAAAGGTCAGGCCGTTTACTAATGATGCATTCAGGGACTGTGACTGGGGCAGGCTCGGCTGTCCGGGGGGTTCAGAGTGCAGGTGTGCTCTGGCAGGATGCCTCCCTCTCAGGCTGCCAAACAGAAGCACAAAAGAGCCGAAATCACAGGCCTGCGAGAGGAGAGGGAGGAGGGAGAGCTGCTTTTACTGAGTCATTCACAAACACAATGTCCAGCCTATAATAGAGTTTTAATATTTAGACATTAACACTGAAAGAACAGAAACTATGAGTGGATATGTAATTACAAACGTGTATCATCACACCAGGTACAGGGCATCATTAAAACCTAACTGGACCTCACACATTCAGACAGATTTTCCACTCTGCTCCAAAAACAACCAAAACACATCTTGCAAGCTAACGTTTCCACAGTTTTTAATCTTTATTTGCCTCCAGCGAAGCCTCGCTCCCCTAAAAACGCCGTTCTGTTTACTAACTCCAACAGGATCTCCTGAATATCCATGAGGTCAACCACTGTTGGGTTTCTCCGAGCTCTGGAAACCAGGGATGAACCCAAACTCAAAATATGAATAATGAAAGATACAGACGATTAGTGAGACATGGATATTTTTGTTTATGGATGCGCTCGCTATTTTTGTGCACAACATGCACCACTTGTTGCTCCGGTCACTGGACTCTGTCTCTGTTTGCTGGATTCACTCCCTGAGGCTGAAGCTGAGGCCTCATTTTAATCCAAGCTCAGAAACTGAAAGTTAAAGATTTTTTGGTCCACATTTCGTGAATTATTTCCTCTCTTTACTTTCAGACAGAGCGTTAACATATCGTTCAAGAATCGATTAGTCAGACTGAAAATGAATTCATAGAGCAGACTAGGGCTGGGCGATATGGGAAAAAGTTTATCATGATATATTTTTTTCATATCAGTCGATATCGATATATATCATAGTGTAAAAAAAAAATCACTTGCCAATCTTAAACGTTCCCTGTTACTCTTGAATGAAATTTAACTGCGATTATTGGTAGCATGACTTTTGCAAAAGTCGTTGGTCGTGTGCTAGAGAAAGCGGAATGGTCGGCTGTTTCAGCTGCACATGAGCTCTTTGCTCGGGTTTGTTAACTTTCGCATGGCACGTGCTCTGCCGCGTGGCGCCGCTTCAGGTGGTGAAAAAGATTTGAGGTATTCCCCGACTTTGCGAGAACATGAAGTCGACATAATTTGCAGTGCCTCCACACCTCCGACGTGGCCGAATGCTGACTATCAAAAAGAATATTGACCATGTTTATATCGATATCAAGGGAAATTAATTTTTGATGTATCATTATCGTTTTCTCGCCCAGCCCTAGAGCAGACATGTTGTTGTATTCGGGATCATCTTCAGAGGTTTGCTTGCGTGTGCAGGAAGTCCACCAGTAAGGAGTTGCAGTTGTGCTTTAACACCTTTGTAAGGTAAACAAAACTGAAACATTCAACCGGAAATACAGGAGTTAAGATTTGAGCAGTTGCACTTACCGTACAGATGCGACACACGGAAGTGTCAATTAGCCAATTAGACAGTGTTGTAGGTTCAAGAAAACAGACCTTAAGGGAAAGTAAGAGATCAGTTTTTATTAGAAGATATCTTTTTCTGCAGGTAATGGCTTAAAAAGTTCATGATCGTATCAGCTAATACGAACATTTCTGCAGATATAATTATGAGCCAGAAGGTGATTGAGTAACAGCTTACACATGTTGTTTACAAAGAAGTGATTTTAAGTGTTTTTAAGACAAAATGTACATGAAAAATATCAGCTTATCAAAAATACAGTATCATGCATCCTTTCTAGATAAACAGCCTGATGCTGAATCTGTTCCTGATCATCAGTCAAAGCCAGTTATCGCTCTACCTCTCCTCGACTCTTTGACTTCCTCTCATTTAGGAAGTGTTTTCCTCCTCCTGTGTGGGTGATATGTTGCTTGTCTCTCGTCGCTGCAGCAAATGACACATTTTTCATTTGTTTGCAAAGGGAGAAATCACAAGCTGCAACCCCCCAAAACACAATCTTCTCCTCTGCAGCGCTGCAGCATTACTCATGGCACATCTGTACAATGTCTCTGCTTCATCCGCCATAGCTCTCTTGGTGTTTAAGACGAGTGGTTTGTCATTAAACCGCCGTCAAAAACCACTTAAATTAAAGGATATGTTTATGCATGTCTTTGTAGAAATGACTTGTGTTATATTGATCAAATATTTTGATAGATAAATCTTTATTTTGTTGATTTTACACCATGTCTATGTCACAAACATGCCCAGCGCTGTGTGACCACCTTGCATCATCGTTCTCGTCACATTAAGGGAAGCTGGGATCCCATAAGACGCCCTGAGTGTGACTAAGCTCCTCCATCCAGGCCTCACTTACTCCTGATATGTGTGTATGTTTGGTGAAGGGTAAAGAACTCTGGGACCTGTTAGTGTGACTCCCCACAGCTTTCCAACACTTTAAAATCAATACTGTAATCGAAACAAAAGAGCACGTAGCGCTCGCCTCGAGCACAGGAGGAGAATCATGTGAGCGAGAACAATAGCTTAGAGTCCATGTGTGAGTTTTCTGTGTGTGGAGGCATTGTGTGTGTGTGTTTGTGAAAATGTGGTATGACTGCATATAAACCTCGGTATGCACAGCATGAGGGTTTAAGGACATTCTCATGCGTGTTGCCATGAATATTTCATGTGCTTTTATGCTCATGTGTGTGCTTAATAATAGTCCAAGGATTCCTGTTTGCCCTCTGTGTAATCCCAGCTGAATGAGCTGGTCTCAGGGGAGCGCTGTTTCAATAGACGAGCTGAGGCATCAGGTAGAGCTAACAAGGCCGCTGCTACCAGCCTACACAGCTCCCACACAGGGGGGAGAACCAACAGTCCATTACACCGATGACAGACATCTGTATCTCACACCTGGACTCTCTGTGGCACTCAGGTAGTTCAGGATTCAGTGCAAAGAAAACGGCGGGGAATTAACATGTACGCACTCCTGTATGGAATTATTCATGTTGTGTATAAACAAGTCTCATTATGTACTGGGGGGGCTGTTTCCACTGAAATATTAAGATCTCTATATGAACCTCCGAGACCTAAGTGTTGCACCAAGGAGCTGATTTAATAAATTTAACCTAGAGATGAACTGGAAATGAACTCGTACTGTATATTTAAAGTAGAGCTTTAATATATTAATAAGACTTTACTTAACGTTCTGCTTTGTTTGCTCTGGTTCTTTAAAAGTTGGATGTAGGAGCAGTAGAGATGTTCTGATAGCAGTTTTCACCTCCCGATACCTGTGCTGTGGGTATCTGCCGATACTGAGTACCAGTATGTTATTAAAAAATATCACACCAGGCCTGATGACTGTGATATGATTATCAATGATTATCAAATACAGCAAATTCAAGCCATTTGTTTTTAAATAGAACTGTATAAAAAACAGCAAATGCAATTCAACTAAATAAATCTATTTGGTGGACTGGATCCAGACTCAGCGCTCCAAACCTTCCCATGCAGAGAGACTGAAGTTCAGGGTCGTCTAACGCCGCGCTGATCACATTCATTCAACATGTTTGTTTTTCTGTTAATGGACCTGTTTGGGTTCAGGTCAGACATCTTTACTTTTAGTCCCCCACAGTAATTTTATTAGAAAAAGTTCATGTACTGTAAACACTACACCTCCAAACTTATAGATAACATTAATGTTTAATATTTAATGTTTCTATTACACCCCGGTGGGTAACACACTCACTATTGACAAACACCTCATACTTTACACCTTAAAAACCCCAAACTACCCCTACAAAGTCTTTCCACTAAGTCCACAATCAAAGGAAAAAGCATGAATTTATTCCTGTAGATACACGGTATAAACTAAGTGTGTGTATTTCTGTGCGGTGATTCAGCTCTATGCATTGATTTAAACCTCCTCATGCTCATATTTTTACTTGTCTGCGCATCGACAAGAACTCTGAATAGTCCAGTTAAGTGTGGCAGTGACTAATCTAACACAGGCTTCAATTATTTCACCGTTATCTTACCACCCACTGAGATACCGAAATATAATCCTGTGGAACTGGTTGAATCAGCTGTTTTTACTTCTGTGTTATCTCAAACCATTGTTCACAAATCACGCCGAGCTTTCATTTTTCTTCATTTTCGCCCTAAAGCTGACAAAGTGCATATTTTTCTAACATTTCATTCCTTCTTAAGTGTGTTTTGCACAAAGGAAAAGCTGAGCGTCGGTCCTCATTATGTTTAAAAGGCAGTCATGTATTTTAAACTGTATTTTCAGCGGCCCACAGGTAAAGCAAACAGAGTAACATTTGCTTTGTGCAGCTCCGTGTGACAGCTTTGTTTGATGTGCTCAGTGAAAGAAAAATCACACTCGCAGGTTGACACACCAAAAATAGACTTCTTTTCACAGGGACCATATGCTCTTTGAATTAGACCGGGCAATCATGCAGGTTAAAGGAAATGCAAGCAAACACCTGTCAATGCAAAAAAAGAACAAGGGCCACTTGGAGGGAAATACAGCAAAGAGCAGTTGTGTTAATGACTCTCATTGTTTGAGGTTGCAGCATGGTCGTTTTTAGGAGGCCGCAGTTTGTGGTAAAAAGCTGAGCAGCTGTTCTGGTGACGGAGATTTCTCTTCCACCATCCTATCTTCTCTGATTAAAGGTGGGGTAGGCATGATCTGAGGTACTGCCAGTTTTTAGGAGAAATCTTGAATGTAAACTCTACCCCTCCAAACCAGTTTCTCCTCCTCTCCCCTCCCTCTCTGCTCCAGCAAGCCCCGCCCACATCAGAAGCAACCCTGAACGTTTATGCTTCATTGATGTTGACCTGGCTTCTTAGCTCTTGTCCGGTCTACCTCCTTTTTAAGCGCCCGTTATTCCGCCAGAGTCTCCGGTATTTACTTGGTTTTCTTGCTTATGTCGGCAGTCGTGACCAAAAGAGGATTCAGACAATTTTCCATACGTTCTGGTTGGTTTCTACTGTCCGATATTGTAGCACGCTAACTAGGGCTGAGCGTTTGAGCATCATCATCGCGATGTACGTGTGTGCGATAGTCACACTGCAGAGCCTGGGATGTTGGAGACGAATGAACTCATCAAAACTGCTGAAGATGAATACTTGTTGCCAAAAAGAAAAAGCAACGTCAGTTATCTGGAATTATTCCGGTTACAAGAAGGATGATACTTTTTAATATCACAATATATATCGCAGGGTTGAAAAAAATTGCAAAGTTAGTTTTTTCCAATATCATGCAGCCTTAGTGCTAACTTTGTTTGGGGCTCATGCACATTATTTGAGGATGTGGAGCATGCCTTACAACACGAGGGAGCAGCGTCTGCCTCACAACCAATCAGGTCGGGGATCGTGATATTCCCAAATGTAATCAATAACTCATAGCTATTGGCTGATATTAAAAGCTTTTTTGTTTAAACACCATAAAAAAAGATGCGTCTTTAACGGATTCCTGCCTACTGCACCTTTAAGGTATAACAGCCCCAAAATAAGGATGTAGTCACTGCAACCCAGACTGACAAAGACAGGATGTCCATGAACCGGCTCAGTGTCCCTCCAGCAGAACATGATGAAAATGTACTTTGAGAACCACTTCCAATGTGTAAATATGGATTAATTAAAGCAGATTAAGATTGTGTAATTAACGTCTAACGTGACATATGGAGGTTAAAAGTTTGAATCACTGGGATTAAACTAGTTACTCAGGTTTGAAGTCAATAAAAAAGCCTTTCTGTGTTAAATCAATTATTCGATGATGGTCTTTGTAAGTTTCAGCCGAGCGTCTGGTCTTTACTGAGGTTTAAGGGAAGTCCATATTCCAGAGCTTTTCTTATTTTCTGTGGAAATGATGATGCATTCGGGCTTATTTGGGATTATCATGATACTGTTGAAAAAGCAAGGACAATTAATGCGGTCATAGAAAAAGGATGAGTGATTCAGTGTGTGTGTTTTTTTTAATCTCACTGCAGCACTTTGGCACACTGGAGGGGATTAGAGCGCTGCGAGCCTTATTTTAAGGGTGTGATTACATTTTTCAAGGGCGAAAATCACATTATGAGAAGTGACTCAGGGAAAAGCCAAGTCTCAGTGTACCACGCAGCGATGCAGAGGAACCCGGTGAATATTTCTGATGCCTTCGGCCGCGTGGAGATTTGTAATGTTTTGTTGGGGAAAATAGTTTATCGACGGCGAAACACCCGGACGATCACACATCCCCTCGCCCGCTGGAATTGTGTTTTTATCTCTTCCCTGAGATCCTGCGGTGAAAAGCCTGTGTTATGTAAAGTGCAACCACCGGAGTATCATCCATCTCGTGTCCGCACACCTACCCAGCCATGCCCATTTATCTACCCATCTATCAACCCATCCATTTTACTCCCTCGCTCCTGTGATCCGCTGCCCAGTCATAATCAGCCAGCCCTCAAAGGCAAGCCCAAGTCTTTTATCTCAATCAACCATTCTCCACTTCACTATCCCCGATACCATCTCCAGATCTCCTGCGTAAATTAGATCCTGTATATTTTAACCCCCTGCCGATGTAGCAGCACGCCAAACTCGTCAGCTCGGCCGCACCTTTTTCCTTTCAACTGCTTTGATGAGGAAGAGGAAGCCAGTGTTTGAACAGGACTTGTAATCTGCAGGTTGGTTAAGGCGAATAATGTTTCTACCTGCTGAGTATTTATGCAATTTCTCTGATATCTTTTTTAAGTGCGATCGCTGCGCGGCTCAGTTTGAAACACATTTTCTAAGTGAGAGGGCACGGTTCACCTGTAAATACGCAGACTGCCTGGTGTTCTCGCTGCGTTTTACATACTGAGATGTAAGTTGTTCTGGGTCAGGTCACTGTATTAACGTTCATGTGTTTTTTCATCAGTGTGCGTGTGTGTGTAGGCTCCTCTGTTGCTGTCCTTGTAGAAGTCTTGGACCCTGACAGCGGGGGCTTGTAAACAAACGGAGAGCATCTTTCTCGCTGTTATGTTGTTGGTTGGTATAGAGTTCCTACACAGTTGGAATGGAATACCCTACTTTTAGAATTATTTTGGAAAATACCTACTTTTCTCTTTTAGAAAACACTATTTTTTTTACTGTGGTAAAAGTCTGGAAACTTAAATATTTTTCCATACTGTATTTTTCCTTTACCATACTTTTTAAGACCTGGAACTTGATCTAAGAGTTGGATTGACACTTTGTAAAGGATTAGACGCATTACTCCATCATGGTATTACTTTATCATTATAATATTTATAACACCAGATCTGAACTAGAACGTTGCAGTGTTCGGACTTACTGTAAAATCCACTCGCTCTGTTAGGCCGGCAGCTTTGCGGTGATAAACTTTGACAATTTCTGCAGCATTCAGGGCTTTTCGGAGACCCTCTGGATCCATTAATTTAAAAGCAAATGTAATCTGTAATTTCAGTATTTATTTTAGTGACATAGTGTGATTTTCTGCTGTTAATCAAAGGCTGTATTGACCTGAAAATAAGAACTTTTAATTTCCTCAAAGTATGCCTCTAAAAAGTGGAAAACTTTGAATTTAATGGGATAATACTGTTGTTTATCACATATTATTTTTGTGTTCACAATACCAAATCCGAAGAAAAAGGTTTATTCTCCTGCCTTACCTTAAAATCCACTCCCTCTGTGAGACCGGCAGCCTTGCAGTGATAAACTCTGACCATTTCTTCAGCATTCAGGGGCTTGTCTATTCAGAGACCGTCTAGATCGATTTCTATTAAAGCAAATGTAACCTGTGATGTATTCTTTAGTAGTGAAATAGTGTGGTTTTTGCTGTTAGCTGACCATGCTGGATAGCGGCTGCCATCTATTAATCAAAGGCTGTATTGACCCGGATATAAGAACTTTTTATTTCCTCAAAATACACATTTAAAGAATGGAAAATTTTGGGATTTAATAGATCAATACTGTTGTTTATGATGTATTATA
This sequence comes from Xyrichtys novacula, assembly GCA_962446985.1. Taxonomy (NCBI): domain Eukaryota; kingdom Metazoa; phylum Chordata; class Actinopteri; order Labriformes; family Labridae; genus Xyrichtys; species Xyrichtys novacula. Next base: position 26,671,677 of record OY660878.1, read on the forward strand.
GTCATGTTTACAATATATGATCTAAAAAAGAGGTTCTATGTACTATCTTACTGTAAAATCCACTCTCTCCGTGAGACCAGCAGCTTTATAGTGATAAACTTTGACCATTTCTGAAGCACTGAGGTGCTTTCCTTTAAGAGACCATCTAGATTCACTTCTATATAGGAAAATGTAATATTTATTTTAGCAAAATGGTGTGATTTCTGCTGTTAGCTGACTATGCTAGATAGCAGCTGCCTTCTGTCAATCAAAGGCTGGATTGACCTGGAAATAAAGAGTTTTTATTTCCTCAAAATACGCCTTTAAAAAGTGGAAAATTTAGGAGTTTAATGCATCAATACTGTTTTTTATGACGCATTATTATCGTGTCTACAATGCATTGTACTATCTCACTGTAAAATCCACTCGTGCCGTGAGACTGGCGATAAACTCCACCATCTTTGTTTTGGTTTGTTGATCAGTTTGCTGGTTCAGGTCCAGTCTGAAGCTAGGTTGGCACAGAAAACCTGTTCAAGTCTTTTTCCACACAGAAAATCCACAAATGTGTATGAGAGGATCAATAAGAATTGGATTGATAAGCAGAACCGATAATGACATCTTATCAAGTCCATCCCTCCGGTGCTGGTTCAGATTTCATTTAAAAACACCGTTATGTCATTTATAGTCTCCTTTCACTCTCAGGCAGCAAACCAGACCTGTCCTCGAATGTGGGTCTTTCCTGGGGTTCGATGTTAGGTTCAGGAGTGAGTGTAGTCAATGGGATTTCGGGATCAAAGTGTGTGTTAGCATGCAGACGGTATGTAGGTGTCTCTGTGCCTGTCTGTATCTGCGTGTCTGTGTCTAATCAGAGGCTGGGGGAGAGCGACAGGGACACTGTACCTCTGAGACTTTCAGGGAGATAATTGGGACCTTTTCCCAGGTGATTACCATTCACAGGGAGTTAGGATCAAAGCCAGGGCGCCCTGGCAGCCGAGGAGAGAGGGCACGGCTGCCTTCAGTAATCTCCTCAGATAAAACGCTCCCCCTGCCTGCCTCACCGCGGGCCAACCACCGTCCCATCCCTTACCTGACTGTTCCTCGCTGTCACCGAGAGGCAGACCTCGGTTCTACTTGCCAATTCGATGAGATTTGGAAGATAAGATAAGGATTGCATGATACGGGAGCGAATTTCAGCTTCTATCAGACTCAACTTACAGGTACGGAACCAAAAGGGCCTGTGCAGGAATTTGTCTTCAGGACACAACTTGAATCACTTCACAGGCACAAAGACACACGACAATAAAGTCAGGCTAAATATACAAACTCTCTTCCATTTCAACACTCATTGGTCGCCATCTGTGTTTTAAAGATCAGATGTTATCAGAGGCCGATAAGAACATCTTCACATCCCTGTGAGTGAGACCAGGCTGTGAATGTGCCGCTGATGAATGAGATGTCGTCATGGTGTCAGAGGAGCCTCATACAGGCTATAATCTCCTTACATGCTTACGTTATTAGGGATGGTGCGATTAACAGGATTACACAAGTGTTTTTACCCGACGTTTTCTCACCCCTGCTGACGCGTTTTATTTCAGTCGTATCTCGAACGCAGGATTGCAGGACTGCGATCCAAGGAGGCATCGTAGGAAACAAAGAAGGAAGCGTGCTTGATGGTGCCTTGAAGCCTTGAAGCGTTTTCATCACCAGGAGGTATTAAAGATAACTACAAACAGTAACGTAGTAATTTGATCGACTCATTGAAACACCCGTATCTGATTAAACGCAAAATTCTGAAGGTAGCAGTCAGCGCACGTTTAATGATCCAGGTTGCAACAATAGAGGACTCAGCCAACAATAAGCGTGTTATTCCTTCTGTTTGATACCGCCGGGACTGTAAGTGTCTGACTGATGCTTAAAGCAGGATGTTTACAGCGATGACCCAGAATTCAGCGATAACCGAATGATCACATGCACAACAGAGCAGGAACTATCATTAATTCCTGTACTTGTGCTTGAAGACGTCGCAGATGGAACCAACTTCAAACAGTTTCTCAGCCTCAAAGGCGTTTCGTCCCTTTTTTTTTTTTTTCCTTTTGAAATTGAAAAGCCAATTTGTGTTTTTTTTTTTATTTCCCTCCACCAGATGGTTACACATAAGATAAAACGCCACAGTCGGAGGATATCAACACTTTGGAGACCACAGGGACGTTTCCACTCCCCGTGTCTTTGTCATTCTTATCCTCTCGCAGCACGTCTGCTCACGCACAGAAAGCAGGCGGCGCTTTGAATGTAAATACCTGCCGACCCTATCTCAAGGTTCGCCCCGTGGACGGACCTCTGGCAGAACAAGGGAACCGACCGGACTGCATTATTCACAGCCGCAGTTGAAACCATTACCCCCATGAGAGGAGCAAAACCCAGCGGCGAACACTCACACTTGACCCGGCCTTCTGTTCACGCTGTTTCCACATCTTCCATCCCATATGAACCTCTGCATCGCTGTCGAGGCGCATACCGAAACAGCAGTCGCATCCCCGCGGACACCTCGCTGTCGAGGCGCATACCGAAACAGCAGTCGCATCCCCGCGGACACCTCCAGGCTCCTCCGATTAGCAATGAGAGGAGTTTACGTCCTGGAATGAAGACCTGATAAAGGAGAGCGTGAGCTGATCGAGTGCCCTTGACGCGCAGGAGTTTTTCCTTGTGAAGGACTAAACCCTCAGATGAAACACGCAGATAGTCTCCCAGAAAAACAACTTTTCCGGTTCCACTCCTGCCAGACTTGAAAGCATTTATTTTTCCTTTGCAGCAACACGAGAACACATAAAGGCAAACAGTTGGTGGTGAATATTAATATTGGTCTTGTTGTGTTTGCAGGGAGGAGGATGATCAGGTATAGAGTTCCTCTGACTGTTTAAATAAGAAAAATAATAGAAAGAGAAAGCAGGAGCTGGCGCCAGATACAACAGAGAGAGAGGAGGAGAGAGGTGTGTGTGTGTGCAGGTTTCAAAACAAAACATGAGCTAAAATATTCGAGGAGCGTACGCATTTAATAACAGGGAAGATATTAAAGAGCACAACACGAATGAAAGCAGTAATAAACCTGTGTATTAGGATTCAAGAGAGTTCTGTAAAAGTGGAGCCTGGAGAGTGAACATTTTCAGAGCAGAGAAGACGTTTTGGTCGTGGATTTATGAGCTGTGGGGCCTCAGATGTGAACTTCATGTGAAATCAGAGTAAAATACGTTTGATTCGACCTTAAAGTTGAGTTAAACTGACAGACGGAAATGTGCGTGTGTCCTGTGGGGAGGATACTTTGATCTGAAGTTGGAAACATGGACGTCCGTAAGGAAGTAAGCAACATCTGCGGGGGATATTTAACTGGATCGATCCCATAAGACATAAATCAAAGACACTTTACATCTGATTTTAATGCTGTAAAAAAAAAGTTAAGTTCCCATTTCAGGTAAAACATTATTGGAAAGAGACTGTATGGATGTATAAGGGCCAATCCCAATTCTACCCCTTATACTTCAGTTTTCACATTCACATCAAGTGAAGGGGTGTCCCAATTCTCCGTATTGTTAAGGGCAAAGGGTACACAATCCTTGGAACGTCGACAACCGAGACCTCACTTGAAAACAAGGGGGTTAGATTTTGATATGGTTTTTATTGTAATGACACTTTGTTTTTTTAATCAGATATTCAATCCTTTGCTACTCCATGTAAATATTATCTGTTTTTAATTGTTTGTGTATTAAAGTCGCGCGTTATGACAAGTTAGCTAACAAAGCTATAGCAATGGATAGCTACACTGATGTCGGACTCGGGTGACAAATTCACTGTAGGTGGCAAGGAGATGATGACGTAGTGGGAATCCTCTTAGCCCTCAAAACAGAGGGCCAAGGGGACGGAGTAGACTAGGGTGACCATATTTTGAATCCCCAAAAAGAGAAGACAAGGCAGGACAGCCCCCAAAAAAAGAGGACATGTCCGGATAAAAGAGGATGTATGGTCACCCTAAGGTAAGACGAAGGGGAAGGGGTAAGAGTGACAATTGGGATTGGCGCTTAAGCCCACAAACAAAATACACTATCAACGTTATTTATTAGTTAGCTTTAAAATGAGTTTGGTCAAAAATATTTTCATGCAGTAATAAAATTTTGCACTACAGCTTTATTCTGAGAGCTTCCTGCCCTATTCATGTGCATAAATATTTGTCGAGCACACCGCTCCTGAGTTTCATGTGCGTACATAAAAAAGTAAAAGCAGGAGGTTTGATAGAGTAGGCAATCGTGACAAAAACCTGCAAAAGCCGAGGCAGGGAGAGCAGCAGCAAAGAACTTAGAGGGTTTGATAAAACAGGTGTTCATGGAAAAAAGTCATGACAGGCCAAGTCAACCCATCACACTCACTCCATGCCTGCAGTATCAGACTTTTTCCATGTGATGGTTTTGGGTTGCACAGTTTGAGTGAATAAGACCTCAACTCCTCCACTTTTATTCACAATTCCCTTCAGTGTCTGTTTCTGTGCATGTTACAGTCACAGCAAGTCAGATAGTGAGTAATCTAACAGAGTGAGTAACAGAGAGTGGGTTTGTGAAGGGGGTGTGGAAGCCCGTCAGTGAATGAGAGTCAGTCAGCATGCAACAGTAAGATAAAGATCAGACTGCACAGATATGCAGAGCGTCTTAATAAGCGTTTTCTCCCAGCAGCGAGGCCTGCAGGCTCTCGCCGTGGGCCAGGATCTCCCGCTGCAGCGCAGCATCAGCTCCAGTCCTGAAGCGAATGCAGGGGCCTGAGCCCGAGTCGATAAATCAGCCGCCGTGACTGATGTACTTGAACATTGAACCTAAGTGTTTGAAAACGTGGCACATTTTCTATGGAGTCAAATCCAGACGCTGCTGTCAGCACTGATGGACTCAGAGTCACACAGGAGCTCGCTCTGCTCTCTCATTCCGAGAAATCCACCTAAATATAGACGCACATCTTGTTGACACCCCGTAAAGTGCCGATACGTGCTGTCACATAGGATTACACCCGCTGATTTGACAAATAATCCGCCTCTGAGGAGATGTTGGACACACGCCAGAGATGTCATCCGCCAAAATTTGATTAAAAAACACTCGCAGTTTCTGTTCGTTTCACTCAATGATTAATTGTTCAACTAAACCCCCTTTAGATTGAATCTTAATCTACGTGCAGAAATGAATTCAAGAGTTTCCTCGACCATTAAATACCAGAGCGAGGCGGGGTCACCGCGCCTGAAGGGCTCATTATTTTAACCATACTTCACACTCATCGCTGGGTGGGAATCAGCGGTTCTGCGTGTTGCATGTTGCGAGTCCTGTCTCTACATCTTGTAAATATTTAGTCATAGCAGTCCTCTGAGTGATACCCATATGAGTGCCTTTAATCCTTAATGTATGCAAACATCAGTGTAAATGTATGGAGGTGTCCAGATGGCTGGTGTTTAACTGCAGAGTATCATCTCTCTCTCTCTCTCTCTCTCTCTCTCTCTCTCTTTCTCTCCCTCTTCACAACAAAATATGATCACTTCAGTTGAAGAATACTAAGCGTTGGATATCATGTGTGGAGAGGGATTTGAATTGCAAAGAGGCAGGAATTATAAATAAGAAGTGACAGTGACACTGACTGGGACTGGCTTGAATGCTAAAACATTTGGATTTGTAATTACACTCCCTTTGCAATTCAAATCTCTCTCTCTCTCTCTCTTACACACAGTCCGTGACTTTCTGCAACCTTCTGAGCATGGAGACCCATTAATGTCTGCTCCTGGACTGTCACGTTGGGCTGTATGCATAGCTCAGGTCTGGAGGAGTGAGGTCTAATACACACCAACGCTTCCACGCCAAGATTGCGAGGAAGTTATTGATTTATAAGAAGTAGTTTCTAGAGAGAAATGGAAGCAGACCCGGCTGTGCTTGTTTCTGCTGATCCCCCTCTCCATCTCACCTGAACCTCATTTTGATGCGACATGAGGGTTCAAAATTAGAAAGCAAAACCACCGTCCTCTTTGACCCCAGGACTGAAAATGTGGTTTTGTCACATATGTTCACGGGGACCGCTCGGTCTTGCTTTTAAAAAACCTCAGGACATGTACTCTTGGATGACTTCAAGACAGTTCAGTGATGTTTTCGTGGAGCTTTCATCATTTTATCTGCGTATAGATGGTAAGAAACTGGGATTTTGAATCATTGAAAATTGAAGGGGACCGAGAATCACGCCTTGGGGTACGCCACAAGTCGGTGCTCAGAGTTAGCGGCATTCTCACTCAGTTTTATTCCACAGGACTTAACGTTGACTATGAAATAAGGCTTATATTCAGTAATGAGGCATATTGTCACAACCCGTACCCACAAGAGAGTCCTTAATGGGTCAAGACCATAGACCGTATGATACATGGATGTGGTGTCAGTGATGTCACCCGTTTATTTCTGAAGATGCATTTTGAAGCCTATCAGCGGTGGTCGCCTTGGTGGAAATGTTGTCTCAACCCAGCTTTAGATCTACCTACTAGGGGCGGGCCTTAAGCCTCCTTGTAAACAGTGTTTCTACCTGTCAATCAAGTCAGCCGTGCCTCTGATTCGCTGATCTTGTAACCTCAATATCTTCAAAACTAACGCATGATGAAAAAATGTACACCCCTGACCTAATCAGACCAAAACTGTTTTTGAACCAGGCCGTAGATTTGTTCATCTTAGCTCTAAAAAAGGGCGTTTTTGGCTGAGTGTGTATGTGGTTCCTGGTTCTTCTGCAGCAGCCCCAAGTGGCCAATCAGGGAACTGCAGTTTTGATCTCTTTTGTGTCAACTTTATATCTCAAGACCAGAGGAAGCATGGTAGAGGTCTATGAGGATAAAAACTCATCGCTATCACAAGTATGAAACCAAAAAGACATCCCCTTATGGCAGTATTTGGTACTGCATTGGAATAACTCTAACAAGACAAAACCTCAAAATACTCAAACATAAGTATGATTATCAGGGCTTGACAGTGTGACCATTCCACTCGCATTTGTGACTAAAATTAGATGTGTACGAATTGTAAAATGTATTTAAGAAATCAGCCGAGGCAACAAATGTTTTTTCATGTAAATACCACAGTCAAGTTAATCTTACGTTGGATATTCGTCGGACATTCACTGTGGATCTACCGGTGTCTTCTCACTCGCCATAATCAGGAGGAACAACAGCAGCGCGGTTAAATCTACTCGGCACCCTCACTGTCAATGTAGGGTGTTGAATAAGGGACCGTCAATAAGGGTGCGTCAATAAATTACCTGTTGATGTTCTCAAAAAAGTCTGTTTTCCTTCAATAGCTTCCATGTCACGTGACCAATTGACCTAAAATTGATTTTTAATAATAGTACATATGTCGACCAGTAAGACACACAATATTTGATCAATTTTCATTGTGCCCCTAACGTTCTTCGTGTCCTCCTTACTTTTTCAACTTAGCTCCTTGTGAAAAAAGGTAGCGTCTAAAGACGACTGTTTTTTGGGTTAATATCCCAAAAATATTCCCACAAATATCTGAGGTGAGCAGTAGAGAGTAAAAATCAGAGAAACTGTTTTAACTGATTAGGCTGTTTGCCTTCATACTTGCACCCTGGACAATATCAGGAAATTTCCTGTGCAATGCAAACGGGGCTTAAATGAGATCTTTCAGGCGTCTAACTGCTAAGCCAACAGAGTTGTGCTGTTAAATTATGGGCTGATTTGAAAACCCAGACATACTCAGAAAATCTGCTTGTGGGAAATGAATAAGAACTTCTCGTCTTCTCTGTAGAGCTCCCATCAATGTGCCTCTGAGCAAAGAATTGAACTTTCAGTACTGTTTGGAGTCATTGTACTCGGCCCAGAGGCTACAGGCGTGCAGCTGTGTGAATATGAAGCAGGCTCTCGCTGCAAATGAGTGAACTCAGAAAACTCTGTAATGAAAAAAAAACGGAAGAATTTGGAAAAGTAAACGCTGAAACCGAAAGTGTGGATAATGTATGAAGGCGCATTATGCCAATTTATCATTGTTTACATGACATGTCCTCCCCCCAAATCAAGATCTGATAAGTCGGCCCTGACCTGCAGGATAATTCATCACAGCCACTCAGCCCGGTTGATGTTTATGGTGATACATGCCTGTGGGTATTTCTTATTCCTCATCATTACACCGGCCTCACAAGCCTTCACTTATGAAGTATTGGCCTGTTAAAGCCGAGAGAAGCTGCCTTAGCTGCTGGAGCTAACGGTGAATTCATCTACATCCAGTTAAATACGGCATGAGGACGGGTCTGCATGTCTGCATGAGCACCGCCTCATACTCTATACTCTAAAATGGGTCCCCTGCGAATATTCTGCATATCTCCAATATGCAATTTAACACAGACATCCACAGGCTCAGAGCGCCGGAGAAACTTTTACTCACTGTGAGTAAAACGACTTTTTACTTCTTTACTTACTTACAAAAGTTGGAAAAGTGAAAGTCAGCAAGTGTTGATCGGTCGATCAATCAGCCAGCTGTCAGAAAAAAGAAAACAGAAAACATCTTTATTTCTAAATTTCCTCTTAAAAAAAATTGAGCTGCTTTGCAAAACAGAAAATGACAGAAACAGAATTTACTAGTTTGGTGATTTAAATCCTTCATTAAAGCTCCAGTAAGCGTTTTTTAATGGGTTTTAAAACAGGCAGAAATGAGAAGTGATGAATCTCTGCGATGTTCAAAAGCAACAGCCTCTCCTAACTAACAAAGCTCATCTGTAAACTATGGCTGTCCCAATTCAACTTTGTTACCTCCGATACCACACCGATACTATAGCCTTCAATATCATCCGATACCGATATTGGCACAAACTCATGCAGTCCATGTTTTGCACTCACTTGCAACATCTTGTTCAGACTTAAATAAAAACTGCTGCCACACGGCCTGCTCAGACATCACTCTTTGCTAGTACCTTAGTACACACTGTTGTTGTGATCACGTGGGCTCCGAATGCCAGAGTGGAGTCTAGAATGGACTACTTGTATCGGAGTGCTTATATCGGGGATTTTAGATGCAGGCCTATATATTCCAATATTCGTTTTTTTGCTGATTTCAGACCAATATCAATATCAGATCAGGACATCCCTTCTTTGAACGCTTTTCCAGAGAGGCGGAGTCTCTCAGGTGTACTGATGGTAAGAGTTTCACCACTCTGTGAGAGACTGTGTGAGCCCATAAGTAAACAGTTCCAAAATTATGTGTAAAACTGCTAAAACAGCTTGAGATTGAGGCCAAAAACCAGCACTGGATGGCTGTGGTGTGTGAGCCCTCAGGCTGCTCTAAAAAACAGACATGACTCTGTAGTGGAAGTCACCACATTGGCTTCACAGATGCAGGTCAAAACTGTATCAGTAGAAAGAGGAAATCATAGAAACATGAGCATGAAACAGTGAAGCTAATAGCACTTACAATGAATTCTCTTTGGAAATCATGGACACTCTGTACTACTCTATAAGAGAAAGAGAGAAAGAGTAAAGTAAAGAGTAAATTTTCGGTTGATCGCCCAGCCCTACCCCCTAGTTTGTTATCAGCTCGTTTATAAGCCGAAATTATTTGCAAACTATCAAATTCTGGAGCCCCAACTTCAAGAATTGGGGCTGTAAATATTCACAGTAAAAACGACCTAAGCCATGATGTCAAAAATTCTAAACTTAAGTCACAGGTAACACTTAAATAACAGTAAAAATCTCTGTAATGCAGATGTGTCACCCTCCACGTCTGAAAGGAATATTTGAAGCAGATTTTTTGAATGAATCGACAGAGTCGGCACACGGCTAAGTTGTGGGCAGAGCATTCAATAGTAAAGGTTACGGGGGCCTCCGAAGCTCCATCACCGCGGGTCTTAAGGCGTGTGCGTGGGACAGACAGCAAATTTAGCTTGTTTGACCCGAGGGGGAGGGCTGATGAGGGCAGGACTCTGACAGTGCGATGCTCAATAAGTGAGGGTGAGAATTTTAAACTGAATCTATATGGAACAGAGAAGCAGTGGAGGTGTGAGAGTTAGAGCCTCCTTAATTCAGCAGATCTTATTTTACAAATGAGTTCAAAAGAAATACCATCATACATCCCTTAAAAGCGTGATAATCAAACTATTTAGTATTAAAAGAAGTCCTCTCTGTTATTGAGCTGTCTGCTTGACACATCGACTGTTTTTAAATATGAACCGAGTGCCTCCGTCTCTTACTGCTGTGAAAAAATGAGGCCAAAATCCCACTGGGATTGGCTCTGACCTGCTGCTTTAGTGACAAGTCCTGCACAGGAACGATCTGGCCGGTGAAGCCTCGGGACACGGGGGAATGTCTCAGGTAAACAAAGCGAGAGTCTGGTTAAGTTTAGATTCACCTTAGGGTTCAGTGTGAGGGATTTAAATGTTTGCAGAACTTTTAATGAGTATGAATAAGTGCAGGGAAGAGAGCAAAAGACGGGAGCAAGAAAAAAAAAGATTATTTTGAACCAAGACGAAGGTATAAGCAGTAAAAATGAACACGGTCTCACTTTTATATCATGATTTTGTCTCGTATAAGAGATAAAAGTTAGAGCAGATCTGACAGAGAGGTGTTCAAGTAAGAAAAGCGGCTCCTGAGCAGAGTCCAGGACTAAAGAGCTTCACTGTACGTCGTCTCAAATATCTACATTTCACTGTCTATACTTCCTCCTACAGACGCTTCACTTGTGCACACTCATTAGCTACTGTACACACACTTGCGTCACACTCACTCACACACTCTGCCTCTTCACAGTCGTAGTTGTCAGGCCCTCGGGCTGTGTCGGAGTCATCATCACTGTCCCTGACAGAGTTACTTCACTGTGTGATGAATTTAAATCCTGCATCAGCACCGAGTCGTCTCACGGGCTTCTGCTGCTGCTGCTGCTGCTGGCATGTCATGTCACTCCTCATCGCCTCCTCCGGACCGACAGCTCAACACTTCCCCTCTCCCCTCTGCTCGCCTCAGATCTCCCGGTTACTTCCAGGCTGACCTCCAGTCTGCTGTAGGAGAGAAGCCGGCATAATTAGTCTGCTGGAATCACTTTCATTGGGGTGTTAATCCTCCTCGCTGTCCCAGAGGGAGCTGCAGGCTTTTGTCACCTGACTGCTGAATCAGCAGTTCATTCATGTGAAATAATAGTAACCATCAAAATCACTTTGACGGCGAATGAAAATGAGAAACTCATCCGCCATGAACACACTCCTTTAAAGTCATCAGATGTCACAGACGGCTGCCGGATCCAGATATTTTCCTCATTTCCAAAACTCGCTGCTGCAGGAGAGTTAACGCTGCATCATAACAAGTTTCACAGACTTAAGCTCTTTGTCACAGAATCAGAGGAAAGATGATAGATACACAAACACAGTCATGCAGAAAGCAGAAGTCTGCTAGTGACCTGCATGCACAAGTATCGAAACATGAGGTAACACAACACACATTTTAAACCAATCAACACACTTTAAAATACACGTTTGTTTGAAGTTGACATTACTTGTATAACATATTTTGTTTTCCACCAGCCACATGAGAGAAACTTCTATTAAAGCATCTGTAAGGAACTCTTAGTTTGTCTTGACTTTGGCGCCCCCTGTGGACAAAGCCTCCTCCTACAGACTTTTATCAGTCAAATCTATCATTCATTGTGATTATTTGATACAAGGAAGTAGGGCTGGGTTGATATGCTTCTCTCCCGATTCGATTCTTCCACGATTTTTTGGATGCCGATTCGATTTCAATTGCGATTCCACGATATTGTCGATTTTCTCAATTTTTAGTCTGCATTTTGAACACCAGTGAAACAGTTGAATGATTATGATTGTCTACTGACTATTCCAGGAACAATATTATCCCCAAAAATACACATCACATGTAAGTCAGCTTTTAAGATTTATTCTTAAATTTGAAAAAAAAAGTTCTTTTAACAAAAAAATCGATTTAAAAATTGTAAAACAAAAAATCGGAATACTATTTTTTTCCCCACCCCTACAAGGAGGAATAAGAACAAGCTGTTTCTGGAGCTGCTGTCAACACATCACACCTGTTCCAGGCATCAAAATTACAATATAAAAACTGCTAATCTTGTTGCTAACGGTCTTGTTTGCTGCGGTTAAGGCTAGCTAGCTTGTTGTTTACTCACTCACCTCCTTTTGTTGCTCTTGCTTCTTCCTCTTCCCTAAACTTTAAGTGACAACAGCTCAATTAACTAGGAACCCTGAAAGCTGTGTAGAGGTTGTGTTTGTGTGCCCATTTCAAGCACAATATCAAAATCATGCTGTAGCGACTATGCTGACCTGAATTTAGTCACTGTCTGGGTGCGGGAGTGAGGTGTTTTTGATGCGCTTCTCGTACAATCCAATGTCCAATCCAAGGTTGTTGAGTTATATTTTTGCCGTTTATTGATTAAATGAAAAACAAACAAAAAAAGACAGATACGTCCAACTTACTACGATGGTGATGTTCCCCAGATCACTGCTTCACCTCTGTCCCTTAGGAGCATTTACCTGCTCATTCACCTGAAAGTGCCCCTTGTGGTGATTGTTTGAGTAACAAAATGAAACCCAAAAAATAATGAAGATAAAATGGCTCATACACATGCCCTAGTTTAATTTCATTGCATCCTCTCGGTGCGTCTAAGTATTGATTGCAGTATCGCCCGTGTCGGCCAATCAAACCAGTCAAGACTGAAGTGTCTCAATAACAGTTTGGAAGAATTAAATGCAGCTTAGAGTTAATTCATGGAGGACACAGGAGTCACAGGCGGCTGATTAAATCATTGTCTCCAATCACCCTCAAACCAATCACAGCCCATTCTCACAACAGGGTGGTCCGTTAACACACATCTTCCTGAACATCGGTGCTGCTCACACTCAGCTGCTGCTGCCAGGCTCTGGCTCTGCTTCCTCTTTCTTCTCTCCGGTCAAAAACCTTGTTCGACTCCCTGAGGGGGATCCTGCTGTACCCTCCTGGGACAACCACAACATGCTGCTTGGCTAACCTCTGAAACCGAGCCTCCAGCACCAAGCATAGCTGTGTTACCATGTGGCAATAAATGGTTAAAAGCCATGATGAGAGAGGTCCTGACTGAGATGGTACGAAGGCCGTCTGAGGGCCAAAGACTTACTTATTATTCACCTGAAGACAGCTTGAGTCTGCTGACACCGTTCTAGTTGGTTACCATATCTTAACATATACATATATATATTTAATTGTCGTCACCTAACCCCGAACAGCAGGTTGTTTCCTCGCTTTAAAGAACTCAAAGCTGCGAGGCCAGTCACTAAATCCCGATGTTACCTCTTAATGCCGAAGCCTCTTCTTTTGTATGCAGAATTAAGACCCAAATTAGCAACAACGCTAAGAGCACCTTCTCTTAATATTGCACTCAGGTCGTTCTGTTTTAATGCTGCACTCCTGCTTCATTACCTTTAATTGGTGCTTCTTCAAACCATGTTTATTTCATCGAGAGCTGACGGGCTAAGATGGCGTCGTCCGTGCTGCGATGTTTAATGGAAACCAGGTCAGGAATTGTCAGAGGAATACACACACGCTCAGTTTGGTTGTCGTTTTTAGCAGGAATTCATGGAGCGTCTATTTTTAGAGCAGGACAGTCACTTTATTGGGACCCAGTCTTTGACGTAGTGTTGAGCACCAGCTGCTGGGTCTGAATCTCAGCAGGAAGATGTCTTCATCATCGTTTACAAAGCGGGATGTTTTAAGGGCTGCTTTCAAATGGTAAACCATTATAAACCATCTGGCGCTGGAGTCAGAAAACAGATATGAGTCCAGTTCTCCTGATCTGGGATGTAAAAGCAAACCAAGAGGGATGGCGGTAAAGACAGAAACCAGGTCTGTTTGAAAGCTGCTGTGAGAAACAGGCTGATATTAAATTTGATGTCTCTAAACGAGCTTCAAAATCAAACAGTAAAGATCCGACAACAGCTGATCTTGATATTTACCACCAAATAATCACCATAAGTGATGCGTTTTATTAATAACAGCAGGCCGGGGCTTTAAAAACAACCTGCATATACAGAACAAATCAATTAAGAGGCGTAGAGCATGTGTTTGTCCACAGAGGGCGCCAGAATCAACACAAACAGAAAGTCCCTTATAGTATCTTTAAAGATGTCCCACGACTAGCAGATGTCCTGTCCTCTATAAAGTTGAAAATTCTAAGTAGTACCTCTCACTTCCATGTATTTTCGTAAAGCTCGTCTTTGCTTCGGTGTGGTTGTTGTGTTCCCCGTCCTCCTCTATTAAGTTTTCACTTTCTCCCAACTCTTTGTTTACCTCGTGATCCAGTTTCCAAAGACATTTAGGTCAGTGGCAGAGGAAACAGTAAATTACCCCTCGGTGTGAGTGTCGGTGTTGGAGCGCTGAGATAATTTTGACCTCACTTTGAGTGGAGGTGCACGCTCAAGCAGGGGGCTAAACATCGTGACAGCGGAGGCTGGAAACAGCTGTTAACCTCTGAAGGTGTTTTTTTTTTTTTTTAAGGGAGTAACTGAAAAAACTGTCCAAAAAAATGATGAAACTAATCCTCGACATTATGATGAATACTGTAGCAAGAAACCTGGATTCACAGAAGTAGTGATAGAGTTTAATCGACACTGTTTCCTCTTAAACCTCAGGCGCCCAGAGTTAAATATTGCCTTTGGCAAGTTAAAAACTCCGCCGCTAGTTTAGACTTGACTGTAACATCAGCAGGAAGTAAAGTGCTTGACGCTGTTTTGCCTCAGGAAGTGTCAGGAAAGCTAAATTAGAGATGCATATTGACATTGTGGGTGTGGAAATAAACAAGTCAAGATGAAGGCATGAGTGTGCAGACTGTGGGCCCCATGGAGACGTTAGTTTTCTCTGTCAGTCGCTGTTTTTGAACTCACTGAACCTATAGATGTGATTTATCTTTTAATGCTACAGAAGAGGAAAGCCTGGAGTCACCCAACCCAGGTGCAGCTCGGCTCAGCACACCGACTCATCCATGCCTAAAAAGACGTTTACGTTTCTTTATCCTTCATCCTCATCACTAGGAGACGGGGAGAGACTCCTGATTGGTGGAAAGAGAAGATACTTTTTTACTGGCAGCTCGAATACAAACCGACTTTCTGCTTTTACTTTTGCTTCTGTGTGCCCAGAGAAAGAGTTGGAGTCAGTCGCTGCAAACAAATAATCAGAATAAAGGCCCAATCGGAATTAAAATGTAAACATGTCGATCAATTTTGATCCAATTTGACTAAATCGGAAAGAAATTATAGTCCTATCGAGAGGGATGGTTTATGCCGATTGTTATTCCAAAACTCGTCCATGTAAACACTTATTCCGATCTTGACTCTCTAACCTGACTCGGTCTTCACTCTTTAGCCTTTGGTGTATTTACTGAGGTCAGTACAGGAGGTTTCATTATTAACACAACTGCAGGAGCCGTGTCTGCTCCTCCGATAAAATAACAAAGCGTACACACAGCCATATGATGTCACATCTGCACGCACAGTGCAACCTTTGACAGAATAGTAAAATAAGTACTCAAAGGCGCCATCTAGTGACAACATTTAACAGGGGGCAAAACTCCTGAATTGGATGGAGTGAGTCGCTATGGCGTTTGTTGGTTTGCTGGCAGCACAGGCGGAAATACAACTCTTCTTCTGCGGTTGTTTTAGCAAAATCAGACAACTCAAATTTTTAATCGGATCACGAAATTTTGCACGTGTGAACATGGCTACTGTGAAAGTCCAGAAGACTGCAGTACCTCAGGTGTCCACTTGAGGCTGCCTCCAAAAGCCACTTTTAGGTCTTTCTACCACACGTCTTCATTCATAACTATTCTACAGGGATCCGAAAGCATCCATATTTTAGGACGTCTCTGGAGATTACCTGTATCTATTTCACAGCTGTTCTCCTCAGTGTGCTGCCAAAGCAGAAAAGCAGCCAGGAAGTGAGCTTAAAAAGCAGAGCACCCCAGAGCGACGAGTAATTGAGTCATTAGTTTTGATCAATGGCGCTATCAGCCGCTCGCAGGCATATTATAGTCATTTTGCACTCCAAGTAAAGTTAGTCAAATCCTCTTTGATTAGCTCTTTAAGATCATTCGCCCTCCGAGGGCAGCCATGATAAAAAATGCGTCACATGTTGGATGAAGTTTAACGAGAGGGGAAAGTGACAGCATTGAACCGATAACCCGCTTTAACCCGCTTTAAAATGTTTGTGATTATACTCCGTGTAATCCGGCTCGGTGCATGAATCCATCACCCATTAAGTGGAATACAAAAGCAGTCTTTTTGGTCGGCGTGGCCTCTTATTAACCCACTGACCCGACTCTTCTCATCCTCAATCCCATTGATATGTACGAGGAAGCATTGATTACATTTCATCTCTCCATCTAATCCCTCCGAGTACATGAGCCGTTAATGTTTAAATCAAAATCGATACATAACTTAATCATTCAAACTCGTCTCTAATTTGTTTGTCACAATCGATTGGCTCGGCCCGGGCACGCCGTCTGCCTCTCTCCCCGTCAATTAAGGCGTTATGTGAGCAGACTGGAGCTGCCAGAGAGGAGGGGCCGCTCGCTGGAGGTTTATGACCAGCCCCTGACATTATGATCCATCAAATGTTATGACCTTGGGGATATTAAGCAGAGCTAACATGGAGGTAATAGCTGAAATGAAACGCCGGGGATGATTTCTCATTCCACACACTCTCACTCTTGAGCGTGTTCACAGGAATGTAATTAGAACATGGGTATTTCTCATTTACACAAGTACGCTTATATCACCCAGATATAGTTTGAACATTTCATCTCATATAGAGTGAAGCTGCTGTAAAATCTGGTTCTCAAATAGAGCGCATGCATTCCTCTGTGGAGCGACTTCATCTGTTTTAATGTTCAATGAAGTGGCGATTTCCACAGCCCCCCTCGGACCTACAGTCGGAGCGATATCCGAGAAACGGTTCAATCACTCAAAGATATTGGTCCTGATTTTAGAGGAAGCGTTTACATGCAGCGCAATTTTGCAGAGGGCAAAACTCAGGGTCAAAGAAGCAGAGTTCAAAACAGCCTTTCTGGAAATCAGCTGTGATGTTCCCAACTGTCGATCAAGTCAACCAAAACCTCAATTATGTTCAAATTGTGCAAAAATCTGTCGACTTAATATCATCCAAAGTTACAGGTTATCTTTTACAGTACGGATGAAGAGAAACCGTCTAAAACTGCAGCACTTGAGAGTTAAAGTGCTTCTCTGTAATGGTGTAGTCTGCCTCAAGTGGACATTTGAGGAACTACAGTTTTAGCAGAGGTCGCCACTTAGTTACAAAAACAGGTTATTTAAAAGGTATACTCTAAAAAGACTGACTGCAAAACCACCACGGTCATGTGTAAATACTGTATGTACAGCAGAATCGTTTTGTGGTATGAGAGTATAAAATATATGCATAAACACAGTAGGTATGAGGGTAGGTGTGGACACATAATAACGCTCCTACTATCTTGTACTTTTCTCTGTTGTATTTTTAATAAATTCTCTGTATTTTTGCGCAGAGAGAAAAGTCTTGGTTTTAGGTTCTGTGGCAGAAATTAACAATAAAAGGTTGAAAATTGAATAATCTTGGATTAGCTGATTCAAAGATTCGTATTAAAGTAGAACAACCCTGTACTGGACGTCATGCTGCAGTAAAACAGTCAACAGAAAACAACAGTAAATGTTGGTTATTTGGTAAAAAAGAGCGCAAATAAGGTAAATAGTTTTTGTTAAACTTTTACATAAACAGAAGTAGTGAAAAAGATAGATATAGATAATTATAATGATAATAAAATTAGAGTCGTCATAGTTATGGCTATATGAGAGTATAATAATAATAATAATAATAATAATAATAATAATAATAATAATAATAATAATAATAATAATTATTATTATTATTATTATTATTATCATTAATGATAATCTTATTAATATTACTAATATTTATAATAATAATAATAATAATAATAATAATAATAAATTAAAATAATAAATAATAATTGTTATTATTATTATTATTATATTAGAAGTGTTGATCTGGCGCTAAATAACTAAAAACTGTTTTTATCTTGTTATTTTCAGTAAAACAAAACAACATCTTATTTAACACAACGTCTTATTTAAGCGCCCGTGTTGTTTCCACATTCTGACTTAAAGCTGCTGAACAAAAGCTCCACACTGTCAGAAGAAGAACTTCTCAAAAACAGCAAAACGAGACCATCTGAGATGCTCTTGAACGCAGCATTGCCCTCAGTTTCAACCAGCCCTGTTGAATTTTCTGTAGAAGTCAAGGCCACATCATCTTGACAGTGCATGAAAACAAATATGAAACATTTACAGCATAACTTCACACACCAGAGTCCGTCTTTTCATTGACTGCACAGATCCTTTTATCTTTGCCGGTTCCCACATGGAAACTCTGCGTCAGCAGTGGCCAAGCAAACAGAACCTCAGGCGGTAATTACAGTCCACATAAAGCGAAGGCGTGGAAGCACTATGTTTTTTTCTGACCGGACTGTATACGCTGGTGCAACACTGCCCGGAGGATAGGCTCTGTCTTATGTTCTGCCAGGCTCTTCCAGCGTGTAGAAGAAGTCCTCACTCAGGGCAGAGCTCATTTCAGACTCATCTCTTATTAGTCCCTTTGAAACAAATTAAAGTGAAACCTGCAGACGTCGCTCAGATTTACAGGTATCAAGGCAGTCGCTTTCAGCAGCTTGGGTATTGAAAAGGTTTATGCGTTGTCAGAGTTTTGGAAGGATTTAAGGATTGCTAAAAACAAAGACGCAACATTTCATCATCAAGTGACAAAAGTCTGGTATCTTGGATCCGTTGGACCCCCTTTCAGAGATTATAAAGGGTGTAATTATTGAGATTCATCATCTAACATTTGAAAATCCATTTCAAGCAAACCAAGAAGGGAATGGAAGAGGTCTTCACATGAAAAAGATTGAAGGTTAACACCACTGTGATGACATATACCACCCACTGATCTCCAGCCTAATAGCCCCCAACTGTATTTACCCTTCTACCAAATTCAAAGGCATTAAAGGTCTCCTGAACTACGGGGTGGAAGTCATTTGTGTGATATGTGGTCGTAAATCCAGTCGGCTGCCGAAGCTTTACGAGGAATCTCCGCTTTATCTGCGCAGTCAGAAGTTCTCACTATCTCTGCTCTTCTTCTTTAACTTCGCCAAAAACACGCCGCAAACCGAGACGAGGTTCGGTTTGTTGGAAATCTGCAGATGTCGGGGTAATAAAGGCTTTATCTTCAGTGTGAAAACCATGATGAAATACACGTCGAGCTTCGCTGGAGCTGATTTGTTTCTCACCAGTGTTACCTCCCGCTGAGAGCTGAGCCGGCAGTGCCAAATGAGAACTTACAGGCCCCAAATGTTATTTAACCTGATGAAAAATTCATGTAACTTAAGCTCCTTTGATATATCTGTCTCTAAAGTATTATCTGCATGAAAGCTGAAATTCTACAGTTGGGTGCAAAAAAAATAAAAAATCCTTGTATTCATGTTCTGTGCCAGCAGTTCTCCCTTCTGCCCATGAGGAAAATTTGTTTCCAAATATCATTTTGAGAATAAAAACACACATTAAACAGTAAGCATCAGAAATGTATTTTGGCTGTCGCTCACAAAAATCCGTGTATAGAGATAACATTTACATAGCTTTGAAACCAGCTCATCTGAATCTCATCTCTGCGATCGCGCTGAATTTATAAACAGCTCAGGATGTGAACGGGGACGAGAAAAGTGGTTATTTAAATATAGAAACAACCTGATTTGCCTTTTTTGATCACGGTGAAACAAAAGGACCAACAGTGAGGTAATTCACAGTTTTAATGCACACCGAACGCTGAATTTTACACTGTTTGAGCGTCATAATGGCGATGGTCGATAGCCACATTGTAGGACGTGTGATGTCAGTAAATGACCTGTAAAATGTCATGCCGTTGTAGGTATTCGATGAGTTCAAGCTGCCAGATTGGCCTGTTAATGACGTTATATATGATTGGCTGGATGTTGGTTTGAATGACAGAAAAGATTGTGGTTGGTCTGGACATTACAGAAGCGGTTTTCACCGGATTAGGTTTCATGGAATTTTAGTTCTTTGGAGAAAACATCGATGAATTTTACGAAGAAATCTATGACTGCTTATCAAAGGGGATTTATTACAGTCAGACTACTGCCTCTTTTTGGTCTAGTTAGGTTTAGCTCATGTGCTCCTAAGTTGAAAAAGTAAGAAGCACACAAGAACTTTAGGGGCACAAGAAACTTTATCAAATAATGTTTGTCTTATTAGTCGACATAAGTACAATTTTTTTTAATCAATTTTAGGTCAATTGGTTTCATGACATGGAAGCTATTGAAGGAAAACAGCCTTTTCTGAGAACATCAACAGAGAATTTATTGACGGTCCCTTATTCAACACCCTACGTTGACAGTGAGGGTGTCGAGTAGATTTAACCGTGCAGCTGTTGCTATTCCCGATTATGGAGAGTGAGGAGACACCGGTAGATCCTGAATGAATGTCCGCCGAATATCCAACCAAAAACTAACTTCACCGTACATGTAAAAACATTTGTTGCCTCAGCTGATTTTATTTATGCGCACGTGTGCCCCTAAATACATTTTACAATTCACACACATCTATTTTTAGTTGCAAAAGCGAGTGAAACAGTCACACTGTCGAGCCCTGAAGGAAATGCGGAATAAAAGCAAAACTATCTATTGATAAACGGAGATCCTGCGTAGATTTTTTTTCTTTTTTCTTTAAAAAAGTAAACGTACACAATTAAAGCCATCAAAAAATTACAGTACGTTAAGTTGTAATTCTCTGTATTATATGGAGAGAAAATTCGAGGTCAATTGAATGAACAAACGGATATCAAGAAAACGGAAATAAAGAAAACTTTTGACCGAGCACATCTGACGTATTAGATTATAATAAAAAGCGTAATGTAGTTTGAGTGGACTTGATGCAGTGTGATGTCTTCAATAAGCCGACTTGGTACCTACATCGTCATCACCTCCTTGTTGTAGATTAACCTACAATAATCACGTACCTGCAGCCCTGACTAGACCTCATGATGAAAATGACCACCTCGCAGGCATCTGTGCGTCACATGACCGTTGAAAGTAATCACGCATGTGAGCGTTGACGCTGCTACCGTCACATACACCAAGAAAACACTCGGTCAAGTGGAGCTCAGGCCTTCCTCCTTGCCATGGTTGCCATGGCCACAGGAGTTTTACACCCTCAGGTACATACGCAGTTATCAGACAAGTCGACCTATATCTGGCGCCAAAGCAAGGACTGTTCTTTGTGTTGTTGAAAAAGTTCAGGTGTTTGGATATCGATCTTCAGGTGCCAGATATAATCATGCTGATATAAAATCAGTCGGGCCAATAAGACGGTGTGACTTTGGTGTTGGAGAGGATGTTGTATAGAAGAAGTTTCAGATCAAACGTCCTGGAATCATTGAACGCACCACATGGGTTTTAACATGCTCACGGCGCTCTCACTCGTCTCTGTGATGTAAACAAAAGAGTTTGAATGGATCGAACCCAAACGGTCTACTCACTCACTCCACTATGTTCATAAAGAGGAGACAAATCTTCTCTGGGGTTCGACCTGTTTTTTCCGGAACCTTCACAGATAAAACATTTCGTCTCTCTCCTTTCACGTCCAACACCCCTCCCTAACCCATCTGCATTCTGACGGTGATGGAGAGATATACGCCGGGTGAAGTGAGGAGCAGGGCTGGCAGGGGGAATGAGCAGCGGCCTTCGTCTTTGAGTGGAATCGATTGCTTGTACAAGTCGAGGGAAATGAGAAGGATCTGACCACCCTCAGATTGGCTGGAATCACTCACAGACAGAATCACAACAAGAGGGCTTACGGCCGAAGTGTGTTTGTGTGAGAGATCGATGCTGGATCAGGTGTATATGTGACGCCGACGATTGGATATTGCTTTTTCAGATGTTTACTGAGATTATATTTTGGTCTCATCAAAAACCTTTTCAAAACATCCTCATTTTCGACGGGGGAAAACGAGAGCGCTTTACTGATCGGAGTCAAGTTTCAAACAAGCTCAGAAAGGAGGTAACGGCGAACGGTCAGAGAGACAAAGGGGGTTAGAAAGTCAACACCGCAGCAGTTTTTAAACACAAGCTGATGGACAAGTCTGGTTTAACAAACGTGACATTGAAAATACTTGGCAACTGATAAGTTGAAGTTCAGGACTGCTACACTCCAGTACAGAAGCCGAGAACCGTCATGGATTTTTCTTTTTTTTTCATGCGCTGTTATCTCCTGATAACGACCAATTATCTTGTTAACTCATTATAACAAAGTTTGTTTTGTCGACTTATTTTTTCCCATTATAACAAAGTTCATTTTCTCACGATAACAGAAATGGCGTTTTAGCCGACCTCAATGGTAACTTTAAGAAAGAAAAATCAGGTCATTCCTCATTTTGACCATTTTTGACCACCTTTGTTTTTTCTAGGGTCTTTTCTCTGTGCTGGATTACAGAAGCTAGAAACGACCATGGATTTTTTTTATCTTTTATGCATTGTTAACTCCTGATAATGACTTATTATCTCATTATCTTGATACAACAGTTCGTTTTGTCAAATTACTTTTTTTCGCTATCCCGATATAACAAAGTTCGTTTTCTTATGATAACGGAAATGGCGTTTCAGCCGACCTCAACAGTAACTTTAAAAAACACAAACTCCAGATTACGATATTTCTGAAACCCAGCAGCCACCGTTGTCGACATACGACATCTATGGTTCTAAACAGCAAATTAGGGTTTTCAATGAAAACGCTGAAGGCTCCATTTTGCGCATTTAACTTTCAACACAGGAGCATTTAACAGTTTCAGAAATATCTTAATCTGGAGAGTGTTTTTAAAAGTTACTGTTGAGGTCGGCTGAAACGCCATTTCTATTATCATACGAAAATGAACTTTGTAATATAGGGGATAGCGAAAAAAAGTAATTTGACAAAACAAACTGTTGTATCAAGATAACGAGATAAGTCTTTATCACAAGATAACCGTGCATAAAAAAAAAGGAAAATCTATGGCCGTTCTCAGCTTCGGTAATCCAGCACAGAGAAAAGATGTTAGAAAAACAAGACAAGGGTGGTTAAAAGTGGTCGAAATGAGGAATGACCTGATTTATCTTGGTTTTATTCATAATCTGGTTTTATGCTCCTCAAACCGCTTCTCTCTCTTTTCAGGAGGCAATGGTTTTCCTTATGTAAGCTTTTACCAGGCTGTTCTTGAGACTCGGTACAACATTAGGACTGAATCAAGGACTTCTTTTGTGCTTGTCCCCAACAGTTTCTTTAACGTGTTAGTGGAACACTGCGTGTCGTCGACTGCAACTGTTCAGTTTTTATAGACGGAGGCCAACTGAGCAGAAAGACAACTCCATGAGAAAGGTGGAAAAACATCTTTAGTTGTTGTACGACTCTTCCGTGATAATAAATGGAAAGAATCAGTGAGTAATAGTTCAGGTTAAAGGTATCTATACTGAAGAGGGCAAAAGGGTTTAAGCTGCGTCTCTCTGGATGTTAATGAACAACATAACAGTCGAGGTCTTTTCACGAGTCTGCTCTGTAACCTTGATGCTTGAGGCTCATCGTAGGAGGAAGACAGATCCCAGCAGTATGTTTGAGGTCACTGGAAAAGTCTGGAAAGATACCTGGATCCACAAATAATCAGGCAAGATCGTCGTCGTCGCTGTATAATCTGACACGAAAAACAACTCTGTGTTCAAAAGCCTGAACTCTCCGCGAGTATCTCCTTTTCTGTTTCTTTTCTAATGACATGGAAAAACTGAGCTCACACCGCAAGTGATGGTTTGAACTGAGTCTAAGCGCCATTCAAACAGGGATAATGCTCGCAAAGCTCAATTTAAGGAACTATCAGAGCCGGGAGGACTTCCATCCCTGACCGGGTTAGTCGCGGGGCAGAGATTTATCTGGAGGAGGCTGAGGTGGAGGTAGACAGGGAGCGCTGCGGTGGCTTCGCTGGAAATGGAGGCCATAGATCTGTTTGTTTGGGGATTAGGCCGGGATTAGACCTCTAATTCCCTTCCCTCGTGTGCATAATTGAAAAATGTGTCTGCCCATCGAAAGAAGCTGAGAGGCCGCGGAGCCGAAGCTCGATTTTCCTCCGTGCAGCTCAGAGGGAGAGTGAAGAGGAGGAACTTCAGACAAAGAGTTCGGGATAAACAATTGAGTTCCTCCGATCTGGACAGAGATGTTCTCCTCTTCTGTCTGAGAGGGATGAGCTCTCCGGACTGCAGGAAAAATGGACACACAGCAGCTTTTTGTCCCTGTGATGGAGTGACCGTCCCCTCGGACTCTTTGTGTCGTGGTTCTGGGAGATCTACCTGAATCAGAAGTCACTCGGTCCACTCAGAGCGTTAAAAATCCGTCGTAATTGTGTTTTATGGCCCTCTGCTCTTTAGATACACGTGGCGCTGAATAATATCGCTGCAGCGTGGAAGATGAAGCAGCCAGACGTGAATTACTATAAATCACATCGAGCCGCAGAAATTATTTGTCAAACGCACGTTTAAACCTCTATCTGCATGTAGATGAGGGCGATACGTTTGACGTTCGGACATAAATCCTACGAAAATGTCCAGAGACGTTAGTTTATCTGTGATTTCTGTCTTTCCCGAGTCAAACGTGCGCTTGAGTCACACCTTTCTTTTATCTTAAGTCTTGACAACACGCGGCGAACGCCTCTGATGAGGCCGACGGTGTCGTAGCTCGCCGCAGATTGAGCCGTCGCTTTCATTCATCCTCGTGTAGTCTGATTTTAGATATGGTTACACTTTGACTCCGACATACACTCGCTCATCTCCACCCTGAAATCTGAAGGAAGGAGCGATAAACCCCCGAACGCACTCATGACAGATCTCCAGATTTTAGTGTTATATCACCGAAACAAGAAACCAGGACTCCCCGGGAACACAGAGCCGTGTTTAATGTTTGAAAATACAAGAAGTTAATGGCAGGAAGTATTTTAACAGATGCAAAAATCCAGCCGGGATGAATAATTAACGCTTTCCTTTCCTTCAGAAATTTATATTTTTGTGCCTGAGAGCCTGCAGCGCTCGGAGGCTGAGAGTAAAAGCCTCTTGCAGCTCCCTGTTATGAATTTATGGGTGGTAACTGTATGAATATAGAGTAGGCTGTTAATGGAAAATAGTATGTCTGCCAAGCAAACTGTCCCAGAATGAATAAAGGTTAGAAAATATTTGCACAGACTCGAGCTTAAACAGGATTAAAATGATCTTTTGATACTTTTGGGAGCGCGAGACAAGAAGCACTATCGATTATATCATCTCCCTGCTGGGCCTCTGAGATAAAGAAGGTGTCAGAGAGGCATTTGATCTTTCCTGCAGTTAATTATGAGTGAGGCTATTAAACGTTGCCTTTGTATTCGCTCAGGCCTTATTAATTACGAGCGTTTGTCCAGTGAACTGCAGACTTTTAATTGAATTGCAGTTTTTTAACGGTCGGCAGGAATGGGAGGATTGTGTTTGTGTTTGAAAGAGTCTGATCAGGGTGAGATTTAATGAGTTCCAGTGATGACCTTTAATTCATTTTCTCTGGTCACCCTTTGGGGCCGAAGGAGCTCTTTTATTTAGTTAATGTTTTTCTGTCAGTGCGGAGAGAGAAAACGGTGTAACTAATGCTTCAGTTTGGAAATAACAGTCGATACTTGCTGGGCTGAGGCTGCGGGAACAGTAGAAAGAGAGTTTTCAGGGTCCTGATTTGATCTGGATTTTTTAGGTGAGGTACAAAGACGTCAGCCAAGTTTTGGTATCTCCATCATGCGTGCTTTTTTCAAGGTGTTTCGTCTCATCCTGCCAAAAAATCTCAACTTCCTGAACCTGTAGTAGTGGGCTCGTTGCCAGAACCAGCTTCTTTTCATATGTGGATCTAGATCTGCTGCTGTTCTCAAATAAACCTGACCAATCATCACCTATTATCGGTTTTATCTGTAAATTTTGGGTTTATTGCCCAGCCCTTACCTGTCAACAAAGGTGATTTGGTCTGGTGACGCCAAGCAACTCGCATCCGTAAGATAGATGTTAAGAGCAGGGTTGCCAGGCGTGTGATAATTATCGTATTTGTATGATAATTTTGCTCTTTGTATGATGTACGATCAATAACCCAGAAAATAGGCTAAGTGTACGATAATTTGATAAGTTTTGTAAACCTGTGGTGCAAGAGGACTGTCTCCGTCTGCCACACTTTATTTTTCAGTTTTTTATTTGCAAACCCCAAAGACATCTTTTACCATGTGATGTTTCCATCCATTCGTAGTTTGAGTGACTTTGTCTCTGAGCAACAAGCATGATTGGCCGCCTTTTCAAATTGATGAAAAGATGATATCGTCATGAATACTAAAAGCAAGTTTTACAACACGGTATAATGAGCAAATGTGACACACAACTGTAAAATAACATTTGTTTTTCCGAGGCTTCCTCTTCTCTGCAGAAGTTTCTGTCATGGAGCTGGTGATGCAGATAAATCATGACTTTGTGTCTGTTTACATCCAGGTAGAAAAAATGGTTAGACACAACAGATGATCAGCATTTCAAGCCTTTTATAACAAAAATAATTGATGATTTATTCAACCAAATGAAAATCCTGTGGTTGGAACAACATTGTAGTCAAGTCACCAAATCTTGAGTCCTCAATGCTCACGTCTAAGTCCAGTCTGAGTCACCAGAGATGAATTCAGGTCAAGTCCCAGTCCTCTTTCTCCAAGTTGAGTCCTTATTTCCTGTGTGAGTCCAAATTAAGTCTTTGTCTGGACCTTGATTGAACTGATCAGTAAATTCATCACTGATAGAAACGGTTTAGTTATCATAATCTGAAGTTTTAAAACCTCCTCCTGAGCAGTTTGTAACTGAACCCTCTGAAATTAATAAACCCACCATTGTGAGTTTGATTCGTGGAGAGTCTGTCTCCTGTATTACATGCCCTGGTGTGTGTGTGTGTGTGTGTGTGTGTGTGTGTGTGTGTGTGTGTGTGTGTGTGTGTGTGTGTGTGTGTGTGCGCGCTCTTAATCAGATCGCTCAGAGGTGTTGGTGAAAATTGCAGGTTCTCTGATAAAATGTCCCCATGGGAACAGAGCCCCTTAAACCATAAAAAGACCATTAACCCGGACATTGTGCAGAGTGCTCCACGCTCCAGGCTCTGTCCGTCATTACCGCCATTTCCTCTAGCCTTCTGCACCTCCTGATTTCAGCCGTGATAGTGAGACGGACAGAGTGACGGATTTCTTCCAGTTCTCCATCATTGTTTCTCGAACACTTACACCGCCTATCAGACAGGACTGCGGTCATTCAGACTGTGAAATTAAAGGAAGGTGACACACGCACTTCAGAAAGTAAAGTCATATTAGGAAGAACCAGAAAACGGATGTAAATGATATGATAGCATGTGATAGTTAATACAGAACCTGCAGAACCAGAATTATTTCCTTTGTTTATTTATGGATTAATTGTCATTATTTATTATTCATTCATGAAGCCATTTGGAGGCAGTTTTCACTTTTTTTGGTCAGCTGAAACCTCTAGTTTTCGAAAAATGAAGTGCAGTTCCACAAGTGTCCACTTGAGGCTTTCTCCAAATGCCAAGAAAACCCCATCAGCGCCAATAATGACTTTTTAACGACAGAAACAAACATGCACAGTCTGTTTTTAAACACGGTTTCAGTCTCTCAGCCTCAGGTCTGTTACTTTTGGAAAAACTTATAGAAAACAGGAAACAGTTTGTGGATTTGGCCGCTCCTTTACATGAAAACCACTAAAAAAAGGGGGAACTTTTGAAACTGGGTCCCAGAGTGGGATCTTTTGAAGATGCGATCCCTTCTGCCACTGTGGAAACTGGCAAGGTGCTGCGAACGGTGACGTCAGTGATGACGACAATCCTGGACTCTGAGCTTTGTTTGTTAGTCTTTACGTATCAGTTTTTAAACGTTTATTCACCATCACCGTCTTGTCTATCTGTCTTTACTGCATGCTGCATCTCATCACGAAGGTTTACCGCCAACTCCTGGCCTTGCATGTACAGTACTCAAGTGTTTTTAGTCATTTTTTGCAGATCCATGTGCAGAGCAAAGACTTTTTCTGTTTGTAATCAGTTCATGTCGTCCAAACAGGCTGAATTTTGAAGGTTTTTGGGAACAGAAAAAGGTCATGTCGAAGTAGAGAGTGAGGGATGATACGCACCAAAGGGCTGAGGACTAAAGTCAAACCTGTTGAGCCTGTGGCGATGATAATATACCCTCTGTAGATGATATGGTTTCCATATTAGCTAGAATCCAATATTGCGTCTGCTGTATTTTGTCCTTCTTACAGGTTCTTGTATAATCTGTAGTTTCATTTAAAGCCAAAGCCAAGGTTTGAGTCATACATCCACATGAAATCAGCTGAAACAATGTCATCAGGGGAGCTTTAACTTTCAGTGTCGAGAGCGATGGAGGAAAGAGACAGAGAACGAAATAATCCACCAGTTAAAACAGATGAAGACACGAAACTGAACCGTAGTTCTGTGAAAAATTAAAGTAGATATTTGCAGATATTTCAAAGTCGGGTCCTACGTTGATATGGGTTTGTTGTACTGCAGATTTTCAATAAATGCATTGGTAGTTGCGTGCACACTCTTTACCGATCATCTATTTAAGCACATGATTATTATCCCGGTGCATGTTTCACTTTGGAGAGAGGGATGCAGAGGCACTGACCCTCAAAGCAGCGGCTGACATCAGATGTGAATGCCGTCCTTGCGTGCGTGACTGTATATATCCTATACTCCCTCTCCTCCCCGCAGCATGGCTGCAGGTTTCCTCCGTGCACATCCCGGTCTTATCACGCCGACGACAACAGGCAAGCTGCGTGATGGAGACTGCAGGGCGGCCGTGATTGGAACAGACAAGGTCAAGTGTGGCACTCCCAGTTTAAAAGAGAGCGGCGTGCTTTTTTTTTTCTCCCTCACCGTAACTATGACGCCGACTCTATCTGACATCTGTTGATGGATCGCTGTGGCTGTGCTGCCGGGCGAGAAGCAGGCGACACCGGGTCCGTGGCGAATAAGTGTTCAATCAGAGAAAATGAAGCGGACTTGTTTGAGCGTGGAGTGTTTTTAGGTGAGAAAACATGTTTACCAGTGAAGTGGAACCAGGAGAGCGTTTTCCACCGGAGATCATAACTTTGTAAACATGTTTACCCAGCAGAACTGTTTGTGCTGGACTGATAAGGGTTTGTCCTGGAACGTTATGGAAGGCATCAGGGACCCCGGGCGCCTTGGCAAGTTGGCATCAGGGGCCCCTGAGAGTGGCGGTTTTTTTTTTCACAATGCTAAGGGTGATGTGAAATTCTCACAAACAGCCACTTCATGCTTTAGATAAGAGTTCACATTAGGTACGCAGGGATCTAATATCTGACTGTCAGGATGTTTAGTATTCTGGGAAGTTCGTTGCCGGGGTGACGCACAGGCTTTAAAAATTTGCATTATTCATCAGAACTCTGCAAGCTTGCTGTGAGAAACCCCCATGGTTTCCTTTTTTATTGGAGGTGGGGGTGAGCCCATGGGAAAGACTTCCTTAGGAGTTTCTTTTAGGAGGAACTTTTTTGCTGCAACTTCTAAAAAATAAAGTGCTGTCTCCTCGAAACTCTCTTCACATGGAGGCTCTTGTCTTTAACCGTGAATCAGAGTGACAGAGGAAAGATCAGAGAGACATTACTGAAAGGTCGAGGAGTTCTTAGACCTCCACGCCTGATCTGAACGTCTTTTTAATCGATATTTATGACGACAATTAAGCACAATGAGTAAATAAGAGTTTGGCAAAGTCTCATTTTTCTTCCGATTCCTGATCACAAGAATGCAGCAGGCTGATATTTTCATCACCGTGACTCGGTGTTTCAGCCCAAATTGTAAATAATTAACACCATCCCTTTAACCTCCATAGTATTTGTTGGCAGCTGCTGAAGAAACTCGATGTTTCACTGCCAAAGAAACAAAGAGGCACATTTGAATTACCCTGTTAAAGACTTAATGTAAAGTAAACACTGGGGGGTTTGATTGTTTGTTCAAAATAATGTAATATTTTTAAAGATCTGGCAGTCTGACATTGTCTCTATGAATGTGAAAAAAACTGGTGGAAAACTAAGACAAATAACCTCATTACCGGTCTGGAGTAACGCCAGGATCCTCCGCTGGTTTAAAGGAGTATTACGCAGGGATTTGCTCTTTTTGTTTGTTTTGTTTTGATGCTCTCTGAATCTACAGCCAATTGGTGATTATGCACATTAATATCCAGACTCTAAAGACCAGCCAGGGGTGTGCACTTAGATTTTACAGACATTAATGTGGCCTACCTAGATGTGTCAGCTACCTGTGTAATGGGCGCTTAAAGGGATATTGTGGACCGCTTGCATCTCTAGTTATACCAACTTTAGTAACGACCGCAGGATAGCAATACACAGCGGTCTGAGGAGCCATAAACAAACCTCAACCAAAACGCCACTCTATAGCCATAAATAATGCTCAGAACAGCACCTAACTTCATCAACAGGACATATAGGGTCACAGCCACAGTACTAGACACCAAACATTTTTTCAACTTTGACTAATTTCTTTAACAAAAAGACTTAACACAACTCACCTACTCTCCTCCAGCAGCCACTTGTTTGTACAGAGACCTCAGGCCAGTCCATTAAGGACTACAGCGGGGTGATGCAGCTCAAGGAAGAACATTTATGGTCATTTCTTTATCATTTCCTTGAAGTAATAATCACCATATTAATCATTTTGCTCTGCAGACGCGGTAGTTCTTCTGCCTTTGCGTCTCAGTCTGATTGTATTACCATGAAGAAATGATCATAAATGTTCTTCCTTGAGCTGCGAGACTCCGGCGCAGTCTGTAATGGTATAACTAGAGAAGCAAGCAGTCAGCAACATTCATCACTTGAGGGGGTGTCTAACTCTGTGTTACAGTGTGTTTGACCCTAAATTAATTTTACGTCGGAATATCCCTTTAAGCATCCCTATACCAGCCCTGATTCTGGTTTTACAAAAACAAGTCAGATGGTCCCTTCCTTTTCTCCAGAGGAGGACTCAGTGTCCATGATTTCCAAAAGAAAGGGCATCAGCATTTCACGTCCTCACACACAAAGGTTTTTGGACGTGATTTTGAGCCTATGTGGTGACTTCCACTACAGAGTCTTGTTTGCTTGAGGGTTTGGAGATCACATCAATCCAGTGTGAGGCCTCATCCTCTCTGTTTTTGCCCAGATTTTCACAAATCATGCTTTCGCAGTCTCTCACAGAGGGGGGTTAAATCTCATCACAGAACTTTTTCAGTGTTTTGTTGTCCCAGTTCCAACTTTTATAAAACATATAAATATATTTCAGAGTGGATGATCATAATTATAGTAGGGGAATATGTCAGCCTGTGCTGCAGTGTGTCTAAAAGTTTTTAAACTAAGGGGCTTTGTGGCCCAGAGGAATAAACTGTTTCCATGCCTGAACAGGCAGGAGTAATTTCTTGGTGATTCTTTGCAGGGATAAAAAAAAAAAAGATAATAACTAAAGGCTTGTCTCTGAAAAAGTTGCTGATTTCAGCTTTGTAACAGTCTCCTAACAACACCAATGACAGCCTTTGTGGTCTGAGACAACCTCAGGGTGAGAAACACGGTGGAGCAGTTGTTTAAATCAATGAACATAGAAAACTGAAGGAACAACACTTACTGTACATTAAACTACACTTGTGTTCCCCTTTTAGACTAACAACAGCGATAACATCATGTCTGACTATTGACTTCCACCTAACTGGCTCACAGTGTTGATATATTCCAGTAAAAATGTCAACACAAAGTAATCGTTGATGAGTAAATTCTTCATGATATAAATGGTACACCAAGAGTCATTATAAATTATGGCAGAAAAATAAAGCACGTTTAGCTTATTTGTTGTACTTGAACTTTGAAGTGATCCACTTGACAGTATCAACTGTGGTCCAAAGCCAGTTTCAGTTTGAGACCCCCGAGGCTACCATGACTAATCTTTGCTTCTTGCTAGGTCTGGGCGATTCAGCAAAAAAAAAAAAAATCAGGATATATTTTGTCATATCGTCTAATCTCGATAATTATCAAGATTTTTTTGTATTTTTTTTTTTTTCAAACTGTCAGTTTTAAAGCATATTTACTAAATTTAGTTTGAATATCTTTTCTTCTCAACAATGGCGTCTTCGGAGGATGACTCAAAGTCATGGCTGACATCTGTTTTGCTGCCCTCAGCTCCGCGTTTGGCCCCACATTTGATCATTCGGTTTACTTTAGGGCTGAACTAACGACTATTTTAATAGTCAACTAGTCACCGACTACTTAAACGATTAGTCGACTAATCGGATAGTTATGAAGTTTTTGCATTTAGTTATTTTTTTTTTACCTGTGTAGGATAAAGTGCTCCCAAACTTTGGAGGTTTTTAAGCGCGTACTTGTAGCTGCTGTACGGGATGCCAGCGCCGCCATGGTTGAATATCCTACCACTTGGCGGAGACGCTATTGTACATGTGTGACTCTAGGCAGAGATCGTAATGAAATAAGATGCCTCACTCCACTGGAAAAAACACATCTGGCGACAATAGTCGACAATAGAATGTCAACAACGTCGACTAATTGTTGCAGCCCTAGTTCACCTCCCCTGTTAACTTCTCTGGCAACTTCCAGAAGTGAGCAGGAAAATCTTGACTCTGATTGGCAGTTGTCACGCACATTTCCGCCATGTTTGACGGAGTACATATGCTCACAGCTGATCACCATGATCAAACTGAAATTTATCACGATCATATAATATCCCAGTCCTACTCCAAACCCAGTCCGAGAAATGTTTTTCCCAGAGTTGTGGTCCTTAACCTGTGGCCCCCGGCTCTGCAGACTCATAATCTAAGTAAACTCCTGTCGAACATTGTCTCTCTCTTTGTTGTTCGGAGGATGTGCAGTCGTCTCTGTCTCAGGTCAGAATCTCTTCCAGCCTGAATAAAAATAAAATCTTCTGCAGCATTAAATCTGTACATTTCTGGAGGCTAAGATTTGGCTCCCTCTTTTTGTCTCATTCTCCTGGATTGTGACTCAGAGGAACACGATGCGCTGGATACCACGGCGGAGCACAATCTCCTTATTGTCATATTGTAAACAGATGGGAAAAGGGAATGAAACATGACAAGGCATCAATACCGGCACAAAACAGCCTATTTTAGTCTTGGATTCTGGTGTCTCTGCATTGCAGCGGCGCCATTGTGCCACGCATGGGTAAGAAAAATAAACAGGCAGGACCGAGGTTTGTCATAATGACTTCTCTCGGCAGAGATTAAGAAAGCAAACACTTGAGGATGGAGCTATGTTAAGAAAAGCTCCTCCACTGAGGATCGGATATGCTTGTGTTTTTATTTTTTTAGACCACGAGGTATTTAAAGTAATTATAACAGCAAGATTAACATAATTAGCCCAGCGTGAAACTGCACGCTTTTCTTGTGAATTTGTCCGTCACTAATTATCTCGGTATGGTTCAACAGTTTGTTGGCTTCTTCTCAGTATACATCCGTGCCTTTGCAGTTAATATCTTTCTATTTTACCAATCCAACCTTTATTTACCCATCCCTGAGCTAATGTGTCCTCAAAAGATCGCCACCGACAGGCCATTTACCTTCATCATTTATTCACGAGAGCCCGCATCAAAGTTTAGCAAAAGTGCCGAACTCTTTGGAGCCGAAATCCTTGCAGATATTTTCCTGACCCTGGATACTGCAGGGGTTTCTGTAGTGCACTTGACATTGTTTTTATTGCAGCCTCTCGAGCCTTTAGATAGTAACAGAGAGTGCGTAGCCGGTTTCCAAACTCCCCTCTGTAGCCGTGGTGACAGCCGGCGATGTTCCAGCATGTCGGCGACTTCCTCGCTGAGTCGAGTCAAAGCTATTTATAAAGTGCTTTTAACAAGCAGGTTTGTCACAAAGTGCATCTGAGAGGAAGGGGGAAAAATGACAGAGGATAAAAATGACAAGTTAAAAAAAAAACAAGTGCAGCACAGAGAGGATGGAGGGGGACGGCGGCGCATGGTGGCATCACCCGACAGCCGCCGTCGAACATCCGTTTCTATGTGGGAGAAAATGACTGTTTGTCACGTTCCTCCTGGAAACCACAGCCGCTCAAACTCAACCTCTCCTTCACCTGCAGCTTCTGTGTTCTTCACACGTTTGAGGATAAAAGCAAGTTTCAGAGAAAAGGAGCGTCACTATTCTCCATTCTCATGAAAAGAGTCTTTAACAGGCGACGCTTTTGTCAGACGCCGCTTTAAAAGGTTTGAGAGACGATTGGATATCGCTCAACCCAGATCACAAAAACACCAGGATGGTTTTTAATCATGAAGGCTTATATATGATCAAAAACAGTGAACACTAAAGAGGAAGATTGCTCTTGGGATAATATCAGCTTCCATTACATTTGATGCCAAACGTGATGTTTCACCTGTTTTTCTGACAACTCAAACATGGATGTGGTGTCCATGGTTTCCAAAAGAACGCCATCCATCCATCTTCTACCGCTTATCCAGGGTTAGGTCATGGAGGCAGCAGTCTGAGCAAGGAAGACCAGTCTTCCCAGTCCCGGGTGCTTAGTCCAGCCTTTACAGTGGGACTCCCCGGTCAGCTGAGAGACATAGTCCCTCTACTATGTCCTGGATCCTCCTCATGGTCTCCTTATCAGCGAGGCAAATGTCAAACTCTAATTTGTTTGACTACACCTGGCTCAGTCCATCTTACTTAAACCCTGATGGTGGTTTTAAAAGGGGTGAAAATCCACCACAGAGTCATATCTGTTATTAATGCCAAGGACCTGTTTTCACCAGATTTTCTGAACCTTTCAATCACAGTTAGGGCTGGGCGATATGGCCTCAAATCAATATCACGATATATTGATCAGTTCACCTCAATAAGGATAAATGGACGATAACTACTCCACAAGCTGCTCAGCCCCTCCCACATTAACTTCGTCTACTTCAGCCACTACAACTTTTGAACCGTCCTCCATCTCCTCACCTGTCTTTCCCTCTTTGTTACGGACTGGATGGGTGGAGTCACGTCTCTGACGTAGGACAGTGTCTTAAAGGGACATGAGACCATAGCCTACCTACACACATCCAAAACCAACTTTTATTTATCTATTTATTTTTGTGACACCGAATATACCGATATGGGCAAAATTATTGTCGTAAATTTCGGTATCAGTAAATTTTTGGTTTATCACCCAGCCCTAAAAGTGGGTATAAAAGGTCTCCCTCAACTACTGTCCTGGCATGCATACTACAAGGATTTTGGTCGTGTTTTTTTGGTCATTATTGGCATAAATTTCAGTATCGGTAATTTTTCGTTTTGTCACCTAGCCCTACTTCTAAGAGACTCCGCCTCTCTGCATTGATCTTAAACATTGGCCAACAGCATCTGTGGCACTCAGATGTTCGTCCTAGCCGACCGTTGCACTGCTAACATGAACAAGCGAGCTCTCAGTGGAGATTTATGTAAGTGTGCAAAGTGAAAGTCAACACCAGAACCTGGAGCTGCGCCATCGACAGCTGACCAATGAACTCTGCACAACTTTCCTGCACAGGCCTGAAGAATAAGGAGGAGTGCGTGGTGATACATTACCTGTTTGGACAGATCTGCAGGCCTTCACACTGTCAGAGAGAGAGAGAGAGTTTCCTCCACCGCTGGAGATATTGTGACAGCTCAGCGGATTAATCCGACTCCAGAGCGTGGAGTTTCTTTTTCTGCAGAAACTGCCACCGAAAGTCTATAATCCTTTTTTTTTCTTCACCATTTTTGTCACTTTGGACTCATTTTTGCTTAATTTTTAGCACTCAAACAAACGTTAACCTTTAGTCCTAGTTTTCCTCTGTGTCTGCTCTGTACATTTCACTTCTATGAAAACATTTTCAATCGTAGAAGCTGCACAAAATCAAACCTTTTGTCCTTTGATGAAACCGAATATTTAATCACCGGGAGAAACTCTCGACATCAGGGTGATGAGTGTACGAGGAAATCTAATGAATGGGGTTGAGGAAAGACTGAGCGGTGGGAGCGAAAGAGAGAGAGAGAGAGAGAGAAAAGTGCAGAGTGTGCTGACATCACTTTCAGCCTCATCATGTCAGACGGGGGCACAGAAGAAGAAAAGGTGTTCATGGTGGCGTCCCGGTGCCGCCTCAGTCCCGTGTGTCACTCTCACTGTCAGTTTGATTAATGAGCCCCCGAGCTCCCATGAGCACCTCTTCTCAGGGACAACTCGGATCAATACACAGTGAAAGCTCGCTCCGGGTTCATCTGGGACATCAGGTGATCGTGGCGTCCAAACAATAGTTCTGCATGTTCTTACACAGGCTTCTACTTAAAGGGACAGTACGCACCGTAAAGAGTCCAATCAGCAGTGAGCTCCTGTGTCTCTGGAGACCAAAGACATCCGCTGCTGGCTGTTTGATATAAAGACCCGGTACGGCGCCTCAGTACTCGCCTTTAAACCCAAGTGCCCCGCGGCACACGCTTGGCACGCTCTCAAGCGAAGATAGCGGCTCTTTAGAAGCGTGTCAGAGTGCGATTACGTCCCTTCACTCCCCGTCTCACTCTCTTTAATGAACTTTTTCTTTCGCTGCTGCTCGTATTGATACCCCCTCCCTGTAAAGACAAACCATCCAAGGCCTCACCGGGGTTTTAATTGCTTTGGCAGGAGCACAAGTCTGTCTCCTGCTCAGATTTGGGACCAGTCGGGGTCGATAGTCATCCGTCGATATTGTTTTGTGTCAAGGAGGCGGGAGGGGGGTCAGTGTCGGTATTTATGAGGCCGTATTGGAAAAGGATTGTAAACGGGAGAGTGATTGTTGATATTGAACATGGGTGAATTCTAAACGGGCTGATTTTATTCCAGCTGACTTCCTGCTCGCTGTAAAAGCCTTTTTTTTTCACTGCAGGGCCGCGGTCAATGGAATCTCCTCGCATCACATTTTATTTCCAGCGCTCCTGAAAAACCCACAGGGGTGAAACCGATCACATTTTCTGCTCACAGTTCACCGAGTATTGCTAAGCGTGCTGCGCTCATACAAATTCAGGGGACGATCGCCCCCCACACACACTACCCCCGAAAATTTGCAGAATGTCGAAACTGATTTCTGAGCCGAGGTATTTTGAATCCATCATGAAACCCAAGCAGGCTGAAAATGTGTTTGTTCAAAGCCGGTTTGTTCTTGAAATATGAACCCAAATCTCCAGTTTTGATTTCTGTCTGCAGATGATTTCACCACCGCTGTTGCATCTGTTTTGTCAAGGCGGATTTCGAAATTTTGATGAGACGGGACTCGAATCTTTTAGTTTTAGCACGGATGAAACAACACAACCTGACCTAAAGTTAGGTTCAGTGCCCCAAAACATCCTCTATTCCTCCTCTTTTACCGTGTAAATCCACTTCTGATTGGTCCTTGAGTGACGCCATCACTCCAACACCTCTATCCCGGGATTTCCACCGCATCCGAAAAGGCTCCAAACCAGAACAGCAGCAATTTTCACCGTACGCCAATTCCTACTGGGTACATTTGTGAGACGAATTTCCTGAAAGATTAAGACAGCGCCAATCGCAAGAACTCACGAGAACCCGCAGATTCACGTGCAATCGTGGATGTTTTATTTTGTGTCTGTGCCAGACTTCCTTTCCAGCGAGGGTTAATCTGTGCTGAAGTCATCCAGCATGCTCCGGCATCCAGAAAAAATAGAAGTCTTGCGATCCGCAGTGGAACGGAAAGAAGCCGGTTGAAATTGACATGTTAACTTGAATGGTTACGATCAGCTACGACTGGCGGATATGACCTTTTCGCAGTCGTTCCAGATGCAGTGGAAATTGCCCGTAAGGATTCATTTATGCTCAATGTTACATACAGATTCAGATATGCACGGAGCTCTTCGTCTGTGCTTCGTGTTGCAGTACCACTGGAAACCGTGGGGGCGGTGTTGCTGCTGTCACTACCTGGCTGACATCCTGAAGTACTGAAAATGACGATCATCGTCAAATTCGGCCTGACCGACCACCGCCTCCTCCAACGCTGCCTCCGTTTCTGTCTCCTATGCAAAGTATCCATTCTCACCAGCTCCTCCACAGTCGCCATGTTACTTTTTGTTTGTTGTTGTCAGAAACTTTTGACTCCGGCCTGCCTCCTGGTGGATGTAATGGTTAACATCCATGCCAACGTAAAAGATGCATGGATGTATGTGGGCAGTGACGAAACCGTCATTTAAAACGGACGCGTACATTTTCATACATATGGCGAGCATAAATGAGTCTTAACCCTCCTGTTTGGACTCGAGGAGGCTACCTCAGTTTTCACTCACTCCAGCAGTTCTCCTCTAATCCGCTGAGATATTTAACATTCCTCAGCTTGTAGTTTTTTATTTTTTTTATCACAACCCCCTTTTACTATTTTGGGTCAGTCTCAGCTCGCTCATTAACCTATTTTTAATCTGCAGCGGTAAGCAGTTGTTGTTGTCAGCGGGATGTTTCTAATAAACCCACCGCACACTATCGGCCCGGATCCAAAAACAGCAAACGGGCAAATTTAGCTGCCAGCTGTTTGACAAAGAGGAGCTTTTAGCATCTGGAGAGCTGCGTGTTTCCCTCAGGAGCAGGTGGAGATCAAATAAGAGATGAAAATGTAAGTGAAGAGTGGACTCGGTGAACCAAGAGATTATTCCTTTTTTTCATTCATAACTTTTTATGTTTTATGTAAAGTTTGGCACTACTGCTTTGATTGATTTGAGTGACTCCACCAAATCTTAGCATGAGTCAGCATTTAGCAACACCAGGAGAGTGACATCCTAAAACCGTTTGGGAAAGCTGACGTCCTTTTGGCAAAGCCGACCTGACGTTGGGCTTCAGCAACAGCTGCATGATGGGATTGACACATGCACAGATAGTTAAGGTGCTTTAGAGATCATTTTAAAGCAGCAGCAGCGTGCACAGCAACTTGGATTGACTCAAATCGAGGTTGCAAGCATGTTGAATCGTCCGAGGATGGTTGTCCAAAAGTGCTGACCTGATCGAGACGTCTGATCACCTTAGTGTTGGTGCCAAAAGTGACTGGTTATGACAGATTTATCACACACCACTTCGTTTTGAGGGAAGTTTTCGTTTACACTAACCGTGTATAAATGCCACCAAGAGCACGCCAGACCTGTAGGTGGCAGTGTAACCAGAAGCTCAAGCCCATGTTAGCCAATCAGAATCCTTCTTTTGGAAAA
Source organism: Xyrichtys novacula (assembly GCA_962446985.1). Lineage (NCBI taxonomy): Eukaryota > Metazoa > Chordata > Actinopteri > Labriformes > Labridae > Xyrichtys > Xyrichtys novacula. The sequence continues at coordinate 26,711,101 of OY660878.1, forward strand.
GATGCAAATGCAAAAAACAGTAGATAGACTGTAGATAGTTAACAACGGCGCATTTAACCAAGTTTACGGCACACAATCTGCCATCAGCTACTACCAAAGTTTTAAAAAGCATCGTTTTCAGGGGGCGAATTCTTTTTTTGCGTCTAAATGAAAGGTGCAAACGAAGGTTAATGTCTCAGTTTTTGAAAATAACCAGGTACATGTAAACACACCTAAGAGAGAAAGAGTTTACAGCACATATAAGAAACTAAAACTCACGTTTAGAGGTAAAAACTGAGTGTCCAAAATGTTCAAGCAGACAAACATAAAAAGGAATAATCCTCTCTTTAATTGCACGTCCCTGAACGACGTGTTCTTCCTGCGGTTTCTCGAGAGTGTTGACTTTAATTTGAAGGACTACATCACGCAGCTACAACATCTTGCTCTGCGTTTGACCTCTTGGTAAAAGCGGAAAGTTAATTTGATAAAAAAAAGCCTCCGTCTGTTTCAAACGCAAGGACAGTCACGGCCAAACAAAAGCGTCCTGACAGAGAGTTTCCCCCGCGGGGAGCAGAAAGAAAGCCTGATCATCTGGAACGGGAGCCTCCATGACAGAGACTCTGGGACATAATCCTTCGCGAAAGTCCCCAACCTCGTCAATATTTCAGCACCTGATTTATAATTATCCCTGCTTCCTTACAGAGCGGCGCACCCTCATTACAGCCACATTACATCACACGTGTGCAGCTCCGGATTAGAGGGATACATATGTCACTTCAGGAGACACACACACACACACACACACACACACACACACACACACGTGGACTCTTCCTCTCAGCGCTATCTGACCACAAACTTTTATCCTGCCCACTTACATCAAAGTTACATTTCCCTGGATTATATAAGCCCTCTGCTGGCCCATGAGACTCCTTTAAGTAAGCCCATGGCAAGGCCTCATAGTGAAAATATTAACTTTCAGCTTTATCCGGGTCAACGGCGTGCAGACAACATCTTCTCTTTTAGGCCGGCGGGAAAATAAATAAATAAAAAAAAGGCATGGAGCAAATTTACGAGCTTATTTCTGTGGAGTCTTTTGGGAACGCTTTATCAGACTCTCTGACTAACTCTCCTAAATTGAGTGCATTAAATGAGTTATTTTTCTTTGGAGCTAAAGGTGCAAAGGTTCTAATATACTTAGCAGGAGGGAAAAAAAACATTATGTGCAGACGCAAAGCCATTTGGCTTCTTTTTGTTCAGAGGGTGGGCCTCTATTATCAGAGAAAATGTTTCGCCGGCCTCAAAGATAAACTCTTATGAAGAACCGGTGGTCTTAATACATTTTTGGAAATAAATGGAGAGCATTTGTCACAGTGAACAGGCCGGTATTGTTAAGTTTTATTTTCCTTTCTAGGGAGCAGAACGGAATTTTAAAAGAGTAGTTCACTCTGGCTTCGGTGTAGTTCGGATAGAAGTTTATTGGAAACTTTAAAAAACTCCCTAAAAAACAAGGAGGCAGAGAGATGCAGAGGTGGAAAAATATCAATATGGCAACGAGAAGAACCAAGTCCAGTTGGGCTGAAACGATTCCTCCTCGTTTACAAAAAATGATCGAGGGATTTTCTCTGCTTCGAGTTCTCGTTTATAAGCGCAAATTGTCACTGTTTCGCACAAATATTTTGCACGGTAGAAGGAGAAGGAGGCACAGTTTTGGTTTTGCGGTGCGGAAAAAATGAATGATGAGAGGGACTTTTCTTCTGCAGAGCTCCAGTAGCTCATTAGCAATTCGCCTCTGAGTCGTGGGCGGAGACAGCGCTGCTCTGCACACTCCTCTTCACGTTAGCTTGCAGCCTAACTTTGCCGGTGTAGTAGAAGAAGCAGGTAACATATGAGCTATTCAACTCTCGGACACTAATGTCTTTAGGGACATGAGGAAAGCTAATATCATAATTAGCTTTCTTACAAACATTGCAATCCGTAACGCAGAGGCTTGTTCCGTATTACTTGATTGATCGATGGAATATTTGGTAGAACACTCGATTACTAAAATATTCAATAGCTGCAGCCCTAAAGTCCAAATATATTTATTATTTCAAGACCTTAAAATAATTAGTTGAAATAGTTTCCAGTGCAACAAGCTCAATTTCACCACCTCAGTGATCCAGATCCCGGCACTCTAGAGCCCTCGTTGACTGTTGCCGTGCTACAAAGTCACATTTCTGTATTTAAAAGGACAAATTATGGAAAGAGACACGTTTTGGTGTTTTGGTCCTTCTCACTTTATTTTACTGTGAGTTCGTTATACTTATTATTAAGTACCTAAGGCAAATCGTAACCTCTTCAAAAACTCGTTCATTCCTAACGCCATCAGGGCGCTGAATGATAGTAGGTCTATATCTGTTTTTTTGTCTGTTTGTCTGTTTTGTACACGATGAGACTAAAGACAAATTTCCACTTGTGGACAATAAACGAACAAACTAACTAACAAAAACAAAAACCTGATCTGGAAAGTTTGGGAAAGGACTGAAATGCTGTTATCCGTTTTCATGAGATTAGCCAATTAGTGATTTCACAAATTGAGTAAGTTGGATGTTCCTCTGACTATCCACTTTGAGCAACTTTCTCTGTGTTTCGGACAGACATTCAACATTTGAGCTTAGTATTTGTTTGTTTATTTTGTAAAAGCATATTTTTGACTAGAAATGAGACGGCTACATTGGAGCAGATGTTGTTTTTTTCTGTGTTCAATGAGCCCTGGCACACAAAATCAGAAACGATCAGACCCCAAACAGTGAAAGTCTGAAATCTGCTGGTTTTGTTGAATCTGTTTAACACACAGTTAAAGTATTTGGGTCTCCTCTCGTCTCCTCTCTCTGAGGACAGTAAAGCAAATGGAGGAGTTCAATTTTTGTGCTTCATTTCTCAACCACTGCTCGGCTCAATCTGTGGTTCCCCCCGGATCTTTGGTACCACGAGGCTCCGGCTGACCTTTTCATCAAAATTGACTGCTCCAGTAATACGTCTCGACCTCTATGAGAGTCTGAATTCAGGGTTTTAAATCATTATTTCTGATTTTTGTCTCTATTTTCTATCTGGGACAAAGGCTCATTTTTGTTTCGGCCTTCACCAATTATAATTATTTTTTGGAGAACTGAGTCTACTTCATTTTTGGACTGACTTTTGGCCTTCTGTGTTGGCGTTTTCAAAAAGAGGCTCATGTTGAAAATATCTCGTTATGATTAAAACATGCACATGCAAAACTAGGTTGTTTTTTTTTCTTTTCCCCACTCTTGATAATGGTGAAACTACTCTGCATGCAGATGGGACCTCATAATTCGGAGCTCATGAATTGGTCCACCAGGCATCTGCATACATAAAGCAAAGCTGCATCCACAATGGAAAAGATAATCAAAGTTTTATCTCTGCGTGGCACACAGAAGGCTATCTTTGCTGTTTAAACAGGAGGAAATCTGATTCTGCGAGGTGCTTCACTACAGAGAGCTTTGGGTCAGATTGAGTCTGCAGATTAAAAAAGAACCGGTTCCATGTGGATCATCCTTCTGTACTTATCTATCAAAGTCTCAGATCCGCATCACAGTGAGTTCAAACCAGACTTTGTTACCCAGCGTGAACCTTGACCAAATTGGCTGTTAATTCTCGGTCTTCTCCAGCAACCTGCAGGCAACAAATCACAGGTGTTTTTCGCTTTCAACATTCGTCCAATCGCTGCGAAGCTGTGCTGGATATGAGACACAAGGGCAGTTTATCAAACTGATACCCAATACGTCAAACTGCTCCTTGTTTGGTGTTGATACCCTCCTGTGGGGAGTTTATGACAAGTGAAGAAGCAGTAATGCCTCTTTATGACCTACAAATGCAAACAAGACTATTAATGACAAGAATGACGGAAATATATCTTGATTTTTAATGCTTGTTACCAGTGTGAGGGGGCGGGTGTCAGGTAGACCAGCAAGTACTATCATTCAAGTCATGGTTGACGATTGGAGAGATTGGTAATTATTATGAACCTCGTTTCTATGGCGATCGTGGTCCTATAGTGCGATCTCCACAAAGTGAAGAGAAAAAAGAATGGAAAAATTCTGTTCACCCTACAAAAACATTGACCAATGGGAGCCATCCGTCCCAAACAGCTCCTATTGGTCAATCTCCTGCTCCGCCTCTCCATCCAATCCCCTCGCTGTATTCGACACACCCTTCTCCCATTGTTCCAACTCGTCCCCTCCCACTCTCCCGGCCCTCCTCGGAGCTCTGAGTGGCTAAAAGTAGCGTAGCAGCTTAGCGACAGGAGCTGTGATGAGGAAGGACGCAAAAAAAAAGTGGTAAGAAAACACAAGCCGACAGAGGAAAGGGCGGAGACGAAGAGGAAATTTGAGCAAGCGAGGAATCAAAGTTGAATAATCATTCGGTCATCCTTGGAGCAGTGAAGGAAGCTCCGCCAGGATTTGAAAACAGACGCCAAGACAGCAGAGTTTTTGTTGAACAGGTCATTTTTATCGCCTTTTATCGTGGCACATGTTACATAAATAACTCTTATTAGTCTCTGACATGTCAACACGGTAGCTGTTCAGGCAGCTGCAGACGGCGCTCGCTAGCAGAGCTGGCGTTTACTGCTGCTAGTCACTAACAATCCGACGTGATGAATCCCATTTGAGGCTAGCGTTGGATCTTCTGCCAGCTGGCTCCTTGATTTTTTTATTCGGATAACACCTCTTATACATGCGCTGGAAAAATTAGCAAAGATGTAGAGGAATCACTTGATCTACAGGAGGCGCCAAAGTCGACACAAACTGAGAGTTTTTTATGAAAGAGTTAAGGTCAGAATTGAAGATAAGGAAAGGTTCATGAACCCTAGTTTTGTTTAGTTTTTTTATAGTTGCATTAAACTCTATCCAAAGAGCACCTCAAACTTTTTAGTCCAAGAAGAAAAAAGAGGAAGCAGAAGACGAAGCGTTCCTCCCTCCGTTTGAGTTTGAGTCAGAGTTGAATTTTGGGTCCAGAAGAAGGTTTAGATAGATGGCTGTCTGCTGGTTAGCCTGGTTCTGCCTTAGATTTCGGCCTGAGGTTTCTGTCTGTCCTTAACTTGAACACTGGCAACCCAAGGGTCTGATGAACCAACCCCAGACACTGGAGCCCGATATCGTATCACTCCTGTAACTTTGAGCACACATCTTAAGGTGTTCTTCATTTCCCGTTTCTTGTTAGTCTGTTTTATGGAGGCTCTTGCAGACCAGAGTGTGTTTTCTATTTCTGTACATTTCGGAAAAGTAATCCAAGAACAATCAGCTCCTCGAGTGGTAAAGCTTAAACGCTACACTCAGAAACAAAACTCCTCGTACTTTTCAAGCAGCAGCAGCGTTAAGGTAACACTCGGTTCAGCAGCAGCTCATATTCATGCAAAATCAAAATCGAAAGTCCTCTGTTGTGCTGAGAGTATGCACAGGATTCGCACTCGTGAAAGGTTGGAAGTGACACCGCTGAGTCCGGAGGAGCTGTCACCTCACCTGACAGTTTCATCCTCATTCAAGCCAGTAGAGAGTTTTTCAGAGCGTCAAAAATGAGTGTTAATGTGAATTATCACTCGCGCGTTTTTTAACTGATCATTTCAGTCTCATGTAGATTCACAGCTGCTTCAGATGGTTTGTTGTGATCACACATAATAAGGTGTCATCAAACCTGCAAACTCATGAAACAACAGTTTTCCCAACAAAGCGGGAAATTTGCCTTTCTTCCAAATCATGCTGAGTTATAATTGTTTAGATAATCGGATAAGGACGACCTCTGTTAGCTCGACACACCCAGGTGTTGGATATATTGAGGGCAAAGATGTTAAATAAGTTTCATATGTTGAGAATGTGATTATAAGGAATGAGTGGAGAAACACCTGTGAGCTAGTTCAGGCAGGCAGCTCAAACTGTACCGACTTCACCTGCATCATCTAACTATCGCCCTCTTCAGTTTGGAGGTCTAAGTGCTTTTTCCATCAGTATATTTGGTGTATTGGGTAACTTTAGTGCTATCTACAGGACAAAGTTTCCTCCTCTTTACACAGTTTTGGTTATACAATGTTTTGTTTAAGCCCACGAGTCTGAAAAGTGAACTCAGAAATCACTTTTCACCGCAGTTGTCCTATATATCTACAAATATAAAAATAACCACAGAAATACTGTGAACCAAAGGTCAACAGAGGCTTTAAATAAACAGCGAGGTACTTAATGCTTTACTTATGTAAGATAGTGTGGTAAGTGCCTTATATTTAGAGGCACTTAAATATCCTGCTCCTCTTATTTATTCAAACCGAGTGGGAACCATTAAGGAGCACCTATCAATATAATGCAGCACGGTTCGACAAACTGTGAGACGTGAAATCGGAAATAGAAGTGCAGTAAAATAAACGTTCACGGCAGAATTTGGAGAATTCATCAAGTTTTTAACTAACCTTTAAATTGAAACCAATGAAACTTACCTTATCACTTCGACCTTAAGATTTATTATCCAAATAGACTCAACATTTTTAAGTAAGACATGGTTTCAGAGCAAGAAATAGAAGCGGTACATCAGAAAAATGTCCATCTGTTTACTGTGTGCAACTATCCTGAGATCGTCTGGATTACTTACCCACGTCTAGTGATTCCCAGGTCATGTGCACTCTTCAGGAAATCAACAAAAGTCACTTTCTCTGTGTCATGCAAATACTTAATGCATTAAACTATTATTTCCAGTGACAGTCAGGTTAGGGTTCGGGTAGGGCTGGGCGATAAACCGAAAATTTACAGATACCAAAATTTACGACAATAATCAACGTCATTTTGCCCATATCGGTATATCCAGTGTCAAAAAAATAAATAAATGAAAGTTGGTTTTTGGTGTGTGTAGGTAGGCTATGGTCTTATGTCCCTTTTAAGACACTGTCCTACGTCAGAGACGTGACTCCACCCCATCCAGTCTGTAACAAAGAGGGAAAGACAGGTGAGGAGATGGAGGACGGTTCAAAAGTTGTAGCGGCTGAAGTAGACGAAGTTAATGTGGGAGGGGGTGAGCAGCTTGTGGAGTAGTTATCATTCATTTACTACGAGGTGAACTTATCAATACATCGTGATACTGACTTGAGGCCATATCACCCAGCCCTAGGTTTGAGTCATGGACATCCCTTGGACTGAATCTTGACAGGTCTGCAGTCACCTGTTTCTCAAGCTTCTAACTTCTTTGTTTTACTTTCATCAACAGGTTTTTAATTTAAAGTTCCTTAGTGATATCTTAAAGCCGTTTGACAAACTGCGTCATATTCTTGACTTGTTAGTTGTCCCATGTTGGAGTTTGACAGTGAGAGGTGCGATCCAAAAGCACAGCTGGGTCATTATTTCCTAACAAAGTAGTGATAAGATTCGAGAGATGCTGCTTTGGTTTGGCTACAGCGCACAGACAACAAGCTAAAGTGGGATGATTAATTAAAAATGACACTTTAAAATCCATTTTTTGAAGAAGCTGTGATAATTAAAGGGATGATTCACAGTTCGCAGCGGCGCGTTCTCGATTTGATGGCAGCTTTTTCACTCGTTTGTCAGGTGCAACAAAAAGGTGAGATTTTCCGAGTAGTTTGTTTTTCAGAAAAATAAAATCATTGGACTTTTATTTTTAACTAATCAGATTAGTCACACTTTCTGTACTAAAGACTTTTTTAACAGATGATTTAGTGAAAGAAGTGCATCATTATCAACTCAAACAGCACTTTTAAAATCCAGTTAGTTTTTATCCCGTGTTTAGTAATCTCAAAGGTCATATGAAGGTCTTTTGCTCCAAAGCACAAAACACTTTGCAGGTGAAACGCCGGTGCTCATGGGCGTGTTTGTGTGAGTGAGTGAACACCGGAGAAGCTTCAAACCCCGCAGTCTGCAGCAGATACTTCAAATTGCTTCTGACACAAAAAGAGCCCAGCTAGTCATTTGTGTCCGACCCGATCTGTCTCTGCATGGCCCGGCGTTTTTTTATTCCTCTGTGTTGGTTTCAGTCTCTTTGTTTTTTCGTAGAGTGTGGACACACAGAGAGGTACGGTGGAGTACTGACTCAGTCCTGGCTTGTGTCAGGTCAGTTCAGCTCTGTCGTCGTGTCCTTCTTCCTCATTAAAAAGATGCCTCTGGCTCGAAACTCATGAGCGGAGAGTGAAACTGAGAGAGCTCCCCTCCAAGTGACAGGGACCGTGTTAATACTGCGGAGGCCTCACCTCACTAGGCCGTATTAGCAGGGGGGGACGCTGCCGTAAACAGCACCAGAACCTGCAGAAGAATGGAGAAGAAAACGGCCAAATTTCAATTTCAAAGTCACTTTTACACGGCGACATCAAACCAGGCACAAAAGATTCAGAATGTTCAAGCGTAAAGAGACGACAATGAATCCGTCAATACACATAATCATTCCCTCCTGACCTCATATGGAGCATAATTCTTCTTTAACTTGGATAAAGAGACGCAGAAAGGCGGCACTGCGTCTTCTAATCCGCTGTCTTACATAATGGAACATCAGCTCACCTCCTTGTTCATCGTGGGTCATCTCCCGAGGAGCGTGTGACCACAAAGCTTCGCCGACATCAAAGCCTGGTCTATTTTTATCCTCGGGAACGTCGCCGTTAATTAGCATGCATCCGCGGTCGGTAATTAATGCAGAGTAGATTCTTGGCCAGTGAGGGCAACCACCGCAGAGAACAAAAACCATAACATAAGTCGGTAATGACGGCGCATCAAAAAAGCTTGAAACCATCTTGTTGAACAAAGAGCGCCATTTATCACTTCCAAGGTTGAAATGCCCTTTTTTTCTCCATATTTTAATTGTCTGCTGACCTGCGCCCTCCGGGTTCAAACATACATTTGGAGAGCTCTCTGTAAAAGTTATAATTGGGGGGTCAGTGATGCGTTCACTGCCCGGACTTGCAATCAGCGTGTCCTCGTCCTGTCGCCCGATCTGACCCCCGAACATGGGAGAGCCGAGGTAGACGCTCATTTAGCAAAACAAAGTTAAACACGGACAGAAACCTGGACTCTCTCCGCAGCAATCAAAGTCAATATCACGCCAGACAGATGCATCCATGTTTACTAATGTATTCAAATACATCTCTGACCAGACGAGAACATCCACCAGTTTTATAGACAGTTATTCCCTGGTGTTTGGTTGAAGTTTGCACAGAAATACAGAGGGGTTTTTTTTACGGTAAATACAACAGAAATCAGTATGCTGACTATGGAAATCAGACAACAGCTTGAATGTAAATAAAAGTTCAGGTGAAAAGTTTTATGAAGAGTTAGTCCAGACAGGAGTCGACTATTTTCCAAGTCAAATCAACGGACCGGTCAGAAGGTAGCAAAACACTCGGAGCAAAGTTTATTTATTTAAAAGTTCTCGTGACAAGACTACGGTGTCTGCAGGTTAAAAAAAGCTTCCAAAGGAGGTAAATGAAATAGATCGTAACGTATTTGATTGTATCATATCATATTGCATCATGGTATTGTATCATAGAATTGTATCATATAGTATTGCATTGAATTGTATTGTTTCGTATCATATCATATCATAGTATCGTATTGTATCATAGTATCATATATCATAGTATCATACCAAAGTATCGTATCATAGTATTGTAATCTATCATAGTATCGTATGGTAGTATAGTGTTGTATAATAGTATCTGATGTAGTATCATATCATAGTATCATATCGTATCATAGTATCATATCGTATCATAGTATCATATCGTATCATAGTACCATATCATATTGTATTGTATCTTATCGCATTATATCGTATTGTATCATAGTATTGTATCGTATCATATCGTATCGTAAAGCACGCTAGGCCATGAGATCTCTCATCTGTTTTCGTTAACATCAATATCGTCAAAAGCCACCACAGCAGGTTGCTTTACTATCTAGACATCATCCTGTGACAGGTGTTTTGTGTCCATATTGATAAGATATTGATGATTAGTTTTAATGATTAGTTATTTAGGCAAAGGAAAGCACATCTGACCTTTATGTCAGTTGCACAAACCCCTGGTCTAGGCTAAGAGATCAGCAGGTACTGCATCACAGCAATGACGTAAAAATAATACTGGCTGTTGTTACCCACTGATCATACTCATAACAAGAAAATCAATGTGATATAAAGACAATTTTCTAGAAGATTCTGACAGTAAAGTGAAATACAGTTAAGGTGGGGAAGCAATCACCACTTGGCATCCCAACAATGACTCATTCTGCTTTCTAATCTTAACCAAGACATCAGAAAACTAGTCTTTGTAGTTAAAAATTCGTCTAAATGATACAAAACTATTAAAGCTTCATCGACAAAAATGATATAAATAAATGAAAACTCCATAGCTGTCATGTATTTAATTCACTGGTTTACACTGAAGTTACTGTATAATGGAGTTAAAGACTGCAGACTTAGAGGTAGTTTGGATTGAGCCAGAATAAGTGAGATAAAGTGACTGAATGAGTCAGTTCACTCATTTCTTTTTACAAGATTTCTACTTAAACAAACATCACATATCCCCTTCTCTATTACATGTTCCTTTCTCGCCCTGCACTGTTTCTATGTCCAGTCAGGCTAGCTCCAAATTCAGCACCATGGACAGAGCATGAAAGAGGGACAGTAGGGAGTACCTCCTCTCAGCACTCTGCTTATCAGCACCTCATAAAAATACCGTCATTTACTGTCATTTATCCTGAAAGCTTTGTTTTCACTGCAGTGAATGAGACGACAGTCAGTAAATCAGCAGAAATGTACAGCATCCGCCTGCACTGATAAGTAACTCATTGGATGGAAATATCCACCTTCAGCGCACTGCCAAGTGTAGCTCAGGGTTTATTGGATCATGATATTTACTACGCTTCCTCCTGAGGTGTGGGAGTAGCATTTCCTGAAGGGCATCAAATTGTGCCTGACATTTAAAAAAAGTGCTTGAAATATTGACATGATATAATTTCAGCTCAAATTAACTGACATGAAATGACTCGCTGCTGCTCATATATTCATTTTCATCCAAGGCCGTTTTTTTTTCATCTCCTGCAATAGAAAGCACAAATTTAGTCAGAAAAATAGACTTAATTGCCGTCTTGTTGGCTTTAATTGTTGGGCCGGATATCGAACATTAGAAAATCAGAGGTTTCTTTGATGGCTGATTTTAGTTATCTGTCATTTTTTTGTACTTGTAGCTTAAATGCAAGTTTTATACACTTTCCCTTTTAATTAGAGTATCCACAGAAAAAAAAGAGTAACACAGCTGACTGACAGCGAGCGGTTTTAATATTTCATATGTTGTCTTCAGGCTTTTTTTCAATTAATGATCTCGTTTAAATGATTTTCAAACTTTAATTCTCCATTTTGCTTTTTAGAAATTGCAGATGTAAATCTTTGCTGCAGAGAAAAAGGGTTTGATCGGCCCGTCAGAGGTCATCTGGTGCGACACCGACCATCACAGGCATCAAAAAACACATCATTAAAGTTTTTAGTCTTGTTACTGATGGAGTAACACTTTTTTATAAACGTACCACTAACAATGCAGCATACTCACATTTATAACAGTTCTTATGAGTGATTATAAGCATTCATAACAGCATATATAGATGTTTCATAGGTTATCAAAACTCCCACAACTTTATCCAGATATAAATGTTCACAAGTAGCTCATTCAGAGAGTATACTTTCCATGATTTCCTTATAAAATAATGTCATATTTACACTTACTTCTCTTTAAGTGAAGTAAAAGCCCTTCTTATATGATCCTAAAACACATTTAAAGAACTGATAAGCAGATGTTTTTGCTAGAAGTAAAATGTTAAATAACAAAAATAAATTATTCAGTGGTTTCTGAATTGTTCTCTGTCCGTAGTTTACTTTAGGATGGGCTGAAAACTCAAAAACTTTCTGTATTCTGTGCAAAGTATGAGTCACTTTGACAGTTTTGACAAAGTCTGATTTTATTGTGTAAATTTAGCTCCTGTATGGTGAAACAAGTGTGTACGAGTGCTGCATAAGTGGTCCCCCAAGGAGGTTTCTCAGCAGCTCTGCATAATTGTGCAGCTTTTGTGATGTTGCACCAAAAAAGTCGTTTGTTTTTACTCTGGGACGGAAAAATTTGTCCCCAAAAAAAAAGATTTTCAGAAACATTTAACAGAAATGTAGAACATGAGAACATGTGAGAATATATATGTTATATTTCTGAATCAACCTAATGTTAGATTGTCAGACAGGGTTCTTTAAATGGGCAAAATTGGCAAAAAAGTGGAGCACAGTGTCGTAATGATGACGTCTATTTGTGGGCGGGGCTTGCTTGAGCAGAGTGGGAGGGAAGAGAAGGAGAGAGGTAGAGTTTACATTCAAGATTTCTGCCCAAAACTGGCACTAACTCAGATCCTGACTAGCCCGCCTTTATACCCTGAATTTTAAAGAAGCTGTTGTTTGTTTTGCACCGAGATATAAATCATTATAAATCACTCCTTTATAGCAGCTTCATTTTCATTTTTTACTCTTTATAACTGCAGCTTTAATTCCTATCACTCATACAGATTGTTATAAAGCATCATCCGTCAAAAATCCCCAACTGTAGCTTTAAGGAAACTCATTTTAAAGCGAGTTTTTCTGTTTTTTTAATCGTTTGCTGCACTTTAATGATGCTGTTTGTACAAACATGTCATTCATTTTCTTAATTAGCTCGTTAGCTTACTGCTCAGTGTTGTATATGTGTGGGTACGCACTAGTTTACAGCTTCAGTTCAGTCCCTGTGAGCTAAAAGGACTTATATTCCTGTTTCTTCGTCTGCTGCCTTTATTTGAATGAATCCTACTACACTCGGATGCTTTATTTAACACTGGGTCATTGTTTTATTTAGTGCTTTGTGTGTGTAGATGTGTGGGTCAGGAATTATTTAGGCCAGCTGCTTATTCCAGTTAAACTTTAATACCACGAGATTCCTGGTAGTCCTAAACTGTTCAGGTTTTGTTATCCTCTCCTGCTAACCTCAATACTAGTTACATGTAAGATTTATGAAGGAGAAAAAAAAAGGGATTTTGAAAAAGTTCTCTCATTTCTTTCCATTGGCAATTGTTAAGAAGAGCTTTGTTTTCTGTAGCTCTGCCTACGTGGGATTAACTCAAACAATAAGATTATTTTCTCGCCCTCAGAAAAATGTGCGTATACAAATGCTTGTGCTGTAAATAGACAAACAGGAGGAGGATGCCGACAGGAAGAAAAACACATTTTTAACAGTCAAAGGATGTAATTCTCTGCCAAAACAAGTAAACACCAACAGGTATATACTCAGACTTGCACTTTCACATACACACGGCTGTATCCCAGCGGCTGCACAGCTTTAGAGAGTAACCCAGGGGAGGTGAAGTGAAGAGGTGAGGCTCCACCAGAGAGCCTGTTTGCAGAGAGACTGAGGCGTATTTTTCCGCATCTTTGTGTTGATATTCACACTTTTTGTGCATGCAGCGCAGGTAAAAAGTCATTTGAGAGCAGGAATGCGCGGTTATTCGAGATAAACAACGCCGTACATGTGTGTGCAGCGCCTCATCTTTATATGCAGATCCCATCCGCTACCTGCAACTCCCTCTCTTCTGTTTGGAGTGCGTACTCACACCTCTGGAGAAAGAAGCGGAGATAGGAGAGGATGCAGGAGAGAGCGGGAGAGTGAAGCTGTTTTGTATTTGGAACGACACACAGAAAAAATAAGGAGCTTAAATCCTCCTTTATTTTGTCTTTTTGAAAGAGCCTCCAACTGTGCTCCAAACACGTTTTATGGCTCTTTGTCTTCGGAGGACAGTGAGGAAAGAATGATGCAACAGAAATCTCATTACACATTAGAGTAATATTGCAGAAATCTTAGCCTGAAAACAACAATGTGGAGCTTGTAAAATAGGCCAAATGCCTCAGTTACACGGGGGGAAACAATGGATGTGGGGAGCAAACACAAACCCAAAGGGGTGTACACACTTCATGCAGATTCAGACTCATTCCCTCTGAAAACAGGAGGAGTTGTGCTGAAAGCTTCTCCTGTACTTCTGCTTCTCCGTCTCTTAAGTTTTGTTTCACTTTGCAACTGATGGAAAACTTTAGATATTAAACAGAGCTGTGCTGCAGAGGTTAAGACAGACGATAAAGATTTTAGAGATTACCGAACCGAAGGCAGTGGACACAAACTGGTGAACAGCAACGGATTAAAACTGAATTAATGCCAAAGAACCAAAACTAACTCCATAATGGACAGAAGAAAGACAGGAGTTATAGAAGTACCTTATTAGTAGTTGAAGCTAAGCTAATGCAAAAAAACCCTAAACTGTTATTTGAAAAAGGAAGAAAAGAGTACCTTTACACTGCAGAGAAAGACATCTTGAAACTGAAGCACAATTGATGCTAAATCAGGGTGACCATATTCTCAATCCCTAAAAAGAGAACACTACTGCAGGGGGCGGAGTCATGGAGTCGCGCATCGTAAATTTTGAGGTTTTTTCAAGTTGGATCGAGTGTTTTTTACACGCTTCAAACGCAGTAAGTCCACGCTACACAAACTCAAACTTCCAAACAAAACCTCGGACATTTGAAGGATTTTATAAACTCCCCTGGACAAGGCCGGACAGCCTCCCCAAAAAAGAGGATATGTTCAGGTTAAAGAGTCACTGAGAAACAGTCCTAACCATGTGGTAGAAAGTGATAAAACAGAAATTTTAGGGTCTTTTAAAACGGCGGCTAAAGATAAGTAAGCTTAAAACCAAACTTCACCTAAAGTAAAACATTCCCTAAAAACAGACATAAGCAAATGAAGATGGAGAAGACAGATACTCACCTTCACACAGCTGTAAATGAGACTAATGTAAGACAAAAGCAAAATGTGGTGATAAATCAATCAAAGTCAAAGGAAATAGTTCAACCTAAAGCTGTTTCCCTCATGAAGATGATACCTGTTCTGTGTCCCGATTGGCTGCCTGAATGTTGGGAGAAAAACACCAAAACTCATAATGGCGAGCGCAGAATCTGACCCCCTTATATGAGCAGGGGACTTCTTTTTAAGTGTTGCGTCTTTGAGTGTTTGGCTCTTGTTGTTGAAGCGGTCTGAGGTGAAGTGGTTCGCACAAACAGACACGCATATTAGCATCAACTGCAGCCATGAGGTTGTCAGATATAAAGAACGACCTCTGACATAACATGAAACAAGTCATCAGAAATTGAATAAGTGGAAGTTTGTATTCCTCAAACTCTTCAGGATCTTACTCGAGGTTTGACACATGAGTATGAAAGGAGGCTGTTTCCAAAAACCTGGAAATAGAAGATCGGTGCAAAGTCCGGAAGACTCACATGCCTTTTTCTATCTCTAGAAATCTAGGCCAGCATCCTGGAAATAAGACTG
The DNA here is from genome assembly GCA_962446985.1 of Xyrichtys novacula. Lineage (NCBI taxonomy): Eukaryota > Metazoa > Chordata > Actinopteri > Labriformes > Labridae > Xyrichtys > Xyrichtys novacula. The sequence goes on from OY660878.1 coordinate 26,726,495, forward strand.
CAGATGAGCACAGCACTTTGGATGAGGAGGAATCAAATTTTGATTCACAGTCTGGACGCCAGACTTCTTGGAGTGTCCCAGTTTCTTTAAAATTGGCTGTTCCTGTGCAGAGTGTTCTTTGGATCAGGGAAACATTAACACCATGTTTACCCGGAGATGCTGCTGCTTATGTCTGTAGTATTAATAACGCGATGTGAATCTGAGTAACAGTAGAGGAAAATGATGCACCATCACAACCACTTCTTTATGGTTTTTTATCCTGGATCTAAAAATAGTTGGTGTTCCTGAACCAAACCGGGCAGACATGTCAGAGAGATAGACAACGGACGCTAAAGGGTACCCTGAAGCCGACCCGGACAGATGCAAAAGGTTACCTCAGAACAAACCCGCGTTGTGTGTGCGAGAGAGAAAGAGAGAGAGGAAACTGAGGCTGAAGGTCGCCGCAAAGCAAAAAGTCAAAACATACCTTCCTCCACAGAAACAACAAAATGTTTTAAAATAGACCCAACCACATGTCAAAACGAGAGAGAGAACAGAGCGCCGGAGGGTAACCCGAAACCGATGCTGAAATTATGCAAGAGGTTATCTGTAAGCTGGCCCAGCCGTGTGCTGGAAAGAGAGACAATAGAGGAGATCAGGTACCTTAATACAGTTAAAACCTCTGAGGTGATTCACAACTAATGAACCTAGAAAATGAAAACCTAGAAGACCTACACACATCCAAAAACAACTTTGATTTATTTATTTTTTTAACACAGAATATACCGATATGGGCAAAATGACATCAGTTATTGTCGTAAATTTCGGTATCTGTACATTTTCGGTTTATCACCCGGCCCTAAAACAGACTTCACTACATATGAGAAACCGGCACAAAAGGGGACCTGAGGACATCAAATAAAGACACCCTGAATTAGAGATGCACCGATCCATTTTTTTCCGATCCAATCCGATACAGATACCTGGGCTGAGCGTAGCGGCCAATATCCGATACCAATCCAATAATACTGTCGAATGAATAAACTGTATACCTCGCCCTGTGAGTGAAGGCGTCAGGCTTGACATTAGCCTTGTTAAAAAAAAAGGGGTAACAAATTAACACAGATATAAATTTACTTAATAATATTAACAAATAACAAATTACACATTAGCACACAGCAAAAAGACATAAAAGATGAAAGAAAAACAAAGACTGGATCAGAACGCTGAATCGGCATCATTTATCCGATATCCGATCCAGTTAATTTACAATATCAGAGTCGATATCTGATCCCTACACTGAAACTTAAGAGGGTACCTTAAAACAGAAGCGAAAAGAAAACCTTTAAACTGATGCATTCAACGCAGAAACAGTGACCTAAAAACAGACCTAATGTTATGCTCTAGAGAAAGGGACCAGACCTATCAGGGTACCTTAAGACAGACCACGTGATAAAGAAAGGACCAAAATCTCGACAGGGTACCTCAAAACAAACCCTACAGATGAAAATGTTCTTGTTGTGTGGATGAGACTCAAAGTTCTGTGAAGTTTTTGGGGTACCTTGACTCGTCTGCTTTGCTGCTGAGGGAAACACAGTCAGTCCTCGGAGTAGAAGCTGCAGCATGATTACCTTTTTACTGGGATGTGCTTGTGAGGTGGAGCTCTCAATTTCCAGGTCGAACCCTGTTTCTCCACGGTTACAAGCTCCGAGGCCGTAAAAGAAGAATAACAACGAGGCCGTATACAGATGAGGTCTGTCTGCCAGGAGAATGCTGTTTATTTGTGTGTCTAGGAGAGACAAATTCAGGAGGAGCTCAATATTTACCACCTGTTATTCCTCTGATAGACGCCAGTTAACTTGATTTAGGTACTTGGAAAGGTTCTCTCCTGGGCCTCCTCCCTCTTCAGAGCTGGATTTGCTGTATTATTACTTCTCTCTGCGAGCTCAAGGATGATTTAGGGTGTCACAAAGTTGAGGATGTCTGGGCGTCTATTACACACTGCATGGGTTTATTTTAAATGAGGAAAAATTGATTGCAAAAATTACACTCTTTCCGGATAGATCTTTGAATCATGGACAAGTTTTGAGATGGTTTAGTCACTAATCGTCGGATCTTCGGGTTTTTAAAAGCGTGATTTGAAGAGCTGAAATAATTCTTTAGCTCTCTCGACAAACGAAAGTAAATGTCAGCTCACTTTTTCCTTCAGCACCGCTCGTCATTTTCTGTGTTTAACATTTGAGCTGACACTCTCATCTCCAGGCTTGCAGTGGGAATAAGGTTCGGTGTCAGCATCCCACTGCATTACAAGCAATCATCAGTAAAGACTGTGTCAAACGCACTGTGCTCAAACAAGAGCGAGGATTTTAAAGGTCAGAATGACAGCGCCCAGACAACAGATGAAACAAATAGCCTTGTTTCTCCGGATTGGTCTCTAACTGGGAAAATTGGCAACAATTACATCTAGACTGACTTTTATCAAACCTGAGGATTTACTGGCATCAAAATAGAAAAACAATCTCAAGAAAACATCCTCTCCTTGATCTCTGAACCGAGCGCGGCTTTAAGGCGACGGCGTTTCGGGGGTATTTCCTCGCCAAAGCCAACAGTTATGAAACCGCTTTTCTGTCCCAGCGTTGACAAATAAGAGATGTAAACACCTGTTCTGCTCTGTGCGCCCGAGCAGCACATTAACACGACTAAAGATGGGGCTTACATAATGAGAACAGGGGATAACAGGATGTCTTGTTGACAACCAGTTGTTCAGTGGTCAGGATCATTGTCATCTTGTACGACAACCTCCTCTTGCTTCTTGGTGTGGTGCAGAACGGGTGCAGCTGGCAGGGTGGGGGGTGGTGTAGTATCTGTCAGCTGTGCCCTCTAACGGGCCCTGGGACTCTGAAACTGAAGGAGACTGTCATTTAAAGTAGAGGAACAAGCTTATAACGGGGGTTATTCCCACTGATTATGTTTAAATGTAATGTCTTTATTTATACATCTTAACTGAACTGAACTAAATCATAAAAGCTGAAAAGAATGAGCGACGTATTTGTTTTGGGGGGTCAAGTTAATGCGGTTTGTAACAGGGATGTAACAGTAAATTGTGATAAAAATGTTGGTGATAACGACTAACGTTTTCATTCGTGAAATTATTATATTGGGGTGTAATGAATCAGCTGTGAGATCGCCAACGATAACTCGCTAATTAATCAGCTGTGTGATTGACGGAGATACCTCGCTAACGCTAATACTTGGCGCGCGCTTCATGGTGCGCTGCAGGTAATAGGGATTTAACGATAACCGGTAAAATGGTAAATCACGATAAAGATGTTGATGATAATGATTCCTTTTTTCATTCGTGAAATTTCCATTTGCGGGTGTAATTAATCAGCTGTGTGGTCAGAGAAGATACCTTGCTAATGCTAATACTTGGCGAGCACTCCGCGTCGCGCTGCACGTAATAGGGATGTAACGATTGAAATGGTGAATCTGGATAATAACGATTATCGTTTACATTAGTAAAATTTTAATTTGGGTGGGTGTAATGAATCAGCTGTGAGATTGCTTATGATACCTCGTTAATTAATCAGCTGTGTGATTGAGGATGATAACCTGCTAATGAATAAGCTGTGTGATCGCGACAATACCCTGCTAATGCTAATACTCCACGTTGGCTCCACAGTGCGCCGCATACTGATACATATGAGTCTGAGGTAGAGCCATGTAAGAAAAAAATATCATTTTTAAGGTGTGGCAGCTTTTATTCAGCTGTGGTGGAGCGCCATGATCAATTGGATGTAGGGGAAACTCTGTGTTAATCATCCTATGTTTGAATCTCCTGAAGTAGCCGTGCAGGCGCACCGTGTAGCTGATAATTTGCGTTGAGACGACAACGCCGAAGACTTCCATCAGCCCTCTAAGAGGACCAAGTCAGAAGTTTGGGCATATTATGAGTTTTGTAGGAATGTCAAGGGAACGCTTAGTTGACGACAGTAATCCTGATGAAATGACGAAAACCAGACATTGTTTGGCGCTGGTTAAAAGCATCAAAAACGACATCATCAGTGCCTTTAAATACATCTTTAGAAATACCACGATAATACCGGAAACCATGATTTTTTTGGTCACAATAACCGTGAGGTAGAAGTTTCATACTGTTACATCCCTAGTTTCTAAAGTAATTAGATTAACATGAAAAATAAGCCCTATGAGTGGACAAGCTTAAATCCATCATATGTGCTTTCAGGGATTATACAGCAGCCATTACAATGCTTGATATTATCTTATTTAGATCCTAGATGCGATGCACATAGAAAAAAAATCAGGTTTCAAAATAAGAGCGCTCCTCTCTGACTCAGCTTCCCTCTGCCTTTTGCCTTGCAGGAAAACTGTCTGATTATCGTAAATTTGGTGGAAAATGATTTTCTAACAGGGACAGAACAACATTTATTCACATGGGAACAGATCAAATAGCCCCTGTCCTCGTTGTCTCGAACATGATGTTCCTCCAGTCTCAAAGAGATCTTCGTCTTTGTGCCTCCCTCACATTACCCGCCTTTGTGTGTGTGTGTTCGTAGGAGCTTTGTACATCCTGTTAGCTTGTGTTGGATGTAACTACACTAAGAGGCCAAATGCAAATTTAATAACCCATGAATGTGTTCCTTTCACAATAAGAGCCTCCCTGATGTTATAAGGTCAAGGTTCTCTGATGGGAGGTCTCACCTCTGCAGCGGTAGACCACCAGGCAGTATTTTAGCGGTCTAAGTGTTCTGTCATTCGGGTCAGCTCTTTCCTGACCCACACCAGGCAGCTGAACACACGGGACCTCTGCCAGCTCAAAGGTGGTTTTCCTGTTAGATCCTGCCCAGAACTTTTGGTTCCTCCCCCTCCACTGGACACTGGACTAAGGCGGGGCCAAGCCCTAATGTCCACTGTGTCCATTTTGTCCTTTACTGTCCTCTGTGTGCCAGAAAGTTTCAACAAAACCTGCTCTTTGCCAAAAAAGATTGGCGAACACCAACCGGGAGTGACCTTACATACAGAAAGCGTGATGAGTCAGCAGTTTTGTGACAGGAAGTGACCCGCCCAGGTTAAAAAAAGAGGCTGGCAATGTGGTACAAGAACTGCTATGAGACAGGATGTATTGAATATGAGGCTGCAGTTTAATTCAGTCGATTACTCACTTTTAATCTTTGGTTTTTGGCTCTTTGGTTCATCTTTGTCCCTGTCCTATTGATCGAAGGGTTTTTATTTGGTGATGCCTGATGTTGTATTTCCAATAATTGAAAATAACCTTCTCCTGATGGCTCTTACATTTTTGTATTTAAAATGTTGGATAACACTTTACAACAACCATAATTTATAAATGGTGAATAGATAGTTTATTAATGTTTAATGATCGTTTAAAAACAGCATATAGACCAGTTATAAATGGCAGATAGATAGTTTGTTAATGTAAGTTAATAGTTACTTAACCATTAACAAGCAATGAAATTATGATTAATAATGTTCATCAATTATTAATGGACTATTTATTGAAGGTTTAAATAGGGTTTAAATATTGGTTGTAAAACATCTAGATTAAAATGTGTGTCAGCAGCACTTTGTAAATGGTTAATAAGCGGTTTTCAAACCATCTATAAACATTACTGAGATGGTTACTGTAAAGTTAGGGTTAGGTTTATGGTTAGATTTTTAGAATTGTAAAATGACTCATAGATATGTCACATCTCCAGTTTAGACATCCACACAGGGGCCATCACATATCTATAAACATTATTTAGATGGTTATTGTAAAGTTAGGGTTATGTTTTTGGTTAGATTTTTAAAATTGTAAAATATACAGTTTATCAATGGTCTATATGCTATTTATAAATAATGATTAAACATTAATAAACTATCTGCTTACCATTTATAAATGGTCTATTTACCATTTATAAGTTATGGTTATTGTAAAGTGTTACCAAATGTTGAGTTCATACACATTTTAAAAGTGCATGCATTTAAATCTCCATTAAGGAACTTCGAGATTATGTCGATTCTGGCGCCCCCTGTGGACAAAGCAGTCTCTGCGTAGCTTGTCCTCTGACTAGAACCTCAAATAACCTTCCTCTGACACTAAGAATACCAGTTTTTCACCGTCTTATCTCTCCTTTTATGCACATAGAGAGGATCACATACCGACAGTTTGCATGTGTGGGCTTGTTTATCGGTGACTGACAGCAGTTTAAACTGTTGTTTTTATCTATTATTAGGTAACAAATAATGATAAGTTCTGCATCTCCATTTTTTACCATTTCACCCTGTTGGCCTTGTTGTTTTATTGTGTTATTTAATGCCTCTTCTGTTTAATTGCGCTGCTCTTTGGGAAGCTTTTACTGTTTTAAATGTGCTTGATAAATAAATTTGTGCCTGGACTTGGAGAAACATCACCTCCCACTCCATCCAAAACCTCGATGCTGAGTTAGGGGGGCTGTCTAATGGTCCAAATTTAAGACTGTCTGTGATTTTATGTGAGTCGTCCTGGCACAATCGCTCCATAACAGATTGTAGATCAAATTTTATGCGATGAATTCATTCCAGCCTTGTCGCATTTTTCCTCTGACTGGCTGTAATTGGACTGGCCTTTATTTCACCTTGTCTGAGAAATGTTGTTTATTTAATCCCGGTAGATTCAAAAACTTGTTGCACATTATTTGTTGAAGTTGTCGTGACCTTTTGAGGAGAAAAGACTCGCCCTGCAGGCGGCACAAACATTCTCGGTTACCTCTTCTTTATATCTTTATGTCGATGAGCTACAGGCAACATACAGGGAGCAGCAGGGCTCGTTTTAATGGTGCATTTTAAAGAAAAACTCCCCCAAAATATACCGTCCCCTCTCAGAAAAATCTAACCGCCGGGTCTGCCTTTCTTATCTTTTTAGAGCCGCCCTCAGTTAAGAGTGCCCCTCCAAAATAAAAGCTCTGACAGGTAGCTGTAAAACACCTTTACCGCTAAGTCTTCTCTTTATGTTTAGCAGCTTCTCACTTCCACTTTAATGCGGCGCCGTACCACCACTCATCTTTTTTTATTCCCACAAGCTGTTTGGCAGCTTCAATGCCACGCGGAGGAAGAGAGGGGAGGACTATTATAAAGGGAAGGTTTGTTTTGGAGCAGCTCCACATTTCATATCAATGCAGAGTCATAAGGAGGAGGGACAGAGTTATAAAAAGTGCTCACAAACCTTTATTAAAGGCATAAAAGTAGCTCTGCTGAGTAATATTCAACGTCATGTTCCATATATTCAAACAGTACGTTCAGATTTTCATGGCGAGGGAGAGGGACGCAGTCTTTCCTCTCTGCAGTGTCACTTTTAAATGGAGGTAAAAAGGTCTAACCCTGAACTTCCTCCCCAGCGAAAAGGCGGTTGTCAAATTCCACCAGCTTCTTAACGCCTTTCTGCGGTTCATGCTGCAAAAATTCAGCACAGATTAGCACATGCTGGAAAGGAAGTTGGGCGTAGACACAAAATAAAACATCCAGCTTCTTTTCAAAATAAAACACCATTTTTATCTTAGTCTTAGTTTTTGGTCTTTGGACGTTGTTTATGTATATTATGTGTATGTTGTCAGTGCATTGTTTTACTGTCTTAGTCATGTTGTTTGTGCTTTTAACATTATTGCTTTTATGTTTAACATCAACCTGCCAATGGGACTGGGGATGGAAATTAGCCATTTGGCTATAATCTCACATATTTACATGTAAATGTTCATCAATATGTACTGTTCCCATTTTTAAAAATAAATAAATAGAAATAGAAATATCAGGCGGATCGTATTTCACACCATGCAAATGTGGTTTGTTTTGTAGATAAAGATAAATTTTGCACTTACCCATGGTTCATTCCAGATTGCCACAAAACCGTCTGATCTGCTGGTCTGGACAGAGTGGATTTTCTCCTCTGGAGGGACACAATCTACTGCTTATACGGTTATGTGCCTCTCTTTATCGAGACAACTCGTTTTTGCGCGATTGCATGTGAATTCGCGGGTTCTTGTGAATTCTCGCAATTCCCACTGTAGGAAATTAACCATGAAATTTGCCTCACAAACACATCCAGGAGGAATTGGTGGACGATGAAAATCGCCGCTGTTCCGATGCAATGGAAATTGGGGTAAAAATTCTGCTAAGGACATAATCCCACTGCTGGTTCCTGACAATTCTCCACCAATGAGATTTGGTCGTCCACAAACGTAAAACCCTTGCTGTTTCACTCTTGGGATTTTCTTGAATTACAAGGACTCAAGTGGATTTGGGTCTTGTATTACCTGGTCTTTCTAGTAACAGAGGTAGTATTTTTCCATTTCATGTCTGAATACTCGCACTAACACATCCTTTAGCTTCCAAGAAGACAAAGAAAAGCACCCGTGTGTTGCTTGGTTATTTTTAAGGAGAGCTGGAATAATATCGATTTTCTCCAGGATGGATAAGTCACCGAGGACTTTAGGAAAGAAAATAAGTATTCTGCGTCACGGCCTGAGAGCCCTGTCTAGGTTTCATCATGTTTTTCTGGATCAATGATAAAGAGCAAGAGGACCTTTCCACAGCAGACCAATTATGTCTGAATAAGTCTGCTGCAAACTGAATTTATGCTAAAGTGCCTGAGTAGTCATTCTACCGTTGTTGGACTGTGTGTTGGAGTGGATTTACAACAGCATATTTGCTCTCCATTAATTTATGTTGGTTTGCATGCAGTAGGAGAAAATAAAGAGGAGAGAGGGCGTTATTAAGAGCTACAGAAACAGAGACAACAGAGGAAGAAGAAAGCCCAGCAGACACCCGGGGTTTCTTCTCGGTTAAAAAGTGTTGAGGGAGGCACAGTTAGCTTAATAAGGGGACAACAATATACAGTAAGAACAGAGCTGTCCCCTGGCAGCACCATCGAAGATGTACCAAACAATCCCACCGCCTGTTATCTGTAATAGGATTCATCTCAGCTTCGAGAGAAAGTCACTCAGCCGAGCAGCAAAGGATGATGACAGAGATGGTTTTTCGTCTGAGATCTAGTCAACAAATGATAAACATGAGAAGAAGAAAAAAACAGCCACAAACAAAAACACGCGGAGAGAATCAGATTAAAGTGAGAAAAACAAACTTCATTCATCACTTTAATCTCACATCACTGCTGCTGTGGACTCACAGACGCCACTCGGAGCCAAAAGTTTAAAGCATTGACGTTATAGCTGAGCCTAAAGAAGTTTGGTATTGACGTCACCGTCAGATCATCTAAGGCGAGTTTGTTCAACTTTAAATAAATATAAAGTTTTTTGTTACAAGGGCGTTTATTAGTGTGCTATGTTTGAGAAAACCTCAAAATGTAATAGTTTACACTTGAGTGATGTTATGGATTTGCTGGAGAACAACTATCTGTAGTGTAGCAGCACTAGCCCACAGTTAGCTAAACTGCTGCTTCCTGCAATAGTCACGTTTTTTACGTTTCCTTTAGCTAACAGCTCCTGGAAGACCCGCATAATATTTGAAAAAACAGCAAGTTTGGGCAAAAGATAGACATAACAAAACATGTATGCAATCTCAGCGATGTCCCAATTGATAGCAGTTGGCATATTAAAAATGCTGACTCAGTCTAACTGTTTGTCGACTCAGCTATTAGGAACCTTCATATTTTCAAAACTATTTCCAGGATGTTTGAAAACAGTAAAATCGACCCTTCAGACCAGGAGAATTACTTAAAACTAAAGCTGTAATCAACCAAAGAAAGTGTTGATCAACTATGGCAATTAAACACAAATATTATATTCAGTAAACCACCGGACGTTGATTAACGTGGACGCTCTCCAATCTTCCTGTCTCCAGCCGGTCTCCAGTAGGTTGGGCGAATCCAAAATGGTGAAAATAAGGAGGGGTGTTCTGAAACAGGCTGTAACCTGTGAAACGAGGGTGCTCTGAAAACACCCCCATTACCACTTGGTACATTCCTCCTTATAAAATTAACCATTGACTGTAAATTGACGCGGAAAAAAAATTGAGTCGACCAATCAGAATTTTGGTCAACTCAGCATGTATCGACCAATAAGTCGACCTGTCGACTTGGACTTTACACTTAACACTTAAAACAGGTTGTAAAAGTGTTAATGTTGCTATAAAGAATGAGTGTGTATGTGGCTCATGGAGCTTTTAGAGCCAGCCTCAAGTGGACATTTGAGGTACTGCAGATTTTGGCACTTCTGCACCAGCATCATATTTCAGTGCTGGAGGTTATGCTTGGTTCATCACCTGGAATAAACCTATAAAAGTATAAAAGTATAATTTCTTGGCTGAGCACAGAGTGTCCACAAAGTTTGTTCAAAAGTTCACAATTAAGCTCTGCCTGTACATAAAAAGCCATAACTCAAAAATGTAAAAACTTTGCTCAGACTGACATAAAAAGACAGATGAGTAGGTCTGCAGAAAAATTGTGCAGTATTTTCCCTGGACATTCAGATGTTTGTGTCTAACTTCGTTTGACTCCAGAGCGTTTTGTCATCCAACAGTCAAATAAAAAGTTCTGCCCATTGTTTTTCTTTGGGAGCACAACTTTAAAGATGAGTTAGCAGTAAAGTTGTTGCAGGGATATTGACTAACAACAAAAGCTGAGTCACATAATTCATTTTATCATTGTCATCGATAGCTCTGCTCCGGTCCCAGTTTATCATCATCATTCACGGTATGGACTCTTTACGATGATGAACATCAGTTATCGAGGATTAAATCTTATTGACTCTCCTTTGCGTGACGTAGTGGGAATGCAGTTCTTTCTGTGGGGAGAAGAAAGCGCTTATAGATTTTAAAGGAAACTTTGTCTGCTTGGCTGATAGCTGGTGGCTGATGGCAGTGACTGATGCCCGGTGGCTGTGGAGGAGCCTGGGGTTTAGGTGGGAGGCAGAGAGACGTGAGGAGCCACCAGATGAGATGAGTTCTCCTGAGTTCTCTCCCTGTCTGCACAGCCGTTTACTCCGAGGAGATAACTGAGCCGGGACAGAGAAAGGAGGATAATGGCAGTGGTTTGATGTTGGTTGTAGGGTGAACTTTCTTAAAGCTGTTGGGAATTTGCTTCAAATTGGTATTGATGCTTATAAACAATCAAGAAAATCTCACTCTGCGTTCACTGAAATACAAGTTAACACTAACCTTGATAATTACAAGGAACACCGATCAAAAAAACGTTCGTACCATTAAGAGTTTATACCATGACTAAGCATATTTGAAGTTACAAGACATTTGAGCTGTTAAATCCTTTACAGTAAAACCTTATCCTGTCGTCCTGCAAATCAGTGCGATGACAACTTCTCTGAGCTTCATCCTTGTTATTCCTCTTTCCACCAGTAGGGGAGAGGCATCTCTCTGCTGTCCATGTCATTCCTACTTATCCTTTAAAATCAGACATTTGTCCTGCTGTTTGACTGGTTTGGTCTAGTTTCTGTTGTTTTGATCAGTTGCTGGTGTAAAAGAGTGAAGACTTCCTAAACAATCACTCTGTTTCCTCATCTAACGTTGGGATTCCATCACATGCAGATCCACTACGCTCCGCTCCGGAATGGCAGGTGGATAAAAAAACCCAAGCATACAGTGCCTACCAGATTCGATCCGCTGCCGCAAGCAGAGGAGAAGCACTTGTGATATTACCAATATTTCTCACGAGATATGGACTAGATCTCACAAAATCTGGCATGTTTCACCGTGAGACATTGAATGAGATCGGCGGTGAATATAAACACCCACACCCCACAACCCTGTCCCCTCCCATTATCACGTGAAGAACAGTTCAAGGTATTGACTTTATTTTATTTTGAAAATTAACCAGATATTTTACTTTGTAGCCACTTACAACTTCCGCTGCTGCTCGTGCTGCACTGCACTGAATTGATGCGATGTGCTGCTGCGTCCTGCAAAAATAGATGCCTTGACTAACCGACTATCTGATCCGACCGCCCGAGCGATCCATAGCAGAGCCGGACGGCTGACGCATTGTGTGGAATCACGCACATTGATTATAATGCTTGCATATTTGATCAGGCTGCCATTCTGTATCTGGTAGAATTTAGCCGTAAATGTCCGTTTTTAAGATCTATTATTCAGATTTCAAATATTTAATGTACTTTTGAGCAAAAATTAAAATCATCACTCATAATTGAGTAAATGGAGCTTGATTTTTCTGGCCTGATGCAGCTTTAAACAGAAATAAAGTAACCCTCACATCTTTAAACTCTGCTGTTTGAGGAGCAGCATCCATAGTTTCTCCCCTCAGTAAATTTAGAGCATCTATCACTTAATTTAATGCATTCTGATGATTATTATGTAACATGAAGTGTTGGAAATTTACAAAATGAAAAAACATTATTATTCCTAATCATTAAAAAATTAGTGATACTCCCTGTGTGAGGCTCACATCAGATCTTTTATTTTTTGTAGATATTCATATTTAAACTAAGTGGTAAATTGTAAATCAGATGACAGAATAAATTAATTAAACAGTGAAGATAAAAAGACTTAATAAACACTACATTTGGCTCTCATTCATGCATTTTAACTTAACATTTGCAGCATAATAAGGCTTAATTACCATTCTGGGAAGGCATCCAAAGGGCATTTTTTCAGTGTTTTTGTATCCTGCAAGTGCAACCAAAGGGCACTTTCCCATGTTTTTTAAAATATAAGGGAACTTCCAGAGGACATTTCTTACATTTTATATACTGAAATAGGTATCCAGATAGTACTGTTTTTATGTTATATTCACTGGAAAGGCATCTAGAGGACGCTGTGTTTGAAGATTTGGATACTGAATGGGTATCCAGATGGTCCTCACAGGAAGTGTATCCAGAGAACAGTTCATCCTGTTTTATCCTGTAAAAGAGCGGCTACTACAGCTAAAAACATTTTTCCTTGCTTGTCAATAAGAAGGAAACCAGAGATTTTATAATGTTTTTTTTTCACACTGAGAGCATCCAACAGTTCACTTCTGCTGTACTTGTACCGCAGAAGAAACTTTTCTGGTGCCCCTCTTCCTGAGTACACCACTGGCTGTTATTTCGCAGTGATCAAGCAGCTATTGCAGCTCTCACAAGACCTGTTGCTAGTGCCTGGATTGCAGGACAGGAGCTTATATTTAAAAAAAAAAAAACTTCCTCTGTGTTGTTAAGGACTCATGCATTGACAAACAGCAAAGACAAAGTTACAGAGCATTTTAAAACGGACATAACAACCACGACTTTGGAAAGTTGTAGAGAGTCTCTGTGACCATCAACATGAAGCACAGGTGAGACTTGTCCTGAAAAATGCCATCAGTGGACATAGACCCTTACTGTATGAATGCACACTGGCTGACCTTAAATTTTACCGGGTTTTTTTTTTTTTTGGTTGTTAATGTTTGCGCCAAAATCGCTGATTGTTACTGTTGGGGTTTTACTTGTTTTTATGCAGAATAAGCTTTGCCAAAAAAACTGGCTCCAGAAAGCAGCCTGCTCCCCCTCAGCTAAAAGATAGCATACAGCAGGTAGAGGGCCAAAGGTATTAAATTGGGGGGGGAAAGGATAATTCTTCAAAACAAATAAAAAAATATAAAAAAATATATATAATATAAAAAATATAAAAAATTCAACAAAAAAAAATCCCCTTTAATCAAACCTGTAACTGTTGAGGGAGGAAGAAAATAATTCTTCAAAAACAAAAAATATAAAGAATACAACAAACAAAAAAGCCTCTGTAATCAAACAAGTAACTATTGAGGGGAAAAGAGAAGAATTCTTCTTCTTCTTCAAAAAAAAAACAACAACAACAAAAAAAACATTTTGTTGTTTTTTTTTTTTTTTTCGTTTTTCTTTTTTTTTGTGTGTGTTAAAAACTCTCTAACCTGTATTTTTGGGGGAAGAAGAGGATAATTCTTCAAAAAACAAAAGGCTTTTTTTGTTAAAAAATCCCTCTTTAATCAAACCAGAAATTATTTTGGGGAAAAAGAGGATAATTCTTCAAAAAAAAAAACATTTTTTCTTTATTTTTTTGTTAAAAACTCTTTAATCAAACCTGTATTAGTTTGGGGGAAGAAGAGGATAATTCTTCAAAAAACAAAGGCTTTTTTTCCTTTTTTTATTTGTTTAAAAAAAAGTAATCAAACTTTTATTGATTTGGGGAAAAGAGGAATAATTATTCCCGTGGATAAAACAGTTAGAAGAACAAAAAACAAAAAAAAGTTTTTTCTGGTAAAACTTTTTAATCAAATTTGTACTCGAAATTATTCCTGTGGGGAAAAAAACTGTTAAAAGAACAAAAAACTTTTAATTTTTTCCTGATTTGGAGATGACAGCCTCTTTCTTTTATAACCGCTGATAAAAGAGGTCAGAAGAACCCATCATGAGTTTGGGAACAAGTACCAGAGGTGGAGCTGCAGGTTTTTAAAAAGCTTGAATCAGGAGGGGTCGGAGAGGCTGTTGTAGTTGTTCGGCTAATTTTGAGGTTAATGTGCTTTTAGGATTAAACTTGATTTTCACACTGTAATTATTAAATTGGAGTGGTTTGAAACATGGTTCATTTTAAAAGCAGCACAACTGTCGGTTCTTTTCTTATTTTTGTGCAGCGAAGATGAAGCCGGAGCGGTCTGTGATCCAAAGAATGAAACGTGAATTTGGTTTTGCTTTCAGGCAGCCGCTTTCTTGAAAATCTCTCTTTAAATTTCAGTATTTGCTCCTTGGACATAACCAGGTGTGTGCTTGTGTGCGAGTGAGGGGTGAGAGAGATGGTGGAGAGGATGACAGAGAGGAAACAAAGAGGGGAAGAAACAAAACGGCAGATAGACAGAGAGGGAGATTATTTACCTCAGTGGGATAAACAGAAAAGGATATAAGATGGAACCAATCTGAATGACAAGCCGACTGATTTCTCCTAATTGGTTTTGACTGTCTCTCTTTGAACCGCTGCAGCTCTGTTTCCAGGCAAAAAGCTATCTCTCTCAATCTGCAGCGCTGCTTAATTCCTCCGACAAAAATCAAACCTCTCTGCACACTGGATTAGCCGCGATTTAATACGATTTGTTTCTGCACACCGGGGGCTTTCATTTCTTACGCCTGGAGCCGAAAGGGAAGCCAAACCTTACTTGAGGATCTTCTTCTGCTCTCCACCTTTCATATCAGAACACCCACACACACACCTCCCACATATCTGCTCCCACCTGCACTCCCACACGGTTGTATAAGAGCAGCAAAAGAAATCACTCTGAATATGTTTGAATATTGTTTAAAATGAGTGAAGATAACCACCACAGCCTGAGAGGAAAGAAAAAAAAAAACATCTCGAATCTTTGATGCAGATTTGCATTTTAAGAGTTTTCTCTGAGCAAGTGAAGTATCATGACATTAGTCTGATTCCTCCGCTTTTTTTTTTCCAAGGTGGCGTCACTTGATCCGAGAAAACTCAACAAGTGGAGCTGATTTGCATCAAAAACGAATGACATTATCTCACCCTGCAGTTTTTTCCTCCCTCCGTTTTGCTTTACGGGAACTAAATCTGATTTCAAGGCTCTGCTGTGGAATAAGTGACTTGTCGAGGGGGGGGGTAGATATTTTGGTACAGCAAGCGCTGCCTGTCAAGACCTCGGAGAAGATGAGCTCTTCACCTGAGTGCCAGTTGCTTTCTCTAAATACCATCCACAAACATCCCAAACCTACAGCAACAGCACCACGCTTTCCTCGCCTTTCCGTCTGCAAAGGCTTTTATTGACAGCTTGCCACTAGATTAGCTGGCTCTTTGCAAAAGGTTAAGAAGTCTCCTTCTGGGCATAAAGCAGGTACAGCATGTTTCATCGGAGGATGCAGACTCGACTCAGATCCCTTGTACCTTTTTCTGTTTTATCTGATCATTTCTTTTGGCAGGAAACCCAGGGAGAGTTTGAGCCAGAGGAAGATGTTGAATTCAGTGACAGTCTTGTGAAACAGCAGCCTTTAACGTGTCGGCGCTTAATTTGTCATGTGAAATATTTACCTGGTTTGTTTTCTTATGAAAAGCCTCTCACTTGAACAGGTGTGACAACAACAGCTTTAATAAAATGATGATGCACAGTTGAAAACCATCGTCACAGATCTTTACATAGACACAGCGAATGCCTGTCACATCTAACTGTGACCACTGCTTATTATAATAATTCAGCATCTATCTGTGTGCTTCTGCAAATCAGCTACAGAACTGTATAAGCCATTTGAAAATACTAACATTCTTATTACGATATTAACTTACTCAGTGCCATTGACGGTTTTTTCCGTTTTTTTGTTTTCCGCCAGAGGGCGCTCCTCCCTAACATGCAACTCAGTTTGGGGTCGTTCTGAACGCAGAAAAGCCGACAAATACATCATAATTATGTTACAATTACAAAAACAAGTACTCGCCAGTAAGAAGTGTGCCATCAAGTGTGCCCATTAGCCGAGTTGTGGAGTGTTTTTTTTCTATGAGGAGAGTAGGTAAATGCCGAAGTCATTAGCCGAGAGCTAACGGTCTTGACGCATCAGCTCCCTTAGGCGCGGTGCTACCGTCTCTGGATCCAGTAGAGATCCCTGTACCGGACCTTCACATCGTCAGCAGACAATCAAAGAAACGATTTTCCGGTGTGTTGTTGTGCCGCCGGTGCTGGTACTGGTGAGCGAGACTGAGCCGGAATTCAGCGACAAACCTGGCGAGGAGGATGTGAGCAGTCCGTGTGGTTTATGCGGCGCCAGGTTCTTGAGAGCCAATGAGACTCCCAGCCTTCGCAAAGTGACCTATCACAATCGAGTGTTGAGGAGTGGTGTCCGAGGAAGGAGGAACTTGATGCCACCGGTTAAGTAGTTTGAAGTGAAATGAAACAGACGCTCAGAGTTCGGCTTGAAAGTCTCTCCTTAATGTTTTTCTCAGGTTTCATTTCCAGATCGGTAAAGATGATATGACCACTGTGCATTGAGTAGGTAATAACTAAACACAGGAGTGGGTTAGAAACTAACTTTTCTTTCTGGTGAAAGGAGAGAATCACCCCTTTCTTTTGAGATATTGCACTTAATTCTAGTCCAAGATATTCTGTGGGTCTTGAAAGATACAGAAATTTCCGTTGCGGTCCCTGGTGGCACTGGGTGAATATTGCATAAATGAACCTGGCACTGAGTTAGTTAACCGTAAAATGAAGGGGACCCAGTGCAGAACCTTGTGGAACACCGTTTGATTGGTTGTCAAAATGCAGAGCGATGGTTTTCCAAAATGATAAATTAAGAGAGAGTGACAAAAACGCTGACCGGGCATGCCATCAAATCCACATCACAGATCCTCTGCAGGAGTAGAATAAGGTCAGAGATGCTGTTTCATGCAGCAACACAGTTAGAATCTCCCTCTGCCTGCACCAGAGCACCCTCAAATGTCTATTTTTCTTTTTTTTTTTAGCTTGTCAACAGATTAGCCGGCTCTTTGCAAAAGGTTAAGAGGTCTCCTTCTGGGCATAAAGCAGGTACAGCATGTTTCATCGGAGGATGTAGACTCGACTCAGATCCCTTGTACCTTTTTCTGTTTTATCTGATCATTTCTTTTGGCAGGAATCCCAGGGAGAGTTTGAGCCAGAGGAAGATGTTGAATTTGATGACAGTTTTGTGAAACACCAGCTTTTAATTTGTTATTGTTTTTACTCCTTATCACTTGATTGAGCTGCGACGGGATCAGATTTGATTGAGATTTAATTAATGAACCAGCCCACTGCACGAGAAGTCACACGTGACAGTCATTGAGACAGAAATGCTGTCAGGAAGTCTGTCAAGCACCAGATAACCGATTCTTCTCACTTGTTAAAACCTAATCACTATGATTTTATCATGGGCTGGTACCCATTATACAGCAGCGGTGATAAAGCAGACATGTAATTAACTCCTTGACATTCAGTTTCACGTTTTTTTCCCCCTGAAAACACTTTAACCCATACTTTCATATCACTCCTCTCCCTGTCTGTTCCTGCTCTTTACGGGAGCTTTATAATATTTGCACAGTGAAAGTAGACATGTTCAAACTTCATCTTTTTATGACTACACCGATCCCTGAAACAGAAATGTCTCGTCTGTCTTGTTCATCACTTTGCACACATTTCTCCAAGATTCAGCCTGACATATTCAGTATTTTAAAACTCTGGGCTTTCCACCAGAGTGAAAATAGTTCTCCGTGGTAAGAGCAGTTTTTGGCTGTGAGCTCTGTGTTTGCACTGGCTGGCACATCATTATGTTTATGAGATTGTTAGCCAAGCTAACAGCATGGCCCTGTTGGTCCATTGGCCTATCGCCTGTTACGGCCAGATTGAAATATCTCAAACACTTTCAGAGGGACTGCTATTATCTATGGTTGGCTTCTACCTGAGGACCAGATAAAGAGTCTCAGGGACTTTGGAGAACTTTGTAACTTTTCTTTACTTCTATCAGAAGGTTATAAATGATTGGTCTGGGTCAAACATCTCAAAAACCATTGTTAACGGATGACTTTCAGCCTGTTACCATGACAACTACATCAGTATTTGAGTGAAAGTCATCAGTTAACAGGATCATTACTTACACCATAACACCTGTGGATTTACTTTCATCATTATAAAACAGTGCTATGATGAAAAATCTCACTCATGTATCCAACTCTTTCAACAATTTAAAAAATAGCAAAGAAATAAAAACTAAAATTGATTATTGTGTCGTTGGCCAGCTAAGAAATAGATACCAACACAAGCAAGAGCTTTGCTTAAGTAAGCTTATGGTTACCTTCTTCGTTGTATCTGTGATTACTAAAAATCGGGTGACCATATTCCAAATCCCCAAAAAGAAGACATGACTACGTGGGGTTGGAGTCACGGAGTTGCTTGTACTTAATTTTGAGAGTTTTTCGGGTCTCATCGAGTGTCTTTTACGTGCTTCTAACTCGGTAAGTCCATGTAACACAAACTCAAAACTTCCATACAAAACCCCGGACATTTGAAGGATTTTATAAACTCCCCCGGACGAAACCAGACAGCCCCCCAAAAAGAGGACATGTCCGGGTAAAAGAGGACATATGGTCACCCTAACTAAACTTGACTTTTACCGAGGAAGAAGCTAAATGCTAATGTCAGCTATGCACCCATGTTATGTTTTCAACTTGAAACGTACCCCGATGTCTGTCCTTCTTTTAACTAATTATTGTGTTTTTAGATGCTTTTCAATGGGAGAGCAGTAACTTAACGTAGTTTATTTTATTTGTTAATATGACTTACAGCCCGTCACACAACAGTAACACATGAAAACAACATTTGAGCTTCACAATCCAGGCATAAAGATGGCAATTATTGCAACAAAGTCGACTGTATTGTATTCCAAAGTGAGCTGCAAAAAGTAGCTAGCATGTTTTCTTGTGAAATGTTAGCATTAGCCAGATCGTTAAATGTGTAATAATGACACCTGATGACCTCAAATCATGAGCAGTGCTCGCAAAGTGGTGCAAAACTGTGTCATCAGCATATCGTAGAGCCTGAAAATACAGAAGTTACATAATAGTTTAATATTAAAAAGGAGGGGACCCAATCCAGAGCCTTGTGGAACGCCATTTGATTAGCATAATTCAGCATTAAGGATGTTTTCTATAATAGTTCGATCTTTTTTTTTTCTCCACCTGAAGACCTGGATACTGACGTTTGTCTCTCCTTGTGTTTCTCTTGCAGTTACTTGCACTAAGGTCCACATCAGCTCCTCTATCTTCCTCTATTTTCTAACACAATACTGATTAAATGTTCTGTTTGATTAGTTTTAGGCACACGGTTTGGTTAATAAAAGACATTGTGGTGTGTGTTAACAAGAAAACTCCACACAGACTTATTCTTTATCTCAAAACTCAATCCAGGCTCTCCTTGGTGAAAGTGTAGCCCATTCATCATCGCCACACACCACCCCGAGTACTCTTTATCTTTCTACTACCTCACTGGACTTCCCACTTCCTGCGCAGCTACACTCTCTGTTTCGGCTTATTTGTGGTTTTAAACTCTATAAAATTGGACCTAGTCATCTTTCACTACATGACAACGCTCCTGTAATTGTATATTTTAGTCAATGCACGTGTTCGCCACACCACACAAGTGAATAGATTAATAAGCAGTACATTATTTTCAAGTCTCAGAGCTCTAAGACAGTTGGGAATAAACAAGCACTTACCGTCCTCCGGGGAATACAGCCTGCATGTTATTAATACCACATGAAGGCAGTAAACACACACACACACACACACACACACACAATGCTGCGCCCCCGTCTCCGGGCCAATCTGTAACAAATATGACATTTTGTTTTGACTGGCGCTCAAACTCTTCAGTCTAATTCTGAACATGTCAGGATGTATTGGAGAGATGCATCATTCCCCCCCAAGTCCCATCAAAACCCAGTCAGTGTTGGCAGATGTATTCTTTGTGACGACTGTATGAATTCATGAATAATACAGCACCCCCCTCTTGGGTTTATGAATATCATTTTGAAACGCTGGGATACGAGGAGTGTGATGCATCGTTGGACGAGTTTGATAGTTTCTGACAGGGGAAGCTGAAATGTAATACAGTTATTATATTCAATACGATTTACATTATTTTGGCGGAGACTCAGCGGATCATGAACTCTAACATACGCTCATTAGTCGAGGTTAAAGACAGAATAACGCTTTTTCACAAATTAGAGGTCAGTTTACATGCAGTAGAGAGTATCAGCGAGTGTACCTAAGCATGAACAGAACTTTTTTATTGACAGTTAAGCTGAAATATGAGCTTTATTGGTCAGATTCACATTATACTTCCGCTTTGATTCCTCTTTAATAGCTTTACGTTAACAAAAAGCCTCCTGTTTCTCATTTTAGTTTATTAAAATATCATTATTTCAGCCTCCGTTTGAAACGCTTCGTTTTCGCTGCTGTCTCTTTAAGACCTACTTTTTTCTGATTGGCCGACTAAGGAGAGTCTATTCCAATGATGTCATTAGTTAGTGAGTCTCATTGAGATATCGTACGATCTCCCAATGAACCGTTTCTGAGGTCTACATCTATTTCTAGGATTTACCTCATAAATTTACCTCAAGTATAAACACCAAACATACTTTCTTCTGATTGGCCAACTAATGAAAGTCTATTGAAATGACATCAATAGTTAGCGAGTCTCAATGAGATATCGTACGATCTCCCAACCAACCATTTTTTCAAGGATTTACCTTGTAAATTTACCTCGAGTATGGACACCAAACATTGTAACTTTGCTTTTTTTGTTGTTAATGTGGAAAAGCATAATACCACCCAACAGAACGTCAAAAATAGACACACTCTGAACCTTGAAAATAACTTTTAACACTCATACATCCTGTCCCAAAGCTCCACCAATTAGCCATCTTTAACTCTTACCTACCGACCCGTCTCCTAGTTCACATATTATTTTCCAAAACAGGTGACAGACGCATTAGCGAGAGGCTTAAAAGCATCTTAAACGGTGAAAATATCTGCTCCTTTCTCACTTTTCAGGGATGATTTTGACAGTTTTGCCAAATAACTAATGTCTCCTGTCAAAGTTCTTCCAGAGAAATCAGAGGATTGTTGATTGAGGTGTAGTTTCGAAAACTTCTGATACACCAAAAGGTAAAATCAAGAAATAATTTGGAGGAAAATTTTGCAGGTTTGTCTCTCAAACATTTGTCCACCTTTATCAAATATGACAAGACATTTTTCAGTGAGTTTTCTTTGTGTGATTGAGTTCTTCTTGTTCCTTCGCTCGCAGCCCGGCAGATTGTCTTGTTTGTGTTTTCATGAGTTTGGTGAATTAGCTTTGTGGTTTTCTTTGTACGCCCTAAATAGCGTTTTGAATGTTTCCTTGAAGGTGTTTACACAAAACAAACTCAGACCTCGCCATGAGACTAACCCGTCCTCTGTCTGCCTCTTCTTCTCCCAGGAGTTCCACGTTTGGCGCTCTCTATGGGCAGGAGGGACTGCCTGCAAGCCGGAGACACCTGCTCCAGCGACGACACCTGCAGCCCGCGACTGCGCACCCTCAGGCAGTGTGTGGCAGGAGACGGCAGCGTGAAGCTGGGGCCCGGGGCGCGAAACCAGTGTGAGAACGCCATGACGGCGCTGCTGTCCACTCCTCTGCACGGCTGCCAGTGTAAACGAGGCATGAAGAAGGAGAAGAACTGCCTGAGTATCTACTGGAGTCTGCACCAGTCCGTGCTGCACGGTGAGATGATGGTTGTGGTTTTAGGAGGAGTGGGCAGCGGCAGGTACAGTACGGCGGCGGGATTATCCAGTGTGTGCCGCCCATTACACATGAATTATTCCTCCACCTCCGCACAGCTTAACAGTAAATTCCGAGCTAAAGAGAAGAGATGATTATGTAAAAATAGTTCAAACCGAGGCTCTAATTCCTTTTGTTCTACCCACACTCATTATATTTGATCACTTCTAGGCTTGTTTCAAACGCTTCCCTCCAACAGTGTCATCTTCTGATCCTCAGTTTGTTTTCCTACATTCACTCTCGCTCTTACACACCGAGAACGCCAAAAAACTAAAAAAGGATCAACAGCAGGGCAAGGTCGGGAGTATTTTCAAATTCTGCAAGTCAAATATAATTAATAAAAGATGGTGTAAAGATTATGTACCCAGTGAGCGAACAATCGAGCGCAGCCGCCTCAGATTCATGTATCGATTGGAGTTATTTCGAGGCCAAAAACATCAATGTGGTACAATCCAAACAACCAGTAGACCGCTGTGATAAGAAAATATGTAAAATAGTCCAAATCCACTCAAACATGTGATATTTTTAAAGATTTAAAGGCGGTCTGATCTTGCTCAAGTTGTCTGGGATCCATCGTATCATGCAAGATCGGGTTTGGATCCTTCGTCCACATAAGCTGCGTTTCCATTACATGTTTTCGCAAAACAAAAGCGATGTTTGTCAAATTTCGACAAAGTACAATTGCGATTTGCGGGTGTTTCCATTGAGGAGATACAAAACATTTTGCGTTTCGGAGCAGCTGTTTCTGTGACCATTACTGCTGTTGCCGCTGCTGTCATCAGAAGACGAAGGCAGCGGGTGATAATTCAAAGACAAAGCCCGTATGTATGGGAGCGGACACGGATGAGGGATTTCTGGGAGAGGATCGTTAATGAGGAATTCACAGACGAATTGTGGAATCAAAACTTCAGGATGACCCGGGATACGTCCTATGAACTGTGATGCTATTGAGCCTCGGGAGGCAGTTCCCACTCGGAAGCATGATCACATGACCCGCTACGTCACGTCAGGTGACGTAGAATTGCGAGAATAGTTTTTCCATTACACTTTTGCGATATACTTCTATATCGTCACGTCTGAAAAACCACTTTTTAGCGGTTTTAGCTGTATTTGAGAGGTTTTTCGAAATTTAGGTGTTTCCATGACCAGTTTTCTATTGCAATATTTAGGTTTTGCGCAAATCTATGGGTAATGAAAACGCAGCTAGAGATGCTCCTGATGTTCGGAGTCCAGGCTGTTTCTAGTGATCCAGATCCTGTGTCTCAGCATGCACCAACCCCTTTTTGCACACAACTGAGCATAGATGCTTTCTGCTGCCATCGGGCACTGACAGATTAAATCTATCTCCCTCCCTCAATAGCAATTTACTCTGCTGTCTATTTGATATGCAGTTATGACCTGCTCCTCACTGAAATCCAGTCATTTAAATGCTCTAAACACAGAAGTGAGTTCCCCAAACATCGAAAATCTTTGACATGCTTTGACTTGCAGATCTTTAAATTATGCTCTATGGGTCTTTGTCAAAGTAATTTTGGGTGTTTGGTATGTTTTGACACGGTTATGAGACCCTTTAGCTTTGATTGCAGCGTTTATTCACTCGTGTTAAATGCGGTTTGGCAAAGACTACACAGCCTCTTTACAGCCCCTTCACTAACCTCACGCCGCTCTGAGAACATACACACTGAAGCGCTGATTGGCAAACTGGTTTTATAACTCAGAAGACGGCTAATTGGTTTTTAACCTCGTGTGACTTCCCTTTTGTTGCTGTGGAGCTGCAGCTTTTCATCGTAGTTGAGGCTTGATTACCAAGTGGCTTCAAACAAACCCGACTCCTAAATAGCACAGGGTGGCCTGGAAACTGCTGACACAGCAAGTCATTATTTTTCATTATGAGATTTATCAAAAACCTTTAATACCCATCAGACCAAGGAACACATTTCTGAGGGTACTTAAGTGACCGGGACCAGAACTGAGAACTGTGAGGAGTTTTCTCTCTGGATTGGGTACATGCACAGTCACAGAGGGGGGCTCTTCTTAGCTTTCGTTTCATTTTTCATGTCATTTTTATAATCTGTAATTGTCCCCATAGGGAAATTTGTCATGGACTCTCCGATGGTCCGCAGTAGAAGGATAGAAGAAGAAGTATCTGACTGCAAGTGAGCTAGCTTTAGCAGCCTGTTTTTAAAGCTAGTCGCTCCTCAATTGAGCCCATACTTCCTGTGATTTTATCCGTTTTCATTCAGCTCTGTAACCTATGATCTACCAAATGTAGCCTGACCTTCAAAATAAAAGCATAGTTTGACAACACAGGATAAAAAAATTCAAAATAAAAGCATGATGAAACGTATTTTTATGAAGTAATGTGTCCTCTAAAGATGTTTTAATCACAGAGCTGATGATAAATCATAAATATGAGTATTATTGGAAATGGATGATGACTCTGCTCTAACCCCAACGGTGGCCATTTTCGCTGTCTGCCAATTCCTACCAGATCCATTTGTGAGGAAAATTTCATGGCGGGTTACGAACGGCGGGAATCACAACAACTCACAAGAATCCACGGATTCACGCAATAACAAGTTGTCTCTGTAAAGACAGCCGCATAGACATATAAGCTGTAGATTGTGTCCTTCCAGGGGAGGGAATCTACTTCTAGACTTCTAGAATCAGCATCTTCTCATCAATGGTGTCATCGGAGTAAAATTATGTCTTTAAACCTTTCACTCGTTTGTCCCCGCCAGTTTGAATGGTGTGAAATGCAATCCTCTTGTTTTATTCTGAAAAGAAGCCGGATGTTTTATTTTGTGTCTGTGCCCGACTTCCTTTTCAGCACGGGTTAATCTGTGCCGAACTTACCCGGCATGCTCCAGCGTCCGGAAAAAATAGAACTCTTCTGACCAGCTGCGGAGTCTGGTTATCCGCAGCGGAACGGAAAGAAGCCGATGGAAATTGCCATATTATCTTAAATGGTTACAATCAGCTGTGATCAGCGGATACGGCTTTTTCGTAGCCGTTCCGGATGTGGTGGAAATCGGGGGTAACTTGCGCATTCCCGTTCAGAAACGCCGAACTGTCCCTTTAAGTTTCAAACTTTTATGACTCTGATATTCCAGGAAACTTCAGGAGACGATCTCTGCTGTTAAAGAAATAAAAAATAAAAACAAGCTCAGAGCAACATTTATTTCAGTTGTCATGACAACAAGACTAATCTCTCCCCTTTGTTCGGCAGGACTCAGCCTGGTGGAGAGCTACCCGTATGAACCAGAGGAGAGGGGCTCCGACTACGTCCGTCTGGCCTCCATTGCTGCAGGTGAGTGGGCGAACTGGCACAGCTACAAGAGTTTCTGCTCCCTCGTTCGCTCTCTCCGACCGCGCACGGGGGAAAATAAGTTCTTTACATAATGAAAAGCTTCCATTTTTCAGAGGAGTTAAAGAGGTGCAAAAGAAAAGGGCAAATAGAGCTGTTATCGGGAGGTGTTTGGAAGGAGCAGCCGAGTGGATCTGCAGGTGTGTCTGCTGCATCTGATGAGTAACAACCCACTCTTGGCTTCTGTCTTGCCTCTGAGCCCTTGGGCAAGCCGCAGGGCTGGTGTGTGCTGCTGTTAGCCCCCGAGGCACAGATTAATTACCTATTTACTCTAATGCAGCAGGAAGCCACAAAACCAAGGGGTTAGAAAGACAAAGATTGTGAAGAACAGACAGAAAAGGCATCGCAAGGGGTGCAAAGGAGCAGAAAGAAGTGGCAGACAGACAGATCTGGTTTGTTTACTCAGACTACACTGCATTTTTTTCCTCTTGTTGGGGGTTTGGGAAAGAGAGAGGCTGCACACAAATGAGGAGTTACTTTTTTTCCTTCCACTGGAGAGGACAGAAAGTCAAGTGTTTTGTTTTCTGCGACAGCAATTATTCTCTGGATGAGTGAGGCTGAGATGGAGACTCTGCAGAACTTAAATAATGACTTAAATGAAGTGATTAGTATGGATGGCCTTCATGGATTTCATAGAGCATAATGATAAATGTCCTAAACGCACACAAAGTTTAAACGAGAGGATAATGAAGGTCTCTGAGGGGACGCTGCTCAGTGTGGACGCTTAAAGACGACACAGAGTGGCCTTAAAAAAAGAGATGATACTCAAATGAGTTATTGATTATTTCAAGATCATTTTAAGAGACACATGTTTTGGAGAACTCCTCACAGCTTCGATTAAGAATCACTCCAGCTGTTCATTCTAAGGCATCTGTTTCAAGGTACCCTTAAGGTGCCCCCTGTCATTGATTTAACCAGTTTTGCACCATCTTATGTCATTTAGTAGCTTTTATTACCTTTCAGTTTTTTAAGGGTACAGAGTTAAGGAACCCTAAAATATTGTTAAAGGCAGCTCTTTAAAGGGATATTACGGCATTAAATCAAGTTGAGGTCAAACACACTATAACAACACTGCAGCGGGGTGACGCAGCTCAAGGAAGAACATTTATGATCATTTCTTCATGGAAATACAATCAGACCGAGGTCTAAGGCATAAGAACTACCGTGTCTGCAGTGTAAAATGATTAATATGATGATTATAATTTCAAGGAAATGATATAGAAATTATCAGAAATGTTCTTCCTTGAGCTGCGTCACCCCACTGCAGTCGATGGAGGTCTTCATACAAACAAGCGGCTGCTGGAAGAGAGACGATGAGTTGTGTTTAGTCTCTTTGCTAAAGAAATCAGTCAAAGTTAAAAAGATGTTTGGTGTCTAGTACTATGTCTGTGACCCTACATGTCCTGTTGATGAAGTTAGGTGCTGTTCTGGTCATTATTTGTGGCTATAGAGTGGCGTTTTGGTTGAGCACGTGGCTCTCTGTGTATTGCTATCCTGCAGTCATTACTAAAGTTGGTATAACTAGAGAAGCAAGCAGTCGGCAACATTCATCTCTCGACGGGGTGTCTAACTCGGTGTTACAGTGTGTTTGACCCTTTAAGGTAGTCACACCTCCAGCATGTATTCAAAGGTACTCTGTGCAACTGTTTCAAGGAACCCTTTCAGCCATGATGCCCTTCAGCTCCAGTTTGAACACAATCTTTGCAGTCTGTTTTGTGGTACCCTTCGGAATATTTTAAAGATTTTTCTTGGTAAAAAATTAACCCAGCTTTTAAGTGAAAGTCCCACCTTATATGACTCGATTTATCCACTCTCATCCGGCTCTTTTGGACTTTTTCCCACAAGACCTGACTTAGCTGCACAGACTCACCAAAGCTGCTATGAATTTACAAATATTGAATCAGTGTTTTTGTGTATTTAATGTGAGTTGTGGTGTATAACTTATTTGTTGGTAAAAGTAGGAGCAGTGAGTGCGAACAGTCCCGTCATGTTGAAGTAAAACACTGAGCTGCAGCTGCTCAGCAGAGAATACGCTGAAGCTGACGGTGACACACTTTCTCAAAATAGGATCTGCTGTGATGTTTCTTTTTTTTTCTCTCTCTCTGTCAGGGGATTAAAGGTGTCCATGAGATATAAAAGTTGCATGAGGTAGTTTTGTATGTTGGCAGGTCTTAATGGCAGTGAGACGTTGTTGTCAGATACTACAGACAGTATGATTTGAAACCTGAAGTAATGGAAGATGGCATCAGCAAATTGCCGGTGCTTTCATTATACCGCAGGGATGTGGAGGAGAATGATGAAGCTTCGTATGAGGCGGATTCAAGAGACAGTTTGCATGATTGCATTAGAGGTAAAGTCAGGTTATGTTAAGGATATGAAGAAATTACACATGAGTATCACTTTAGAGATCAGGAGCAGGGAAACTCTATTGTACCATATCAAACTAAAACACAGTAAAATAATCACTCTGGAGACTTCCATGGAGGTTAAACTGTTATTATTACTATTATAGAAGTATTGGAAGTATTTGCTGTCCATGTATCCTTAATCTAAGACTTTTAGTAAAAGAGTATTTGATCTGTGGGACAGTGGGACCTGAGCGCTAGTCTGGATAACAAAAGCAGCATTTAGCTTAAACTTCTCTTCAAGAAAGAAAGTGAAAAAACAGGAGAAGAAATAACATTCATGCAGTCAGATTGACAGCTCAACCAATCAGCATGCTAGTTCACCGCAGGTCGATTAGGATGAAACCTTCAATTAATTTTAACCACATAAAGGGACAGGAGGGATGAGGGGGTCACTGATGGTTTTTGCTTTCTGCAGAAATCAACGTTGATACAATAAGAAAGCTCGTCGAGTTGTTTTCTTACCGTCTCCACACACCAAGCGCGAGTAAAATCATTCGCACTCGTACTACTCTGGCGGCGCGAATGATGCGAATTGGGCGGTAGCTGAAAATGTCTTAACTTGAGTGGATATTCAAGTCGCGATAACTAATCAGCACAAAGGTTGCTGGGTGATATATGAAAACAGACAGTTGTTCACTGGTGTCGGTGTGTAGGTACCTCAAATTATATGATACCTTTTCTCTCAATCACCGAAACTGATATAAAAAGGAACTCGCCTGGAGGAAAGTGAGTGAGAAGGTCAAATTACCTGGTAACTCGTACAAAACCTTTGTCTATCACTTATACTATTATATATATACTTATACTATTCATTCAAGCGTCTAGATTCGCGCGAATTAAGCGAGTAGATGATTTTACTCGCGCTTCATGTGAGCGCCCCATTTAGTGTTGTGTTGCTGCTAAAAGAAGGTGAAACATGTAAGGCTGATGGTCACAAATAGATTGATTTGTGTAGTTGTATAGATTTAGACGAAGGCTTGAGGGAAACGATTTTGCTTCTTAACAACTGAGTAGCTCGATTTATCGGAGGAACCCTTTCATTAGTGCTTCTATGTGTCGAATTATTGACAACATATCACATCAGCCTGCTGTTCTCTTGAGATTACTAACCCCCAAGTGCTCCTGTCTTCCTGAGTCAAGAGCTGAACACATGATGCACGTCTTCAAACTTCCTCATCTAACTGTTGATTGTAGTTTTTAAAACACAAACATATAATCTACAAGAAAATCCCCAAATCTCCTCAAACAGGCGTGATCGTGTGTTTTTGTGACCTCATGCTTACGCTTGTTAAAACGCCACCGCTCAATTTGGGCTGCTGTGAATTACAGCGGCGGCGGACCTGCACTGTACAGCCCCCTCGTAAATTTCGCTCCAGCGACTCCGCGGGAGGTCAAAGTTGACATCTATGCCATGCATCTCCAAAAGCGGACTGCCAAAACAGCGAAGAAGTGATTAATGGATGTTTTTCCGCCCTTATAGCATCTCTCCCTCAAACTGAGTAATGACCCTTTTCAAAGACCCAAGCTGGAGCCACCGCTCATCATATTCTTAAGAGTATTCAAACAACACATCACTTCACCTTCAGCTAATTAATCAGTTGACTTTAAAGAAGTCAGTGGTATTAAGAAAGTGCTTTAGTGTTGACTCATTAGATGTTCTGCACCAAGAAAAGGAGCTTGAAGCATCATTTGCTTTAAAGACAGAGCGAATCGTTCACTGTTTCCTGGAGCAGACACCCCGGCTGTGAGGGAGACGCCAGTTTTCTTTTCTTTTGGTGTTTAAAGGCAGAGGAGGCAACCTTGGAGGAATCAGTCATCCGTTTTTCTCTGTGATTGTTCTTGGACTGGTTGGCTATAGTTAAAGCTTGTGGATGGCATCACTCACACACAAAAAGAGCATGGCAAGAATCAAACCCCATCAGTCCCAATCAATTCACGATATCCTTATATTTACAAAGGCTGTGTCCGAAATGAGTCACTCAATCCCTAACCCCTAACCTCCATATGGGATTTTACTATATAGTTGACTATGTAGTGAACTCAATTACCAGAGGTTTCGGACACTACATGGCAAGACGCAATGTATGACGGGATGCCCGCCACTGGTGAGTGACCAATCTGATGGTCACTACATTTTGCAATGCTTTATGGGAAATTTTCAGTCGCCTATATTGGGCACTGGAATTGATCACTGAGATTTCAGACACCCCTCAAAATGGCGCGAACCCCCATGTAGTCACCTATATAGGGGTTAGGGATCCATTTCGGACACAGCCAAAGACTCAACCATCTTGTAGAATCAGATCTACCCAAGATTATCCCATCTTGATCTGTTTTGAGTGTTTCACAAGGAAAATACTTCCTGTAACAGGCAGAAACCCCAAGCAGAACCAGACTATTTACAGGAACATAGGGCTGTAATCAACCAAAGCAATACTTGGTCGACTAAAACCTTGAAGTTTTCAACCAAAATCGACTAATTGGGTGTATTTTTCAACTCTGACGGCAAACAGTTCTGCGGCAGTGGACAACGTGGCTTGGCGGGGTGAAAATATACGGATATCAGCACAGGAAGACAATGAAACACAAAAGGTTCAGATATAAATATTTAGTAAACCACCAGACGTTGACTAACATGGAAGCTCTTCAATCTTCTCATCTCTAGTCGGTCTCCAGTGGGTTGGGCAAATTCACAAAACAAGGGGGGTGTTCTGAGACAGGTTGTTACCTGTGCTCTGAAAACACCCCTATCAGCACTTGTTACGTTCCTCCTGATGAAATTAACCATAAACTGTAAATTGACACGGAAAAAAATCAAGTCGACCAATCAGAATTTTGGTCGACTCAGCATGTATCGACCAATAAGTCGACTAGGACTTTACAGCCCTGAAGAAACAGCATTTTAATCATGTTAGACGTCAATTATCTGGCACCCGATCATCACCAGTCCATCAGAGGTCTACGTAAAGACAGATTAGCCTAAACAGGCCAAATGCAATCCAGGTTATAGACTCTCTAGGTCCTCTAGGTTCATGTCAGTCCTAAACACGTTTATGACTGACCAAGAAGTCCCAGAAAACACCCGTTAGAAACTTCTCCATAGTTTGAGGAACTTTGAGGAGCATCCCTCTTTTCTAATTGAATCCACATCACCTGGACTCTGAACTCTGTTAAATCCCAGAACCCGTTTAGAGGAACCTTTTCTTCAGGGTTAGTACTCCTCAGGCACAAAAGGGACTGCAGAAACGCTAAATTTATACGGCGACTCTGAGGGTAAACCTCCAGAAACTGAACGCCGGGATTCACTGTTGTGGTTTTAAGGAGCCAAAAACAACAGAGCGCGTCGCTGTCCAAACACTAACAGACTTCTCTGTTGATTTAAAATTTAGATATGTGACGATGAATATTGCAAAACCAAAACGACGACTGCAGAACAAGTGAGCGGGTGAATGCATTTGGCCTCTGGTGGCCTGAGCGAGCGGCGGCTCAGAGCTGTCGTTTTATTGGACGGCGCGAGGTGTAGGTGTGGGTACGGCGTGAATGCGAAGCAGGGTGTTGTTGCATAAGAGCGTGCACGCTCAGCAGGTCTCTCCTTAATAAATAATGGCTTCTAGAAACACAATGACAACTCAGAAAAACGTATGTGCATATTTTCATTGCTTGTGGCCACTCAGTGCGATTTGTCATCCCTCCCCGCTGCTCCTTCAGGTCCTCCAATCCTCCCCCCTCAGCTTCTTAGCAGTTAAGTTGGGAATAACCCGTGCCTTGTGATAGGTTGTTATCTTGCTCTCCAAGGCCATTCATATTTTATGTGACAGCTTGGTGAGAGCCGGACTCACCAGGAGACACAACTACAGGCAGTTTACAAACTAATGAGCAGAGTTATCTGCCAGAGGAGCTGAGCGTCATCATGTCTGTATCGACTGTCAGGTCAGCGGGGAAAAAACACACACACGTACACACACACACACATATACTCACACACACACACGCCCGATGCTGAATTGGGAAATAATGTGGCCAAAACAAAAGATGGCTTGGAAAGGGGGCCACCGCAGAGGTGGCTCATTACTGCTGGAGTCAGAGGGAGCATGGGCGCTGAGGGAGGCGAGGATAGACAAAGTTCAGGAAGGAGGGATGCTGAAGGAGGAGAAAGAGGAGACAGATGGAGTGGGGGGGGGGTGATGGCAGCCTTGAGAGCAGCAGAAACTCGGCGAGCGAAGACGGCAGCGAGGGCAGGAGGGAGCGAGGTGAGTGAGGGATGGACCCAGATGTAGGGGGGCGGTGTTTGAAGGATGGATGGATGGATGAAGAGGAAGGAGCAGTAATTACAGGCTTTGTTGTACAGTTGGAGAGATGGAGGAGCGGCTTTTTCAGCACCGCCACTCTGCATTAACCCAGAGGAATGAAATATTCAGCCATTAGGCCTCTGCTGAAACACACCCAGAGCCCGGGCTCATCCAACATTTACACCCCGTTCATGTTCTATTCATTACGAGAGGGCCTATTACATATAATCATCTTTTTGGTTTAGTTTGTTCTTCAAGACACACTCAGACACTTATTTTTATCTGTAAATGCAACACTGCCTCTGAGCGTGGAGGTGAGAGTGGCGAGTCAATACTGCCTCCAATTAGGTCTCGAAATCATTGGTAAACATTGCCTGGGATTTGATTTTCTCAGACCACACAGAGGGATGAAATGCTTTCTTCCCCCCTGTTTGTGTTTTTTTCTCCTTTTAGAGTCAGAAGTAACAACCGTGAACCGCTGCCTGGATGCTGCCAAGGCCTGTAACATCGATGAGACGTGTCAGAAGCTTCGTACCGAGTATGTCTCGTCCTGCATCCAGCCCTCGGCCCGCTCGGGGCCGTGTAACCGACCAAAGTGCAACAAGGCGCTGAGGAAGTTCTTTGACCGGGTTCCCCCTGACTACACCCACGAGCTGCTGTTCTGCCCCTGCACTGACACGGCCTGTGCAGAGCGCCGCCGGCAAACCATCGTGCCCTCCTGCTCCTACGAGGACAAAGAGAAGCCCAACTGTCTGGCCCAGCTGCGGATCTGCAAAGCGGACTATGTGTGCAGGTAGGAATTATGAATGTCGGACATGATTAAGTCTTCTGGACAGCAAAGGGTTTCTGAACTATTCTCTAACCAAACAGAGAAAACCAAGTGTCAATGCTAACTTTGGCAACCAACAAACAACCTTAAAGGCGGGTAGTCAGGATCTGAGGAAGTTCCAGTTTTTGGGAGAAATCTTGGATGTAAACTCTACCCCTCCCAACCAGTTTCTCCACCTCTCCCCTTCCTCTCTGCTCCATCAAGCCCTGCCCACAAACAGACGCTCCTGCTCGCTCGTATCGTTCCAATTAAATTCAGATATAATGCAGATAAATACTTCAGATCATTACAAATGGGGCCCAGTCAAGGTGAAAGTAAACAGCATTGGTGCTACTGTAGATGCCAACAGACTACCAGCAAACACAATGTTTGCAGGACTTCTACAACGAGGATAAAGTGACATAGTCCAGGACCCGAGGTCGACAGTTTGGCGATGGCGCTACAACACGCTACAGCAGGTCCGTTTAACAAGAAACACTTCTGTTACAGACACTTGACTTACTTTGTTAAAGAGGTTTACCTGTCCAGCAGAAAGGTTACAGGGTCGGTAAGATCCCCAACGACCCCCATCGTTTATGTTGACCCGGCGTTTTAGCTCTTGTCTGGTCTACCTCCTCTTTAAGCGCCCGTTATTCCTCCAGAGTCTCCGGTATTTACTTTGTTTTCTTGCTTGTGTCGGCAGTCGTGGCCAAAGGAGGATTCAGACAATTTTCCGAACTTTCTGGTTGGTTTCTACTGTCAGATATTGTAGCACGCTAACTTTGTTTGGGCTCTTGAACGACACGGAGGAGCAGCGTCTGCCTCACAATCAATCAGGTTAGAGGAGGTGGAGAACGGCTTTGTTTACAGTCAGAAAGAGCAGGCTGTTAAAAAATTTTTAAATGTTGACTACACAGACATGGCAAAACACAGGGATATCGTTATATTACCAAATCTCATCAATAACTAATAACTATTGACTGATAATAAAAGCTTTTTTGTAAAAACACCACAAAAAAAGATGCTTCTTTAACAGAATCCTGCCCACCCCAACGTTTAAGGTGCCATCTTAATTTTCTTTCACCAGGCACTAGTTCAAATTACATCAGGCGTTTTGTTTCATATCATAACACAATGTTTACAAAAACGGCTTGAGACTAGCTCATACAGTTATCGTAACTCCTGGGTGCTTAAATGCTCTGATCTACCTAGATCTAGAGACAAATTCAAGTATCTCCTCAGACTCCAAGTTACGTCTTATGCTCTACACCTCCTCTTTGTCTAGACTTTTTTGTCGTACATAGCATTTTCCTATGAGCATTTGGCTAACTAGCTTGCTAACTGATAGTTTGCGCAGTTAGCTAGCTCAAATGTTTTCGTCTTGCTCAGTTGTAAGTTACCAGCTCGTCCTGATTCACCAAAATTCAAGTATCAAACTTCTTCCTCTGTAGCGAGCTTTAACAGTAAGTTACCGTAAAATTCAGCAGGAATTATAACTTACGAACTTGGGTCTTTTCTTTTGAAGTTCGTCAGTAGAAGCGAGTGTCTTTAATCGAATCACACCAGCGTTAAGTTCCTCATTAATTATTTTGTTTAAAGGGTCGTCCTGCCGCGCCGACTGTCCCTCAGGACAATAAATGGCGTTGTGTTTCATGGCGGATCCGTCTGGCCAGTATAATATGCTCATTTAGATTCAATTAGTCAGCTGTGTTTAATGAATTCAATTGTTATCCTCATTAACCATGTTTAATTAGTTCAGTTAAAATCTGTATTCATTTTCTAAAGGGAGCAGCTAGGCAACAAGCAGCCCTGTGAAATAGTCATTATTAGAGCGCCGCTTATCATCGGGGATTCACACATGACTCTCCTGCCAAAGTGCTGTGGAAATATTTATTAATGTGCAGCCGAGGCATCATCAGGATCAGTAAGTAGTTTTCAAAACACTGACCCTGTGTACAGAAGGAGTTATTTAAATAAGAATATCTAATCAGCGTGAAATCTTTCATAAAAGAAAAGAAAGATTCGGATTGATTGTAGACGTGCAATCAGAAAACTAACAACGTCTAATGAGGTTGTTAAAATTCAAAGGGTGCGAGTCTGTCTATCACTGGAGACCAAAAACATGGAGTTCTCATAGCGATCCTGTCAGCCCTCCTCTCTCTCTCTGACAGCGAACGGTCGCTCGCGTTTAATCAAGTTCCTCTTCGAATGTCAGAAAGACAAAGGGCTTCATCTGTCACGGCTATCGATCAGGCATCATTCCCCGCCGCTGCCCCCGATGGATGGAGTATCTCAAGGCCCCTGTGCAGCCTGCCAATCCTGCACCAGTCATCCGGCATTAACTGGCAGCCTGCAGAGGATGCCTCCGCTCAGAGCGCGGCCTATGAGTTCTACGTCGACATTATAATGACATGACAAACGAGGGGAGAGCGGGGAGTTGCGTTGCCCTAGGGGGATCCTGTTACAAATGCCAGTCGACGGCAGCCGATGATGCGGCGTGATGGGCGCCGTAGCCTTGCACGATCATAGTGATGATGACGATGATGGGGTTAGCTGGCAGGAAAGGTGAAGGAGGGAAAGCAGAGCGGTGGTGGGAGGACGTATTTCTATGGAAGATCCATATTTGTCTAATCTGCTGGCTGCCCGGCCTGCCAGACAGTGCCCACGGTATTTAGAGAGCAGAGCCAAGGCCTTTCTGTGCCCCTCATTGACTCTTTACAGCCTGGCAGCCGTCCATGAGCCAACTTTCTTGGGAAAGTGAGGAAAGAAAAGAAAGAAAAAGAAGGATGAATGTCACTTAGGGTGACTGGGGCGCTGCAGAGCGGCGGATCTTGAAAGTTGGAGGGAGTTGATGTAGGAGTATGGGTAGGCAGATGAGCGTTTTGGGTTTGCACATCCTTTCAGGCCACCCCTCGGTGTCACGATGCGAGCAGCAGCCAAGTAAATGATGGATGGCGTGTTATTGCTCCCACAGGTCCCGCTGGGCGCAGTTCCAGTATGACTGCCAACCTTCGGAGGACAGCGCCAGTGGCTGCAAGCAGGAGAACTACGGAGCGTGTCTTCTTGCATACACCGGCCTGATAGGTAAGAATTCGGTCCGTCTCCAGAGGTCTTCATCTGTCAGGAATGATGGGCCAGAGCCGTAATAGATCTGGGGCATTAGTTTGAAAACCCAACTGGACTATAGATTCTTTTGAAAAGTATCTGAGTTGTTTTCGCCCAAAGATTTCTCAGACTTGACTTGTTGAACGTCCTTCAGATCAAACAGACTGATTCTCCCTGTTGCGTCTAAAATCGTCATTTTATTGATGGTTTTATACGCAACATATAAGTTCTAGTATACCGTTAATCTACCACAGAACAGGATAATTTGCTCATGTCGTTCGAGTCTTCTGATCAGTGTTGATTTTCAGTAAAGAAACTGACGCCTACGACTCATCATCAGCCTTTTCCATCCTGACAAAGATGCTAAAAATGTATGAATGATGTGAAAATCTCAAACAAATCCACGTTGAGTTTCAGTTAATGTAATGAGACAGGAGTAAAATGTTCGAAACTCTTGAAACGTTTCCCTGCTGTGCCTCAAAACTATCAAAGTAAGAGCAAATAATCTCTGCAGCAGTCTGAGCAAAGTGACTCGACCAAAGATTTTTGAGTTTTCATCAGCGAAACAGACAAAAATTAGTCTTCTAACTCTTGGAAAAGTCACTTACTTTGTAAAAACATACTTTTATTTCTCCGGTTGTCGTATTTTCGCGGCCTGTCATTTACATTTTAATGGTATTGCTCAGTTAGACGCTCTGTCGTGCCCTTTTACCCTTTTGCCCTTTTCCTTTTAATGTGTAACGTTCCTGTGCAGCGCTGCGTGACTCATCCCTGTGGGAGTGCTTTATGAACACATTTACCTCATGTTGGAGAAGAGAGACACACAGAACCGAAACATACCGGATCAGAACACAACTTTCAAAAATATGTTTATGTTAATGCTGTCAAATAATAAAAAATTCAATCAGATTAATCGCAGGGTTGCCGTAGATTAATTGCGATTAATCGCGATTAATCGCGATTAAATATGTTTCATTTTTAATCGATATTAACTGGGTTTCATTTTCAAAATCAGAATCACTTTATTGATTCCAAACTGGGAAAGCTTTTTCCTAGTGAGCCAAAAAAATATTTAAGAATATAAGAAAAGACACATATCAAGAATTACCCAAACAAAAAATATTTAAAAAATATATCAGTATATACAACTTGCATTTTCCCAAAACTTTCTATACACTAAAGTACCACTCCGAAGTTTTTACCAAGAACTGGGTTACCTGTGTTATTTTCAAGGGCTTTACTTTTGCTGAACTCAAGTAGATCATTAGCAATTCGCCTCTGAGTCGTGGGCGACGTTTGGGTCTGCCGCAGATTTACAGTGATTTGAATGAAGAAAAACTCAGAAATGCAATTTTGCATGTAGTTTTCTCATGATTTGTCCTGTAGCATCAGAAAAATAACATATGAACACATAAAAAAACAAGAAAAACATGATTTTCATCAGAGTGGGTCTTTAAATACAGAATATAATACTTATTGGGCTTTTCATGCTATAATTTGAAAAAAGAAATTATGCGTTCAATTATGCACAAAGAGACTCAGTAAGGAAGGGGATATAAATGCACTTAACATGTTAATCAAACACCAATGCTTTGTGTCAATGTGGTATTTAAAGCTGGAAGTGCTTCAGTGAAAAGAAAACTCCTTCCTGCAGAGTGTGAATAATACTTAATGCTGGTCGACTGTTTTAGTTTTCATACTTACATTTCTGATGGAGAGGGCCAGTGTGCTGTTTAGCGTCTTCCAAATTGAGTTGTTTGGTTCTGCAGCCCGTTATTACCAGATCAACTGCCCGTTTGCTCATAAGTGATGGTAACTTCACTTGGACAAACTGTCTGAAATGCATCACCAGAGATGTTTTTTTCAGGGACTTTAAGTCATTCTGATATTTGTCTTCATATTTGACCCTTTTTGTCACTTTTTCTGTCGTTGTTAAAGGACCTGGGATATACCGGCGTAGAATGAAGTTAGGGTCAAACACACAGTAACACCGAGTTAGACACCCCGTCGAGAGATGAATGTTGCCGACCGCTTGCTTCTCTAGTTATACCAACTTTAGTAACGACCGCACTATAGCAATACAGAGGGCCACGCGCTCAAGACCTCCGGGTGAGTCCATTATAGACTACAGCGGGGTGACGCAGCTCAAGGAAGAACATTTATGATCATTTCTTCATGGAAATTCAATCAGACCGAGACGCTAAGGCAGAAGAACTACCGCGTCTGTGGAGCAAAGTGATTAATATGATGATTATTACTTTAAGCAAATGATAAAGAAATTATCATAAATGTTCTTCCTTGAGCTGCGTCACCCCGCTGTAGTCTGTAATGGACTCACCCGGAGGTCTTCGTACAAACAAGCGGCTGCTGGAAGAGAGTAGGTGAGTTGTGTTAAGTCTCTCTGTTAAAGAAATGAGTCAAAGTTAAAAAGATGTTTGGTGTCTAGTACTATGGCTGTGACCCTATATGTCCTGTTGATGAAGTTAGGTGCTGTTCTGAGCATTATTTGTGGCTATAGAGTGGCGTTTTGGTTGAGGTTTGTTTATGGCTCCTCAGACCGCTGTGTATTGCTATCCTGCGGTCGTTACTAAAGTTGGTATAACTAGAGAAGCAAGCGGTCAGCAACATTCATCTCTGGAGGGGGTGTCTAACTCTGTGTTACAGTGGTTTTGACCCTAACTTAAATTTACGCTGGAATATCCCTTTAAATTGAATCACACCGTCACGGCCTGCTCCCAATAGTTCACCTTTGTTTCTGTTTCACCATGAAATAGATAAAATCCATCTCTCCTGCTTCCGCTGATTCACCTCACACTCTGACTTTAAGAGTTTAGATTTAAGATTTGAATATTATACCACAAGTTAAATGCACAATGCTCAGTTTTTCTGTCAGTTAAACTGATGTAAATGATGAAAACTGGACCCCAAAAAAAATCATAATAAAAATCTTGACCGGTCACCAGTCCTTGCATTTTAAAGACCTCTCTCTTTCTCTGCCAGCTCTGGCTCACCCACCTCCTGTGATGGATGGGGAAGAAATAGGGTTTCAGAGAGGAGGGGGGAGGCGGAGAGCAGACAAGAGCTCTGAACAGGACTCCAAAGAATGAATCAAGGATTGTGATGAGAAGCGTGGTTCAGCAATCGATGGAGCGCTGATTAATGTGGCTGCAGCATGAGCCGGCCAAGTCGTTGGCATTATAAGTAGTGCAATTACAACTATTGACCGCTGTTTTGTGAGAATTATCCTTGACGTGGTGATGAGTGGGTGCCGGCGGAGGCGTAGAGCGTGGCTTGTTGTACTTGTGATAAAAACTTCGCCAAAGATCACACAATGCACAAAAGGTTGTTAAAAACCACTCGGTTTAATGTGTCATTATAGGGCAACAGTGCCGCCCTGAACTGCTGCGAAAAGAGCAAAAAGAAAACGAGGTTGTTTGGTTTGCGAGGGACTGGAGAAGACAGATTAAGGGAGAAAGGGAGAGAAAGCTTTGCAGCGGTGATTGGCCGTTCTAGACAACTGAAGTAGAAGTGAGACGCTGAGGTGTTGTTGTTTGGAAGTCTGGGACCTGAAA
The DNA here is from genome assembly GCA_962446985.1 of Xyrichtys novacula. Lineage (NCBI taxonomy): Eukaryota > Metazoa > Chordata > Actinopteri > Labriformes > Labridae > Xyrichtys > Xyrichtys novacula. Next base: position 26,766,311 of record OY660878.1, read on the forward strand.
AATCGATGGAGGTGAATCAGAACTTTTTTTTTTTTTTTGCCCAGTGCCTCAAAGTGCAGCAATTCTGTTTCCCACATCTTTTTAAAGAAGAATACAAGCTACAAGGCTATATTACCCTTCCCCGAAAAGTGACTTCCCAATCATTTCATGCTGAAAGCTCCAAAGGCAGAAGAAATAAAAAGAAAGAATACACCTGAGAGACTTCTGCTGCGGCGCCTGAACTCTGCCCCGCAGGCTGCAGCACTTCACCAAACTGTCCGGCTCCGCATGTCAGAAAAACCAGAGAACAACCGCTGCTGCGCTCGCGGTCTGATCTGCTGTAGCATCAAATGAGGCGCTCCGACTGATCATAGAGGGGAAGCTGTGCATGAAAGCGTCTCCATTTCTCTTTTTAATGCAGAAATATAATAAATGCATCCACACGGGGACTCACATTTCAAAATAATTGCCTGTCAGGCACTATCAGAGTATTTTTAGCAAATGTTTGTGTTTTCTTCTCCCAGACGTTACTCTGAAAGCTGGAAATAAACACAGCCAAGTCTTCTTCTTTGTGGCTCCTTTATGTCAGGCCCTGTCAGGAGTTGGGATTGAACCAGTTTGATCAGCGGGCTGCTTAACTAACCTGTCAGTCTGTGTCTCTGTTCACTCTGCTTTCATCTCCTCTTCCTATTAAACTCATCGCTCTGTCTTTTTCAGGGAATACATTTAAATGCACGGTAATAACTCTCTCTAAACCTGATTAGAGGATCGCTGCGAGAATGGAAATTGCCATGTAAACACCTTAATTTGATTATCATAATCATGGTAAGGTCATAATCAGGCTAAACGTAATGAGATTAAATCAGGCAATTCTCCGCTCAGACATTTTTATTTGGAGAGACAGTCGGCTCCACGTTTCTTTATTTCAAACTTTTATTGTGATGAACTGTTAACAGAGGAAAAAAAGGCTCAAACGGCCCGAGGAGGCAAAGGATTATCTTCAAAAACAGAAGAAAACAAGGGAAAGTTTGATGGTTTACTTAAATAAAAGGAGGGCTGATTCTTATTTATGTAAACCAACAGTCAAATTACAACTCCAGAACCAGAAAAACACAGACTCAGAGTAAAAAACTAAAATGGACACACGTTGGCTAATCATTTAAAACCTATGATTAATTAAAAATAGTGCAAAGACAATAAGTTGAATGTTAAAAATACAAAATTTTATCTTTGTTTTTTGGATATGATAATTTTAAATTCGATGTTAGAAAAGCATTTTTAAAAAGTCATATGATCAAAGAAGCTCTGAAAATGTTTTAAATGTGCTTAAAAAAAACAGCTGCAGGAAAAAATCTCAAATAATTAAGTAAATTTTAAAAATGTGTTCCTGAAATACCAAGTCTGTCTCAGTAGGTACAAAAGTTCACTGCGCTGTGAGAAACTGCGTGAGCAAAGAGATCAACAATTTCAGAATAAAAGTCCTGAGCGTAAACCAGCAAAGAATTTAGAGATTTTATCATTTTCAGTTCTTAATATCAAGAACAGATCCAGGAAATTTTATCACATTTTTTAAATTATTTATCACTAACCTATTTGTTCACTTCTTATTTATCAATTAATACATTTTTTTTTAACTTTTAGTTTGTATGTAATTACTGTCTTGCTTTCTTATTGATTAACTTACTTATACTTATTTATTTATTCATTTAAAATAGACATGACTCTGTAGTGGAAGTCACTGCATGGGCTAAAAATAACATCCTAAAACTGTTTCGGTGCTTTTATTTTGAAATATAAGCTACTTCCAGTCTATCAAGGTCACAGAACTGAATAAAGAGTGACAAACTCAACATACGCAATAAAACTTTGAGTATCAGTTTTTAAAAGTGTCTCATCATCCCTCAGAGAGCTGCTACAGTTAGCTTGCTAGCAGCTGTTGCTTCTTCTTCTAGTGGAAACAAACGTAAAAGATCACTGCTCAGAACTCACAATGTAGCTGTACGCTTGTTTTCAGCAGATGTCTATATTTTTTTCAACAATTCTACTCAGCATCCCAACTTCTTGAGGATTAAGACTGTAGTTTCTTGTGAACACTCTAAGAGGTTTTATAACTCGCACCGCTGTGTGCTCTGTGTCTCCGTCTCCCCGCAGGAAGCACGATAACTCCCAACTACCTTGACAACTCCACATCCAACGTGGGACCGTGGTGCTCATGTGCGGCGAGCGGCAACCACAGGGAACAGTGCAACGACTTCCTCGTGTTTTTCCACGACAATATCTGCCTGAGTGAGTAACAGCTGCAAGGAGACACCTCTGGCAACTCAGTAACAATAACAACCCTGAACCGGGACAAGAGTGGGAATTAATGAACCAGAATAGTCGGAGAAACTTCTGCAGCGCAAACAGCAAGTAGCACAGCAGTCGGGTTTAACCCAGTTAGAGAGTCGTTACATTAGCTGCTCCAGTTTGAAATCTGTTTTGTGCACAAATTAAAAAATCTATAATGTCACTAACAAGGGTTTAACTGTTTGGCCACACATGTAGAAGACATGAGAAGGAGATGTTTCACCAGGTGTTCAATTTGGGGTTCAGTGACTCGCCCAAGAATACCTCTGCATGTAGACTGAAGGAGCTGGGATCAAACCGCCAACCTCCAGAATGACTCACCATGTCACCGAGCCACAGCAAACACCCCCCAACCCCGACCCATCCCCAGTGCGTACACTGTCATGCATGTCTTGTGCACATCTCAGCAAATGTTGTTTTCTATCTCCAGGGCCTCCATACTCTCGATAATATTCAAATTCTGTAAATTTGCACCCAGGACTGCAACACATGTATGGCCAAGAGGGTTAGAAGTAATGGCACAGTAAAAGGCATTATATAGATTACAAGGAAACTGCAGACGAAGCAGTTTGTTTTTGAAGGCATCCTCAGCATGTGCAGTTTTAAAGGGGAAGTGTTTGTCACTTCCATTTCTAATATCTATAAATTTACACTTTTGCAGTCCAGTGTGAGACTTTAGAGAATCATGCAAACAAGCTCAGAGGTCATAAAAGAAATAATCTAATTAATACTTAATGTAGTAAAAGACACGTCTTGTATTTGATTTGCTGTTTCAGGTGAGATTGTTTGATCTGCTCTGTTTTTAAAGTGGAAATCAGTTCATTTAAATCCCCAGTTAGCAGGTTTGAACTCCGTATCAAACACATTCAGATTTACACTCATTTCTCTCTTCGGACTCCAAAAGTAAACTAGACCTCTAGAAACAACATCACCACTTTAATATACAGTATTTTCAAAAGCTCGTAACTGCTGCTGCAGAAAAGGAGTCAGAAGAGCATCTGAAATATATTTGTTATTCTGTTGATCAAATATTGTAAATGACAACCAACAATTTCAGGAAGATTGAGATGTCAAAAACATTTTCATGAACTGAAATACACTTTAAAAAAAAAGAGGCTTTACAAAAACACACCGATTCAGAATATTGACTGAAAAGAATCGATACTGGCCCTGAAAAAGTTTGAAGAAAAGCCTTTTCACACATGTAACACTCGAGTTTTCAGGACCTCTGACGGTGCAGTTTTACATGATGTTGCATCAGAAATATGCTGCAGAAGTAGGACACATAGTAACAATGATCTACTGCAAAATTACATGCCTAAATATCCAGATAATGTCGGGTGAAACTTTCGGTTGTTTGCGTTCACACATGCAACACGCAATTTTCTTAGGACGGTGCAGTTTACCAAAGTCGCTTGCATGTTACATGAGGTTGCAGAGTCAAAGTAACAATGACCTACTTACAGTATGATTACATGCTTTAATGTCGGGGTGAAACTTTCGGTTGTCCGTGTTCACACCTGCAGCCTTACCAGAAAATTTTGAGACATTTTTAGGCGTAGCAGTGACATTAGAAACCGGCCAAATCAAAGAAGTAAGGTTTACCATCTGTCTGAAAGAAACCCCTATTAGAGGTGTGCATCTTCAAAGTTTAGGTTTTGAGAGCTTTATAACTTCTAAAACTGTGAACCGAGCTGTCGTCCGTGTTTTTGACACGCTGACATTAAAGATATATGAGTCCTCACAGCTCCAGCAGAAGGCAGCCATCAATTAAACAATATTTAGACCCATAACCCCAAATTAAGATGTCGATGCTGTCCTCCTTTTTTAATAAGACGGACAGAGAAACTGACAGCGCATCTTGCCCACATTGTCTCGCTGACAGATCCTCTCTGGACCACCACTTAGTTTCATTTCTCAGTCTCTTCTGGGATGACAGAAAAGACGACCGAGTCACTCCCTCTCTATCTGTTTACTCCGGCCGTATTAATTTATATCTTTGCACAAATACGACCAGCAGACAAACATCCCCCCTGAGTGATGCCGGCTGGGACAGACCGCTGACATTAATGAAACTCTACAGCTGTTGGCACGTACAAATGGATTTCCACATTTAATATCCGATTGTTTAGATTATTCTGGGAAATGTATCACAGCAGGAAAAACGATTGATGATAATAGAGAGGCCTGAAACGATCAAACAGAGACATCAGCGGCTGATAAACTGCTGCTGATGTTAGCGAAGGATTATCCCTCAATCCGCTGAGTCTTTACCTTTTGTTGTAGCTTTTATTCATCCAACAACAACAAAACAGCTGTGATGATAGGAGATCATCCCTCTGAATGAGTGATAGTGCCGCTGACACCAGAGTGACACCAGTGACAAAGTGATACAAACTGTGGCTGCTGCTGGTGACAGAGCAGACACTGGAGTTTATTCGGGGTTATTATTTATTTTAACAATAATAGAAGACTCCTCCTTAGAGAAGCTGTCAGACCAATGACGCCGCTGACAGAGCAAAGTCAGACGCAGCTGCTGTCATCTGAACGTCGGTGTTTGAGGAGTTTACTTCAATTAAACACGACCTTTCTTCATGCAGCTTTGGACCCTGATCTTTCTGACACATTTGACGCTTTCTGGCACCGTCACAGGACCAGGAAGGGGGTTAAAGGGGTCAGTCCACCGCTGTGAGGTTGAAAATGACCTTCTTAGCGCCTTTCCAGTTAGCTGGCTGATGTTTTTATACTTTTAGTCAAAAATTAAAAATATTTTAGTCTTTCTTTTTACATAAATTGTCACCTGTCCTTCAAAAAGTTCAGAATTTAAATTAAGTTTGCACAAGTCTTTAAATCTGTGATTTTTTTTTTTACCAAACTTGTCTCTTTACTCTCTAAACTGCCTGATTGTGATTATGTTTACACGTGCCCTGCTATTTTCAAAAACGGACATTTAACCCTCTCTGTTTACAGAGAAAAAACTGTGCACGTGACTAAATTTATTAGAAAAGTTTTCGTTTACACTAAACTGTGTATAAATGCAGTCAAAAGCATGCCAAACCTGTAGGTGGCAGTGTGGCGAGAAGCTCAAGCCCACGTTAGCCAATCAGAATCCCACATGGCAGCAGCAACAACAGCGTGCCTTACTTCTTTCCGGTGCACAATCTTCTGTAGGCTAACCAAATCGCTGTTTTTCTCTGTTTACATGCAAATGGAGTTTTCCAAAATCTCTACTGTGGGCGGAGTTTTTTAAAAACATCGTTTTCAGGGGCAAATTCTACGTTTGTGTTTAATCGAAGGGTGCAAACGATGGTTAATGACTCCATTTTTAAAATTAACCGGCTACATGTAAATGGGGCGTCAATTGATCTATAAACTCCTACTGGTCCAGAACCGTGCAGCCCAATTTCATGACTCTTCTTCTCACCTTTAAAGGGATACTTCAGTGTTTTTTAGGTGAAGTTGAATGAGTTACATGTCAGCAAACAGGATGACCCTTTTAGCGGTAGAAACATGACACAAGCTAGGCTACAGTTTTCTACAGACAGATCCGACTCTGCTAAATTTAGAGACTCTGGTTCGATCACTGATCTCAGTTTAAACGCAAACTCTACCCTGACATTTACCTGCACTAACTTTGTTTTTGCACTGTTTGCTCTTCTGCTTGCTGCAGGATCAGCTCACCTGGTCTAGGATGTACCATTTACTGATATATTATGAATATAGGGAACACAGTCTGTCCACCATTTGTTACTGTGCAGACTCTATGTCTCCACATGATGTTAATAACACAATCGGGACACAAGACGGTCAAGCTGTTTGCAATAATAACTCATCAGGGAGAGGATTTTAATATATGAATGTGTGAGTTTATCATGAGGGTTATTTTGTTCATGTTTTGCACTCTGATTGAAAACTACTAATTATTATTTTACAACCAATAAATAATAAAAAAAATGTAGAGGACCCTTCAAACTCATGATCCCAGCTCTCTGTCTTTTCCTTCCTGTGACGCAAAACTGACATTGACTGAAAAAAGCTGATCTTCCTTTAAGTTTGTATAAAGAATAAAAATGATTTTGAACTTTGTAAGGAGCCACTTCCAGACAAGGTTATTTATTAATATTATTAAAAAATTGAACCTTCAAGTTGCACTTAAAGTCTCCCTTCTGCTCCAGACCCGTCAGTGAACAGAACTGCCAAAAGAAATTAAATTAATTTGAACTTAAAGTCAAACAAAATTAGACAAAAGTGCACCACCAAACAGAAACAGGGAGCAGAAATGTTTGGCTGCAGATGACAGATGAAATAGTTTCATTTTTTTGACAGTGATTTGTAATCATTTTAGAGAGCTCGGTGAAAAAAAGAAAAAACGATGGCATCAAGGTTCGACTTTAGTTTCATTACAGTGTTGTGAGTTTTCAATTGCCCCGTCATTAAAATGCAGAGACTGTAAACAAAGCCAAACCAAAGAAAAAAAAACACGTATTCTGGCAGTTAAATCCCCCAAACATCACTGACTACAAGAGGACACCCAAAAAATCTCTGGCAGAAACCCACCACACAGCACTGGCAAATTAAAACAAATACTAATTAAAAAGTCCATCTTCCCTTCTTTTCCAGGCCTTTGTGGAAATTTTGCAAATTAAACACTATATAATTAAACAGTGGCTCTGGTTTTAGCTCATCAGGATAGCAGGAGTGCTTCAGGGTTCAGTGAAAATGTTTCACAGACCACCAACTCTCTGAATCCTCATCATTTGTTCATCAAAACAAAATAAGTAGGACTCACTTTTCAGATCAGACTACTTTCTCATCAAATGTTGTTTTTCTTTTATTATTTTGTTTTGAAGTTTTCGTTCAAGGACTTTCTGCTTTTAAACATCAACCTCTCATCAGGACAGACTCGCTCAAGTGCCTGTTACTTTGCATCGCTTCAATCTCGACCCGACGTATGATTCAATCTGAGATCATCTGGGGTCGTCTAGCGATGTCTAAAAATACAGATCTAATGCCGGAGATCAGAGACTCGGTTTGAAGAGTTTTTGTAACTTTTCAAAGCAGACTGTTCGACTGTTACCTTCGGGATGCAGCGACTGGTGCGAGATACAAAGAAGAGAAAGGGTTGAACTTCTCATTTTTCACCTGATACGGTCACATTTGAGAGACGCTTTTAAAGAGACACTGAGAGAGTGTCATGATCTTCAGTCCTTAAATTCAATGAGTCGAGACCAGAAGACATATAGACGCCATAGAACCCTTGGATAGAGATCAGGGAGGCAGTTTGATGGCGCCTAAAGGAGGCGGTTTGACACAGCGGGCTCTTCACCCCCGCCTGAAAGTACGGCCATTTAAAACTGCTTTAAACCCCGCTGTGAGGAGACGTCGTCAGGCAACCCATCATGCAATCCAGTTTGCTTCAAGCGTATCAATCTGTTCATTGTCCCCCTTAAAGGAAATGTAGCAGGAAGAAGTGGATAGAAATGCTATTTACAACATGCATCAGGTTATAAATATCAAGATGAGGCAGTCAGGATGTATGTGACCTCTCATGAAGAACAGCAGGGAAACAAATCAAACCGAGGAGCTGAGAGCAGCAAAGGGAGAACATGCCAACGGGAAAACTGGGAGTTGATTGATGAACGATCTGCAGAACAGCGCCGGGAAAGTCCCGCATTCGAACACCGCGCTGACAACGAGATGAGTGGTTTCTCTCTTCTGATTGGAGGAGGGCACAGCGTCCATGATTCACAAAAAAATGAAAAAAAACAAAGGGAAGTTTTTCACTTCGCCTCTGTCCACTTTATAGCTTTAGTGCGTAACTTCTATCGCCCCCTGGAGGATTTCTGCATTATTACAATGATACAGCTGGTCCCTCAATATGACGTATGGCCCCGGAGTAACACTCACGACTCACCGCACTTTGTTCATCACAATACATGGACTGTAACTACGCTACTGAAGTTACTCATCACGGCACACAGACTACCTTGTAACTTCCTGCTCGTTAGGCTAACGTTACACAATGAGGCGAACACCAGGATGCTAACAATACATGACATTCATCGCACCATTTCCAAGAAAATAATAAAGTAGTCAGTCCAGCAACAGTCACCTACTTTTTCAGCAGTATCAAGGCGACATCGGGGTCGGACCTCAGTCCAGTCGAGGAAAAGCGACGCCGTCGTAAATCCGTCTTCTCCATTTGTCACTCTCTTTCTTTGCCAACATACCTTCTCCCGAACAGGAAGGCTTTTTCTTTCTTCTTTCTTCTTTCTTCTCGTTGTCGAGTAAAACCAAGTAGAGCGCGTCATTTCCTAGTGCAGGAATGTCAGCCCCCAAAAACCAAATAGAAAAAGAACAATGACTGAATTAGCGTCGTATCATTTTTTATTTGGTGAATTATTCCCTTTCATTGACAGGACATGCAGCATATGGTCAGGGCCGGACTCAAACCCACTACCCTTTGTAGTTGCTTTGGTGAAACAGACATTTACAGACACGTAGAAGTTACACACTATAGCTTTAAATAGACTCAACGAAGCTGCGAGCATTTGTTTATGGCGTCTTCTTAACCAGCTGTGATTTGAAGCTCATGCGGGGATTTCCACTACAGAGTCACGTCTGTTTCTGATGCGTTCCATGTTTCGTTTTCTGCCTTGTACCTTTTGTTCAGAGATTTTACTGATAGTTTAAACTGTAGATGAGTGATCGATCGTCCCAGTCCTAATTCTTCCTGAAACATGTTCAAAATGAGGGCGAATGCTCCAGTTTTAACATGAAAACCTGCTGTCTCTGCAGTATTTTTAGTCAAATACACAGTTTAAATAATTCTCTAACACCAAAACATGTTTGTATCAACAGTTAACTCAGCATCCTCTCTCTTTTTGAGTTGTGATTTTACGATTTCAGAGCTCTTTTTAACCCGGTTTGAAGATGTGGGCCTGTCATGCATCATTCAGTGACTTATTAAAATGCTTCTGCTACACATGAGAAAAGTCTGGACGGCACATCAAATATACATCTCCCTATCACGAGTTAAGCCTCCCAGCGTAGTCACATATGTTTTTCAGCAGCTTGATGGATGTCTTGTTTTTCAATAAACTCCTCATGTGCATCCTGCAGCCAGGACTCACACTCTCCAAAGCGGCTCCTGTGTGCTGTTTACTGTAAGCTCCTTAGAGACCCAGAAAAACAAACCTCAAACTGACTGGCCTCATTTCCCTCCGCCTGAGTGAGAGGAGGGGAAAATAAAAAAAAAGAGAGAGAGAGAGGAGAGAACGACAGAAAAAGCGCTCCTCTTCTTCTGCTTGATAAAATGGCTGAAGCCAAACAGAGCATTCAGTACGTGATAACAAGGATGAACACGTTTCTAATGGGAGAGGGGGATTCATGGACCAGCGGCGCACGTCCCGCTCTCATCTCAATTGGTCTCTAGTTCTATTTTGGGGTGGAAAAGTGTGCATAATGATTTGGCAAGAAGACTTTGGATTCTGGCCAATAATTGGAGAAATGAATTTACCCTCCGAGAGCGTCTGAATGTTTTCTCTTCCCCTCGTGTTCCTGCTGCGGTTCAACATACAGAGAATGAAGTTTTATCCATTTCAGCCGCAGCCAAAAGACTCTCCGCTCGTTCTGTGATGATTTTATTTCACAAACGTAGAGCAAAAAGCGCCAATTAAATCAATCCTCCTGGTCTCTTTTAGTGCTTCCATTTTTTTTGGACTAAATTCAGGGTTATTTTGCACGCAGGGCCCCCCTGTGCTGTTCTGCAGGGGCCTGCTTGCTGAGACAGGACTTCAGATGGCCTTTGATGACTTTGTAATTGAAGGTAATTTGGTTTCCTGCCTCCGAGCTAATGAGGTGGACAGAGAGACTCGTGGCGGGGAGGGATACAGTCGCGCTCAGATAAAGGAGAGGGGAAATTGTGTGAAAAAAAACGTGTTTTTAGGAGAGGGCGCACTCGGGTTTTGAAAAACAGCTGTCACCTTACCTTATCTCCTCATCACAGCCTTAATAACCACTCACCATGCAGGAGAGCAGCTCCGGACTTCTTCCTTCCCTGAAAGCTGAGTCTGTCAGGAAAAAAAGGAGGACAGATGGAGGTGAAGCTCATTTATTCCTGCAATTATTATCATTTTCCAGAAGTTGAATCGGTGGCGAAACAGAAAAGAAGTGAGGGGGGAAAAATGTCAGGAAGGTCTGGGACGGGATGTCGCCGCAGAGGATGTGCTCTGCAGCATGACTTCAGGGAACCTGTGAAGTCAAGGAGAGGGGAAAAAAGAGCCCATAGGGAGAGACTTAAAAGTCAAAGAGATACGAGATGGCGGTGCTTAAACAGCCATGTCCAAACATTTACAAAGGAACTGTCACAACAGCTTACCACTGAAGATATCAATTGGCACCTCATCCCTGCGTGACGGCGGGCGGCGATGTGCGATGGAGAGCAGCTGGATTTGCAACTCTTGCTTCTCTCATCCTGCCAGGGGATCGCCGCACACTGCGAAGTGCTAACTACACACTCAGAGTGCTACAGCACACTTCCCCACCTGTCCCAGCAGCGTTAATGGCCCACGGCACCATTAGCTGGTCCACAGCCTTTTACTGCAAGGTGCTGATGAACACACGCCATCGACCAGGCCCAATCTGTTCCCATCACTACTGACCGTGGACTGGATTAATTATGGACGGCACTTTTTTAGCTATCGCCGCGGTGCACTGTTGTTTTTCTGGAGCCAGATATGACCATATTAGGACATGGGGGTGGGGCTAGATTGCTGGTATTGGAGGATCAAAAGTCCCTCTAAAATAAAACGAACATAAAAAGTAGATTCATACTCTCGTTCCTCCGCTCTTTCAGTCGTTTATGCAAATAAAATCTGTCTTCTCATCTCCACCTAACAAACTCATTTTCATACATTTACCGCTGGATTACTGCGCTGTGTCGAACACTGTGAGCTTTGCAACAAAAATTACTCTGTTTCATTTTACAAACTGTTTCGTGACTCTTGGTGCTCGATGGCTTTTTAGCACTCCACTTTTTCAAACATGCATTAAACACAAAAAAAGAAGTTTAAGTCGCTCTTCTACTTCTGTCATGATATCTTTGTTTTGTTCATTTCATGTCATTTGTCTCCTGTGTGTTTTATTTTGAAGTCACTAACCCCTGTCTCTGTTTTCAGATGTGTTCCTGTCTGCCCTGCCCCCGTCTTGTCTCACCTGCCTCCTGATTGTTCCTCCCCACCTGTCTCCCATCGTCCTCATTACCCTCTTGTACTTAAACTCATGTCTCTCACAGTCTCATCACCTCTTCGTTATGTTTTTGTCACGTTCCAGCGCTTATTCTAGTTTTCACAGTCTACAATATCGACCTTGTTAGTTTTTGACCTTGACGTTTTGGATACCTCTGCCTGTTATTCTGCCTTACTGTGTACCGAACCTGGACTGTTAATAAACGTGTCTTTTGCCTGCTGGAACCTCGGGTCTGCGTTTGAGCCTGTTGCTACAGTCAGTTCCTGACAATGAAAGAAACTTCAACAGTTAAAATTTAACAACAGTTTTCAGGGTTCCTACACAGTTGGAATTTCTATACCCTACTTTTTAGAATTATTTTTGGAAATACCTACTTTTCTATTTTAGAAAACAGTATTTTAGAAATGTGGTAATCGTCTGGAACATTTTCCCATACTTTTTAAGACCTGGAAATCGATCAAATTTATTTTCATACTTTTCGTACTTGCATAGGAACCCTAAGTTCCAATTCAGTTTAGAATTAGAATATATAAAGACACTAAATGTTGATTTAAAGATGATTTTATTGGTTTACACATGAGGCAAGGACGTAAAAAAGTCACTTTGATGGTCTGTGGCGATACAATGGCTTCCAAGTCTAATCATGCTGGAAAATATGTCAAAGTCAACATCTCAACAAACCAGCCATCCATTTTCTACCACTTAGCCCATTGAGAGTCACGTGGGGCTAAAGCCTTTTCCAGCATCTTGGGGCAAAGTTAGGGGACACTCTGGACAAGTCAATTAACCTAACCCCACTTCTGCATGTTTTGGGGGATGTGGGAGAAACCCACGCAGACACAGGGAGAACATGCAAACTCCACACTGAAATGCCCTGACCGGGATTCGAACCCACAACCTTCCTACTGTGAAGCGACAGTGCTAACCACTGTGCTGCCCCGTCTCAAAACCATTGCGCTAAAACATTAGCATGCTAATGTAACGGTCAATGTCTTTGTCTCAGTATTGGCATAAAAAAGTATATTTGGCCGGTACTTGTCTCTGGTTTTGCTCAGAGTCAAATGCTTAACTCAGCTGAATAATAACAACAATAATAATAATAATAATAATAATAATAATAATAATAATAAACTACATTACGATAAAAAATAAAAATAAAAAACTTTGAGCTCTTTTTGAATGGGTGTGTATGTGGCTCCCGGTGCTTCTGGTCAGCCTCAAGTGGCCATCAGAGGAATTACAGTTTATTACACTTAAATGTTGTCTTTATTTCTCAGCCCTGGAGGTTTAAATCAGGGTTCTGTTGCAGCTTTTGCAGATTAGCTGCAGAGCTACAAGCATGCAGATCACCCACCCATCACCTCCACCTCCATCTCCATCTCATAACTGTTGCCTCGTAGCGCACCAGTGGAGGGAGTGGTGTCAAGGCTCTCTGCATTGATCGCTGCAGAATTTTATTTTTCAAGCCACCTCAGGAGGATAGATCAATTTGTTATGATCCTGTGAGAAATCAATGTTTGTGTGTCACACCCCGATACTCCACTGAAGGCTTTGAAATCCCATCACCATAAGCAGTGAGTCGCTTCGAAATGTGAGGGCTTTTTGGCCGGGAACAGATGGAAGAATGGTGTGATTTTCATTTCTAAGCACCAACATCCATCTCGCAGTATAATCTAGGGATATTAATTGATGAAGCTCTCGTTCAAGTCTTCATTTGAGCATATTTTAATTGAAGTGACTTTCATGCTATCATAATCACTGCAGAGTAGCCCATTAGCTGAATGAAAACGAATGCTTATAGAATTTTAATTCATCGTATGATTATAACTCAGTCTGGCTGTGGTACATCTAAAAAACTAATGTAAAGGGAGGCTTCTGGCTGCATGAAACCATATAAATCCCCTTAACTATAAATTATATATATAACACTGAATGTGCATACTCCATCCGCAGCGTTCCTGCTCATTTTTGAACAGAATGATATCACATACAGTGAGACGGATTTCTGCAGACACTTTCAAGTTACTTTTTAACTTTTTAACACATTTTCTGCTCCAACACTTGACACAGAAACATGCAAAAAACATCGCTTCTTCTGGACAGGAGGCAATTTTAGACACAAGACACTTAAAAAAAATATGTTTATGACTGATCTCTGAAGGTTCAAACTCCTGCAGACATTTTTGTATATATGAAACTGTTTCAACAATATACACGATAAGTTTCAGCAAATATTTTAATCATATTTCCATGGTTAAATAGTTGGGGAGAGTATTAAACTGATATGTGACTGCAGGTTTCTTATTGAAATACAGTGCTCAGCATGAGTCTTAATAATGATCATTTTATTTCCTCCTAAAAGTCTCAATTTAGGTTAAAGCAGTCCAAAAGACAAATGCCCCGAGCAGCAGAGCTTAAGAGTTTGTAAATCATAGACAAGGACATTTTTATAGTCCAGTGAAAAGTAAGTTGGGACAGAGACATGCTTAACATTGTCACTTCTTCTTTTTTATCTTATTTAATTAAACGTTATTAAACCAGGTGAGAACCCAATGAGACTTAGATCTCTAACAACACTCTGCAAAGGTTTACAAACCAAGAGGACCAGATTCTGGAGTTTTGAAATCTTTAAAATGTCCATCATTAGCTGATTCTTGGTTTTGCATGTTTGATAGTTCAGAGTTGAATTTCTTCATGTCATGATGCACCAGATATTTTTATTTGGTGATGAGTCAGGGCTGCAGGTGGGATAGTCCAGGACCTAAACTGTATTTACAAAGTTCAGAATTAATATAGTTTCAATGTGTTTTTTTTTTTTTTACATATAAAGACCCCTCCTTTTAGTGGAAACAATCCTGATATGTTTATTAAATGTGGCCTAGAATAAGACAAACAAGCCTGTCCAATAACTGGAAGGTTGGCGGTTCGATTCCTCCTATCCCTAGTCTGTCCATTGTGTCCTTTGGCAAGACACTTAACCCACCTTGCTCCCAGTATGTGTCCTCCACTGGTGTATAATTGAGAGTGACGTTTGGAGAGGCAGTGGGCGCAAACTGGAAGCCAAAAATCAAAAATAGCGCAAAGAAAACTAAAAAATATGCTTTTTTTGAGATTAACCAGCTCTAGTTTGAACAAAACCCTTAAAAACATATTATGACGACCATCTCCCAACTATGTAGGATAATCTGCAGGAAGTTTGTAATATGACCAAGAATAAAAAGTCATCCCAGAGATGCTCCAGTTTCAGTATTTCAGTATTTTGGCTGCCCAGTCCAAAACTGCCTGTTAAGCTGTCAGCGTTAGTCACTGTGATCAAGATGCTTAACAGACCAAAAAAACCTCCTGAATGAACAGCAGCGCCGCTCACTTTCAGCTCCGATTATTTCTGAGGGTGATAACACGTCATCGATTTGTTCACAGCTTGGCTCTTCTGGCTGTAAGTTGAGGAAAACTGCTAATTTTTGCAATGATTTATCACAAGAGACCATTTTCATATTAAACTGAGTCAGCTGATCTGTTGTTCGTATGAAAACTGTGCGGCTTTAATTAAGAGTCATTAGTCATGAGAATGGCCTTTTCATTATTTTAGAATTATTAAATGTGACAATAACTTTAATTATTGCTGATTTATTAAAAACAGGATGTCTACATTGTAGCTGGTTGTAGTGGAACTAAGTAGTTCATTTATATTCAGCCGGCTCATTTCATCTCCACTTGTGTGTCACATTTTTGTACATTTAGCAAATAAAAACATGAGAAAGGAACTGAAACTGGATGAAACTTAAACGTCGTCGAAATGATCGTCTGATGGAGCTCTATCACAGGTTTGGTTTACAGTATGTGCAGAAAGGTAGAAGGTAGATCCCACCTGCTGTAGCGCAGCATTTGCATCGCCTTTTGAGCTTTACCTCCCACACCACCATCACCATCCATCAAACATGCTCTGAAAGTTTTAAACTGCGACACCATCCAACAGTTGGAGCGTAAATTAAATCAGTTCTAGAAAGTGATTCGAGCTGACGGCAGGGAGGAGGTCGTGATTTTGCAAAATGTTGCAGGTGGCAGCAGCGGGAGATGACACAACTTTAATTTTGTTGCTTTTGTCGAACATAATGGCTCGCTGTTGTTGCCGGGTGTCAAATCAAAACCTATTTAACATCACTATTGTTGGGTGATGAGATGTTGTGACTCAGCTGTTGTGCTGCTGTGACTGAGAGGAGGTTGTGTGTGTGAACATTTCCTGCAGGTAAGACTCAACTTTTGTTCTCTCGAGTGTCTCTGAGGCATGCTTTATTTATCTTCTATCCCTGAGAGCCACTGCCTTTTCATAATGAGAGCAGGTCAGCGGAGCGCATCATGGGCTGGGGTTATTTATATTTACCTGTGTGTGTTTGTTTAATACCACAGGAAGATCTTGAGGTTCGATTCAGTCTAAATAAACTCAATGAATGGACCTGCTCTTAACATGGCGAGTCCTTTTAAACCACTTTTACTCAAATTGAACTTTTTTTGCATTATACAGAGTAAACAAGTCTTTTAAAAAGTTTTGGGGTAAGCTCTGTTGTACTGCACTCTGTCATTTGTAATGATGAGCATTTTGCAGTATGATTCATTTCCGCTCTTTCCGGCTCTTGCAGCTCTGGAGGACTCTGAGCGGATATTGATGGATCATATTTATCGAGCTCCTGTCTCCCTGACCCCGTGTGCTGCTCATATTTAACCAAAGAGAGAAATCTGCCGGGTTTAGAGGGTCGGAGAGTGGTCGTCCTTGGTTTTCACGGAGTTAATGACAGTGATGACAAAATCCTTCAGTGTAATTCATATATTTTTGGCCTTCGATTAAATCAATCGCCAAACGTTGTGTACATAACCTTCACCCAGATTATAACTTGCACAAGTGTGTTTATTTAACACATCATGAGAGAGTAAAGCCGTCATGAGGTGCAGGTGTTTTACACATTTAAATCCTGAAGGACTTCTCACAGCTAACTGTCCTGTAAGATCGGGCTGCTCATTAGAAGACTCAAGGATCAGAAGAAGGAAAAAAAATTGCATATTTTACATTGCCCTTATCCTATGACATTTTTTAACAGAGTATACTATAACTTTTTTATCATTCTATACTATGACATATTTTTGACATACTATACTGTTACATTTTTATCATACTATACTATGGCATTTGTATCATACTTTACTATGAAGTTTTTTTTTAATTCTATACTATGACATTTTTAAACAAAGTATACCATGACATTTTTAACATCATGACATTTTTATCATGCTATACTATGACATTTTTATCATACTATATAGAGATTTTTGTCAGACTACACTGAGACATTTTTATCATACTATACTATGACATTTTTTGACATACTATACTGACATTTTTTGACACATTATTCTGTGACATTTTTATCATACTATACTATGACATTTTTGACATACTCAACTGACATTTTTATCATACTATACTATGACAATTTTATTATACTATACTATGACATTTTTTGACATACTATACTATGACATTTTTTGACATACTATACTATGACATTTTTTGACATACTTTACTATGACATTTTTATCATACTATACTATGACATTTGTTGATGAACTAAACTATTATATTTTTATCATACTATACCATGACATTTTTTGTAAAACTATACTATGACACTTTTTTATATACTTTATTACGACAATTTTCGACAAAGTATACCATGACATTTTTATCATACTATACTATATGATTTTTGACATACTTTACTGACATTTTTATCATACTGTACTATAAAATTTTTGTCATAATATACTATGACATTTTTATCATACTATACTATGAAGTTTTTTTGACCTTGTATACTATGACATTTTTATCATACTATATAATGACATTTTTTAAAAAAGTATACCATGACATTTTTAACATACTTAACTATGACATTTTTTTGACATACTATACTATGACATTTTTATCATACTATACTATAACATTTTTGATATACTCAACTGACATTTTTGTCATACTATACTACGACATTTTTATCATACTATATTATGACATTTTTTGACATACTATACTATAACATTTTTATCATACTATACTATGACATTTTTTGGCATACTTTACTATGACATATTTATCATACTATACTATGACATTTTTGACATACTATACTATGACATTTTTATCATACTATACTATTACGTTTTTGACACATTATTCTATGATATTTTTATCATACTTTACTATGACATTTTTGACATACTAAACTGACATTATTATCATACTATACTATGACATTTTTTGACATACTATACTATGACATTTTTATCGTACTATACTATGACATTTTTTGACATACTTTACTATGACATTTTTATCATACTATACTATGACATTTGTTCATGTACTCAACTATTACATGTTTATCATACTATACTATGACTTTTTTATGACGTACTATACTATGACATTTTTATCATACTATACTATGACTTTTTTATCATACTATACTATGACTTTTTTATCATACTATACTATGACATTTTTTTTACATACTATACAATGACATTTTCATCATACTATACTATGACATTTTTTGACATACTATACTATAACATTTTTATCATACTATACTATGACATTTTTATCATACTATATAGAGATTTTTGTCAGACTACACTGAGACATTTTTATCATACTATACTATGACATTTTTTGACATACTATACTGACATTTTTTGACACATTATTCTGTGACATTTTTATCATACTATACTATGACATTTTTGACATACTCAACTGACATTTTTATCATACTATACTATGACAATTTTATTATACTATACTATGACATTTTTTGACATACTATACTATGACATTTTTTGACATACTATACTATGACATTTTTTGACATACTTTACTATGACATTTTTATCATACTATACTATGACATTTGTTGATGAACTAAACTATAACATTTTTATCATACTATACCATGACATTTTTTGTAAAACTATACTATGACACTTTTTATATACTTTACTACGACAATTTTCGACAAAGTATACCATGACATTTTTATCATACTATACTATATGATTTTTGACATACTTTACTGACATTTTTATCATACTGTACTATAAAATTTTTGTCATAATATACTATGACATTTTTATCATACTATACTATGAAGTTTTTTTGACCTTGTATACTATGACATTTTTATCATACTATACAATGACATTTTTTAAAAAAGTATACCATGACATTTTTAACATACTTAACTATGACATTTTTTTGACATACTATACTATGACATTTTTATCATACTATACTACGACATTTTTATCATACTATATTATGACATTTTTTGACATACTATACTATAACATTTTTATCATACTATACTATGACATTTTTTGGCATACTTTACTATGACATATTTATCATACTATACTATGACATTTTTGACATACTATACTATGACATTTTTATCATACTATACTATTACGTTTTTGACACATTATTCTATGATATTTTTATCATACTTTACTATGACATTTTTGACATACTAAACTGACATTATTATCATACTATACTATGACATTTTTTGACATACTATACTATGACATTTTTATCGTACTATACTATGACATTTTTTGACATACTTTACTATCACATTTTTATCATACTATACTATGACATTTGTTCATGTACTCAACTATTACATGTTTATCATACTATACTATGACTTTTTTATGACGTACTATACTATGACATTTTTATCATACTATACTATGACTTTTTTATCATACTATACTATGACTTTTTTATCATACTATACTATGACATTTTTTTTACATACTATACAATGACATTTTCATCATACTATACTATGACATTTTTTGACATACTATACTATAACATTTTTATCATACTATACTATGACGTTTTTTGACATTTTTTCATGACATTTTGAACATACTATAGTATGATTTTTTTATCATACTATACTATGACAATTTTTTGACATACTATACTATGCCATTTTTGTAATACTATACTATGATATTTTTATCATACTATACTATAACATTTTTTTGACATACTTTAATGTGACATTTTTATCATACTATACTATGATGTTTTGACATTCTATTCTATGACATTTTGAACATACAATACTATGACTTTTTTATCATAATATACTCTGACATATTTTTGACATACTTTACAATGACGGTTTTATCATACTATACTATTACATTTTTTGACAGACTAAACTATGACATTTTTTGACATTCTATACTTTGACGTTTTTTGACATTATTTCATGACATGTTGAACATACTATACTATGACTTTTTTATCATACTATACTATGACAATTTTTTGACATACTATACTATGCCATTTTTGTCATACTATACTATGACATTTTTATCATACTATACTATAACATTTGTTGACATACTATAATATGACATTGTTATCATACTATACAATGACTTTTTTATAATACTATACTATGACATTTTTATCATACTATACTATGATATTTTTGACATACTATGACATTTTTATCGTACTATACTATGACATTTTTTT
Organism: Xyrichtys novacula; assembly: GCA_962446985.1. Classification (NCBI taxonomy): domain Eukaryota; kingdom Metazoa; phylum Chordata; class Actinopteri; order Labriformes; family Labridae; genus Xyrichtys; species Xyrichtys novacula. The sequence continues at coordinate 26,786,505 of OY660878.1, forward strand.
GACATACTTTACTATTCCATTTTCTGTCATACTATACTATGACATTTTCATCATACTATACTATTACATTTTTTGACATACTATATGACATTTTCATCATACTATACTATGACTTTTTTATCATACTATACTATGAAATTTTTATCATACTATACCATGACATTTTTTGACAAAGTATACCATGACATTTATATCATACTATACTATGACATTTTTTGACATACTTTACTATGATATTTTTATCATTCTATACTGACATTTTTTTGACATACTATACTATGACATTTTTATCATACTATACTATTACTTTTTTTGACACATTATTCTTTGACATTTTTATCATACTTTACTATGACATTTTTGACATACTAAACTGACAATTTTGTCATACTATACTATGACATTTTGAACATACTATACTATGACATTTTTATCATACTATACTATGACATTTTTTGACATTTTACTATGACATTTTTATCATACTATACTGTGACATTTGTTCATGTACTCAACTATTACATGTTTATCATACTATACTGACATTTTTTTGACATACTATACTATGACATGTTTATCATACTATACTATGACTTTTTACCATACTATACTATGACATTTTTTTGACAGACTTTACAATGACATTTTTATCATACTATACTATGACATTTTTTGACATACTATACTATAACATTTTTATCATACTATACTATGATGTTTTTTGACATTATTTCATGACATTTTGAACATACTATACTATGACTTTTTTATCATACTATACTATGATATTTTTACATACTATAATGTGACATTTTTATCATACTATTCTATGACAATTTTTGACATACTATACTATGCCATTTTTGTCATACTATACTATGACATTTTCATCATACTATACTATTACATTTTTTTGACATACTATAATATGACATTTTTATCATACTATACTATGATGTTTAGACATTCTATTCTATGACATTTTGAACTTACAATACTATGACTTTTTTATCATAATATACTCTGACATTTTTTGACATACTATACAATGACGTTTTTATCATACTATACTATTACATTTTTTGACAGACTATACTATGACGTTTTTATCATACTATACTATGACGTTTTTTGACATACTATACTATTACATATTTTGACATACTGTAATATGACATTTTTATCATACTATACTATGACATTTTTTGACATTCTATACTATGACGTTTTTTGACATTATTTCATGACATGTTGAACATACTATACTATGACTTTTTTATCATACTATACTATGATATTTTTTACATACTATAATATGACATTTTTATCATACTATACTATGATGTTTTGACATTCTATTCTATGACATTTTGAACTTACAATACTATGACTTTTTTATCATACTATACTATGATATTTTTTACATACTATAATGTGACATTTTTATCATACTATTCTATGACAATTTTTGACATACTATACTATGCCATTTTTGTCATACTATACTATGACATTTTCATCATACTATACTATTACATTTTTTTGACATACTATAATATGACATTTTTATCATACTATACTATGATGTTTTGACATTCTATTCTATGACATTTTGAACTTACAATACTATGACTTTTTTATCATAATATACTCTGACATATTTTTGACATACTATACAATGACGTTTTTATCATACTATACTATTACATTTTTTGACAGACTATACTATGACGTTTTTATCATACTATACTATGACGTTTTTTGACATACTATACTATTACATATTTTGACATACTGTAATATGACATTTTTATCATACTATACTATGACATTTTTTGACATTCTATACTATGACGTTTTTTGACATTATTTCATGACATGTTGAACATACTATACTATGACTTTTTTATCATACTATACTATGATATTTTTTACATACTTTAATATGACATTTTTATCATACTATACTATGACAATTTTTTGACATACTATAATATGACATTTTTATCATACTATACTATGATGATTTGACATTCTATTCTATGGCATTTTGAACTTACAATACTATGACTTTTTTATCATAATATTCTCTGACAAATTTTTGACATACTATACAATGACGTTTTTATCATACTATACTATGACATTTTTTGACAGACTATACTATAACATTTTTATCATACTATACTATGATGTTTTTTGACATTATTTCATGACATTTTGAACATACTATACTATGACTTTTTTATCATACTATACTATGATATTTTTTACATACTATAATGTGACATTTTTATCATACTATTCTATGACAATTTTTGACATACTATACTATGCCATTTTTGTCATACTATACTATGACATTTTCATCATACTATACTATTACATTTTTTTGACATACTATAATATGACATTTTTATCATACTATACTATGATGTTTTGACATTCTATTCTATGACATTTTGAACTTACAATACTATGACTTTTTTATCATAATATACTCTGACATATTTTTGACATACTATACAATGACGTTTTTATCATACTATACTATTACATTTTTTGACAGACTATACTATGACGTTTTTATCATACTATACTATGACGTTTTTTGACATACTATACTATTACATATTTTGACATACTGTAATATGACATTTTTATCATACTATACTATGACATTTTTTGACATTCTATACAATGACGTTTTTGACATTATTTCATGACATGTTGAACATACTATACTATGACTTTTTTATCATACCATACTATATTTTTTACATACTATAATATGACATTTTTATCATACTATACTATGACAATTTTTTGACATACTATAATATGACATTTTTATCATACTATACTATGATGATTTGACATTCTATTCTATTGCATTTTGAACTTACAATACTATGACTTTTTTATCATAATATTCTCTGACAAATTTTTGACATACTATACAATGACGTTTTTATCATACTATACTATGACATTTTTTGACAGACTATACTATTACATATTTTGACATACTGTAATATGACATTTTTATCATATTATACTATGACATTTTTTGACATTCTATACTATGATATTTTTAATATACTATAATATGACATTTTTATCATACTATACTATGACAATTATTCGACATACTATACGATGCCATTTTCATCATACTATACTATTACAAATTTTGACATACTATAATATGACATTTTTATCATACTATACTATGATGTTTTGACATTCTATTCTATGACATTTTGAACTTACAATACTATGACTTTTTTATCATAATATTCTCTGACATATTTTTAACATACTATACAATGACGTTTTTACTGTACTATACTATTACATTTTTTGACAGACTATACTATGACGTTTTTATCATACTTTTCTATGACTTTTTTATCATACTATACAATGACGTTTTAATCATACTATACTGACATTTTTTGACAGACTTTACTATGACTTTTTTATCATACTATACAATGACATATTTTGACATACTATAATATGACATTTTTATCATACTATTCTGACATTTTTTGACATTCTATACTATGACGTTTTTTGACATTATTTCATGACATTTTGAACATACTATACTATGACTTTTTTATCATACTATAGTATGATATTTTTTGACATACTATACTATGACATTTTTATCATACTATACTATGACAGTTTTTTGACATACTATACTATGCCATTTTTGTCATACTATACTATTACATTTTCATCATACTATACTATTACATTTTTTTGACATACTATAATATGACATTTTTATCATACTATACTATGTTGTTTTGACATTCTATTCTATGACATTTTGAACTTACAATACTATGACTTTTTTATCATAATATTCTCTGACATATTTTTGACATTCTATACAATGACGTTTTTATCATACTATACTATACATTTTTTGACAGACTATACTATGACGTTTTTATCATACTATACTATGACATTTTTTGACATACTATACTGACATTTTTATCATACTATACGATGAAATTTTTTGACATACTATACTATGATATTTTTTATCATACTATACTATTACATTTTTTGACAAACTATAATGACATTTTTATTATACTATTCTATGATGTTTTTATCATACTATACTAAGAAATGTTTTGACATTCTACACTATGACATTATTTGACATACTATACAATTACATTTTTATTATACTATACTGACATTTTTATCATACTGTACTTTGACAATTCTATTATATTATCCCATGATTTTATCATATATTATATAAGGAACACTATCCCATGTTTATACTTTAAAAAAATGGAAGGGTCACACAAATGATCATTTTGACAAGTTTTACTAGTTGAAGATCTGGGGTACAGCTTCATCATGCCACAAGTTCAACAAACACTGGTCTGAGACTGTCCACGTATGTCATGCTGTCCATGATTTCAAACATTCTTCTTGCATCTTGATGACCTAAAGGAGAGTCCATGTAGGGTAGCAACAAAGTCCAACATATTTTGGGAGCCTTAATGATGTAAAACAGGTGTGGAGGGTCCTTTTTTATAATGGTTTTCAGAGGCCAATGGCTCCTCAAATCTAGTATCAAAGGTATTTGAGTGTCACCGCTCTACCACCCTCACAGATGACATGATAAGTAAAAGATGATTTTTAAAACACTGACATTTTATATCATACTCTACTTCAATGTTTTCTATCATACCATACACTTACATTTTTTAACTTACTTTACCATGACATTTTTTAACATACTATACTGACATTTTTTGACATATTATACTATGACATTTTTCAACAAACTATACCATTATATATTTTTATCATGCTTTTTATTATGTTTTTTATCGTGGTTTCGTGTTGTAGAAAATGTTATTTAACTGCCAAAAGAAATGAAGAAGGAAATAAAATGCTGTTCAACATAAGTTTTAGGCGATTAACAAAGAGAACAAATAACACAACAAATTCACTAAACACAGCAGTTAAAACAAATGCACAGTGAGCAGCCTCCTATCCTTTACAATCCACCAGAAAAAAAATATACAAAAAAAAAAAAAAAAAAAAACAGCTGCACACCAAATGTCAACACAGATTTTCCTAACAAAAAAATCTAGCTCTAGAATCTCCAGTGTGAGTGTCTGCCCACAAAGTTCTCCAATCCGCAGCCTCTTGAACGTAACGCTCCTCCCCAACTGGTCATGCAGACTCGGCCCATTACCCATCAGCAGCTGGTTCCTGTGGGATCACATCCGCTCACAGACACACACTCACACAGACACTACCAAACATGGCGAACAGGCACGCATGTAGTACACCCTGAAACTGGATGAGGCTACTATGACTTTTTATCATACTATACAATGACATTTCTATCATACATTACAATGATGTTTTTTTGACATACTATACTATGACATTTTTATCATACTATACTATATTTTTATCATACTATACTGTGATATTTTTATCATACTATACTATGACATTTTTGACAAGTTATACTAAGAAATATTTAACATACTATACTATGACATTTTTATCATACTATACTATGACATTTTTGACATGCTATACTAAGAAATATTTAACATACTATACTATGACATTTTTGACATACTAAACTATGACATTTTCTTCAAACTATGCTACGACATTTTTTGACATACTATACTATGACATTTTTATCATACACTACTTTGACATTTTTTGACATTCTATGACATTTTATCATACTATACTTTGACATTTTTTGACATACTATACTATTGCATTTTTATCATACTATACTATGACGTTTTTTGACGTATTATTCTATGACATTTTGAACATACTATACTATGACATTTTTATCATACTATACTATCGCATTTTTATCATACTATACTATGACATTTTTTGAGAAAGTATACCATGACATTTTTGCCATACTACACTCAGACATTGTATCATACTATACTATGAAAATTTTTTGACATACTATACTATGACATTTTTTGACATACTATGCTATAACATTTTTATCATACTATACTGACATTTTTTGACATACTATGCTATAACATTTTTATCATACTTTACTATGACTTTTTTTGACATACTATAATATGACATTTTAATCATACTATACAATGACGTTTTTATCGTACTATACTATGACATTTTTCAACATACTATACTATGACATTTTTGTCATACTTTACTATGACATTTTTCGACATACTATACAATGACATTTTTATCATACTATACTATGAAGTTTTTTGGCATACAAATCTATGAAATAATAATTCATACTGTCCTTTTTTTTTTTTTCATACCATACTGTGATATTTTAGCACACTATACTATTATACTTTCAACATACTTAACTCTAATTTTTTTTCATATTACAGTATGGCATTTTTATCAAACTGTACCTTGATATTTTCATCATACTACATTTTTATCACACTAAACATTTTATCATGCTATACAATTATACTTTCATATTACTTCACTATGATTTCTTAAACATACCATACTCAACGTTTTTTTTCATACTATAGTATTTTAAATAAACTATACAATGCCATTTTTTATGATACAATACCATGATTTTTTTTCCATACTACACAATGTAATTTTTTTTACACTTTACAATAATATTTTTGTACTATAATAAATATTTTATAATCCAATACTATATTTTTTAATCAAACTTTACTTTGATATTTTTATCTTGCAATACTTTGACATTTTTATCATACTTTACTATGACCTTTTTATCATAGTATTATATGATAATTTTATTATAATATACTATATCACTATATAAAAGTATACTGTAGTATTTTTATCATACTTTACTATTACATTTTTATCTTACTATACTATGATATTTTTACGATGCTCAACTATGATTTTTTTAACATACTATACTATGATGTTTTTCAAATTTTAGTATGATCTTATCATACTATATTATGACATTTTATTGTACTACTCTATGACATTTTTATCACACTATACTTTGATATTTTAATCGTTATTTACTATGATATTTTACTATAAGGGTAGCGGCCCTGGACAATCCCATTCACTTGAATGGGGATTTTTTCAATTGCCCATAACTTTTGAATGCACAAAGACTTCTTTCTGGTACCAGTGAACTCAGGGTACCATCAATTTTTTATACAGTTAAGTAAAACAGACATCTGAGTGTCATCTGCATAACACAAACAAGCGACACCTTTAAAAGTTATCATATGAAAATCCAGGGGTAGCAGAAATAAAGAAAACAGCCAGTGTCCCGGGACGGATCCCTGAGGGACTCCACAACACAGGCCCAGCCTGATGAAATACACTCTCCTGCACTGGCTGAAATAGTTTTACTGGAGAAACAGCAGAGGGACCAGGACAGAACCCTTAGGGACTCCACAACACAGATTCAGCCTGACAAAACATATTTAGCAGCACTGATTGAAAAAAGTTTTACAGGACAAACAGCAGAGAGCCCAGGACAGAACCCTGGGGGACTCCACAACACAGGCTCTGACTTACGAAACATGTCTACCTGAGCTGACTGGAAAAGTTCTACTGGATAAACAGCTGAAGCTCCAGGACTGAATGAAAAAGTTCTGACCGACTGATGAACTGTTCGGTCACAAGAGTTCTAATTGTCATCTTTATGTACTTTGCAGAGTAAGAGGTTATAAAGATTTAACACTGGACCAGTCCAAGCATTCATAATAACGTGTGGCTCGGTTAATCAAACCAGAGTGTTTCAGAGTAAGTGATCTCGGTCTTAAAACTCTCACTTAATGCAGCTTTAAATAAAGTTTCAGCCCACAGAGGAAGTACACAGGAACTGAGCCGCCTGATGACTCACCCGGAGAGGTTGAGTTGCCCTCACATACCATGACCACATTGTAATTATTGTCCTTCAGCGTGTAATTATAAAGTGACCAATCACATTAGAAAGAGGCCCGCTGTGATAGGAAAGTCGAGGTGATGGCTGATGTGAAAAGTTTTCCCATTTTGCCCTCGAGTGACGTGAACTTGAGTGGATCCATTAAACTGTCAGATGCGTCCTTTTAAAATCCCACTTCTCATTTTTCTTTCTAGAAAACGCCATCCAGGCCTTCGGGAACGGATCTGATGTGAAAACAGGCGCCGGACAGCCCGGGATGCCCAGCCCGGCCATGGACAACCAAATCCCGCATGCAGCAACCTCCGCCCCGGGCGTTTCCATGGAAACAGAGCAGAACATCCTGAGAGCACAGATACCTACACAGGTGAGGCGAGACGGCAGACTGGAAATGTGTTGTACGGTTTGGCAAACAAAGAGCAGAACCAATAGAGATGGGAGCGCTGAGAAGTCTGGATCCCACTGCTGCTGATAACTCGGGATGTTTGTTTTACACTGCAGGGCGCAGCAGACGGGTGGGATTAACATTATCTGCATAATTCAGACAGCCACGGGTACAAACTCAGACACAGAAAAATCAAGAAGTGAAGCTGAGAAGTTAAGGAAACACAAAAAAAGTGTTTTTATACAAGCGTATTGAAGGGTGCAAATCCTAGATTGGAGGTGTTTGCGGTTTTTCATTTGAAGGGAGATAAATCGAATCAGTCGACTTTAAGTTTTACACTTTCATTCATGTTTTCTTTCCTGGTGCATTAATGCAAACCAACATTCTCATCTGCAGGAGCTCAGCCAAAAGCATCACGCTCTGTCTTTGCCGTATCTGCTCCTTGCACAGAACTTTCTATTCTGATTAAAGGTTTCAGTCGAGAGTTAACATCCGCAATTAGTCTGTACAGCTGCGCGACATGTGCGACAGTGATGAACATATCACGCCTCCTCTTCCTCCTCCTCAAGGACTAACTTCCAGCGCTTAACCAATCATCAGTCTGTCTCTGGTGTTTCTGATCAGCTCCGTTTACACAGATATCAACAGTCAGCTGCTCAGAGGTGGAGCTGCTGTTACCGTGTCGTTCACAGTCCTGAGGGGATGAGCCGGTAAAAGGCTTTCCTCTTGATCCAGGCGTTGTTTTATCAGACTTTAATTTACCATTGTGAATTCGCTATCATCGTGCCAAGTGTTTAACCTTCCTCCTGTGTTAGCTTTTACTACGCACCCACTATGTTAAGGGTCGGTTTTGACCCGTGTCTTAAATCAGCTGCAAAATACACTAAAACAATTCTCTATCATCCAATTTTGTTCTAATCTCTTGGTTACCTTGTTAGGCTTCATTATCCATGAAAATATATCCTTTCTTTGTCTGTATACTCCTCATACAGACATCAATACTGAATCTTGTTCTCATATGTCTGGAAAGAACATGGCAAAATAAGAATTTCCTAAATCTCACATGATCGGAAGAGGATCTGACTGTCAGTGTGATGCCTGGCAGTTCACTTATGATTTTAGTTTTTACTCTAATTATTAGATATTGATCTAACCGGGTCAACAGCGACCCAAACACGACAAGTGCCATAAGTTTGATAAGAGCATTTTATAATTTAGTCAATTTTATTCTTATTTTTATTTGTTGAAATAGAAGTTCCTGACAAAGTCAAAAAGTCTTGGTGCAAAAAAAGCTAATTTATGTGTTTTTTTAAGCATTTAAAAACAAAAACTGGTCGGTGCAGACCCTAACACGGGAGGAGGGTTAAAGCGCTTTAAAAAAACACCAAACAGATGTGAAACAAGGAAGAAAAAAAAATGAATAAAAGAAGACAGAGAAAAGGAGAAGTTAGATTAAAAAGTGCTGAAATAAGGGTTTGAAATTAAAAGTGTTATCTGATAAAACTGAATTTGTCTGAAAGAAAGAAACTGAAGTATTGAGCCACAAAGTTGAGCTAAAAGTCCAGATAATTAAAAGCGAACCTTTATGAAGCGAAAGAGAAAAAGAAGCTTCAGGGCAGTAAAAGTCTCTTCCCGGGTCAAATCAGGTAAACAGGTTATTAGTACTCCGGTTAGTATTTGTGCCAGTTTACATTAAAAGCTGGAATGAGCTGCATTGGTCAGGCTCTGCTGCGCTCTATAGGCTAACCTATTGAATGCGAGTGAATGAAGGAAGCTTTGAAGCTTTAGGATTGGATGTAACGTTATTGATCCCAGAGGGATCATTAGACGTGTGCGGCAGGAAGAGGAATCAGAACAGAAAGTGGAGCATAAAACAAACAACATAATGAGAATAACAGAGTTTAGACGATTAAATTAACAAGCAGCTAAAGTGGATGTAAACAAACTTGTGCTTTATAAGTTTATGTTATTGATCGTTTGAATATATTAGCCCAACATTACTGGAGGGGAAAATATGGGAGGAGGAAGTATGAGAAAATAACGGATGGCACAGTTCCATATAAATGTTGTTTTCTGCAGGATCGCAAATGTAAACATGTGCTTATTAACCGAGGAGTTCAATTTACTTATAATAAACATGAAAACAGAAAGGAAAGAAGAAGGAGGATTAAATATGGAGATCCGCAGAAGCAAACAGACACTGTAGACTTGTTTTTAAAGAAGCCTTATAACGCCCAAACCCTGACTCAATCTGAATTAGCAAAGAGGCGGAGCTTAGGCAGGCCTTAAACCTCCACCTCCAATGGGCTGAACTTTTCCACTAAGTCATTCCTGCCCAGGGGTGTGCCCAGATTTATTTGACTCGGGGCGCCCAGTTGGTACCCTGAGTTTTGCAGGGGGGCCTTACAGCATAGAAACTTAAATTAACCCTCTTTTTCTTTCTCCACCAACAATATATGCTAAAAAAAAATAAAACTAACACCAGAGTACTAAACAGGTGAATTTTCTTATGTGAGCACTAAAAAGCAGTCAGGTTCTTGACGAGTCCATCTCCCATATGCTTGTGAAATGGATGTTTGAATTATTTTTCTAAAATTAAAAGCACCAACAAAAGAAAATGAGCTAAATTATTTACAAAATAAACTACAAACACTCCAAATAGTTGATTTTACCATATCCAGTCTCTTATAAAGCAAAGTGCCAATCACAGTTGAGTATTTGAAATGTGTAAAAGGGGAACAGACCAGGAACCTAACCCTGACTACACCTAGGGTTAACTAAACAGTATCTATTTGCACAATTATTTCACTTTAATGTATCACAAGTGAGTGACCAACAGAGGGAGACGGCGCAAACCTCTTTGAGTGCACCCCTCTACACCTCTCATATACCAATGCCACTAACGGTTGTACGTAACTATGGTGCAGGGGGACTTTAACAGGTGGTGCTAAAGGAGCTACATGAAAAACGCACATTGCTGAATGCAAACTCATTTAACCAAAAAATGCATGGGTGTCAATGGGACTTTAAAGACTTTTGCAGCCAGCCTCCAGTGGACACTCATGGAACTGCACTTTTAAACAGGCCTAATCTTCTTTAACGAAGGCTGTGGCAGAGATGTCAGCGTGTTCGTGGTTACTCTGGGTGATGTTCCCACGTCCCTGCACACTTGAACAGTCACATACTCATATCTGCTAATTCATCAGTAAACACAGGCTCTGTAAACATCATTAATGTGGCTTACACAATGAGCTAGTAAGGTAAACACAATTAAACTCTGCTGCACGGCCTTTTTTTTTGCACGTAAACATACATATATTAGCAATGAGGGCAAATTAATGAATAATACATGGAAGACGTTGTGGCCCGTGTGTTTTTCTCACAATGGGAACCAGAAGATAAATGTCTCAGCTCACATTATTGACAGAGTGCCAACAGATAGAAATAAACTTCACCGGCTAAACGTATAACTAGGCCACTTTCTGATTTCCACGGGGAGAGCTGAAGAAAAGGACCAAAAGCCCAAATTATGTATTCTTGCCTCGGGTCTCCTGAAAGCCTCGACCCACGCATGATTGTTCCAGCAGACTTTTTATCACCGTCTGACTGCAGGAGCGTTCTGACACGGAGTTAAAGTAAACAGAGGAAGGACGTCTCTTTACCTGACAGTGCGGTGTGAGGCCGGGACCAGATGAAGTGTTAGCGCGTCGACTCGGGTCTGAGTTAATTAAAGCTGTAAATGAGATCTGGACAGCTGTCATATCATCACACGTACCAGTATCCTATCACGTTCAAATGACTGTCACTCTCACTTCATTTAACACTAATGTAATTAACACATGCACTGCTTTCTGCTCGGTGAGTCTGGATGGTCAAGAACAGCGATAAATTTACTGCCACCGTTTCAAAATTTTCAACAAATCTGTGAAATCTATAAAGGTAATTTCCATCTTAAGTTTTTCATCCAACTGTTCCTCTACTTTTCTACTTTTTTGAAACTCTATTTCAATTTCTGTTTCTTACAAAGATAATCTTCCCACAAGAATCGGAGTCCCCTGAGGTAGAAGTTAACATTATAAAAAAGAAAAATGGTGTTCTGGCATTTTAAAATCCAATTTTCACCCTGGTAATATATCACAGATTATTTTCAATCCAATTTTCACCTAGCCAGCAACCAGACGAAGCTGCCAGCTCGTGTCATATTTTCTCTGGCGTTTGTTTCTGTTCCCAACACCAGTTCAGAAAGTTTTCCAGCTTGAGTTTTTACAAATATCTAAATCGGGCAAAATCTGGCTGAGAGGATTTCACAGACGATCAGAACGACGTAAAATCTGCTGGTGTCAAAGATTCTGAATATACTGATGTTTTAGGGTTAAAGTGATAGTAATATGCTGTCCTGTATTCTTTAAATAAATGTATGAAGCTCAAATTTTAGATGTTTGTCAAGTCACCAGCATCTCTAGGTTGTATTTATATACAGTTTCTTCTTCGTATGGTACAAGAACATGAATTTGAGGAAATAGTGGAATGAATTGCCACTCGAGATCAAAACATCCCCCACTCTCTCTACTTTTAAATCACGTCTTAAACTCATTTTTATTCTTTAACTTTTAGCTCAACATGAGAGTTGTGTGATCTCTGTCCTTTTATCACTTTTATTTCATTTATTTTATTTCACTTTAAATGTTTTTTTTACCTGCTTTTATTTATTTCATCTTGATATTTCCTGTAGTGTCTGTTTTTTTTTATTTTATTGTGCAGCACTTTGGTAAACTTGAATGTTTTTTTTTAAATTTGCTGTATAAATAAAGCAGATTGGATTGGATTGGATTTGTGAATGCAACAACAAAGACACTGAGCCCATGCAGGATTTCCACTCCAGAGCCATCACTGTTTTCAAAGCTGTGCTCTCCAAAAATCTTTTCATGATTTATAGTCAGTAGATGACAAAACCCCCAAATTCAGAGGTTAATTAAATGACCTCCTAAACTGAAAATCCTTTAGCAAAAATAGGGAGAAAAATCATTTTTGAAACTCCAGAAATTGCAAAAATTGCAAAAAGATGCAAAATAACAGTAAACATGCTCCTGTTACGACCTTTTTGAAACAGGTTATTAAAATTTAATTAAAAATAAGCATCTAGTTCTATAAAAATCATAAAAAATGTGGCTCTGAAAATTGTTTTTGCTTTAGTTTTAAACAGATATGAAGTTTACATTTTATAAAGTGTCTAAATTTTCACAGTATGAGTTGTGGGCAAGAATTCCAGGACATTGGTATAAATATGAGTTTGTGTAGGACTGTGTTGGTTTTACGCATCAGCAGTTTTATTCTCATTTTTATCACATTCGTCGCTCTGGTTGCGGGGGAAAGCCTGGTTTCTGATTGGGCATTTAAGGGTCAGCTGACTGTAGATTGCAGCTTCTCATAAGTGAAAATACTCTGATCTTCTCTGTGCAAAAGAAAAGCCTCAAAATGTCACAGAAGTTTATCAGCGTGAATCTGCCGGTCTCACAAAGCTAGTAGATTTTACAGTAAGTTTTAACTCATATTAGTTCACATACAACAGTGTTTTGGATCAAACTCCGTCTTTAGAAATACGTCACATCATCATCTTCTAACTGGAACTATTAAACAACAAGTCAATGAACTGGTTCTGATCTGGAACCAGTTTTCGGTTCCCATCCCTTTCAGCAAACGTCTGTTTTTGGTTTAAATTGAGACTCTTTCTTGTGTTTTGTTTCAGGGAAACGAGAACGACAGATTGTGGGGCGACGAGGAAGACTCCACCCTCCCCTCTCCGGACCTGCCAGACCGCAGCGCCGACCCCGCCCGCCTGTCCTCTCTGCTGCTGCTGCTGGGCCTCAGTTTCCTGCTCCTGCTGCTGCTCTCCGACCAATAAGAGGCCTCGCTCACCTGGCCTCCATGGACAAAACTTTAGAACCTGAGGGGAGGGAGGGTTGGGTGGGTGCGAGAGCGAGAGAAAGAAAGAGCCATTTCTACGTGTCAAAAAAAGGGGGAAGGGGGCAAATCTGTCCTGCCCCGTCCCCTCATAAAATCACTCTTTTTCTCTTTTTGTGAATCATGACTCCGAGCAGATGTGTTGTACAGCTCACGCCCTTGAGAAGACGCCCAGAGAGGGTGCTGCTACCGCGCCGCAGGGTGGGAAAAAAAAACAGAAGTACACACCTCATGTCCCGCTTCACGTCTGCCCGAACACGAACCGTTCAACGCCACACTCACGCAGACTTTACTCATCTGAACGCCAAGCTCCGGAGAAGGACCCGAACGAAGGTGTACAGTGAAGAGACACTGAGGCTGCAGCGGAAGAAACGATGAAAAAAAATAAATAAAACAAACAAAAAATGTTTTTTTTTTGTTCCTGAACATTCCTTGATGTAAAAGAAAATTATTAAATGTTAAGACTTTTCTCTCAGATGAACTGTGATGAAGTGTTACACAAGATTTAAGGTGGATTCGTGTGTGTTCGTCCACATGCAGCGCTTCGCTCTTTCAGTTGATGCCACATTTTGATGATTTTGTTACGCAGAATGTTAGATACAAGCACACATTATAACCGAGTCGGATCACGATGAAATCTTTTGACTGTTTGCTGTTGTCTTTTAAGTGACTGGATGAAGAGTTCATTTCCAAATACAGATTATACACTCTATATATAAAAGAAACTTCAGTTGTTTATTGAAATTTAACGTTAAATCGACCCTCAGACGTCTGTAAAGTTGTTTTATTTTCTTAGATAAGAACCTAAATTGCGCTTTAGTCTTCACAGGTGTTGAAATTAGTTTTAATTTTGATGCTACGACTCGTTTTGTAAAGAGCACTTTGGAAGAGGACTCTTCATATCTTCATCCATTCAGCTTTAAGTGTGAGGGCCTGACCACATTTCATTGTTTCTCTTCAGAAATGTATAAAAAAGAAAAACTTTGTGGGGTTTTTTTCGGTGAAGCAACAAGAGATGGAGACAAGTTTATATTTTCTAAATGTACCTGGACAGAAAACAGATATTTATCGAGAAGTTTGTGACCAATCGTGCTTCGCTGTCGAAGGGAGGGCCGGCGGGAAGCAGACGGCGCAGGATTTGATGGATGTATTCGTCTGTACAGAGACTTGAGAGATGAAGGTGGTGACCCGTGATGGCCCGCCACCTGCTGGGACTCTTCACTCGGCACATCAGAGGATTTTTTGCAATATGCAGTGAGAAGAAGGTGGGAAGTGTTAAGATTGGAAAAAACCCGAGGTTGGTTTGCAGCAAACGCTCCCACATGAAGGAGTGTGTCATCTTCACTTTTACCAATGGCGGAGAAAAGCCGATTAGTTTTAATGACGTGTTATTTAGTGATACACACTTTACGCTAAATTTCACACAAAGAGGGAAAGCGTGTCGCCGTGGTTGAAAATGACACATTCTGATTCAAGTCGGGCGTAAAACCCGCTCCTGAAAGTCGCTCATAGTATCGTCATAACAGCCAGGCGTCACAAGACGGAGGGAAACTCTTCAAACACGGACCTTAAAAATGACTCCACACAAGAACGGCTGTCTTAAAGGGACATTACACTCAAATCACAGTTATGCAGATATGTTTGGTTTCATTTGCCCAAGTTTTAAGATATCATTCTGCTGCCATCCAAATACAATAAAGATAATTGAAGTTTTTCTTTGGAGCGTCTTCTGGTCTTATTTTTTAAAACCTCACTTAAGTTTAATCTTGAGATTTACTTTGAAGAGCCTGAAGCATCACTCAAAATAAGTGATTTGATCAGTCTTACAAACTATAAGACAAACATCTGGTGCAAGTTTGATCGTCTTTATGAGAGAGTAATTTACAGCGCCTAAACCAAGAAAGGCTTTTTTTAAAAACACAGGATTTAAGATGGTAGTTAGGCGCAGCATGAAACAATAAAACACACCCAGCAGCGACAAAGCTGCAGAAAATCAGACAGGAGTGCAGCTTTGTTTTAATTAAAGCTCCAACGCTGTTTTTCGAGCATTTTTCGTCATACTCACAGCGGTACTGAGAGGTGTTTCTTCTTTTCAAATTCTCTTAATCTCTTACTAACTTAAAAAACATCCAATTAAAGCTTTTACATATACGAACACAAAGGCTAATGATGGCGATATCAAGGGAGTGTTAAACGCTGTTGTCTGACTGGAGCGGGTCGTTAAATTTATGAGGCTGTTTATCAAATTAAAGAGCTTTAAGTTATGAAAAAATTAAAGAAGCTGTAAACGTCATGAATCAGAGGAGAGAAGCTGCTCTTTAAGAAAATGACTCAGCACTTTCAAACACTAACATCTAAAGGTTCACTGTTCAAGTCACCAACTAACCTAACATCTAAACTTGGTTATGTAACTCATGATCCACTTGAACTTTTGTTTCTTTCAAAATAAAAGCACAGATTTACAGTTTTGAGAAAATATCTACATAAAAACATGACAAAGAACTATTTTAAAACATAATTAAAGTGTTTAAGTTTATGAATGCAGTCAGTAAATCATGCGTCATGATATAACCTAATGTATTTAATATGGAGAAGCACTTCAACGTGGGTTAGGTAGGAATCCGTTAAAGAAGCATCTTTTATTTGTGGTGTATTCACAAAAAGGCTTTTAATATCAGTCAATATTTATTAGTTTTTGATCACATTTGGGAATATAATGATATCGCTGTGTTCTGTTATGTGTGTGTAGTCAACATTTAACATTTTTAAGCGGCCCGCTCTTTTTCGGACTGTAAACAAAGCCGTTCTCCACCTCTACGACCTGATTGGTTGTGAGGCAGACGTTACTCCCCTGTGTCGTTCAGGAGCCCAAACAAAGTTAGCGTGCTACAATATCGGACAGTAGAAACCAACCAGAACGTTCGGAAAATCATCTGAATCCTCCTTTGGCCACGACTGCCGACACAAGCAAGAAAACAAAGTAAATACCGGAGACTCTGGTGGAATAACGGGCGCTTAAAAAGGAGGTAGACCGGACAAGAGCTAAAAAGCCGTGTCAACAATGATGGGGGACGCTTCGGGATCTTACGGACCCTGTAACCTTTCTGCTGGACAGGTAAACCGCTTCAACAAAGTAAGACAAGTGTCTGTAACAGAAGTGTTTCTTGTCAAACGGACCTGCTGTAGCGTGTTGTAGCGCCATCGCTAAACTGTCCTCCCTCGGGTCCTGGACTAGTTAACTCCTGTGAACTAAACTGGGCCGATCTGAGCCATGAAACTCTGACCTTCTTTCCCTGATCATCTTTACCTCTGGGTTTAAGGATGTACTCCCCCTTTATGAGGAGAGGAAATCCATTTTTCATCAGACACAGGCCGTGATCTATAGATTCTTCATCACCAGAAATATGATGTCCATAAAATTACAAAAGACTTCCTCCAAACTTTCTCCTTTTTAGAAACTTTCCAAAGCTCGACTTAAAGCAGAAACTTGAGCACCTTAAACTTCAATAAATGAGACCCCTGGTGTAAACAAAGCTAGTCCAAATACCTGTGTCTTCTAACCTACTGTGTACCTTAAGGCTATAGAGCCAGGGCCTGTTTGAGAGTCAGCAGACGTAAAAACAGAGAAAACAGAACTAGAAAGAGAAGGACATAATGTATGTGAGCCCAGAACACTAGGAGGTTACCTTAAAGACACCTGGAGTGATTTAAAAACCTGAGTCTTCAGTTAATTAATTGAATTTCATTCTCTCATTAAGTGTTTTATATGTGTCTGCTGCACTCGGTTCCCTTCTCAGTGTTTTGGGTCAACAGCTATGTGGGACAGCCCCCCTGCTGTCCCACATTCTGACGCCGTTGGCTCCTCAGCTGCAGATGCTGCTCATGAAAGGCTCAAAGTCTGACCAGCAGCTGGAAGCCGAGTCCAGAACGAACACTGAGCTCAAACTTCTGATGTGGAGTTGGAGACGACTTTCAGGAAGTTTTTAAAAGTTTGGTTCAGCTTTTAACAGTTTTTGTTTTCACATCGTCACCTCTAACGGTGACTGCGTTCACAAGGACACGAGCAGAGGTGGGTGAAAAGAAAATTACTCATGGAGAAGTAAAAGTAAATTTACATTGTACAGTTTCCAAATCATTGTACACATTTGTGTTACTTAAAGGTCCTGTAAGGGACTTTTGGTTTGTGTCAACTTTGGCGCCCCCTGTGGACAAAACAGTTTTTGCTTATCTTGTCTTCTACATGCTTGGATTGTGACTTCTGACCATTAATTTTTTTGTTTATTTTAAATATTTTATGTGTGAATTTTAAAAGTTAAACTGTTTTTTCCACTAATCGCCTGAAACCTACCCCCTCGCGTTAAAAGTTCTCTCTGGTAGTCTTGTTTGCTTTCAGATATCATAAAAGGTTATCGATATTTGTTTTCAGTCTATTTTATAAATGTCAAAAACTCCTCACAGGAGCTTTAAAGTCAATTACGATGAACTAGCTTACAAACTAAAGTGGATAAATCAATACAAAACAGTTCTTACCTGACCATTAGAGTCAGCTGATCAGACGCAGCCTCTGATTGGTCAACAGTTTCTTTTCTGCAACACAAACTGCAGCTAATCTGAAAAAAAAAGAAAAACTTAAACATGTTCAGAAAATATAATTGGGCCTTTAAAGATAACAACACAGCAACAGGAAAAAAAAGCAGTTTTTCTCATGCATGAAATAAAAGTGTGCGTGAAATACGCTGAGCGGCACAAAGCCAATGAGCAGTAAAGTTTAATAGTCATTCTGCAGCGTCCATCAGATCCTCCTCCACCTTTAACTGCATTAAGTTCAAAGTAAAAATGTCATTATAGAACAAACAAGAGCGTGACTGATGCGAGCAGCTGGTTCCCGCTCTCAGCACAATAAACAGGCCGTTGCATGAACTGGAAAGCTTTGTGTGTGTTACATTGGCTTACCTTGTCGTCATACCTTCATGTTTCTTGGCAGGAGGAGAAACAGACTGACAGGATGAAAAGGAAACACTTTCTGGATGAAGACTGAGCCACAGTTACCCCACACAGGCGTGCAGGGTGGGCTGTGGATGATTGTCAGGTGGGTAGTTTAAAGGTTTGGTGGTTTTAGTACAGTATTGGATCGTACTGTATTAACCAACCTGTATGAACTGTTTCATATCATGTATCGTAAATCATCTCATTATATTGTGCCCACTCATATCATATCATATCATATCACGTCACGTCACGTCATGTCGTATTGTATCATATCATATCATATCATAACACATAGAAGCAACTCTTTTTGTGTCATTTCCTATCGTGTCATTTTGAATCTTTTTATATGGTGTACTGGGCCACTTTGTATCATCTCATACTGTGTTGTATCATTTTATATCATTTCATGTCGTATTGTCCAGTATAGTATCAGGTTGGTATTGTATCATATCTTATCATATCATGTCTTATTGTAATGTGTTGTATACAAACATATCCTACATATCAAACCATGTTGTGTCTGCTTTTATTGTTCTGTATCGTATTGTATTGTCACAACTAATATAGTTTTGTATCAAATTGTGTCATATCATATATCATTTCATTTCATATCATATCATATATCAAGTCATATGTCATATCGTCATGTTATATCATACATCATGTCATTTTGTTTTGGTCATGTCATGTTGTTATATCATATATCATATCTCATGCCATATACAGTAATGTGTCATATGTCATGTTATTTCATATTATATCATGTCATCATGTTATATCTTATGCCATATAATCTCATGTCATGTTTTGTCATATTATGTCATGTCATGTTATGTCACATTTTGTGTCACATATCACGTCATATCGTGTCATATATCAGATAATATGTAATGTCATGTTGTTATATCATATATATTATGTCATATGTCATGTCATCTATCATGTCATCATGTCATATTATATCATGCCATACATCATATGTCATGTTGTTATATCATATATGTCATGTCATATGTCATATATATTATATTAAATGTCATGTTATATCATCTCATTTCATCTGTCATGCTGTATGTTAGGTCAAATTGCCATATCATGTCATAGTATATATCATATCATGTTGTGTCATTGTATAGTGTCATCTCATATTAAGCTGTATTGATTTATTGATTCTTAATGTATATTTACATGTTTCATCTTCATTGTGAATCCTAAAAGAAGTCATTCTGAAGTTGCACATTCCACTTACACATTTCAGTCTGAAACATTACATTGTGTTGTATTGTTTGTGTGGTTTTGAGTCATATGCTATTATATTGTGTCCTTCTGCATGAAAGCATATTGTATTTCAATGTGATGTATAGGATTGTGTATCCTATCATACCGTATCATATTGTATTGTATGATATTTATCATATTGTATTGTGTCACTGCTGTTTGTTATCATATATATATTAAGTTGTGTCTGATTGTATTGGGTTGTATATCATACAGTTCTGTGTTGTATCCTCAGAATCAACTCTGGACGTCATCTCCAGCCGACATGCTGAAATGTGCTTTAGGGATAAACAGATAAACTCCATCTGCTGTGGTAGATCAGGCCATATGAGTGAAGAGTCTGTGATGGGATTATTCTGTCAACTCTCAAAAACCAGAAAGAGTTCAGCTTTGTGTGAAAATTATGATGCCCTGCTGACAAATAGCAGCTCCTTCACATTAAAAGAATCAACCTGGATGAGAACTATAATTCTGGATGACACCTGGTTTTAATTTGAAGTGCCCGTAACATCTCAGCAGCCAGGTTTCCTGTCCTACTTTGGATTTACCGCAGATATTTTTGAGTGAAATATTACAAGTGCTGAAGAGAAAAACAGCACAATAAGTCTAAGTGTGACAGCTCAGTGTACAGGATTGGAGCGGGGGCGGATAGATGGTAGCAGCTCCTCTGAGAAATGTTTACTAATTGTGATAATGTCTCTAATGCTGTCAGCAAGATGAGAGAGGAGGAAGCAAAAAAGAAAACGTCTGCGACAAGAAAACACGAGTGCAGCATTTCTGAGAATTACATTTCATCGTGTAACCTTTGTTCAGCAAATTTAGGGTGTGATGGGGGAAGTTTTTTCCAGATGTTATTGCCCCTGACAGCTCTGCAGAATATAAAAACGACCGAGTCAAAGCTGAAGGGAGATAATTTTATTAGGCTGTTTGGGTGAACGCAATAAAGACGACCTGGAGACGGGCGAACGCATGTAAAGTCTGCAAACACTCTGCTTACTCTGGATTTAGACTCACAGGATGAAGAGGAGGGAGGCAGGGGGGAGGATGGTTTGAGAAACAGCATAATGTGAGGGAGTAAAAAAATGAAAATAAGAGGCTCATTATCAGCCGACTGCTACAGAGCAGCAGAGAGCGGCTGTCAGGATGATCAGGATGGATTTAGTCAAAGACTCGGAATCAAAGGGCAGCACCTAATCATCTGTTTACAGCAAACAGCAGCTCCTGAGGCGAGGAGGGAGGGAGAGAAAACAGGGTCAGAAATGACGGTGAGGAGAGGGAGAGACAGAAACAAAAAGGAGGAGAGGGAGGGAGGAGTGTGGGGGAGGAAGATTGATGGAGGAAAGAGGGAGGAAAAATGACGGAGTGTAAATGAGAGTGAAAAAATGATACTGAAAAAAAAGAGACGGAGTAAGGGAGGTGGGAGGAGAGCTAAAGTGATTAGAGACAAGAAGAGAGAGAGAGGAAGAGAGAGAGAGATGGCAAGAGAAGAAAGCAGTGAATAAAGAAAGAAGAGAATCAGAGATAGAGGCCAAAGCCGAAAAAAGAAAGAGAGAAAAAGACAGAAGGCAAGAGAACAAAGCAGTGAATAAATAAGAAAGAAAAGGATCAGAGACAGAGGACAGGGCAGGAGATAGAGAGAAAGAAAAAGAGAAAAATTCAACAGAAGAAAAAGAGAAAGATGAGAGAGTCTGGGAAGGAAATGGGACAAACAGAAAGAAAAAAAGAAAGAAAGAAAGAAAGAAAGAGATGGAGAAAGAAAGAAAGAAAGAAGGAAGGAAGGAAGGAAGGAAGGAAGGAAGAAAGAAAGAAAGAAAGAAAGAAAGAAAGAAAGAAAGAAAGAAAGAAAGAAAGAAAGAAAGAAAGAAAGTCAAATTAAGGAAGACCGGACATTTCAGGGAAAAAGTGAAAAGAAGAACAAAAAAAATAAATAAATAAAGAAGTCACATGAAAAACAAAAAAGAACAAAATAATTTAAGAAACGAAAAATATCAATAACACAAAATAGACAAAAACAAATAGAGAAAAAACAAGCAAAGAACTGAACAGAAACAAAAAATGAAAAACAAAAAAATGGTAAGTAAAAAAAGACAGTAGAGAGAAAAAACGAGGAAAAGGAAAATAAAAGGATGGCAGAACAAAGAAAAAGAAAAAAGGGACAAAGAAACACAAATGCAGGAAAAGAAAAGGGTAAACAAAAAGAAAAAAAGGAGCAAAAAAAAAAGAAAGACAATGTAAGAAGTAGAGAAAAGCAATAAAGAAAGATAGACAGAAACAGAAAGAAACATGAATGGGGAGCAAACATTCATAGCTTACCTGGATGATGCCGTTGAGGATTTCTCTGTGACGTTTATCCAATTCAACCAGACCTGCTAATTAACACAAATGAGCTGCAAGGAAGCTGAATCATACTGCAAACAAAACCACGACAGACAAAAAATTAAAAGACTTAAGTTTACTATCGTATAAACAAAAGGAACATGACTAACTGTGACAGTGTTTTCATTGTTAGCCCTTTGCTAACACGTTTTGATACGTAATAGATCAACCAGAACGACCCACTAATAACACTAAGAAAATGGAGCATGTCGCCACCTGCTGTAGTTTGATAGCATTATATGTTTTTTCTTCTGCTTATCATTGGTGGAAAGGCAGACTCTTTTGAATGCGTGTGTATGTGGCTTCTGGACTTTTGGAGCCAGCCCCAAGTGGACACTCAAGGAACTGCAGTTTAGCATTTTTAGCTTCATTTCTCATGCCTGGAAGTTTCTGCTTTGTATTTGGCCACAAATCTGTATCAGATAATTCAATATTCCAAACAACTTTGTGAAAGTAAAAGATGGTCATGATATTTTGAGTTAATCCGTTTATTTTTGGTGCAATCTGGATGTTTCTTAAAAAGCAATATGCTGAGAAAACCTCCAGGAATGTTGTTTCCTGGAGGCTGAACCCTTTCCAATTTGGACCCCCTCTAAAGTTTCTCCCACTGCCAAATTCGAGCCGGATTAAAACTTTTCCACTGAGCAGATTGCCGTGTTTATGAGCACATTGATGCCCCTCAGATAACACTTTGTTTTAAAATAACTCCCTGAACTTCTTCCAAGACTAGACATCGTAAGGTGAACGCCGTTTTCTCCCGGGGCTGCCCATGGCGCTTGTTTTTGTTGTTACTCCTTCAAAGAAAGGCTTTTTCACTTCCCCGCGCTTACTTGAAAGACGTCTTAGCAGACGCGGCGCATATTAGGATGCAGCGACCCTCTGGTGCTTCATGAAGATTCAAAGAGGCTCCGAAATCAGGGGGTTTAAATTTAGGTTCAAACAAAGTTATGAAGGCAAACAGCGGTGGGTAGATTTTCACATTTAATAATAGACAAAAATGTTCTGTCATTCTTTTATGTACATCAGTAATTACAAGTTCAGTTAGCTAGTATCCTCAAGTTTTACACGTAGTTTCATCAGCTTCTAGTAATGCTTGTTCGTCTTTACACTGCGCTCTGACATACAAAATATGCTATGTACTGCAGTCACATTTATAAAAGCCTGGAGAGGTTCGCCATAAATGATTTTTTTTAAAACCATTCAACAAAGATCATTCACAATACTTTCTCATTATTTACAAAGAAAACAGCAACTGCTAAATTATACATATTAACAAACTACTTCCTCAGTATATATAATGCCGCTATACAAAGAGATACAGAAAGAAAGAAAGAGGGTAACGACAGATTTTACACCGACCTCATCCTGCAGCGTTAACCGTCGTGTTAAAGTGTTTTAGACTCGTTAGATCTCCAGTTACTAAATTACGGTTTATAAATATGTTTCTGTCCAGGTTAGGGAGCTGGAATAAAGCCGGTGTAAAGTTACCCGATAAAGTTTGAGGCGATATAGAGGGAGCTGCTTATTTCTAAAAATCAAAACCAAAAATGACAGTTTTCTCTTTTTTTTTTTTTCGTGGGCACAGAGGCAGACAGTGTTCGGGGTTCCTACACATTTCCCTTTGCAAGCTTCAGCAACCCCTCTTGGATATTTGGAGGAGCTCAGGAGCCGACACGTATCCGTGCGACCGAGGCTGTAACCATGTGGAAAATCTGAACTTTGGGGACTCCAGGAATTCTGCGCTTTAGCTTCGGATCAGTGCGCAGGGAAAAGCTCGAGCGGGGCTCTCGTGCGAAACAAAGGAGAGGTTTGTTTGTGCTCTTAAGGTTTGATTTGTCATTTTTAGAAGGTGAGGGACGCACGAACAAAAAGGTGCACTCGATTCAACTAATACGACGCACCCATGCAGGACTTTCTGAATCCAGCCGGACCAAAATAAAAGAATAAAACACTTCACAAGCTCTTGTATCACGTAAGATCAAAACTGATGTGCTGCCAGGAAAGCTCTTGTAGTCAAGCGTGCTGAAGATTAAAGCTGCTAACAAGACTGCAACATCTCCAAACCGTGCGAGTGTTTTTGTCTTATTCGTAAAAACTGTCTCATTAACCACATTCAACCTGACGAGTCCGGCTAAAGGTCTGATTTCAAAACATTACAAGACGAAATGAGACCTGAGCTGCTTGTAATGAGTAAAAAAAATCAACCAACAGGGTAAAAAAATGATGTTTTAATTCAAGAAACTCAACGAGTATTTTTTTAACCTCACACTCAGTTTTTTTTTCATCTTTACAAGCAACTCAGGACTTTTTTTTTTCTTTTTTAGTTTGTAATATCTTCGATTTATCTGGACCTGTCAGGTGAATGTGTCTGATATTAAGTCCAATAAGACAAAAACATGCTTAGTTCTGATTTGTGCTTTTCCTTCTGCTGCTTCAAACGGCTGATAGATGTAAATTTAAGATTCTTCAAAGTAATACGAGCATGAGAAAGACGCCTGTGTCTGTAAACATCTAAAAACAGGGGGGCTTACAAATGAATTCAACACCAACTGGAGTTACTAAAGCTGGGATACCGCCAAAACGGATCCAACCACCAGGAAAAACCAAGGAGTGAAACTGGACTCCAAAACCACAGAGGTTCAGCTAGAGGACTGAAATATGTTCAGATCAGACCGCAGCGCAGTTTCTATCTGAGCACAAAGAAAAGAGGGAGGGGGCGGCGGCGGCGGCGGCAGGCTGGCTGTGGTCCTATCATGCAGGACCAGTGGACCCCCGCTGTGAGGCTGCAGTGTAAATGTATGTGTTAAGAGCCTGGCGGGGCTGGAGCCGACTAAACCGGGTCTCTGGAGGACCAAAAAAGCTGATTGGAGGTTTCCTCAGGGTGAACTGAGGATACATAAAGAATAACGTGGTACAAATCGAAGCTTTAGTTCAACGTTTTAGATTTCATTACAGGACAGTAGCGATGGTATCAGCGGGTCTCCCACACACCAAAGACTCGAAATAAATAAATGAAAAAACCTGTGTGGGAGGTCCAAGAGGGAACATCTCTGATTCAAGACTTTTTGTAGATACCGTAAAACTTGTAGTAAAAGCTCATCTCAGTTTAAGGCAGGGCGTCTTTCACGTGGCTGCCATTTTTAACAAATTAAGATTACTGTCAGGCAAAGTCTGTGCAGCAAATACAGCAGGAGGACACTTCAGTTTAAGACAGATGGAGGAAAAGTTAACAGAGAAGTGTCTGCACAAGTATGGAAGAGGATAAATTCATAAAATCTGACTTTGTTAAAAGGTTTCTGAGGTTTAAGTTTAAAATTGGGGGAATTATGACAAAAAAGATAATTGTCAAGTTTGCCATGTTGACGATAAAGAGTCCAAATAGCCTTTTTCACAGTATTATGCGGAAACAGGCCTGATTTTTTTATATTTCCGATCCTCTTCCGTACTCAATGATGAGTCGGGAAGAGGTGTGAGTGTGCAACAGGTGGGACAGTGAGGACTTCCTGCATGTGCGGACTTATAGAAATGGAAACAACAGTGAAAACCCTCAACAATTTAAAAGGCTGCTCCAAAGACCTGTGTAGGAACCCAGTGTGAGGCTGCTGAGAGCAGATGTGGGTCAAATAGTGCAGAAAAAGATCAGACCTTCTTCTTTCTTTCTTTCTAAATGCATCTTTAAAACCTCTGACCTCTGACCTCTTTCTTCGACCGCTGACCAGAGCGCTGCGGGGGACCCAGTGACGTCCCCCAGAGGACTTCAGTCTGAAGATTTCTCGTGGCTGCACAGGCGGTTTTTCATCATTTTACATTCATTTACAAAAGAAAAGAAAGAACAGCAACAAAAGCACAATCTTCACTCTGTGATGAATTATTACTACAGTACATTGGATTCAGCCGTGGAGCAGATTCGAAGAGACTCTCAGCAAAATGTAAATCTATGAAATTAGCAACTGAAAACAAGCAGGGCCGCCGACTGAATCTGATTACAAGATGGAGTGTTTTTTTTTGTTTTGTTTTTTTTAGAGACGGCATCATGAGCAGGTTGAAAAGGAAAGAAAACACAAAAACCGAAGATTTAACCCGCAGAGAAACACAGACATGAATCGTTTGGTTGTTTCAGAGCTTTTCCCGTCACTGTGAAAGTGCTGCTGACGCTGCAGAGGACAGAAACCCTCGACATGTAAACTCCAGGCGATACAGCGTCAGCAGCACATCACACGTCTGATAATAGGTCAGTGTGACTTTGTTCGCTCGCCTCTCTCTGGACTCCATCACTCTTTCACTGAGCAATTCTTAGCCTGAAGCACCAGATGAGGTTTTTTTTCTAATATATCAGCCTCTAATGGATCAAACCCAGCGTATAATATAAAAGTGAGTTTCAATAAATAAGAAAAGATCAAATGTACAATCCTAATAATTCCTCTTCAAAGCATTTCCAATCCCAAATGGAGCCTCACGTGCAGGTATTTCACAATACTTTTGGAGATAAATAGCACCTCGATGTAATTTTAGAGAAATGTGTGCAAAAAAAGTAAGTGTATTTGTGTTCACTCAGCAGTGTTTTTTAGAGAAATGTAAACAAAAGAATTAGTAGAAATGGCAGGTGAACAAAAAAGTACCAAAGAGAGAAAAAGAAGCCGAGTCAGGAACCATTTTCACCCGAGCTAAAGGTTTCTAGGTAAGGAACGTTAACCCTCCTGCTTTTCTGCTTTTCTTGTTTGTAAAAATTTTATGACATTTTAAGAGGAAAATGTAGAATAGTAACCGTGGAGAAGGTACAGTAGTGACCTTCAGCTCTATACCTGAAATGATCAAATAAGAGTGGTTGGTGTTTCCTCTGTACGGTACGTGATGCATCATATTCACTTACAAATAAAGTGAGTCAAAAAGTGTTTTTCCAAAATTAACCAGATAATTATCTCAAAATTAAAAGATAATCTTTGTGTAAATCCTGCTCTGTTTTTCTGAATTAAAATAAGAGGATAATTACCTTGAAATGGAGAGAAAAAAATCTGAATTAAAAATGTGTCTTTTTTTCAGAACTAATGAGATAATTCAGAAAAATTAACCTTTTCTTTCTGAACTTTAATTAAATGCTATATGGTCCTCTGGCAGAGAAGCTCCTCCCCTTTTTGATCCTGTTTGGTCGGTGGTCAAGTTGGACATTAAGAATCACAGCGCTGTTTTTAAGGTGGAACTATTTGACCTGCTGTTAAACTAGCTGATTCTGAGGACGCTGCAGACGCTGGTTTGGACGGGGCCACGATGTGCAAATCTCTGGTGACAGATTTTTCCCAGATTCGCACGGCTCCTTCAGTTTTCTCTCGACCTCTTATGCAGCTCAGAGGGGCTTTTCGTAGCAATTTGTGACCACCCCGATTCCAGTTAAGGTTGTTTTCTTACATGAAGTCTCAGCTGAAGTGACAGAGTGTGCATCAAATCCTGAACCGGCTTGAAAAGAGGTTACTCCAGAGACGGTAAAGAGCAGCAGAAGACGGATGATAAAGAGGGAAAATGAAGCGCGGGTACGAACAGGACTGACTCTATAATGTTGCGATGCTTACCAGAGGTCACTGAGTAGAGCTGTGAGCACATCCAGCTCTCTATAATTACAGAATGTCAACTTTGTTCATGCTTTCTGCTCTGACCTTTTCCCTGTGCTAAAAGTGTGCCCTTTAACCAGCCGCTGAGCAGTTCTACCTCCGTGAACACGTGTGAGAGGCTGGAGCTAAATACATGGCATTCTTTGAGGCTAAATGTGAGTTATTAAATTGTTCTATTACTGTACTTCTCAGAGGGCGGGCAGGTAATAACTCCTGGGGAGATCTAGCTCTTCTATCAGCGTAGGCCTCTGCCTTCAGTCATGGACCTGCAGGTGTTAGAGCTCTCTGCTTATACTCTGCAAACACGCCTGCTTTGATATTCAGCGCTGGAGGAGAAATGATAAAAAAGGAAAGAAGGAGAGAGATCTGACATCCTGATGCACTCAGAAAACAGAAAATTACCTGTGACATTTCAAAGCAAAAGCTCTGTTTCAAACAAGCAGACGGTGTTTTTTTTTTTTCTCTGTTTTGCCTCTTTTTGTTCTGTGGTTTCCCTCATTTTCCTCAATTCACCATAAAAAGTAGTGCGTCTTAAAAATAAGGGGACCATTTGTTTAGATGAAATTGTTCAAAGTGCAGCTAAAGAAAAAGAGAGAGATTCAAAAAACTCTTCTGCCAAGAGCAGCAACACAACGCACAAAACAGAGTGAGGTTTTTCAATGACACACAGACGATTAAAGAGGTGCAAAAACAGAAAGGTAGGCTCATACTTGCATCCAGATAAATGTGGGTTAGTCTTGGTTTCACATGTCCAGAAGAGGATTAGGGTCCCTGAAGTTTGGTTTTCTTTTCTTTCTTATAAATTTTACTCGTGATGTTCAAAAACAACCAATTCCCAGGTTGTTTAAAAGGAAACTTCAACTCGAAGAAAAGGGTCTGCCAGTAAAAGGTGTCCGATTTGTTTTCTAATTGTGGCTGAAGGTCCTTACACACCGGCGAATTTGCGGAGCGGAGCGAAAGAGCGAGATGGAAATGCAAAAAATATTTGCCGGTCCAAAAAAATCGCTTTTGCCTATACACACCGGGCGTGAAGCGAATATGCTATAAATTTTGCAAAGCGAAGTTCTACCCCCCGAAATTCCGCCAGTTTAGAATGTCCCTCGGGCAATTTGACGACCTCCTCCAGCAGCTGACCCCACGGCTGGAGAAACAGACAACTAACTACAGAGAGCCAATTGGTCCAGAGCAGCGGCTCGCCACATGTCTGAGGTAAGATTAAAATAATCGGCAATATTCTATATGAATGAGACAAAGTCCCGTTTTCTTGAAAGCTCCGGGCCCCCAGCCCCGTTATAATGTATATAAGCACATAATAGCTCATCTATAGCTCACTCATCTCCAAGAGGAGCTGGATGGGTTTGCCATGAATATCATCAACAACATGACTTTTGATTGGCCAGAGGTCTAGCAGGTCCAGATATTCACCTGCGAATCTCCAAAATATTCGACACAAGAGCGAAAAAATAAAAGACGATTTTCGCCCCGTGGAAAAATCACCGCCGGTGTGGAAGCTTGCATTGACTTTATGCTGTTTTAAAAAAAGGCGAATAAAGACGAATAATTCGCCTGGCGAATTCGCGTCTGGTGTGTAAGGACCTTAACAATAGCATATTTAGCACCACTATATCCTCTGGTCCTCATTAGGGGTAAACTCCCACATGTCTGTGCTGATATGTTTTATTCTCTCGTTATTCTGGTGGGAGGAAGAGGACGTTTTTCTCTTTATATTACCTGAAGTGCACATCCCTAATTTTGACTCTAATCTTAAAATTCTGGGACAAAAACTCTGAATACTATCCTCCATTCATTTTTTCAGTGCCTGCAAATCCAAGAGGACTCAAACCTCTGAAATATTTTTATCTTTAGTCTAACAGGTTTTCACAATTTCAGCCTTTTTTTTCTCTCAAAGTTCCAGGATGAGAGAAATCTGAAAAAAAAAAATTGGTGGTCCTTATCTTCCTCTGTACCTCTTGTTGAAAAGTCGAATTGAGCTGCTATTTTGTTCCATTTTCCTGATTCTCCCTGGTTAGGGAAAAGGTAATAATTCTTTCATAATGGACTTGCGATTTAAGATAAGTACTGAGGAAAGGGCAGGTAAGAAAGAAAAGACGAATGAGGGAATTTTGAAGACAAATCCGATAAAAGCAGCCTCACACGGGGCACCGAAAACAGGGAACGAGAAAGGGACATTTTTTTCAGTGACCAATTCAAAAGTTTGAAAAAAAAAAGTCCAAGAAATAAAAAATAAAAAATAAAAACACACTTACACTTGTGCAGCGGTATGCCTGTGCTTTTACTCTTCTGGCACAGTTAAGGTGAAATGTTGTATTAGCGGTTGCATCACTGTGAGCACAAAGTCCACTGATTTAAGGGCAGCCATAGTTATCTCAGGGTCATGCAATGATGGCCAATCAAGCAGCAGGAGGAGAGCAACACGGTTTGTAATAGGAACGTTGCAGTTTGGTGCAGGAAAGCTACATTTAAGGAGATGGATTTCTAGGGGGAAAAAAATCACAGAGGATACCGACCTGTCGCCCTGCGCTCAGATCAGTCTAATCTCATCAGTCAAGAAGATCTACTGGAAGCCTGTTTCACATGAGCTGCCAGAGGGACGATCATTAAACACCAGAGGGTTTCCGGTGAGTGTGAAAGCCCTGTGTGTGCACCTGTGTGTGAGTTTTATTGCAACTGGAGGAGTAATTAGCTGGAAAAGACTCAATCGTCCTGTTAAGATGCTCCTGTGGTCTTGTTTTTGTGCTCAGACATGCAGCCAAAAAAAGCTGGAAAGTGGGCTAACTCGCCAACCAGACGACCGCAGAGGAGACGCAGAGAGAGAGAGACGGGTAGAGACAAAGCCGGAGACAGAAGAAGACGGCGGCAGAAGACACAGAGAAGGATGAGAGATGTCACAGACTCTTTAGGTGGGCTTTGGCTGCCTGGCCGACCTCTGCCAGCGGATCCTCATTAAAGGAAGACTGAACATGCTGTTAGCTTTGCATGGAGGCCAAACTGTACAGGATTCCTCTGACACCCGCCCTCAGCGCAGAGCTGTTAACACGGCAGCAGGCGACAAAAGGGAGCTGGAAAGTTGGGTTTTTGGAAGTGTGTGTTGGTGTGTTTCGTGTGTGTGCATTTGCAGCCGAACATGTCCAGTTTGTTCCTGCCTTTCAAAATAAAACAATACAAAACAAAGAACAACAATAACTTAAGTGAAATGAGAATATATCAGGTTGCAAAGTCTCTGGATTTCTCAAAAACTACGAGACGAGGATCTCTTCTAGCAGCAAGCCGTGGCCGCCTCGACTCTAACGAGGCGGTGTCGACAAATGTAAAATGTTTTTGTTTTTTTTTGTTATTTTTTGGGGGAAGGGTGAAGTCAGCACCCGCTCTGTCCCTCCCTCCCTCCCTCCCTCCCCTGCTCCCCCCTCTTTGCCTCCAGTTTCTGTCTTTCAGTTCTTTGGGACCCACGGTTCCCGTAGGAGGAGAGGGAGGGGAAGCCCCCCTGAGGCTCCAGTTCTGCCAAACGACTCGGCCCTCTAGCCAAAATGTTCCAGTCCTTCATCCCAGCATGCACCTCTCCCTGCCAGAGCGGAGCTGGCAGAAGTCTCTGAAGGAGGGGGCCGAGTGGGGGGACCGATGGGAGAGCGTTGGGTGACGGTGGTAGATGAAGGCGTGGAGTGGGTGTGGTCAGATACAGGTGGAGGGTTGTGCGGTGGGCTGCTGTTTGCGGTTCCTCAGGCCTCCGGACTTCTCTTTGTAGCCCACACACATCTGCTGAGAGACGTCCACCAGCGCACTGGCCACCGCAAGACCTACGACGCAGAAATGGTTCAGTTAGACAAATACAAGCCAAAGCATTATTTACTGATCCGTGAGGGATGGCATTCAAAAAGTGCATGAATGAAAAGGGAAAAGGTTAAAACACCATGGACATGCATTACTTTAAATGACCTGCAGGGGGCGACTTTAATGATGACATGAACAGGGCTGCTGCACAATTTGTCAAATCAAATCTCAGACTCTCCAAAACCTGCCTAACGTGTTCACGTGTTTTTGATATCCAGTGGCCTTACGTCCTGAACCCACGTTCTTGGCTAAATTATTTAAAGGGATATTCTGGTGTAAAATTAATTTAGGGGGTTAGAGTTAGACACCCCCTCGAGAGATTGATATTGCCGACTGCTTGCTTCTTTAGTTTTACCAACTTTAGTAACGACCACAGGATAGCAATACACAGCGGTCTGAGGAGCCATAAACAAACCTCAACCAAAACGCCACTCTATAGCCACAAATAATGCTCAGAACAGCACCTAACTTCATCAACAGGACATATAGGGTCACAGACATAGTACTAGCCACCAAACATCTTTTTAACTTTGACTAATTTATTTAGCTAAGAAACTAAATACAACTTACCTCTCTCCTGTTTGTAGCGAGACCTTGCCAGTCCATTAGCGGGGTTACGCAGCTCAAGGAAGAACATTTATGATCATGTCTTCATGGAAATACAATCAGACCGAGAGGCTAAGGCAGAAGAACTACTGCGTCTGCAGTGCAAAATGATTAATATGATGATTATTACTTCGAGGAAATGATAAAGAAACAATCATAAATGTTCTTCCTTGAGCTGCGTCACCCCGCTGTAGTCTGTGATGGACTGGCCTGAGGTCTCTACAAACAGGAGAGACGGTGAGTTGTGTTTAGTCTCTTTGTTAAAGAAATTAGACAAAGTTAAAAAGATGTTTGGTGGCTAGTACTATGGCTGTGACCCTATATGTCCTGTTGATGAAGTTAGGTGCTGTTCTGAGCATTATTTGTGTCTATAGAGTGGCGTTTTGGTTGAGGTTTGTTTATGGCTCCTCAGACCGCTGTGTATTGGTATCCTGTTGTCGTTACTAAAGTTGGTATAACTAGAGAAGCAAGCGGTCGACAACATTCATCTCTCTCAGGGGTGTCTAACTCGGTGTTACAGTGTGTTTGACCCTTAAATAATTTTTTGCTGGAATATCCCTTAAACCTTTATACTCATCTTTCCCAGACGTTTTAAAAAAGCACGTTACCACCATCTGCAACAGTAAGCGCTGACCCTCCACTTGTCTTATTTCTTGTCCATCAGCCTCTCTCTTCATTTCGTCCTTTATCGTCTCTGATTGTCTCGCATCGATTTTCTGGCCTGATCGTGTTTTCTCATGCATTTCTTTCCCTTTAGGAAGGCAGCTTCTCTGCTTCATTTTATTTTTGCAAGGCATTGTGGGTGAGCATTGTCAATCAGTAGTGTCACTATAGGCGCGCAACACACTGAAGCCCTATTAGGATCAATGTAGAGTGTGAAATTGGATCACACACGCCCACACACACTCACAGAATCCCCCTCACTATGCTTACATTCAGCTGGTAGCGGGATTGTAGATTGGCAGGGTAGGCAATCATTAACTTACAACACACCTCATTAACATTTATTAATACTTTCTGAGCCATGAAGCTCCAATAAACTCCATTTATCTCCAGTGATGGATGTAGTCACCCTGTCTGGGTCTGCGGCGATACATCAAAACTGAGAGGAGGAGCTCCAGCCGTCAGTGGGGGCAGGATGGTTGATAAAAATCAGCGATAATCCACAATCCTGACCTCCTCTCAGCTGTTTGGAGAGCGGCCATGTTGGAGCTCACTGTAAACAGATGTGCTGAGACGTGCTGAGAGGACAGACAGCAGCCCGGGGTCTTAAAGGGAAACGTGACCGACTGGAGAGCGAGTTAAAAGTGTTTAAACACGAGAGGAAACGGTTGGCACACAGCGAACATGGTCTCAACAAAAAGCCGCCCGAGGGAAAGATCCGCTGAGAGCCGAGGCGGTTTTGTAATGACAAAAGGACTAAGTGGTAATTAATAAGGGCCCTGGGCTCAGTGGAGGTCCGGGGACTTAAACTGTGGGAGGGGAAAAAAAAGGAAAAAGAGAGAGGAGTTAAGTTTCGTGTTTCTCTTCCTCCGTCTTCTTCAAGGACTCAAAGAGGAGGGAGGAAAACTTTGAGAAAAAGGCAAGTGAAGTGTTCAGTCCTGAGTCCTATCAGACTGTCTCGGGGAGAAAGAGGAGGGAAACAGATGAAGGACAGATGGGAATATAAAGAAAGCAAGTGACGGGGAAGAGGATGAAAGGAAGTAATGGCTCCATCTCGGTGCTATCAGACTGTCCGGGGAAGAATGAAGGGAGAGAAAAAGCTCCAAGAGGCGAAAAAAAAAAAGACGAGGGCACGCTGAAGAGGAAGGAAAGAGGAGAAGAAAATGAGGAATAAAATTCAACAGCGGGACAGAAAAGAGCTCGAGCATGTTTTTATTCAACAACATGCAGTCAGAGAGATGGAGAAGAGGCAAACATGCTGCAGGCTTCATTTCTCCACACAGGCTGAACTGTGAAAAAAAAAAAAGAGGACAGAGATGAAGAGGAGGAGAGGAGGAGAGGAGGGAGCAGAGGAAATATATGAGGAAGAGCGCTGCAGCCTGCTTCGGTATCTGCAGCATCTTGAAAAATCAATACATCCCTGTCACCTTAATGGTGCAGCCATGAAATAATTACAGCAAACAAATGAGATCACCGTCAGGGAGAGTCTCTGCGCTACAGTAAGTGTGAGATTATGGACCGCATATCCCATGATCCTGTTTGTTTTTAGTCTGACACAGCAAGAAGACGCTGGTCAGAGGAGCTGAGGGAGCGACTGGGGATGTACAGTCGGAGGTTTAAAGGTCGGGTAGGCAGGAATCTGTTAAAGACGCATCTTTTTTTTTTGGTGTATTTACAAAAAAGCTTTTAATATCAGTTAATAGTTATAAGTTATTGATGACATTTTAAAATTTTTAAGGGCCCGCTCTTTCTGACTGTAAACAAAGCCATTCTTCAACCTGATTGGTTGTGAGGCAGACGCTGCTCCCCCGTGTCGTTCAGGAGCCCAAACAAAGTTAGCGTGCTACAATATCGGACAGTAGAAACCAACCAGAAAGTTCAGAAAATTGTCTGAATCCTCCTTTGGCCACGACTGCCGACAGAAGCAGGAAAACAAAGTAAATACCGGAGACTCTGGAGGAATAACGGGCGCTTAAAACGGAGGTAGACCGGACAAGAGCTAAAAAGCCGGGTCAATATAAACGATGGGGGACGCTTGGGGATCTTGGTGACCCTGTAACCTTTCTGCTGGACAGGTAAACCGCTTTAACAAAGTAAGACAAGTGTCTGTAACAGAAGTGTTTCTTGTCAAACGGACCTGCTGTAGCGTGTTGTAGCGCCATCGCTAAACTCGTTGTAGAAGTCCTGCAAACATTGTGTAGCACCAATGTTACAGTAGCACCAATGCTTTTGACTTTCACCTTGACTGGGCCCCATTTGTAATGATCTGAATTGTAATTGTAATTGTCTGTTTGTGGGCGGGGCTTGTTGGAGGGGAGAGGAGGAGCTTAGGGGAGAACTGTTTGGAGGGGTAGAGTTTACATTCAAGATTTCTCCCGAAAACTGACACTTCCTCAGATCCTGCCTACCCCACCTTCAAAGAGAAAGGAAATGTTGATTTTCTCTGTTCCACTTCAAACCGATTCTCTTTGAAAGTGACATTAAAAAACCGGTGTGGTGTGAACTGGAGACATCTGCAGATCTAGACAGTTCTCCTGTTTTCTTGGCTGTGATGTCGGCTCGGTGTAAAAATTCAGGCGGAGTACGAGAGGGCAGTGGAACAGGTCAGGAGAGCAGTGTGAGGTGTAAATATGCCTTTCTCCTCCTACAACAAAAGCTTCATAAGACCGGGGGAAAGTGCATCGAGGAAAGAGGGCGTGAAAAGGAAGAAACAATCAATCAAAGAGATGAAACGGGGAGAGAGGATTCAGCCGCTGAATCTTACCAGACTGTCCTGGAGGAGGGATGCCGCCGGTGCCCCTGGGTAGCCGCACAAAGATGGAAAGCACGGCCGCTTTGTTGCCAAAGCAAGGCTCGAGGGCGATGGGTTTTGGGACAGACTGCAGAGAGAAACAGACACAGACAAGTATTACAAATCACACAAGCCGCCCAAATCCTGGTGAACACACGCCACTTTCAAAGACGCGGATAACAGAGGCTTTGCTGTTACTGTTCTCGTTCGCGACAGGAAAAAAAAAACACCCTTTCCATCCCCCGTTGAGATACACACACACTGATCTGCAGGCAGAAATTGGATACCCCCTCCTAAATTCCCCCCACTGCGCAAAATTTCATGACAATGCCGCTTGTGTGCGGCGCGGGGCCGCGGCTGGATATCAAGTGCTGGCGTCTGTGGGGGTGGAGATTTGTGTCAGGCGTGCTGGTGGTGCTCTCCTGTCTCAGCGGGCCGCCTGACACACCTGACTCTGTAATGCCAATATCTCCTGTTTATCAGCATCTCATCCATATGTGCGGATGAGTCCCAGCGCCTGTAAACACTGGCCGGATCTGCTGCGGCAGCTCGCCTCCTACAATATTCATGGGTTTACCTCGACGCGGGATATGGATATGGAGAACACCGCCGCATCATCCGCATACAGATGACTTCCCCCATATCTCACTCCCTCTCTCACTCTCTCGCTCTGCGTTTGGAATTCCTAAAGCTGGACGTGAAAGTGGGCCATGCGGTGGTTTCTCACCCTTCTGACACTCACTCACACACACACACACACACACCTCGTGACACACAAGTTCAATCCCTTCCCACGCTGGTCTTTATACTCTGGAGAGTTCAGCTTAACGCCCCGAGTGGCAGTGCTGCTTAAGTGTGACACACACACTTTTCACACTCACTTGCTGCCGTGTACACACACTATTCACCCTTTTTCACACACAGATTCCTCACAGCTTCACACACACAGACACACACACAGAGTTGGTGCGAGCGCACACATGGGGAGCAGGGCAGTAATGATATTCAGGCTCTGACCCATTTTACACAATCATTCTGTGCACCGTCTCTCTGAGGCTTACCTTTCAAACCAGCAGGATACACAAGCTGTCACACAGGTAGCTCAGGGAAGAGGAAGACCTGAATGTGTGTGTGTGTGTGTGTGTGTGTGTGTGTGTGCAACTATGCTGTAACAGTGGAGGATTCTTTATTTGTTTACGCCCCATAGGATGTGTGTCGGTGTGTTTATAGCTCACCTGTATTTGTGCAGATCTGACAGAAAAGGACGTCTTATTCCCGGCCTGCCCTGTAAATGCGTTGATAATAGCGGATAATAAACTATTTCAGACGTGCTCTTTGCCTCAGCAAATGTGCCGGCTATTCTCCACGCGGGTCTGATGGATGAATAAGCCCCTAGAAAACCTGCTTTATGTTAAATTCAGGACTGTAATTTTACTCGGTTGGACGTTTTTACATTTCTCTAACATCTGTAACACTGCTGGGCTTTCTAACGCTGGGTTTGGAGTTCCCAGGAGAAACATTCAGGTCTCTGTGGGCTTTCAAGGAGAAGAGTATCATGGGTAACTGTAGGTCACAGAGGAACCGACGTATCCTCCACTAAAAATTCAGCAAACTGGTGGTCCATTTTTGCAAGAAAGACGACAAAAGTATGTGAATTGATCCTAAAAGACACATCCGGCGCAGGGACTCAGAGTTTAGTCAGGACCGCTTTCGTCAGAGAGATTCTGTCCATGCATTAAGATCTGCTCTGAGAGCTCTGCGTCCTTCTACATTAGGAGAGCAAAATTTCAGGGAATGCACATGTTTCTGCAGAGCTGCTGGATCAGCTGATCTTGACTCTCAGTCCATGAATGATAACAATCGTTAACCTTCAGTTTCTACACTTTCAGAGTCGAGGTAGAGGCTTCGTATCGTCCATCTGATACCTCAGGAGGAGCTTCACATGATTTACAGCTCATCAAAAACTCTCATTTCGGCCTCTGTCTTCGTTTTAGGGACTCTTAAAGCCTGCAGTGTAAGCTCTCTAGATGCCTCCTCCACTGTTGCCATGACAGACTTTAAATATCAGAAAAGCACAGCACCTCCTCTTTAAATTCCCACTTCAATCTTTTTTTGTTTTGTTTACTTCTTTAAGTTTTTTCAGTGGTCTTTAAATTGTGCGCCAGTAGCTCATTAGCAATTCACCTTCTCCTCATGCTAGCTTGCAACCTAACATTGTCGGTGTAGTAGAAGTGGCAGGTAACATAGAAGCGATGTTAGGGTGACCGTATTCTGAATCCCTAAAAAGAGGACACGACTAAGCGAGGTGGAGTTGCGGAGTCGGACAAAGTTAGTTTTGAGAGTTTTTCGGGTCGTACCGAGTGTCTTTTACGTGCTTCTTACTCAGTAAGTCCACGTGACACAAACTTGAAACTTCCATAAAAAATCTGGACATTTGAAGGATTTGAAGACAAGACCGGACAGCCCCCAAAAAGAGGACATTTCCGGTTAAAAGAGGACGTATTGTCACCCTAACTATTCAGCTCTCAGACACTAATGTCTTTATGGACATGTCGAAAGTTAATATCATGATTAGCTTTCTTATGAGCATCACAATCCGCTAACACACATGCTTGTTCCGCGATCATCCTCTCTACTTCTCTGAGTCTGACCTGCATAGTGGGGCTCTGGAGGCGGAGCTTGGAATTGTGACATAGGAAATCCCACTCTGTCTGAGATTCACAGCAATTTCTTATACTTTTCTTATAATATCTCCTGCAGCATCAGAAAAATGTCATATGAACATGTAGATTACAAGGAAAACCTGATTTTCATCAGAGCGGGTCTTTAACTTCTCACTTTATGTATAAGAAGTATAATTACATACAGAAGATGAGCGCTAATAGGAGGTAACCGAGTCCTACTGCTGTGATTTCAAACTCTGCATGGATGCTGTCAGATGATATTCAACAGGGAGGCAGAGTTTTACATTATAAGTGATTGAATGATGAATTTATTAGAGAATCTACAGGGATGATTAGACTTGTAAAGCAGGGCCTCACAGCGTTCTCTGTAATAGAACTGTCATATTTAAATAAGCCGTTAAAGGGACATTTACGTGCAGAATATGCTTATTTTAACAGCCAAATAACCGTTAACAGAGACGTTAAGGCGTCTGCAGACTCCGAGCCGCGCAGTTTGGTGGTGTTTGAGCAATATTACTGCTGCTATATCTGATTACTCTGTGCGACGTTCACGCATCTTTGAGTGGAGAAGGTCATTAGGAGGTTGTGTGTGTGTGTTTGCATGCCTCTGAGCGTGCAGCAATTTTCAGCTGTTGATCCTGAACACACACACTAACACACTCTCACACACACACACATGCAGCGAAAGAACTGACAGGGGGAAGAGTTCAGATGCAGACAAATGAGCTGGTAGTGGGACGGATCATCCTGCTGGAAACACTGCAGCAGCGGAGCACGTAGAGACATAACATATACTCAGACACATGTGCGGAGAGCAGAGCTTTGTACTGCAGCTCACCTCTGACATGCGGCGGTTTTCACAATAAATCATCAATACAGAGCTCTGACTTTGAGAAACGAGCAGGACTCATGTGAACAAACAAGTCCGATTTGTGTTTCATTCTTCACATTTTCAACCCCAGCCGTGATTATCTGTCTGTTCCTTCATCAAGGCGAGCTATTAATCTGTTAATTTTGACATTATCTTTATAAAAACGAGAAAAAACACAATAAAACTAACGAGAAAATACAGAGAGATTATGAAAGATGAACAACTTCAGTTTGGACTAACATTACTCAGGATGGGAATTGATAAGATTTGATCGATATCGATCCCATAATTGATTCTGCTTATCGGTTCAATTCTTTAACGATTCTCCTATCGATATTTTTCTTTGATTTTAAAAAAAGTCGACTTTAGGTTTTCACCGTTAACTCAAAATTGTATTTAGTCTCTGATAACAGAAGTCTAAAAATAAAAAAAAAATGACAAACTATTTGTACACCATTTACTTCAAATTAGGGTGACCATATTCTGGATCCCCCAAAAGAGGACATTACTAAGCAGGAGGTGGATTCATGCGCAAAATTCCGAGGGTTTTTTGGGTCTGGTCGAGTGTTTTTGACGCGCTTCTATCTCAATTAGTCCAAGTCTGGCATGCATTGTGCTTATGTCAACGCAGGACATACCTTCCATGCCGTCGCTGAGACGGCGCAGCAGTGGCTGACGATTGGAATCGTTAAGATAAAATGTAAACGAAGTTGATGGATTGGTTCTCGATTCCCATCCCTAAACATTAGAGATATTAAAGCACAATCCTGTTTATTAAGTGTTAAAAACAACGATGGAGTCAATAAACCTGAAGTCAGAGTCTTTAGTTTTTGGTCCGAGTCAAAGTTGAGTCCTCCTTACGTCTGTCAGACTCCATAAAGAGTCCTAATTACCTTTGACCAAGTCCAGACTGCATCCAAGTCCAGTCCCTGTTACTCATGTCTGAATCCAAACTGAGTTTTTTACCTGTAACCTGACCGCTCTAGGTCGCGTATTTCTTCGAACATATGTTGCCATCTTTCTGAGATTGTGAAGAATATCATCGTATCTGTTTTTGTCTCAATTTAACTTTCAGATTCGTCACGTTGAAGCAGCAGAGACTAAAAGAAAACTAATTGGAAAAAGTTGAGTCTTCTGTTATTCCATCTTCCTAATTTGATCAACTTTGCTCGAGTAGAATAACAGTAAAATCAAACTTCTGCTAATTTACTGGAGGACCTTGTGGGACTTTGACTAAAAGGTTCCTCCATCCCTCTGCGGGAGCGCTTAAGAGACGAGAGAGAGAGAGAAAGTGGGAGTGAACCAGATAAAACTCTCCTAATTAAATACTTAAAGGGAGCAAACAGCAAATTTGTTTTCCAGCTGATTGCAGTGAAAGCCGATATTGTCGCCTCAGGGCTGTAAAATGTTCATATCACTTACAGCGTTTTTCAGATAAATGACTGACGAGTCAAGAGCAAGATAAGACGACCGACGACTCGGCGTCGGGACGGTTGCTTTCCATTTTTGAAGTCACGCTGCCGGAACATTGTTTCATGAAACTGACATAGTTCGCGGACAAACGGGGTCAAAAATACTGACGACTTTTCCGAATCAACATTAGGTGGTGCAATCTCACACATGACTAATTCTGCTCAATCCCCGGGTACAAGAAGAGATGAAACAATTATTTTGGCCTTGCCAGGAGCAATCCGACTCGGCCCGGTTTGCTCCGGTCCTCATGTCTGTTTTTGCCTCGGGCGCTATGTATTCCTCATCCAGCATGTCTACAATTGGTGAAATGAGGGCAGGCCATGAAAACTTGAACACATCTGTACTCTGCGTGTAAATAATAAAATAAAGGAGGACTGGCAGCCTTTAATTTCACCGCTTAGGAATGTCGTAAGATTCTTCTGCCAAGTCCAATTTCCACTGCAGCAGGTGCGAGCTGCTCCTCACTTCTCGCTTGTTTACGCGCTTGTTTCTCATTTTCTAACACCAGCGGCTCACACTCCAAACTGGAGGGGGGGGGGAAGAGACGCTGTAAATAAAAGGTGGGATTGGAAGAGAGACTCGCCGTCACGCTGGTGTTGGATGTGACGGCGGGATCATTTTGATCTCAACAGCCCTCGATTCGCAATCGATGGGGTCCATTATGACGACTGCGTCCAATGTAGGACCTCAATTTCAATCTGAGAGGACAAGTCAGGTGCTTCACTTCCAATTATCAGGAAAACAAAAACAGAGAGAGAGAGAGAGAAAACAACGAGGCGACACTTTGTATGAACCCAACACTTCAAATCGATCACAAGCACATTTCTTGCTACGGCTTTTAGGTTAAATGACAGCTCTGGATAAAGTTATTAACATTTAATATGATCATATAAGTCATTTATAAGAACTTAAAGGCAGTAACTTCTATTTAAAGGTGTTTGTATTATAAATTTATTGATTCTGGTTAATATTTCAGAAGTGAAGTGAATCAGTGAAAGGAAAGAAACGTTTTATTCATGACGTGATAGATGAATGATAAAAACAGAATCAACAAGAAAAGCACTCGGAGAGCGCAGACCTCCGCCAAGCAGCTCATGTCCCCCTTATATTGTGATTCACACCAAAACTTTTACTGTTATGTGTCTTTTATGTACGTTCATTTGTGTTTAAACTGGTATGTTCACTGTTCATAAAACAAGAAATGCCCTGACCGGGATTCGAAACCCACGACCTTCTGGTTGTGAGGCGACAGTGCTAATCACTACACCACTGTGCCGCCCATTGGTTATCTTTCAGCATTGAAAATTCCAACGACACCTTTATTTTTCTGTGTTCTGGATCGCAGTATTGGATCACCACCAAAATGTAACAGGATCCTCCTGGGGCTGAGCCGTACCTCTGGTGAAAATTTCAGGTCAATCCGTCTGTTACTTTCTCCGCAAAGTTGCTAACAGACAAACAAACAAACAAACCAACGCTACCGAAAACATAACCTCCTTGGCGAAGGTAATGAGCGTCATATATATAGAGTATAATTAGATTGGGCCCAAACCTGAACCCTGAGGAACACCACGAGTAAATGCCAGGATGGACAGAGAAAACCGAACAGATCAAATCAGATCTTCAGGAACTTTTGAAAGTGCAGTTTGAAGACGGTGACGTGATTCAAACCCGGACAATGACTCACTCAGGATTATAAATGCATTCATGAGGCGGTGAGTGGTGGGCTCATGTAGAGTGTTACCAAAAACAACTCATGTCATTCAACACACATCGACTTTATTCTGTCCAGAGAGGGAATTAAGAGGAAAACACAAACACCACACTTTGAAAATTCAATTACGCCTCCTTTTAAGCTCTTTGTGATTTTTTTAAGGATTTTGTCCAAAGGAAGAGTCTTCACTCGTGGACATCTTCAGAGGCTGTGTGTTAATAACATTACCCAGCAGATGTTTTTATTTTACGGCGCCGGAGCCTTCCCCTCCTGCCCGGCCTCCCCCACCAGCACCACTCCGGAGAGTTATCTAGAGCGGCCAGGCAGAGCGGCGAAAGGTTCTGTTAAATTACCTCCCAGTAATTAGCCCAGCACGTAGGATCGCTGCTGAGCCCACACACGTACACACATGCACACACACACGCCAACGTGGGCGTACGCCGCGGCTGCACGCTGCTCCGCTTTCATCCGCTGCATTCATCTCTGCTTTAGCAGCAGCTGGGGATGAGTTTACCCCCAGCGAGTACGAGAGCGAGACAAACTCTCGGCTTCTGTGACTCACCAGGTACAGACACTTCCACTGAGCCAACTTTGATGAGTTTTGTTTTTTTTTCCACTCATTTCCCCTCTGTTTACAAAGAAAATGTTTTTGCCAGACTGCAATAATAACACCATATTGCAAAGTATTTAAATTAAACACCGCAGGAAAACGAAGACAAACAAGAGAAGTTTCAGCCGTTTTTTCATCCGTCTAAATTAGAATTTGAGTCCATCTAA
Organism: Xyrichtys novacula; assembly: GCA_962446985.1. NCBI lineage: Eukaryota > Metazoa > Chordata > Actinopteri > Labriformes > Labridae > Xyrichtys > Xyrichtys novacula. The sequence continues at coordinate 26,830,455 of OY660878.1, forward strand.
AACAACAACAGGCAATCTGCTGAGGAATGATCAGATAGGATGCAGCTGCAGTAAGATGCTTTATCGACAGAATAAGCAACGATCACTAACGGAGAAAAAGCATCCCAGTAGATAACAGAAACACTCATTCAAATGCAAACACAAGCCTTTTTTTATGTTCATGTAGTTGACCCTCAGGGCCACCGTATTTAAAAAAACAAAGACAACTTTATTATTCCAGAGCCCCTTTATATAAAACAGGGCTAGGACCACATGAGAAGAAAAAAAATTATTACAGAAAGGAGATTTAAGTCGAAATTTTGAGATTAAAGTCGAAATTTCGCGATGTTAATTGAAATTATGTCAATGAAGTGGAAATTTTGAGATAACAAAAATTTCGTGAATAATGTTGAAATTTCAAGATTAAAAAAATTAAAATTTTGGGATTAAAGAAAACAAATTTTTTAGATTAAAGTAGAAATTTTGAGATTATGAAATGTTGTGAATAATGTTAAAATTTCGAGACAAAAAAATTAAAATTTCGAGATTAAAGTCGACATGAATAAAGTGGAAATTCCAACTTTTTTAAATTTCAACTTTAATCTCGAAACTTCGGCTTAAATCACAAAATGGAAATGAAAAAAAATCTCTCTCCTGTGATAAATTTTCTCTCTTCTTGTGGCCCTAATACTTTTTGGAACCTTTAAGTTATGAGCCAATAAGATCCTCCAACATTTTCTCCCTGTCCACACAAAAACGCCCCCAGCATCAGCTGATTTTAGTCTTTCAGCACTCTTCGTTGAAAGTTGCTCATTTTTCACTCGTCAGCATCATCTCTTGACTGCTAACCAATCAGAATCAAGAGGGGTGGGACTTCTCATATCAGTTTTGTCTACAGTAATGATCTTCTTCTCAGGTCTAGAGCTGCTGTTAATATTAATCTCTTCTAAGAGTTTTGGGCGTTTTAAAGCCCAGAAGAGTCACACCGTTGAGTTCTTGGACTCTAATGATTGTTAATGACTCTGATTAAACATCTTTAAGTAGTTTGACCTTTAACCTTGCATTTCCTTACACTGGAAACATGACCTTTACAGTCACTGCACCCGCACAATCGCTACAAAACCAGAGAAATGCAAATCTGTAATTTTATGCGACATACAATAAGAGGAGGTGCAGTTCGTGAAAACCACGTTAGATAAGCCTGAACAGTTTTTTTCAGCCCTCTCTCTCGGCGTCTCTCCGGGTCCCCAGGTATCTATAAATAAAAGCAGAGCAGGAGGCGTCACAAAGGTAATCATCTGCCCGTGATGCCGAGGCCGCAAGCTCCATTTGGCAGAATCCGAGTGAATATATCTCATGTGTGGAGCAAGTTTGGGCTTCCCACCGAGACTATAAACAACTTTAATGATCTTCAGCCTACTGCGCCGCGTCTGGCCCCCTGTATACTCCGATCCCCGGTCTTAATACACCACTGTGGCGTCCTGATAAAACAGCATGGAAACAAGGGGAAGAGCCTGCTCCGAGTCGCTCAATCTGAGCCGGGAGGAGATAGAATAGCGTGCGCTCTCTGCTTGAGCCGGCGAAGGCAGAGAAAGCTGAGGAGGAAGATCTAAATTGGATCTCTGCTCCTGGGCTGCTCCTGCCCTGATGGAGAGGAGGAGAGCACGCCGGGAAGAATGGAAGAAAAGAGTCGAGGTGGGAGAAGAAAAGAGAGAAAGCAAGAGAGCGAGGAGGGGGTGGAGGGAGCCTGATATTCACAGCAAGCTGCTTCTTTTCTTTTTACACAGCGGCACAACATGTGCACGACACACAAGGACTCCCACACACACACACACACGAGCAGGTGCACAAAAAACACAAACACACAAACAAGAGGAGCAGATAAGGCTGACAGAAAACCCCAGACAGCTGATAGGATCAGTAAAGGTTTAGTAAATTAGAGGAGGACACTAAAGTAAAGTGAGAGAGAGAGAGAGAATAAAGGAGAGAAAGAAAGAGGGAAATTAGAATCAACTGCAAGAACAAGGAAAGGATAAACAAGGACACAAGACGGTGAAAAAAAAAGGAAAAGAAGGAGACTATTAAAGAGGATAAAAGATAACCGAGATGAAAAGAAGACAATTCAACTCAATAAAAAACTGAGTAATAAAAGTTGGAAGAAAAGGTTAAAAGACGAATAAAAGGGAGAGAGAGAGAGAGAGAGAGAGAGAGAGAGAGAGAGAGAGAGAGAGAGACGATTAACAAAAGGTATAAAAGGAGAAAACAGAGACTGAGAGTTTAACATCAATACAGGTATGAGACGAAAATAGAGAACAAAGTAAAAAATTAAAGAGTGAAAGGATGAAAGAAAGAGAAGATGAGAAGGAAACAGAACAGGTGAGAGGAGAAGGTAAGGTTATGTTCTCATAACAAGAATCCACCATACACACTCAGGACACACGGCCTCTCTTGTCGTTGATTTCAGGTCATAAATTTATATAAACCTGATGATCTTTAAGCCCTAAAACAGACACAAACTTCTTCTTCTTCAGCAGCAGCAGCAGCTCTGTGCAGTTTGCTCCAATTCTGCGTCAGATTGTGAACGAGATGAGCTGTGAGCATCTCAGAGGAGACTATCTCAGGAGACTATTTTAGTATAAATATGTTTCCTTTAAGAGGCTTTCCGAATGAAAACTTTAATCTAGCATTAGGTGCTTTGAAAGGGTTAATTAAATTCCTCAGAGGGAAATCTTCTTGCCCTTCCCCCTCGGACCAAGTACCGAACTTGGGGGGACAGACCCATCTGAGACTGTACAGACCCCCACACTTTAAATCACTCCTAAAAACACACCTTTTTAAATTGGCTTTCAACCTGTGAACTGTTCTTTTATTGTCTTCTTATATTGTGTCTTTTTTAACCTTTTACATCGTTGGTTTTTATTTCTCAACATTTTCTGCATTTTAAATCGTTTTTATTTTTTATTTTCTTCTTTTTCTTTGTAAGGCGTCTTTGAGCACGAGTAAAAGTGCATTATAAATAACTATTATTATTATTATTATTATTATTATTATTATTATTATCAAAATTCTGCAGTTTTTTAAATTACTTTTTTCAAAGTTATAAAAAAAGAATTACAATCATCTAGGGCTGGGCGATAAACCGAAAATTTACCAATCCCATAATTTACAACAATAACCAACGTCATTTTGCCCATATCGGTATATTCAGTGTCAAAAAAGTAAATAAATAAAAGTTGGTTTTGGATGTGTGTAGGTAGGCTATGGTTTCATGTCCCTTTAAGACGCTGTCCTACATCAGAGACGTGACTCCACCCCATCCAGTCCGTAACAAAGAGGAAAAGACAGGTGAGGAGATGGAGGACGGTTCAAAAGTTGTAGCGGCTGAAGTAGACGAAGTTAATGTGGGAGGGGGTGAGCAGCTTTGGAGTAGTTATCGTCCATTTATCGTTATCGAGGTGAACTGCTCAATATATCGTGATATTGATTTGAGGACATATCGCCCAGCCCTACAAACAGGACTTGTAAAAGTTCTTCAAGTTTCTTTTAAAAGAAAAAGTATTTTATGTGAGCGTTTGTTCCTCTTGTACTGAAAATATACCGCAGTGCAGCACAGTAATTTTTCTGTAATGTTCCACCTTTAAGCAGAAGAAAACCGACAGGGACACAGAAACGAAAACAGAGGGATGAAAAAGAAGAGAAGAGGACGGGAAGACGAGGAGTGAAGTGCTGAACAGGCAGAATTCTGAGTAATTGCAAAGAACAGAGAGAGAGAAACCCAAACTTGACGAAGAGAAATGAAAACAAGAACTGCGAGGAAATAAAAAGGCTGAAGTGAGGAGAGCTGAGAAAAAGAGATGAAGATCCGGGAGACTTTCTGTTCAGGCAGGGGTTTGATTAGCCGCTGATCTCCCCCACGGGCCCCTGCAGACTCTGCTGGGACTAACCTCGCGCTCTGGAGTCGAGCCCCTCGAGATGCATGGCCCCTGTCAGAGGCGAGGGCCCTCCGAGCCACCCCGCTGAAGCAGTCCTATAATTCTGCTCTGCATCTGCATTCAGAGGTCATTCATCACAAAGTGCAGAGTCACAGGTTCGCCAGCCTGCGGCTCTCCGCTCGCCGAATACTCAACTGCAATTTCTACAACTCCGAACAATTTCTACTTTTTAAATGCTTCCACTGCCGCCTCCATCTTTAATGTCTGCATTTAAGACCGTCTTTAATAAAGTCTCTGCAATCTTTTTCAACTCTTTTAAACTCGACTCATTTCAATTCACTTCCCTCCATGCAACACCGATTCTTTTCTTCAGAGAGAAACACTTTGGACCTGATTTACCACAAGTTTGCACGCTCAAAAACCTGCATAAACTTCAGAGCAAACATACAAGTTGAGCTGCAGGATTGCGTCAATCAAATGTGCAAAATAACACTCCGCCACTGTGCCTTTAAGAAAACCGACATTTATCTCTTCTCAGTTCCTTCTGTTTGCCTAAAACTATCCTTCTACTCCAGGTTTTCCTTTTTCCTGAGTCGCACGTCTCCTCCCTCCACAGGTACTCCAGCTCCTCCGCTGTGAGACCGCTTGAAAAGAGAGACCTCACCTCTGCTTGGACCTCATCTTTGCCTCTCGCCGCGCATTTACGGCCATTTTCAGAACAGATAGAGCGCTGACCGGCTGTCTGCTGAGCGTGACAGTGACCTGAGTCCCCCACTCTGGTGCCACAGAGGAAATAACAGACACAGACTCATGTGCAGTAGAAAACAGCACATCTTTAAGAGTTTGCTCTGCTGATTTGGGATCACAGCCTGTTTTTTGTACTTTCTGTTGAAGTGCATAATCTAAAAAAACGTGTCTCTGCTCTGACTTACTCTGCACTTTTTCTCCCTGTATTTACCAGTGTTGTATTGTAAGTAAGTAGCAACACTTAAGTACAGTACTTGAGTATAATTTTGAAGAATCTGTTGATTTGCATTGTGGTTGATCATCATCAGTCACTCAGGCATGTCTGCAGCTGCTTGTACGCTACGCAGTTTCTTGCACCCACCTGAAATATGTGCTTATTTGGGCATAAGTGACTTTTGCAAAAATTAAAAATATATTGTACTTTGATTTTGACTTTTTACTTGAGTACTTTTGATACTTAAGTAGAGAGAATGTGATATACTTTAAGACTTCAGCTTAAATAGAATTCTCATGGGAGACTTTTACTTTGACTCGAGTCATTTTCTGTTAAGGTAACTAAACTTTAACTCAGGAGTATTTCTTTAGTACTTTATACAGGTATAGTCACTGTGTTTTGCTTCATATTGTATACATGAAGAAAGCTGCTGTAGATGATAAACCAGGGAGAAAAAAACCTTTAATTCACCAAAATGCATTTTTGTTACTGTGTATGCATCTAAAAATCCAACATGGCTTCATTAAGTCCAACTCTGAATAGCTGCACATTCACAGCTTTTTATGGCTAAGGGTTCGAGTCACATGACTCTGATGTTCTGGCCTTTAAAAAGTTTAAAATTTCTCATATACGGTGCTCAGCATAAATGAGTAAACCCCTTCAGAGTTGTCAGAAAACCTTTAGTTTCCTTTCAAAATCAACTAAATAGTCCCCCAAACAAGATTTTTTAAGTTGCATCGAAAAAGTTAAAATCCGGATGCAAAAATGAGAACCCCCAATCAAAGTTCTGGGAGCAAAGCTGAATTTCAGTCACCAAATCACCCTTTTTTTCATCTTAATGTAAACAAATTGTGATGTTAAACTCAGCTTTGTCAAAACTTTGAAAATTGTACTTTTGCTCATCTAGATATTGATTAATACATTACTTTGAATAGAGGGAGTACTGACTTATGCTGGGCACCGTATAAAGTCAAATAAAACCTAAAACCAACATCAGTGTTATTACTTGTCCTTATTTTTTAAGGCCTGGTTAAAACAGACTGCTTTAAGCTCTCGGATTTAAATGGCTTTGTTCCAAAAAGCTCTATACGTCCACACGGACACGACTCGCTATCCTTAAACTACCCGTCAATATTTTACAAACACAGATGGTTTCCATGCACCAAAACAAGACTGTTTTGTAAGACGGAGTGCGACTTAAGTAGTGGCTCCCAGTGCGCTTTATTTTCATGCCAGCAAACAATTCCTACGAGTGGGCGTAATTAACTTATTTTTCCGGATGAGGGTATCTCGGCTTTGGAAGGAAAATCTTATCTGGTGTCGAAGTGAAGTCTTAATCTACAGCTCCCTCTCCCTGTCTGCATGTGTTTAACTCCGGGGTTAACTGAATTCATTCTCATTAGGGTTCACAGCCCTCCACAATCAGAGAATAAACCCGCTGAAAAACGCTCATCATGGGCCCACTGTCATCATCATCATACGGCCTTCCCTGTGTTGACCCTCATTAGGTGGAGTAGTCCAGCTCCGCACTTCAAACTCCTCTCTCTGTGTGCGCTCAATCCGGCCGCCTTCGCTAACAGACTCATCGTGTAAAGTTCAGACTCAAAAAATGAAGTCTGAGGGAAATCCATCACTGCGCTGTGACTCTAATCACAAACCGCAAGACCGAACTCCCACTTGAAGAAGGATGAACCGACCCCCCGGTGATGGATAGAGCCTCCCTGTCCGCAGTCCTGTCAGCGCAGACACGTGGCAGATCTCTGGAGGTTCCAGTAATCGCTCTAAGAAAGAGGTTGTACTCACCTTGACGTTTCCTCCTATCAGGTCAGGTGGCTCTTCATCCGTCTCCAAGGCGACATTGATGGTGGCGAAAGGCCGACTGGCCATCTGCTGCATCTCCCTCAGTAGTTGCTATGGAGAAGGGGGAGAAGAGGGTAAGTGCGGAAAGGTCAACGACCGATAAACACAGACTGTCTTTTGTCCGTTCTGGATGCCGAGGTTTGTCATCTTTATGGAGCTGTTTTTAAAGGATTCGCTCACATATAATATAATATCAATAAACCAAGAATGAAGGAAGTATTCACATCGTACAAAGAGACAGCAATACCAGAGAGACACTGAAACGATCTTAGCAGGAATATTCTGTGGTCAAAACAGGATGGTTATGTTCACCTACAGTGGAAAGATTTGAAGGAGCTACACGTCTGCATATAAACTGCACATTGCTGAACACAATAGAAGCTGTTTTCATAAACGGTCATTTCACCCTCTCTGTTTACTTAAAAAACTGCCTGGCCTGTATTTTTCCACCACTGCGCCTTTAAGAAAACCAACATTTATCTCTTCTTCTGTTCGCCATAAAATACACCACTGTGTTTTTGGAAAAGTTTTCGTTTACAATAACCCGTCGACATACACCATCAAGAGCACGCCAAACCTGTAGGTGGCAGTGTAGCGAGAAGTTTAAGCCCATGTTAGCCAATCAGAATCCCACATAGAAGCAACAACAACAACGTCACTTTCTTCTTTTTAGCACACAATCAGCCATCGGCTACCTAAATCTCAGTTTTTCTCCGTTTACGTGCTAACGGTGTTTTCCAAAATCTCCACTTTGGTCGAAGTTTTTAAAAAGCTTCGTTTTCAGGGGCGAGTTCTCTGTTTGCATCTCAACGAAGGGTGCAAACGATGGATAATATCTCAGTTTTCAAAAACAAACACGTACGAGTACGAGGTTTCAAATCTCGACTGAAAACGTATCTATTAATGCTGGCTTTTACTACCCAGTCACATGGTGACACTTTGTTTCTAATAGCACTTTATCTTATTCTTCTTTTTATTGCTTTAATTGCTTTTTATTTATTCATTTTTATTTACTATGTATAGTAAAGCACTTTGGTTCACCGAAAGGGCTGTATAAATAAAGAACATTTACATTTACGTATGAAAAGGGCCTGAATCTTACATGCTAATGCAAACTCTGTAAGTAAAAATCCTTGTGGCGAGCTGGTTAGATTGAATTTAAGACGAGTGGTCTACAGAGGAGATGGGGAATCAGTCCCAGGTAAAACAGTGAGGAGCAGCTCCTACTGTAGGAGGGTGAATGTGGTAAAATGTACTTGAAAGGAAGCTTTGCTGCACTGTAATGTAACTGCAGCCTCATTGGGATCTGATTTATGACACAGACCTTGGCCGGAGCGAGAGCAGGGAGGAGGTTATGAGGAAAGAAAGAGAGAAAGGGCTGTAAAAGGAGGACAAAGAGAGGAGGAGGAGGAGGAGTTTTCTGAGGATTGAAAAATGCAGAGTGTGAAGCAGAGAGGGGAGGAGACGGTAATGGAAGAAAAACAAGAGGGGGGGAGGCAGAGACCACAGTAAACAAGGCGATGCACCTGTGTCGTTGGCTGTCAAAGCAGCCAAAGTGCTGTGAATAGAGAAACAAACGGCGTCAAACTGTCAAGACACCAAGACCTGAATACCAGCAGCAAATCAAAACAAAAACACCTGCAACTGCTGGCATGAGCAAGAAAAACTCTGACGGGAACAATCACCAGGAAACAGCGACGGTGGAGCGAGACGAGATGAGCGCGTCTGGAGTTATGTGTGTAGGCATAAAAATCTAAATAAGGCAGACAGAACCTATTGGCCTCTGTCTCATTACAGTGAGTTATTGAAGAGAGGCAGTGCATGCAGAGGGCAGCACCTCAATCCAACTTGAAAGCCCACATGGACAGAAATCACAGGTGGCAGCTGGGGGTCAGGGCTCGAGAGAGGTCGGGGAGTCTCCCTGTCGCCTCCCCGGCAGCTTCGAATTAATCTGCCGAGCGTTTTCTTCACCCTGAGCGCCTGTCAGCTGTAGTTATTGACATGTTAGCACTTTCTCTCTAAGTGCCGAGCCTTGTAATCAGATCCTTAGCAGGGGTTACAAACTGGCTTGAGGGAAAGTCTCTCTCTGTGTACAGTAGAGCCTTACAAGTGGAAAAACGTCTCTGTTTAACATCCTGGATGTCTTTAGATATCTGTGGATCTGCGCCTGGAAATACTGATTTGCACTGATAATGAGTAACAAATGAAGCTGCAGCCTTCAGCTTTGAGATGCAGACAAAAGTAACCTAACCTACCAGCAACTAGAGCTCACATTCATTAACTCATTTGTTTACTAAAAAAGAGAGAAAATCCAAAATCCTTGAGTTGACTTGGCTCCACTACAGCAGACACTCAAAGAAGTCAGAGATAAGAGGAGTCGTTTGGCAGCGAAAGCTGAAAGAACAGAAATGAGAACATCGAGCGAGAACGAAAGCGGTCTGATTCTGGACTCAAACGCTCCCTTGCTCACCCCTCTCTCTAACGAAGGGACGGTGGCCTATTCAGGACAAAATGCTTATGTGATTCATGATAAATGTGACTCATCATTTGTTAAAAATACAAAAATTAGTTATTTTTCCCTCATGGATACTCATTTAACACAAATTTGTCCATTCTGAGCTTCTGGCCTCTGTAGATATAAGAGACTCACTCTGGGTTAATGATCATATTTAGGTGATTATTAGGTGATTTGGTGATACTTATACATCTGCTGTTATATTTCACAGACTGTCCCTTTAAGCGATCTTTTTCTTTTTTTCTCTGGAGTGGGAAATAAAAAAGTGAAGCTCCTCTGTCAAAAATATGTTTTATTTTTCAGGATGGCCGAGCAGGTTAGCATGCTCCATGCATCCCCGCAGCAGTCGTGGGTTCAAGTCAAACCCCGACCATGTGCTGCATGTCCTCCCTCCTCTTTCTGTCTCCCCACATTTTACACTGTTCTGTTGGGGCAAAAAATCACCCCAAAAATACTTATAAAATATATATATATGTTGAATGTTCTTGTAAAAACTGTTTTCTTCACGCAGTTTAATCTACAGACTGTTGATGACTTTATTTAAAGCTCCTGTGAGGAATTTTTTTGTGTGTCACCTTTGGCGCCCCCTCTGGACAAATCAGTCATTGCTTGTTTTGTCTTCCCCATGCTTTCAAAACTCTCATCCTGCAGATTTATCATTTATTTTTATGAGTACTTCATGTAGAAAATGTACAAACAGAGCTGCTTCTTCCTCCGAGTTGAGTTGTTTTTCACTGATTTACTGACTGTGTCTTTAAGCTGATGCAGATTTCTCTCAGCTCTAGTTTGATACAAATATGAGAGTGTTACGACTCTTGTCTTGTAGTTTTGGCTTGAAATCACGGCATTTGAATAATTTGGGAAACTTTGGTTGTGATGATGTTCGTTTTTTTTGACAACTCACAGGAGAAATTAATCAAAATCAGAGACGTGTTTATGAGTTCACTTCTTTATTTATTTATTGTTTATTTGTAAAGGGAGAAGTTTGAAGCGACTAAACTCATGCCAGACACCACAACATTTATAGACTTGGTTACTTCGCAATGCCAGACTCTCAGTTCAAAAACAGTCGTCAACAAAATACTCTCAATGATAAAAAGAAATCTATCCAAGCTTGTTAGGACTGAATTTGTCATTAAGATTCTTTATTTCATAATTTAAGGGATAATTAATGTGATAAATCTAAAAACAGGACTTCTAAATCAGGGATAAGGGTCAGTAAAGGGGTATTATTTTATTTATTTATTTATTTTTTCACCCAGGTTGCTTGAAGCCTTTCAAAATAAAAGCAAATTTACTGAGAGTGTGTGTTTTTTTAAATTTTATTCATTTTTTTACATCCAGGTTGTTTAAAGCCTTTCAAATTAAAGGTGCATATACCTGGACTACATTTTTTCTTTTTTTTTTTTCTTTGATTTGAAACCTTTCAAATTAAAAGCATGTACACCGGGAAGAACGTATTTTTTTGTGTCGTGAATATTTATTTTTTCTTGGGGCTTTTCTGTAAGTATATGATGTGGACATGATTTTTTTATGTGTTTGTGTGTTAAACAAAAAGAAAGTACAAAACTGGATGACCTCCAAACAGACTGGAGCACATGAGAAAAACGTCACCTCGGGACCTCTCAGTGGAGGTCTTCAGCCAGACCCCTCTCAAATTTCCCGTTAGTGTGCATGCCGGCCCTTTGAACCCCCTCCTCCTATTTCTGTTTTCTTTTTTACTCATTTGCTCACAAACTGCAGAGCTACCCTGAATCTTTAAGACGCTGATCTGCAGCAGCACTTCCTGCAGCAGCTCTCCAGAAGTGATGTATGGAAAAAGAAGTTCCTCGGCTAATTCGCAGGTTAATAAAACATAAATGTGATAAAAGAGACTCATAATATTACTCCTCGTGGAGGAAACAGTCGGAGGGTTCACGAGGAGGTCTCGAATCAAAATGACAGATTCGGGATCTGTCAGGACAAGCGGAGCCACGAGCAGAAGGTACAAATAGAAAATGTTGTGCATAATAGTGGAACAATAACAGCCATAAAAAATGAATGAATCCAAACACAACGGCGAGGAGATGCCTCATTACCATACACACAAATAAGATCAGACCCCAGCATCTGACATGCCCAGTCGAAGATGTTGTGCTCTCTTGGCTGACGCCGCAGCAGTCAACAGGCAGAAACAAATGGAGACGCAAATGAGCAACTCATTGTGCTGAGTCTCCATTTGTCATGATTAGACGTCCCGCTGCGTGAGAGCATCTGAGAGCCAAAATATGTGGCCTCTGAGAGTGTGATGAATGCTGGGATTGCAGGAACGCAAAACAATGAGCACAGAGAAGTCTCTCAATCTATTACACCAAACTGCAGTTAAGCACTGATCAAATCTGAGGAACGAACGGCCGGCAAACCCAAAATCAAAACCAAACGCTCCAGGGAAGGATCAGCTCTCGCTCTGAGGTGAGAAAATGAACTTAAGATTCATAATGAACCGAGCAAACTTGGCCTTCTGGCGGCGTCGACTCCCATCTACTGTGATGCAACAGGCCCGAGCAGGCGGCAACATCACAGCCCGGATCTGTGCGGTAAACAGCGCTCAGAGGAAGAGCGAATCTGCATGCAGACGACATCCTTTTTCGTGAGCGGGGCTCCTTGAACAGCACAAAGGAGCAGAATTGATTTACTGGATAAAAAGCAGATGGAGGAGCATCTGAATGTTGAGGTAAACAAACTTTATAGATTCGGTCCACCCCTCTCAGCCCCTCTGCAAACAGCCCGCTCTCTTGTCTAGCACACAGGTAACCTCTGTTTAAACACTGACATTTGGCTGAACTCCTCTGCTCTCTTTTGTCAGATTTACAGCTGTATGTTTTCTAAAAACCCAACTTTGAGTGCCTCACAATCGATAGCTTATGCCTCTGAACAATAAGCCGCTCAAATGGAGTATTTCTGTGTGGATGTGAGCGTGAGGGCAGAGATAAATGTTTTTTGCTCAAGGGTAAAGTTTTACTGAAAAACTATTCTGTTGGCACTAAAAACGAAACTACTGCGACTAAAAGAGAAAAATCACCGTTCAAACAGACAATACTCTTTAAAATTCATGTTTGTCTGTCAGCGGAAAGTCAAGCAGAGTATTTGACACGGACCTAATGGAGATTAAGAGAGTTCAAATGGAATTATCCATGTGTGAGATTTAATTGAACCTGCTGCAAAAGCTGAATTATTTTTCATAATGAGAGAATATTTTTAACTCAATATTGTTTCAAAATATCATTTATTTTTCTGATCCAAAAGTTATGTTTTTTATTTTTTTCCTGGCCAGTAGGGGGCAGCAGAAAGAGCTGGCAGAACATGTCCGCTCAAGCCTGGGTTAAAATTTTTGATTTATGACATAAACTCATGAAATCTTTGAGTATATTCAGAGAGCCCCTCCTCTCATGAAGCCAGTCTTGGTGCAGCGAGAGAGGGTGGTACTTCAAAACAAACATGGCCGACTGTGTAGCTACTTGACTGAAGGCGGCAACCTTACAGAACAAAAGAGAAGAGCTGGACAAAAACAAGACGTGTGAGATGCAGTAAAATTTTGTGTAAATACAGAAAATATTAAGAACCATATAACGAGGTTTTACTCAGTGACACTGTGTACACCCCTACTATAAGGTTAATCTAATGATTTTAAAACCAAACCAAAATGTACCTTTTTAGTCTTGATTTTAACTAAATTTGATATCATTAACTTCAAGTATTTTAGCATTTATCTAATTCTAGTTTTAATGACAGGATCGTCTTTTATCGAGCTATTGTGGTTCTCTTATTTTAGTATCTTTTACTGTTGTTTTTTATCTTATTTCATTTATTATTTCTCAAATTTCATTCTATGTTCCTTTTTTTTTAATTTTAACGTAAACCTCCAGTGTTTCCTTATCTTGAATTTTAAAAAATGGCGTTTCTCAGTGCGCATTTAAATACATGTTCTGTTGCATTTAGATCGTGGAGTGGGAGTGAGGGGTTGGGTTTGGGTAGGTTTGGTATTCTTTGGGTAGGTTTTGTTTCTTTTATTCCTTTGTCTGTGTAAAGCACTTTGTGCTACATGGTTGTGTATGAAAAGTGCAAAATAAATAAAGACTGATTGATTGATTGATTCATTCATTAAAATGACCATCCTGCCTTGTGCGCCCATGTGATTCAGAATGCTGTAACTTTCATTTGCTATTGTTGAAAATGTACTATCTGGTTCTCTTCTCTCATGTGGGGTCCCACAGGGTTCCGTATTGGGTCCCCTTATACATACTTTCCCTCAGGAAAGTCCTGCATATGTGAGGTACAGACTTTCTGTGTTATGCAGATGACTCTCAGCTTCATGCAGCATGAAAACCCGTCCACCACAGATGTTTTACGCATTATGACCTGTCTGACTGAAACTTTTCCACACCTGAATGACTCCAAATCGGTAGTTCGTGACATTACTCCCCCTCTACCTCCATTTCTTTGCGTTTATTTGAAAAAATCATTGTTGAAAATAAAAAGTACACACATTTATCTTCTTTGGGGTATTTTCCAATTGCTCCCATTGTACTGTAGTTACACATGCGGCTCTATTACCTTTGATTTACCATTGTTGTTCTGTTCAGCTAACTGAATTAAAGTCTGATTAACGCTCTCCTTTCAGCTGTTCGGGTCTCTGCAGACTCCTAAGAAACAGATCTGTCTCTGTAACTGCCAAATGCTGCACTGTTTTCACCGCCTCCTCACCAACATTGTCTGCCTGTAGTCTTGAACATTTTTTGAATAAAGAAAAAAAAAAAAAAACAGATACTTGCTGCAGCTGAAAATGTGTGGATGAGGCTCTGACACCTTCAAAAAAAAGGATATATTTTTAGGGCTGTAACTTAAGAATCTGCAAGGGTTTTGTATCTGGAGGACGCAAGCAACGAACAACCACAAAAGAGTTTTTTTCTTTTACACAAACTCGGCCTCCTTTCCTTTTTACCTGTATTATCACACTATGAGGTTTTGGAGAATGGCCACAGTCGTACAACAAAGTCCAAGTGAGCTGCAATCACAATTACAATCAGAGTAGTAAACAAACATGTGGCTCCCTCTTCAGATTTTGGAACCGGTGTTGGGAAATTCAAAAGTTATTGCAGCCAAAGAGCGGATTACTCGACATTCAAACTGAACCACAGATGTGAAATAGTTTCAGTACGAGTGATACTGTCAAAGGAGATTAAACTGAAGTGTAAAATCATAATAAGTGTGGAAAAAAAAAACACCTTCATTTTCGCCAGAGCTGAGAGTGTAAGCTCTGCTGCTATGGCAACGTCAGTGTCCCTTGCGTTGCGAGCAAATGACCTGCAGAAACGCTGGCAGCCATTAGTCTGTGTTACAGATGACGGCCTAAGTGTTATTTTATGTGTTTCTTCATTAACTGACACACCAAAGCAATTAATGCTGTTTATGCTGCTTTTGAATGGCAGCAGAGATTAATGGGCTGTTAGCTCCACGTGTGATTCGCCTCCTTGACACCTGACACGTCTCCATACGTTTTAATCATGAGCTCGTTTTAAACTTTTATAGGTTATTGCTGCATCTGCTGTGCTTTCTCTATTCAATGAAGGTTCTTATTCTATCAGCGCAGACAAACCGCCAAAGTAAGTCGACTTTTTCGTCTATAGCGAGTCAAAAATGTGGTTTATATATTTATGTAAGAAGCGCCGGTTTTAATCCTCAGCCCTCCTCTCTAACGTCTGGACTGCAAACATCAGGTTATGGACGTGTGAGGATTCGGAGCCATCTTGGACAGAGTCCTACAGAAGATACATTTCACAAATCTCATTACGCCGTGCAGTGAGTAGGCAGCTGCTGTACAGCAAACACTCAGCGCTCCAAAGATAACCAGAAGCCAGAGGAGCTACAGTGCAATTCGCCTACTTCTTAAATTGGCTCTTAGTTTTCTGCAGGGTAGTGAGTGTGTGAGTGTGTGTGAGTGTGTGTGAGTGTGTGTCTACAGGAGCAAATATCTGCGTACTGCAGAGTCAACTCGGCATGCATACAGCTAATTATAAGGTGTGCACAGAGAGCTGGACACACACACACACATGCAGGCAGGTGGTTTGGAGGCACCTGCACATAAGCAATCAAGTCTGGGTGTGCATATTTCTACTAATGCAAATGAATCCCCTCTTACACACACAGAGTAATATTACAGAGGGGCTCATGAGCAAAACGTGCCTGCAGGTGAGATGAAAATGTGTGAATTTAATTCATGTATGTAGAGACATAATTACATGGAAAAATCTGCACTTTGCAGAGTCTGAAACACATTTAGATTTTACTAAATGAGTGTGTAATCATCGTTTATAAAGGAAATGTAATACCACTCTCAGTCTGTGCTGCACAAATGTGATTTCATCATTTTCCTTTTTTCACCAATGATCTGATTTTAAACTGCAATGACATCTCAGACTCAGACTCTTAAATGATAACACGCAGACTCTTCTACTTCAGAGCCACGGAGTTGCATTGTCTAAAGGCTAAAGGATACAGGATCTGTATTGAATGCACAATGTCAGGGTCACATATCACGCAGCAATTGGGTTCCCATTCTAATCAAAGCAGCATCGCATACAGGACATGTATCAGCTCCATATCAGAAGCATGTCCAGCATGTCGTTCTAAACAGGAAGTCAAGCATGAAAACCGCGCATGTCATCCAGTATTTCAAAATAAAACACCATGTGCAAACTCCTGACTGTCTATCAGTTGGTGTAGATGAGAAATACTTCCTGGTTCTGGATTTATCAGTAACACAGAACAATCTGATGGTCAGTCCCTGATCCATGTGGACCCCAACAGGACTTTGAACTGCTAACTCTGTCTGAAGGTAACAGAACAGCATAAAGGAACAGAGTTTATTTTATTAAACATGAGTAAACCTGCAAAAACCCAAACTGTAAAATCACGTTGCTTTTTCACATACAATCGAGGTTCAACAGTCACTGAATTATATCCAAATTATCAGGAAATTCACCACAGAAAGGAAAAACAACCTGTTGTGATCATGTTGTTCCCTCTATACTGAGTCCAGCTGACCAGGGCTGCACTACGCTGCTGCTACGCTCCAAATACGCTGATCCTGTATGAGATACCCAGGGCTGCTCTAAGGAGCAAATAGGGAGCGCGCTCAGTACGGATCCTGTATGTTTTTGGCTTTAGTCAAGTATGCTCGCTTTTAAATCTTCACATTTCTGCAACATGTTGATGTACTATTTCCTTATTTACTTTGTGCATGGTTCAGTTTTAACCTGCATCTATGGATGTGTTTAAAAGATAATAATATTTAGAAGCTCATGCAGTGATTTCCAGAGTCGAGTCTGATTTTAATGCATCGTGCTGCTTACAGGCCAAAAAGACCACAGCCATCCGGTAGAAGCTTTTACTTTTCTCCAGATTCTTTAAATCTTTTCAGGACTTGATGTTCTCTAGTTTATGAAATCCCCCGAATTTTTACACCCAGGAACATTATTCTGAAGATGTTGAACTAAATCTTGACTAACCCCCTAAAATTCACCTCTTTAATCAAATATATAACAGAACTTTTTCCCGGTGTTTTGTTGTCCCCGTCCAAACTTCTTTAAAACTGAAAAATGAGTCGACTTTTTTTTTTTCTCATAAAAAGAATTTTCCAGTTTTTAATCATTGAAACAGAGTTTTGCAGTTTTTCTCAATAAAAAGGCAGACTTTCAAACAAACTTGGAAACGATCGAAATCTGTTTCTATCATCATTCTTACCGACTTTTTTTATGATTGGGGTTGCGGGTTTTTTAGTCAGAACTTCAAGATTGATCAACTGATAAAAAATAAAGTTGCTGAGAGTTTTGATCAGAGGACACAAAGCAAAATCAGAATCAGTTTGTTTTAACATCGAGCCAACTCCGTCCTCTCAAAGCAGCTCCTGAAACTTCGCTGAGTTTGATCCTCGACACTTTCAAGAAGACTTCTGTCTGTAAAAGCAAAATGAAGCTGAGAGAAATCGAAGAAATCCGCAGATATGAAGCAGATTCAGCTTCAAATTCTCTGTCGTCACAATCAAATATATATTACGGCGGTTAGCTGCAGCCCTAGAACAAATGTGTCAACTCACAAACCCTCGCTTTCATTCGCACACGTTTAAAGAAGCTGTCTGAGGCAATTGCGTTTGAGGATTCTCAAAGTGAGCAGCGGCGTGCCAAAGAGATTGAGTGCGTCAGCAGAGCGCCGGAGTGAGGAGGGGGGAGAGAGAGAAACAGAAGAGAGGGGAAATGAGACCGAGAAGAAACACAGGAAGATGTTGGAGAGGGACAAGTGATGGCACACACAGGGAAGAAGCAAAGAGAAGGAAACGGGAGCGGGGAGAAAGACAAAGGCGTTCAAAGACTTCGCCCCCGGGAGGAGGGGAAGGAGCGCCAGATCGCCTGTGCGTGGAGAACACACACAGACACACACACTGTCACAGACGAACACACACACCATGCGTGTTCTGTGGTTGGCCTGCACACGTGGACGGACTCGCATCTCGGCGCACTCCATCAATCCGTTTATTTATTGATGCATCTGTTTAAAAATGCTGTCGGTGGGAGAGCTCTCAATCATCCTTCAGCACCACTGAAGGAAAACTGTGCAGTGAGAGGGGAGGAGAGGGAGGAGAGAGGGATGGAGAGAGAGAGGAAATCTTTGTCTGTGAAGCGGTGTTAGCTGCTCCTCTCTCTCTCTCTCTTTCTCTTCATCTCTCCATCTCTCCGGCGGTGAGGTGTAGAGGCTGCACGCTGTGAATACTGACAAGGGAGAACGCTTTGATCGCTCCCTCTCTCTTTCTCTCTCTCTGTCACTCTCCCTACATCTTTTTGTCTCTCCTCCTCTCTACTCTCCTGCTCTCCTTCTGGCCTCCTGCAGTCCGTACCTCTTTCTCACCCTCCTCCCTCCTCCTCCTCCTCTCAACGCGTGCATCTCCCTCCTGTAGCAGCTGTAAACTTTGAGTAAGGGCGCTGCTTCTGCAATGCTAATCCACGCGACATCAAAGGGGAGAGCAGCTGATTAAAAAGCAAAAGAGAGGGAGAAGTGAGAAGACGGAGAGGTGAGGAAACTTCAGAAAGTGTGTGATGAGGAGAAATGGAAAAATTAAGTGAAGTGCAGGAAACAATGGAAGTGCTCAAATAAAGCAATTACTGCGAGGAGTCGCTGGAGGAGCATTTAACCGATGGAAACGGTGAGCGCTCCCACTCAGAGACGAATTTCACATCCAACTCTTGGGGTGCTTCCTTAAAAGGACTCATTTGGACCTTTTTGGACCAGAATACTGAGGGTTGGAGTGAACTGTGGTTGACACTGTGTCAGCATCCGAGCGCCAAAAACCTCGAGAACATGGAGACACTTTGACACGTGATGGTGTGTTACTGGAAAGAAGCCCAGCGTGAGGAGCCGAGCAAAACATTCGAGTCAGGAGAGGAGTTCTTCAAAAAATACAAAAGGGAGTTATGCAAAAAAGTTCCTGCTCGATGAAAAAGGTTCATGTTTAGCAATTGGCTTTTTTTCTTTTACTGACATGTGAGACATCGACATGGACACCAGAGTCCGGTGTTGATTCAGGTCATGGCAATAGTCTGATAGAGTGAACTCATTTCAGACCAAACAGTTCTGGGAACTTTTTGAACTTTTCCTGAGATTTACACACCAGAGGGACTTTTCAAACTAGTTTTAATGTATACCGTATTTGGTGCTCCGACAAGCCATCAGGCTGTGCGGCTTCAGCTTACCGAAGTCGTAATAAAACATTTTGACAGATTTTTGAGCGCTGCGTACAACATAAAATCGATTCTAGGTCAGTAAGCACAACCAGAATTCATTCATGAGGCGAACTGAGGATTTTTGAGAAAAGTAAAGCATTTTAAGTGCGCCTTATAGTGCGAAATATACGGTAGTTTAGAGCGAACCTTAACTTAACCTTTGAGTCCACAGTATGTCCCAATTTTCAATTTTTACTGCTTCAAGTACTTTTTTGTTTTTCTTATTATAATCCTGTACTTAGATGAAAAAGATAAAGTCCATTTTCAGAGCTGTGACTCGAGTATTCTTTTAAAAATGCATTCACAATTAAATAACAAAATAAAAAACAGACATTAAAAAAGTTATTTCCTGGATGTAAAATGTTTTTCCGAGTAACACAATCTTGGACATGTCAGTGATTATCAGCTAAATTAAATTTGGTGGTTTTTTTTGTGCTGTCAACTTAAAAAAAAAACTTATGCTCAGAAAAGAGCCAAAAAATTATTAAATATTAAAATTATTTTACACATTCACTGCATCAGATAGGTTTACTAACTTCAGTCCTGTTCAGAAATTAAAAAAAAAAATACTAATAATTCTCAGTGCCCCTAGTGGTAATTGGGGGAACTGTTTGCTTTGGCCAGAGGGGATAAAATGGGATAAATGGTGCCCTCTGCTGGAAAACAGTAAAAACTACAAATTTGAAGCCTTGCCTGTAATTTGGATTAAATAATTTAATAATTTTTAAATGACCTAATGAGAGTTTGAGGCATACATAATGAGGCGTAATGAGATTTAATAATATATATTTTTTATTTTTGCTGCAAGGGTTACAAGATCAAATCTATTAGCTATAATGGGTTCAAATGAGGCCGTTCTTTTGTACTTTTATCTGAGTGTTATTTTAATACAAAGAGAAATATATGATCAATATAAAGATTTCTGCAAAATGACATGCTACATGATTGTAAACCCCCCAAAAAACGTGAAAATAAAACAGAATTTTCCCAAAAAGGGAGCAAAGGAACCGAAGAGTTACCCTATAGCTGACTTTGGCGTTAAAAAGGACACACCTGTCTGCAGGGTCCAAGTCCTGTATATACGGTTTAAAGCATCCATCCATCATCCACACCAACTGACTATTTCCCTTGACTTCCCACACGCTGTCCAGCCAGGGCTGCTGCTTACAATCCCACAGATGGGTCCGTAATGGTCTGCAATTATGAGGGTTGTATACAAATTATATTGCATTACTGCATGCTGGTGTCAGTGGGGAGAGCAGCCTGACAAATTAAGAGCTGATGATTAAATAAATAAATGACATCCTGGCAGGATATCCGTCTCTTCAGATATTCTTGTCACTAGCAGCTGAAGAACACCTGGAACCGCTCCAATTAGTCGCTGTTATCCAACGATTAGATATAATAGACAAGCAACACAATTATAACGGCGCACTATGCTGTTAGCATAACCATGGCCGCTTCTGTTGGTCTGGTATCAAACTCCTGACTCTTTATCAAACATTTAAGTTTTATCTGCTGGAATCTCCTCTCATGTATTTTCAATAAAAGCACATTTTGCTGTCTGAAATGCCGATTTGTTCAAATTATCATTGAGAAGAAACTGAAGTCCCAGAGGTGATCCAGATTTCTGAAGTTTCGTGATATTTTCGAGACTGAGACTGGATTCGGAGTCTGATATCAAGCACAGAAATGTAATATAAGAAGCAGCAACCTTTCTGCAACTTTAGGGCTTTGACTGCAATAACGCTGCAAGACTTAGAGGAAAGCGCTCTACTGGTCTGTGAAAAATATCAACCATCTAATACTTCATATTCTCAACAGCAGCTGCCAAAAATAATCACAAAAAGGACTTTTTTTTTTCTACCACTGCTGTTGATGTTTAGAAACAGGAGAGTAAATGTGTAGCCGGGGTTGTAGAAATATGCTCCAATGTTTTGACATCATGAGTCAGTGATGTGTGCCGCACTTTGACGACGCAACAAGAAAGAGGGGGGGAAAAAACTTCGACTCGCGCTAATATAAAGCCACAACATTTTTGCATGTTTTTCAGAGGATGAACAAATCTACGAGCGAGCTTAAGTAAGAGGTATCAGAGCTGGCAGGGAAAGCGAAACCGAGGTGGCGGGGAGGTTAAGGCATCGACGGAGGAGTTTCGATTTCTGCAAAGAAAGTGAACAGCGCCTGGGATGAGATGAAACAGAATCAAAAAGTACACAAGTGAGGGGTTCGACGGAGGTTCTTGGCTCATGATAAGATATGTACCGGAGCCTTGATGGATGGGTGCGGTTGAGGAGGGTTAGATGTTACTCGGCCGGATGGGGGTCACCTGCAGTGCTGCGAGGTTGCCGAGATGCGTATTGTGAACAATTAGGCACCGGCGCTAATCCAAATGCTAATTATATGCATACGCTGTGGTTTTTAGATTAGCTAGGGTTAAAGATGTCTTGGGAAATCAAGCAAAAAGGGTAAATGTTATCACACTTTGAGTTAATAAGCGAACTGCTTCATATGTCCTTTGATTTGAAAGCTAATCTGGATATTTCCTTTATAAAACACAGCTAATATCTGAATTCATAGCATATATATTGATGAATCATTGAACTGCTTTACTGAAGACTCTCAGCTTTCCAAGTGACCTTCGATACTTCCTGATGCCTCTCCTTGCTCCCCCTCTCGCCGCTCTTTCCTCCCCTCTCTGCACCTCTCACTGCAGGATTGATAACCCTAGAAGTCGGCCTTTCGCTCCGTGCCGCGGTGCAGTGCGTGTCGACCTCAGGAGGCAGAAAGGAAATGGAATGCGGCTCTCACAGAATCTTAAAGCGTTGCTCGGCTTAATCTACAGGGGCCCCGCAGCACTTAGAAGAAAAGCCCAGCTGATGTTACTGCGACGGTACACAGGAAACACATTTTTGGTACATCTCTTCGGGTCTCCTCCTGACAGTCTGTGGAGAACCAAATGAAGATTACCTCCTTGTTGACTTTAAAAGTTCTCACGCTGATGCCTCACAAACTTGCCAATAAAAATTAAAGCTCCAGTAAGGGTTTTTTAGATCATCATGAAACAAACTAAAACTCCCTTTTCCTGTTTAAAAGGAAAGCAAACGGAACCATCAGAAACAAGACTGAGAAGTTTTATATCGGAATTTTTGATCGCGAAAGGTGGAGAAAAAGTCCTTTTCATTCATTTGTCCACAGGGGGCGCCAATTTCCACATAAAATATGTACAATAAATAATGATAACTTTCACAGTCATGCAGAGGCTAAGACAAGCAAAAGACTGTTTTGTCCACGGGGGGGTGGACAATCCTTGCGCAGGGGCCACGCTAATCTAATGAGACAAACTTAAATTTAAATTGATGCCTTTTCATGATAAAAAGAAAAGCAAACAAAACCATCGGCAACAAGATTAAGAAGTTTTATATCTGAATTTTTGGTGCCTGAAAATGGTAATAGAGGTAGATGTCACTTGAGCTGCTGAAAAGATTAATTTGGCCACAGGGGGCGCCAATTTCCACATAAAATGTTAACAATAAATAATACATTTCACAGTCATGCAGAGGTAAAAGACAAGCAAAGACTGTTTTGTCCACAGGGGGCGCCAAGTGACATCCGGTGCAACGAAGTGGCAACACAGCGAGGTGCAAAAGTGGAAACGCTTCGCTAATTTGCGCGTCATCCTTACGCAGAGGCCACGCTAATCTTCTCTGTTTATCATAACTGCTACCTTAGCTAGCAGACGGTCACCCTTTGGCGTGACACCTTCGAACGATAGGACCGCTACACCGCGGTGCAAGCTAGCCGAGCTTCAATCCCTGCTAGGCCACACCCTCAAACATCAACACCTCCAGTCCTGCCTGTCATTTCTAATGTTTTGGACACCTGATGTCTGACGAGTTCGTGAACAGGCAAATGGGCCTCAAACTTTTCCTTTTGCTGCTTTTACTGGCATGTTATTGAAGAATGAGTCATATGAAACTATGGAAGGTCTGGAAACCATGTAGTACAATCCATATTGATTGTTCCGACAACAGCCAACTTCCCCAAACAAATTACTGACAAAAACATGTTTACTGTACTTCATGAAAAACGTAAGTACTTGCTTTGTTTAGAAAGTAGCAGGAAGTTATGTTCCCAACGCTGAAGGTCATCGTCTAGTGTTTGTTTTTCTTATTTATCCTCAACTTTAAGTATTTGCTGAGACTTCTGTCTTTTTTTGTGCAGAGATATTGTAGCTCAGAGAAATTCTCTTGTAATCTGGCTGTTCTGAATTGGTTTCCCGTCTCTGCCAAGTTCTGCTTGGTTATCTTGTTTGTCCTTTTGTTAATTTTGAATACAGAATGCAAACATCTGGCATATCCAGTTTATGGCCCTGAGTATTAAATCGCTATCATCGGATGCATCCAGACATCCACTCTCTAAACGGAGTGGTATATCGCTCCTGGCAGGCAAAAATGGAGAGGCGCAGAGCCACAGTGCATTCCTGTGATTCGAAAAATTCTAATATATTACACAGCATCATGGAGAAGTGCTTGGTAAGGGGATAACAGCTGCAAAGTAAAGGTGGAAAGATTGTTTTTTCCTTTCTTCCCTGCTCATGTGTGAACTGCATTAACACTCAGCCATCTGCTTTTGGGACCGGGGTGTGCAGGAGGCGAGAGTCGACAAGCCGGTGAGAGGATCCTCCTTATCATTACGGATGATTCTGCAAACTAATTTGATGCGGAGGTCTACGTGCTCAGTGATATCTTCATTGTGTTCCACCACTCTGTATATTGAGAGGATCTCGGTGCCAATCTCTCCCACTCCTCTGCTCTTTTACACTGAAACCATCTGCTGTAGACCTGCAGGGGAGAGTCAATGAGTGTGAGAGTAAAGTCAGTGAATGTATTATGTCTGTTGGGGAGTGTGGGCTACTGTGACTGTTTGTTTGTCAGTTGTTGGTAATGCATCTGGGGAATGACTGACTGAAAATGAAGTGCTCGTCTTCTCTGCTCTTTGCTCTACGCTCATCTTCCTGTTTTTGCAGTTGTGTAATAAATGACAGGCAGAGTTTCATTCTGACACACTTACCATCCTACCTTTGTTCCTTAATGAGGAAAGGAGATAGCTAAGTGGAGTTAGTACCAATTAAGCACCACCTCAACATGGATGTGACATGGAAACCTCTGTGATGTCACTTGTATGCGACACAAACACAACCCAAACAAACGGCCGCTCTTGCCATATCAGATAACACGAGATGCCATAGATATGAACAGTAGATAAGACGTGTCTACATGGCAGCCATCTTAGTGTGGGCAAAGGCATTAGATGTACACGGGAAATAAAACCATGTCTTGCTCATTTCTCAACCCATTTTCATTACGGTTTACTTTATTGTCAACACCAAAATATGTGCGATTAATACTGAGCATTTGATTTGAAAAACTACAAAAAACATATTTTGTATTAATAGCTCATGTTTTGCCATTGAAAATAAAGTAAACAGCATGAAAATCAGTTGAAAAATGAGTAAGATAATTCCAATGTACATCTAATGCTTTCAATGGGAAAGTTGCCCTCACTAAGATGGCTGCCATGTAGGCAAGTTGGTTAGCAGGCTGCTACAGCATACTGGTGTATCTAGTCTTCTGTATATATCTGTGCTGGCGGCTTCACAACCCATATAAGAAAACAGCAGCGCAAACGTCAAGACCGCCGCCATCTTGAAGTGGTACCAGTGAATGAAAGGGTGGTGTAGAATGTAAACAAAGGCTGTTGTCAGGTAAACCACAGGCATCCAAAACTGCAACTCATAGAAAACCATTGATAAGCACCGCTCCAAGATGGCAGTGGTGATGATGCATCCTGGGCAGGGTCGTGAGGCATCTAGAAATTATGATATCTATGGTTTGACGAAGGAGTCATTTGCATGACTTATCCAGTGACGTCACTTCCTGCCCAATCAGTGGCCTGTCATCTGTCAGTCAAGCAGGTATGAAAAACTAGGGGTGTCCTGATACAACTTTATTTTACTTCTGATGCCAAACCAATACTACTGCCTTCAGTATTGGCTGATACCGATATTGATCCAGAATTGGCACAAACTTGCACTCAGCTAGACCAAACTGAGACTTAGCTTTTATGTTTTTCCTGCTAACTCATGTTTGGTCTCCTCCAAAGATCACTTCCTCAGGGAAAAGTAAGCTTTCGCCTGTTTTTCATAAACAAGTTGTTGGATCGGCGCTGACTTGTGTCATCTAAATAAAAGCAGGAAGTTCAATCTCTCCGCTCTGACCAAATTATAGACATTTCAAACCTCCCCGTGGGAACTTCCTTGTTTAAATATAGTTGTTAGACTCTAAGCACTGGTGTGCTTCAGGGTGTGATTTTGAGGAGCTGCTGGAGACATCGTTCACGTGGGTGTGAACATGTGCCGCTGAGCAGCAGGAGCGCTCAGGGCGGCTGAAAACAGTGGACAGGGGAGGTGATGGCACGGGTCGAAGGGCACGCAGTTCTCTCTCTCCGGGCTGAGGTGGGAATGGATGGAGGCGGACAGGAGAGGAGAGGAGAGGAGAGGAAGCAACAAGACAAGGTTTGGTGACACTGAGGGTCAGCAGTTTGTAGTTTTTGAGGGTACAGACACAAGGACTCGACGATGAAGGAACTAAGGAATGAGCTGAGAGGAACATGAAGGTATTCAACATCCCATCATGCATCTGTAAGAGTAAACAAACCCTGCTCTCTGAACTCAAACCAGTGCATATTCATGATCTGAAGTCCTTGAATTAAGTATTTGGTGCGTTTCTTTTGATGGTGGTTAAGGGTGTCCCCCTGCAACAAGGCTACCACTTCCAGCTTTTTAGATATCAATTAGATTTTCCGTGTTTAAATTACACTCCAACCCCTGACCTTGTTCCAGCAGCCCGTGTATAAAGGAACAGACCGATTAATCAAACATCTTTATTCTTCAAGAGCTTACCCAGAGAGGCTAATTGGGTATTAGGGTCCTGGTGCAGAGATGCTTTAATGAAATGCACACATGCATAAATGCATAAATGCATAAAGGCGTAAATACAACTCTGCAAAACACTCCGGCGGAAACTAGGACACCTTACAGATTTCACCCACAGTTTTGTCATATTTCCTGGTTTCTCTCTAAATGTTTACAATCAAGATGACAACGTTACATTTGGGAGGTTTTTCTCACAGAGGGGGACTCAAAGGTTGGTACACCGAGCTGAAGTATAAGTGAGGAGTCGTACTTCAGAGAGCGGAGCTGTTTCGCAGCAGCCTGTCTGGTCCGGGCCTCAGATCTCCCTCTGATCTGCTCAGACCCTTTAGAAACTTTCATGTGTGGACTGTATACTTTCCCCCCTCACAGAATCATCAAAGGGAAGAAGAAGAAGAAGTGAAACGGTGGCAGTTTTTCCCCCAGCAGCAGGATACACTTGTGTGCTCAGAGAGAGGGCGAGCCGCACCTCTGCACATCGCTTCATTAACATCCCCGCAACCTCGGCGAAGAGGACGGGGTGTGTGCGTGCGTGTGCGCTCAGTTTGCACATCACAGGCCGTTGAGCAGCTCTCACTCATTTTATGACATAATAGCAGGTATTTCCAGCAGAAGCCGGAGCTTTGACACTTTGGTTGATGTTCTTATTTATTGAGGCTGAAGAAAAGTAGTGGTGGGGCGTCTGCGAGGGAAGAGGGGGATGGAAGAGGGGGGCTTAATGGGGTAATAAATATGTGAGGGTATCTGGAGACGTTTATGCCGGTCTTTCTTCCTTTCTCCTCGCGGCGGTCTGCCTCTGGCAATCTCGAGAATCATCGGCACAGTTAATCATGTTGGACGCTGCAGAGAGACGATCAGTGGCATTATCGCATTCTGCATTTCAGTCAATACCTCAGGGTGCAATACGTCTCTAATATATGTCAAGTTACGTGTGATTTATTGATGATGGATGCCGCGCCGATACTCATGCTTTCATCATGATGATATTTTTGCGGCGCTACAGTAAAGACGGGGACATTAGGCGGATCGGTGTGACACAGATAAACAAAAGCGAGCGCTGTAAAACCTGAACGTCGGAGAATTGCTCTATTGTGCTCTGCGGAGTCTTTCAAAACCGGCAGCAGGATTTCTGCGGCCCCCTTTTATGGATCAGCGCACATGACTCAACTCTTACATGTCCAGGTACTAAAAATTCAAGCTTTCAGGAAGTCGCACGCTGCCCTGAAATCAAGAGAAACAAGCCGCTCTGACCTGCAGCGAAAAGACTGAGTGTAAAAGCGGGAACATTATTACAGTATTTTGCATCATGATATATCGCCCCAGTCACTGGATACGTCTGCGTGGATCCTTGCTAATTAGCCAGGCTGCACATCCCTGCTCAAAAAGTGAGCTTTTATCAGCCGGGTGTGTTTAAAGGTGAGCCTGAAACCAAATGAGTATGAATCATCCAAGATAAGGTCTTAAACAATATGCAAAACTCACTCTTCTATGAGTTAAGAAACAGAATCGGTAAACACAGAGGCTACACTGACATGACATGAAAAAGCGAGAATTTCCTCCAATCCAAACAGCAGCCACCCAGGAGCTGAAATGTTCCCGCAGGAATAATCAGCCGGCATTGAGAGTGGGCCGCTCAAATTGCAGAGGGGCTCTTTCTGACTAAAAGGCTGCTCGGTTCTATGACATGAAATGTCTGCTGGTGTTGGGCCTGTCTAATGCCATCTGGCAGCTCCTGCTCCTTCAAAGGAAACTGTCAGGTCTCAAAGGAAGGCTTTGATTAGACGGTACAGACACATACACAAACGTGCGCACATCAATGCAAACAGATGTGGAGCAACACGTGAGGAAGAGGACTTCACCCCCGAACACTTTCGGATGCCAACAGGCGTGAGAGCCTCACAGGTGGTGCGAGCTGCTGCAGCAGGTTTTCAGCCTCGAATCTGAGTCCCAACAAATCTAGACTGACTGAAACTGAGAGAGAACAATCATCGTTTAAAGGTGAGGTTGGTAATCTGATCTAGATACACTTTTTGTTATTCTGGTTGAAATGATCTTTATGTTCCGATGGCGATCAATACACCAACACCAACCAATCACACTGTGTGAGTCCCACATTTTTAAACCAATCAAATCTCGTGCTCGCCTCCTGCGCGTACATGTCGCCAGCGTGCAGAGAAACTACCTGTACCCAGATTAATGGTGACCGCTCCTCCTGCAAAAAAGAGCGAGAAAAGAAAGATGGAGGCAGAGAAGGACAAACCAAGACAGCGAGGGCGAAAACGAAACTCAACATCGGGACAGTTTTTCAGCGATGGAGCGAACTGAGAGAGGTCAAGAGCTTTGAAAGTGCAGCCATGGTCGCATATTTTCTGTTGGAAAGGTACATTGAGGGTTTGCGATTTTTAATCTTGATCAAGTATTTCGCCATGTTGCTAGTTATGTGGTCATCCTGATGCTGACGTTACTGTCTTTGTCCCTGCTGTGCAAAGACTTCCCGATCTAAAGTCCCAAAGTTTTGAGTCTGTGGTTTTGAATCAGCAGACAGCAGCGCTCGTGCATTTGAAGGGGGGCGTTGTTTTGGAAGAGGTGGGAGTGGCTAGACGAAGTCCTGAGAAGATGCTACATCCAAATTCATGCTAGTTTGCCGAAGGTCAGTACGCACGAGGACGTTCAGTCTACTTCTTCAATGACAATGTATCTAACAATCCACTCGTCCTCGACTTGCTGCTCAAAGCTCCAACTGAACAGACTTGACCTTCACGCCAATAAAGGTAGCCAATGATGTGTGTGGATGCATTAAAATGACTGACTTCATTGGTTGCACATGTATTCTGGCACACAGTGAACCGAGCAGCCTTTTTTTTGCAACCCAAGAACAATACAGTGAGCAAGCCTCGTTCACTCTGCAGATGGTGAAGCTCCATCCACGTCCCAGGAGCGACCAAAGCTGTGGTTGGAGATAGGACGCCCACTCCTCTGAGCAATGCAAGTATGAGAACACGGTGGTGCAATCCAAAAAAAAGGATACCAGAGAGCAGGACAGCGATTGAGAGCAGTGATGCTCTCTGGATTTGATGCCAAAATATGCAGCACAAGGTTATCATTTGTTTCTACATCTGTCGACATGGCGACCGAGCTGCCAAATGAAACCCGGGCCTCTCCACCTCATGGACGCCGCAGAGAGGTTATTTCATGTTTTGTTCAGAGGATATATTTTTCTATGGTTTCTACATAAAAGGCGAGGTGAGAGAGGTGAAGATATATGAGGCTAGGCTGGATGATTTAATACTACACAGCTAATGGAGCTCTTTTGAAGCACGCGGCGTGAATAGCGGTTTTAATTCGCTTTTAAATATCGTGCATTTTCATTGATTAAGCGGCTTTTCTGCTCTAAGCTTTGAAAATAGATGCTTTCACGTAGATTCAATTCAGAGACGACACAATATGGACTGATATTACTATGAAAGGTCAACATTAGGGCTATATCTGAATCTGTTTCATACACATCTCCATCTTTTGAGGTATTTCGTCACCAGAAACGGCTGATTGGTTGATCGTACACGCCCCCATTTCTGCTGCAGCTCCTTAAAAAAAGCTCTCAGTGACTCTAACATTTCAGGGCTTCAGCTAACACTGTTATCCAGGGTTTTTTACATCGACTGTGACAGCACAAAAAGCTTAAACTCCTTAAAGTCAGAAGTACAAGACCCGCGGACATTACCTTTAATTCCTGCAACCCTGCAACGACCACATGTAATGCGACGGCCTCATTCCTCACTGCAGGCCTAACTGAGGCGAACATGGGCATAATAAGTTGCAAATGTGTGTCGTGGTGCAGCTGATGCAAGCGCCAAGTAACACGGGGATGAATGTGGGAGCGGAGCCTGGAGGGACAGCGCCGAGAAGAACAGAGCGGGCCGTGGCGGCGTGGAGGAAGCAGACGGCTGTAACCGTCGGAGAGCCGACCTCGTGGACAAACATGATTAGCTTTGTGTTTTCTGGAAATGATGTGTCAAAGTGTGTTTACAGAGTGTATGTGTGTGTGTGTGTGTGTTAGAGCGCGGGCCTGCTCTGTGTGTGTTTCTGCATGAGTAGGACGAGGTAATTACGGTTCAAATTGAAACTAGAAATGAGGTTCAACACAGTTTCAGTGACAAAACACGAGATTTTCACGGGCCATTTCTTGATTTGTGATATTGTTTGGTTGGTGTCATTTCTTTTACTTTTCCATCACAAAAAAAAAACACATATTGTTTTTGCATTTTGAGCCCAACAGGAATACTTTTAAGTGCCTCAACTTACGTGAAACTCGTCTAACCGTGACTAGAATTTAAATAAACTGATTCTTCATGCAAACGCAAAACTAACTTATTTTTCTGCCGAGTGGTGGACACCAGAGGCCAAAACCTACAGCTGAGTGTCTCTAAAGGAGTCACAGCCTGAATTCAACTCAATATCCACTATAGGAGGAGCTCATAACATAACTCATAACTAATCATATTTCAGCTTTCGAAAAACTTGTGCAGAGATCGAGGACTGGACTACGGAGACACACCTAACTTTGTGAGACTGATCCGCACCTCTATGTTTGGGATAAACAGCTGGCATTCAAATGGCGTATCGAAATAGTCTGACACAAGCTGACCTTGAGTGCAGCATCGTCTGATTTTTTTAGGGATGGCTGTATGTATCTATGTCTCCCCGGCTCGTCTCGCTCGCTGGATTCTTCACAGAAAGTACTCGGCGTTCTGAAAAGATGTGAGTCAGCGCATCATCGTGACTGACTCGCATTTCAGAGATGTGACGCAACAACTTGGTGAAGTCTCAAAGCTATATATATATATTTTTATACATTTCTGAGGAGGATTTTTGGTAAGAAATGAGCTTCTACATATGTGAAAATTTAGTTAATTGGTTAGTTTGGAGGGACAGAAGAGAAGAAGCAGCAACTTCAGGGAAAAGACACTGTTACTCTACGAACAGGACCAAAGATGCGTAACCTAAACCATGCCTCTAGATAGGGCTGGGTGATATGTCCTCAAATCAATCACGATATATTGATCAGTTCACCTCGATAACAATAAATGGACGATAACTACTGCACTAGATGCTCACCCCCTCCCACATTAACTTCGTCTACTTCAACTTTTGAACCGTCCTCCATCTCCTCACCTGTCTTTCCCTCTTTGTTACAGACTGGATGGGGTGGAGTCATGTCTCTGATGTAGGACAGCATCTTAAAGGGACATGAGACCATAGCCTACCTACACACATCCAAAACAAACTTTGATTTATTTATATTTTTGACATGGGTAAAATGACGTTGGTTATTGTCGTAAATTTCCGTATCGGTAAATTTTCGGTTTATCGTCCAGCCCAACTTCTAGATCCCACCCTCTTCCTTTCAAATGATTCTGATTGGTCCAGTCATCCTCTGCTTTGAGCTTTGCAAGATGTGGGGGAGACATATCTAGGGTGACCATACGTCCTCTTTAACCTGGACATGTCCTCTTTTTTGGGGCTTGTCCTGCTTTGTTCGGGGAAGTTTATAAAATCCTTCAAATGTTTGCGTTTTTGTACGGTTCTTTAAAAAAACTCTTTAAATCAACTTCGTGCAGCTCCGTGACTCCGCCCTGCATCGTCCTGTCCTCTCTTTGGGAAGTCAGAATATCGTCACCCTGGACAAAGCTGATTTCTCCAAAAGTGTTTTTGCAAACTCTGACAGTCTCCCCGAGGTGTTTGGGGATTGAACTTCAGCTCCAACCACTTTCTGCAACCAAAAAATCCTCTTGAAAAAGGTCCAGTGTTAATTTTGTTTAAAGGTTCAGCCTGGAGAGGCTCCAGCTGGACAATAGTGGTTTGTGTGATGGAGAGAGGGCGCCGCGGGAGCAGATGAGGGCTTGGGGGAGGGATGTTAAGAGGCATCCGGAGGTGAGGGCGAGGACAGACATGTTGAGCGGGGTTACGGCTAAAAAGCCCTTCAGCCGGCTCGCCGAGTGTGAAAAGCACAAACTGAAAGTTCACATTCACATTTTTAAAACAGGGACTCACAACTGAAACATGCACATCAACTTTTGAGCACACAATCGAAAAGGTGAGTCGAGAACACTTTCAGCTGTCTGTAAAGGCTGTCGTCATGGTAATCGCTGAAAGGGGCGGGGCTTCTGAGCTTATTTAAAGCTGAAACTCAGACCAGGTTAGCTCTGCAGAGTATGTCAGCGTTGTCAAACCTGCAGTTTTGGTGATTGGATATCTATATGCAGGAGTTTCTTCACCCCTGCACTTGGACTTGCAGGCGCAGAACCACATCAGGGTTGAATAAACTCACAAATGCATATCAAGAAGTGACACCTTAAAGGAGCAGTTCACTATTATATAACACTATGATATACAGACCTTGAACTGCAATCACATTTTCTTCGAGAGCAGATTTATCGTGGCTTCTGTTGTCTGAGGAGTTTCGTCAGGATGCTCGCCGTCTCTCCTTCAGCTCTGTGGATGTGTGTGTTCTTTAGGAAAAGTAGCTCTAACGTCACTGTACCTTAAAATATCTGCACTGCATCACCCTGTTTTTTTTACGAGCTTCCTTCCTAATCCACTAGAATAATACATGCAACCCCGACGCATATGTTTTCCTCCTGCAAATCTGAGATAGACGTAATATTTTCCTCTGATTTTTTCCTTTTCAAGACCTGAAATTTTGATGTCGTCCTCCATCCTTTGTGGATCCTGCAGAGCTCCTCAGAGTTTGGCAGATTGCTTTGGCATCCTCTGTTCAGTCCTTTCAAAAACATTATTGACTTGGAGTTTTTTTTTCTTTTCCTCCAGTTGACTCAGTGCTGCACCATAAGAACAATTCATTATGGTCACTGCACCTCAGTAATCCATTTTCAGCGGCTGACAGCTGAAAATGGAATTGTGTTTTCCAAAATGAAACTGTGGAAACGTCGAGTGTCACAAAGTGTGTGGTCGCTTTGATGTGCACAAACTTCGGAGCGAGCGCCGGCACGTCTGCAGCCTCTGCAAACCAACACTCTGCATTTATTGATCATTACTCTGAAAGTTATAGATCGGTGATTTGACACCATCGCATCATGACATCCCAGATGACGCACTTCCACTAGGAGGTCACCTGAACTCGACTCGTTTTTTCGCGTCTGCAGTTAAAGTGATGTAAGGTTTCTGTTTGCTTGAGCAGCCTTGAGAAACACGCCTGCGTTCAAGGCTGCTACAGACAGAACATCTATTGAGAGTCTCATAAAAGCTTAAAGAAAGAAGGCCGCAGGTTAGGAGTGAAAGTGAACAGACAGAGTTTCTTTGTTTCGAGGAAAAGGGTGATCAATGTTTCAGGATTAGCAGTCCTGTCATGCAGGGGAAACCCTGAGCAGGCAGAAAGAAACGACAGCCAATCAGGAAGCAAGCTGACCGATGCAACACAAACACAGCCACAGGTGACACGGGCGTAAACAAAGCAGAATGTCAGACAGAGGTCAGAAATGGTTGATTTATAGCAGCAACACAACTCCTGGAAAATGTGCCACATTAGGACCGGAGAGGAGAGGAGATTTTTCAACAACCATGATTGAAGTGCCTGGTAGCCAAGCAACTAGCAACATTTCTCCCCGACACCTCCACTTCCTCACGTGCGCCACAGAGTGTGGTGGGGATGTGGGTTTGATCTTTGGCACCGTCAGTGTTGCTGTCGGGGATTTGCTTCTGGGTGTCGGTGAGTGTGTTAGCCATGTCACTTCACTTCGGGGGAAACGTCTCCTGCGCTGATCTGTGTTTGCCGCCACGTTTTCGCTCCCTCACAACAAAAACAGGGCTCGAACCGAAAACACACAGCATCCATATTGAGCGTCTTCTGTCAGCGTCACGTATCTGCTCCGTCTATCTCATACAGGATGCGTATTTGGAGCGTAGCAGCAGCGTAGTGCAGTCCTGTTCAGCTGGACTCAGTATAGAGGAAACAACTTGTTCACAACAGGTTGTTTTTCCTTTCTGTGGTCAATTTCCTGCTAATTTGGAAATAATTCAGTGACTGTTCAGCTTCTACTATATATGAAAAAGCGACGTGATTTTACAGTTTGGGTTTTTGCAGGTTTACTTGTGTTTAATAAGGTAAACTAGTTTCCTTTATGCTGTGCTGTTACCTTCAGACAGA
The DNA here is from genome assembly GCA_962446985.1 of Xyrichtys novacula. Classification (NCBI taxonomy): domain Eukaryota; kingdom Metazoa; phylum Chordata; class Actinopteri; order Labriformes; family Labridae; genus Xyrichtys; species Xyrichtys novacula. Next base: position 26,864,672 of record OY660878.1, read on the forward strand.
GTTAGAAGTTCTAAGTCCTGTTGGGGTCCACATGGATCAGGGACTGACCATCGGATTGTTCTGTTACTAATAAATCTGTATACAGGAAGTATTTCTTATCTACACGAAGTGATACACAGTCAGGAGTTCGACTATGGCGTTTTATTTTGAAATACCGGATGACATGCACGGTTTTTATGCTTGACTTCCTGTCTAGAACGATCTTCCCTGTATAGATTGACGCACGTTGGAAGCGTAGAGCGGTAAAAATAGATTTGGCGCGTTTCTTCAGCAGAGCCACGCTCGATACACTTCTGATGCGAGTCCTATGTGCGTGATACATGACACTGACTCATGTCCATTATCTAAGTGTGTGTATGTGCGGGTGTGTTGGCGTGTGTGTGTTAGTGTGGTTAGGATAGTTTTTGGTATTTAAACTGACTGTAAAGAACTTTGTGTTATATCCTTTTATATCATAAGCACTTTCTTAACAAGGTTGATTTGATTTGATTTGAGGGTTTCTCTAAATTTCCATCTGCAAAGAGTCAACACAAGCTCCAGGTGTTGACAACACTGATACTACGTGGCCCATGATGGCCTCCACACCCAGACATGCCCTGAATCCATCCAAACCCTCAAAGGTCACCTCTCACCCGACCTCCAAATACCGTCTCTCTGACTCGGAGTAACCAAAACTCGCTCTTTTTTTTTTCCGTTTTCCAACCAGAGCCAAAGTCAACATCTGCGGCCAGCATGGGTCTCTACACTTACCTCTCGTCGCCGTGACGCCCAGCAGCTTTGTTTGATCTTCCAAACCACGGCGGCCACCAGGAGCAAGGACAGGAAGCAGCTGTGGGTGCAGAGGGAGAAGGAGAGACGAGTCAAAAGATGAGTATATGACTAATTATGGGAGAGGGAAATGTCACAAACTGGGAGCGTTGGGAACATTTGAGGTCATATCTGTCCCCGAGACGTGCATGACTGTGTTTCACTTCCTGACACGCATAAATAAACCCATTAGCCCGGGTTTTCTTCCTCACAGTCATGCATATTCATGTGTGTTTTGGTCTGTCAGTGCTTGGCAGAAAAGGTGATTACAGCCTCCAGTGATGTGAATTATTATTAAATGGTTCAGGTCTGAACCTTGTGGACAAACATTGCATGCCTCCTGAAAAAGTCAGAAGCCCCCCCGCACAAGCTTTTTAGCTGTTTTGAATAAATAAACTGCATGTTTGAAAGAGAAAGGTCTGAAAAGTTTGTCTAACAGCCGGTAAATTATCGAGATGGAGTGGAGAGTTAGTTCAGGCAGGCCAAGGAGTCGAGCTAAACCCACAGAACATCAACCCACATGAGATTATCTTCTACCCACCTGACTGCCAAATGACTCAAAACATGGAGAATGATTTTCCCGCCTACTTCTCGTGATGTTCTGCAAACTGATTTGTCACCAACCTTCACCTCAGCTCCTTCCTCTAACGCTGCATCTGATTCTCATCCGTGTCACACGTGTCGTACCCTGGTGGTCTTTGCTGATGCTCTCCCTGCTTGATGAGGAGGTCTGATCCTCTTCCTTATTATTCTGCGTCTGATTTTGCAACTTTGTATTATCACTGAAGCCTGATTTGCTGCCCTCTCTGGGTCTCTGCTGGTGCTCTCCCTGCTTTGTTTCTTCATTCTCTATCTTCCCTCTGCAAGGCGTTAAGTGGCTTGACCAACCGCCTCCAATTCTGCCTCCATTTCTGTCTCCTGTGCAAAATATACATTATCACTAACTCCTCCACACATGTTTCTTTTTGTTTGTTTATTGTTGTTGTTTGAAACTTTCGACTCCGGCCTGCCCTCTAGTGGATGTAATAGTTAACATCCATGCCAACATAAAGGACGCATGGAAGTATGTGTACATTTTCACACATATGGCGAGCATAAATGAGCCTTAACTCAAATTAACACAAAAGTAAGCGGTCCAGGCTGGAATAGTTTTAAGTTTTTTCAGAATTAAAACAGAAACTAAAACCTGCTCAAAATGCTAAAGAGGACTTTACATAGAAATCCAAATATATTCAGAGTCACAGCATATAAAAACCTGTGAATGATGTTAAGTAGTCGTGTGGTTCGGGCTGCATGTGTGAAATAAAGCTGTGTGGTTATGCATGAAATGGGGCCATCTAGTCTCTGCACTTGGTTTGAGATTGCTTGGAGCTTTGGGAGGGTGGGAATTTAGACAAACATGATTGTTTTCCTGTCTATGCATACACCTCCATTCACTAACATACTTTCACACCTTTTGCTGTTTTAATATTAAAAGCATCAAGTTTGTTTTATGGCTTTAATTTCATTCTGGATGTTTACCCGCCTCTGAGTTTTGAAGCCTTGATTTTGTTTTTTTCTTTTTGTTTTAGCAACGTGGGATTCTTTTTTAATGTCGCTTTAGCACTTGATGTGTTTTTTCCCTCCTCCTCCTGTGAAGCATTTTTAACATTTGTGCAAATAAGATAGAGCAATAAACATAAAACTGCCTTGAGGTGATGAAGGTAGGAGTGACATGTCTTGGCGAGGTGGTTTGTTAGCGGCGTCACCGCGCATACGTGAGTGCAGCGAGAGAGTGTTTGTGTGTCCCCGAGCTCCCATGCTTCCCTTCACACTTGCACTTAGGATGCTGTGAAGACGACAGCGAAGAAAACCCGGAGAAAGACAAAGACAAAGACAGAGGAGTGCACGCTTGTTTCTGCATGTCTGGCTAATACATCACACACGATATCTCGGGCGATCTGGGCTTCAACCTCTGCCTGTCGCGTCTTTCCTTGATTTCCTGACAGAGCTCCTGAGGCTCTCTGGCCCAAACTTCCTACATCTCAGCTCACGTCAGCGTTGGCAGCTGGCTGATGATGATCCAACTATCAGCAGCGCGATGGCAAAACGCCTAAACCCCAGCGATCCAAACATCGTCTCAGATTTTCCTCCAGGAAAACATCCACCGTATAAATAGAAATTTGCACATCGGAGTTTTCTGTCGTCTTGGACGGCTCAATTCTGACAAGTGAAGACAAAAATACAAACTCTCTTCCAAAAGTAAAAAACTTTGCAGAGGTTCAAAATATAATGTACCTACGGGTAAACATAAAACAGATTTAAACTGGTGTTCACTCCAAGTTTGACCCATTCAGGCAATTCGAACCCTTTGTGATTTTAAACGTGTTTCTCTCTGCTGGACTTAGGACTTCGGATTTTAAAGTAGGGGTGCCGAATAATGTTGGACAGTAGCAAGTAGTTCTTATGAATACTTGATTCTGATTGGTTAAAACCCTCATACCAACAGTGATGAATTCTCAACTCTCACACTATCAAACGTATCGATGGTAAAGTCTCTGCCTGTTGATGTTACAGTAAAAAAAGCTGAAGAGACGGGGAAACCGTGACTAAAGGAGTACAGCTGTAAGACTACAATCACTGGACTGCAGAGTCGAGTCTACACCCTCTACTGTTGGAGGCCAATCTTAGGAACCAACACCTGTAACCGAACTGTAGACTAGGCATGGGTCATAAATTATCGTTCATGATATATCGTCAGAAAATCCTCCATGATAAATATTTGCCATCTCATGATAAATACGACAAATGCAAGTTGATGACGTAAGCGCGACTCGCAGCCATAGTTCACACAGAGCAGAATAACAAACAAACATGGCCGATATTGAAGAGGACGTTTCTGAGCAGCTCATTTTTGAATGAGGATCTACATGAGGGATTTCCTTCAGGATCGGGGTTTAGATGAACGCAATCAAGTCTGCCTGACATCGGACAGTGGATCTGCTGCTGTTCACTCTGTGCAATAAGAGTTTTCAATAAATGTTGAAAATGTTTTCACATTTCATTAGTTTTTTCTATAACCTACCACTAAAACTTGTGGTTAAGTATGTTATTTGACTTTGCCAAATGGTGTCCTCAAGACAGAATGAGTCAAAAACATAGACTGGAATTATAAAAAAAATTTTCAGGACTTAAGCTTTATCGCCAGGATGGCAAGTCTAATCATGACAAAATTTTTAGCTTCTATCGCCCATCCCTACTGTAGACTTCCTTGCACACATGTGTGAGTTCATTTAAGGGGGCATGAATATGAACACACCTGCATCACAGGTACTAAGATTGACACCAAGATGGCGAACGGGTTTGGCACCTCGACACTTCGCTCGTACATTCTTTTCGTGTTTTTGCATTTTTTGCACGACTGTTCTGTATATATGAGCTACAAGTCTAACTCGTTTAGTCATTTTTGTAACTTTTCATGTTTGAACACAGAGAGCAAAGTTCACCAGAGTCAAATTCCTTGTGTATGTGTTTGTGTACAGGTGCTCGGCCAATAAAACTGACTCTGGATCTGACATGGAGTTTGAACAGCAGACACCCCAACGATGAAAGGTTTTTCTTGGTACTTCAGCTGTAACTTCTCTGTAATTACTTATTGATTACATTAGTTACTTCAACTGTTAACTGTTACTAGTTACCATGTTATTATCTAGTAAATGGGGGGACTGTTTCAAATATTTCCAACACATTCTTGTTTAATATCTCCATACAACACCCAGTCCTGAACCCCTATAATAAAGAAACTCTTTCTGAGGAACTGCTCTTGTGTGTTTGTTGGTTTTCTTCCTGCAGCAGCAGTCAATGGAAGATCACCTGGATTGACCTGCTTTGTTCCAGTCGACTCTCTAATTGATTTTCATGTGCTTGTAACCCTTCTATAGAGCAGAGTCTGATAGTCTGACAATACAATTTCCTGTTATAGTTTTGGACCGTTGTTCTTTGTTCGCTTTAATACCACACTGTGGATGTACATGAATTACCTCTCTTTAGGGGTTTGACGTGGATTTAATTAAAACTTCAAGCTAAAGCGTAAATTCTCCAGACACACGGGACGTCAGCGAGACCCCTCGCAGATTTTTCTCCAAAGTTTCACCACCTTTCTTTTTTTTCATTCTGGATGCCTTCGCTCATTTTCATACTGACTGTGATGCGTTCAGATCTTTATTCATCGCCCATATCGCGCCCGCCCCCGCCCACCCTCGGTGACTCTTTAAAGAGCAATCCATTCAAAAAAAATTCCCTTATCTCTCCAGGCTGAAGAGGACTCTTTAAGCCAGCCATCCGTTCAGCCATCTTATTGATCTGGTTTCCTGCTCGCTGCTTAAAGAGCGACACGGTGCTGATGAACGACCCGCGTGAATAGATATCAGCCTCTCATCAAAGCCCACCCCCATCTCTGCTTGGCGGGGGAGGGAGGGAAAAGGAGAGAGGGAAGACAAAGGGGAATGAGGGAGGGGGACAACGACGGTGAAGGACAGAGGAGATTGAAAAGTGCAGAACTGTACGAAAGAGGGGATAAAGACGGGAAAATGTGGATATGAAGGCGGAACGAGAGACAGGAAGTAGAGAGTCGTTAGTTTGAGCCGAAAACACGAGAGACTTCGACAATTTTAACAAGGGACACACAAACGCCTGAAATTAAGAGTCAAGGGTAAACCAAAGTTCAACATTGAAACCTCCGATTGTCATGACTGATGCATTAAACGGTGCATCCACTAGAGGGCGCTGCTCATGGTTGAACGTTGACTGGCTAAATCGTAGGCAGGACGGATTGGGGAGGAGATGAAGTAGAAATGTTTGTCGTTTGTCATTTTAAAAAGTACTCCTCCTTGATGATAAGCGACACACTAGTGGTCCTCTTTCACACATGGGCTACACTCCTGAAAATTTTCATATGCGTTGACTGTTGAATCGTTACGAGGCTAAATTTGATCAAAACGACTTACGCATGCTCTTTCTGAATTAGTTTCCCTCACATATTATCAAAGTTAGCACATCTCACTGCTCGGTTTTTGTGAATCCTGGTTTTGGACGACATAAAAATGAAGAACTGATTATTTCGATGTTCGACTGACACTCAGCCCCCTGCCTGGTTTCAGGGGTTAAGAATGGGGTGACCATTCGTCCTCTTTTACTCTGACATGTCCTCTTTTCGGGGGCTTGTCCGGCCTGTCCGAGGGGAGTTTATAAAATCCTTCAAATGTCAGGGGTTTTGTATGGAAGCCCAATTAAAAACCAAAAATTAAAGATGAGATGAGATAAAATGTCATCTTTTTCTTTTTTCAAAATTAAAGACGAAGTTGGGAATTCAGAAAATGGGTTTAACTGAGTTAGAAGCGCGTAAAAGACACCTGACCCAACCCGAAAAACCCTCAAAATTTTGTGTGCATATCCAACTTTTGGGGATTCAGAATATGGTCATCCTAATTAAGTACGACTTAATATTGATTGTCAATCACGTAAAAAAAAAGGGATGATCTAAGTCTCGTTTGGGTGCTGGCATTGGAGTGAATGTTTGGGAGTTTCATAAACTTAATTTCCTGGTTAAAAAAGTGTTGGATGATAAATACCGACCCCTTTCTTGCGTGTAGATATCTAAAAAAAAGGTCTTTGTACAACAATCCTGATAAAAATCCCAGACTCCTCTCCACATTTGAAGGATTTCCCAGCTTCTGCATTACTGAACCGTACATACCAAACACTAACCTGCTTCAGTCTTCACTCGACATACACAGAAATCAACAAAAGCGGATTTAAACTGCAGACTTTCCCTCCTGTTTTTGTTAAAAAGTCTTTCTCTTAGTTCGCTGTGGTGTTCATGTAGCTGCAGGAAGCCCGGAGGGCAACAGCACGCAACACTCTCAGCACAGAGATCAGCCTCCATTAAAATCTACCTTGTTATTGATCACATTGTGGTTTTTGATGCTGCTTCAACCAGCCCGAGATAGTTGGAGCAAAAGAACTCTGATGGCTTGTAGCAGTCGGGCTGCATTCATTGTGGAAAGCGCCTGAGGGGGAACATAAAAGCCCAAATCAACTTTGAAAAGAAAGTACCTACAAAGTGTGATATCTGTTTTTGTCAGCTCTGATATCTGGGGCCTGCCATGAAATGTGACGGAACAAGGATTCATACAAACTGGCGGTCCAATGATAATAATGTAAGTCTGACTTCAACAGTAAAAATAACAGCCTGCACTCCCAAAGAGATTTCAGAAACGCTGATCTACTTTCCCTGCAGTTTCAGGCTCAGAAACACTAAACAAGCTTTACTCTCATTATCGCAACAAGAAAACAAAGGACTTATCGGGCCTCTGCAACAGCATTTCTGGTCTTTTGTTAACCATGAAAATAAATACAATCATCCATCTCAGTGTTTCCCCTACATTTGTGCGCCGCGACGGAAATTTCACACGATCATTAATATCAATGCGCCACTAATGATTTCTGCTCGCACTGTGTGAGCACAACAACACACAACATTATTTTTTGACCTGTTTCGAGTCATCAATGAGCGCATCAAATACTCTCGGACCCTCTTCCATTCATAGATTCATTAGACACAGCGGCCATCTTACTCCAGTATACCATTCTGGTACGCTCTATGGTAGCTGACGGAAGGTGAGTAATCTGCATGATCAAAAATATTCTTAACTCACTGAAATCTTGACAGATTTACAAATGTTTTTTTTTTTATTACAGACCTTAATAACGTGGCTATGAGTCGGGATGTTTGGACATATTGAAATAGCAGCTTGTCCTTGAGAAAAAAAAAGACTTAATCATGAAGCACAGTTGTTTCACGGCTATTTGTGCACAAAGGCTAACTTTGAGTTGCTTTGCGAGTTGTTAAGGCTTAGTTGTATGACAGCCTATCTTTATATATTTATTTATTTTGTCTAAGTGACAGTCTGTGTGGTTGTGCTTGTGTTTATCAGCTGTCTAACTAGCTGTGAGTGAGACCAAATACGTATTCCAAAGATGCCCTAGGATTTGTACATCCGTTGGAGAGGCAGAAATGCCCTTTCGATTCATCATAACTGAAGTTGCACATGATTTCCAAGCTGCTTGGCTTGTTAAAAAACATCTAAAATGGCAACATGAGGCAGAAATGTATATAGAAAATAAATATTTATATATGTTATTGCAATATTTTATTATAGTTATCCCTATAATAGAAATATTACTAATATAACGTACATGGAATGATTAAAATGTTTTATATATAAATAATTTAATTTAACTGCCTTGTGTGTGTAGGCCTGTAGCTATTGCTCTGCCTATCTGCGTAATGTTTATTCATGAAAATCCATGGTTAAAATTATTCTTGAGTATGCAGGAACCTAACTTAAACTCTGAGGTTTGTTACAAATCAAATTGTTCGAAAATTGGTTTCAAAATTAATCAGTGTATAGTTATTTAAATGCTACATGCACTGTAGACTGAAACGATATGAGTGGGCGAGCTGCCTGTAGCAAGATGGCCACCATGCGCGGACGTCAGTCTCCACTGGTTAACAGCGTGCGTAAGCCATCTAGCGTACATATATCTATGCTTCCATTAACGTGAAGGGTAAGGTTTATGCTTATACACGGTCTATATAGCGAGTCGCGTGGGTAACGTAACGAGAACATAACGAGAACTGACAGTGTAGCTCCTTAAGTGGCAAGAGAGTGGGGGTAACAGGGAAAATCCCCGCACACACACGGACACAAATTGTAAAAAATTGTTGGGGAAACACTGAATGATCTGTGAGGTTCTGAGCTGAAAGAGATCCAGCTGGAGTTTTAGGTCCAGTGCTGGAGACTCTGTGTGATTAAAAAAAAAACAGCTTGTCTTTAGGATGCAGCAGTCGGTCCTGCTAATAGATTATATAGAGCGCTACATCTGCAAACAGATGATGAGACAGCCGACTGATGGAGATTGAAGGAAATGTGTCAGCTGGGGTGACCTGATTCAGCAGCCATGATAAATACTTTTTATACGCACTTGAAAAACTCACCCGTCGCGCCTAATTTGAGAAGTTTCTTGCCAAACTTGTGGTTTTCATTTGAATTAATTTCTTCTCTGATGGTGAGTTATTTTCCTTATAACATGAAATCTGCCTCATCATCTACAAAAAAAGCTGTTTTTTAAAGGCGTAAGAAATCCTGTGGCGTTTGTAATGTCATTAGTTTTGTGTGCTATATTCTTGCGAGTCTATCAAACATGCTGAATGCATTTCTTACCTCAGATTTTCATTGAATCTCTAAAAGCTGGTGCGTTTGCTGTGGCTGGTGGTCTTTATTTCTGCTTATTTTACCATTAACACCTCTGCCACCGACTGCTTCTCTCTCCGCAGTCAGCAATAATGTCACACGTGCTGCAGGACCGCACAACACAGGTTTCGCCTGTCTGGGATTATCTAAAGTTATTTGTTTTTCTTGCTCTTTGCTGATTCTTTGTGTCTTATTTTACTCTTTAAGAAACAAAGCCAGACACAGACTAATAAGCGGGAAATATTATTTTCCCTCTGACAGCTCATTAGTGAGCATTAAGTCTGGAGACATGCAGCTGAGATCCTGATACCCTTTTGGTGCGATAATTATGTTTGCTAACAGGCCAGCTATTTTAATGACACTTATTTTTCCTCTATTAATGACACCCTCACAACCGGCTCTGGGTCTTACCACAGGAACACTGCAGAACAGCATGAATGTTGTTTACAGTGTCTGTTTACATTTAACACTTAGACTGTACCCACATTTAAAAAAAGCCTTTTTATGCTCTTTCAAGGATATTTTAGACTTTTTCACACTGTTTTGAGAGGAAAGAGAGCAGTTAAAGGATCAACTTTAAAGAGGCAGGGGTTTTAATGAGTACAAGCAATTAAATTAAAGCCACTGTAAGGAGTTTTAATTGATGAAAGTAACTACATTAAAGCTCTAGTTAGGAGTTTTAAGTACTAAAAGCAAGTTTTGACTAATAAACAAACAAACTTAAAGCTACTGTCAGTAGTTTTAACTGATAAAGTAACTTAAAGCTACTGTTTAGAGTTTTAAGTAATAAATCAAAATTACTTAGAGCTACCATAAGGAGTTTTATCTAATAAAAGCAATTAGATTAAAGCTACTGTAAGCAGTTTTAATCAGTAGATTAATGGAACGCTAATGTTTGGAGTGTTAGTTAACAAAAACAACTAATTTTAAGCTACTGTGAGGGGTTTTAACAAATAAACACACTAACTTAAAGCTACTGCCATGACTTTTCACTAAAAATAAACAAAGAAATTGAATTTTCCTGTAAGGAGTTTTGATTTATAAACTCAACTCTATTAAAACTACTGTCAGGAGTTTTACTTTAAAAGTGGGTAAAAAATTCAGTAAGAACGTTGATTTTTTTCTTTAGAAGTTATTTACTTGCCCATCAGCCCTGCTAAGGTAAGGAAATTTGACTTTTTAAAAATCTACCTCTGCATATGTTTTTGTCAGGGACTATAACATTCACACTAACTGGACGAGGTCTGCGGTGAGATTAATTGCTCACACAAGGCGCCAAAATTTATCGAGAACTGAAAGTCACTCACATGAGGTTTAATCACTAATCATCATGTATTTGAGGTGATGTTCAAAGTTGTGTTGTGTTTTGTCATGGTGTTAGCAAAAACTTATGGAGAGAACATCGCCTCATAAAAACTTTTGCTAACTTTTCCTTACTGAACTGCAAAAAAACAAAACAAAACATGCTTTTACTTTGAAACTAAGCATGTATTCAACAGTAGGGTGTTGTGGCATTCGGCTGTACCTTCACGCACAGTCAGTGCTTTGGTAGACTGCCATCTACTGGCCGAAGTCTTAAACGAATAACCTTTGTCTTTTTGAAAACCATCTCTTTAATTCCCTGGTTTTGATAGCCACTGGGCTTACACTGTAGCTCAGAGGTGAAGTGAGTTACCCACCAATCAGGAGGTCAGCTCAAACCCGAGCTCCTGGGGTCCATCCAAGCATCCTCGGGGCGAGACGCTGAAGGTCACGGCGCTCCCCGAGGTGCATTTAAGTGTGCGGGTTATGAATAGGCCGAACAGTTCCCTCGCATTACACTAGGTTAGTGTATTAACCTACGCGGTGAAGGGTGGACGATGACCTTTAGCTTAAAGCACTTGGGCTGGTCAGGTGACGAGAGAGGCGCTATAAATAAGTGAGGTCAACGCATAACAATTTTAACCATGGAGGAGGAAACAACAAAGCATGTAGCAGTCCAGCAGTTTGAGGCATCACAGCTCAGTTTGGTTTGCCTGTATTTTGGTACCTTTCCTCTTGTTTTCTATCTTTTTTTACTTGTTGATTTTTGATGTTTAATTCCTTTAAACTCTGTTCTTTCCTCTCAGCTCTGTTCGGCGCTGCAGTGACGCTTCTTCTCACATAAAACCCGCCATCAACATTTTTATCAGGTCACAAAAACCCCACATTAGCCCGGCTGTAATATCAAAAATATGTTGGATATCTGCACCTGTTTGTCCCGACTAAGAGCGGAGGTAGCTGTCTGTTCCAGCGGCAGGCTGGACTGTGGACGGAGAGCTGCAGAGCGAGTGTATTACAGTATAGCCACGAGCTGCTGCCGAGGTGAGCTCTGACGTGTCATTGGCTAACCTGACAGCGAGACAACAGCCACGGGGCAAACACCAACAGAGCGGCTCTGTTGTCTGCAGGCAGCTGAATACTAATCCGGGGCTGCCTGCCTCTCCCGCCGGCTGCTGGTTTTTACTCTGAGGTAAGAAATTAAACCTGCTCAGAGGCCAGGCGTCATTTCATCTTCGCCGTGTTTGATGAGTTTGTCGACTGAACCGCACACTTACAGCTCTTAAGTTACCTCCGCACTTGTCCGCGACACCCGGCGCCGGATGCCAGGATGTGTAACCCATTAGAAAGAGACGCAGGGCTCCGAACATTGCAGAATACAAATTTCTGTATAATCTCTTTACCTTTGTGCTGCTTATTCTCTCCATGCCGGCACAGTGGGAAACGTGAGTACTCCTTGTTCTGCAGAAACACTCTGTTCTTGCAGATAATGTGGCAGATTTGCTGCTGCTGTGTTCACAAGTTCAGAAGCTGAACTTGCTAGAAATAGTTTCAAACCCCTTTTCTCTTCCCCTTTTTACAAATTAACGGAAATTAATTGGTGACATATAATTAAATTTGCCACCGATGGGTATCATTCCCGCTCTTAACACTTGGTAAGATGACAACTTGCAGCTAATTAAAACTGCAGCACTTTCAGGGTTGAAATTGGGATTTTTTTCTGGCTCATCATCCAACTCTTACTGTACTTCTAGAAACTTAAAAAAACAAAAACAGTTACCAGTGGGAGAACTTGCTTAATGCGAGTTTGTTTCAAGGATATTAGCTGACTGAGAAGCGATCTGCATAAAGTAAAAATGACAAATCTAAGAGATAAAAACAAAAGCTGCAGTTAGAGAAGGAATGAGGATTCAGATAAAAAAGGAGCTGATTGTTTCTAAACACCTCTGTGAAATTAAGAGTTGTTGTCTAAACACGAAGAGTTCGAAGACAATGGCTGAGGTGATGGTAAGACTTTGCATCCCCCTCCCCCAGGACCCCACCTCCCAAGAGTGAGAGCTCATGTATCTCTCTTACAGGTGAGGAGAAGAGGGAGCAGCAGGGAGCGGAGGTTCTGACTCAACCCCGCTGATCTGAATCATTTATTATTAATCGGGCGCAGAGCGGCTCTCGGCTCCTCCAGGACCTATCAGGGGAGAGGGCTTTAGCCGTGAGCCACTCTGAGCTCTCGCCCTATCTGCTCCATCTTCTTCTTGTATCTATCTGCGCTCCTCGCTGTTGACCTGACAGAGAGGTCAGATGCAAAGAGGGCGAGTTAAAGAAGTCAGCAGAGGGGAGAGGGAAAGAGGAGATGGAGTAAGTGGTGGAGAAAGAGAGGAAGGAAGGAAGGAGGGACGGAGAGGGAGAGGATGTGGAAGGAAGGAGGAGGGGGCGAAGACGAGTGAAGACGAGCGAAGAAGCTAAAGCAGGGAGGTAAACGGACACAGAGTGATGCAGCAGAAAAGTTTAAAAATGAAGAGAGCATGGAGGGAAAGAGACTCACGGCGAGAAAGAAAGAGGAAGAAGACAGGGGACTACAAAGACTGGGGAGGGGGAGAGAGAGGGGAGTCTCACAGAGCACGGCTGACAGCCCCTGCTGTGTGCCCGTGGAGGCCCCTCAGGACAGACACACCAGGTTTGAATGTGCTCAGTGTTGATTCACCGCCCTCTCTCTCTCTCTCTCCCTCTCTCTCTTAGGTGTTGTGGGGAGGCTGCTGTCAGTCAACACTCACACTGAGCGAATAGACGTTTTTCTATTTTCTTTTACGCTTGACAACAACAGAACTAACCGCAGGATTAACTTCAGGGCTGACTCTCGGTTTGTTTTGGTACGAAACTTTGAGGTCTGAGCGTCGTAGGGGGGCTATGATCCTGGTCTGATTCCCAGCCTCGACCACAGACGTGGATAAATACTGGGAATAGCACTGATGACATTATCTGTTGCTGAGGCGGCATTTTAAAGCCGATCAGTGGAATCCACCAAACTGCCTCTTAGCAAATACTCAAGCTCTTAAGGTGACATCTATTGCCTATTACTGTGCGCACTTTAAGGTCTGTTTTCTGAGATGTATAGCGCAATATAATAATAATTATTATTTTTATTATTGTTATTGTTGTTGTTGTCATCATCATTATTATTATCATTTTTATTATTATTATTATTATTCATAAAAAGTTACATACAGTAGCTTTAAAGGCTATCTCACTTTAAATCAAAATTTTCTCACTCAAAGATAGTGAACAGTTATTTTTTTATAGGGCTGGGCGATAAACCGAAACTTTACCGATACTGAAATTTACAATAATTATCGATGTCATTTTGCCCATATTGGTATATTCTGTGTAAAAAAAAATAAATAAATTAAAGTTGGTTTTGGATGTGTGTAGGTAGGCTATGGTCTCATGTCCCTTTAAGATTTAAAAATCGCGCATTATGACGAGCTAGCTAACAAAGCTATAGCTATTGATAGCTACACAACAGCTAACAACGGCTAATCCTTACAACAGTAGGCGTTGTTTTCCGACTTATATACCGGTATTGTCGCATCATCCTACAACACAGCCAGCAAGCAGCAAGGCATGATGGCGTAGCGGTCAAGGGGTATTTTGTTTCTTTGGCGCGTGTTTTCACCCCTTCACCTTAGCCCTTAAAACAGAGGGCCAAGAGAAAGGGTTAAGAGTGACAATTGGGATTGGACCTAGAGCTGAGCGATAAACTGAGAATTTACCAATACCGAAACTTACGACAATAACTGATGTCATTTTGTCCATGTCAATATATTCGGTATCAAAAGTAAATAAATAGAAGTGTTTTTGGATGTGTGTAGGTAGGCTATGGTCTCATGTCCCCTTAAGACGCTGACAAAGAGGGAAAGACAGGTGAGGAGATGGAGGACGGTTCAAAAGTTGAAGCAGCTGAAGTAGACAAAGTTAACGTGGGAGGGGTTGAGCAGCTTGTGGAGTAGTTATCGTCCAATTATCGTTATCGAGGTGAACTGATCAATATATCGTGATATTGATTTGAGGCCATATCGCCCAGCCCTACTTTTTGACAATGAGGGACAAAAAGGTGATTCCCTTCTAAAATAAACCCCTCTCTTGTTTTGAATTGATATAAAGTGAAAATCTGTATATTTAAGTCAACATTTCAAAAGTTTAAACAACATTTTCCTGACAGCTGGTTGAAATCCAGCCACGGGTTTATGTGTTTGTGCTGCAGAGTCCTCCCCCACTCTGTCCTGCCGTCAATCACCCATCAGCCGTCCTGTCAGTGCAGCGGCTGACGCTGATGCGGGCCGACGTTTGTGTATCAACACTAAAGTGAGTGTGAGTAAGCGGCAAGCTCGATACCACCTATCACAGTTAGGGTCATTGTCACTTTCTTTTCAAAAGTGATGGATCACTTTCCCGACGCCAAGACAGGAAAGCTCTCGGCTCGATAGCGAAGCCTCTGAGAGCAAATACCGGGGGGAAATAACAGGGAGTGATCTGTCGTTAGTAAACTGGCTGCAATTTAAATTGACATTTGGGATTGATTGTATCGAGCTGAAACAAACACGGCCACTCATGCAGGCTGCAGTCGAAAGCTTAAAGATACAGTAGAGAGAGAGAGGAGAGCCAGCCGATGCGTCTGTGTGTGCAGGGATGTGTGTGAAGGACAATCACACACAGCTCCAGCTGAGTGGCCAGCTGCCTCCTTTTGTTTGAGTGGAGTGTGTTTAAGTGCACGCATGTGTCTGTGTTTACAGACCAAGTGGATGGAGAGAGAGGAGTTTTCAGAGTCTAAAACCTGCAGATGTGTTGAAGAGACTCGGCAGTGAGATGATGACGAGATTACGGATGTATGTCAGGACCACTTCCAGCTGTGACCCAAACTGTGTCTGTATGCGTAGTTGTAAATCAAAGTGTGTAAATAGATTCTGCTGAATCCCAGAGAAGCAAATAAAATATCAAGAGAAGTGCTGCGCCGTCCAGATGTAGGAGTTGGAACTGTTTTCTCACCGAGGATCTGAGTTTCCCGTCTGCCAGAAAACGAATTAATTATTGAAGTAACTATGTGAAACTTCCACCAGATGCATGTCTGGTCCACTCCTGCCCCAGCGGCGGAGCTGATAGGTTTTACTTTAGTCAGTGTTCGTGCTCCATCACAGATCCAGCAATCTGGAGCTCTGTGCAGCAGCGGAGAGCACGCTGTGAGAGACGGGAAACATTATCGAAACATGCGGCTGATTTTCAGAATCAGAATTTAATATTTCAATTCTCACATTTGCGTTAATTGTTTCATTTATTCAAAAGGCGGTACCTGCAGACTTACAGGGATATTCCAGTGTAAAATTAAGTAAGAGTCAAACACCGAGTTAGACACCCCCTCGAGAGATGAATGTTGCGAGACCGCCGCATGAGTCCATTACGGACTACAGTGGGGTGTCGCAGCTCAAGGAAGAACATTTATGATCATTTCCTCATGGAAATACAATCAGACCGAGACGCTAAGGCAGGAGAACTACTAATATGGTGATTATTACTTCAAGGAAATGATAAAGACATGATCACCCTCGAAGAGAGAGGGTGAGATGTGTACTATGGCTGTGACCCTATATGTCCTGTTGATGAAGTTAGATGCTGTTCTGAGCATTATTGGTGGCTATAGAGTGGCGTTTTGGTTGAGCGTGTGGCTCTCTGTATTGATATTGTGCGGTCGTTACTAAAGTTGGTATAACTAGAGAAGCAAGCGGTTGGCAATATTCATCGGTGTTATGGTGTTACGTAAGAATATACCTTTAATGAAAGTAAAAGCAAAACAGGGGAACTATGAACTCTGGGTATTTCCCTCATGCTAAGTCTGAGAGCATCAAGTCCGCTTGATGATTTGATGATTGATGATGATTTGATTTGCTCGCTCACTCGACTGATTGTGCATGTCATGAAGTTGGTTTTCTTCATATACTATACTACATAATTTCTGCGACAGAAATGTGATTATTCGTAAGGAAGGAGTGCAGAGGGTAAGCTGACAGTAGGAGTGACACTAATGGTCGCATGCTGACACTAAAGACCTGAAAATGACGACACTAATCAGCGCTCTGCCTTAACGAGGTAAACGGTTCAGGACGAGGTCGCTGAGAGAAGAAACTGCTCGCTCTGCTGCAGCACGGATGAGGATCTCGGGGTCTGACAGTGATGATTAGGAGCTGCTGTAAGTCAAATCTAACAGCAGATTTAGTTGATGAAGCCGCTCAGACGGTAAAAAAAGGAAGCGGTGATAAATAAACCTGGAGGAACTCGCGTCTTGTTGACTCCTCTCAGAGAACTTTGATGTAAATTGGAGTCAAACTTGTCTGTCTCTTAGATGTGAATTTTTAAGTCCCTGTGATGGCAGCGGGGTGATTCATTCATATCATCAACTCCCAGCTGCCAACACACCCACCCAGACTTGGCCCAGGGCGGGCGGCCTGCTGGTGCCCCTCCTTTTAATGCCTCCGCCCCAGCCAAATGATGTCTCCCCTCTGTTCAAACAGCCGGCAAAGCAATATAAACCGCTAATCATTTTAAGTACACAAGCGTGATAACACGCTGCAAAGTGAGGTGAATTATGATTTTTAAATGTGTTTTAAATTTTAATAATTCATCTCAAAGCAGATGACGTTTTCCACGAGTGCCGCGGCCGCCTGGCGCTGCTGACTCATCTGAGATCCGCGAGGGGCTTCGGTCGTTAACGGTACAGATTTGGACAAAGGTTTTGATGACACCCCGAGTTTTCTACGGATTATTCCTGCATGTTTTTTAAATAAATACACTCATTAATAACAGTCCTCACGCTGCATTTATCTGTTATGCAATGCACACAACCCGGAGGCTGAGGTTTCTGCTGAATGTGTGAAGTTTAAAGCTTAAAGGTGCTGCATGTGAATAACATCGTCTACCTTTAGAGGGTCATTAGGATCGTTTTCAGGCATTCGTTTCCGTTACATGATTTAAAACTCAAAATATTTTTCATTTATCTCAGATTGGTGTCTTTGGAAACACTTATTTCAGCTTTGAACGCTCCACTACAGCTTCTGTCTCTTTAAGGCGCTGTGGAAGCCAGCGTTTTAGGACCCTCCTCCACTGTTGCCATGCTACAAAGTCATTCTAATTGAGTAAACTTATTTTTCTGTATAAAAAATGATTAATTATGAAATATGGACCCTGAATCTGACCCATAAAGTTTGGAAAAGGACAAAAAAATCAGATCAGGTGAGTGTTTTGTTTCTTACACCTTTTTAAGGAGATATGAAGATCGTAGATGACTCAACTGGAGCAAATCTCAGAGATCTCAAAGTTTCTGACTAACCTATCCTGAGATTACTTCAACATATTTTACCTTCAAAATACTTTATAAAGATTTGCTGAGTTTAGTGAAGACATTAGGGGTGTCCCAATACAACCTTTTTAATTTCAATATGATACCAATATTGTAGCCTTTAGTAATGGCCAATACCAATATTGATCTGATATTAGCACAAACTTGTGCAAAACAAGTTTTGCACTCAGCTGCAACGTCTTTTTCAGACTTTAATTTGTTTTGTCTGATATCTGATACCAATATCAGATCAGGACATCCCTAACTGACACCAACATTTTAATCTAATTTAAATTTGATCGTTAATTATATAAAAAAATAATATCAACATATTAAAGTTATGTTAGTGTTTTTTTTTACTTAAACTGTCAAGTCAGCTGGAAAGAGAAAGACTATCATTGGAAGTAAATATTGATTGGCATCCTCGGCCAATAATCGGGGTCAATATTCAGCATTTGGTACATTATCTATATTTGCAAAAAGCCGATAAAATTGACTGATTATAAAGCATGCTTCATGGGTCTGTCTCACCTCATGTCCTGTCGATAACACAGTCTGATCTGTGCTCATCTGTCCTGAAAATCCAATACTGGCAGGTATGTTGCAAAAGGCCAAGAAGACTTGAGCCTTTAGATGTAAAATGGCGTCCCTCAGGGTAATTTTAAGTTATGCATAAACTCACACTGACTGATTCAGAAATAATATTTGTTTTATTTATAAAGTTTATAACCTGGTGCATCTAAAAACAAATATTTGCAGTCGCTCCTCCTAAAAAGGACGCCAAACTTCTCCTTTGTGTCAGCTGAGGTTGGTTTGGTGCATCTGGGGTTTTAACATTCACGCTAAGTCTCATCACTGATGAGCAAGCTTGGTTTTATCCTCCTGCATCTCTGGGTGGAGACGTTTCAATCGAACACCAGATTACACAACAGCAAACAGCAAATGAAGATGTAAATTCTGCACCTGTGCGAGAGGAAAACTCCTCATGCATGCGGGATGTTTGTCACTCAAAAGAACAAGCCTGAGCACCTCTGGGCTGTGAATGAACAAATCTTCGTTATAATAAAGCAGCATCTGTCACACCCCCTTACTCACTCTGTTACAGGCTCCATTATATCAATAACACGTCTGATGAAAGGGTGCAAACACCACTCACGCTGGCGCCTTCACTCCTGGATGACGATAAGACTCGTTTTTTGCTCGCTTTCCTCACTTCCTCTCCTCTTCTCATGCACCGATTCGCTCGGCTGAACAACCAATCAGAGTGATTTCTCTCGCTGATGAGCTCTGCTGCTGCTTCAACATGCTCAATTGGCTGAAAAGCTGCAAACAAGGTTATACTACTGCCAAATGTACAGGACACACAGCGAAAAACTAGGGGCCGCAGATGCTCACCAACAGCTGGACGATGACCAATGGCTGGCAGCTGGCCTGGTGTGTCAGGGCGCTGAAACTATTCTCTGAGAGGGAAAATGTCTCACGACTAAAGTGTGCTGTTGACAAGGTGTAAAAGCCGGGCCGCGGGTCCATGACCAGCCCTTCACCTTGGGTTGGCGTCGAGCCAGCTGTAGCTTCTTTACAAACTCACAACACTGCTGAAATGGTCCAGTTAGGGTGGATGTGTGAATGTAAACAGCTTCATGTTAAAAAACTATAACTGTGTGTTCACAACAAAGCACGGGTAAAAAAAATGGTGTGAGAGAATTACATGTAAAGTCGATGCAAAGACAAGAGCAGACGCTCGTTCTAATTGGGAAGCGCAAATGACCTGAATTGCGTGTGGTTTATAGGACCATTTTCAGGCGTTCACTTCCTTTACATGATTTAAAACTCAAAATATTCTTTATTTATCTCAGATTGATACCTTTGGAAACACTTATTTCAGCCTTGAACACTTTACTACAATTTTTGTCTCTTTAGGGCACTGTAAAAGCCAGCGTTGTAGGACCCTCCTCCACTGTTGCCATGCTACAAAGTCATTCTAATTAAGTTAACTTTTGTTTCTGTATGAAAAATAATAAACTATTAAATATGGGCCCTGAATCTGAGCCAGAAAGTTTGAAAAAGGTCAAAAAATATCTGATCCGGGGAGTAAAACCGTTCTCATGCCTTTTTGCAGAGATTTTGACGATACTTGATGTCCCAATTTGATCAAATCTCAGAGATCTCAAAGTTCTTTTGGGACTTTTTGAACAAGTTGTTCGGACTTCACTTCAGTCCCATCAAATGACGTGAATTGCGTGTGTTTGGGTTCTCTGCAGACGTGATACAAACTCCTGACCTTAAGCAACTAGAGGTTTCTATTCATGTTTCTTGTTGTGAACACGACAAAAGGGTTAAATTGCCAATGCCTTGCTTCATAGCATGGTCTGCACCTCCTAAAAAACATGCATCAATTACACACTTGATATAGCATTGGGTATAGCATCGTGGGAGAGGAGCAGGAGGAGGACAAGAAGCTGCTGACTGCTGAGCTAAAAAGGTGATTCGTCATATGAAGACTGGTTTCATCTGCAGCCTGTTTTAAATAACTGTGATTTTAATTTCTGCCTCAATAGAGCAAACCTAGACGTGACAGTTTAACACCAGAGGTTCATGTGTTAGAGGGGAATTCAGTCTGCAGAGGATGCAGATGCTCACTGCTGTGTATCAGTGGGTGTTCACACCTCGTTCATTCTGAACATGAGCACAAACAACACTTATTTTGATGATTTCAAACTGCACTGAACTCAGTTTTTAATCGCTACAAAATTTAGAGATGCTTCAAAAACTCTCACAAGTAGAAGTTTAATCCGGGGCCTGTTGCTTTCACCCACTGTGACATCTGTTGCAGGGAAACTTCCACTGCTGCTGTTAAGTAAGAGTAATGTGGTGAGAAACAAAGAGGAAGTGAATCTCAGCTGTTTTCTGGGTAAAAACGCTGGCTCATTTGCTAATTTGCTGCCTAATGTTTCAGCTCAGGCCCTGCAGTGTTTAGTCTTGATAAAGTGTGTTTTTAATAAGGTTCGGGGCGCATCAGGAGACAGAGAGTGAGCCGGAGCCTCCAGGTGAACTTGGAGAGCGCAGAAACGGGACTTTTGCGCTGTTGTCGTTCAACAAAGACACGACTTCAGGGTTAGTTTGGAGGCGTTGTTAGTACTGCGACAAAACCAACATGAGTTGTACCCTGTTCTTTAAGAGCGGAGTATCTCTGACGAGGAAGAATTTCTGCTGCAAAACTCTGACAGCCTCAGGGGTACATCTCCCAGTGGGACCACCACTGCACTGAACATATAAGGAAGCACTCACGCTGGATGAAAGTGCCCACCAGAAAGTGGGAGTTATTTTAATATTAGCAGTAGAGACGCACAGATGTGCCTGTGAGGTACACTCTCGGGGGAAGCCGAATTTTCTGGGACATCAGGCATCAGAGCCGAGCTGACTATTAGAAGGTTAAGTCCAGTTTTTTAAGAAGTAAACAGCAGAGCGGCCCAGAGCGTGGTCAGTCTTCTAGAAGAGCGGCTCAGGAGTTGTTTTTTTCTCGTTACTCGGACATATCCATCGAAAATAAAACCCAGAAGACAAAAAAACAGCCCAAAATAAAAAAGTACAGAGATCCTGAAGCAGGTCAGAGGAGTCGAGGTTTGGCTTCACTTTTTGAGTTTGTTGTTCTATCAATATTAATGTCAATACCTTAAGTTCTGACAGCCTTAATCAAGGTAATTAAGCACCAATTTACAAGTATAATCTTCTATTATTGATAAATATCACCCACTGCACCTTTAAGAAACAAACTTTCCGTTTAAGCAAATTAAGCAACAATAATCTACCTCATTTTAGTAACAACACCAGGTCGTTCAACCCTCATTCCAAGCTCTACTGTGTTTTTAGTTCACTACCTGGTCAACTCCCCCAGAAATCCCTCCACAGACTTCACTTAGTCCAAAGCTTCATCCAGCCATCAAATCCCACAGCAGCTACACCGGCTCCCAGTCAGCTACCACGTTGATTTTAAGATTCTCCTCCTGACCTTTATAGTCCATCCATGATCTCATCCCTCTTTCTGCGCTCTCAGGTCCTCTTTCTCTCGCCACCCCACTGTCCCACTTTTCTATTTGGACTCCAAAGCCTTTAGTCGCCCTTCCCCTCCAACTTCGAAACTCCATCCTAACACACATCTACCAAAATTTACATAAATACCTGTAGGTTCTAACAGCCTAAATCAAGGTAATTATGCACCGATTTACAAGAATAATCTTCTATTACTGCGAAATATCACCCACTGCACCTTTAAGAAACAAACCTTTCGCTCATAAGTGTGAAAATAAGAAAGCAAATTAAGTGACATCAATCTACCTCGATTTAAAAACGTCACCAAGTCGTTCACCCCTCACTCCAAGCTCTGCTGTGTTTTTAGTTCACTACCTGGTCAACTCCCCCAGAAATCCCTCCACAGACTTCACTTAGTCCAGAACCTCATCCAGCCATCACAGCCCTCAGCAGCTACACCGGCTCCCGGTCAGCTAACATGTTGATTTTAAGATTCTCGTCCTGACCTTGATAGTCCATCCATAACCTCGCCCCTCTTCCTGCACTCTCAGGTCCTCTTTCTCTCGTCACCTCACTGTCCCACCCGTCTTTTTGGACCCTAAAGCTTTTAGTCGCTCTTTCCCTCCATCCTAGCAGACATCTGTAATATTAACTCTTCCTTCATCTTTTCAAACTAGCATATTGCCGACTTATTTATAAGTCTTGCTTTAACCTTTTAAGGTGACCTTGAGCACCTTTAAATGAAATGCATTATAATTATTATTTAATAAAGTTTACAGCCAGACTTTAAAGAAAGCCTGAACTGCATTAGAATCGTCCTAATTGTTGCATTCATGGACTCTTCTTCTCTTTTTCGCAGTTTGGACGTCTGTAGCCAAGAAATTTGTCATTCAGGTCACTGTTACTTCAAAGGGCGCTTGCTTTGGCAGCAGCCAAGTTTTAAATTAAAAACATGACAGCTCGAGTGAGTGAGAGAGAGAGAGAGAGAAAAAAAAACAGCTCAAGAATACATTTTCATTTACTTTCAAAAAATGTTTGGGAAATTTCACGTTCTCCAGGGCTTTTTCCAGGCCCTGGAAGAAAACATCAAATTTGCACAACTAGACATGACATCCAATTTGTAAATCATGAAAATTTTTCCATAAATGTTTGCAGTCATTCGCCGACTGTGATTGAATTCAAAGAGGAGAGGAGAAAAGTGTTAATTCACGCTTGAAAGCAATGATTCGGCGTAATGAGTGGAAGGTGAGGAGCTGCTGGACATCAGGACGTGAATACATGAACGCATCCTGTCGCTCTTAACGTGGATGTTTAATGCATCCACAGAGCGCTTATGGGGGGATCTCTGCTGGTGCTGCAGATAACAGGACGGCACCACCTTCATCTGTCCCCGAAAGGAAATATTATGAGACAGAACCGAGAGCCAGAAAGAGTGAGATTAAGACAGAAAGAGAGAGAGAGAGAGAGAGAGTCGGTGCAAACAATTTCCACGTTAATTAGCATCCCTCTCCTCCCCCGCAACACAAACAATGCGGCGCCCAAAGAAGCAGAAGCAAACAGGGACAAGGCTGAGCTCGCTAACTTTAGGGTCTGTGCTCATCTGTGCTGAATCAGTGGCAGGCAGCACACACGTCAAAACAGGGAAAAAAAGACCGAGCTGAGGGATTAAGAGAAAGTCGGAGGAGTGGTGGGAGGCTGGGAGGAAGAGAAACGGAGGAAGGAAGGGGGAGGGAGGGAGGAATAAAGGAGACAGACAGAATGAGGGAAAGGGACGAGGCAGAGAGAGAGAAAACACAGCAGAGGGAGGAGGTGAGAGCGGGAGATGAAAGGGGAGTGAGACGAGGAGGGAGGGAGAGATGCAAAAGAGAGGGAACGAGAGTGTGAGGTAAAATTTGGGAGAAAATATCAGCATCACTTTACTCAATACAGAAACGACACCAGTCAAACAACACAGGATGAAAGGAGAAGATCTGAATGAGAGATGGAGCGAGAGAAAAGGACAAGAGACAGGAGAGGAGGAGGGAGGATAAAGAGGTGAGGTAGAGATAATAAAGGGAAGGAGAGGAAAGAAAGAAGGCAGAGAGAGGGAAATGAGGAGGATAGGAGACTGACAAAACAAGAAGGAGAAGAGGGAGGAGGGGTGAGTGGAGGTGGAAGAGAGGGAACAAAAAAAGGAAGAAGAGTGAAGAATGGATGGAGAGAAAACAGGGAAAGAAGGAAAGAGTGGATGTGAAAATGTTTGTAGAAGAGGTACAAAGAGAAATGAGGAGGAAAGAGGTAAAGAGGAGATGAAGAGGGTGACGAAAAAAGAGAGGAAAGAGAGGGAAAAAGAGCGACGTAGGTGATCTGAGGGATGAGGAGAAAGGAAGGTAGAGAGAGAGAGAAGGTAGAGGTGGAATATAAAATCTGTAGAAGAAGAGGAAGAAGGGGAATAAGACAGAATAAAGGAAAGATATAAAGGAGGAAAGGTAATAAAGTAAAAAAAAGAAAGAAGAGAGAGAGAGAGAGAGAGAGAGAGAGAGAGAGACGGGCTGCTCTGTGTGGATTTATGCCATGTCCACTCCTTCACACAGCGAGAGCAGACTGCATGCGTCTAATGCTGACATGCAAACATACAAATGCTGACGCATGTATATAAACACACAGCAGCGCGGGCGGCGAACTGCAGGGTCGGCATTTGTATGCAAAGAGAGTGAGGTGTGTTCCTCTGCTCGTACTCCTGCAGCTTTGACGCTGAATATCCTCCACGAGAAACCTCAGCATCGGGGCCAATTTGTTCAGCCTCTGCAGAAACATACGGTTATCGAACATGAGAGCACCGGCAAAAGGCGGGTTAGCCAAGAAAAGAGGAGTATCTTTCAAATCAGCCCCGTCAAATCTCTCCATCTGTACGTCTCCTGGATCAATAAAGCAGCATGACTGGGAGCAGCTATTTCTCCCAGTGCAGCGCGGACAAACACGAACAAGTCCTTCAGTCCTCTCCTGGGTTATATGCACACACAAACACGCACATGCACGAGAGGATCAGCTACACACATGCGGTCAGGCACGTGCAAAGAGAAACACACTTGTCAACTCAATTTTTTAGTCCCCTCTTATTTTCGAATCGATAGCGCATTACAGCCGATCCTGAAGAGGCAGCATGCAGGCCCGGGGATTCATCACAGCATCTCAGCACATGTGCACGTGTGTGCAGCCCTGCCAGGTTAGCGAAACCGGCTTCTCCATCGCTACAAAAAGCAGCATGCTCCTCTGCCAAAGAGCCTTCAGGAACGTGCTTTAAATCCTCGTCACGATCCAGTTTTTTTCTTTAAAAGACACCAGGAACTGTATGTCAGGATGAATCATGAAGGAATTCGTGTGAAAGTAAAATGCAAAAACAGGAAATGTGATTCTACCTCTTTAGACTGAATTAAACATCTGACGTGAGTTTCACACTCTTGCTTAAAGGTGTGTCGGTACATCACTGATGGTGCTGAAATACTCTAGTCCAGTTTCCTGCTGTCTCTTCAGTTTGATAAATTGATAAAAACTTTTTTTACTGTAACATCAACAGACAGAGACTTTATCAAAGATTGGTTTGATAGTGTGAGTGTTGAGAATTTATCACTGTTGGTTTGAGGGTTTTGGGCAAATTTAATGGGCAAAATTACGGTGGTTATTGTCGTAAACTTTGGTAATTTTTGGTATCAGTAGATTTTCGGTTTAGCCCTAGCTCAGATTCTGGTCATACAGGCTTGACTTGAATTTAAAGATCAGCATTTCAAGAAACAGCTCACAAACGAGCTAAAAATGAACTGATTCAGTAACTCTGATGATCCCGACTTCAGGGGCACCCACCAAAAACTGAGGAACAGCATGCAAACAGTCCTCAGTGAAAGCAACCTCAATCCCACAGGCTTTATCTTTTTCTCTTCATCTTCTCTCTTTAGCTATTTTAGTTTTGCACAAGTTAGATCTCAATCTCATCCTACTGAATCTCAAGAAAAAGGTCAAAGAGATTCAACTTCAGGACCACAAGGGTTGCAAAATTTTATAGGCATATAATCATTTTATTTCTGTTGTTATTTAAACCTACAATTTTTAACCTGATGAGGAATCAGTTTCTATTTCATATCCCTGATTTCTATAACACAGTTTTACATCACTGCTCTAACTGTCTGATTTTCCTTGTTTATATGTTTGAACTTTTGGTTTGTGTTGTTTCTGGCGCCCCCCTGTGGACAAAGTGATACATCTTAGCTGTAAATCACCTGGTCTGGAGTCAATGCTAACTAGCGCCCCAGAGGCACCAACAGGCCCGAGCAGTGTCGCGCCGCTACCTCTGTAAACTAGTGTTGTGTCGTTCATGAACAATTCGTTTAAAAGTACAGAACTGCCGAGTGAACGACGTGAACTGAATCACTCCCAAACATGATTCGTTCCATTTTCAGTTCAGTTGACCTCAGTCGCTAGCCTGGCATGCTGATCTGGCGGGCGGGCAGAGTCTCGTGATTCACTCACAGCAAATGAACGATATGTATCAGTCAGTGAACGAAACAGTCTGTATATTTTGTATATGTATATTTTTAATCTCTCCACTTTTCTGCGATATAATCGACTCTCGCTTGTTTAGCGGGCGTGCTGCTTGCTGCTGTGTTGTTTTCGCCGACAGCGACACGCAGAGAGGTAAGTTTTTCAGGGCAGGGGAGTGATTCTTCCTTCAGGACTTAGCGAATGAATAACATGTGTCACCCAGTGAACGACGCTGTGACTTCAACAGCAGGGGAGGGGAGGGGCTCGGGCAATGAACAAATTCTGCGCTGTGTCAAAGCGTCGGGGCAGGACGGGGCAGGACGGGGCTCCGAAGCACTGACTGATTCAGTGAACGAATCTTTTGAACGAATCCTTTTAATCTAAAGATTCAGTACAGTCAAAAGGTCTGCTCTTCCCATCACTACTGTAAACCACCTGCCAGCGCTTTTTGATATTTTGTAGGGGGCGCTATGGAGCCATTTTTTTTTACATTGGAGACCTTTTTGTTTGTCTTGGGGTCCAACACAAGGCTTACATTATTTTATTTTGTAGGGGGCGCTATGGACACAAGCAGGTTTGTATTTAACTTCACCACCATGATGTACTGCAGGTTTAGTGGATATGATCAGACGTTAACTTGGCTCAACACTCAGAGGTGTTTGCATAGAAACCCAGTCGTCCTTCATTGAGAAACAACAGACCCCTGAACGCCATAACTGATCTATCCGCCGCGATTGGATTATAAACGGTGTAATTGTTGTCATTATTCTCAGGCTAACTCGGTTTCACCTTTGTTTCTCTGTGCACCTGTGGGACCGCACAGATGCCGTGATGTAGGCGCCCGTGTTTGTGCGAGCATGATGGGAGTAAATAAAAAGAGACAGTGGAAGTCGTGTGTGTCTGCTGACCGCAAACCGGCTCCGATAAACCAGCGAGGTGCAGCGCTTCTTCATCGTAACGGCCGCTGCACAGGCACAACGAGAGCAGCCCCGGTGATCCATCACCGCGGCTCACGCTGCATCACACACTCACGTACTCACATGGGGATATCGAAGGCGACTGCTGCCACTTTAACACTAACACATGTGTGGTTTGGAGTAAGCATGGTGACAGGAGGGGAAAGGAGGAGGAAGAGGAGGAGGAGCTCACCTGAAGAACGTGACAAAGAACTGCACCAGATCCATGAAGTTACTGTGCTGTGAGAAGGCGATCTGAAAGAGAAGAGAGAAAGAGAGGATGACAAAAGGCACACGAACGTACAAGAAGACAGCGAACAGAGGCACACGGAGCATAAGTACAGGTGTGGATATATGTTTATGTATGGATAGATGTAAATAAACTGCATCTCAAGTCTCAAAATCAGGGATTTCCACGGGATTTCTCTCCCTTGTGGTGCTCCTAACTCCTCATTCACAACTACTGGGAGGTTCCCAGTCCGTCTGCTTCTCTGTGCTCCAGACTACACGCCTGTCAGAGCGACAGCACGCCAACAGCCGGGCCTCTCAGCTGCCCACGGAAAAAAATCATTCCTGGACATGTGGGCAGAAAATCCACTATGTAATCATCACAAGAGCAATTGTGCTAACAACATCCAGTCTTAATCAAGGTTGCCAGGGGTAACGTTGGCAGTGCCGCTTTACCTCCACCTCCTCCTCCTCTCCCTCTCCTACTTACACCACCCCTGAAAATGCCCTACAGTGAACACACACACCTGCAGCAACACAACACAACACTGCCCCTCTCTGGCAGCTCGAAGCTACTGCGCCCGTGCCTCCAGCAGAACCTGCCCCACACTTCTCTTCGAGGTGACACCTTGGACCAGAACTTATCACCACTCCTGCTTATTATTCCTCTGTAAAGCTGGGATTAGCATACAATTCCAGTGTAAAAAAAAAAGAGCAGATGGAGGAAAAAGAAGACAAAAGCAGCAAAAACCAGCTGTGTGCATATGTCAGATTAGTCCATGAATACAGAGTGTGTGATCAAGAACGACAATACATGCACAGAAGGGTGGAGGGGTCAGAAGGTGTTTTAATCCACAGTGACTTTGCAACAACACAGCGCCAAAGGCATGGGGTCTCTGTGCTGAGATGACAGGGGTGTGTGTGTGTGTGTTTGTTGTGTAGGAGGGCTGAGGTCTAATTTACGTGTGTCGTCAGCACCATCTGGCTAGCTGGTGTGTTGTTGTTGATTACTGTTGAGCTCTGAATCTTCAGAGTGATCATTTTCCTGGAGACAAGTTCACGGCGCCAACAGGCCCGGAGAAAACGTCATGTTGGTGGTGTCGATCTCAACCAGGGCTGTCCCCTTAAATTTGACAAAGTCTGAAAAATCTGTCAGCTGAATCTCCGCTCTTTAGCTCACAGTATGTAGAACAACACGGCAGCAATTGTTGGCTTCAGGAAGTGAGTTTCAGACAACTTTTTATGGGACAAAGAGCGGTTAAATGATCCTCATGTGTTTGGATACAACGTCCACATAATCCTTCTAAATCTTGTCATGTAAGACTTCCAGCCTGCTACCAGTAGGTGGCGCTAATAACATGAAAAAAGCATATAGATGTTTTTAGACAACACACCATAGGATCACCCTTTAAGTTTTGGACTTAACTGTATTTCTTCTTTAAGTACCTTCTTACAGATCGCATCATTTGACATGGATTGGGGGAGATACACAAGGAGCGACCCTTGGAAGAATTTCGTTCATTTTCTTCCGCTTATCCGGATCCGGGTTGCAGGGGCAGCAGCTTCAGTAGCCCTCACCCCAGCCACTTCCACCAACACCTACGGAGGGATTCCCAGGCGTTCCCAGGCCAGGCGAGAGATATAATCCCTCCACCTGGTCCTGGGCCAGCCACAAGGTCTCCTCCTGGTGGGACATGTCCGTAACACCTCTAACGGGAGGCGTCGAGAAGGCGTCCTAACCAGATGCACGAGCCACCTCAGCTGACTCCTCTCGATGTGGAGGCGCAGCGGCTCTACTCTAAGTTCATGACCATAGGTGAGGGTCGGCACGTAAATCAACCGGTAAATCGTGAGTCTCGTCTCACGGCCCAGCTCTTTCTTCACTACGACAGATCAGTTAAGCGTCTGCATCACTGCTGACGCCGCTCTAATCTGCCTTATGATCTCCCGCTCCATCCCACCCTCACTCGTGAACAAGATCCCAAGATACTTGAACTCCTCCACTCGAGGCAGAACCTCCCCTCTGGCTCGGAGAAGGCAATCTACCTTTTTCCGACTGGGGACCATGGGGGACCATCCCAGCCGCTTGACTAAACTAAAATTTAATGGTCAAAATTTGACAAGCCGTTGAAGCCAAACCCTTTGAATTGTTGCATGAACCAGATAAGTTTCTCACTTGTGCGGTTCTTTTTTTCTTCCAATCTTGAGGATGGATTAACCCTCGTTAAAGACCCAATCTGTGTCTCTTTAAAGCTCCTATAAGGAACTTTTAGATTCTGTTGAATTTGGCGCCCCCTGTGGACATTTCTGCTCTCTTTGCTGATGTTACTCTGTACATTTACGCTTAATATGACCTGACAAAGAATCACAGAAACTAAAAAAAAGGGTATTAACGATATTAAGGTTGGTTTGGTTTTAAAATCTCCTCACAGTAGCTTTAAAAAGCGGTAAAGACAAAGTATACTTGTAATTCAGAGAGGGTTTTTGTGGGTTAGACTTTTCAGACTGTGCTTATGAATGTAAATTAAAGGTAAAGGTAAAAAGGATTAAAGAAAGAACAGGCGGATATTGTACTGAACTGTGAGTGGCAGCGACTTTTAGAAGCTTTGGTGAAATGAAAGCTGCTTCACTTTGTTACCGCCGCTTTATAAATCTGTTTCCTCTGTTAAAGAAACAAACTGTCCCTTATTAAAAACACAATAACCCCCACTAACGACAAAACCGGCGCCGTTTTTAAGCCACAAGTGGGCCGTCCCGATGAGGAGATAACAGTTATTGTAGCGGCTAATCTTCAGTGTCAGCCGTGTGCGACATCGTGTCACATGGAAGCAGGCTGACAGGGACGGCGGGAGGCTCTGGTGGCGCTCTCGTTCTGCGCCCAGCAGAGGGTGACTCTTAAGGGGCTTCAGAGTCTCTCACAGCGGGGCCTGTCATCCTGCCGGCGAGCATTAAGACCGGAGATATTCTGCTTTTAATGGCTTCTGACAGCCGCTTAACTTTTATTGAGAGTTTTGAAGGAAAAGTGTCGTTATCAGCAGAAGGAGTCCACTCAACAGGTTCCAGAAAAAAAAAAAGGAAAAGGGCAGATGGAAGATGAATTTTAAGTGCGCCGGGGCCGGAATACGAATGTCGTATTTTGTATTCGTGTGCGGCTTCTTTCAAGTTTTCACGATCCGGAGAGAACCGAAAGAAAAGTCTGTTTCTGGGACAACACACTGACAGCGTGTCTCTGCTCAAAAGTGAAGCCAAAAATACCCCAGGGACGAACAAACAGCGCCGGTATCATCACTTCGATCAGCAGGTGAAGCCTCAGACGTGATTCCCACCTCTCCCAGTGAACGAAGCTCACCAGTAAAACAGCCAACAGCCCTCAGGACGCCACAGGATACAGAAAAAACAGCTTTCTGAGTCAATCTGGGGCAGACAGCCACAGTCACAGTTAATGACGCACGTATTAGCGTTTATTCCTCCTCTCCTCTGCTAATCGATAGGTCACAGCACCTCAGGAGCAGCTGTCAATCATCATGTTTTATTCATCGTAAAGCATCAACCGCTCTGAATTTTGGCTTTCCTTAGACTCTACAGGTTCAGGACGGGTTTGAATGTCCCTGGATGATGAACCCCTCTGACTTTGACCATAGAGGTCCTGGAAACTGTCGGATGATTGCCATGAAATTCACAGCAGACATTCATTACAAGCCCAGAAAGAACTGTAATGACTTTTTCTTCTTCCATCATCAGATCTCAGTTTCACTTTGTCCATTAACTTTGTCTTTGACCTGAACTTCCTATTAGCCTCAGCTGGACTTTGTCTTTAGTGCTAATTAGCTAAGATGAATGTGCGAGCGAGCGGCGGATATGACTTTGATTTATCGTGACGTGGATGACTGAAAACCTTCACGTAGACATGACAAACTGAGGCGATAATACCATGATAAAGTAGCTGATTTCCAAATTCTACTTTTTTTTGGGACACGTGTGAACAGGGGTGGACAAAACAGTCAAAAATATGTCCATTTTTATGAGGCAAATTCTTGTTTTATCACTTTTTTCCACTGACAAGCAACTTTTTCAATGAGTGAGACTCTTTCTTTGCGTTTACCATCTTTGCAGTGCGCTGCATGTGCATAAAACAGACCCAGAGTCCTTCACTCTGTCCTCTACCCTTCAGCCGAACCAGAAGACCCCTAACTCAGCTCAATGGACAGAAAACAAACAAAAGAGTCTTTTCACTGACAGACACATCAAGTGATTGGTCACTACAGCTCACCAGACTGAGACTTCACATCTCTGGAGGTAAACAATAAGGAAGAGACCGACATTAAAACAGTCAGTGAGGAGAGCCCTGAAACATCACTAAGTTTGTGATGAGCTTAGATTTAAGAAGGTTGTCTTTTGGACTTTTCTGTTTAGTCCGAACCAAAATGACAGGCGTGAAACCTCCCCAGGACCTCGGTCGGACCAAAAGAGGGGGTCTCTGTCCGGACCAAACTGATGAAAGCATTATTTTTAAAGGTTCAGGCAGGAAATGACATGAGGAGTAGAAGTATCCATAAGTATGCTGAATGGAGACATTCCAAGAACAAGAAATGTTATGATATTGTAGATGAAGTTAGACCTCACTATTGACGTCATCTCTTTTCAAGAGATTTACAACACAGACTTTCTCTCCCGCGTCGGTGTTGCACTATAAAAATGTCATCTGATCAAGGGTGACCACGATAAAAATGTCTTCTAATCCCAAAAAGAGGACACGACTATGCAGGGACGGAGTCACAGAGTCGCACAGTTAATTTTGAGTTTTTCGGGACAGATTGAGGGTCTTTTAAGTGGTTTTAACTCAGTAAGTTGAAACTTAAGTGCAGCATTGCGGACATTTGAAGGATTTTATAAACTTCCCCAGACAAACCCGGACAGGGCCTAAATAAAAGGACATGTCTTGGTAAAAAAGGACATATGTACAGCTCTTTACGTTGTCGCGGTTGGTCGTAGAAAATCAAGAATAATGATGTTGGGAATGACGATTTCATCCATGTTTACAAAATCAAGAACTGCGTTATTCAACATGTTGACTTCAGATGCCCGCTGATCTAATGACCAATCCATGTAAACTACAGAGACACGTAGATGAGGACGATGTCACGTTGGTTCGTCATGTTAAGTCTGTTAGTCTGTTTGCAATAATAAAACCTTAACAGACCGAACCAAATCTACACAAAAACACGAGCCTTGGTTTCGGACTCTCAGGTGTGAAAACACCCTCAAGCACAAAACGTTCAGCTGTAAATCAGAGGATAAGTCCCATTTCTTCAGGTTCACTGTTAAACTAAATAGTTATGGGTTAAAGGTTTCGTAACATCGTAGATTCTCGTCTATCACACACTAATTTGTGTGAAGAGTTGTAAACATCCTTAAAGTGTGACCCATTTTCTCATATCTAGGTTTTAAATAGGTTTTAATTTTACTCTTTGACTTTCTGATTTTAGCCCTCCTGCCACTCTGAACTGGATAACCTTTAAAAATGTATATCTCCTCCTAATCAATCGATGGATACAACCTTTTTCTTCTTTATTTCCCAATTCGTTTGCATAAACTTGATTCACTTTCTCCATGGGAGGTAATTGGCTGTACCTGTCACTGCAGCGAAATGAGCCAAGTCTCTGTTTCCTGAACCTCTCTGTGATCAGTATCACGACGCAGCCACCAGGCAGTCATGCATAACCCAGATAAACACTACACCAGTCCACGCTGATACGCAGAGCGGCCGGCGTGCTGATAGCTCCAGCTGCTGCGACTCCACGGCGGGGTGTTAAATCACAGGCTGTGCTAATCTCCACCACATCATGACATGTTCACTAAGGCAGCGAACAGGAGATCACAGCCCTTTAATGTAATTAGTCTGGGATTTGAGTTTCATTACAAACATCATTAAATTCTGATCTATTCTTCATCAGCAAAGATTCAGAAAAAGAGGAAAAAAAAGAGGGGTGGGAAAACTCCACGCTGCATAATCTCTCTGCAGTTGATTTTGCTTTGATGATCCGGGCTGATGAAGTCATCACAGAATTCACTTTGACCGCCGAACAAGATCTCATTTCTGGTGGGTCAAAGTGATTATATCAAAGTGAGTTTCCAGAGATATGTGCTTCCCAGAATCTCTGCACGCTCAGTCTGATACACTCTTGGTGTATTTGAAGAAGAGGAACTGGAGCTGAGGAAGAGTCAAGACCACCTGGACCAGGACCAAGACCAAGACGGCTGCATGGACTCCAGTTAGGAATAACACCTGGGGGCCTTAGCTTCAAGTTTGTACGCAACACTCAGGAAAGTCGTGCAGTTGAAACCTCCTATTAGCCGTTCGCTGGTCACTGATGCTGCAGAAGCTCTAGGAGTAGAGGGTCCTGGGTCCTTTTGGGAACAGGATGGCCATTTAGATTTGTAAGAAGCACGCCCCAGTGTGACAAGAAATCTTCCACAATGAGCTGCAAGATTGTTTTCCAACCACATGCTGTTGACACCGACCAATCATGTACAGAGGTCTTCAGGGGTTGTCCCATTTATAGGGGGTCACTTTCTCTCGTGCACTCTCGGGCCGTTTTGTTTCGAGAAAGTTTGCTGTAAAGATGGAGTCCTCTCAGGAAATATCCACGTAAACACAAAACCATGTCGTGCATATGCCAAGCCAGTAAGTCAGCGCTGTAATGCTGCCCCAGAAATGAACCAGAAGACAGAGGAAGAGTGCTGAGTGTGTGTATAAAAGTGTTTTAGAAGATCCCGCACAGGCAACCTAACGGCTAAATTCCACAGGATACGGAATAAGCATTATAATCAATGTGCATGATTCCACACAATCTGTCCGCCGCCCGGCTCTGCTACGTATTGGCTCTGGCAGTCTGATCAGATACACAAGGCTTCTATTTTTGCCATAAGAGAGTTACACTCTGTGTGACGTAATTGTTTCACGAAAGATCCAGGTAGGCCTCAATACAGAGACGAAACGGTAATCGTATACGGATTTAAGAATAAGAGTAAGAAGAACTTTATTAATCCCCGAAACACCAGTCCCATGTGGATGAAACGCCAATACAACCCAAAACATTAACATTTACTCCTGAAATTTCTGTGGGGCAAAGGGGCACTTAGAAACAAGGAGTAGAGGTAAAACATAGACTGTATATACTATGGAAAACTTAGTCCCGCCTTCCGCCGGGATACGGATTTGAAGCCGAAAAGCTCTCGGTATTTCCTGAAACCAGCATTGCGCAGTAGCGTTGTACGCATTCTGCGGGAGAGTCGCCGAGAGTTGCTGTGATGACGCTCGGCTCAAACAGCGTATCCCCCGGGTGAGCTATGCAATCTTCGTCCGCCCATAGGCTGTATCAAGTGTCAATCTTAGAAAACATGAACCCCCTAAAAACTTTTAAAAATCAAGCTTCACAGAAAAAAAAGGACTTGAGCACAAACCAGTCTTACAGTAACTACACGTCAACATCGCAACCAGGGAGGAGAAAAATGTATATTCTGTGTAATAAATTTATAAAGTTTGTCCACAGCTCCATAGGGATTGCTGGAGGAGGCGGGATTTATGACCTATACTGCAGCCCGTCACCAGAGGGTGCTGTTCTCGAGGTGGCTTCACCCAGCGAGGAGGCAGACGGCGTCCACTTTATATAGAGTCTATGGTCTATGGACAGAGCAGTGAAATGACTGAGGTTTGATCTTCTGAAGGCGCCGAATAAATCGTTTTTGAACTGAAACTAAACAGGTTGGCCCGCTGACAGTGACTACAATCTGAAAACAGGAATGAGCATTTTGCATCTATTCAGAGTCAACTTGTTATAAATCAAACAATGCAACATCACTTTATGATACAAAAGTGTTGCGGTCTTGCTAAGTCGTAAAATAACATCTCAGATCATCTTGTGAACATGTGGTTCAGCCTGAGGCAACATGAAACCTCCAAAAAGTGATCTCCAGAATGATCCCAATCTGGAGTATTACAACACTGCGGTCCACATGTTCAAGTGTCTCCTGCATGAATGCGAGCAGATGAGCAGCTCTGCATGGAAGAGCCATCAGGGACTGAACGTATGCGCAAGGAAGCGAAAGTGAGTGGCAGCGTAAAGCGCTTTAAAGAGAAAGGAAAAAAACCACTCAGCTGAGAGCGGTCCATTTTCATTTAGCTGTTAAATTAGATAGAAGGTAGACTGGATGAATTAATGCAACAAGGAGAGTGAGCGCACACGGGCAGAGCAACCGTACGCATGCCGTTCTGGACGCTACTTCCGACCACGTGAAGGCAAACAGAAGCAACCTTGAGGTGAACGAGCGAGAGAAAGTGAGAGAGCAGCACTAAAGCTTGGAGAGAGAGAGAGAGAGAAAGAGAGAGCGAGAGAGCTTAGCTGCACACACAGCCCACTCTGAATGCAGCATGTGTTTCAACTTAACATTCCACTTTGCCCTTGCTCTTTCTCGGCTGCTGTTTATGAACCGTTTTCCAACAACTCCGATCTCTGCCTGCCAACACTGGAGGACCAACCGCCTACGATTACACACACACACACACACACATACAAGCACACACAAACACTAATGCTATTCCACAGCAGACCAGTGTAGGCAAGTAGAGCGAGGAAAGGCAGAAAGAGAAACTGTTTTTAAGAAGAAACGGTTAAAAAAATGATTCTGAAACGAGGAGACGAGGCAGGAGAAGAAGAAGTAACAAGTGGAAATTTTTACCTCGCTCTTGAAGGTAAAGCTCCATGAGTGCGAGGAGGAAAATGGAAAGTTCAAGATCAGGGCCGGACTTCTGTATGAGCCCACCCACCCCTTCAGAAGGTGAGGTGGACCAGAGGAGTCTGAGGGGGGGGGGGGGCAGAGACTTCCAGAGTCTAACAGGCAGCAGCTGGAGCTCTGTAGATGAGGGAGGTAAAAGCCCTCACAAGGCAGGACATGGAGGATGGAGGCAGGATTTTCTCTCCTTCAGGAGGAGGAGGGCGAGGGGGGGGACGGAGCCAGCATGGGGTAACCAGTCAAATCACTTCCAGGCCGGGAACGGAGGATCTCGAGCTCCCAAAGCAGCACCAGCCAATCCTGTCAGTGCATCCATTTACTGCATCAAAGTCGGTATTAATGCAAAGTTTATTCGATCCTTCATCAGGCTGCAGGAACACAGACTCAGCATTTATGCACGTTAAATCAAACCGACGGTGGAAGTTTTAACCATGAAACAACAAACTCTCTTCACAGACGATGGTTTCTGGCGATGCGACGACTTCCACTACAGAGTCGGGTCTGTTTTTAACGCTAGGCGCAGACTAAGACAAACACAAGCAGCTTTTATAATGTTAGTGCCAACCAGTCACAGCCGTTGCGGTCTCTGTCCTCATCATCGGTATCTCGTCTCTGGACGGATGAACCTCAGGCCTTCGCAGAGTCCTTCGATAACCGAGACCTGGACTACTAAAACATCTGTTAGTACCAGGGTGTCAAGTAAGAGACAGAGGCTGAACCCACTTTGTGAGCATGTTTATGAGTTTATTATTATCATTATGCTTGTACACTTGAAGCAAAAAGAGAACAAAGTTATAGTTTCTCTCAGCAGAAGAAGAAGAACTTCAAATCGTTGTTTAGTGGGAACTTCTGAAGACAGAACTGTCACTGTTGACTTTTTCCCCACTTTACTTCCACAGCTCATAGAAAGCATTATAATATGTTGGATTTTCAGCTCCAGGATCCTGTTTTTTAATGTTATACTTCTGATTGATATTGATTCTGCTTCAGAAAACACGGTTAGAGGTTCAAACTTCTATTTCACGACCAGAAACGGGTACTTTCTGTGACTTTTGTGTGAAATAAATCTGTAAATGACAAAATAACATTCTGACTAAACGGACAATCCTCCTGCAAATTCAGCAAGAGCTCTATAGAGGGACACTTCTCTCTCCAGCAGCAGCAGCAGTCATCCACACGGCAGCAGTTCAACAAGTGCATCGCAGCTCGACTGCATAAACACAGCGCTGAAAATACAGACCTCCATTCACTGCTGACTGCCAAGGAGCCACATCAACACCGGCGAAAAAGCTCCCGCTCACCAAATCCTGGAAACTCTCTCCCTCTAACTGACCGCGTTTTACTGGTGACTGCCAGCGTTTGTGTTTTCACGCCAACTTTGTCGGTTCATGAAGTCGAAAAGTGGCTTTTTGAGAGCGAGAGAGAGAGAAACAGGCCGGCCAGTCACGGTGGAAATCTCTCACAGATTCGCTGCACTTTGATGTGAAATACGCGAAGCTGTAAGTGCGCGTGAGTGTTTACTTACTTGCATGCGTGCGGAAAATCTGAGAGACCTGGCGACCGGCGTAAGGGGCGCTGCGACAGTTCGTAAATATTTAGATGTTCTGCTTTAGTAAGTCGAGCTTTTATGCTCTAATTAAGTCACTGCTGCTTAAATGCTTGTTTTAAAGCTGCGATATGTAAACTTCCAGCTAAGCAACTACAATAACTGTGAGGAAGTTAGTATAATTAGCTCAAACCACGTTAAAGCAGATATTTTCGCATCTAATTTCCCTCTTTCCCTCTGTTTTCAAGCCTCACCATCTCACTTCTTCCCAAATCCTCCCGCGTTAAAGGGAAGCTGTGGTTTGTTTTTTTAAAAATGCTCCACAGGTTCCACCGTTTGTAACTCGTCGTAGAGAAGCTTACTTGTATCTTAATGGGCCACGTGAAGTTGCTGACGTAGACGAAAAACGTTATGTTGGGGCTGTTGCGGAAATCAAAGTTCTCGTTGGAGAAGCTGTCTTTGAACTCCTTGATGTTGCTCCGAGAGACGATGGGGATCTCCTCCCCGGTCTGTGTGCCTGCTGAGAGAGGGGAAAAGGAGAGATGGAGAAGGAGAAGGAAAACAAAGAAAGAGACAGACGTTAAACGGGGAAAACTGATCTTAACTTTGCACAATCTGCCAAATTTTAATGGTGGATTTCTTCATCCATTAAAGGAGAACAAATCAAATGTGACATCTCTCGAATGTTGTGCTGCTGCTACCTGTTGCATCCGTCAGATCTGAAGGCGCTCGGCTGTGACTATCTCTTATTTTCTTTCCTAATTAAGTCGATTACACCAGAAAAAGAGCTCAAGGTAAAATCTTTGACTCCCTGACAGTCGAAATCTGACGTGAATCCAAAAAGAAAAAGCTGAAAATCGTCTCATTTGTGAGGATTTCTCTGCGGTATCGAGCGCTCCTGCGTTACCTGTGAAGCTCGTGGCCCAGGTGATGTTCAGGTTGAAGTTCTTGGAGGCGTTTATGAACATGTCAAGGTCCCGGTTCGGCTGAGAAAGGAGAAGAAACAAAACATTTAAACATCTCTCCAGTCAAACGTATCATATCATACCCTGAGAAGCAGCTTTAAATGCAGTCGCTCATTAGCCTGCAGCTGTACAAACAGTTAGTGTGGTGCAGACGAGAGCAAATTTACTCAGCTAATGGGAGCTGAATTAGCAAAACAACAAGAGTCAAGGAGGAAAATGATATGTTATTAAGTGTTATCAGCTTCTGTGGCGTCGAGTAGGTGTACATTAAGGCCTGATTAGTGTTGACAGACGGTCTGAAGGCGGAGTTTGTCAATAATAGCTTCAGTGGAGACAGATAATAGAAGAGGTTTGTACTGGAAACTGTCGATAATGCGTCAAGATAAGATCCACGATGTCTGATGTTGAAAGTTTTTCTTTTTAGTCTGTGTCGTTTCAGATAAATCTTACTTTTTCTAGACTTTTCTTCTCATTTTATACGCTTTTTTAAAGTTTAATCTCATCTAAATGAAAGTAGATTCTGAAATCTTAATCAGACTTTTCCGTCAACCTAACGAGGGTTGGAGTCGTCACACAACTCCAGTACCCAGTGACTTTAAAAGCACATTTACTCAAGCATTTTCCCCCGTCAGGTGAGCGCTTTGTTGGAGGGGGAGACGCCATCTGGAACATTCAAATCAGATCCTTGTTTGAGCTCCAGATGCTGCAGCCAGGTAAACAGAACCGGACAAGCTTTCTTTGGCTGGGAAAACATCTGCGTCACCAACTGTGTGATGATTTCGTGTTTCTCGCAGAACTCTTGAGTCTGGTGTCATTAATATCAGTTAGTCTGCGCGTCAGTGCTGGACTCACCCTGAGGTAAGACATCATTTCTTCACAATTTCATCATTATGGCTGAAAATAAGTTGACTAAGTGTGCGTAGCTGATTCAAACAAATAACGTTTATAAAGTTCTATTTATGTTCGTCTAAATCCTGCCCAGACTTATTTTCATTCCGACCTGCTCTCTGTTGTGCGAGTTTTTTGGTGTCTACATTTGTTAGCACAGGGCTAAAAAATAGCTTTTAATGCTGAAACAGCACATTTATTGTCACTTTTTTATGCAAAGCTGAAACTTTAACATCTGTACGTTTTCTCTCCTGTGGAGTCCCTCAGGGATCAATCCTCGGACCTTTACTTTTTGTACCAAAAATGCTCCACTAAAAGCCCATTTCTCGAAATCTTGGCTCAACTGTTATGCAGATGATATGCTAGTTTACCTGCCTTTAAGACAGAGATATGCTGGACTTATTAAAATCTCCATTAAGTTGTCTCATGCCCACACTTTATTTTATCCCAACCTGCTCTCTCTTCTTCATGTTTTTTGGCATCTAGGTTTTTTAGCATGTGACTTAATATGAGCTTTTAATGCTTAAATGCCACACTTATCTTCTGTTTAGTTGTTTGTAATGAAGTAAACACAGGATAACAGAATTTTAACATCCGTATGTTTTCTCCCTTGTGGAGTCCCTCAGGGTTGCCACCTAGGACCTTTCCTTTTTGTACCAAAACTGATCCACTAAGAGCCCACTCCTGAAAATCTTGGCTCAACTTTTATGCAGATGATATGCTAGTTTACCTTCCTTTAAGCAAGAGATATGCTGGACTTATTAAATCTCTGTTAAACTGTCTCAAAGGCAGTAGAGCTTGAATGACCTATAATTTTCTATAATTTACTAATGCATGCTTACACCTTAAACATTTATGACGCTTTTGATAGTTTTTCTTATTTTTTGACTGTCCTTAAGAGCCCATTCCTAGAAATCTTGGCTCAAATGTTATGCAGATGATATGCAAGTTTACCTGCCTTTAAGAGTCCTGTTAAGCTGTCTCAAAGGCAGTAGAGCTTGAATTACCTATAATTTTCTACAGTTTACTCAAGCATGCTTACACCTTTAAGATCTAAGATGCTTTTGATAATTTTTCATATTTTT
This sequence comes from Xyrichtys novacula, assembly GCA_962446985.1. Lineage (NCBI taxonomy): Eukaryota > Metazoa > Chordata > Actinopteri > Labriformes > Labridae > Xyrichtys > Xyrichtys novacula. The sequence continues at coordinate 26,905,458 of OY660878.1, forward strand.
TGACTGTCCTTAAATCTGCCCAATGAAAAAAAATCAAAACTTTTTTGGCAGAGAAACCCAATAAAAAGAACTTGAGACAAAAGAGGTTCACTGTCAACAAGTTAGCACATTAAATATTCAGCAGACGTGTCTCATGAAGAAACTTTACGCTCAGTAAACTTCATCATCTGCTGCTGACTAAACAATCTTTAATCCTAATAAAAGTGACAGCTGCTGCGACGGCGGGGCGTTCACTGTCAGAGACATACCTCCTCAGGTGTGGCCACGAAGTTGATGGCGGTGTAGTAGCGGTCGTCCTCCTGTGACAGACTGAAGGTGAACTGGTAGTCGATGAGGAGAGTGTCTGTTTGGAGTGATGGAGCCAGCAGAGAGAGGGCGTGTGGTGGGGATTGCAAAAGAAGAAGAAGAAGAAATAGGAGAAAAAGAAGAAGAACAGCTCGATTAGTCTAGTTTGAAAGTCACACAAAAGTGTGTTTTCATACGGCGCTCGGGGCAGGATATTACTCAGCTCCTCATTCTCACTCCGTTTAAAAATTCTACGGACTTTCAGGGATGGACTCAGAGACTTAAATGTGGGTTTTTGAGATGAAGGTCACAGTCGAGGTTTGTGGCTTTCTCATGAAACTACCGCTGCAGAGATAAACTATGGACAAAAGAAGGAAAGAAGTCCTACATGTGCCAGGCGTGGAAGAAAAAAAGTCACCCGCTTTTACCTCTAATGATTTTAACTGGTCTGCTCAAGGAAGCAAATTTCTGTCATAATTTTAGGATGTATTGTTTTTACATCATATAGTGTTATTTCTGCTGCAAAAACAAGCATTAGAACATGGTTTATAACGGCCGGTGCAGTCGTTCTTCTGTCAAAGTTTTGTTTACTACACTAGAAATGCATTTATGCTATTTAACGTGCAAACTCTGGAGCATGTGCAGAATGCTTAGGTCCGTTTCAGTCCAACAGAAGCGCAAACATGGGAGGACAAACCAATCCTCAACTCAGGGTTCCTACACAGTTGGAATTTTTCCATACTTTTCCATACCCTATTTTTGGAGATACCTACTTTTCTATCTCAGAAAACTGAGTTTTAGAACGGTTGTAACACTCTGGAAACATGAATGTTTTTCCATACGTTATTTTTCATTTTCCATACTTTTTAAGACCTGGAAATTGATCACATTTATTTCCATACTTGCGTAGAAACCCTGTCAACTGCATTACCCCAGTGTGTTTGTCCAACTACGAGAAGTTTGATAAGAATAAGATGAAGAAGAACTTTATTAATCCCTGAAGGGAAATTCAACTGTCTGTTGTCTCACATAATATGTCTCTAAAAGTTTATCTACTATTTACACAAGAGTTATAAAGCCTGATGGCTGTTGGTACAAAAGATCTTCTGAATCTTTCTGTCCTGCAGCGAAGAGAGAGGAGCCGTCCACCACCGTTGTGAAGTGGGTGAGAATAGTCTCCACCTTCCTCAGTGTAGATCTCTCCACTACATCCTCCACTGAGTCCAGCTTGAGTCCGACCACAGAGCCAGCCTTTTTCACCAGTTTGTTCAGACGTCTTACATCTTTGTGTTTGATGCTTCCTCCCCAGCAGACTGCAGCGTAGAACAGAACACTGTAGATCTACACCACAGACTGATAAAACATCTGCAGCATCTAACTACAGATGTATTAGGTATTTATATGTCGTCACCACTTCGATGTCCACTCCACAGGTGTTCACTGGCTGAAGAGGGGGTTTGGATCTACAGACCATCTCCGTTGTCTTTGAGGTGTTGAGGTGGAGGCAGTTTCTGTGACTCAAGTAACTGAAGGCTCTTATCAGATCTCTGTATTCAGATGTAGAGCAATTTCTTTTTCTACATTACTGCTTCCATTTGCATTTATTTAAAGTGAACATTTAGAAAAAGCTGAAAATATTATTATAAATGTTGAGTCTATTTAACCATCCTCGTCTTCAAAACTGGACCGACTAATAATGTAAGTGAAAAGCCCTGATGTTCAGGGAAATGGACCAAAACTAAAAGGATCTAATCAATGCTGGGAGAGGAGCTTTATCCAACCCTGTTTACTTGGATTATAAAAGTTATAAAAGTTTTAAAAAATAGGTGATAATAATCAAATCAATTAAAAAGTGAACTCTAATCTGCAGTGAGGATCTGATAAAGACAGTCGCTGCAGCAGGAAGAAGAAGACGAAGAGACAGACTGACAGCTCCTTAAAAAGCCGCTCTGACTGTCTTCAGTTTTCTCTTTCAACCTCGTCAACACTTTTGATTTTCTTTTCTTGTTTTTTTTTTCCCACCTGCAGCTCGTCTGAAGCTGCTCCTCTCCTCGCTGTTATTCCTTTCAACACCAAACTACTTGAGACCTCCTCGGATTTAAAGAGCCACGTACATGTCTGTCTCGGCATTGACCCGAGCCGGTGAGGAGAGTTAAGGCCTTACAGCGGTTTCTTAATGTAATCCCACACATACGCTTTCTTTCAGAGGAGACGGTAATTGAAATTCCACTTACAGTAGCATGTTCCTTTGAGGGGGTTGCCTTGGTAACGGTTCTCGACTTCACACCTGAAAGAGGAAGATAGGGGATAAATGAGTGGAAATGAAACTAAATTTGAGAGAAAGGGAGCAAAGGGAGAGCAGGATACGGAGGGGAATTAGTGACGGTCGGTTCAGGAAAAAGTGCTTATTTGCAGGTTTATGTTTTTCTGCTCTTAGCTCTTGTTACAGTCGCGGCGGTGCAGAGATAACCTGATGATGCTCGGCTGCTATTCTTCTCTAAAATTAATAAAAATTGGCTGAAAAAGGAGGGTTTCAAAACTTTACGGACAGACTCCTGCTGACTGCGAGGAGGAGAAAAAAAAACAGCCTCATTTTCATACTGATGACCGCTCTTTTCTTTAACTGTATCTCCAGTTTTTTAATGGGCTTTGGGAAGCCCTGCGGTAACGGCGGCCAGGGTTAAGATAAGTGCTGCCGGCACTAATGAACAGCTGCTTTCCACAGGGTGCCAAAAAAAAGAAGGACACAGTAGGGGTGGTGAGTCTTTTCTTAAAGTGAAGACGTATTAACATGTGGCCTTGCACATCCGATAAAAAAATAACCCCTGAATATGAGGCGACTTTACGTTAAACACGCTAAAAAGATCGTTCTTGACTTTGAAAATGAGAAAAAAGAGCATTTATTTATGGAGATCGATGTCAAGCTTCATCTCTGTGAGTATCAGCAGTGAGCGTGGTCTGTCGAACCTTTTACAGTTATTAACTTTTTGATGCTGAAAAAGAAAATAACGTTTATTTCGCTCTTCTAAGTCCAGATCAGTCAGTGTTTTTGTACTAATCAGGTCGATTAAAGCTCCTGTAAGGAATTTTAGGCAGGCTAAAATTTACACTGATGTTTCTGTAAGAGCAAACAAGACCATCAGGGTTAAGTGTGATGATTTATGTTGTGTTATTTTTAATAACAGAGACGGCTGAAAGGGGGTAGAAGCCAGTGAGGTGATACCAGCAACGTTAACAACCTTTCTTTTTTAAATCCTGCAGGAATTATTTTGATTTTTTCCTTCAAAAAAGCAGATTTTACAAATACACAAGGTGCCAAAATCAACACAAAGTAGAACTGCAACGATTCCTCGAGTTCCTCGAATACAAAAAATGATCAAGAAATTTCCCCGCCTCTTTGCCTCGAGTTCTTGTTCATAAGCTCAAATCGCTACTGTTACGAAAACAGCCTGTAGTTACTTTTCGCACAACAAGGTGACACAACAGGCTTCTGTCACCACGGTAAAAGAAGGAGTAAGTGTGGTTTGGGTTTTTGCAGAGTGGAAAAATTAATAATGAGAGGGGCTTTTCTTCTTTTGTCTTCTGCAGAGCTCCGGCAGAATGTAAAGGTTAACATCCATGCCAACGAAAAGGACGCAAGGAACCATTGTTTGAAATGGACGCATACATTTTCATACATTTGGAGAGCATAAATGAGTCTTAACTCCCCACGGAAACATATGACAAGATCAGATCATATCAGTTTTTGCCAGCAGGGAGCGCTAATACCAACAGAAACCGAAAGTTCCTCATACGAACTTTAAGTTACCAAAGTTAGATGAACTAGAAATCAATCACTGTAACCCTACCACCTGATGAAACTAATTATGAATAATTCTGTTTCTAAAGCTTTGAGTTTACGCCTACATGTTTTTAAATGTATTCCCCTCAGAACATCAGAGAGGATTACAGGTTCAGCAGGTAAAACACAAGAGGACAAAAGCTGTCAAAAGAGCCTTTGTCAAACCAAAACCCCCACCTGAGCCTGTGAAGTCACCTTTACCGCATGTGACAGAAGAATGGACAGAAAAAGGACTTCATCATATTCATTTACCCCGAGTTAAATAGTAGGGGGTACAGACATAAACACCTGAATACTCATCCTCAAACTAGAGATCACAGAGACGTGGATGTGAGAGTACAAAGGCAGTTCAGAGGAAAGAGAGGAACAAATGGAGGGAGAATTCAGAAACTCACAGGTGGCAGCGATCTCCTTTGATGCCTTTGGTCGTGCAGAAACACTTCCCATTGTTGGGGTTGCACATGCTTGCGTGGCCGTTACACTTGCAGGCTGGAGAAAAAAACACATGAAACACGAATTAAAAAAAAGAAAAAGGGGTGATATCTTCCAAAAGAAGAGACGTTTTCTTCGCAGTTTTAAAAACCGGCTATTATTTCTGATGAGTTGCTTTATATTCAGCAGGACAAAAAGAGGGATTACAAAAGCTTTTCAGGAATGTTTTCACTGAGTCACAACTGCACACACACATGAACACAACTCAAAAAGCTGCGTGCGTCTCCTCCAAGAGCTTCCTGCAGGAGGTGACTTTCAACATCCCAAGAGGCGGCTTTTGTAGCCAATAACAGGCGACAAATGTCTGTTTGGTTTAGCCGTAATTGAGGAGCAGATTTATTACACCTGCCAGGATGTTCCCCACCTGTTCTATTATATTATCTCATCATACACAAAGACGGTCCGAGCTGTGCAGCATAAAGACGACAACTCGGTGATTTCATCCTCTCTGTGTGCACAACCGCAGCTGCATGAAATGTTCATAAATTTTATGAATTCTGGTGAATCATTGAACGCCGCGCGTGTGACTGAAATCAGATCGAATGTTTTATTACTCATGAAAAATGGACGCTCGTTTAAAGTTTTAAAGACAGGGGCGTGTTCACCGCTGTGTCGCATCACATCTTCTTTCACAAACACGGTAAACATTTGGGAAATGAGGATGTTTGGATTTTATAAGTGAATTTATCTTAGTGTTATTTTGTGCCCTTATGTTGTAATATGAGCTGTAGTGCAAACTGTGGGTCTAAAGATCATATACATGTAGGGCTGCACCATTTTAGCCAAAAATACAGTCTTGATTTTTTCTCTGAAAACTCGATTTTCAATTTCGATGTTTCATTCAGTGACAACTTCACCAAACTTCACTTTAAAAAAAGTTTTTCTATCACCTCTCAAGACGAAAACGATGAAACGATGTAGTACATATGCCAAGTTAGTAAGTGGCGCTGTAACGCTACACAGGAAATGCACAAAAGATAGAAGAAGAGTACAGAGCATGTGTATAAAGGTTGTTTTGACCGGACATGCACAGGTGGCACAAAAGAGTTACGCTGTGAGTCACATGATCGTTTCCAGAGATGCAGATAGACATCCACAGCGAGAGAGGAAATGGTCATCGTTTACGGATTTATGCACTCTCTGACCCGTTTTCAAAAAGTTCTGTTTACAGTTTGCTCCTGAATTTGTTTCCGTGTGGACGGGTTGTGTGGACCATTTTTAATTTTTTAACATCGTCATGATCAAATAATCTGTTCACGATTTAATATTGATTTATCATGCAGCCCTACATACATCCATAACTTTTATTAACACTATATACTGTAGATCAGACCTGGGTATTTTACAGCCACATCCGGCCCTTTGGATGATGACCCCCTTCGTGAGGTCCGTCGAACTAATTATCAACATGCTATACAAGTGTGTTGCTTTTATTTTGAAAAACCAGCTGTTGTTTTATTTCTGTTTGGACGCACATGCGCACATCCCACATCTGCATTTGTTGATAAAGACAAGTTTAAACATCAGCAAAATATTTGTAGACGCCTTATAGTAGCTCAGTCCGCTTATTATAAAAGACTTTAAGCTTGTTTCTCTCAGAAGTCGCTTGTAAAACTCGCGGGTGCACTTTTTTGGGGCCTGTTTTTCACTCATAGTTGCTTATTTGGGCTTTTCTGTAAGTGTGAACCTCCTGATTTGAAGTTGAAGGTATTGTTGGTTCAGCCCTCCAACACAGTTCAGGTTTATCATGTGGCCCCATGTAAAAAATTAATTGCCCACCCCTGCTGTAGATGATAAATAAGTAAATAAATAAATGCAGGCTATGAATGATTTTCAAACCATCACCAGTTTTCACAGCGTCCTAAATCTAAAGGAATTAGGGTTTGTTATAACTTCATCGTCTCCTATTTGAAGTGTATTTATGCTAGCTCCGCCCCCCGGGTGATCCTGACGTGAAGAAAACCATCATTTGGCCGTGAAGTTAAAGACGCCTGAGGGGCTCTTTGCTGTAAAACCAGGAGGCAGAAAAACCGAAGCATAAACAATCAATGAATAATCCTGACAGGGAGGAGCTATGCAGAGAGGTTTGTTTATTGATTGACTGTCACTTTTGTAGTAGAGAGTGAATATATACACCCTCCACTGGGACACCTGCAATAAGAGCTCCAAAACAGAGGGGAAGAATTAGAGAAGCATACAGTGTGGCTGTAAATATATCGGTGAGTTAAATTAAGCTGTCAGACGGACAGACGATTGATTTGTTGTCTGATTGACTGGCTGTCAGAGTGAGCTGCAGAGGGGAGTAAATCTTTCATATCCCAGAGGGGCCGGGAATCGGGGAAACAGCTGACATAAAACCCGACTGTACAACAGAGACATGTTCAAATGAAGCAGGAATCCTGGCGGCTTGATTTAGCGCCACGCCGGCCTCTGTACTCACGCTGGCAGCTGCCCCCGTTGGTCGGATCTCCGTAGAAGCCCGAGATGCAGCTCTCGCAGTGTCGGCCCGTCGTCAGGTCCTCGCACTTCTCGCACACGCTTTCGTTGACGCACTGGCTGTGACCGTTACACTGACAGGCTGTCGGAGAGGAAACAGAAGCGTATTCAGGACGAGCTTCACACACTGATGGAATATTTTATTACTTTTTAAACAGCCCGAGGACAAAACACGGGTGAAGTTGTGTTTAATTTGTAAGTTCAAACACTGATGTGCGGTCCAGGGTCTGTTTGGGCTCTGAACTGTCTGCTGGAGCCGCACATCAGGTCGTCATGTGACAAATCCTGTTTCTCTGATCATTCACATGTCTGCGCCGTTTATCCAACACAGATTTATCAAACTGAAGGTCATTAAAAACTGTTTCTCTTCCTTTTCAATGAAACATTTGACTTTAAAAATTAGCAGGATGATGTGATTTGTCAAAAGCATGCAGAGGACAGCTTTGTCCACAGGGGGCGCCAAGATTGACACAACCTAAAAGTTCCTTACAGGAGCTTTAAGCAGTTCCCAATCTTTTTTTTTTTTTTTTTTTTACAATTTTTTAGACATAATATCCCAACCCACCTCCTCACCCCCTGGCAGCATCCCTCCCTCTCCTCCCAGGTCTCCCCTGGACCAATCAAACATCATCAAATGTCAACAGTACATTGTAGTGAGTGGTGTCCCTCTGTTTACAACCCAACAAGGTTATATTTTATCTCCAAAGTGGAGGCTTTAGTAGACAACTCAAGTCACACGATATCGGGAAAAAAGCATTTCCCAATCTTCATAAAAGTATGTTTACCTTAAGTAGCTGGACTGATTTTACGTTATGATAAAACTAAATAATAATAAACAATAATAAAATAATCTGTGTGAAAAACAGCGGAATTTCCCTTTAATTCAGTATTAATAATTCATTCTTAATTAAAAAAAAGGGATATTACGTGATTATTATACGACTCCGCTCTTTCCTACCTGGGCAGTGAATGAAGGACCAGTTGTATTTGGCCTCTCCGGGACACATGCTGGTGTTGAGGGCAGGCTGGGGGCTGGCCGGAACACCGGGGAGGGTGGACGGGGCCGGAACCGAGGTCTGGAAGGGCCCCCGGTACGAGCCCTCGATGCACTGACCTTTGCCCGTGTTAGAGGGGTCGGTGCACCAACCGCAGCCCGGCTGGTCCAGGCACTGACCACATGTTCGGTATCCGGAGCAGTTCTCCGCTGCCGTGGAAACACACACACACACACACACACACACACATACACACACAGACATAGTGCAGTTAGATGAGACAGCAGGTCATTTTGACACCGTGGAGTCTGTTATTACTGCTGCTGAAAGCCGGTTTGTCGTCACCTAAACTAGATACAGATCATACATCCTGTTAATTAGACTGACACCACTTTGACAGCCGCTGCACAGAAATAGGACTATTAGATTTGTGAGTGCTGGATAGAAATACGTCATCTAGATCTGGCTGAGTAGTAAAGACGTGTTTCAGTCAAACAGAAGCATTTACAGCTTCATTTAATTAAAAAATATGACGTGTGGAGAGATTTTATAACCTTGAATATTAAAAATAAACCTGCTCCGTGTGTCAGAAAGGAGGCACTTTCTTCTCAGCAGCTTTTTAAAACCACTAAAGGTTTCCATTATTGTACAACACATGCATGTAGGCACTCAGCCCTATTATTAAATGACTGATGGTTATAGTCAGGGTGTACATATTCCTGGGGGTTGATGTGTAAGGAGGTCCGGGCTTTTATGTGACTTAAATTACTCGTAATTACACTCGCAGCACCTCCACCAGGCCCTACAGTTCATTTACTTCCTTTCTCTGCACCTGCACCGCTCCGTAGATATTTGCCTATACTTTAATTCCTAACTCCCGGCCTCCGGGGGGATTTCTCTCCGCCTATGGCTCGTGCTTAATTGACCTGCCAGGTTAAATAAATGAAAATTGTTCTCTGCTGCACTATAGAACAACAAAGCAGCAGCTTGAGACTGAGTTATCAAAGCAAACCAGATTATTAATCCCTATCACATCCACTGGAGGGGCAGCGGTTTAATGTGCTCCACTTAATGGAGGTTAAAAACAAACATTCAAAGATTTTCAGCTCCACAGAGTCCAAAAAATGTTGTTCTTTTTGATCTCTTTTTGAACATACGCTCGTGTAAATTCATGCTTTTATTTTGAAATTTAGTTTGTCGGTTTTTCCCTGCTTCTGCACGAGCCATTTATTTGCAGTTACATGTTATTTTTGACACTTTCACACATCTTTATGTTGCATTTCTATTGGCGTGCATTAATCTTTACATCTAGATCCACTTTAATTTCCATATTTACCTCGTTTTATGTCACTGTAAAGCTCTTTGAATGCCGCGAGAGCATCGAGAAGTTTGTGCAGATGGGCTCTTCTGACAGCCACGCCGGTAAAGTGATGAGGGGATGATTAGCATATGTTATGCACGTGTTTTCTTTGCAGCCTCAACATGAAATCAGTCCTTTTGAAATGATAAAATCTCCCACTACATATTCCGTGTCGGTCTTTTATGCAAGATCTGAGTGGGATTTTTTTTTTTTTTTTACCCTGCAGCGTCTTCAGCCAATCTAATCTGAGTGTGAAAGTAAAAACGGGATTCTCTAATGAGGTTAATGCGTAAAAATAACTTAAGTCTCAAACACAGAAGTGAAGAGGCTGTCTTACGCGGACAGGTGTTCATGGTGTACCACTCCATACACTGTCCGAAGGGGAAGGAGGCCACGTAGGCGTTGGAGTCCACGCACTGCTTCATGTTGCTGCACCACATACACTCGGAGCTGCTGCTGGTGCACTCGCTGCAGGTGGCTCTCATGGCGCACGGCGTCCGGCACTGCTTGGCGCTGTGATTGGCTAAAAGAGAGACATTATGAAGAAGTTATGTTTAGGGTTAGGAGGCATTCGGAGGGAGTCAGACCTCCTCCGATGAAAAAGGAGGCGATACGAAGATCTGCAAAAGGAAAGGTTACTAAATTGATGTTGGCGCAGTTTTCTGTTGGAGTTTAAACCATCAAACTTCTGCTGTAATCTGAAAATTTCTTATTATTCATGTTTAAGTTGTGAAATGAACCTCAGACTCTCATACAAATGCATCCCAGTCTGTTTTGGACACTGATAATCGCTCTGAAACTATCTGAGAACAGCCGGTAACAATTAAATCTGCAATTAAAGTTGCAATCTAATAAAGTTGGATGAAATACAAGAGATGATGATCTGAGTCTGTCAGTGCAGGTCTTCTCTAAAACCACCTGATGTTTTATTCAAAATGACCAGGACTGACTGTGATGGAAAATTTGGCCTCATCATTTTTTGTCAGTTTACACTAAAACTTAACTGTGGCGGTTATGGCGCCCCCTGAAGCTCAGCCCTAGTCCGTATGTAAACAGGTGATTCAGACCAGCGGCCATGATGTGTGATCAGTCAGAGATTAAAAACTATCAGCTGTGATTTATTTGTTTGTCTTTGTGTCTCGAGGTACGGATGAAGAAAAGCTCGTTTTCTCAGAGCAACATGTAATTAAGCCAAATACTGAGCAGGTGTACGCTGGTCGCTCGCCAACTTGGTTTATAAACAACAATCACCGTAATGTCAGTATTTTTCAAACCTTTTGTTTCTTCTGTTCTCTCCGAACCGCCTATTTCACACATTAGACGACTGATACAGATGTTGTTCCCGCAGGATAATAAGAGGTAAAGCGAACCCACCTGGTCGCTCGCACAGGCTGCCGTTCACCGGGCTGATGCAGGTTTGCGCCTTCAGTCCGCTGGACGCCGGCTCGGCCAGGTAGCCGCAGAAACCGGCGTCGCTCGGCTCGCCGGGGAGCCACTGCAGGGTGGTGTTGGTGAAGGGCGACATGTCCTCCCAGCACCAGTAGGACACGTTGATCTTCCTGAGACCCACCCAGGGCGTCACCGTGGCCTTGTACTGCAAACACAACGACAGTGAGTCAAGGTCGAAACGACGATGATTCAGATTAACTCTTTCCTGTCTGAAAACTAAATCATTTTCCATCTTTAAGGTGATTTTTGAGAACATTTTAGATTTCAATATTTCATCTGTCCTGACATAAACTCCCCGAGTCCGAGACGATATAAAAGCAGCTTTATTTCACTTCTCCTGGGAGGCTCCGTTATCCATCCCATCTCTAATCAATGGCCGTGCTGTTGCAGCAGTAGTAAACAAAGAGAGCTCGATCTCTCGCAGACGTGGGTCGAATTACTGTCCCATCGAGATTTAATTGGATCTTTTTTAGATCGACTGATCCTGTCTGGAAACGGAGCTCCTAAACGGCACAAACGGTGTCGATACGACACCGCGGCGATGACTTGTGAGGCATGTTACAGAGTCCTGCGCCTGTACGGGGTTTTTATTATCGAACAGGACAGATCGAATACCAATGCTACTCCAGAGAAGTGAGGTTTTATTTGTTTTTTTTCACCTTTAAGCACAGAGATCACACAGAACAGGAGCAGAATTAAAGCAACAGGGGAAATCTTAACAGCTTCATTAGTATGGATGGAAACATTTCTCCATCCCTGCCCTGCAGCGTGAGTCAGACCCAAATATTTGACTCTTTTTTAGCTGCAACACTTCATACTCTGTGCAGTGGCCCTGGAGCACTTTGTAGTATCATAAGTGGCTTACATTTATGCATGGGTGGCTTCAGTGAGGGATGGCGGTGTTTGTGCTTGTCGGGTGATCTGTACAGAAACTAAAGCAGCGCTGCAGCTGGAGACGACACCGTGTTTCGTTTAAGCGCAGAGCGGGTCGTTGGAGCGCTTCGCTCGCAGCGCCTCTGACACATTCGGGATTATGTAATCCTCTCCGGTGAACTCGAGTGGAGACGCAAAAGGAAAATATTGAAACAGATTCTGCTGTGATGATTAGGCCGACATCGTGGCTCTTAAAAGAAACGTTTTTCCTCATCAGTTTGAGAGATGTGGATTTTGAAGAAAAGGGACTCACACTTGGTGGTGTGTGAACTCTGCGGCACAGAAGAATGTCATCTGATGAGACTTTTTAGGAGTTTTATGTGCTACAGTGTAGGGCTGAATCAAGCTAGTAAATACTTGATTTAATTCTTGAAGATTAACTGATTATTTTTAGCCATGTAAAGCAACATAGGGGACTTTAATTGTCTTGTCTGAGAGGATGACAAAGCCAGCTACACTTGAGCGTGTAAAAACAGCCTCAACAGCCCCAAACCCTGAATTATTGAGATTAGAGCTGCAGATCCAGCCACTGTGACCAGAATTGCAGGCCTGCAACAATGAACTAGTAAATCTGGTGCTAGTAAGAAAGGCTGACTATTTGACTTCAATGTTGTCCCTATTGTAAGGCTATAACTAACGACTATTTTAATGGTCGACTAGTCACCCACTATTGAAGCGATCAATCGACTAATCGTTTAATACTGTTTTTTTTTCTTGAACTTCCTGTTAGGAACTTTTAACTAGGTTTGAAAAAAATCTCTCCTGCAGCAGCGAATGACCCCGTCTGTGTGAAGATAACCGATTTCTAAATAGTGAAAACTGAGAAAACGGGAGGTGATATTGTTTTGTAGGACGGTAGTGGAAAGTCCCGCCTCCTTCGCCTCTGATTGGCTAGAAAAGCTGGAAACATCATCACACGCTCAAGCCAAACGCGGGCTGTCGGCTCTGTACATCGAACAGAACATTACAGAACAATATTGCACTTCTGAATCGCCTAACCATAACCTGACAGACGATGACGTTTCACAGCCAAAAGGAATAACCAATCGGAGCTCATCACTTCTAGCCAATCGGAGGCGAAGGCATCCTGCAAAAAAAAAAAAAAAAACTCACCGCCGACGCTGCCATGTTTGAATACCCTACCGCTCTGCAGAGACGCTGTTGCACATGTGTGACTCTACGCAGGGATCCTACTGAAGTAAGATGCCTCACTCCACTGAAAAAACACGTCTGGTGATAACAGTCGACGATGGAATTCATTGTCAACTTTTTTCATTGTCGATTTTTGTCAACAACTTTTACCTTATTGGTAAAAGGATCTGAAAATTTGACTGTCAAAAGTTTGCCATCTTTTGACCTTTTATACAAACGGAGATAGGACCGACACAGGGGCGTGTCCAGACTTTTCTGACCAGGGTGACCCAACTGTAGCAGTAACAGCTGGGGTGGCCTGGGTGAGTTTACATTTACTTTAACATGTACTGATAGTCTGATGGGTTTACAGCTTATCATAATATAGGATTTTGTGGTAGCCAATCAGATTTCACCCCTCTGAACACGCCCACTCAGTCCACAGCAGAATCATAAAAGCATCTGAGGACAGGTAGTGAGGGAACACCCGGGTAAGACTTGGATCTCTGCTCTGGTTCGCTCCAGAAACACAGCTCCAGGAAGTTTTTACTGCGATCGATTCAGCCGAGAGGGAATAAAACTACAATTTTCATGGTGCTTTTCAAACCCTCTGATTTACTCCAGGCTTAATTTAGACCTTCTGAGCCAATGTTCACATTCCCTTCAGGCTGCAGGCAAAGATAACCCTGTATTGGACTTCTTGATCATTAACATCACAACCGTGAGGGAGGCACGCTAGATCAAAGTCTGCGCAGAAAACGCCGCTCTTGCAGATCTTAGTCTGTGTTTCTGTATTCTGTGTGAGAAATTTCCGCGTCTAAACTTAATGCAAAGATTAAAGCCAACACGGTACATCCCTCCCTCATCATCCTCACATCCATCTGTATATATGTGACCTGCATCTGATGATATAAACAGCAGCGTGTGATGGCTAGTCGATCGTTGGGATAGATTTCCGCCTATGTGCTCTGACGGAGCGAGTAAGAGGTGTCTGAGCTCTCAGGAAAGATTTGTTTCACGCTCGCTGATCCAAAAATCACACACAAAAGAGAGCGACTCCCCACAAACTCACCTTCAGACGGAGCAGACTCAACTTCAAAAAGACGCCGGCTGACATTATGACAAGAGCAAACGCCAAAAAAAGTTTCATTTTGAACATGAATAAGAGATTACGTAAGAAATAAACATGTTTGTGGTGCACTTTGAGTCTTTTCTTTTTGTTTCATCTGCGCCCACGCCGCTCTGCTTCGGTACGATAACCCTCTCCTGCCCACTTACCACCACGCTCATAATCTGCAGCTCCTTCAGGACAAAGTCCACCTTCTTCTGCGTGGTCAGGGAGGCCAGGACGGCGTTGTGGCTCCTGCAGGCCAGCTTGGCGTTATCGTACGAGTCCTTCGCGGTGATGAACTTCAGACAGGAGTTTCCAACCAGATGCCAGCTTTCACCACAAACGTTGTCTAGAAATATAGAGAAGAACAGACACTAGACTGATCAGCAGGTGGACAGGAAGTCATTTTAAAGTTATTCTTCTCTTTTATTATCATTCAGTCATTATTACCTCTTTATTATCTTGTCATTTGAAGAGGTGGAATTAAACTTATATTGAATATTAATGCTAAAAAAAACCTACCAATCAGAATCTGCTTCGTCATGGGTGATTTTTGTTCGATTTCCAAATTTTTCAGGTCCAAAAAATCTCACTATAGTTCATAATTTGTCACTTTGGATAGAAGTACACTGGCTAACTCCATGAAGAGGAGTTTTTAGTGTGGCAACAGTGGAAGAGGCTACCAAAGAGCTCGCCAATTGGAAGGGTCAAACATCTGGATTTGAAGATGCATCACCTTGTGACCCGTAATTTAAAACAGGAAGTATTATTCACCACTTTCCGCTGATTAGAGAGGCGTCCTCTAGTAGCCTCTTCCACTGTTGCCATGCTACAACTCATCACCATTGAATCAGCTGTTTTTTCTCATAGACTGTATATACTATGGACAACTTGGTTCCGCCTCCCACCTGTATACGGATTTGAAGCCAAAAAGCTCTCGGTAATTCTGGGATTTTTCTTCATTTTCAGCGCTGTGCAGTAGCGTTGTGCGCATTCGGCGAGAGAGTTGCTGTGATGAGCTATGCAATCCCTGAACGCCCATAGGCTGTATCAAGTGTCAATCATAGAAAACATGAACCCCTAACAACTTTTAAAAACGGAGCTGTACAGAAAAAAGAGGACTTGAGCAAAAACCAGTCTGACAGTAACTACATGTCAACATCGTAACCAGGGGGGAGAAACATTTATGTTCTATGTAATACATTTCTAAAGTTTGTCCACAGCTCCATAGGGATTGCTGGAGGAGGCGGGATTTATGACCTATACTGCAGACCATCACCAGAGGGTGCCAATCTATATACAGTTTATGTTTTTTCTCTACTAAAAAGAGCAAATTATGAACTAAGGCAAAATATTTCAGACCCTGAAACGACCTGAAAAGATTGGAAACTGAACAACAAAGAAATCCCGAGCGATGCGGATCAGAGAAGTCTGTTCGATGGGTTTGAGTGAATTTCGAGATTCAACGGTTGGTAAGGTCACAAACTGAGTGTGCAAAAGTTCAACTCGTCCCTCTTTCAGCACGTGTGATCCAAGTTTGTGGGTGTTATAACTCATCCTGTAAATGTGCAGCTTTTATGACGATCATGTTTTTTAAATCCTGCAGTTACCTGGTAGTGAGATGCACTCCTGGTTTCTGGGTTCCCACTGACAGTTCTGGTCCACGGCGCAGCTTTTGCAGCTAGTTTTCTTATTGCACACGGATGACGGGTTGTCCTTGGGGCAAACTTCATACTCTGCGATGGCACCCTGGGAAAAGAAAGCAGAAAATAGACACACTCAAAAAAAAAAACCTTCTTGCTCCATGAAGAAGAACCAAATTCAAAGTTATAATGAGCAGAAAAACTCAAAAAGGAGATGCAGGTGTTTGTAGATTTGGGATATTAAATAACTGAAGATGCTAGAGGAGGACTGTCACAACACATCGAAATGAGCAGTGATTTAATCACAGACAGACAAATCCGATTTAAAGTTGGACGAGAAGCAAGGAGAAACTTGCTCCATCAGAAGTTTATTTAATCATTACTCAAATTTGACACGTTAGAGTTTTATGAGCTTAATCCAAACTCTTGGAGGACTTTACAGCCATTAAAGATGTAACCAAAGTTAGCAGAGTCTGACTACGATCGGCTGCTGCAACCAATCTTCATTTATATGTCATGATGAGCCCTGTACTCCCAGATCCTCCTCTTCCTGATAATAATTAGAGGTCTGAATGTGATGAAAGTGAGCGCACACATGAGTGAATTCAGGACTAATGCTGCGTAAACTGAGAGTTGTGGACACAGCTGTGGTGTATCCGCAGGGGTCAGCTTTCCTCACCGTGGCGGACGTGCAGTTGCTTCCCAGGGACACACACTGTCCCGTGCACCACTGGCAGCCGTTGGTGTTCGCCGTGCAGCTGTAGCAGTCTGTGTACTGGTCACACCTCTCATTATCGGCATCTGCAACGTTGGGAAGATTGTTAATTCTCCTGGACTGAAAAAGCAAAGGCAGAGCGGTTTTGAAGGCGCGAGGCTCTTCTGTATTCTCTCTATTCTCACACTGCGGTCTCTCCGAGTCTGACTCCGCTGCGAGCTCACTTAACAATTCTTGGACATTCAGTATCTTCTGGGGAATCTGGGACGGACGAACAGCCTCCCTGTTATTAAACGCGCCTGAAAGAAAATTCATCTGCAAACATTTCTGCAGACGCTGGGAAAAGCAGGGCGAGCTTGTCGGGGAGATTCAGGAATTTTCAGCAAACAAACAGGAGAGAAGATGAGGAGAGACCCGGCTGAACCGTCCCTGATGAATACTGGGACGCAGAGAAGACACCAAAACTGGGACACACTGTCATTTTGAAGTGTGTTTGTAGGACAAGTCAACACTTGGGGGAACGCGCGCACACACACACACGCGCTCACACGGGTTTATTATCATTTAAAGGCTTTTAAAGTTAGTTCGGATTCATTCGTGACGTCAGCTCTGCACTATTTTTAACAGCCTGATCGCCCACATTTACAGACAGAGCAGCTGTTTTTGATTAGTTGTTAATAAAAGGTTATAAGTCAGAAATATGTAAGGCTACGGACCGTAAAGCAGGATGATACCTCCACCACCATCACCCCTCCTCCACCTGAAAATTCACTCGATGACGTTTCACTCAGATACTGTAAAATCTCAATCTTGTCTTCATCATGATCCCCATTTCTCTGACCCAAACTTGTAGACTGTATGAGAATTACAGTAACAGACACAGAGCGTTCCGTTACCATGGAAACTGAGATGTTAGGCTGCAGTATAAAGTCACTGCATCCTTCTTAGACAGTTAGATAGCACTGATTTTCTAAAAGGGGGAATATTTCAACCAAGCTCTGGACCACAGTGAGTGTTTTATTAGATAGCTATACAGTCACGCTCATGTTTTGGCCACGCCCCCTTTTGAATGAAAGCAGTAAACAGGGTTCAAAGATCAGGGGCAAACAATCATTAAGGCGTTTGTTTTTCTAAAGGTCCCCGATTTCCATTTACTGCCTGTCAATTTAGATTTTGTCACAGAAAAGGGGGCGTGGCTTCAACTTAAGGTCAGATTACCCAGATGGATAGTTTTTATTTATACAGTTTCATGCTTTCAACTGTATACACAGCCTGCTAGTCAACACTTATGATTAATACGGCTCATTGCTGCAGATTTCATGGTCTTTGTGGACGGAAACTCCGAGCTGTCAGTCGGACACATAAACCAAAACGCCGTACTTGGAAAGTCGAGGCGAATTTAGCGACCCTGAGATTAAAATCTAAGATGGGTGTCGTCTGCATCACCCCAAAAACAGCGCTCTTATGGTGTTACTTCACACTTGTGTCTGACAGTACATGCATGCTTTCTCTACAGCTCTATAGACACAGTTTATCGTTCTACTCAGGATTTAACAGCCAACTCTTACAGCACAGGGCTGCACTCTTTACAGCAGTGGTTCTCAACCGGTGGGTCCCGACCCAAAAGTGGGTCAAGGACACTTTCTGGATGGGCCGCCAACAGCTGGTCAATAAAGTAAATATTTAATGTGCATCTGATGTTTGACATGTCTTTTATTTTGAAAAATAGCTTATTTTGAAAGGCACACATCATGTTGTGGCCTAAATTTAGTAAAAATATGTGTTTTTTGAGTCTTCAAAGGTGTTTTATATAAAAAAACACAGTATAAACAGTAGAAATTTGGTTTGAACACTAATTAAAGTGGGTCATGACTAAAGGACCATGGGAAACTGTGGGTCCAAGAGTGAGATCTGTTGAGAACCACTGCTTTAGAGTAACATACACACATAAACCCGGCTCTCTATGACCTTATCTCCTTCGCCACTCTCTTGTCACCTGCAAGTATGCGTCACTTACATGATCGAGTGTTACAGGACGCCGGTATCTGCTGCTCGTTCGTCCCGTTATTGTTGCTCTGCCAGGGCAGGCAGATCCCCTGGTTGTTGTTCCAGATGCAGTCGATCCCCGGCCAGGCCTGGTTGCAGGAAGCCTGGTTGGAGAAAGCCGAGCAGCTGGGCGAGGTGTACATGAGGACGTCGCTGAGCAGCAGGCTGTTGAAGCCGCCAAACACGTACATCACACTGCAGAGGAGGAGAGGAAAGACGATGTAAGAGGACTACATGAGACGAAAGAGAGGAAGGATTCAGGAGGTAAGGAGGTAAGGAGGGATGATTTCTGCGCCACAATCCTCACAAGTTTCGACCTTTTGTGCGCAGAGAGAGCCAAAGGAGCTTAGTCCGAGGGCTCTTCTTCTTCTTCTCCCCGGGTTTCAACCCACCTCAGAGTCGGGTAAATCTTCAACGAGCCCTCTCTCCCTGTGAGGACAGACCTGACAGGCCCCCCTGCTGAGAGTGTGTGGGTTCGGCTGACGGTTTTAGGGCATTACTGAACATCTTTCTCCTCTGGCCTCTCTTCAGCTGCTGGGATTACTCTGTGTGTGTGTACGTGTGTATTAGTGTGTGTGTGTGTGTGTGTGGCAGAGTCGAGGCAGGGTGGATGGGTAATATGCAGCAGTCTGATCATGAGACCCCTCGGATCATAAAGGGCAGACTTTACACCTTTTACTCAGGAGCTCTGGGTTAGAGGATGAGAACAGGAAGCTGAAAAAAACGTTTGTGTTTTTTCTAAAAGAGTTTGAAATGAATTATAGAGCTATAGATATAGATTGTAGAATTTAATCTGTTGTTTTTGATACTTTTTGTCATCTAGATTATCATTAATCTCAGTAAAATTAAAGCTCCTGTTTGTGTTATCATCAAAACTAAGATTTTATCCCCCATGTTGACATAAGCTACTTTAAAAGATCATCTCTAAATTCGTGTTCGTGTTTTCTGATACGACCTAAAGTGAGGATGATACATTGATGACGCTAGGTTGGAATTTCTCAACTGGTCCGGTTCGTGTTTACAAAGGCCAAACTCAAACGGTCCAAACATTGTCACGTGGCAGCAAAAGTTGTTCGGTGATTGCTTATACAGTTCAGACCGGTAGACGACAAATCTCTCGCAATTTTTACTGAACATCATGGAGCATCGTCTGCTCATTTTTATGTTGGTGTTTATCCAGACCGCATATCAGCAGACACATATGAACGGCTGGGAAGAATGCGGCAATCAAATTATGTATTACTACACGCACGTTGCAGGAGACGCTCTGCAATCCGATGGTCATATCACAGAAGACGACGGGCAACAATGAGAGCAAACCTCCATGTTTTTTCAGATGGGGTTCACACCAGAAGTAAACCGCTCTAGATTTCACTTGATAGCGGTCCAAGAACATCCCTATCAGGCAGACCCGAGAGCGGTTGACTGGTCCGCACCAGAGTTCAAGGCCAGTGTTCACACCAACCAAAACAAACCGCACCAAGGAGGAAAACGCTCCAGGATTCAGTTCAACTCGACTAAACACAGCTGGTGTGAACGCGACCCGAGACTCTCTAAGTCTTGTCTTTATAATTTACCTCAGATCATGAACTAATTTAGGTTACAGCTCTTTGCTTTTACTCATCTCTCCCAAAATGATTCATTAAACTGTTACAAATCTCTGAACTAGACTTGATGACCCTGTGGAGTTAAAAATGGTCTCACACGGGGGCGCTAGAGAGCTGGAGATGTAGCAGGTTGTGCTTTTTATCAGCTCCTCCACTCTAACTTGAATTGAGTATTTAACACTCCTTTTTTGCACCCAAGTCTCACTCAGACCTCACCAACAATTCCCCAACCGAGGACGCTAACACTACGTCATCTGGCTCAACCAGCTTCGAGCACGCCCAGGAAGATGCGCCAGAGGAGGATGCCACCCGTCGCCCATCCTGGAGGCCATTAATTAAACGGAAAAGGGTCTCACGCTGTAGGATAAATGTGTAGGTCAGTATATGGAGTTACTGGAGAGACATTTTAAAGGAGAAAGGAGACGTCTCTCTACTTCAGACTCTGAGGACTGGACTTGAAGGCTACCTGCCGGGTTTTGTGGTCTTGAGTGTAAAACAAACCCTCATGAAGCTGCTGCAGCCTGAAAGCCGTCTGAGAGGCTTCGAGTGAGGAGGCGGTGATTCTCCGATGGCGCTCAGTGCTGCAGTGGTCGCCACAACCCTCCCCTCCAACAGTTCTGTCTTTTTCGGCGTCTTATCATCAGTCCTGCCCCAGTTTGTGAAATCATTGAGCTGAAATGAATAAATCTGCTGCAGCCTGACCTTGACAGTGAGCCGCCTTTAAAAAAATCAATCCTAAAGGAGGTCACGGAGGGCGATCTCCTGCAGTTTGGTTGACTTCTTCATTTCCCCTCGACTCCGTTTATCTTGTGCGTTTGTCTTCTCGCTGAACTATTTTCCTGCCAAAGACCTTTAAAAAGAAATCTGAGCGCCGCTTTAATTTCAGCCCTGAACTCTGCGATTGTGTTGATCAATGAACTTGTGAATGCATGAACAAACCTCTAATTGCTCCAGAGGAACAGGAGTCATCAGCGAGGATTGACTCGAGCGGGGCTGGTGACTCATGTTAATATTTGACGCGCTCGCTCCGACAGGATGTAGAATTTAATATGGAGCGCGGCGTCTTGCTCCGCCGGCGGTGCAGATAATACGTACAGATGAGTCACTCCTGATCGCTACGCCTTCCTCATCATGATCTATTCATGCTGAAGGCTAATGATGAAATGTCATAAAAGGGTTTTAACAGGCGACTCCTTTTTGGCATTTGATGATGTTGCAGAAATTGTGCAGCTTCGGTTTGACCTCCTCCGTGCGCACGCTCATAAATTTTAGTCTAAGTTGAGTCAAACGAATAAAAAAAGCTCCTAATTTTTGAAAGTGAATTTTTTGGGGAAGGCTCTCTGCAATTTGCACACTCAGAGTTTGAGGAGGACTCTTAAATCAGCGAATATTTTACTCAATTTAGTGTTAAAAGGAGAGCAAACATTTCCTCTGAGCTTTCAGATTTTTTTTTTAACCATCCTGAAAATGCAGAAAATTAACAATCGCAGAACTGGTGAAGATTTATTTTCAGGCTTTTTTGATTTTATTCTGAGAGGACAGGGAAGTGTTTTCTTCTCTTAGACGAGCTGGAAAGTCAGGATTTGAAGAATTACCCCCAATTTCCACCGCATCCAAAACGGAATGGCGATGATTTTCCACCAAATCGCGAGAACTCACAAGAACTTACATGCAACCACGCAATAACGAGTTGTCTCTATAAAGACAGTCCAGTAACCAATCTACTTCTAGACTTCTAGAATCAGCGTCTCCTCATCCATGTTGTTTACTGGCTGAAATGAAGTCTGAAAACCTTTCACTTGTTCGTCCTCGCCCATTTGCATTGCATGAAATACGATCCACCTGAAACATGTCGAGTTTTATTTTGAAAAGAAGCCGGATGTTTTATTTTATGTCTGTGCCCGACTTCCTTTCCAGCTCGGGTTAATCTGTGCTGAATTTATCCAGCATGCTGCGGCGTCCGGAAAAAATAGAAATTTGGTGATCGGCTACGAAGCTCGCCAAAAAGAAGCCGGTGGAATTTGACAAATTAACTTGAATGGAAGCTATCAGCGACGATTGGCGCATACAGCCTTTTCGCCGCTTTTCTGGATTCGGTGAAAATTGGGGGTCAGCCGCTTTGAAACCTCCCCACTTTGTCTTCATTTCTGTACAATAGACGACCGTCCATGTAAAGGATGAAACTCCGACTAAATGGAGTCAATATATTCTTGCTAAAGATCTGGTCGTATCCCACACTTACATTCACCTTTCTTTTCAATGAGCACACCGAGTGACCGCTAATGGTTTCCTCGAGAGAAAGAAGCGAGGGCGGCGAATCCTGAGCGGCGTGAAAAGAAGAAGTGACTCAGTTTGCCTTCTTGACCCGTCTCTGACTTACATCATCTCCAGTTTGAAAAGAGACATTTATCTGAGCGCCAGTGGCCCTGATGTTTTTGTGTTGACGCCTCTTTGAACAAAGTGATATAGACTGAAAGGTTCTGACCTACAAAACATCAGAGATCCTTCATCTTTAGGTTCTTCCTGTATGAAAAATATACGATCCGTTTCTTGGTTTTGTGGTTTTTCCTGCAAGAAGAGGCTCGAATTTAACCGATAATTTTGACATATTCTCCTCTTTCTTTACATCTAGATTCTGCATCTGCACAAAGATCCACAGACGGTAATTTCCCTTCATGTGAAAGTTTCTGAAAAGGTCGTCCTGGGTGTTCATTTCTGTCAGATGCGGACAAATATAGAACATGTTTGCCAGCATAAATTATTCAATTCTAACATGCTTTTAAATGCCATGAGAGCATAATTAAACATGTGTGGCGCTCAGCGGGGGAAAAAAAGCTGTCACTGCGGTTTACATGCATCAGAGGAACAAGGTTACCCTGAGAAATCAGGTCTACGCCGAGTCTCCGAGCGTGTTCCTACAGCCTGCAGCCATTTTTACTCTGAGTGGTGTCGTCTTTCTTTGCGGAGTTAAAGATTGATACCGCGTAGAACAAATCTGATGGCGAATAAAGTCACTCTTTTGAAAGATATTCCTTCATTTGAGGTTTGGATGGCGCTGATGGAGAGTATTCACATCTCCCTGTGTTCGCCGCGGTTCAGACTCGGCGACTGCGAAGGCCGCGGCGTGTGATTCATATAATCTTCAAACCCATCACGCTGTCGAGTGACCCGCTGTGCCCCGTCTGCAAGCATCTGCACATTATATCTACTCATATATTCACATTTTCCCTTGAATCCGTCACCTCTTTTTGATACAGACTGATCTCCGTCTGTTTTTCTCTTTTTTCATGTGAGTGTTTGGACTGATTGTTGTCAGAGAGTTCAGAGACCGTCCGTACTTTACACAGATCCAAACTAAACTCCTGCTCGGCTCTACAGGCGACTAACAAAGTCCTCAGGTTAGAAAAGACGACAAATCTCCAAAGCATTATTAATTTGTTCAAATCAGGCCTGTTGGATACTGGATAATGGATATTGATAATGCATTAAAAACAACCATGCTGTAAAATCCTGTGAGGAATCGATCCATAACAGGAAGTGGTTCTGGGGAGTTGAAGAAGAAGCAGCTGCTATAGCAACCCTCCAAAACAACGTAAAACACTTCTAAAACTGATATTTTAATATTTACTTTCTAACTCTTCTCTTGGCTGTTTTCACTCAGTTCCATGACTATCTATCAGAAGTGCACAGTTTTCAAAATAAAAGCATGAAAAAATAATATCTTCATACAATAATAGAAATAATGCTACCTGAACAAACAACTAGAATGTCAAAATAAAAGCGTCGCAAACCTTTTTTTCTTTTTTTAAGCCATCTTTTCTCTTTATAAGGATCTCTTACTTACCACCTATCCAAAGTGGTGTAGTTTGTTTCAAAATAAAAGCACAAGAAAATATTCATGTTTGCTAGTTTGCTGTAGCAGCCCTCCAAAAAAACATAAGAACTTCTTAGCTGTTTTTACTCAGTTCCATGACTATCTTTTAGAGGAAGTGCACAGTATTTACAAAATAAAAGCACGAAAAAATAATATCTTTCAATACTGGACAAAATGCCACCTGGACACGCGACTGCTTAAAAATGTCAAAATAAAAGCATTAAAACTGTTTTTTTTAACAATCTTTTCTCTTTATAACGTTCTGTAAGTTACGATCTATTAGAAGCGGTGTGGTTTATTTCAAAATAAAGGTACTATGAAATATTAATGTTTGGATATAAAGCTACCTGAACACACAACTGCTAAAATGTCAAAATAAAAGCATCAAAACTTTTTTTTTGAAGCAATCTTTTCTCTGTACAAGGTTCTCTTACTAACAATCTTTCCGAAGTGGTGTAGTTTATTTCAAAATAAAAGCACTTAAAATAATCATGTTTGGATATAGAGCTACCTGAACACAAGACTTCTAAAATTTCAATATAAAGGCACTGCAAACAATTTTGAAAATCATTGACTTCTCATCTTCTTTTGATATTAATACTTAAGATGGTTCAGAAAAGATGCACTTTATTTTCAAAATAAAAGCACAGGATGTTTGCACTGTCAAGGACCTAACTCAACGTGAGCATGAGACGGTTAAAATGTAAAAATAAGAGCACCAGAAACAGTTGATTTTTCTTGATTTTTTTGGCTTTACACACTTTGTATTTTGATATCTGCTTCGGCTCTTTTAAGAGTCTGGCAATTTATTTCTTGACGATGCATTTTTGTTATCTGCACATGCATGAAAGCAGCAGCACAAACACGGCAGAGGGAGGTGGTTGGACCTTGTTAGTGAAGAATTTCTCGCCCTAATCGTCAGAGAGATATCTAAGGAAATTGCTTTTATACTTTGTGTTTATGTCATTTTTCCACTATCGCATCCTTAAAGCCTCTCTGAGTCTGCCTTAAGTGAAGTGTCGTGTGAATGATCACCTGTCACTGAAGACCGCCGAGTGCCCAAAGCGGTTGACGTCATGGTAGAGGTCCGGTCGAGGCAGCACGGTCCACTCGTCACACGCTGCAAAGAGAAGAAGACACCCAGAGGTCACGCTGCTGACCCCACATATTAAATCACACATGTCTTCAGCGGGTGCAGATTCAGCTGACATGCCACGGGTGGTTAGCGAGACCTTTGACAGCTCATAACCTCGTGTCAATCAATGAGACGGTCAGCTGTGTCCTTGACCGAGGCGCTGGGAGCCTGACGAATATGGGAGAGACAATCAAATGTACCCAGACATGGCTGTCCCTGCAACCCTTTTAGTCCCCTGACCCCTTAAAATAAAGTCACAAGGTCTCCATGTGGACACAATGTGCATCATAAACTTGTCTGGCAAAGACAAAGAGAGGTTTCTTCTTCTTCTTCGCCTTGTGCTTTAAAACAATTGCAATGAGGGGTCTGCAAGCTGAGCTGCACAAACTGATGTTAGCAGAGATTTTAGGATTCGTCCAGGAAATCAAGAAAATAAAAGCCTGTTAAAAGAGCCGAGTTAAAAGAGCCGAGCTGCCACAAGCTCGACTCTCTTCTATTATTCAGATGTCCCCTGACGTTATTCATCCATGTCGTTACATAATCATGTCAACTAATTTGTGATTGGCTTTAACATGTTTTCCTGCCCCTGACATAAAAACAATCCCAGCTCAGTGAAAACCTTCCTGGATTGTCTCGAGGACATCAAAAGCCTGGGTGTCCTATTTTCTGTTAAATTTCCATCAAAGTGAGACTGAAACCAAAGAGTCTACAGAGCTGCCTGTGATGTTTCTTTGATGGATCTGGGCTTTTCTGCGAATACACGTCAAACCCCTCGATCACCAGCCTGAGGTTAATGATGTTAAGTTAGATCCATCTGGAAAGTTAAATCTGTGTACGCTTATTTACTTTATCAAAATACACTGGAGATGAGTTTAAAGCTCCTGTGAGGGTTTTTTTTTTCATTCATTAAACAGACTAAAATTTATCAAGATATTTTTGCATGCTTTACAAAAGCAAATCAAACCATCAATGACAAGATTTATGTTTTTTATACTGTGATTTTTAATGCCTGAAACCAGTGTGAGGGGGTAGGTGTCAGCCAAGGTTTGACTGTCAACAGTCAGCAGGGTCAGATTTGTTTGGCTGAGGATCCTATCTAAGCACGTAGTTCTTCAAAGTTCCTCACAGGAGCTTTAAATAAACTCTGAAGCCATCCCTGCACCTGCTGGGTAATCTGAGGTAGGGCTGGGCGATACGGCCTCAAATCAATATCACGATATATTGATCATTTCACCTCGATAACGATAAATGGACGATAACTACTCCACAAGCTGCTCACCCCCTCCCACATTAACTTTGTCTATTTCAGCTGCTACAACTTTTGAACCGTCCTCCATCTCCTCACCTGTCTTTACCTCTTTGTTACAGACTGGATGGGGTGGAGTCACGTCTCTGACGTAGGACAGTGTCTCTAAGGGACATGAGACCATAGCCTACCTACACACATCCAAAACCAACTTTGATTTATTTATTAATTTGACACAGAATTTACTGACATAGGCAAAATGACGTTGGTTATTGTTGTAAATTTCTGTATCAGTAAATTTTCGGTTTATGGCCCAGCCTTAATCTGAGGCGTTAGTGTTTAACATTATGCAGAAATGAGGTGCAAAACTTAACTTTATAGGAGTTACTTGTGCATTATGGACCTAATTATCCAATTGCTCTGCAGGTGGAGGAGCATGCATGCATGTTGTTTATACAAATGATGCAAAAACAGATGAGGTGAATTCTCCTCGTCTGCAGAGAACCGTTAGCCTCACTAACCTGCTGGTTCTTCACACAGCTTCTCATTAAAGGGGCAGAACTATCCTGCATCCATACAACTCAAACAACCTTACTTTTAAAATACTGAAATGTCCCTTTAATGGTAGGATTTAGTCGTTAAATTGTCTGTGACGGGGCAGTTTTTGTGCAACAATGTCACATGTAACAACACTCGGCTCGGCCTCAACCGAGACCTCCAGCAGCCTTGACCTCTAAATCATACATGAACGCTTCCTGGCTGCAGGAGTGAAAGAACGCCGTGATGGATTCCTCTATTGTTGTTTTCAAATGAAGCAGCAGCAGCAGCAGCATCAGCGGTGGTGTTTGACGGAGTACAGCCCGTCACACGTCTGCACAAACAAAGAAGCAAACAAAAAGAGCCGCCATGTGAGCCTGAAAGTCGAAGCTGCTGGAGCACGCCACACTGACTGCAGTACATCACCTTCACTCAGCACAATGCAGTGCAAGTCATCATGCGCTCCCAGAGGAGAGGGTGACATATGAGAGAGGCGAACGCATCCACGGGTAGACACTGCCCTCTGGTGGCGAGCGCTGAGGCTGCAGCCGCTGTGGTGCATTGCTGCTCAAAGTGAGGATTCATGGTGACACTGTACACCGGTGTCAGGACAGCGGACAGCCTTTAAATTCAGCTCTCTAATTGAGTTCAGCTTGTTAAGGGGGGCGATTAGTCCACAAGAGGAGCTCATCTCAGCTGTAATTACCAGACAATTACAAAGCCGCCGCTGCTGCCGACGGCGACCCTGCAGCTGGCCGGGTGTAGTGGTGGGTGGGGTGTGAGGAAAAACAGTCCACTAGCCTTTTTTTCTGTCTAATTACAAACTCACACAGAGGACGATGAGTGGCGGGGAGGAGAGAGAGAGAGAGAGAGGTCGCAGAGACGGCGTGAAGTTTTTAATTTCTAAAGTTTGACTCAAAAGCAAACTCTCGGGGGAAATTATGAAAACAATATGTTTCCAGCTGTGACCAGATGAGTCTCTTCTCATTATGCCAATCAAGAGAGCGAACGCATGTGGTACCTTCGATATATAAACAAGAGGCTGCGCTCTAAATCTAATTAAAGCGGCGCTTCTGCATGTTCTGCTGCAGCCGCCAACATCCACCACTCCCATGAAACAATGGCTTCTGTTTCCAGCTGCACGCTGGAGGAGAGGGGGACGCTCTCGCCCCCTCTCCTGCAGGAGTAATTCCTCCACCCGTCAATCATCCTGGTAATGACACAGAAAAACTGAATGTCCTGAGGTGGATTCGCGGCCTGCGGGGAATTCTTCCTCCCGCCCTCACAGACCGAATCCTCCCATTAATGAGCGGTTTATGGCGGCGCTGCAGAAAGAGGGGCCGACTCAATTTACAGCAGTGTTTGAAGGTGGCTTACATAATGAGGGTGCGAGTTTGGGCTCTAACAAAGCAGTGTGAACCCCCTTAAGGACAGATTACAGGATTTTTAGATGATAACACAGAGGATATAGAAAAACAATCGGGGCTGCTTTTGTGAGTCCACCGAACACGCTGTGAACGGAGCCCTGAGGTACCAAGAGGCTGGGTTCAAAGTGAGCAAATAGATGTTTAAACGTCGAGAAGATGATTTTCAAAACGAGTGTATGGTCTAATTCACTCGTTTGACGTCCTCCTAAATCCAGCACAGTGTTCATTTTTTAAACTATGATCTTATTAGGGCTGAAACGATTACTCGAGTAACTCGAGTAACTCGATTAATAAAATTCCTCGAGGCAAATTATATGCCTCGAGGAATCGTTTAAATCCGGAACCATGTGCAGCGCACGGTGTTTGACACGGACGGTTATTTCTGTTGCGCAGAAGCGTGCTCTTTCCGCTCCTTCCGCTGCCGCGCGTTTGGTTCAATCATGGAGGGAAACGAGGACAGACAGAAGCTGTGTCCGAAATGACATACTGCCTGCTATCTACTTACCTACTTAAGCAGTAGCTACTGCCTACTGACTACTCAAAGATGATTTGAGTATGCCGCGGCTGCCCGAGCGTTTACACACATACATACTAAATACCCCAGAATGCATTTCGTGCCGGCCGGACGCAGCGCCGGGAAAATTTAAATAGTCCTACCACAAGCTACATAGAACGACTGCATACCGGACAAATTATATAAATTCATTCAATAATAATATTTTTTCTAGCGAGAAAGTAAGTGTTTACATCACGATTACGAGCCCAGTTGTTTGAAATAGTGGCTGTTTGTAAATTTGTCTCGGCGTTTTCGGAGACCGAAGCGTCCACTTGGTCGGTGTTTGCGTCTATTTACCGTAAACACCGGGCAGCAGCAGCTCCCCCTTCACGTTTCCAAATTATTGCGAAGTGTTTTCATAATCAACATCTACACGACACAAACCGGGCGGCAGTGGATGAAAAAAATCACACAAACATCCGTGTATCCATGGTGATAATGCTATACACCACCTGCTAGGCGTGTGATGAGCAGCAGAGGGCTGCAAAATGACCAACACACAACAACATGTAAATAAAAATGTAACACTTTTATATATTGAATAAATGTACATTTGCTTGTCAAATTATGTTAGTATCCAAGAATTATATTATTTCAGCCTATTAATTAAACAAGTAAAATTAGATCCAAAGCCTGGAAATAGTTGTGACTGGTTTAGTGAAAACTGCAAAGATCATTACCATAGCAATTAAAAGACCATCTGCAGACCTTGCCTTCTGTAGTTTCATGTGAACTACATGGTAAAATGTAAAACTTTTGGTTCCTGATTTATGCAGTAAAAATATTCATTTGAAAGACCTGGCCTATTTCAGTTTTGTGTGTTACTGATGGTTTTTAATGAGGCAAACGTGATTCAATGCAAAGTATTACAGTGAGAGCAAAACATTTCTTATCCGATTACTCGATTAATCGACAGATTAATCGATAGAGTACTCGATTACTAAAATAATCGATAGCTGCAGCCCTAGATCTTATAGAGCAAAAATAGAGGATTTGAGTGTTTGATTGATTCACTATTTAACGTCTGTGTTCGATTTACTCGTTAGTAAAAGAAGTGTCTTTTTCATAATGTTGGGTACGGTGGCCCTGAGCTGCAAAACACAACAGCAAATCAGAAAACACAACAACATTAACCATTGTGTTTTCTGATTTGCTATTGTGTTTTGCACCTCAGGGTCACCGTAGTTGGGTGTAATTATTCACTGGGAGGTTAACATGCTGGAATAATCTGCGGCTGCTCTGACCAGCTCTTTGAAAGGACAAACTTCTTAAAAGGACATCTTCACCTGCACTTTGTCAAACTTTACTGATCTAATTTGAGGTCCAAACATACCGTTAATCCTCATAATTTATGTTTTTGGATAAACGGATACAGGTTTTACTCGATGACAAGAACTTTGTAGTATTGCAACAGGGGAAGAGGCCTCCAGAGCGCGTTTTTTTATTAAACAGGAGCTGAAATGAGACACTCATCTGCTATAAACAGATACTTAACAAACAATATGGTCTTGAAATCTGCATTATTTCCTCATTTTAAACTAATAATCAATATTTTTATTCATGTTTGATTAGAAGTGCCAACAGTGTAGAAACTAAAAGGGGAGGATGCGGCAGTTTCCAAACTAGCCCGGTGTTCTGGTTCAATGTGTGACCCTGTAAACTGGTGACTTTCAGTTGACTCATTTTAGCGCACACGAGTTTAGACTGAAACACCTAAAAAATAAACAAAAACAGACGCATTTTAGCTTTATTCATGTTTCCGCACCTCTCAGTCCTCTGAAGTCTCAATCTTTTGTGCGTCCAGAAAAGAGAGATGGCTCCCTCCTTGAACAACCAGACTGACATCTTTTAAAGAGACTCTCCTCAAAGTTAAACTCCTCATGAATGAACCTCTCTTCCTTCGCCGTGAACCAAACAAACGCGGGGTTAAGTATCCTGATTAAAGGCTCCTCACAGACTTGAAATGACGCCCTGCTTACATTATGAAACTCGGATCACTTCGCGTTTGCCGCCACCTCGAAACCCCTGCAGAAGGATCATCCGCTCGAGGGGATGCTCTTTTTTTGGGGGGTTGTTTTTCTGTTTGTTTCAGGATTCGGGTTTAGAGGACAACAGAGAGCTCTGGGGAGAACTCAGAGAGCTTTTAGCATTTGTTATAGTCAGGAATCAGACAGGCCGCCTCACACAGAGGACTTCTATCTCTGACTCAAATCAAAGCTGATTTACTGGAGTTTCAACTCTGCATGAATGAAATCATGAAATCACTTCCTCGATCCAGAAAAAAACTAACAAATGCATTTATACACCACGTTTAAATCCCCCGCGCTGCTGCAGAACCTCGGACTCCATCATCCCAAGTGTTCGGTATAAAATAAAGAGAAGAGGAGAGGAGCTGTGACATCTGACCTTCTTTTAGTCCGCTGGAGTCGCTCTGTCCTACAACAAAAACACTGCAGTTGTACTGAGCAGCTCCCAGGTGTTAGTCTGAGCCGCTGTGTGAATGCAAAGCAGCTCAGTGCAGAAAAAAACATGAAATATGAGGCAGAAAAACTCAAGCTGAGGCTGAGAGAGCAGACTGCAGGAGCTGCTGTTGTTGTTGTTATACTCTGGTGATGTGTGTGTGTGTTTGTGTGTGAGACTGACCCAGACTGTAGGCCAGGAAGTCGGAGGAGAAACACTTGGCGCCGTGGCTCATGGATGTGTCGTTGTGTGTGTTTCCTCCAAACACCAGCATCATCCCGCTGACGATCTCGGCCGTGTGAAGGTAGCGGAAGAAGCCGCTGTCTCTCAGGATGGTCCTGCACAAACACAGAGCGACACTTGTTACTAACTGAGGTGTTACTAACACAGGTGGCAAAAAGAAAAAAAAGGACTCATGTCTGTCCTCCCCTCTCACTGCTGCTGCTGCAACTCTTATTATGATTAAAGCCGGTCTTTAAAATGGTCTGCAGAGAGTCAAATGAACAAAACGACATTTTTCAAAGAAACAGAATTAATAAAGGTTTCGTACAGATTAAAAATAAAGATTGAGTTAACTTGTGAAACTGATCCAAAGATTTTATTTTGACTGTTTTGACCTCAAATTTATCACCTCATTGCAAACATTGATGAACTCATTAAGGCTGTCATTATGTTATCTTTAAATTTAAACAGAGTTTCACAAAGTTACAAAAATACAAATTTACGAAGCAACCTTGAATTTTGACTCCTTCACAGAAAAACTGATTTTATTCTGAAAAATTTTCTGTTTCCAATCAAAAACTCAAACAGTGTGTTACAAATTAGATAAGTTAAAAATTAAAGATAAAAATTAAAGAAGCCTAAATTTTAGAAATGAATGATATTTAATTAGATTCATCATAGAGAACGTGAAGTTTCTGCTCTTATTGTGACGGTCTATTTATTTAAAAGTAGACGTTAAACTAGAGAAGCAATATTAATTTAAGATACAGCGCTCAGCATAAATGAGTACACCCCTTCAGAGTTGTCAGAAGACCTTTAGTTTCCTTTCAAAATCAACAGTTTCTATGTCAGACTTTACAACTAAATACTCCCCCAAATGTTGGTTATTGATTACAAACAAGATTTTTTAAGTTTGATACAATAAAGTATTTTTTCAATTAAAAATCAGAATGCAAAAATGAGTACACCCTGATCAAAGTTCTGGGAGCAAAGCTAAATTTTAATAACCATATCACCCTTATTTTTATTTTATGGTGAATAAAATGTTATGTTAAACTTCAGCTTTGTCAAAACTCTGGAAATTGTACTTTTGCTCATCTAGATTTTGAGTAACACATTAATTTAATAGGGGGTGTACTGACTTATGCTGGTCACTGTATCTCCTTAAACTCAGACAGTCAGACAGTCAGAATGCATTTCATTTATATAGTACATTCACTTTTTGGTAAATTTCATATCTGCAGATATGAATATTTCACTTTTAAAGCCGTTATCTGCAGATTTCTGTGTAATGCCGATGAAAATGTGCACATTCAAACTCAGCCTTTGTGTTTTTGTCTCAGCAAATATTACAACATGTCATACCAGTGCCCCAACTGAATAAATAATTGAGTTATTTTGGCATCTTTCCCAGTTTGAGACAATAGAAATGCTGCAAACATGTCGGCTCAGTAAAGACGCAGCTTTGCCTTCTCTCTCTCTCTCTCTCTCTCTCTCTCTCTCTCTCTCTCTCTCTCTCTCTCTCTCACTCTCTCTCTCTCTCTCTCTCTCTCTCTCTCTCTCTCTCTCTCTCTCTCTCTCTCTCTCTCTCTCTCTCTCTCTCTCTCTCTCTCTCTCTCTCTCTCTCTCTCTCTCTCTCTCTCTCTCTCTCTCTCTCTCTCTCTCTCTCTCTCTCTCTCTCTCTCTCTCTCTCTCTCTCCCTCTCTCCCTCTCTCCCTCTCTCTCTCTCTCCCTCTCTCTCTCTCTCTCTCAACAGTGAACCTCACCATCTCCTCTTGTCCACGTCGAACTTGTACAGATCCCCGGCCAGGCCGTACTTGTTGGCGCTGAAGGCCTTGTAGCCTCCGTGGATGTAGATGGCTCTAGTGCCGGGGTCGAACACGCTGCTGTGGCCGTATCCGCCCTGGACCAGCGCGCCCTCTGTGTTCACCAGACTCCACGTGTTCAAGCCTGCGAGGGTCGCACAAACAACATAGACTGAGCAGCTTTTAAAGAGACTCAGCCGTGATCATAACAGCGTGATAAAAATATGAAAAAAGGTGTTTCTGTGGAGGATCTGGTCCCTGCGGGGACAGTCGGGGTAATAACAGCAGCACTGAGTCTTCACAGCGGTTTAATCTTTGAGTTTCCTCAAGCTGCCGTCAGACTTTATTGGTGATCATCCAGAAAATGAAATCATCAAAATCACTCTGAATTGTCTGCGAATGGAAAAACACATTGGTGTTGATCGGCCGTAGTGGCGGGTTAATTCCTCCTATTTTCTCACACAGATCGGCTCTTACAAGACAATGGGGCCTCCAAATGAAGTCTGGCTGCCCGCCAATGAGGTTGGCGTTTTCAATAAACACACCATGGAGTCCAAAACTCATTATCTTGGTGGCCGGTGTTCATTTCCTGTTGTTTTAAACTGATATATTTAGGCACTTAGACTCCGGCGGAGTCAGGAGTTAAAACAAGGGAGCAGCTAAAGGTCTAATAGAGGGTCTAAAGACCGTGGACCTCCTCCAACTGGACTCACCGATGTTGTACTCCTGGACTTGGCTGATGTAGCCGTACAGAGGACAGTGACCGAACAGAACAAGCATGATGGGGTGGTCTCCTTTCTGGAGAGGGGGGACGATGTGAGCCGAGTGTCCCACCACGGCGTAGTGATCGTTGGCGCGGGGGCTCAGGAGGACCCAGGTCTGGTTTTGGATGTGGAACACCCAGAGCTGGCTGGACACGTTTCCAGTGGAGTCAATCTTTCCTCCGTACATGTAGATCTTCCCCTGGAGCAAACACAAACACACACAAACACATATATGACAGATTATCAGACTCATGAAGAGTGAAACTGAGTATGGAGGGTTAGTCCACATCCTCCATCAGGACTGGGTCACCATCTGTGCCTCAGTAAGACGGATCCAGAGTCCGGCTTTGTTACCTTCATGGTAATCATCAACTGCTATTATGATAAGACGCCAAAAACCCAAGAGAAGAAGAAACACCCTGAGCATCAGTAACCCTGAATCACTTCTGAATAAAAACTTTGGTTTATTTTTATTCCCTGGACCTTTTTCTCCTCCTGAAGTGATTTCCCTAAAGAAGGACCTGAAGAAGAAGAAGAAGAAGAAGGTCTGCGCGGAGGTCAGACAGAATTACTGATATTAAAAGTCGGTCTTTGTATTTGTTTGAAATGGGTAAACTATATAATAAAACTCTATAACAAAGAGATATAAAAGAACTTATCTGACGGTAACTGGTCGACTTATTGGTCGATACAAGCTGAGTCGACCAAGATTCTGATTGGTCAACTCGATTTTTTCCGTGTCAATTTACAGTCTATGGTTCATTTCATTAGGAGGAACGTACCAAGTGCTAATGGGGGTGTTTTCAGAGCACCCCTGTTTCACAAGTAACCGCCTGTCTCAGAACAGCCCCCTTATTTTCACCATTTTGGATTTGCCCAACCCACTAGAGACCGACTGGAGACGAGAAGATTAAAGAGCGTCCACGTTAATCAACGTCGCCGAATACTCATTTTTATTTTGAGTGTTTCAACTTTAATGTGAGTCCTCCTCAAAGACATCGGCCGCGCTCCACCGCAGAAGGGTTTGCTGTCAGAGTCGGAATCCTCCCTCCGATTAGTCGATTTTTGGTAAAAAATTTCATGTTTTTAGTCGACCTTTGGTGGATAACAGCCCTAGATGGTGAAGTTGTTTTTTTAAGAGACATCCGTATCTGTTTACCTGTATGTTGTTTTTAAAGTTCTTTTGATATTAAAGCTCCTGTAGGGAGTTTTTGACATCTTTCAAATAGAGTGAAATTCATGCAGATGTGATTTTATGACACAATCTATGTTTTTTAGATCACAATTGATAATGCCTGAAACTGGTAGGTATCTGCTGAGCTGATAAGAGCATTTTTTTTGCAATTTATCTGAACAAAATTGACATTAAATGAGAAATGTGATCATTAAAAGTCTGCAGGATGACATTTTTAGTCACATGTCGAGGATGTGATGAGCAAAGATGAATTTATACACAGGAGCTTTAATAGTGATGCTGTTTTCTTTGTTGAAGATGAGCTGAAAATGTTCAGTTTGTTGCTTTTTTAAGCAAGCAACAAACAAGCATCACACAGTCTCGTAGCTCCTGAAGTCCGAAGTTTGTGTTTTAACGGTTCGTCTCTGTTTTCTTGATTAAAAAAAAAGGAGGGAGCTCATTTTTACCTCTTTAACACCAAACCAGGGGAGTTTATCTTGACACATCAATCAAAGATTTATTCCACTTTTTCTGACCTCTGCTGTCCCAAATTTCTGATATTGTTTTTGACATGTAGGTTTTTGCAGATCAGGTTTTTCTCAGCTCATGAAAAGGCGTCTTCTATCATTTCATCTGAACACAAAGAGGACCTCCTGGACTGGTGTCATCAGCTCTATCTAAATTCATAAACCGGTGATGATTCGTGCGCCTGAAAACCCGCCTCATGACGGTGCGTTCCGTGTTGCAGCAGAGACCTCCATCATCTTTCTGTTGTGCATCGCCGCTGATTTGATTTCAGGTTTGTCTTGCCAGCCTGCGCCGGCTTGAGAGACACATCCAGACGCCGTGATGCAATTTGTGCATCACAAACACTCTGCAGCTCACTCTGCACCCACTTCTCTCAAACCACAGAGCGGGCAGACTGCGCCTTCCCTCTGAATCCTCCTCGCCCTCATTTATTATTCCATCAGCGGCTCCTAACAGTCTTTCTGGCTGAGAAGAAACCGCTTCACCACTTCACTGCAGCGAATCAAACAGCCAGAGATCTTTTTTTTCTTCTTATATTCGTTCCAGACAAAAAAACAGACACCGCTGAAAGCGTAAATAAAAAGAGGTTGATAATATTTCTGCTTGTGCATCCATTTAATTAAAAGTTCTCATCTGCTCCTGGTTCTCTTTTGAAGCTCTAATCCCAGAAACTACAGATGCGTGAAAAAAACACCCTCCAGACACGTCCTGGTGCAGGTTAACAGTACTAACGTGTTTTTCCCTCCATCTTTCTACATACCTCATGCAGAGCCAATGAGTGGCCGTATCTCGGTGTGACGGTGTTGACGGAGGGGTCGAGGGTCAGCCAGCTCTTCCTGCTCAGATTGTACCTGAAAGGAAGAAAAACAGACTTTAAAAATCGATCTGGATGAAGATAATCTGCTGAATCTCAACATTTGATTCAATCTTTTTTCTCTCATCACTGAAATCTGAAACCCTGACTCAGACCTGAGACGTCAATAAAACTGCCTCTTCTTAAATCACCGAAATGACTTCCTGTTAGGCTCCTAACGACAGGTCATGTGACTTTTGATAACAAACAACCGCAGTTTTAACCACAGGGAGGAAGTTAAACTCTAATCCTCAAATGGAAAATCCAAACAGCCTCTGAAGCTGAGTTTCCTCCTCTGTTTCAGTAAATAAAAGAATCACGTGTGATAGTTGAGGGGTATGATAACAGAGACTGAAGCTCACGGCTAACCACATGAAGGAAAAGTCCGCTCAAATATGAAAACATGAACAGAGAACAGAGTGAAAAAACAACATCAGGTTGGAGGAGTTTCTGGTATCTCCTGAGTGAACCTGTTTTCTATGTGAATGAAGGTTTGGGAGAGGGCTGGGCGATATGTCCTCAATATATCGATCAGTTCACCTCGATAACGATAAATGGACGATAACGACTCCACAAGCTGAATGTCATTGGTTATCGTCGTAAACTTTGGTATTGGTATGTTTTCGGTTTATCGCCCAGCCCTACTTTGGGAGGAACAAACCCCGGAGCATGAACTCTTCTAGGGATGGATCTGTACCCTGAAATGGGTGCTTTTCAACAGCAGGAACCAGGGTCCAATTTAAGTTCTGGGGTAATAGAGCCTTCCCCTGAAGACTCTCCGCTCTGGGGACGGTTCTGGGAACGATGAAACACTGACCCAAGTTCTCATTATTTTTAAGAATACCCCTCGACTTCACAAATCGCTGTATTCATGACTCTCAGAATGTGACAGAAGTTCCACTTTAGCGACACTGCGGGGAAACGTAAACCAGCGCCACTTGGCGTGACATGGTCTATTGCGTAGCCCACATATTGACAATTGAATCAGAGCAGATTAGGAAAGCTGAAATGGCGAATCGAGAGCCAAAGACGAATAAATTCACCAGAGGAGGAGTATTTTGCTTTGCGCCAGGCTGCTCCAACCCATTTTAAATACATATATTAATATATACATTTTAAATACATCCACAGGCCCTTTATATAGATGTTAAAATACAAAGAGCCGTGACCAGCAGGACTCATCAGGTCCTTAAAGAGACCGCTCAGAACACCCTCTGAGATCCTCATGGTCGATAAAAGTCTCCCCAGGTTGTAAAATATAATAAATCTGGAAGAATCTCGTCCCTGAAGGCGGTTTTGTAGAGGATCAGGATGCATGTGCATATGAGAGTACTTTCAGAGCGTTTTTAACCCGCTTTTCCCCGAGGAGCATCTCAGATTATTTTCACAAACACTCAAATATTTCCGTCTCCGTTTTGGAGCTGCTAACGCCGGACTTTGGCTGGCGCAGCTGTAATCCTTTTACTAGTTACACTAATCTTCTGCGGTTTGGCTCTGTCCGCTTAAAGCTCTCTACACACCCGAACCCATAAAACCAAAGTTTCCACAAAACAATGGAATAAAAAATGACTCAGATATCTACGGCACCGTTACGGCATGGTAAAACAAGCTACAACAAGCTCTGCTGTTACGTTCGACAAAAGGAGAGTCGGATATGAGAGAACCCAGCACGGACGCAGGGGGCTGCAACCTGTGAAAACAACCTGTGACCTTCCTGGGTGGAGTTAAGGGCGAGGAGCATCATCCTATCCTGTGGTTTTATGGTCTTAATTACATCCTTCTCCATGAGTCTGACGCAGATCTGGCCGCGTACACACGTGCTCTTTTCTCAATGATTTCACAGACAGAAGCTCCTGTGGTTTTCCCCTAACCAAACCGACAGCCAAGTTTGACTTAAGCTCTCTGTAAAACAATAAAAAACACCCAAATGTGTTTCTCAGATTCCCCTCAGTCGCATAGCAACAGCAGCGAGACTCTCGGACGAGTAAATCTAGGAGAGAGGAGAGGAGAGAGAGGACTTACGCTTTGACCATGTGATAGTCGGAGGCGTTGAAAACGTAGCCTCCGATGACCCACATGATGCCCTGGTCCACCACGGCCTTGTGGGAAGCCCTGGCCAGCCCGCCCTCGCTGTACTCCTCCCGGGTCCAGTAGGAGGAGTTGGCAGGCACTGAGACGGAGCAGTCTGGACCTGGAGAGGGGAAGGAAACCACAGAGTCAGGGCTCCACAGGAGGCTTAATGACTGATTTTCTGTACTTAGGAGATAAACAGAAAATAAACAAGCCTTGAACTTCTCGAGGAAGATGGAAATAGACCGCCTAAAGAGAGGCGAAATGACAATAAATCAGCCCAAATACTAAACAGACAGAAAGAAAACTGTGCGGCTTATCTAAAAGTTCCTGGGGGAGGTTTACACTCTGAAAGGCTACATTAGTTCACTTTAATGTCCTGCAGCCACACAGGCGAGACCGTAATGGAGCCGTTTTCTTTCAATAAACCTACTGTGTTTGCAAAAAAAAATAAGATCCACTATCGATTTTATCTCCTGGATTATAAAAGAGAGGTGGAGGAAAAGGCAGAAAGGTTAACAGCACGTTTAAAGCCTCGTAGATAAGTGAGTTATGACGCAGATTCAGAGAGTTTTACTATCAGAGAAGCTTCAGGGTCGTATGGAGGAGTGATGAGTTACAGAAGTTGTTTTACAGGTTTGGAGGAACTTTTTTTGTCATCATGGTGTTATTTTAGGGTTCA
This sequence comes from Xyrichtys novacula, assembly GCA_962446985.1. Lineage (NCBI taxonomy): Eukaryota > Metazoa > Chordata > Actinopteri > Labriformes > Labridae > Xyrichtys > Xyrichtys novacula. Next base: position 26,944,895 of record OY660878.1, read on the forward strand.
GGTATATTTTGGCTTCCAGTGGATGATAGATTCTTTAAACATGCTGATGCCTGCAGGCAAATAACAGAGCATCCACTGAAGAGGCTCTTTATGCAGCTGACAGGATCAGACATGTACTCCAGGATTCCCCTAAGCCACCAGACTCCATTCATAAAAACATCAATTTAACTTGATATCACACAGATGGAAGAGGATGGGACCACTGGAACAAAAAGGTCCAATATTTATATATTTTTTATTATTATTATTCTCAGATTAAAGTCGGACTCCTGAGAAAAAAACTCAGAGTTTTGACTTTTTTTTAAAATTCTAAAACAACAGTCAGAATTTAGATCTTTTTTTAAATTCTGAGATTAAAGCCAGACTTTGTTTTATTTTGATTCTGAGATTTAAACCAGCATTTTTACTTTTTTTATTCTGAGATTAAAGTCAGAATTTAGATTTCTTTTTTAATCTGAGATTTAAATCAGAATTTTGATTGTTTAACTTTAATTCTGGATTAAATTTCACAATTTTGACCCTTTTTTGGAATTCTGAGAATTTTGATGTTTTTTTTTATTCTATGATAAAGGTCAGAATTTTGACCTTTTTAAAATTCTAGTATTTAAGTCAGAATTTTGATATTTTTATTGTAATTCTGAGATTAAAGTCAGAATTTAGATTTATTTTTTAATTCTGAGATTCAAGTCAGAATTTTGACTATTTTATTTTAATTCTGGATTTAATTCAGAATTTTGACTCTTTTTTTTTAGTTCTGATATTTAAATCAGAATTTTTACTTTTTTTCAATTCTGAAATTTAAGTCAGAATTTTGATTATTATTTTTTTTATTAATTCTGGTATTGTAGTCAGAATCTTGACATTTTTTTTTTAACTCTGAGATTCAAGTTTGAGTTTTAATATTTCGGGGGGGGGGGGGGGGGGGGGGAATTCTGAGATTAAAGTCAGTATTTCTAGACAAAAAGTTTCAACTCTGACTTTAATCTTAGGAACAAAAACATATTAAACCTTTTTTCTTTTTCTAGTTGCCCTAATTTACTTTCATACACTCAACAGTTGTTCTCTAATGTTGAACTTTTTGTGTTTCTGTGTGTTACTGGAAGATTTTAAACCAACCTTTTGATCACCAATATCAGCGTTATATATCGACCTTCTCTGTCAGAATTGGCCTCAGCTTCTGTTGCTGAATTTTCAGTATCAGCTGACCCCTAATGTATATGCTAGTATCGGTATTGTATCAGTATGGCAGTAAGAATGACGGATATCAGCAAAAAGTCACATAATGTGAATCCTTAACTAATCCTGCAAGTTCAACTCTGAACCAGAATTTCAGACACAGACTGTCTTTGGTTGTTACTGTAAGTTGACAGACAACTGGACCATTTCCAAAACTTGTTGAACGCGTCGGTTCATGTTTAAAATAAATGCTGGAATGACCCTTTAACTCGCCTTATCTCAGGAAACAATAACTATGAAGTCCTCTGGGATGCGTGTAATGAGTCTGTTTAAAGACAGCTGGCACAGACCAGAGCTGCCTTCCCCTGTTACTGAGCGAGAACAATAACGGCAGCCTAAACCGGAATCACCGCTGAATGAAGGGAAAAGATTCAGGAGCAGATTTTGGCAAACAGCTGCAGAGACAGAAATAGAAGATTCGGCTTTGTCCCGTCAGGTCCTGCTGCAGTTCGCTGATCTCGTTTATCTACAGTCTTTCAATCAACAACGATTAAAAACAGGGGTTCAAACATTAACAACCAATCAGTGCTATCTGTGTATCTGATAGAGGACAGGCTCCCTCATCAATCATGATTGAAATAAGACAAGAGAGGTCATGTGACAGAGGAGGAAGTGTTGAGATTCAGAGCAACAATCGAGGTCACCTAACCCACTTCCCTGTTTGTTCAATTCAGCGGCAGCAGGAAACCCCAGGTGGGTAATAAGCTTCAACTTGGCTCCAGACCCGCTAAGCAAACAAAATCACCTTCGGTTGTTTCGACATAAATACAAATAAACGCCGCCGTCGCCGCCTTAACCTCCCCTTAAGCAAAATTTGTGGAAGCGTACACATCCTTGAAAGGGCGATTAAATGCAAGGCTGGCTTGACTAAACAGACATCTGTCTCTGCAGCGCTCAGTGTAGAAAATGAGTTCATTTTGAAGCTGGCAGCACAGACCAGACCGAGTGTGCTATTCCTTAGCTAACAGACCATGACAAGGTAATAAAGGATCAAAAAAAAAAAACGCCAGTCTGTTTTTCAACTCCCTCAGCTTTGGTAATTAGACGGTGAGCACGCTGAGCTGCTGATATAAGTGCAGTTAAATTAAGCCGTTGTCTCTGCTTGTGCGGCGCGGCGCAGTGGAGTCGTTTAAGAGCTAATAGAGCGGCTAAAACGCCCATATGGTCTGATTCAAACGGATACGGCGGTGTCAGGTCATCAGCATGCAACGAAAAAGAGGCGCCGTGCCCATGACTCAAACCGCAACGATGAGGAAGCTGATGCTGCAGCATTTTTATTTGGAGTCCATCAGGTTAGAGCAGATGGATGCTGAAGAGGCAGAGGGGTGCAACCTTTGACTGCTTTTTTAAAGCTGCTGATTCACCAGGACCTGGTTCTGGTTTTGGTGTTAGGAGTCAAACCACCAAGGGAGGGTTAAACCCCGGCCAACATAAGAGTTTGTGTTTTCCACCAGGATCGGCCTGGATGGAAACCGCCGACCGGAGGGATGAGCTCATCTGCTGGCAGGACCCCAAGTCAAAGAGGCCTCCCTCATTTATTAAAACCTCAACACGGTTCCTCTGCTTTTTAATTAGAAGTTTGACTTGATTATACACTGTGAGCCTCAAAGCACTTACAGGGTTGTGCTCTTCCTACTTCATCAAAATGCTTCACTAACTATAGACTCTATAAAGGAAACGGATGGATGTCGTCTCTCTGACCTCACCGGCTGGTTTGTGGACTTTTCTGAAGCCCTAATAGGAGATTTTGAACATCATGGTGTGTTTTATAAGAGCCTGGACACTGTGACGCTGTGGTGTTAAATCACTGTTATTTACAGGGACATATGGAGTCAAAAGGAGGCCAGGGAGCATTGCCAACGCAGGTGAGGTAAACCAAAAATAATAAGTGTAAATGTATGTGAAGTATTGTGAAAAAAATATACATAATTGATCAGTGAATTTAAAAAAATGTGTTGTTTTTTTGGATTTTACTTTTTTTTTTTCCATTTACAAAAATGTTTTTCCTTTACTTTTTTTATTTTATTTACAAAGCTTTTTTGCGTTTACATTTTTTATCTACAAATATTCTTGCTTTTCTTTTTTTTAATTTACAAAACCTTTTTACTTTGATAATTTTTTTAAAAATTTAGAAATCTTTTGCTTTTGCAATTTTTTTAAATTACAAAACTTTTTCTGCTTTTCTATTTTTTTTATTTACAAAACTTTTTTACTTTTACAATTTTTTTTATTTACAAAACTTTTTTACTTCAATTTTTTTTTTAATTTAGAAATCTTATCCTTTTACAATTTTCTTTATTTACAAAACTTTTTTACTTCAAATTTTTTTTTTAAATTTAGAAATCTTTTCCTTAACTTTTTTTTCATTTACAAAACTATCCTGCTCTTACAATATTTTTTGACATTATGAAAATGTTTTCTACAATTTCAAAACATTCTGGTCTCTCTTTGACTTGGGGATGGGGATAGACGAGTGGCGTGTCTATGGGGATGGGCAGTGCATCCAGAGAGGAAAATTGAAATGAATCGATCATCGAGTGCAGCGGATCATTCATAATAATGATAATCACCATATTAACCATTTTGCACTGCAGATAAGGTAGTTCTTCTGCCTTAGCGTCTCAGTCTGATTGCATTTCCATGAAGTAATGATCATAAATGTTCTTCCTTGAGTTGCGAAACTCCGCTGCACTAAGTGATCGACTCATCAGGGCTCCCCAACAAACAAGCAGCTGCTGGAAGAGAGTAGGTTCATCTCTGGAGGGGGTGTCTGACTCTATGTTACGGTGTGCTTGACCATAAGTTAATTTTACACCGAAATATCCCTTTAAATCCCTATTATTAATTGGGACTGGCTCATATATCAATCATTTGTCCTTTTAACAACTTTGTATCTGTTTTTTTCTGGAGCCTCGACGACTTAATCACAACGTTTCAGTCGTTTCTTCATTTCAAATTAACATCATGATTCCCTTCTTTCATTCTAAGTAAATCACTGGACATCACTCACATGCAGGGGCTCAGAAACAGACCACCTACACACGGCTCTGCTGTTTTAAGATCCGGTTTCTCTTGATACTTTCTGAACTCTTCGATCGAACAGCTCTGTGGCAGCTGGACACAAAGGGATGAAAGATGTTGTTGGATCTGAGCTCCATTAGACCGTCCTAAAAATAGGAGGGAGGAGGAACGCTGTATTCCTGTGCATGTGCTGTATTAATAATAATGGTTGATAAAAGTGAAACTAGGTGCTGAGAATGTATAATTCATCCTCCTCACACTGAACCCAGAGCTAATCCAGCACAGAGAGACGAGTGAAATCTTATTTAAGTCGCAGAGGGAGGTTGGCATGTTCAGACCCACTGAAACAAGCTGATGACATTGTGTTTGAGTTTGTGTGAGACAATGAGGTCACGTCGCTGGCAGCTGAAGCGATCAAAGCGCACCATCAGCTCACCTTGCCATCCGGCCCTGCAGACGCAGGTTTTGCCCATGCAGCGACCTCTCTCAGGGAAGCCACAGTTCCCCTGGCAGGAGGGGACGTCGCAGGCGTCTCCTTTCCAGTTGGTTTCGCACTCGCAGTAAACGGAGCCGGTGCCGTTCCTCACGCGGCACTCGCCACGGCCGGAGCAGTTGTTGGGACATGTGTTCACCCTGAGAGAGAAGAAAAACAGATGTAAATTTAAAGTTAAAAAAGGAAATTATTATTAGAAGTATCTTGGCTTCACTTTGGGTTAAGTAGAGGTGGAGACTCGTCATCCATCTTTAACCACAGTCGCACAAACTCTGAATCAGCGTCCAACTTTAGACTGAGGGAATGGGCGGACATAAAGTCACAGCAGAAACAGAAGAGCAGATGGTGAACACCCGATCTGCAATAAAACAGTAACACTGACGCTCTCAACAGGTCCTTTTTGTCTCACAATCAGCTCTTCTGTTCGCACTCAACTGACACATTTAATAGCTATAATAAAAACTCCTCTCCTCAGGGTCAAACCTCGGTCAGCTTTGAATCCGCAAGCCTCATGCAAGATCGCAGAGACGAGTGAAACACTCTCTTTTCAGTCTGTAACTAATTCAGACATCTGATAAGATAAAAACTAAAGTAGAACTGATGACTGAAACCAGCGGATCTGGACTCATTTTTCATTCATGGAGCAACATTAAAGCCTCTCAATGGCCAAGGGGAGAGAAGGGGAAAGAAGTGTTAATAGAAGACCCCTCAAGAAAAACACAAAACTCAGAGTTAGACGTCAAGTTTGGTTTTGAGTCTTTTATTAACACAAGGAGATATGAGATTGGACTTTGTTGGTTGATAGTAATAGAAATATTAAGGGACACACATGCTGCTCATTCAAAAGGGAAAGTTCATTAATCTATTTGTTCTATCCTTAACACAAAAAACACAAATAGAGCTTTTCAGTACAGAGTATTCAAAGGTTAGAGATGTAATAACTTGTGAGGGTTATAGATACGGTTTGTTTTTATCACCTAGGATCCAACAAGACCAAAGGTCAGAACTTTATAAGCAGTACTGTTGTTGAGAATTTATGTTATCTTAACTGTATTTTTATCTTATTTTTTATTCCACTTTGTTCAATCAATTTTGGTTAAACTTATTTTTTAAATTATCTTATTTTAATTAAGTTTTTAATTTTAATGTTTTTATATTCATTTTTTATATTTTATTTCATATTATTTTTATTAATTTTATATTCTTATTTTTTATTATTTAATTTTTATTTTAATTTTATGTTATTTAATTTAATTCTTCGTTACACATAGTTTTGTTTATTGTATTTTTGTTAATTTTTTTTATTATCATTTTATATAATTTTATCTAACTCTATTTTCTATTTCGTTTCCAATGTAATGTTTTGAATGCATTTTTTTCTAATTTATTTAATCTGATTTTTAGTTTATTTTATTCAATTTTATCTAATTTTAATATATTATTAATTTTTTAATTTAGTTTTAATTTATTTATTCTATTCATTTTTTTATGTTTCAAGTTCTATTCTACTTCAGACAAATATACAAACATAATACAAGAGGTAATTATAACACAGTATAACACAGACTATTAGAAATTAATCACTATCATAAATATAATAAACAGAACATGTTCAGTTAAATGTGTCTGACTCAAAGTTATTCAAAAGCAACTTAAAAGCATCCAGATGAGACCAGGTCCTTCAGACCAGATCCTTCAGTTTCAAGTGCTTTGAAAATACATTTCCAGTAAAGGGAGCAGAAAACTGAAATGCTTTTGTTTTGCTAAGAAAAGATCCTGAGACCTCGTGCGCCTCTGTCTGATGTAGGAAGTCCAGAGGAAAAAGACCTAAAATACACTTGTGATTCAGAAGTCTTGGTCTACGTGCGCAGGACTAACCAACACGCCCATGAGGCAGACAGTGATGAGTAAGAGCTTTAAAATTAGTGATGAACCTCAGAGCTCTGTGATAAACACCATCCAGAGCATGTGAGCTCTAAGTGGAGGCATCAGCAGGATCCAACACAGACATCCAAGTGACAAAGACCAGATCCAGATTTGAGTTCCAGTAAAAGAAAAGTGTCAGATTTAGTCTTAAAAATTTTATGAACGGTGTTAGAAGCAGTTTTTTTGCTGGAAGAGATCTTCACCTGGAGGAGATGCAGAGTGATAGATCACAGGGTCATCAGCGTAGAAATGAAAATCTGCATCAGGGTCATTCATACGGAGACTGAAAAGAACCTGGTCTATAAAAAGTAGATGTCAAAACTTTGGCCTTGTCGTCTCTCTCACTCCGTCACCTTCCTTTCATGTTCCTTCAGCAGACCGATGGTTTGATGTTTCCGCTCCTCCACCTCCTCCAGACTCCAAAGACCAGGGGGGCACAGGGGGGGGCACCTCGCTTTTATCCGACTCTGTGTCTCTCAGCCCAACTTCAATCTCATCGCTATGGCGACAGTGCCAATAAACCCGGAGAAGGCTGGGGTCCATTGTGTCCCCTGCAGATGTTTGGAGTGGACAAGCTCCAATTTACTTTCCCTTTTTATGCCACTCAGAGCGGTCTTTCTATCTTTACCTCTGTGAGGATTTTAGAGTTGGCAGCAAACGTAAAAAACATGATTGAAGTTTCTTTAATTGTTCTCAGTTTTAAAAGACAAGAAATAAACTCAGAGGAGATAAAAACGGTAGAAAAATGCAAGAGAAAGGTCAAGTTGTGGTTTTAAAATGGACCAGAGAGTAAAGAGAGTCATTTAAAAACCACAATGTGCCTGTTTGAAGAGTCTTTATATTAAAGCTTGACCCTCGTACCGCTCAATAGTTTCTTGAAGTTTTGATTCAGCCCTCCAGCATCGATTAAGTAATTCATAATTCATGTGTTTTTAGGATCAGCTGCCTGAATTCACCCTCATAAATACCGAGATATGAAAACACACACTTGACCCAGAAATGCTGCGATGGAGAGGGAAGCTGTGGAGTCAGATCTGGGATGTAACGCCAAGTGCATCATTCATGGAAACTCGCCTCTGATTGGACTGAATATCTGCTTTAGATCAAGTTTTTAGATCAAGTGCAAAAGCGGTGCCGTCATAGGACAAGTCCAGTCCCTTTAGCCTCCACTGCCTCTCTTGGCCCAGAACCGCCTGACTACTAGATGATGGTGTAATGATTCAACACAAACATACTGCAGCAAATGGAGCCCGACATGATCCTCTAAACGCCGCCGTCAACCAGCCGTGCCACCGGCTGAATCACGCCGAAAGTGAAAGCTCTGTATGCGTCATCGTCGTTCAGAGGACGGGTGTGAAGTGGAGGCTTCACCCAACGGATCTGAGGAGCCGGTGAAACAGAAAATGATGAGCAGGAGTCCTGGGAAAGGATTTGGCGATGAGACGCCGCCGCTGTGAACGCATGTGTGGACCCTGAGGTGTGGCAGTGTCCGACTTAGAAGAAGAAGACGAGGAAGTTTTGATTTTTCTTTTTTACGTTTTATTGCACTTTCTATCGTTCATTGTTCTACTGATGTTTGATAACTATCTTCGTGGCGTGTATCTCACCTGTAGGAGATGTTGAATCCAGTCAGGTTGTAGGCAGCGTCACTGAAGAAGTGCAGCAGGGCGTAGCCGGACTGAGACACCACCTCCGGAACCGTCTCATTCCCGTAGCGCTCGGGAACAATCAGTCCACTGAAACAACCACAAAAAAAAGTGAAACTCATCAGATTTCATTTCCATCTGAGCGTGCTTTGTTTTCTGAAAGGCCACACATCAGAGGATCGGGCTGTCACAGACATTTAAAGAGTTTAGTGACGGTTTGTCATGCTATCTAAATTTAAAAAGGACATTTAAGAGGGACAGAAAGTTACTGGAAAGTTCAACACGGAGGCACGAACGCCGTCATGACATGCGGCTCTTAAACAAACCCACACTCCGCGGGTCAACGTCAGCCGAGACGTACCTGAAAGCGGCAAGCAGAGGAGCGTAGATGGAGTCTCCGTCGTAGACATAGAGGTGGTCCCAGCTGCACTCGGTGGCAAAGTGGTTGAACCGTAATCGGAGGATGGTGTTCGGCCTAAAACACACAGAAATCAAAGAGGAATAACTTTAGACAGAACTGTTTTCACAGTTTTTGTTTTGTGCGGCCTGAAGCATCCAAAGAGTTGATTGAACTTTCACAGTCAAACATTTCTGCACTTTTTAAACCCGGTTTTAACGCTTAGATAAAAGACAGAAATAAACCAGCCTGAGGCTCGTAAGTTCTGTACTTACATGCTTTAAATGACACTTCCTGTGGGGGAGATAATTTGAGAATTTTACAGAATTATCCTTTAAAAAGAGCACATTTGAAAGATAGAGTAACTGTAAGCTCTAAAGTTTAAAGAATCAGTCTGTCATGATTTATTCTTGTTTTTGTTTTTTCCTTTTTTGTATTTTCTGATTTTAATTGGTGGCGTTTTCCTCATGTTCTCAGTTTAATTCTGAAGCTTTTTAGTGCTTCCTGTTTTATTTTGAAGTTCCTTCTCCTTGTGTGTATATTCATTGTAATGACACTAATGTGTGTTTTCATCAGATATTCAATCCTTTGCTACTCCACGCAAATGTTGGCGATGTTTTGAATTGTTTGCATTCTTAAAATCGCTCATTATGATTAACTAGCTAACAAAGCTATAGCTATTGATAACTACACTGATGTCAGACTGCTATAGCGAACAACAGCTTAACATTACAACAGTGGGCGTCATTTTCTGACTTGGCCTTGCCGCATCATCCTACTACATAGCCAGCAAGCTGCAAGGCATGATGACATAGCGGGAATCAAGTGGCGTCTCATTTCTTTGGAGCGTGTTTTCACCCCTGTGAGTGACAATTGGATTGGCCCTAGGGCTGGGCGATAAACTGAAAATTTACCAATACCGAAATTTGCGATAATTACGTTATGAAGAGCTAGCTGATGAAGCTATAGCTATTGATAGCTACACTGATGTCAGACTGCTATTGCGAACAACGGCTAAATGTTACAACAATAGGCGTTATTTTCCGACTTATTTACCAGTCTTGTCGCATCAGCCTACCACTCAGCCAGCAAGTGGCAAGGCATGATGACGTAGCTGATATGGCGTGGCGTCTCATTTCTTGGAGCGTGTTTTCACCCCTCAAAACAGACGGTCAAGGGGAAGGGGTAAGAGTGACAATTGGGATTGGACCTAGGGCTGGGCGATACACTGAAAATTTACCAATACCGAAATTTATGACAGTAACCGACGTCATTTTGCCCATATTGGTATAGTCTGTGTCAAAAAATTGAATAAATAAAAGTTGGTTTTGGATGCGTGTAGGTAGGCTATGGTCTCATGTCCATTTAAGAGGCTGTCCTACGTCAGAGATGGAGGACGGTTTAAAAATTGTAGCGGCTGAAGTAGACGAAGTTAATGTGGGAGGGGGTAAGCAGTTTGTGGAGTAGTTATCGTCCATTTATCGTTATTACGGTGAACTGCTTAATATACCATGATATTAATTTATTGAGGCCATATCGTCCAGCCCTAATTAGCTTTAAATCTAAGGTGCTAACCACAGAGCATTGTCCACATGAAAATATGCTACCTGCAGCCTCTTGAGATTTAAAGGTGGCCACCCCTTTGCTCTTTGCTCCGCCCCTGCCTACAACTAATTATGTCTGGGGGAAAACACGAGTCAAAGCTCCACTATCACAGTAAAAACAAACCGTCCCCCCATCTCAGTGTTTCCGTGGTTTTACAGTAAAAGACTGCAGACAGATACGCAAAAGGAAACAAGCTTATTTGGCTTTTTTTTTTGATCCCATTCATGAGGTCCTTCCTCTCCTCTCAGCTTCGTTACCATCCTACAATAAGATCATTCAAACAAGACGGGGAAAGAACAGAAGAGGCATTTAGCGAATCTACAACCAGACCACAAGTTTTACAGCAAATGATCTATGAAAGTCACATTTTCTCTCTTTACTGTTTTATTTATTTGAGCGAAGCAGCCCATCTTCCTCGCTCCATTAGCAGACTAATACACTGAACGGCAGCCGCCCCGAGGTTCAATTAGAAACGAGGGCTTGTGATCAGTGAATTAAGACTCAAAGAGGAGAGAAAATGGGAGGATGTTGGAGAGAAATGTCCTGTTCTTAACCAGCTGCTATCGCACAGATCCCCGTGGGCATGGCACCAAACCAAGAAGTCACAATTTAGTAATCATTCTCCTGACCGTCAGTGGGTTAAGTCACTCCAGGACACGGCGGAGGAAAGTGGAAACGTGCCCTCGACTCATGGATCCCCTTTAAGTCTTCCTGTCGTTTTGATGTATATGCCGTACGTTTCACTGCATTAACCTCCTATAGGGACACGCCGAGGTCTCCAGACGGCGCTCCAAAGTGCCGTTAACATGTAATGAAAATGTTGGATGAGCTGCGAGCTCGGCGACTACAGCAGCCGGGGTCAAAGCTGCGTAACATCCAAGAGAAACATGAGTTTGACCTCCTGTGCCCGGGCCGAGTCGCTCGTGGTTAATCCTCTCGAATGCAAACGTTGGCTAAATGCCTGAAATGCAAATGTAATCACCGAGGTTACGGGTGGGATGAGCCGGCGGCCTCAGGAATGAGGAATCATCGCTCTGAATCGATGCGCCGTGTCCTGGTTATGCTGACTAAAACAATGGAGAAGGAGTATTGGATTTCTCACAGTTACTTAGCCATTCATCTTCATCCATCATCTTCTGGATACTGTAAACTTGTATGGATCTGAGTCAGGGATTACAGCCCAGAATGTGGATATAATAATCATTGTACGCACACTTTGAATATTGAGCTGCAGCCTCTGTTTTTACAGCACATCCATCAGCTGTCTCAGGGTTTTAGGAATCCTGCGCCGGCCTTTTTCTCAACTGCAGAAGCCAATTCAACGACGAGGAAAGTGTTACTTGAAAACCAGCGTGTCGAAGGTTTTCACTCCTGATATAAAACATCAACTCAGACCAAAGTTTTATGAGAAAAGGAGCAAAAATTAAAGCAACAGGAAAAGTTTACGTCAACGCAACAAAGTCCGAAAAACTAGATCTTTTCTTTCCACGTGTAGCTTTAATGTTTATTTCTTCACATTTTTCCTTTATCTGAGTTCACGGGTAAATGTTTTATCTGACAAATGTCTGAGAAGTTTTAAGTAATGTTTGCGCTTTTGTTTCATTCCTATTAAAAGATGGTTCAGGCCACATCATGGATATAATAAAATATTCAGATTTCAGAAATAAAGGTGTAATTTTACGTGAATAATATGAGGAAAAGTTGAGAGTCTGAGAGAGAATTAAATTTTCATTTACATGAAAAAGTCAAATACTTATAGGGAAAAAGTCATAAAAATGATATAAAATAAGACAAATATTCCTTAAAAAAAGTCAGAAGAAATAAATCTCAGATCAGCATAAAAAGTAAATTAAAAAGAAATAAGACAAAAGAAGTTTTAAAATAACTTGAAAATAATCATAAATTTAGAAGATTAAAAGTGTTAATTAATAAGAACTCAAATGTATGTGAAAAAAAGTCCTTGATTTTTTGGGAGAAAAGTCAAAAATAGACTAAAACTGGTATAAACTACAAAGTCCATTATGTATTTAAAAAAAGACACAAATAAGTTTTACATCTAATTAAAAGTCAAAGACCTACAAGATTTAAGTCCTTAATTTCTGAGAGAAAAGGCAGAATTTCATGTGCAAAAAGTCGTAAACTTAAGAGGGGGAATAAAAAGTAGATTTACGTTAAAACAGTTTTTAATTTACAAGAGAGAAGTTGTTATTTCATTAATTAAAAAAAAAAGAAATCTCTATAATACATGAAAAAAAAACGTAAATTTACAAGAAAATAAAGTCTTAAATTTGAAAAACGCAACAAACTTTAAAGAAGTTGTACTTTTATATGACAAAAAATGACAATTAAGTATATTTTAGAGAAAAAAGTGGTAAAATTACATGAAAACAGTTTTTACTTTACAAAAGAGAAGTTGTTCTTTTATTCATTTTTTGGGGGGAAAAATCTTTACATTACACGAGAAAAAATCCAAAAATTTGGAAAAAAGCAACAAACATAAAAAAAAATGTACTTATATATAAGCAAAAAGTTACAAATCTATGAGGAAAAAAGTTGTAAATTTACGAGGGCAAAGCTGAAAAAAAGTCACGATTACAGTTTCTAGTAAATCTGTATGTCAAAGGGATATTCTCGCGTAGACATAACTTAAATTTACTTTGGAATATCCCTTTAAATCTATATGAGGGGTCAGAAGAGCAGAGTCGCTGAGTCGTTATTTATGAAACTTTTACTAAAGGGTGACTTCACACAATTCGACGGATCTGTCTAAAAGTCCTGCTGTGATTTCCCCTCTCTACTTACTGTCCCTCGATCAGCCAGGTGCACTTGGTCTTGTACTTGTAGTTTCCTGGACCGTCTGTCAGATAACCGGAGGGTCCTGTCAACCTGAAAAACACAAGAGAAGAGGAGAGAGAGACACGAGGGGTTAGAAGGAGCTGTAAATCTGGAAACTTGTCCTCTCAGCTGAAACCAAGAAAAACGACAGAAAAAGGACGACCTTGACTGATCAGCTCAAGAAAATTAAACTAATGATGGATCGAATGAGGAATAATATCACTTTTTTAACTATTCTCAACTCATTTACCATCTTTTCAAATAAACACAAAAGCCTGAGGACTAAATGGAGACATCCATCATCCTGATATTAACGCTCCAACAATAAATCAACCTATCGGACTCGACTCTCAGCTCCGTTATCCCTGACTCATCCTCCTCATCCGTGAGACGCTCATTTGCGCTCCAGCTCACCATCACTTAGCTCAGATTACCCATGCATCAAAATAAAGCCTCTGGTTTGACTACTTACTGTCTCATTAAGTATTAAACAGAGAAATCAATTAAGAGAAGAAACATTTGTGGGTCGATTTGGACAAACAATTCAAACATAAGGTTTGCTTTTCGTCCGTGTTTGTGTATCTCTCTGGTTGGACAAAGTTCTCCTGGTCAAAGTCGATCTGATTAACTTTGTAACCGCAGGTTTTTTTTCTGATTATCTCAGCTAGAAAAAAAGAAAAACACAGACTCAGATTGCGGTTACATCGTGACACCATGGAAATGGAGTGAGTCAGCAGAGTACGGCGAGTGCAGATAAACACTAACTTCTGACACTTCACCATTTAGCTCGGCGCTGGAGTCCGGCGAGCAGCAAACAGGGCAGGAGAGGAGCCGAGGATGATTAAACCTCACTGCGAATTATTATCCGAGGGCCGCGACATGACAGGCGGCTGCAAACACTCTGATAGTACAGTGTGTTGATGCCCGGCCTCTGTTACTGCCTGATCAATTCCAGCTTGATGACACAGCAGAAGAGAGGAGCTGAGTTACACAGGGGACACTTAGGTGCAGCCAGAGATTGTATCATTACTGATGTAGGTCTCAAGGTGCAATAACTCCTCTGCTAACACACCCAGTCACTGTCTCGTCTCAAAGCTGTCTCACCGAGCTGAGGGAGTGTTAAAAAGCAGACGGAGAGAGTTTCAGCAACACGACAGAAATATAAAGCTTTCTAAAGGCGCCAGTTTGACAAAATATAAAGAATAGAGGTGCATAGGGCTGGGCGATAAACAGAAAATTCACAGATGCCGAAATTTACAGCAATAACCGACATCATTTTGCCCATATCAATATATTCGGTGCCGAAAATAAATAAATAATTAAAAGTTGGCTTTGGATGCAGGTAGGCTATGGTCTCATGTCCCTTTAAGATTTAAAAATCACGCATTATGACAACCTAGCTAACAAAGCTATAGCTATTGATAGCTACACTGATGTCAGACTGCTATTGCGAACAACAGCTAACAACAGCTTAACGTTACAACAGTAGACGTCTTTTTCTGACTTGTTTACCGGTATTGTCGCATCAGCCTACCACACAGCTAGCTAGCATGCAGCAAGGCAGGATGACGTAGCGGGAGTGGCGTCTTGTTTTCGCCACTAAGCCTTAGCTCTCAAAACAGATGGCCAAGGGAAAGGGGTAAGAGTGACAATTGGGATTGGACCTAGGGCTGGGCGATAAACTCAAAATTTACCGATACCGAAATTTACGACAACAACCAACGTCATTTTGCCCACGTCAATATATTTGGTGTCAAAAATATGAATAAATAAAAGTAGTTTTTGGATGTGTGTAGGTAGGCTATGGTCTCATGTCCCTTTAAGACGCTGTCCTACGTCAGAGACGTGACTCCACCCCATCCAGTCTGTAACAAAGAGGGAAAGACAGGTGAGGAGATGGAGGACGGTTCAGAAGTTGAAGTAGACAAAGTTAATGTGGGAGGGGGTGAGCAGCTTGATGAGTAGTTATCGTCCATTTATTGTTATCGAGGTGAACTGATCAATATATCGTGATATTGATATGAGGCCATATCGCCCAGCCCTACTACAGAATTATAAAGCTCTTTGGCGCCCGTTTCGACAAAATATCAACATATAAAATGTAGAGGCATGAGATTTGTTGGCAAAAATCTTGATAAATTTAGTTGCAGATGAATTCAACAGTAGATAGTTGCTCTCACGCTGTACATGGACCTATCATTTTAATGCAAAGCGAGCCATCTTGCACCCTCTCTGCAAAATCAGTCAGCAACAGGTAAATCAATCTCAGCGATGTGTTGTTGACTGATGCAGCATCGTCCAACTTAAAAACCAAGTCCGGGCGCATTTTAAGAAAAGAGCTGCGTGAGAGATCTGTGGAGCTGACCATGTTTATGATACAAGAGTTCAAAGTCTAACTGGCTTGAGCAAAATAAAAGTTAAAAAGAGGTCGGTTAGTGTTATTTTGCATTTCTAGAATCAAGTTAAAATTGGAGTTAAAACATCAAAAATTAGTCTCTGAAAGAATTCAGAGTCAAACTAAAGGAGACTGGTTTTACTTCTGCTGCAGTTTGAAAGTTAAAATCAGAAAAATCTACTTTTCCTCACGTTAAAGTTGTCTTTTATTCTTTCTGACATTTTAACTTGTTTCTGAAAATGTTCACCCTCTCTTTGGACAGAAGTTTCACAATAATCTTTCTCCTCACTGTTTCATAAACTGAGCTCTGTTTGTTTATTCGCCTCAGTTATGATTAATTTTTAAGCCAACATGAGGTTTCTGTTTATATCATCCCCCCCAAAACAAGACGCTACTATTTCACAATTGTTTCTTTTTTTTTCAGTATTTTTGGACGTGATGACTGCAGATTTTGCGAATTGCACAAGAATGTTTCTTCCTTGTTTTGACTGCTGAGAAACGGGCCAGCAGCTCCAGCTGTGTGGACAGGGCGGCTCAACGTCCAAGGCCAAGGGTGTTGTTAGCTTTTACAAGCCAAACATATGACGCTATATTACAACAATGCTCTTCTGCTGTCTCTGCACGGACACACTCGCATCAGCTGACATAAACGACGACGTTTAACCACCAATTAGATGACCTTTTTGAGGGAAACTGAACTTTCTTTATACATTAAGAGTCAAAGTCCTGCAGTGACGACCACAAAGAGGCTCTGCTCGGTGTTTCATGATTCATGTTTGTACTGTAAGTGTTGTAAGAGTAGTTTTACACATCCCTCTCCCTCTGAGCACGTCTGTGCGGTTGGCTAACAAGTACACCTGTGCTGTAATTACAGATGTCTTAGTGTTAATACAGCAGAGTCTGCAGGGACTGTCGGCTCACAGACAAACAGGAGCTGCAGGTCCTCAGAGGGAGCTCCGAGTCCTGACTCTGTTAAACCCAACACACCTCGGCTCATAAGCCTGCTGCATAATCGTGCTTCTAAACAGAGATGAACAGAGAGGGAGAGAAACGCTACGACAACAGAGTATGATTTACCAAGAATGGACCCACTACAGAAGCCTCCTCTACGATGGAGTATCAGGGCCACATTAAGAAAAAAAGACTTTGCAAGAATAAAGAGAATAAAGTCGTAATTAAATCATTATTTAAAGTCGTAATAAAATGATTACTTATGAGAATAAAGTCGTAATAAAATGATTACTTATGAGAATAAGGTCGTAAATAAATCATTTCTGTTATAAAGTCAAAATTAAATGATTAGTTACAAGAATGAAGTCGTAAAGAAATTATAATTTACAATAAAAAAGTCATAATAAGATTATTATTTACAAGAATTATGTCAGAGTTAATAGCTATTCTAACCTGTTGTTAGTTGTTCAAATTAGCGCTGTGGAGCATTTAGAAATAAACTTTAGTAGCTAGGTTTCACAAATAAGGAGATACTTAATCTTCTCCTCTTGTAAGAATTTACTTTATTACGACTATTCCCGCAAGTAATGATTTCACAATGACTTTATTCTCATAAGTAATGATTTTACGATGACTTTATTTTTGTAAGTATCCAAGGTCTTACTTTTTTTTATTTTTTTATGTGGCCCTAATACTCCGTCGTACTCCTCCACTGTTGCCACGCTATAAAAAAGATCCTGTTTCTTTATTTCAAATGACCATTCATTAGGTGTGAATGTATCTATTGGACCCACAATCATAAAAAAAAGGATATTTAAGTGTTACATCTCTTATGCCCTTTTAAGGAGATTCACCAATCTGTGATGTCACAAGTTGAGGAAATACTGCTCCGCCCCTCTCATGCAATTCACAGGCGGCTTTTAGAACGAGCCAATCAGAGCAGCCCACAGTCACTCCATCACACATTAACCTCCGAATGTGAAACTTTACCCACGTTTAGTACTAACACAGACCTTTTAAATTAATCTTTGCTTGAAAAATATGAAAAAAAAAATTTGTGATGCTAACGCTTACGCTCGCTGCAGCCTCTTAATGAGATGCCACACTTTTCGTTAGAAATAAATTGATTAATCAGGCCAATTATGGTATTTTTAAATACTGGGTATCGACCAATATTGAAGCGCATGAGGCCGAGAACTAAACAACTTGTGACTACAAATATGCAAGCATCAGACAGCATTAACACTCTCAAATTTCCTCACCTTCTCTGAAAGCAGATCAAATCAAACACTTACTGAAGAGTGTTTATATTATAATATTACCTTAATATTCACTCTGATTTAAAAATGACATATTCTGTAATCTACAGCAAAGTCTAATCTATTATTTTATATCATAAATTAATCAAAATCAATCTCAAACATGTTTCCAGTTTAAAAGAAACACAATTATTCAACCATAATGTGCATGGGATATCAACTGTTATCATAAATTAACAGTATCTTGATATCAGCATTAAAAATACGCCATCAGCTGATCTTTCCTGTAATTATTGGTATCAGTAGAATCACGTTAATATTTATCAACCAATTTCAATCAAAGGCAGAAACGTCAATCAGCGTCTAGTGAGACCAGTTAACATTTTCTATAACGTGCCATTTAACCATTTTAACTAATTCTGATCAAACACGACCCGACATGACCCTTCATGGCGTTTTCCTTTAAGGTCAAAGACAACGGTGTCTTTGTGTGGCTGGCAGGCACTGTTTGGTAAAAGAGCCTCTGTTCAAGAACCAAGATTGAGGAGATGTTTCACCGGGGCTGGAAATACTAGAAACCGAAAAATGTTCCTGCAAGACTAAAATCTGAAAACATAAGCTGTGCTTTGAATCGTGATGTCCGACAACCGCTCCTTCACAGGCGAACCGAGTCCCTGCAGCAGAGCCAAGTGGTCTGTAAATGGCAAAGTGGTGCCGCATGAGAGCAGAGCAAACACGATTTCTCATTCAAAGGCGACAACAGGGCTGTTCGGTGGCACAGACTGGAGCATGCTCAGACGGAGCGGGCGCTGCGAAGACAGGAGGGTGCTCCCTTCAGACAGACTGAGAGGACATCCAGAGACTGCTGAGATGAGACTCCAAATCAATTATGGAGGAAAAAACTGCAGTTGAAGGGGAACATGCCTGTGCAGCTCAGAGCGGTGCACATGATTTGATCATTTCACGTGATTTTGCAGGTTTATGCAGAAAGAAATCCACCTTTATACTCAATATCTCTCAGGCCGTACAGCATGCACTCAAAAATATCACACGACCTGTCATATGGCACATAAGTGTATAAATGTTACCTAGCAACAGAAATGAGGAAAAAGGTTGTGAAACAAACACGGTTGCAAAAAACCTGCAAAGACCAGGAGCCCAAATGAAGCAATAAGTCAGTTCTATTGCTTAATAAATATTTCACGCATTATTAAAAGTTGCTGCGGTTTCACAATTCAGTGTTTTGCTTGAGTAGCAGTTGCACTTCAGGGAGAGATTTTTTTACACATATTTAAATGCTTTACCCGTTTAGAGCTTTAAAATCCTCCATCTCTGCACACAGAAACCACCGTCCTTTCAAAACTATCTGGACACACGACAAGACTCGAGTGTTTCTGGAACAACCGGCCTGGACATGTCTGAAGTACCTGCCAGTGAAACTTTTCAATCTCCACCTAATGATGCGTGTAAAAATTCAAAAGGGTTTGAACAAATTTGTGAGTCTCTGTCTGCATCAGTAAGCTGGAAAGAGAAGAGCTCAGTCGTGCAGCAGCGGCGGGGACCATTAGTCTCTGCAGAGGGCAGGCAGGCTGCTCGCTCAGCGGGGCCTTCAGTGAAGCACGCCGGCCTTCAAACGGGTTCCAGAGAGCGCCTGAGGATGAATGTGGACTAATACGCAGACGGCACAAGGGACCGTGGCAGAGGCGCTACGACAGCAGCGAGTTAAAGAAGTGTGAAACAAAGGGAAAAGTTACTCTGGTGCAGGGATGGAAGATTTGACCGAGATCAACCAATCAAACTTTGTTTTTAAAGCTGTCCATTCAAGCAGGATATTAAAAACAATGAAATCAAATAAACAAACCCCGCCCACCCTCCTAACCCCCATTCAACACATACAGCCTACCTGCCTACCTTACCTTTAAGCTGTGCATGTAAACACACTGAATCAAATTTACCTTCAGTTTATGAATCTATTTTCAATCATAGGAGCATGAACATGTTTGAGTTTTGGAGTAATCTCTGCAAAACAGGAGCATGAAGATTTGGATCGAATCTGGAGGATGTGGTGACGGCGAGGTAATTGAGTACCTGCGGTGCTACAGTATCATCTAACTGTGACATTTACTCGCCATCCTGTCATCACCGTTCCAAGAAAATTCATTTTTGTTTTTGTAAAGCGTCCTCAGATAAAAACAAAGCCTGTCTGTCGGACACTTAATGCCGAGGACTCGTGCATTAGCGGCTGTAATTCAATCAGAGCCTGAAAATCTGAATACCAGACACAGAGAAGCCTCAGGGCAAAACTTATCAGCTCCACCAGCACCAGTCACGGAAACCAGAGAGAAAGAGTCCTCTCGCACGAATCGAGACGCTCACATCTGTGTTTTTTCTTTTAACTCTGTGAGGATCAACAACAACGAACACGCCGGCAGACATTTCACTTCCACAAGGATGATTTCCTCCTCACAGATTTTCCATTAACCTTTTACAGAGGAGGTCTAACACCCACATCCACAGGCCCCACTCCATAGATTTTCATGCACCTTCACTGGCAGATACTTATGTTTGACTGCCTGCCCAGATTTGGAGAAATCCATCCCTGAGATTTATGTTGCCTCAGCCGGAGTTCAATAGAGGTCAATGGGCAATTAATCAACGCTCAGCGGTCAATTACAGCCGCCGCAGGGTGGAAATATGGCCACCGGTTTGAATCCAGACCTTTGTCGCATGAACTTCCTTTAGTCTGTCTACGTTATAGAGGCTATAGAGGCTCCTATCAGGCAATGAATGAACAGTTTACATTAAAGTAATATTTCTGAATGTGAAAACAGTCACTCTGGATGCTTTTCAAAATAAAAGCCTCAGAGACACACAGATTCTAGCAAAGCGTTTTTTTTATTTTTAAATGAGACGCTCTAATGACGTGGGAAAGACAAATCTAGATCTAGATTAATCTAGATCTCAAGACCTGCAACAACAAGATTTTGAAAGTGCAACTTCCACTTGAAGTTTTATATTTGGGAAAACAGAACCAGGAGAAAAACACATATTTCCAATAATGTTGGTGTCGGCTAAAAGTTTTCCAGTGATTATTTCCAATAATCACTGGAAAATGGCTAAAACAGATGCACCAAAAATAGAGGATTGGGTTGAGGTAATGACGATATATACAGAGAATGTAGAAGCTGATTTTCTCGTCTAGACTTAAAACAGACACTTTTAAAAACTACTGGAAAAAGTGGGTTGATTTTGTGTCTTAATTGAGAGCAGACTTCGTGCAGTAAAGGTATTGTGTATTGTAGATTATTGATCCCCTTGGTTCAGGCAACAAACTTGTTCATTGTTCAAATGTTTATTATCTTTACCCTCCAACAGAAGAAAAAAGACAATGCAAGAGAGTTGTGAAAAAAGGACGAGTAAAAGGGGTTTTATTTTACTTCACAGTTATTCTACTGGAACTTTGAGAATTTATGTCTGATGATGTCTTTGCTCCCCGATGAAGAAGTATTCAAATATTCTTTACAGTTTGAAATTTGTTCAATATATGTAAAATGTTGATGGAATATTTATATGTGAAGTCAATAAAAAAGAAAATTTATCACAGTTTTTCAAATTAAAACGTTCAGATACTAGACTCTGGTATCGTTTCGCACATCGCCAAAGATATTTGATCACTGAGTCCAAGTTTAGAAGGGGGTTAAATAGAATATTTATAAATACTCAGAAATCTCATCAAAAATCTGCACTTTGTCCTCCTCTTCCTCCTCTTCCTCCTCCTCCTCCTCCGTGTTGGTTTTGGCCCTCACGGTTAGCCCGGTCTCCATCTTGGCACGACCCCTCCACAGAAAGCTGCTTTTTACCAGCCTTCAGCCTTCAGCCTTCGGCCCTGTATGGCAGCATTGTCTGTATGCTAAACACGGCTGCAGACCGCAGGCTCCCCCCCCACCTAAAAAAAAGCAGCGGCTCTTTGACCGCCTTCACAAAACAACACAGCCCCGAGTCCAGGCAGATCTGGGATCAGAGCGCAGGAAGTTTACGGCTCTGTGTGATGATAATTATCCCATCATCCCGAGTGATGAAAGTACAGCTGCTGCTGATGATGCTGCAGACTGCAGAGGAGCGGTGTTTAAGTCGGAGACAGCAGACAGTGGAAGAAGAAGAAGTCCGAGCTCTGCTGTGTTATTAGTCAAGTTCAGGGTCAGAGCGTCACTCCTCCTGCAGACAAACAACAACCACAGACTCGGCTCCTTTTTACTCCTTTTAGAAAGTGTAGACGACAGCAAAGTGGAGACGGGGGGAGTTTCTGAGGAGGATGGAGGACAAACTTAACCTGCACTTGAGCTGTCACCATTACAGCGGCATCAACATATCAGGATAATAATATAACAGTGATATGTTTGGGAAAATTATGCTTTTATTTTGAAATATTCTACTTCGAGTAGATTCTAAATGACAGAACTAAATAAAGAGTTGAAAGAGCAGATAGAAAGTAAAAATGTTAAATTTATTAGTGACTAAGAGACATGAGCTCCACATTTGATTTTGTGTCACAATAATTTTGAAGTGTTGCTGCTACAGCGAGTTCACTAGCTTCTTCTTTCTTCTTTTTCCTTCCTTTCATCTTCTTCTTTTTCCTCCTTTCTCATCTTCCTTCTTTCTCCCTTCTTCTTTATTCTTTTCATCTTCTCCCTTCTTCTTTCTCCCTTTTCCTTCTTCTTCCTCCTTTACTCCTACTTCCTTCTTCGCCCTCCTTCTTCCTCCCTTCTTCTTCCTTCGTCCTCCCTCCTTACTCCTTCTTTCTTCTTCCTTCCTCCTCTTCTTCTTCCTCCTTCTTCTTTATTCTTCCTTATCTTCTCCCTTCTTCCTCCTCCTCTTCTTTTTCTTTATCCTTCTTCCTCTTTATTCTTCTTCCTTCTTCTTTCTCCCTTCTTACTCCTTTCTCCTTCTTCTTCCTTCCTCCTCCTCCTCCTCTTCTTCCTTTCTCTTTTCTTTATTCCTTTACTTCTTCTCCCTTCTTCTTCCTCTTGCCTTCCTTCTTCCTTCCTCTTCCTTATTCATCTTTTCATTCTTCCTACTTCTTCTTCATTGTCCTTCATCTTCTCCCTTTTTCTTCTTCCTTATTCTTCATCTTTTCATTCTTCCTACTTCTTCTTCTTCCTTCTTTTTCATCTTCATCTCTTTCTTATTCTTTCTTCTTCTCCTACCTCTTCTACCTCTTCTTCATCATCTTCTTGACTGTATTACTTCATTCTTCTGCTCAGTGACTCCTCCATCTTCAGAGCTGCTGCTCCACATGTTTTATCACCAAACTGGTCCAGTAGTTCCTGGCCTCTTGTTTCCTCTCCCTTCAGTCTGTTCTTCAGATCTACATTCGACAGACTCCAGTATAAACCAGCTCCTCAGACTCGTCTCCATCACACACACTGGGAGTGATTTGTACTTTATCTTCTCGCTCAATAACACTTTGAAAACCATAGAGGAGAAACCAGCTTCATATTTACGGTGAAGAATCTGGAAGTAAACGAGGATCTGGATGAGATGTTGTCAGAACGGGAACTTGTGACCCTCAGTAAGTCTGTTTTTCTTATTATTAAATTGCACAATAACTCGTTGCCAAATGCTCGGTGATGAAAACACTCCACAGCAGCACTTGAGATCCCCTCTGCTCCACTCGCATCCATGATTTTCATGCTAACTCTATCAGCCGGTGATGGACTGTTTCAATAAACGCTGGAGTGCAGTAGTCTCTGAGACGAGCTCTTCCATCCAGAGAGCGCTCAGGAGGACGAGACGCTCAGGAAGACAAGACGCCCATCCTCCATCTTACCTGCAGGAGCTCCAGCTTCTCTCTCCTTGACCTCCATCACTTTCATCTACGTCTGCTGCTGCACTACTGATGATGATGTTAGAACAAGAGCCGAAATGAGTTTGGGTGAAAAGCTGTTCCTCTAATTAAATACTTGTTTATGTTACCAAAGCAGGATGTGCGGAGGGGCGTGTGAAACCGGCCAACAGTGCAATCATAACTCATTTGGTCTGATTGGAGCTGTCATGGAGCGAGTGCTGCGGGACAGTTCTCAGATCTAAAACCAGAGAACAACATCCTGACTCTGATGGGAAACGACGTTTTTACAAACACAGGGAGATGAGACGTGTTTGCAAACGCTCGTTCAGCACCCTCGCTCTGCATTCAGGATCAGTATGTGCACTCACTGTATACTGAGGGTGAGCTGCTGCACAGTGCAAGCAGAGATGTGTGCATACTGGGGGTCAAGCGAGGACGAGTCTGTCATCCTACAGATTGACTACCTCCTTTAAACTCTTCAGATGTTTGCACAAGTTTCACCTTTACAGCCACCTCATGGCTCAGACATCCAGTCCAGACCGGATTCTGAACATTGAGCCGGTCCTGCGGGTCAGATACAGCCCGACACCTCCTGTATTCACAGCCGGATAACAATAAAAACTGGATTCACTGCAGCTGTACGCGCTGTTCTTCTCCACCTGAGAGCTCACTGCCAACAGAGCGTCCATACAAGCATCACCTAACCAGATTAAGACAGAGTCAACAAGCAGGCCCGGCCGTATGAGAGCATTAGAGCTGGACCAATAATATCATGCTGGTGTGGGTCTATCAACAGGCCTGTCAGGCTGAAGGGATTCCCCTGCATTGATTTATTGTCGGGCACTGGAGTGGTATGAAAGTTATTTTAACCGGATTGTACTGCTGGACGTATGAGCTGAAAAGCTGGAGGCTTTCAGGCCCGAACTCTGCCCCTGACTGTGTGTTAACCAGTTTCACCATCAACCGTGACGGCTCTGCTGCACCAGAAGGAGGCCAGTATGTTACGGTCAAGATAACCTGCACAGGAAGACCAACAAGAAAGACTGAGGCTCAGTGCAGGATATCGAAATTCAAGGATTTATTCACGATTCAAACATGTCAAATCTACGAGATGTAGCAGGAAAAGTTGAGCTTTCAGTGGAAGAGGAAGAAGTCCTCTGAAGGTCATTAGTCATGTGTTTTCGGATCAAACTATTCTGGGGATTTTTGAGAGGAAACTTGCCGTTGGGAGAGTCCCTGAGGATGGGGACCATGGGGACTTTTTTCTGGATTTTGCACCAGCATTGTGACGGGCGGCTCAAACGCCAACCACAAGAAATTTGTGAAAAAATCGAGTACAGGAGCTGGTGCATCTGCTGCGTATGACGCCTCGGTTTTCAGAACTTGTACCGACTTTTATTTTGCGAACATTGACAGCAGGGTTTTAAAAAAAAGCCGTTGGTAGAAGTGCGACAAATGTGCGCTCACTTCTAGACTGACGTCACTCAAAGTCCATCTTGTGTTCGGAGAGTACCTAGTCTAAAGGAGAGGGCAAAAAGGTTCCTCTTATTAGCGGCTCCAGGGACTAGATAGTTCATAGTTCCTTCAAAACTTTTCCTTCCCAACCTGATCCCTGCTGAGGCTGCTAATAGAAGAACCATTTGTGCTTCAACAGCTGAGTTAATATCTGATTCAAAGTGGATCTTGCTAATTTCTTCCTCTAAATTTTCAGGCTCACTTGTTTGATTTGGACTCAAGTGGTAAAACAAATAGGAAAGTCCATGTTTGGTGTTTGCAATCAAGGTAAAAATTTCAGTTTCTTGTTAAAAAGAAAAAAAAGTGATCAAGTTTTCTGGCAAAGTTTCTCCTCAGTCGTTGTTTCATAGTTAATAAATCTATGACACACATCTAAATGTTAAAAAAAACACAAACTTCAGTCGACTAATAGATACTTCAGTCCTGCACTATAACAACCTTATCTTTATTTATCAGTGATAAGTTTGCGTTGGCATCTCTTTATTTGATTTGACCACACATGTTTAAAGTTCATATACTGCAGAGCAGGATGCCTGTGGTGCTTCAGAGAAGATATCATCACATGGTTCATCCAGCAGCCGGCTCAGCCTCCTTTGTTTACATCTCTCTCTCTCTCAGCACTGTCTGCAGCACATGTGGAGTTTATTTATTCAGCAGCGACGTTGTAGAAACGACATTAATCATTTATGCAAAGAAAATGAAGAGACAGTTGCACCAGATTTAGAAAGCTGATAATTTCCCTCTGTGGTGTGAAAATGATGCAAGACGTACGATAAAACCAACTCAGCAAAATGATAAAATATGAGTATATACTACGCAGAAAAGAAAGGATATAATGAACAATAAATGCACTCTTGATGATCAGTCAGGTGCAGAGGTCAGCATACTTGATGATGCGAGGTATGATGAAGTGGTCAGGATGCAAAGATGCCACAAAGAGACCAAAACAAAGATTTTCTGGCATATACAATAAGGTCAAACGTCCATATGTAGTTAGTCTTTATGAGAAATCTCTTCTGTCTACATTAGCATTGTCAAAATCCAACTAGCAAGATTCATTCTGCCAAATCAGGTCCCTCTGATTCCACTAGCTGAACCCCAATATGAGCTCAATGTGTGGGCCAATCCTGTCCTGCAACCCAGGCAACAGCAACAGTAAGTATCGGCTAGTAAGAGCATCTCCAAGTTACTGACCACAGTAAAAAAGCCTTAAAAGGAAAGCAAGACCTTTCCTCACCTTGACATGCTTCTGATCTGCATAACTACCTGTTCACTATACATTATCAGTTATCTACGGAGGCCCTGAAGGTCAACTAAACAATACAGCAACATCTCTTTCAATGCAGGACCGTTAAAAAATAGGGAAACAAGTGTCTACAATAAAACAATCAAACCAGGAACTCTTCACAAATGCATCCATCTGTAGTTAGTCTTTATGAGAAATGTCTTCTATCTACATTTGCATTGTCAAAATCCAACTAGCAAGGTTCATCCTGCAGAATCAGGTCCCTCGAATTCCACCAATCTTGTCCTGCAATCCAGGCACCAGCAACAGAGCTAGTACGAGCATCTCCGAGTTACTGAGCGCTGTAAAGAAGCCTTAAAAGGTGAAGCAAGACCTTTCCTCAACTTGACATGCTTCTGATCTGCATAACTACCTGTTCACTATACATTATCAGTTATATATGGAGGCCCTGAAAGGTCAGCTAAACATTACAGCAACATCTCTTTCAGTGCAGGGCCGTTAAAAAATCAAGTGTCTACAATAAAACGATCAAACCAGGAACTCTTCACAAGTGTATAAAAGTTTATTACCCACTTGTCATAGATTACTGGAAACTCACCTGTCCCTGTAACAGTTCCTGGTCAAACCCTGGTCATAGTACAACACCTTCAAGATGAGAAATGAGAGTGTGTACAAATACTGTAGGGTGTCACATGGTTTTGTTCAATTATAGATACTCTTAGTCACAGAGTTAATGGTAATAATTGACCTTACACTCTGGTACTATTGACTGTTTAGTCAAACCGAGCTGCTGTGTCCACTGCTCAGGGTTCATGTGATATTAAAGGATGTGAAGGAGGTGAACAGGTATTCAAACACTTCAGGTGCATCCTTTCAACAACAACAACTCAGCCTCTGAATCAGCAAACCTTCGGCCCAAAGCCCCAGCAGGGACAGACCTCACACACCGCCTGAGAGTGAGCCGTAAAAGCCGCTTTATTCTGCCCCGTGTTCACCGTACCTGAATCGCCCTCCGCAGTGCTGGCATTGGTCCCCGACCCAGCCGGGGAAGCACACACAGCCGCCGGTCGCCGTGTTGCACTGCCCGTTCATACACGGTTTGTCGCACTCCTTCGCCTCGGTGAGAGCGGAGAGCAGTCCGAGAACCGAGAGCAGCAGCGCGGTTGTCAGCATCAAGAGGCTCCGGCCCCGGCCAGAGCCCGAGCAGGCCCGCCGTGTCGCCCCGTACATTCTCTCACAAAAGATGGCTGCTGGAGGCAGGAGCTCCGCTGCTTCGGGGGGTAGAGACCCAGAGAGCGAGCCGTGAGTGTGGTTCCGTTAACCGGAGCAAAGGTACAGTCTCCCCGGAGTGGCGTTTAGTGTCTTCTGGTAGGCTGGTCTCCTTGGTTGGTTACTTGGTTTACATCTTTCCAGTGGTTCCGTTACCCAGCGCCGCACCGAGCCGCATATTGACATCCAGAAGTGACGTCATGGTAGCGGAAATGCGCAACCAGGGGGAGGCAGAGCGCGAGGACTTTAAACTTTTATTTTGAAATCCGAACAAGCCCCGCCCCTTGTTACCTAAAAATACAAATGCACGCTTTTTTAACATTTTCCCTGTAATATTGAACATAAAACAGTGCTCCTCCCTCCGCTCAGTGTTTTGTTTTATTATTTTTTTTTTACACTTTAAATGTTTGAAATGGGAACTAGCCCCCCCCCCCCCCCCCCCCGTTACCTAAAAATAAACATTTACGCTTTTTTAAACATTTTTTTCCCGGTTATATTGAACAAAACTCCAGGCTCCACCATCTATTCTTTTC
This sequence comes from Xyrichtys novacula, assembly GCA_962446985.1. Classification (NCBI taxonomy): domain Eukaryota; kingdom Metazoa; phylum Chordata; class Actinopteri; order Labriformes; family Labridae; genus Xyrichtys; species Xyrichtys novacula. The sequence continues at coordinate 26,973,067 of OY660878.1, forward strand.
AGTTGTAGTGGGTGTGATTTATTTTGAAAGGTGTTCCACATATTTTGACCCCTTCATGTTTTACTCAATGAAGTGGACAAAACATTAGGAACACATTTGAATTAAAAACACCCCATTAAAAACCTACTACCTATTACATCATCAATAATTAACATTAAGTACAATAATCACCTGTCTGAACATGTCAACAACAAAAAAAAACCCTACACTTTAAACTTTTATTTTGAAATCCGAACCAGCCCCGCCCCCTTGTTACCTAAAAATAATTATTCACATTTATTAAAACACTTTTTCCTGGTAATATTGAACATAACACAGGCCTCCTCCCTCTCTGTGTTTTATTTTTTTCTTTTAAGTTGTACTGGAAGTGGTTTATTTTGAAAGGTGTTCCAAATATTTTGACCCCCACATGTTTTCACTGGAGAAAGTGGTCAAAATATTAGGAACATGATTGAATTAAACACACTCCATTAAAACCTCACTACCTAATACATCCTCAACAATTAAAATTAAGTACAATAATCACCTGTATGATCATGTCAACAGAGAATACACTTTAAATTCCTAAAGCGCATTGTAACTATGAATCAGAATCAGAAATACTTCAATAATCCTCAGGGAGAAATTGCTTTTTGCTACAGTAACTCCAGTGCAAATAAAGTAAAAAGAGGAGATAAATAATATATAAAAAGAGATAAATACATAAAATACGTAAAAAATAATAATATACAAGTATGTACACTTTATACAACACTAAATAGTAAAATAATATGTGTTGACTTTGCAATTTCTCTAAATTAAAATAATGGTATAAATACATATTACCTTTTTTATCGATAAAAAAAAACGCAATTCTTAATTTTTTTTCATTTTTGTGGAATTAATGAGATTCTGGTAATTATTTCAGAATAATATCAAAACTGAGTGGGTTACAATAAATTGCTTTGATTTCTGAATTAACAAAATAATTAGCATGCAAAAAAAAAAAACATTTTTAAAAATCTAAAAACATTTTACTACCTTTAAAAAATGTTCTGTGAAATAAAATGTTTGTGCATTTGACCCTTAAGGGCCCCCGTACTTCCATACTTATCTTAAGAAGTATCAAACCAGTGTAACTTATTAAAGAGTAGGTAAAACATATTTTAAATGTGATAATCAGTATCTATGTTGTAATGACCCATAAGTCCCACACCGACCCACAGACTGCACACCAAGGACACCAAACTGTACAAAGGGTATAGAACAGTTTATTAAATTTAGACTTGTAAGAAGTCATCATATTCCAACGCGCTCCAGTCGCACGAAGCGCATTCGTAATAACACCAACCCAAAAAAGGATTGATCACATCGTGGAAACATAAATAAAGCAAATAAACATATTTACAGTTCAACATGGACAGAGGATGGGGGTTTGTGCACGAGAACACGCGACTACATGTCCGAGCTGAGGTGTCAGAGAAGAAGAAGAAGAGGGTCTGAGCTTTATATGAGCAATCAGAGGAGCTACCAGGACAGGACAGGAGTGGAACGACTGAAACACAATATACAAAGCATGAAAACTTAACAGTATCATCATCATCACATTTTCTTGGTTTGAGTATGAGGGAGTAAATCTCTGGAGCCGTTTATAGTACACTTCCATTTTCCTCTTTGTGCGTGATAATTACAAGTTCAGGTGAGTTAAGCTGTGAAAGTTTCCGTCTGATTCAACATAAAACAAAAACTTTGTTTCAGTAAATCAACTGCAGATGGTTCCTAAATCCTAAAATCAGAACTTGAATTTCCTTGGTGTGTCATTACTGAACAAAACCCTTCAGTCATCCTGGCGTGGTGAGAGCAGTCTCTTTCCTACTCTGAAGACGGATTTGATGCATTTCACGACAAGAATGAGTCATTTTTCAGTGGGCTGACTGGATGGATGAACAAACACCAGTATCAAACACAGTTCAGACTCTACAGTAATCAAAAAACCCTGCAGGATAATCCAAAAACTGCGCTTAGTTAAAAAAAGAGAGCGAGCGAGAGAGAGAAAAAAGATCCTTAGAAAAAAGTACAATCATTGAAAGCATGTTACAATTAGCAGTTTGTGTGTGTGTCGTTACAAAGCGGTCATGTGACTCTCCCAGCACTTCCTATGTACATGAAACAAACGACCAACATCAGGTCCAGGTCCCCTGTAGACAGTGTAGAGAGGGTAAAACAGTGTCATCTTCTTAAATGCTATTTTCTCCTGCATGGTGGGAGAGCGGCAGACCTCAGGGTTTGTGTGGCTGTATCGTAAATGTCATCTGGACAGGGTTGGAGCACAGTAGGACGATTTTCAGAAGAGTGTGAGGTGAGTTATTATTATTATCAGTTACGGAAAAAAGTACACTTAGCTGACTTTCAAATGGCACTCTGGTCCTGTGGGTTCTCTGGTGCTTAAAGCAGGGCACACCTCTTCTACCCGGTACCCCCAAACATGTGAAAACAAACACTGAGAATAAAGTCAGAAGAGGTGACCACCATCATTCTGTCTCTGGAGGTCACACTGTAACATTCAGCTATCCGTTAATGGCAGAGATCGTCTCCTCTTTGTTCCCTCTCCCACAGTATATCACACTTTTTACAGTCTCCTAATGGAAAAAGCCATTTACAGGCAATGGCGCCTTACAATATGTACAAGTTTGATCAAACTTATTGTATGAATTAGAGAAAGAAAAAAAAAAGGTATAAACAGGTTTTTCCCTCAATTATATGTACAAAGAGGAGGTGTTAGAAAATGATTGAGCACCTCGGCGTTATCGTGTAAATTTACACAGAGAAAAAAAACGCTTCCAAAGTACTGGCTTCAAGATAGCAACTCACACTCATCCCTTCACTCTCCTATCAGGTACATGCAAAAGAGACGGAGGCTCAGCATTCACTCAGAGGGGACCAGGAGGCCCCTTCCTAAAGGCAAATCATATCTGATTAACTGGACTCATAAAATCTCTCGACTCAATACATCACCGTCTTTTCATCAAAAAAAAAAAAAAAAAAACACAGGAAAAAAAAGATGGTCTTTTTTGGTCTCCCAATTTAGGCATACTGGGTGTCAAAACACCAGATAGTGCTCGTACCAGTGATCGGTAATAGTCACTAGTAGATAGGATGATCAAGCATCAAAGGCCCCTTTGGAGTGTCCTCTTGGTTTTGATACCTGAGGTGTAGCGTGGTTAAGTGAACACTGGCTGATTGAGGAGAGCGAGCAGCGTGCGGAGACCAGACCAGGATCAAATCAAAGCCAAAAAAGCTCTCAGTACGGATCTCAGGGTACCACATAATGCAGTTAGTCGTTGTAGAAAATCACAGGTAAACACTTGAGAATTAATGAGTTCGGATGTTCTGTGGATCACAGTAAACACTGCACATCTGGTACTCAGAGCCTGACAATTATTGGTTAGAGCCACTTGAGCCGAGTCTGGTCCTGAACACGACAGAACGCCTGTCGCTTTAAAATCGTTTTTTGACTTGCTAGTGTGATTTCAATTGGGAGCATGGGCAGCATTATGTGTGCGAATATTTAACGGCATGGGTATTTCGCCAGGATGAGTAACCGTGCAGGGTTTTGTCTCGCTGCTCTGATGCCAGGCGGCGAGCTAAAACTCCCGCGTGTTAGTCAAACTCGGCGTTTAAAGTGATTCTGTCTGAGGCAGTGTGTGATGCCGCGGGGCTGAGGTGTTTCTCTTGAACTGCAGACCAACAGGGGGGTAGTGGGATGGGGGTAAGGTATTGCGTCATGTTTTTTTTTTTCAGGTCGAGGATGTCTGGCGTGAAGGGCGGCCCATAGACGAGGCGCTGTAGGTGCGGGAGCGCTGCCTCACAGCCGTTCTGAAAGGCAGCTCCAGCTCCTGGAAGAGGGGAGTCCCTGTGATTTCAGCCGCCTCGGGACGCTCGCCGGGGCTCCACGACAGCATGCTGTGCACCATACTCAACTACAGAGAGAGAAAACAAACAACACAGACACGTCTTTTAGAAAGAGTCACGCCACAGTGATTCCACCGCCGTAATTTATGCGATTCAATTCAAATCAATTCTTTTATATAAACATGCATATAACTCAGCAGATCCGGGACTAATCAGAACCATATGCTTCTAATTCATGCTCTAATTCACTTTCAATAGTGGATTTATCCTGACTGAATATTTTCTCCTGTTTCATGAGATTTGTCTGGACTTATTTACGACCCTGATTCCCTGAAAAAATGACTCCCAAATGTCACGAAAACAGAATTGATGGAGTTTTAAACCATTTCAGACTTACATTAGATTAAACACAACAACACTGGAGACACAGTGACATTTTAGACATGTGGAAGCAGTGATTTCTACTACAGTCATGTTTGAGCTGCTTTTTTTTTTTGTACTGAGATTTTACTTGTTTCTTTTTTCATCGACTGTGATGATGAAACCCTGAAGCCGAAGAACATTTTTCTGAAAATGTTGAACTACTTGTTCACCCAGAATAACCTTTTTTTCTACACAGTCATGTGACTAACTCGTTACAAATTTACATAATTGTTTAGTAAACATTCCTCCAGGTGTTTTTTTAACCATTACACAACTTTTATTCAGTATTTTGTTTTACTTATTCCAGAGTTACTACACAGTTGGAATTTCCATACTTTTCCATAACATACTTTTTAGAATTATCTTTGAAAATACCTACTTTTCTATTTTACTAAACAGTATTTCAGAACTGTGGTAAGAGTCTGGAAACATAAATAATTTTCCATACTTAATTTTCATTTTCTATACTCTTAAAGACCTGGAAATCGATCAAATTTATTTCCATACTTGCATAGGAACCCGGTTATTCCAACTTTTAGGAAACATAACTGTCCTTTAAAAAAATATATATATTTTTTAAAGCTACTGTGAGGAGTTTTTAGCAGCTTACTAAACAGACTCACACTAATACGGATGCCTGATCGATTGTCTCTTAGTTGTGAAGCTGCTGCTTTTTCACATTTAAAAAAAAATTCTTATCAAATAGTTGCTCATTCCTGTAAACAACTGGTAAAGTGTTTATACCAGAATAACAGGGCGAGGGTATTTCCAGCGCTGGATAATTACAGATTAGGCTACGGGATTATGTTAATCTCATTACAAAGTAAACTGATAGACGAGGTAATGTAACCAACCCAACACAAACAGTTGGCCCGTGACCTGTGTAGTACTACACAACTATTCTGGCTGATCATGTTAACTGTTTATGTTCATGTATGTTCACATATATAATGAGGTTCTTACAGGATTATGGACACAAAAGCATTAAAATCATGTTTATTCGGCTGTTTCTGACAGTAATGACTGACTTCATGTCTTCATGCATTTCCATATTTTATATTTGCTCATTTATTTTCATTCACTTTTATTCCATTTCTGTTCAGTTTTTGCAGCTTGGATTCGCAACAAGAAAGAATTCTATTTTCCTGGTTGTAGTTTGAGATTACAGCCACAAGGTGTCAGCAGACAGCCACTCACCTCCTGAACGTTGTTTTTGGAGAAGACCTCGGGGAAGCGCAGCGCTCTCACCTCTGTCAGCGTCTGAAAGAGAGGGATGTAAACACCTGTGAGCCGAGCCGTGTTAACGGTTAATCAGGTCCTTTGTTTCGGAGACAAAGGAGTCCTGGTGGATCACACACACACACACACACGCACAGACACAAGGGCAAAGATAACTCACTGTTTAAACTGACAACAATTAACATTCACAGATAAAAGTCGTCTCATTATGTATTACAGTTTTCCCAACAGTTTTCAGACATAACAGAAACATGGAGAGTATAAAAGAAAAGACAAAAAGATTCGCCGCCTCATCAGAAAGTCTCTCTCCTCTAAAGATTTAACAAATTGAAGCAGCGGGGGTTCTGGACTGTAATTTATGACTTTCACACACTTGAGAAAAACAATCAGAAATACAAAAAAAGGCAAAATCATGTTTGCATGTATTTATAAATATGATTTACAAGGTCACCAGTGAGTCTAAGATGAGCCAATAACAGAAGAGAAAGTCAGGTAAACTCAGGTATGAGTATGTGTTTGAATGTTTCCTGACTTACCCTCACTCTCTCCATCTGCGTCCTGAAAGGATAGAGGAGCTCAAACAGGATCAGACCCAGAGAGTAAATGTCTACTTTGTGAGAGTACGAGTTCCCAGAGAGCTGCCAGGAAAACAGGAACATGGAAGTTGAAATTGTCAGCGGTCAAATCTTAGTATTGTTTCAGTTCATGATTTTTAGTATGCATGTGAATTTCAGTTCATGTGTTCTTGGATGTTTTGTCTTGTTTCTATAAACGGGTCGGTTGTGTTCGCGTGCTCACCTGCTCAGGGCTCATGTACAGCTTGGTGCCGACCTGGCCCGTGTGTCTGGTCAGGAGCGGGGCGGGCGTCAGGGCGCTCTGCTCGTCCTCATCCTCCTCCTGGTCCATGGCCGTCACCAGGCCGAAGTCTCCCACCTTTACCACGTCGTCCATCGTGAAGAAGATGTTGGAGGGCTGGAGGAGCAGATGTGACGGCATATTTAGCAAACATGATACAGTCCTGGTGAAGTTTATATTTTATTCCTCAAATCCAAGCATAACTGCGCTCATAAATGTCTGAAAAGTGGACGGTGTTTGGCTCACCTTGAGGTCCCTGTGCATTAAGCCTTTGCTGTGCAGGAAATCGACCGCCTCTGCAATCTGGAGGAAGATGTCCAGACACTGGTTGTGCTCCCTCTGCTCTGAGAGGCAGCGCTGAGCCATCCAGTCCTTCAGGTTCTCTTTCCGACAGAGCTGCATCTGGATGTACAGGTACACCTGGAGACAAGGGGAGGGGTTTTTTAAAAGCTGACAATCTGCTGTTTTACATTTAGAGTAGTAGTTTCTTCTTCTGTGAATTCTAGATGTCAGTTTTCTCCATATGTTGGATAGGAAACTGTGAATTAAAAATACAAATCAATGAATGATTAATAATCCCATTATTTCAGGAAAGCTTTCTGACTAAAGTCTACACCATCAGAAAGAAAAACATTTGTCAGAAGCTCGGTAAGTGCACCTGTAGACTTTAAACCTGTACCTTAAAACAAATATGAAACTTGGACATGACTGATGGAGCAGCAGTCATAAGCTAAAACAAACTGGAACAGGGTGAGAAAGTCTGACACACGAGTTAATTACAGCTGGCTGAGTAAATGATTGCCTGACCTTGGGCGATGGCTGGACTCGCTGTGTTGGAGGAGATGTGGGCAGAGCGAGGGAGAGCGAGGTGGGCCGAGGAGGAGAGGAGGAAGAGGGCGGGGCGGATTCCTGTCTCTTGGTGTGCGAGGAAGACGAGCTGTTCTTGTCCGTCGTCGAGCTCGGACTGGCCACACCAGAAGCCGAATCCGTGTCTGCGTCCGCGTCGCGGTCGCAGCCCGAGTCCTCGAAGACGATGTCAAAGGAGGAGGAGGTGCAGTCGCTGGGGCCGCGTGGGGGACACAGCTCGAAAGAGTGCGGGGTGTCGGAGGCGTCGGGGTCCGCCTGGCTGTCCCTCTCTGACATCAGGCTGTCGTGGCCCAACATCGGCTGGAAGGACAGGTCTCTGAGGTCAATATCAAAACCAACAGCACCACCAGTGCTGCTGGTGAGAAGAGCCTGGGTGTCCACAGAGGCCTCCAGAGCGTCTGCTGCAGGTCCATGAGCGGGTGGCACCGAGCTGGACACTGGAACTTTGACTGACAGCACCTCCATGTGGTCGAGGAAGCTCATTGGCCAGTCAGTGGTACTAGAAAAGAAATCAAACTGTTGTAGTCAACATGTTTACTTTGAAAACACTCAAGATTTCTGTAAAGTGTTCAAGATAACTCTGCAGCTTTATCCAAACAGTTGAAGAAATAAAAACAAAATACCCAAATTAGCTGAATTTACAGTGCAGTCACTAGAGCAGCAGATATTTTTGTACTGAACAAATCCTCCAGTCAGTTTAGTGTTTAACTTTTCAACAAATGACATCCTAAAAGTTTGTATTTTGTCTGCTAACAGTCTAAAGCTAAAGTCTCTTGATTCACAATTAGAAATGGAGCTTTCTTCACATAACCAAGAGCTCTGAACCAATAAATGATTCACCAAAACAATTTCAAAACTAATCTCCTCTTCATTAACGACTCGCTGCATGTGTCCAGGATGAATACAGAGAAGTGAGTTTACTGTTTACAAACCCGGAGCATGTGTTACTCTGAATAAGATGGGTTCATTTTTCAGGGACCTTTCAGCTTTCGGTCTGTGAGCGTTCAGATCACTTTTAGATTTGCACTGGTTCTATCAGCTTGTCTTTAAGTGTCCCATCATTTCTGATCTCTGCCTCTACACTGCCCCTGCTGTTTGTATCGATACGACACTCCATGTCCAGATTGTGTAAATGTCTGAGGACGTGCACAAGAATCAATGCTGGGATCGCCTGGCTGCATTTGTGTAACAGCAAGTTTATCTGGCAGATGTATTGTCTCTGCTTGATGTTGTATTTTTATTTATTGCTGTTACTGTAAGCTCTTTGAACAGCTTTCTGTATGAACAGTGCTTTATAAATGCTTCATAATAATATTGTCTTGCCTCCATCTGCCCTGATGAATAAAAAAAAAGAGTCATCTGTCGTTTTTCTGAAGCAAACACTCTTGTACGAATGTGCGTTTTTCTTCCACCGGCAGTTGAACATCTGTTTTAATTAACCAGTGAAGTGCAGCGAGTTATGTAAAATCAGGGACATCACTTGTGCTCGTTTTTCTCCCAGCAGACGTCTGAAATTTCTGCATGGATGCCGTCCCTAAAAACAACAGATTCCTGGCAGTTTGAGCTCCAAGCTTGACCCCGTTGAGACGTGGGTGACGGCCTTTTTAGCTAACCTGGCGTCCTTCAGCCACCTTTGGTCCATCTCCTCCTGCCAGCCCTCAGGGGGGCTCTCCTGCCAGGCGTTGAAGTAACGGATGATCCCTGGGTGCTCCAGCTTGGCCAGGGCCTTCACCTCCCGCATCACTTTCTCCCGAGCCAACTCTCTGGAAGATTGACAATATCTGGGTTAGAGTTTAGTATCCATTCAGAGAGGAAAAGAGAAGAGAAATCACCTGATTATAATCCTTATTAGGCTGTATTATGGTCCTAGTTTCTCTTCACACACCTGAATCCAGGTAAAACTGCTTCCTGACTCAACCCTCAGTAATTATTCCATCACAGCAGCTGACTGAAGTGACATTTACATCGATTCAATAATAATACATCACTGACTGCTTCAATAAAACACTGGGCATGAAAATAAATTACAGGCTGGTTTGTTCTGCACCGTGCAATGAATCAGTCGATAACAGGCTGAAATATAAATCCATGCAGATCTGCCGTAGCTGAACGCTAAATTTGTGTGCTTGTCAAAACAAACAGAAATGCATCGGCTGATATTTGGACCAAAATGTCAGCGAATTCTCTGCGCTGTTTTTCCGTGTTCAGAAAGGCAGACTGCTTCTTATGTAACTCGGTTTTACACCTCTAAAGGAAACAGGGACACAGACAGAGCAAATAGCCTCGAGCAAGGAAGTCTGTGGCGGGAGCGGCGAGGGGAGCTACCTGTTGGGCAGGCGGATCCGTTTGATGGCGTAGTTGCAGTCGTCCACTTTGTTGCGGGCTTCAAAAACGACACCGAACCCCCCGCGGCCGAGGCACTGCACTGGCTCAAAGTCGGTCAGGTACCTGGGGAGAAAACACTTTTCTGATTATGCAGGAAAAAAAAAAGAAAAGAGCAGAGAATCACACTGCTCTTGGAGGCAGAACAGAGATTTTTTTTTTTCTTTCTGTCTCAAACACTCGAGAGGATTTCAAAGACCATGGATCGCACTTTTCATTTTCGGTCAGGGAGGCTTATTAAGTGGTTAAAGGGTAATAAGCAGCCAAATCCCTGTCAGGGCTGAGTGTGGCTGAGCTGGCAGGTAACCAACTCTCTCAGCTCAACAGTATCATGAATTCAAACTAATCCCACGCTGTCAGAAAAAATTGCTTGGCTAAGACAGACTCTACTTAGAGGTCCCATGCTGAACAGCGAAGACATGTTTTGACTTACAAAGTACACACACCACTGAGGAGGGGAGAAAGGATTCAGAATCACTGCGCTTTTCTGGAACGATAATTTCAGGATGAGGTTTTTGACCTATTTAGGGCATGAAAAATATGAAATTATGTCCTGCTTACTTTTGTGTGATTGAGATGTTCACTGAGAAAAAGACTCTCACAACACTTTTTCTTCCTCTGATACTGCGCAGCTTCAAGCACCAACATTTGGGGGTTGTGTATCAGTCTCATCGCCTATTTATTGTGCTTTTGACCCCCTACTCAAATCATTGTCAGCATAAATAAGATCGCTAATGTAAGTAAGAGTACAATCCTACATTTGTCAAATTGTTTCAGGGTATAACAGCCGCTGTCTTCTTCTTCTTCTTCTCTATTTTCCAGATGGGAGTGTGGCCGTTAATAGTTTTTCCTTGCAAGATTGTGGCCGAAGAGGACCTACTCTTATGTAGAAATAAAAGGCTCACTGTTTAAAAATTAAAACCTGGATGATCGCCTCTGTATGTCAGGCACCTTTGAGTGTACACGTGTGATTTAGTTCAGTTTGAATCAGATACAACTAGAATATAAACATGTAATAACTGTTTGAGTATTAAAAAAAAAAGGGTTACACTTTATTTGATGCCTATCCCTATAATCCCACATTATAAATATATGCATAGTGTGTTATAATCACTTTAAAGCACTGCATAACTATAATTATAAACACTCATAAATGATCATAATGCTAAACTCACCGACAATGCCGACAATTGCAACAGTTGTTAACAGTTATAACACATTATAATACCTGACCTTGTAAGTCATGATAAAATATTTTATAATGAGTTATTATTATTGCTATAAAGCATTATGATCATTTATGAGTGTTTATAACTATAGTTACACTGTGCTATAATGTGATTATGACGCATTATAAATATATTTATAAGGCACTATAGAGATAGGAATCAATTAAAGTGTTACCAAAAAGATATGCCCACAATCCAAAGACATTCAGTTTACTGTCCTATAGGAGGAACAGAAATAAAATGTTATTTCCCGGCTGTAATCGAAGAACTTTGACTCTTTTTTTCTTGATAATTTACTCCATCAAACCATCAGATCACATATCAATGACTATGGATCTATTGCTTTGATTATCACTCTTAACTGTCGCAGCCCTAAGAATATAAAGCATCTAAAAAAGTGGCATTTTAACTCTTAAACTGGTACTGAAGCCTTTCTTTAGCAGATAAGCAAAATTTTCTGACATTACACTGACATTTCCGAGCACGTTGCAGTACATGCATGAAATACAGGACAAGTTCTGTCCTTAAAGAAGAGGTGCTGTGGTCTAAAACTGTCTGAGAAGCACTTCTTTAACAACCAATCAAAGGATTCCTGCATGTGCAGCTCGGGGAACTGAAAATGTCTTATCCAGATTTGTGTGGGCACAATTGCTCCAGGCTTCGTATCCTGATCTCTATCTCACTCCCGACGATCTTGACTCACGCCTGCTTCAGCTGCTGCAACAGCCACCGGTTTTATTTTGGGAAACTTTTCAGCTAAAGTCATTTGTATGGATTGCAGCTGCAGCTTTATCGGAGAGGGGCGGGTGGGATGTTTGTCATTTTTAGGGTGGATCAAGAGAATAAAACATGCAGCGACGACAACAGGAGGGAAAAAAACCTACAGTTTAATCAGATTCCTGCTGATGTTTTGGGTGGGGCAGCGCTATAATCTTCAACCAACACACGTTAACATGCAAACTTCATCGATCAGACCACAGGAGGTCAGTGGCAGCTCATAAATTATGGCTACTGATCATATTTGGGATGTCCGAAAAGCAAAAAACTTCTGACAATGTGCTGACAGTGATGTAAAATGACACTGCGACCCTGTGGCAGATGCTGCCGGACGGGGTGGGGTCTGCGGGGGCCAAGGTCATTTTCATTTGATGGCAAACAGCTGAGTTATCCAATCATACACTCATGCAGCTCCTATCTCTGCCCGGTCCTATCCAGGCAGGAAGGCTGGAAGACCAGTGGTCACCATGGTAACAGCGCACAGTCTGTAGCTACACCTTGAGAGAGTGAGACCGGTGCTGGAGTGAGGATAACAATTCTCTGCTCAGTAGTAAGTGTTACGTCGAGTTCTCCTGAGTCATGACAGAAACCGTTCACACACTGAGCACATGCTGCTTTCGCTGCTTCACAGCGGATTAGCCGAGACATACCTAGACACATATTCGCTGGAGCGGGTCTCCATAGCAACTGGCTCTTTGGACTCCACAACCTCAAGGTCAAACTTGCAGTCTGTCTGGCACTGTGTCTCGGACTCTTTCCGTTGCTTTGGGGGACAGACGGAGGAGGACAGATGAGGACAGAGGAGACATAAAAAAAAAAAGGAGAGTAAAAATGTGGCATGGATTCAGAAGAGAAAGATCGACTCGTTTGTTCAAGATAGTTTCATGAGAATTCACAACTTTTAAATTCAACAGCAAAATCATATTTCCTTGTATGTCTAACAAAGCTCCTGGCCTGCCTGAACTAACACTAGACTCAATTTATCTATCACTTTAAACTGTCACTTACCTCACAACATGACTTAACTGTCTTTTTTACCTCTGTTTTTATCTGTATCTGTATTTTTAGTTATGATGAGAATGAACATCAGGAGTTAGTCTCAGTGTCCGTGTCGCTGCAGGCTCTTACCCTCACATACATCACGGGGGCTGGGGGATGGAAGAACTTGCGGACGATGTAGGTGGTGGCAGCGATGCAGAAAAATATAGTGCCGAGGATCTCCTTCCACCAGGGCAGCAGCAGCACGGGGTCCTTTTTCCTGCGGTTCTCACCTCCCGCCCTGTTTCCCTTTATCACAGTCATAGCGCTGTTTCGCTTCCCCCTGTAATGTTTGCTGTAGGGGTTGTAGTAGCCATTGTCTGCGGGGAGAGGAAGCTAAAATTAGTCCCCTTACTCTGTCACCTATCTAGGAGTTGAAAACTTTACTGTGGTTTGGTACAGAGTATAGAAGTTCCCACCGTATGGATACTGGAGGACAGACAGGGCTCCGTTGCTGTACTCATCATGTGAGAATTTGTCATTATTCAGACACTTGTCGAATTCATCAGAGCCAACCAGGGCTGGTGTCCGGGATGGAGAATCTGTGTCAAGGACAAGATGAATAAGTGCTTTGATCTCAGCAGGGATCAATAGAGCTGGAATAACAATCACAGCATAGTCATACATTAAAAGGGGAGAAGGAGAGGAAGCTCAGAGCGGCACAAAACAAGCCCAAAAGGAAGCTCATTAATAATCCTTCGCTGAAAACAAGAAACATTTTCCCTTTGTGTCGAAAGCCAAAATAAAGAGGTGAGTCTTTGATCACTGCTCGCCCCAAAGATTGCCTGCACAAACTGGGTAATCACACTCAACACCTAATGACTAAAGGAGGTGAGGACTTACGGATTAAAGGCTTCCATTTCACAGTGGGTAATGGAATGATGTCCTTTTCTGATCCGATGGCTTTGGAGGGGAACTTTTCAGTGATCCTCACAGAGGACTGGAGGTAGAGCTGTCCTTGAAACATCCCTGATAAACAGAGAGAATCATGGATGCATTAGAGTCTGCGGGACAACTTTTACAACGATAACAGATTTGTGTTGAAACCCCTTCTGGAAAGAGCAAGAGTTTGGATATACCGAGGTAAACACTGGACTCTGCAGCTCCTCTGGCCTTCTTTGGATCGTCTTCATCAACATCCTCCTCATCAGTTTCGGACTGGTTGCTGTAGGCGTTGTCATCAAACAGGGTGATTGGTGTGACTTTACCTCCGCCAACCAGCCAAGCTGAAGCGATTGGAGTGCAGAACTGAGACCCACAAAGGAAAAAGAGTGAATCTCTCCATTACAGGCAGTTCAAATAAACCACAACCGTGTTCAGTGTGTTACCTGATGTTCCCAGACCAGCTGTCCATTCGATTCACTGCTGAAGGCCATGACCTTCCAATCAGGGACAGAAACTTTAATCACGAGGTCCAGGTTCTTGTTCTGGTTTTGCTGGTTCTCTGTGCTCTCACTGTCCTTTGGTTCATCGGTGATGACTCGCTGGCTCTCCCTCCAGGCTTCGCCATTCACCACTTCTCCCTCCAGGAAGTTGATTCCAGACTGCGTCTCAGGAAGGAGCTTCAGCTCAAAGTTTCCAACACTGAAGTTCCACCTGGTTTTTAAGAGACAGACAAAACCACTTTAAAAAAACTACTTCACTTATAATTTATTTATCTATTTTTACAATTTTTATCTCAGCTGAAAAGGATTTATTATGTTATGTGTTTTTTTTCTTTTCTTTTTTCTTTCTTTCTTTCTTTTTTCTTTCTTTCTTTATTAATTGAATTAAATCATAATAATGGGATTCAAAATGCACAAAAATAAATAAATTAATTAATTCATTAATTAAGCATCAAGCAGAAACAAATATTAATTAAACTATACACATAAAAACAAATAAAGACATGAAAATAAAATTGCAGTAGCAGAAAACATCACCTGCAGAACAATATAAAGGATAATATAATCAATACTTTATATTGTTCTGCACTTATAATTTTTGACTTAATTGCATACTTAGGGTCGACTTTAAGATGAATACGTATGAAAATAGCTTGTGGTTGTATTTGTTTAGTATCTTTTGGAACTGCATTTTAAAATATTCAAATGTATCAACAATAATATTAATCTCTAATCTCCCTAGGCGCAAAAACGTCCACAAAAAAGTCAAAATAATACCTCATCACATAATTACAAAGTCATTTCCACAATAATCAGTCTGTATTGTGTGTTTCAGTGATAACAATGTTAAGTCCTAGAGGCAGAATTTCATTAAAATCCACTGATGGTAATTCAACTGAGAAGCTCTGATGCTTTGGGAATACTAAACAGGACTCAGCAGGTGCTTCATGAGTCATCCCGACTGACTGACTGGCTGGCTGGCTGACCGAGCGGGTGACAGACAGGCACTGACAGACTGATTGATTGACTGATTGAATTAAACTCACTTTTCCATCCCTGATCGTGGCCTGATGGCTCGCACCGTCTTCTGAGTCCTCTGCAGCAGGAGCACATCTTCTGCCTCCATCTCGTCTTCCCCCCAGCGACTGCAGCCCACCGCGGAGCAGATGTACCGAAGCTGAAGGGAAATTACAAATAGGGTTAGAGTCTGCCTCGACTTTGTGGTGATATTGAACACTTTAAAACTACTTAGCATGATTACTTCAACTTCTTCTCAACGTACAGAACACTCTAAGAAGCCTCAAGTTAAATCAAAGTACTTTTACTGACCTTGCCGCTGTATGCACCAAGGCCATAAGTAGTGAGGGATTTGCCCCCAACCAGTACAGTGTCCTCTCCGATTCGGTAGGACGAGTCCAGCAGGGACTCCACACTGAAAGGCACTGCCTCCATACTCTCCCTGTCCCGGTTCCACTGGAACAAGGCACCGTCCAGTGAAGGAATGACCATCTTATTGCCAAACACCTACAGAAACAAAAAAAAAAAAACAAATGAGTGAGTCTCAGTCAAGGAAAAAGGAGAAATACAAAGAAGAAATTTGGAAACTGGAACTTGTTTTTAAATCAGACATAATTTCAGAGGTGTAAACGGCAGCTTTTAAAGACAGTTGTTGTTTGCTTGTCAAACTTCTGAAGTAATTTCCTGTGTGGCTTGTGGTGGACCAAGCAGAATTACTTCCTGAGCTGTAGTGTTTGATATCGTAAAGGCAGTTGGGAGACTTTGAAATCACCAGAGTGGTTTAACATCAGAGGAAATCGTGCATCATCTGCATCACAGTGGAATAAACATTGTGTTTTTTGATAATTACATCTTGAGGGTAAACAGTGCAGGTCCTAATATGGAGCCTTGAGGTACTCCACAAGTGAGAGAAACAGGGTATCTGTCTGTTGAGTCTGACATGAACCACTAAAGAGCGGATAAACACTACATGTTGTCAATAGCTTAAAATCTCTCTCTCTTTTTTCTTTTCTCTTTTATCTATTTTACCTCTATCTTATTCCAACTTCCTGTCTTTTTAGCCTTTGTTGTACTTATAATCTTTTCTTATTTAACCTTTTAGGCCTTTCATTAATTTTAATGTTTTTTCCTGCTTATTTTTGTTATTCTATTTTATCATTACAATTAATTATTTTTCTTTCAACCCCCCTTTTTAATACATTTCTTCTTCCTTCTCCCTCTTGGTCTCATTTTATGTCGTAGGGTTCTTGTATTGTCTGGGTTCCATATGACAAATGAAATTGGCGTTCAATTCGGAGGTCTTGTTTTTAACTGAGCTTTTGTTTTGTATTTGTTTTTTTTATAATGTGCTGATGTTCTGTGCTGTATAACTATTTGTCAAAGCACTTTGTTAACCTCTGTTTTTAAAAATGCTATAAAAATAAAGTTATTATTATTATGAAATGTTAACAGCAGCAGGGACTACTTTCTGACTTTGGAAGGCAGTCGACTCAGGTTTGAAGTTACTCTCAGCTCTGACATCCAATGAGGTAAAGGAACTCACTTTAGGCTCTATGCTATGTTTGTTGTGACTCGACATGCTCCTACTAAATTTGTCTGAAACATCCCCCCCTGAGACACAAAATCCACCGTGAGGTAATACAGCAACTTCAGCGGGAAGACTCCTATATCACCGTCAGACTCTACTTTAGTGTCTTAAAGTAAGAGAATGCTATTTCTTAATTGCATTACTCTTGCCTGATGCAATAGCGAACACACACACCGAAGCTCCTGGAATATATCTGTTACAGTTTGGAAAAGTGATTTACAGCTCAGACAGACTATGTTTCAAGCACAAAGACAGCAGCCCACACAGACAACACTGGCCCACACAGCGGCAGCAGCTCTAGCCCCCACACACTTGGACTCAATCCACAGGCTTGGGACCATTACACAACTAAGAGCCTAAGTAATTAACCTGGATCTCTCTCTATATGTGAGGAACTGTAGATAATGTGCGTGTGTGCTATTGGGTGCTGCTCGCTGTAGGGGGGCAGAAAGAATGACATCATTGTAAAAATCGGAGCCTAATCCTGATTTAGCCTCCAAAGCTTTAACTCATCAGGGGGTGGGACAGTTTTCTTCAGGCACTCGAGTCGTTAAATCACAGAGACTGTCATGAGAAAAGAGTTTGTTTTTAGTCCAAAATGTGAGTCACACTGTTTTAAAAGATGTTCGCTGACATAACAGAAGTTGAGGCCAGGGTATTGATCTCATGAGTGGGATGGAGACATCAGGTGCCGCCGGTACTGGACCTTAAACGTATCAATCACCTTGTTTTAGACTATGAAAGAAATCAGTGTAATAGCTCTGTGGTGGATTAAAAAACGCTTGGAGGCAGAAAAGTGTGACAGAGTGATTTACAAGAGAGCAGAGGTGATGTCATCTTTTTCAGAGGGAGGGGGGGTGGAGGTTTAGAGAAGATGAGGATAAATTTAGCAGGTGAAAGGAGGAGGGGTTAACAATCTGACCATCACATCACACCATGCTGGAATGGCTGAGGGGGTGCAAAGAGGTTTACAGCAGCAGAAGGGAACTTCTCAGAGCCGTGGATGAGTCATCCTGCTCCTGATGCTTTAATCTGTGTCTGATCCAGCTCAGACTTTTATCACCAGATCTTTCCTCTCAGCTGCTCCACGTGTTCAGATAATAACACTGGGCACATTCATGTTTCCTTATCGCTGATTTATGCACTTGTTCATCTGCCGTGTAACTTTACAAAACTCTTGACAACTATGAAATAAAATTAAAGATAAGCCGGATAAAGCTGTCATGAATTATCTTAGAAGTTGTATTATTTATGCAGTGGTTAGAGCTGTTTCCATATCAGATTTTCACAATTATTATGCCCATGAAATATTATTATAAGAATACTATCACAATATCGATGGAAAACTTAAAATTAAAATCAATCAATCAGTCAAATTGAGTAAAGATAAGACAAGGATGGACCAATCGATCACTTTTAAAAGCTCTACTATTAAAAGCAGTTATTTCTAATGATGCTTAACTTAATGATCGATTAATGACAACATCAGCACTGACACTGCCTGACTGAACGATTGTTTTTCATACTTTTATTTTGATATATTTATCAGTGCGTTCGCCTTTATTATAAAATTATGCTTTTATTTTGAAAAATACTACTTCAAGTGTTTCAGAACTGTGGGAAAACAGAAGAATGGTGAGAAAACATCAACTTTGATTTGAGTTATAAACTGAAGAAGTCTAAAGAAGCACAAACTCTAACAGTCACTCATCATCTCTCAGAGGTCTGCTGCACTTTTTAACTTTTGAACACTTCTCCTCTTTCATAGATTTGACATCTTCACCGCAGTTTGAGTGAGTTCAAAGTTTATTTTCTACTATTTAAACTAAATTATCTCCATAAAAAACACAATTGTGAAGTGTCTTTAACATAAACGAACCTTAATGACCATGGAGTAATTATAAAAACTGAATGACACTTCAATAAAATTGTCTCAATGACACATGTAATGATGTGAAGTAAATTATTTGTTTTTTACTGAATTAAGAACCTTATTTTAACTGTACCTTTAAAAGGCAAAGTTATATGATACATGATAAATCCAGTCATTCCTCTTATTGTACAGGCAAACATGCAGAATAAAAGATAGTTACATGATGACTGTTAAGTGAGTGGGCACACCTGTTCAGAGAGGGAACAACAATTTAAGGATCAACACTCTACAGAGCTCCTGCTGATCTACAGCAGGTTGTATTTGCAAATGTAAATGTTAATCTACAGAGCGCTGATGCCAAGAAAGCTTCCAGAAATCTCCTCCTGCTGAAAAAGAATGCATTCAATTAAAATGTAAATCTGTGTTTCTGCCAATTGGAGTAGAATTATTCTGAGTTATTTACGGCTGTGTTTGGGAAACTAACGAGATTTCAGAGGAAAAAAGATGTTTTTTCCATAACATAAGAGGGGATATTGCTGCTCTGGTTTTCACTCGATTAAAACCTCTCTCATTAAATCAAATTAATGGTATCGCCTCGTGAACTGTGTATAAAATTACAGACTGCCCCACCCCCACTCTGTCTTCTGTCTGTGAAGAATGGTGTTTGTTTTTTTGTTAATGAGGTCATTTGTTGGGCTTTAATTTGATGTTAGCTCTTAAAACAAGGACAAAATCATCCTTTAAAAAAAACTGAAGGGGGTTAGTTTTTTTTTTATCTCCTAATTCGAGGAAAAACTACATCCAAAAAAAAAAAAAAATTCAAAAGAAACTGATTCAAATTTCTTTCCAGTAATTAGGAAATCTGTCCTCTCAGCAGAAACATCTTCTAAGTCCTTGGGTTTTTTTTTTTTCCTTTGACGATTCATTTTACAGAAGACTCATTCAAGCTGCACCCTCTTTAATTTTTTGAATGTGAGGATGATGCGCTCTGCTCTGCTCTGCTCACACTGAGAGCACAGTCATTCAGTTATTTTCAGATATTCATCTGTTGGCTGCAGGGAGCATTCAGGGTTTGTCTTCAGTGTGCGCTTGTGTTTCTGCTCTCTGAAATATTCATCTGCACATGTGGTGTTACCCCTACATCTTTATTAGTGTTGTTACGGCATGCTGCACTATTTCTTAATGGGAGCTGGAGCGATTGATGATTATTTGATTGTTAATCATGCCACTGGATCCCACTCTGGGGAAATGTATAGGAGGGGATTTGGGTAGGGGTGGAGGTTAGACAGTTCTGGTAGTGTGTGCCTGGCTCATGTGTGTGTGTGTGTGTTGCTGCCCATGCTCCAGCGATCCTGTCAAACAGTTTCAGCTCTCACCCGCCCCTAATGTGTCACTGTTGGCCCACAAGGCTGATGCTCCGCTAAAAGTCGGGAGACAGCATGAGACCCTGTGCTGCTGCGGGTTTGAGCCAAATACAAAATATAAACACAACAACATCCGAGCGAGCAGAGGGGAGGGATCGACTTTCTGCCAAAAATATCGCCCATCTGGCTTTTTTCATTTCCTTCGCCGCGCGGCAAGAATTATTGCTTGTCACATTAGTCACAGCGAGGCGATCAATCGTTAGTCATTGTGTAGCCATCTATCAAATTCTCTCATTCATTCACGCTGCGTGCCAGCAGAGGTGTGTGTGTGTGTGTGTATTGTCTTTTCTGTGATGACATCATCTTTGGTCTGAGGCATTACCTCACCCTCCCCGATCACCCCCCTCTCACCCCCTCTTCTTTATCCTTTAGCCCCTGGAATGACTCACTCCACGTTGGCACTGACTTCCTCTCTGTAACCCCCCACTCCACTCCACACACACACTCCACACACACACACCCTTCACCCCCTCTTACACCCGCTCCCCCCAGCGACTCTTGGCGTTTTGAAGTGATGGCTTCTTTTTCTGCAGACAATGCTGTTTGTGGCTCTGCTGCTGTCCCTCATTTCACTTAAAAAAAAAAAAAAGGAGGAAAACACACACATGCACACTCCCCAGGAAGCAGCAGGTGACTGGTTGCTTCCTCCTCGGCACGCTGAGGCCAGCCAATGACACGGCGGCAGAACCTCCCCAGCCTCTAATCACCGAGCAGACTCGTGTCTCAGGGACCCGGCGAGCACCAATGAAACCAAGAAGGCACTGGGATGGGATGGGATGGGGTGGGGATGGGGGTTGTTGTGGTGGTGGTGGTGGTGGTGGCAGTTCGCCAGTGGCAGTCTACCCACCATCGACACAGACACAAAAACACACACAGGGCAGACAGTCATTCCAGGTTACAGGGGGCAGACAGGGCACGCCAGATTTAAAATTACATAAAAGGTCATGAATATGATCAAAACAGCTCATACAAAACGGCTCACACACATGCAGACACACACACACACACACATGCATACAGGGTCCCTGGGGAAAATAACAAGTGACATCACAGCCAGTCACCAGGTTCAGAGCTGACAGGCATCTCTCCTCGTTCCGCTCCGTCAGCCAAATGAAAGCCAACAGGTGAAAAAAAAATAAAAAACACACGGATGGGAGTCCAACTCACATAAACAGAGTCAGCATCATCAGCCATCAAACAGCAGCACAGTGCAGGATGATGGGAGGATGTTACATGTGTGTGTCTGTCTGTGAATTTTTAGACACTTTTTAGCAGTCTCTCGCTCCTGTCCTGAGAGAGACTTCAGAGCAGCTGTGAAAATAGGAACACTGAAAATACTTCAGCGGTTTATTCTGATGGCTGAAGAAAATGTAGATCCTTGTTTATGTATCACAAACATTTTTGAGAGTTAAACAATAAACACTTTATTGTCATCTCAATGCTAACCTTTTTAGGGGGTCCGTAAGTGTAATCTGTACAACTGAAGCCCCTTTTTACTGCCCATTAAATTCAGGATTACCAGTTATCTGTCTCTTTCACTCATCATGTGGTGAAGTCATTCATTCATACTGCCTGAAACAGCAGCTGTAACAGAGGGAAAATGGCATCTGATTTGGAGCATCTGTGGTGGTTTAAGTCATTGTGATTGTGTGAGGATTTTGAAGTATCTCGTTTAGTCAGGAAAAATGTAGTCGGAAAAACAGAAAGACAAAAAAAATGTGATGAAAAAAAGTCTGAAAAACAGAAATACAAAAATAAAATGTTAAGAAAATTTTTTTTCCGAAAACAGCCAATTTTTTTTTTACGAAAAAACAAAAAGTCTGAAAAACAGACAAAAAATTCACGAAAAAAAATAGTCTGAAAACAGAAAGACAAAAAAATTACGAAAAAAAAAGTCTGAAAAAAGAAAGACCAAAAAATATACGAAAAAAAAAATAGTCTAAAAACTGAAAGACAAAAAAAAACAATAACAAAAAAATTGTCTGAAAACAGAAAGACAAAAACGTTACTTAAAAAAATGTTAGAAAACAGAAAGACAAAAAAAATGTTACCAAAAAATTGTCCAAAAAACAGAAAGAAGAGAAAAAATGTAAGTACAAAAAACAGAAGAAAAAAATAGTCAAAAAACAGAAACAAGAAAGAAAATATTCTAAAAAACAGCAAAGCAAAAAAAATACTCAAAAACTAATCAAAGTTTTTACAGTCTGATATTAGGCAATTTTATGTAGAGGCAAGTGTCCAGGCAAGATACTTGTATTTTTTTATCAAGTGAAGAGAAAAAAAAGGGAAAATGAAAAACAGGGAAATTAAATTTATGGGAAAACAAATTGCTTTCTGATGCAGCTCTCTCTCTCTCTCTCTCTCTTTTTATTATGAGCAGGAGACACTTTGATCAGACCAGAGAGAATTACACAATCCCTCAACTGAAGGAATGAAAATCACCAAAACAAATTCCCATATAACAAGTGTGATATCTGGTGCCGCTCAATATTCAAGGTCAAATTTACAGCCAGAGGAGAAGCTCCACTCCCTTCAGAGTCTTCACTGTATAAACTCGAAGTGCTGTGAGCTACCTTCAGGGGCTTCCCCTCAAAAATACCCCTAAGGACCCTTGAAAACGGGTTGAATGAAAGATGAATTTCCAAACACGGCAGTTCTGAACCACGTGCCATCATCACATGGTTCCTTCTTTAATTTCTTACAGCAGCTGATTTCACTGATTACTTCCCTCCTTTTAATGGTGGGTTTGCTAATCAGGGAACTTTTCAGGCTCGGTTTTTCATGCTAATTGGCTCACACTTGAAAACGACTTCACCCACTAATATGGGAGGTTTGAGACACTGGGATGAGGATTTTCTCTAATGAGTAACATCCTAGTTGCTATAATTGGAAAGTTTTGTGCTTCCATTCATACACAGGGAAGTACTTCTTCATTTTCCTTCACTAGTTTATTCCTCCAAGTGCTGAGTGTTCACATACCAGCTGGGTTTGGATTTATCTGTGTTATCGAGCAAACACTCCTCTGTGGTTACCCAAAACTACATAACAAGCTCTTTTGGGGAGAAAAACCCCACCTGTCAAAAGGTATTAGACTCCATGAAGAGTTTCTGTTCATGATTCTTTATTCTCACAGCAGACGATGAGAGCGGAGAGTTCATTACCCTTAAACTCGCCTCGCTAACACGAGCAGACAAACATTAATCTGATCTCAGCAGCCACCCAGACCCTTGTTAGCATCAGAGGCTTTTTCCCCGAGGCTAAACTCTTACATCCACAGAGCCAGTCCACATCAAAGTGAACCACGAGCAAGTCTCTAGCCCTTGCGTCTCAGAGAGCGAGGTTTCGGTCTCGCTGTGGGCTACACTTCACTTTTCAGCGTGTCGGTGTGGGCGGCTAAAGCTTCTGTATGCATGTACAGATGAGGGTATCGCTGTGCTTGAATGTGTAAACCAATACAGTCAACAAAGAGGCTAATCCTCCAGGCGATACAGCTACTCTCAGATTCGTGTGGGGGTGTGCGGTATGTCTGCTGTGTATTTTGTGTATGAAATGGATGTAAGCAACAGCAGCAACCCTTGGCTGGATGTTCAAAGTGCACCGAGTTCAATTGCCGGGCTTACAGTCTATAGAAGGAGAGCCAGGAGGGACAGGGTTTGTTTGGAGCCGAGGCTGTATCCTTAACCTCACATTCACACGTCGAGACTTCAAAACAGTGACTTTTTTTATTTACTGATGGATTTTAATCAATCAAAAAGGTTTGTTTGACCTTTTTAAGTGACAGTAGATGACCTTTTTATAAATTTGAAGAAAAGTGAGAGGTTTTTTTTCTGGATTATTTTGTACACATCGATTTCAGGTGGTTTTTTTTGTCGTTGTTCTTAATTACTTCCCCGCAATCTCAAGCCCAGTAGGCGGTATTCTGGGTTTTTTTGTTTTGTTTAGATGATTAAACCAACAAATGTGTGTTGTTGTACCTCAGGTTTGCTGAGGCTTGAGGACACCAGGCACCCTGAGCCGACATCGAGGTCCCACTGCTTTCTTCCCTGGTTGTGAGGATCCAGAGCGGAGATCCTCCCATCCAGGGTGCTGATGATCACAAGAGACCTGCAGAGAGAGCACAAAGACTTCAACGTTATCCAAAACAGATTTGTTGACACTTCCTGCAGCTTTCCATGGCCCAAGGTTGAAAGTTCAACCTTATACTCACATCATCAAGAGAGAAGCTAATTTTTATAATGAGAAATCATAACAATGCTGTCCTTTAGCACAGCGCTCAGCAGGGACTTAAGTTTAACATAGACAAGAGAGCAGAGATGAAGAATTGTTCAGCGGTGTGCAGATGCCTTCTTTCTCTCCCTTGTCCTCACCCTTGTTTAATAATGAAGGTGACCTTCAGCTGCAGCCAACAGCACACCTGCGCCACGACAAACCCCATCTTGTCAGCCAGTCTGGGTTGGCATGTTGATTAAAGATGGGACGGGACCTGGGGATTCTTGAAACCTGACCAGACATCCCACTTAAAGCGAATTCTCCCCAATAAAAATGCAGAATAAACACGTGTCGAACCCTGAACTCTTGATCGTTAGAGACCCAAAAGAGGAAAATGTCAGAGGAAAGATCTGTTCAGTCATGATTTAATCCGTAATTATTTCCTTTTCTTGAACAGCTGATATCATTGTTAACCTGACTGAAAATAGGAAGTGAAGGAGGACATTGGTGATGCTCTGAAGCAGATGGTAACACGGACTTAACTGTACACGGGGGATTTGACATGGTTACTTTTCTCAGTCTTAGAACTGCTATTGTTGCCATAAAATTAGGCTCATTTACATGCAAAACCAGCTTTTATACATTTTGACAAAAGGTTGTCTTTGCTTTAGCGTCGCTGAATTTGTTCAGTGACATTTCGAATTAGTCTCGGCTGTCTAAAACATTGGCAGGAAAATTCACAAATATTGGCTCGACTGCCCACGATGACAGCTCTGAGAAAGAGCAGTTCAGTCCTGTGAAGAAAACAACCCCATCCTACAGGGGGGAGTGTAAATTCATTTTCACAGATTTTTGAGAGTTTTGGCACGAATGAAATCAGCTCAGACTCCACTGGTAACAACAACTTTAATAAAAGCAATCTCAATACGGAAGAAATAATGTGATAAAATATTGACTTTGACACTAATAAAAAGTAGGGCTGTCCCAATTACGATATTGATATCAGATATCAGTCCAACATCAGCCAAAAAACAAACATCAGATTTTGTCGGCCTGCATCTAAAATCCCTGATATCAGCACTCCGATACAAGCAGTCCATTCCAGACTCCGCTCCGGCATCTCTAGCTACAGTAGTAGTACAGTTACAGTATTTTTCGTTAAAGTCCGAAATAGTGCAAAACTTGTCATGCCCAAGTTTGTGCTGATATTGGATCAATATTAGCATCGGCTGATACTGAAGGCTACAATATGGGTATGGTAAAAAAAGTTAAAAAGTTGTATCGTGACACCCTTAATAAAAAGTTTTAACATCACAGCATGCAACGTTAAAATAAATGAAATTTAGGTTTCAACTGAGGTCGAGAGAAAGAGAGAGTTTATTGGCGTGATTTTCTGGTCAGTACGTTTACATGTTGTTAAAAAAAAATCAATGTACCATAAGTATAACTGAACTTGCACCTGGTTTTATCTTCTGTTTTTGTACATAACATCGTAGGTCATAGTACGGCAAGCTGTAAGGGGCTGAGAGGGGGCATGTCACCATATGCCGTGGCTGAGGTGGTCATACTTTTGTCAATAAATTGATGATTATAAACTGGGACAAATTAGGACACAGAATCGGGCTCTAACTGTAGCTTACTGGTTGTGGAAAAATCTACCAGGCGTAAAAATATTTAAATACTTTAAAGCGTCTTTGTAAAAAGTCGTTGATGAATTTTCTTAATCCATTGAGATGCACCGTTGGCAGAGACAGAGTGCAGCCAAAAATAAGACACTGGTGTGTAAAGTGTTATTCCTGAGATGATGTATAGGGGAGGGATTCTCACTGCGCCTGAGAGCTTCTCCCCTGAGAAAAGTTTTTTTAAGTATCGCCATGATGGATGGTGGTGCTGAAGGTTTTCCTCCATCAGTAGTAGAGTACAAATCTTTTCAAATCCAAGTGCACACAGAGTTATCTTAACTTTTTTCTCTCTTGTCTGGTAACTCCAGGCAAAAAACAGTGACTGACTGGAATTAATGGACACATCCAAGCCCCGCCCTCAGCTAACTTGAGGGGTTTTGCCGCATTGCCTGTCAATCACGAGTTCGCTCTGGCAGTGGCCACCTCCTGACTATTGATTTGTATCAGTCGAAGGAAGACGCCGCTGTCGACGGAGCTTTTAACTTCATTTAACCTGCGAGGGTCGGCTGAGCTCATACGCTGTCTCTGAGCATCCTCCGCCTCACATCCACACAGCTGGGGCCAAAGAGCTTCCCTCCGCTGGCTGCTGGGGCATGTCTCCCTCGAGGGCAACTAGACAGCAGTTGCAGAGGGAAGAGGAGAGTTTGATACTTGTTAGTTTCCCAAGCTCAGGAAGAATGAGAACTTGTCATTATCTAACTGTCAGCTAAGCTTTGTGTTACTTACCGGCATCACCTGCAATATCCATCATTCAGACTGAGCAGGTGAATTGCCACTGACTAGCTATAATCCCTTATTGATTCACATATCGAACACTTCACTCAAGAGGGAGTCGGAGCGTGTTCAGGGATGTAAAAGCTTTAGGATAACGAAGAAATGGATTGTTCCAGAGGGTGCAAATCAATTTTAGGAAGGTTTTCTCTCATGTTTCACACGTTCGCAGGGAGTTACACGTCCTGTTCTGGACACAGCTATTTGTTTCTGCTCAACTAAAGCTGCGAGATTGCATAAAAATGCAAATAAGATCGCTTAACAGTAATGAGCCATGTGTCTTTCAGCCCCATCAAAGCCAAGATTATCTCCCCAAATCTGCTCTCAGCATTACCAGCCTCGCCACGAGCGCTCAAGTGTAGAGTACTAAGAAAAACATTGTTTTTCCACTCAGCCGCCAATAACAACAGAGTGCTAAAACCCTTCTCTCACCCTCTTGATTGGCTGTGAGACCCTGCCAAAAATATTAGGCTGATTGGTTGTTGCTAAGCAGTCGGCTCTCTGAGAGGGTGGAAGCTTTGGCGGTCTTCGTCGGGCTGGACCCGCCCCCTCTTCCAAGTCATGCTGTGAATGTAGAAGTGGAAGAAGTCTGGGAGAGCATCGAGTTCAACTTCAGAGATGAGAGAGGAGGTTGAGATAGAAGAGATAGAAGAATTTGATTCTGAGAGGAGGATCAAAGGCTTTTGTGACTCTTTGTACTCCAGATAAAGAAGGAGTCGGGAGGGAGGGGGGATTTAACTCTACAACTCTGATAGCCTGATGGTAATGGAGAGAATGAGCGGAGGAGAGAGGGGAGCTACAAAAATAGCTCTAAAGTCAACAATAAAAACAACTGAAACAAAACAAACAGCCCTACTGTATCATTTACAACTCTGGGCAATTTATTTCCCATGTCTGAGCCCCAGACTCCGCCGCTGAGCTTGTCACCGAAGGGATAACACGCAGCCTGTGGGGCTGGAGCTTCAGTGACAGATGCGAGGGAGACGATGAAGAAGACGTTGGAGTGTGGAGTATAAAGGAGGAGAAAAAGAGTGAGCTGTGAGGCTGCCAGCAGACCGAGGGTTGTTAGCGTCCCCGCCTGTAATGCTGTCAAAGTGTCATAATAGTGCAGGGTGCTTCTTCAATCACAAAGCGTATGGCGGAGCAGGGAGCCAATTATCCTCCCTCTCACCAGACTCACTTCTCCTCAGAGACGCTCAGCCTCAGTCTGCACACACCGGCAAAAACCAAGCTGCTGCTGCTGGTAAACACTCTCCATTGAAAGAATCGAGCAGGATGTTTACACAGGCAGATTCTCCGAGGAGCGAGAGCCGCAGAGCCGCGGCCAATGGAAGCAGTCTGCAACTTCTCCACAGCCAATGGGAGCGGTGTTTTTCTCCTGGGCTAGCCAATGCACGGGAAGCTCTGCAGACTTTGAGCCAATAGTGGGGCAGAGGAGCCTGTAACCATGCAACAGCGAGCAGCCTGGATGCACGCTAGAGTGTGGAGTTCTGCTGCCGCGCAGCTGCCAGTCAGCAGCCACCGAGAGGCAGAACAAAAATATGAGAGCATGGGGAGCACGTGGGGAGAAAGTTATGGTTGCAGCTCTTCTGAGCCGGCCGCACCCAGCACCACCACCACCACCAGCTGCACCAGAGCAGAGTGCATTCCTTTAAACAGGAGTACTTCTGAAAGACGAGGCCAACATTACAAACAGTTAATAAAGGTTATCTTTTTAGAATAAATGGTTAGAGTTAGAGTAAGGTCCAGGTCTATCAAAAACAAAATAAAGAAAAAAAACAAACTGTAATAGAGAAACTTTAAAAATGTACCTTTAAGAGTCTTCAGTTGTATTACTCCCTTAATTCAGTGCAGGATATTTAAGACTGAACCATGCCTTTTTCTCTGCAAACATGACTAACAATGTCAAATGTAAAGAAACAGAAATAATAAGATGAAACATGGCCGTGGAGTCACACTGAGAGTCCAAAGAGACATTAATAATAACAGCTGACATAACAGCAGCACTTAAATGCAGCTTAATGTGACTTGAAGGTTTATATAACTGTCCTCTTTATCTGTTCGAAAAACAACAAGTGATCGTTTTTGCTGCTTTGGCACAAGAGCTGAGGAGTGCTCCATGATTCATGTGTGACAGACCCGCATTAAAGGAAAAAAATCAACCTGACATCCAACAGGGTCACTGCAGCAGAGCAAAGGGTGTGGTTGTGGAAAAAAAAAAAAACTTCTAGTACTAGCAAACAGCGTCTAACAGTGCTGCCATCACCCCCTCTCTCTCTCTTTCTCTCTCTCTCCTGCATAACTGCGCTCCCCTCTCCAACTCCTATCCTCTCACACGTGGTTAAATCCAAACTCTATGGCGCCACGCTCCTGCCTGCCCGCCGATTGGTCGGTCCGCAGCTCTGATCCGCGGATCTGATTCGTTGTTGCTAAGCAGTGAACAGCCATCGAGAGTGAAAACAAGACAGCGTGGTCCTACTAACTAGCAGCTAACTCCTTGTTTTCATCCTTCTCTCCCCCCTCCCTCCCTCCCTCTGAGCAGCCCACCTTTCTGCCTCTGCCCCACCCATACTGCAGTGCTGCAGGATGGGTCCTGCCGGCTTACCAAAATAGCCACTGACCTAATAAATTCACTTCTCTTGGTAATTATATTCACAGCCAGTGTTGTTTAGCATCCTCTTAATGAAGAGCTGGTTACTATTTCTGTCACTACACACATACAGTTATGAAACTAACGCTCCATAAATGAGCCGCATCTGCACTTTGATGAGGCACACGGTCTTCATCAAGAGCTGAGAAAGTCACTAAAGGTCATCATGTCTCAACAACAACAACAACAGGTACTGCTCAGTTTACAGTCAACTTCTGCGCACATTCAATTCAGATTAATATTAATAAAAAATGGAACCAGACAGGAAGAAAAAAAAACACTTATATAAGAAGAGGACAAAGAGGATAAAACAGGTTAAAAGAGATTATATAAGCTCATGTGAAGGGTTACTGGGTTGTGCGGCTCTTCTAGACCTCTCCACTGTAAAACTCCAGCTCGACAAAAGGACCCGAGTTTCAAGAAGTGAGTTTGAAGTGCTGGATTAAACTTCCCAGTGGGAGTTCGATCCTCTTCATGTTGACCTGTTATTTTGGGGACCGTTTCTATTAATAAAACCCACCACATCTCCCTGGTTACAGCGAGAAGAGACTGAAACAAAGTGAGGAAAAAACAACTAGGAAATGAACTCTTCCCTGTCAAAAAAAGGAAAAAAAATATCTTCTCCTCTACCTAACTATAGCCAGACCCATGCGGCGGACTCAAATTCTGAACACTAGCCCTTCTCTCCGACGCAATTGGCCGACAAGTCACCCAGCTTGGCCGATTGGCTGTTGCTAAGCAGTAGGCTGGTGAGAGCCAGCCGGCGAGCATGTCGGCCCAGAAGAGCTGTTGCTGCTACACGGCCCTGAGGGGGGTGTGTGGAGTGCAAAGGGTGGGGGGGTGGAGGCACAGAGGGTAGGGGGTAGGGTGGCGGCGGGGGTAGCAAGTTCAAACAAAGCTGCTGTCCTCTCTCCTCTCACCTCCAAGTGCTCCCACAGGTGCTGGAGGCCCCGCAGGAGCGCTCGCTGGCGGCATCAAACTTGGCAGCGGCGTCACATGCATGATTTACGCGCGCACGCACACACATGCATAAACATGCACTAAGACAGGTGTAAACAGCAAGTCTCAAGAGTGGGGCTTGTAACGTATAGAAGGCAGTATAAAGGTGAGGTGACAGCCGTCAGCCGGTATGAGAGCAGCTCTCGTCTCAATCTGATTCTGGATCAAAGAGAACATCTAGAATATTTATAGATGACAGCGAAAAGGGGGCGGCGGCGGCGAGAGCGGGAAAGGAAAAAACAACTGCGACTGACAGGAACTTAAAAACGTTGACATCTGAGCGTAGACTTTTCAACGAGCTGTCCGCGTGAAATGTTTTCAAGAGCGTGTGTTTGAAATTTTCCCTCCAAAATCTCATTTTTAAGAAAACAAAAGGGCTTTACTGGAGGGATGCAGGCTGGGAGAGTAATGATACTGTCAGAGATACAACGATCCTTCATGAGTGGGATGAGTGGATCATTCAGTGTGGCAACTTGGCATTAATCATCCCTTCTATAAAGTGTTTTCCTGCGTCAAAGGGTGGGTTAATATTGTCACAGGGTGGCAGGTCACAGGACCTGGTCTGTTTGAGTTGGAACAACATCAGCAGCTGCAGGTAAAACTCTGAAAGGTCACAGAGAGAGGCGACAAGAAGCTTGAATACAGAGAGAGAGAGAGCTGGAAGACGGGGCGATGACTTCCAAGAAAGTGTTAAAAGTTTCCTCCTTTCTCCTTCTGTGTGAGGTCTAAGGTCACACTATCTTTTAAAGAAAATCAAATACTAATAATGTGCTCAGAATAAACTCATAATATTGTGTACATAGTTAGTTATTGTTGGGGGAGGAGGGGGGGGGGGGGGGGGTTGTGGTTCATTATGATGATTGCAACAAGCCATAAAGCAGAGGTAGGACGAAGGATGTGATCAGGTAGCCGACACTTTTCAGACTGATGTTCAAAGCTTACTGTAAACTCAGAGAGGCTGCTGACACGTTGAACAACTTTTTCTTTTCACTATTCCATCCAGTGTCATAACTTACGACCTAGCATAAGTAATGATAACACATTTTCATAATAAAAGCATGCAGGAAATAAAGCAAAACAAAAGCATGCAGTATTAGGGAATCTCTTCTCTTGGGGAAAACACAAACTGGGTCACCTACACTCGCCTTTACGGCAGCATGTGGTCTCAACTGCGGCGTAAATCGAGTCAAAAGGAAATGACAGATGAAAAGTTTCCCTGCAGTTTAGGGGTGTTTGTTGACAACATGTCGCACAGAGTCACACACAGAAGAAGAAGATGGTGTGTTTTGACTTAATTATAAGTTTCTGTCAAAGATCTGGTGACATAAACGGACAGTGAGGAGGTGCTCTGGTCACAGTAGGTGAGGGGGAAATGTGACAGACTGACAGCTTTGACATTCTCTATCTCACAGACGTTTTAGCTTCTGCTGCAAGTTTGCCTTCAGACAATAAGGAAGTCATGTCTGTTTAAATTGGACAATCTTCAGGGAAACGCTTAAATCATGTCTCATCTCCAGTGACACTCTCAAAGTTCAACCCCAATTCTCCTGACAGATGGATGGAAACAGAGATGGAGCAGGGTTTATACACAAGGGGTGACATTAAAAGTAACATGTGTGTGAAGGTAAGGGAGAGCGTTGGGG
Source organism: Xyrichtys novacula (assembly GCA_962446985.1). Lineage (NCBI taxonomy): Eukaryota > Metazoa > Chordata > Actinopteri > Labriformes > Labridae > Xyrichtys > Xyrichtys novacula. Next base: position 27,005,009 of record OY660878.1, read on the forward strand.
AAGAGGCAAGCTTATGATAGGTGGGGGGTGGAGGATAAGAGAAGGAGAGACCTCAACAAAGACTCAGAGACAGGGTGTCATTGTGGGGCTCGCTGTGTTTTGACATCTGGAGACTCTTTTCACAACTTCATTATTTTCTCACTTCATCTGTCATGTTGTACATATGTTCTTGTCTTTCTGACAGGCTCTTTAATGAATTATTCACCTGTTCATTCTCGCTGTATATGCCTCACAGGCTACTTTGTTAATTCCCTTTCATTACTGACTTCAACTTGTCAGTTTCACGGCTTGTTATTGCGTTCAAACGTGACTAAAAAAGTGGCACTCGTACAACTCTTCAGTGTTATTAGTCTTGTATAAAAATGCTCTTATTTGTGTTTAATAATTCAACTTCATTTCTTGAATATTTTGAATGTAATAAATCACAAAGACAGAAAAAAAAGGTCCAGTGCAGAGAGAATATTCTCCACAAATTACAAATAAAGTGATATATAGAAGATGACTCAAAGCCAATAAGTGGTGACAAGTTAAGTGTTAATATGAGAGAAATTTCCCGAGAGGAGAAAAAGAGAAAGTGAGAGATACCGACTGTGATAAAGTTAGAGAGGAAATTAAACCAACAGAGAGAGAGAGAGAGAGCCTGAGACAGACTCTGTGTAGGAACAGATACAGACGCAGAAAAAGGAGCAGCGGCAGGGTGTGACCAGCAGCAGGATGTCACTCAGGAGTTTTTCCTGCAGCAGCAGCCGGGGTGCCAGGCGAGGGAATAGACCAATTCTGCCGGAGCAAACTCTCCTACTAATTACTTTCGATTTCCTTTCACTATAGTACCGAAGATGACAAGTGGAAGAAGCCTTATCGGGTCTGATGACAGTGTTTTCCCCTTTCAGCAAAGTTATTTGGCTATCATATGAATCCAGATAAGTTGTTTTTGCCCTTGCTGGTGCACACATCTTTCCTAAGCAGAACAAATAAAACTCAAAGTCAAAATGAAGACATGACATAGCTGACTTTTGTTTTGGTTTGTCAGAAGGGTTTTCTATGTGCCTCTACACCGAACAGAAACTGCAATTTTACAGGAAGTAGATACAGTCACGGCAAGTTTGAGGATTCGAGTAACAAACTGTATCCAACTCCATTAGCTTCGACTCTCACAGTGTTTTCGACCGACTTTGATCCAACTCTCTCCTGAAAAGCAGACAGCTCATTTATAAAACTACACAGAGAATAGCTGAGTGATTGACCTGATGTGCTTCAACACCGAGAAAGCCACGAGAGGCTGCTGCTCCACAGCCGAGGTATCAGTGATAGTGTTGGTGTAAAAAAAAAAAACAGCATGGCAGGGAGAGGTAACATCATGTGGAACACACTGCGCCAAGCGTTTAAGGTGGGCGTCAAAGCTACTGTTTACCAAGGAAGACAAAATCAATGCCCTACCCACTGCACCAAGAACTGCATCTGAGTTTGGGCAGCAGGAGGGTCTGTAAACCTGTGGACTCTGAAGAGTAAACTTTGTGAGCATTTCCTTTCTGTCATACAGTCAAAACTGCACCTGCTATGTCTGATTGGTATTTCTGGTGCAACAGCAGAGCACAAACTGGATTTTTGACTTTGGCTCATCTTAACTTTGTCACTTTATGTGCAAGGAAAACACAATCTCCCTAACTTTGTCTTAATTTCACACAAAATGAACCAACTTTCCAAACTCAATTTCTCAAACAACATCAGATCCCAGCAGTCAAAACAGCACAAAGCCAAACACTGTTATTCCTCTGCTCTGGGGCCACTTTGTCACAGCTTTTAACTCCAAACATTATCACTCCCTTCCCCTGCAAACTTAACTGTGGTTAATTAAATAAACAGACTCCTACTTTATATGAAGTTAACTTTCCTCAGCTACGCCTATCTGCCGCCACAAAGAGATAAGCCATGAAGACGGTATCTGTGTTTTTAAGCGGTTAGGAATGCTTCATTTGATTTAATGTGATTCTGGTGATAGTAAGTGGGAAATAAATTAACTCATCAGTTAAAGCGTAAGAGTGTTCAAATCTGATAAGAAACACCAGCAACAAAACAGGGAAGATGCTGGTCCTCGAATCACACTTCTGATGTATATTTATCACTTTGAACCAAATGTACGATTCAGCTGCACAGGTAGCTGGATAAGCTGCAGGACATAATTTCACAGATTCAGTTTAACAGCATTATTGGAAGCGCATATCTATGCTGAAATATATCTGTGCCTTTAATCTTATTTCATTCAAGTCTTGTCTCTATGTATGGCTTACATACTTCCACATATTTTAGACACTTTCAGACTCATTTTCTGTCAAGGTGCACCTGCAAAACCTACATTTTCCACCTGAATAAGTAAAGAATGTCTCATACTGACTCTGACATGAGTCTGGCGTTCATGCACATCATATATCCAACAAAACCATTTCATGACCAAGACATGTCCATTCATGACATGCCCCAGATTCCCTTTTAAAAAACTTTATAAACAAGCGAAAAGACCATCTGCACATGAGGACTCACCCCCTAAACTTTCTCGTCAATGAGCCTGGGCGTGTTAAGCCCTGACATGCCACGGACTGCTTCGAAAAAGTGACTTTCAACAAAACAAGATGAGAAAATGATGGAAATTGTTGTTAGTCACGTTTCCAACCTTTACCAAAAGAGTTGCGTCAAACTGCACGTAGAAACTTTGCAGTTTATCGACGTAGTTTTAAAGTTTGGGGCTTTGACATCCAACTAGCACTGCTTTGTTTGTTAAATAGTCCCATTTTATGAATCTAGTCGAGTAAAAAAGCTTATAACGAAAGTAGAAGCGCGCAAATCACTAAAAACACGAGTTTTTTTGAGTGAAGCGCTGGGGCGGAGGGATATATACCGCACGCGACCAAGAGCGCGAGACTGGATGTTGGAAGATTTGAAACTGACCGTTAAAACTGAAGCCGAACTGAATTAACGGTTTACATACATGTTGTTTTTAACTTTTTGACCACATTTTGACTTTTACATCTAAGTCACATTTCAAGAGCCCGATAAATGCTGTCTAACTGTTACCTGTCCGTTATATTTCCTTGATTTATTTACCTCGTTGAGTGGACGTTTCCGTTACTTTCTCCATAAGGTTCGTCGGCTTCTGCGGTGGACCCGTTCTCGTCGTCCTCCACCGTAACGTCTGCGTAAATGACCGGGGCGCCTAGGTTCTCCAAGCCCTGTTCCATGACTCTTGCACCATCTTCCCCCGAGGTCGAACCTGAACCCCGGGTGGCGGACAGCGGCTCCCTCCCGACAGCGGAGCCCTGAGTTTGCGAGGTCCCGATTCCGATGAGGGCTTTCAGCAACAGCAGGAGCACGAGGGAAATGCCAAAGTGAAGCCCCCTTTCCATTTGTAAGACTGGCACATTAGTGAAATAAAAGATTTACATGCCAATGGCCGTGTAAATCTCAACATAAAAAAACGTAAAGTGCAACAAAAACTCTGCAGCTTTAAAGAAAAAGTCCGTTGTGCCTTGCAAAACGCCCTTACAAATCTCTTCTTTAAGTAAACATAAACAGCCACTGGGACACCATGTTATTCTCTTTATACTTCACTCAAGTCTTGCCTTGGTAACGCGAAGTCCCGCCTTGTTTCTACTCTACGATTGGACAGTCGAATCGGTTAACTCCTCAAAAAGTAATTTAACTGCTCCTGATTGGGCATTCTCCTGTCAATCATGTGCACTCGCACACTAAGCAGAATGTGATTGTATCGGATATCTGTCACTCTAGGGGGCGGGTGGAGAACGTTCCAGCCCCCCAAACAGTGAACCCCATTGGCTAATCGAATGTATGTCAAAACGACGCAGGCGCAGTGGCGGCTGGCAAACAACGATAGCGAAGGGTGACGCAAAAAAGTCCCCGATGGCGAATCCTGTCGCTGATATATGATTGGTGGGATGTGTCGTCGGCTGGCCAATGAGAGAGGGCGCTGATAAGGAGCGACGCTATTGGCCGTTTTTCGCATTTGCTGATTCCAAGTAAGCATTTGATTGGGTGAGTAAGCTGTCACTCATTAGTAGTTGTCAAGACAGTCGATGTGAAAGCACCAACGTGGCTCCACTGTAAATGATGGGTACAGTTCCTGTTCCTGATCACGAGTTTTCTGAGTTTGGGGTAAACAAACAGAGGTTGACCATGACATAATGCCATGACATAAGAAGTCTAGGAAACAGTATGAACGCAAAGGAACATTTATTTTTATCTAAAGGTGAATTTAAACCCGTATCAGACACAAATAGCCTGTTAAAGATTCGTTTTAATGTTTTTATTCATGAGTATAAATGACATTACAGCTACTTTAAAAGTCCCAGATGAGTCATTAGCAGCTCAAAGATCACCAGCGCACTGTGTGTTAAATATACCTCTAAAAGATAGAGATGATTTGCTGTTTAAAGACGTTTCACTGGAGTTTAAATGAACCTTTTTCAGCCGGATGTTTGTATTTCTGGCGCCTCCAAGTGGCTCCACAGGAGAACTGCACCATCAGCTGTAGATTTCAGTTTGGAAATACCTTTACTGGTCTTTTACATAACATTTAGAGCATGTTTTTACTTAATAACTCATAGAAAATCTCAGTTACATTGTTTTGATTTCCATTATCAACAAATTCAGGCATCATTCTGCTAAATAATTTATTGATCCTGAACTTGTGCTTAAAAAAAGCAACATTCAGCATTTTTTTTGGCACACAATCAACATCTTAAACTTAGATTTATCCTCCTGGGACCCAGTGATTCATTTCTCCTCCTCTGTGGTGGACTTAAGTCTCTAGTATGTTTCTTAAACCTTTGTTGTTATTAAACTGTTTTGGATTAGAAAAACTATTAACTAACTTTTGAAACTCAAAGTTTAACCCCCTAACCGTGTACTTTTTCTGTTGTCCTTCATGGAGGACATCTGCTCCACCTTTGTGCGTTTTCATGTGGAGTTCACGGTTTGGCATGCGACAGGAATTTGACCAGAGCAAAGAAAAATGTGCTCAGGATTGAGGCTGAAATCTCAGACTTTGAGCTCTCAGTTGATAAGAAAATAGAAACACAAAGTGTCGAGTTTAGTTTCAGACAACTAGAAGTGGTTTGACTCAGTTTGAGGACTATTATGTTTGGTAAAATTCTGAAACTCTGGTTTCAAATGTCTTCTACCGACTGAAACAGGTTTAGCTTGTGTGACTAAAAACTGATGTAAGACCTAGATTAGGTTGCACGTGTTGAAGAGAGACAAAAGTACCCTTCGCTCTGTAATCGTACAATCATTTTCATTCCTTCAGAGGAGTCTGTGTTCTTGTTTGTTTTAACCGAGTATCTCCTGAGCATTAATCAAAGTGTCCAAAGTTGGAAACTGTCAGAATGAAACAGTTCAAATTAACTCATTTTCTTCCAAGTTTACTCCCATGATTGTTGTAATTACTCCGGATGTTGCAATGAATAATATAAAAAAATATTTTGGATCACCCCAGTATCCACTACAAAAGAATTACCATAAAATATAAAAGAAATGAGTTTATACTTTACTGAAATCAACAATGCAGAATAATATTAAGGTGATGAATAAATGTGAGCATTTGCAAAGATGAAATCTGCACAAAGTAACCTAGTAGTCAAAACTGCTGCAGAAGCATTATTGATAATCACTATTGATTCACTGCCTGAGTATCAAGTTTCAGAAGTCCCCCTCCACGACAACTTAGAGACAAAAAGTTCATCAGAAAAACAAAGACATCACTCTGTTATTTTGGTCCTTTATTGTTTGACCAGAGACGATGGTACCTTCACAGTAAAATTATATCACAGTCCACTGGTAACAAGAGAGAAGAGGGAAAGAAATGCTGGTGAAAAAATGATCAAACATGGTGAACAGCCGACACGAGACCTGAACTGAGTCAAACATCCACAGTTCGGTAAACGTCTACATTTAGTGTACCGTGTAACAGTAGTTTGTGGACTACTTTTTCAAGCCTTCATGTTCTCCTGAGTCCCTCATAGCTGTACAAAATGATAAAAGATGTCAAATCAAACCGTCTTTAAGGCATTCTTAGCTGAGTTAAAAAAGAAAAAAAATCAGTCAAACAGGCAAAAAACAGGAATCACAATTTAAAAAAACAACATCATGGGGTGAAAGTTATGGTACCTTGAATTTTGTGCAAACAAAAACATGTTTATTCAGATCTCTAATGGGGTTTAAATGTGAAACTGCACTGTACAGTTTGTCTAAAGTGTCTACGATGATTTTATTTTGAGCTACATAATACACAGATTCGGCTACATCTGATTTTTAAAGGTTTGATTATATTGCTTTGGCATGAAAAGGCACAAAAATAAACTGGTTCAGATTTGAGCTACTATTGAGTGCCCATCATTACATCAAAATATTCCGCACATCTTTTACAGCAGGAATCCAAATGGCACATGACTATGGGTTTGCTCATGTGAGTAATGAAAGACCGTCATGCATGTCATTTACAGGCACACAATGAAGCAGCACAGCAGACAGAGGAACATGCATGCGATCAGAGGTTGTTGTTTTTGTGTTAGCTCACCTCTGCTGACTGATAATTAAAACGATTTCCACACAGACATCGCTGAGGTAACCGGATGATGTGACAGAGACGAGAAAAAAGCTATGACATGTCTGAACGAAACAGCTGCAGAGAGTTAGATTTGGTCTCTTCTATTTATTCTAAAAAGGAAATAAAACGAATAAAAAGCTCCAGATTCAAACCCTGAAAAGCACACGACCAACTAGTGCAAATTCATTAAGAGGGAGTCCGTTTGTAATCGAGGACAGCTGAATGGTTTGTTAGATTGTCCCTCGGTGTGCAGAGGTGACAGCGAACACGATCGAAGCTACGCTGTGGTGTCAAAGGTGAAGCCACACTGTGAAAACGGAGGTGCTGATCTCACCGTGTATCTTTGAGTTAATTCAGGTCAGATTAATCACAGCTAACCTCCATCCAGCACACATGGTAACTCTGGATTATCAGTGTTTCATGTCGTCTCCGAGCTTCACACCTGCACCACAGGGTTTCCTCCGATTGTCAGGGATCTCATTAATTTCTGGGGACTTCTCGCTGTTTGAATTAGCATATTAATTAGAAAAATTAAAAACTTCTTTATGCCGTCTTTACGCAGATTACTCCCCTTTTTCTGGTCTAATTAAACAAAAAGACTTCAAGGCAAATCAGCGCTCTCAGCCCAGCAGATGAAAATAACACGATGGACGGTTACGAGGATTTTAAAACAGAACTTTAGTGTAAAAAGACTAAAACAAATCTGAAGGCACACCTTCGTTTCATTGAGCAGCACCGCAGTGATTGAAAAACCACATTCAGTCTAATCCGTTAATTACAGGAAGAGCCGACACTCCCAGTGAGACCAGGCAGCCGAACCGAGCGACGATTCAAAGTGATTCGAAAAAATAAACGTATCAGAGTCGGACGCTCTTGATTCTCCTCATCAGGCACTTTAAAACTCACAGGATCAGAAGCACCGACATGCAGGATGAGGAAAGTCAAGAGAGAGAGAGAGAGTCCAGGTCTGCAGTCTGAGAGCGGGTGCAAATCAGAGAGACGGCACTTGCGGGAACAGTGAGGTCGATCGAGAAGAGGAGGAAGAGGAGGGGTGATGATCGATCGGTCAGTTCACAGAAGGATCCCTCATCTTCACGGTCCCGTCCTCCATGCCGAAGTACGCTCGTTCAGCCATGCCGACGAAAAGCCCCGTCTCCACCACGCCTGAGGACAACAGACGGACAAAAGGAAACACAGTTTTAGGGATTTTACCCTTTAGAGTTTGGTTCTGACCCAAACAAAACCAACAGTTCCCAGAGTTCTTTTCAAGTTCTCCAGGAAGGTGAGACTACACCTCTACTTAGACCCCGCCCCCTTAGCCTTCGTGTTTCTCACCTGGAATCATCTTGATTGCCGTGTTGACTTCCTTCCAGTTCTGAGCGTGCTCAAACTTCCAGTCCAGGATGAAGTTGCTGTTGTCGGTGACCACGGGACCCTGAGAGCGACACAAACAGGACTCAGACCTCCTAAAATCAGTGCTGCGTTACGTTCAAAGTTACCGCTGAAGGTCAGATCTACAGCGCCATCATGCACCAAGACCACTTGAATTTAACGTTAATCTCTCACTCATGGATATAATCCTCCCTCCTCTCGTTTCCCTCGTATATTTTTCACTTTTTTTTTTCTTTCTGCATCTTTTCTTGAACTTTCCAAAAGTTTTAATTCTCTTATTCAGACTTTCTAGGAGACAAACCGGTCTGATCGTTTGCACACTAACAGTCTTCAGGCTCAACAGTCAAAGCGACAATGTAAACAACATAAAGAGAACCCACTACATGGATGTGGTTAACCGTATATCTTTCTAAAGCCCTGAGGAGTTTTCTAGAGAGCAAACAAATCATGTTTGTTTTCAGTTTAACTCCCAGAAGCCCCGGCGTGTTTCCTCGAGCTCTAACTGACGTGTTCAACAGTTCCTCAGACGGCTGTCGTGGATTTTTGAGTTGCGCGATGTTAAAATAGTAAAACCTTCCCAAGTTGAATCAATCTGAACAAGTTCTGATGGTTTCAAAACTTTCACACGTCTGCGGTGGTCTCTAGTTTTTCTGTGTTTCGGGCCGTGAATACCGTATAAACATGACACAAAAATAAAAGTCAAATCAAATCTAAATCATCCATATTGATCCTGTGACAGTGTTTATTGCACTTACTGCTTTACTGACAGCCATCCGTAGGTTGGCCTCCCCTCCGAAGCGTTTGGCGATAATTCTGGACACGGGGACGTACGCCATGGGGATCACCTCAATGGGTACTCCCTTCTTCCACTGCTGGCCCAGATTTTTGGAGTCTTTTCTGAAGGAGAGAGGAGAAGATGGAGTTTAAATAAAAGGCTGTGTCTCTTTAAATTTGTAGAGGAGTTGAGGAAAAACATTTGGATGCAGATTAAACTTCAGAGCTGATCCTAAAAAATGCAATCTAAACAAATCCTGCAGACTCCTGAAGCAAACAAGCTTCACATCATCATATTTTACTTCAAGCTGATTAAAACTGTTTTCTTTTAACAGCTACAAAAACATGTTTTCAATCTCCCTCGAGTTTCTAAAATTCAATAACGTTCAAACAGAGAGTTCGGACCTGTAGTCAGCGATGACGACGAAATGTTTCGCACAGCCGGCGACGATCTTCTCCTGAGTCAGGCATCCTCTGTGAGACGGAGAAAAGGACGAGTGAGAGAGAGAAAACACGAGGAGAGGAGACGACTTCACGTCTGCTGTGTGGGTTCAGAGATACTCACCCTCCACCTTTAATCAGCGTGAGCTCTCCGTCCACCTCATCGGCGCCGTCTATTGCTACGTCAAGCTGTGTGCGGGAAGGACAAACATCTCAGCAATGACACCAACGTTGTAAAAAAAACACAGCTTTTCTCATGTATGGGTTTTCTGTCTTTTACAGCTGGAGCGGTGTATTAAAATCAAGCTGACAAGGTTTGAGACGGGGGTTCTTCCTCATTTCAGAGGCTTTCAGATTCATTTGTAAAGGAGCGCATCATACCTCAGGGTGCCTGTCCAGATCCGACAGTGTGAGGCCGTGCTGCAGGATCAGCTGACGAGCCTGTGGGGGGATAAAGGGGGAAATGTGAGAGGCAGAGGAAAAATCTAAGGAGCGCATCAAACTATCATGTTGAATAAGTGTCATCATGTGTTTAAAAAAGGGCTCCAGAGTTTGGGGAAATCAGCCACAGTGTTGCACCACAGTCTGCTGCTGAACTCTCTGTTACAGCCGTGAAAAGGTCGACTGATATTGGCTGATAATTCGTAGATTATGAGACAGAAAAGCAACATTTGGAGCCAAAAAGTTCTAACTTTTTGTCAACATTTGAAACTTTACAAACTGCAGCACCACAACGTGTAATTTACATAACATGCTGGACAACAAGGAAGTCAAAACAGAGTCAAACCAACCTGGAAGGAAGTTGGCACACAGACGATGTTGAGTTTCTCCTGACGTACTCTCTCAGCTGAAAGAAACGACAGAAACAGACAATTCAACTGTGTGAACATCTCCTTACATCTCAAACTTCTACAGCATGTTGAATCTGGATTATACCGACTCACCTAATCTGTCCACGGCGTACACGATGGTCGATCCACTGCCCACGCCGACCACCTGGTTATTCTGTGACAGGCAGAAATGATGAAGAAGATGATCAGAATCAGAAATACTTTAATAATCCCTGGGGGGAAACTGCTTCAAAGACACTAACATGACTGCAAAAGCATGTTTCTTTATGTGCTAATTTGGGATTTAAAAGCTGCACTATTATCATTATGATCATCTTTATGTGGGTTTAACAAACTGGGATGTTTAAAGCTGATTGAGTTAACTAAACGCCTTCTGGTAAACATAAAAGACTTGTAGTTCGGGTTGCAAAGGCGCGGTAAATTTCCGGAAATTTTCCAGTAACTTTCTATGGGAATTTTGGAAATATTCCAAATTGGGAACTGTAAAATAAAATAACAAAAAAGCTTGTAAAAACACTAATGCAATGGCATTAACAGAAATATAGTTATACATTAATTTTTGTATAAACAACATCCTCAGTGTTTGAACTTTTGCAAAATATATTCTTACTTTTTCTATTTTAAGATTGGCATGTTTTAAAACCTTATACGTCATTAACCCAGGTATAAAAATTCCTTCTTCCCAGGTTCTATCAGAGAACTAAATGATTCCTGCAGGTGGAGATAACTGTTCATGATATTAGATGGTGTATATTACTATACTACTACTATCATTATTATTACTAGTATTATTATTCTAGATCAAGCTTCATCTTTTGTTGGTACACAAACCGCACATTGCACTTTGTTTCTGCATTTTATGCACTCTGTTCATGTAAAAAAATACTGGTATGACTGACAATTGCTTTTCTTTTTACCTTCCAAATCGTTTTGAATGCTTTTTACCTCCTGAACTGTTTTATATGTAGATGTGTTTTATTTTATTTTTTCAGTTTTGTAAATGTCACATTTATTCCTGTTTATTCCCAGGGAAAGTTTCAGGAATTTTGCAACCCTACTTATAGTTTATTATGAATTATGTAGCACATTACAGTATAAACCAGTATAATCTCCTTTTCCAGCTTGTTTCTGCGTGCTTTATTCTCTGTTTGTCCCTCAGTTCAAACTCCACAGACACTCGTGTTAGAATCTAAAACAGTCTCTTACACAGGGTTAGCTTTTTTAGCTCTTAATGCTGCACATGCACACACTATTTACAGACATGCATACATAACACTGAGTTAATTCCCTCCATAATGCTGCGAGTTCACCGGCTAACTCTGCTAGCATTCGGCTAAGAGGAAGGACTGGTGTGTTTAACTGTGTGTTTTAACTCAGCTGATTTAATAAACAATAAAAATCAGGCAGTAAACAGGCTGTAAACAGGCAGCTAACAGTGACAGTCAGAGTAAGAATCCTCCATACCTGGACGTGGTTATCCACAGCGGCGTAAGCAGCCAGTTTCTTCGCCTCCTCTGCCATGTTCAGGGACCGACTGAAGAGCCACACGTGTTTGGGGCTGCAGAGAGGAGCAGCCAGCCTCCAGGAAAACATCTCAACCCTCCTCTCTACAGCTGCTTCCTCCTCACTCCTCCTGCCTCCTCTCCGCCGGAAGTCGCTCCGTGTCCGCCATCTTGCACAATCCGTCAGTATGGAGGATTGTTGGATTTAGGAGTTAAACCTCTGAAACAAACGTGAGTCTTAGCGGGATTACGATGGAAAGTTGAACCACATGAGGACAAAGTAAAAGACAACAACCAGTGTGTGTTAGCTTTATAACTGTCCTCAACAACAAAAACAAAGAGGTTAAAGCTCCTGTGAGGAGTTTTTCATGTGTCTGAAATAAACTCAAATTCACACTGATGCCTCATCATGATATTCAAAAGCAAACAATACCACCAACAGTGAGGTTTACGACATTTATAGAGGATATTTTAGTGCCTGAAAGCAGCATGAGGGGGGAGGTGTCAGCCAAACACTTTATTAAAGCTACTGTAAGGAACTTTAGGTTTGTATTTGTTATGGCGCCTCTCTCTGGATGTGGTGGATATTGCAGTTAGTTTCAGTTTTTGTTTCTTAACCAGATCAAAACTTCTCACAGTGCCTTTAACAACAAAAATTCTACTTTTAATCTATCTTCAACAGATAACTTTATTTGAATGATTTATATTTCTCTTTTTATTTGTTTATCACTGAGATATATTTGAAAAGGTTTTCTTGACTTTAATGAACCAAAGACTTGCCCTGTTGTAGTTTCAGCTCTTCTTAGTTTCAGGTCTATCCTTTGTATGTCTCCTTTTAGTCCTTTTGGAAGGAGCTAGGACGCAAGGAAAAGACACAAGTGAATGAAGGAGGAGAGAAGCAGCTTGTATCTCTGCACAGGAGGAGTAAGGACAAGAGAGCAGCATAAAAATGTCAGATTTGTAAGATTGAGGATGTTAAACCACATGAAATGTAGTTACTAAGGTCCATGTGTCAGGGCCATAAGACCTAACAGCATGTGTCTACTGTAAATTAAAAGAGCCGTCTAGTATTACTGGATTTGAATTATGTGTGAGTTCAGGTTGTAATCTGCAGTTCTTCCTCAAGGTGGCGCCTGGGGGTCACTAAATTGTAAAGGGTTTCTCCTCTTGTGAGCACGAACTCTCTGCAGTTTCATGATATCCCTCATGCTTTTGATTCATTAGAGGTTAGTAATCACTGACAGTCCCTGAGAATGGGAGTCATGTGTTTCTACTGTCTTCAGATCTCAAAGGTTGAGACAGTTCTAGTAGGATTATCTGATTTATTTGGACTTTAGCCACAGTACCAGATTATAAACACCAAGAAAGAATTGATTTGTTGACCCGCTCTGCTATGCTAGGTGTTCACAAACTACACAGCTATCCCCAGCTGACCTGTTGCAGCACATATCAAACAATAAACAACCGTGTTAGCAAAAGGCTGAGAGGATTTATGTTGAGCAATGAAAATACAGACAATTTTCCAGGTGGAGGCCCAATTTGTAAGTTTTGGGCTGATTTATACGCAAAAGAAAACTTGATCTTTGTTCCCATTACTTGGGTATGTTAGTCCAACTCTGAGAGGCACGACATGACGCAATTTTAGTCATTTAAAAGTCCAGTTTCAACTCAACATTTTCATTTTTTTGAACATGTATTATGATTGTTTTTCATGCTTTTAATTTGCATCTAGGTTATTTAATTTCGCGCATTTTAAAGTTATGCTTTTATTTTGAAATTTTGTACTACAGGTAGATCGTGCACCTGAATTCAAGTTAAAGAAGTTTAAACAAAAGTTGGAGAGTGTTAACGTTCAATTCACGAGTGACACAACCGCTACATGTTGTCAGGGCTGCTACAGCTAGCTCTCTAGCTGCTGCTGCCGCTTCTTCTTCATCTGTCCTTTGTTGGACGACTGGATTAACCCTCCTCCTGTGTTAAGGTCGGCTCTGACCCGTTTTTGTCTTTAAATGCTTAAAAGAACCACTTAAATTAGCTTTTCTGCATCAAGACTTTTGGACTTAATCAGGAAACTAGATCAACAAAATAAAAAAAAATTGACTAAATTATAAAATGCTCTTATTAAGATTATGACACTTGTCGTGTTTGGGTCGCTGTTGACCCGGTTAGATTAATATTTAATAATTAGAGCAAAAACTGAAATCATAAGTGCACTGACAGGCACCACACTGACAGTCAGATCCTCTTCGATCATGTGAGATTTAGGAAATTCTCATTTTGCCTGTTTTTCTCTGCACAAAAAACAACAACATGCATGTCCAGACATGTGAGATCAATTCAGTATAGATGTCTGTGTGAGGGGTATACTGACAAAGAAAGGCCCAGAGGACCACAAAAAATATATTATAATCAATATTTTCATGGAATATGAAGCCGAACAAGGTAACTAAGAGATGAGAACTAAATTGGATGATAGAGAATTGTTTTTGGTGTAATTTACAGCTGATTTAAGACACCAGTCGAAACCGACTCTTGACATAGTGGGTGCGTAGTGAAAGCTAACACAGGAGGAAGGTTAAAAGGTCGCTGTCATGAACTCACAGTCTTGATATCAGGATCATAAATAAACATTGTGACTGTCCGGGGTGTCTGCAGCGGTTCAACAAGTCGGATAAACACAAAAATAATAACCCCAACGTTTACATCACTACTACTTTTTTATTTGGCAAACAGCTTGAGATAGTCTCTCTTTTTCAGTGTACAGTATATATATATACTATAATAAACCAACACATTCTGTTTGATAACCATTTTTTTCTCGTTTTTACATATTACAGCTTACAAATATAGCTGATCTTTTTGACAAAATTACAGATTCTGTTTGACACCTAAATTATTATGCTATATAAAAATCCACACATCTTTACATTCATGATTAGAAAAAGTAGGCTATATGAAATCAGGAGAAGAGAAAAATAAAGAAAAGAAAAGAAAGAAAAAAAAAAACACCACAGTACGCAATTTTTCAAACAAATCCAATTAGGAGGAGGAGGAGGGGAGTCAAGGTTTCACAAACAGAGTAATATGTCGTTCACTCTGGAGCCAATGTCAAGTCCTCTGAGAGAAGTTTGCTGCTATTCCAAAATCATCAGTACAGAGAAGATATCAAGGAACAACAACATTACTGCCACATAAGAAGAAGAAGAAGAGTTCAGTCTCTGTACTAGGTCCAAAGTTAGAAACTAATACCTTGCCATGGATTATAATGGATTGTTGATAGAAACTAAACTCTGCATTGCAAACTGTACATATTACTTCATACCTCACGATCTCTCTCTCTTCTGTCTGTCTGTCTGTCTGTCTCGCTCTCTCTCTCACTAGTGCTGTCTTAAGCCTCGGTCCAAGGATTATGCAAACGCCGCCGAGCTTTCCCTTCATGCTTTGCTATCTCGGCGGGAGGCATCTGCTTAAATTGGACATCTTTCTCAAATCTGTAAGACAAAAGTTGAACAAGACTGCATGAGGGAGCTGCCATTTGGATACTGAGAAAGCAACTGAACCGGGATCAAATCCAGCACTGGGAATGCCTCGCTTACAGACAAACCCTTTTTTTGTTTTGTTTTTTCCCTTAAAGTGTGCGAGAACTGAGTCAGGGTTAGGAGCTGTGTTTGTAGCGTGAGGATGGAGAGTGAAAAATAGAGCTGGCCTGTTGTTTCGCCTCCCTGGGAAACCCGAATCTCCCCAGTGAAGTCCTGTTTTTATACACAGTATTGCTGAATATTGAGCATTGCATTCGGTTTATTAAGACGTTACTATTTTTTTTTTTTAGTAAAATACATGACCATTGGCATCACATTGTATCAAAAACCCAGATGAGCCATGCTTTGAAGCAAACCATTGCCTAGAAATGTTTCTTTTTTTTCTCATTTTGCTTTGTAGATAACAAGAATCTCTGCAGACGTCTGGATTATTACATGACAACGTTTGCAAGCATCGATCTAATCATAACACCTAAATAGAAAAACAAGACCGGATTATTCTAAAACTCGTCTTTGAACACTTGTTCACAACTAAAAAAAGAGATGCATTTTTGTCCGATCCAGGGTCCACTAACTACTTATTTTGAAGTACTTATTTTACCCGTCACCTGACTCTCGTTTCCAGCAATGCACCAGAACTGTGTTTGTCTTTGACATGGAGCTGGAGGGACTTTGATATGTAAACACGGCAACAAAGCCCGATGTAAGACAACACACTCAAAAAATACAACAAGAAGTAAACCGTGGAATGTGCAACCTGAACTCCGGGGATGTTAGGACGCCGGGAAAACTGCTGATAAAAAAACCACAATTTGGTGGTTCGCAAATGAGCTAAACCCTGTGTCCAAAAATAACGCAAAGTAAACCGAGTAAATGTTGAAACTGGGAGAATAAACGCTAGTTTGAAATTTGATTAAAAGTTGGAGCAGGGACAACAAAACGCTGAAAAAGTTTTGTTTGGCGATGAAAAAAACACCAGGAGGAAAAAATCTAATAATTTAAAGAGGCCGAGTCTCGCAGAAGTGAAACTAAGAAAAGGATTACTACTCTGTGAGAGACTGTGTGAGCAAACAGTTCATCTCTCAAGGCTTGAATCCTACACCAGATCACCCCCTGGTTGGCCCTGTCTTCAAAAACTGACATGACTCTGTAGTGGAACTCTCTGCATGGGGAAAAAAATCACTTAAAAACAAGCGACTGAACACACAAAGTGGTTTCAAAGCAAAAACCATAAAGCAGGATTCCTACGCAAGTATGGAAATAAATTTGATCAGTTTTCAGGTCTTTAAAAAGTACGGAAAATGGAGAATAAAGTATGGAAAAATATTTATGGTCCGTTTATCATCCATCCATTCAATCTAGTAAAAGAAAAACAAAAAAACGGGTCAATATTTTACTTTTTGGTTTTTCTATATCACCAAAAAGTAAAATATTAGTGTTTGTTTTCGTATTTTCAGTTCAAAACAGAATTTATATAATAGAGATGGAAACGAAAACAAAATAATAAATCTACTTTTCATTTTTTGGACGGATAATACACGGACCAGTTATGTTTCCAGACTTTTACCACTGTTTTCTAAAATAGAAAATTAGGTATTTCCAATAAATTAAAATAATTCTAAAAGGTAGGGTATGGAAAAGTATGGAAATTCCAGATGTGTAGGAACCCTGATAAAAAAAAAAACATGATCCAGAAATGTTGGCCGGTGATGTCTCTGGACCTCGAGCCCCCTTAAGATGGACTGAACTAAAACAGGAAAACTGTCCTGTACAGAATCTGACTCTCCTTTTCTAAATCATGGATGTCCTATAATCAGGTTAAGAATATCTCTAACTGTTTTCAGCTAAATGACGACTTTGCAAATCACCGAATTCTGTTTCGATTGTTTTACAGAGCGTCCCAACTTTTTTTTTTTGTTTGGAGTTCAGGTTGTCAAAAAACAAAAAACTGAGGATAAGAGGTCTCTTTCCAGTTGAGGGTAAACAAATAATCATTTTTGCACTTAAAAGATAAACTGTCATCATGATAAATAAATATTCTGTTTCATTTGAACCTAAAATACTTTCATTTATATTGCCATAATATATTCTACTATATGTATAATTTGATAAAGATCTCACTAAGATGTTTTGGTTTGTGCTGTCGCTCTAAATAATTACAGTTATTACATAAACCTGTGGAATGTATTCTTCAATTTCAGCTTAAGTTCCACCTTAAAAAAATGAGGTTTTCTGAAGAGCTGGCAGGAAGATGGATGAAGGACATCACACACACACTAACACACACACGTGCACTGTCAAATCACACACACACACACACACACTTTCCTTTTTCCTCTCTTTAATGAACACAGGCTTTTTTTCTGTTGGAATGATTCTGAAAGGAAATCTGTCCTCGGTAGAAAAAGGGGCGATCACAGCTAAAAGGTGCAGGAATGTGAAGGTTTCAACACCGCACAATGACAGAAATATAAAAGAGTTTCTCTGCTGTGGCCTAAACGCAGTGTTCTTACTAGGAAATTCACTCCTGGAGAAGTATTTAAGTACTTATCAACACAGTGTAAGTATGTGAAATTGACCCCGAACGATCGCGTAAAAACACAATGTGAGTGCAAAGTGTCGGAAACAGGGATTGTTCATACTTACATTGTGCTGTTACACCTTTTTCTACGTTTCTCTTACTTACACAGTACTAGTGAGTACTTGAAGCACTTACCCATAGCTTAACACACAGAGGGACACACTGCAGTAAAACGCTAGCATAAAATGTAAAAGGAGTCGAGAGGAGAGGATGGAGGTATATGGCACTGAACAATCTGAGAGGGTCAGAAGAGAGAGAGAGAGAGAGAGAGTTCAGAGAGAGGTTTTTTCCTCGAGAGAGATGTTGTCATTAGACGAGAAATCCTGGAAAAAACATTTCCCCTCATCTCTCCTCCTCGCCCGACTTCCCACATTTCCAGTGCTTCGCCTGTAAGAATGTTCTCATCAGATACAAAAATCTCAACAGTCGGTATTTCTCCTTCCTTTTTTGCTTCCGTACAGTTTTGCATTGAAAAATATGTTTTTTTTAATTTTCTTTTTTTTTTTTGACTCCTCATTTCTTTTTCTTTCTGTTTTTTTCTTGAATTCTGGACGTCTGTTTTGTGATTCCAGAACAGGTGGTTCCGTCTGCAGCTACATGTGTTGGGCATCCATTATGTCCAAGTATTTGGCCTCAATGATATGAGGAAGCACGTTGTTCCTGCACAGAGTGAGAGAGAGAGAAAAAAAAACACGTCATGAACATGTCCGATTTTATCAGGACAGATTCATCACTTCCTGTTCAGTCGTACCTGCAAACAAAAGAGTAAATCAACCAGACAGGAATGAATGAACGTGGGTTTGCACGCTCGCTATTGTGGCATTGTAACGACGAAACAATACTTTGAATTAAAGGAGGAAAATCTTGAATTTGAGAGGACTCTATTTTGGTTTCTAATGCAGTAAAATCACACAAGTTGTGTGAAAAAAAGGCACAAAAATGTGCTTTTAAAGACCCACTCCGATGAAAATCATGTTTTTCTTGTTTTTCTAATGTTCATATCTCATTTTTCTGATGCTACTGGACATATCACGGGAAAACTAAATGTGAAATTGCTTCTCTGAGTATTTCTTTATTCAGATCGTTGTGAATCTCTGGCAGAACCAAACAGCAGGTTCAGAAACAGTGAGATTTCTTTTGTAACCAATCCAAGCTCCGCCCCCAGCGCCACGCTATGCAGGCCAGACTCTGCATATAGAGGAGAACTAAAGAGGAAAATCGCGGAACAAGCATCTGTGTTAGCGGATTGCAATGCTCGTAAGAAAGATAATTATGATATTAACTTTTGTTTGTTTGTTTATTTGTTGATTTCGGTTAGCTTTCATCATGTTCCAAAAGACATGAGTGTCTGAGAGCTGAATAGCTCCTATGTTACCTGCCACTTCAACTACACTGGCAAGTTAGGCTGTAAGCTAGCGTGACGACGAGTGTGCAGAGCAGCGCTGTCTCCGCCTACAACTCAGGGAGGAATTGCTAATGAGCCACTGGAGCTCTGCAGAAGAAGAAACCTTAAAAATGACACAGGTAACATGATTTTAGGTAAAAACTTCATAATCACAACTTAAAGACCACTGAGAACACTTTACGTAGTAAAAGGAAAAGAACGGAGTGGGAATTTAATGCACGCAAAAATCACAAATATGAAGATGTGATTCTGAAAATTGAAGTTTACTCAACGTCTCAAACATGTACCAGGGTCTCAAGTGCAAATCTTCATCTTTTATTAAAGATAATAGTTTGAAGCAGCAGCAGGGGGCACCATAAATTATTCTGTGAATTCACAAATATCATATTTTATGTAATACATCCATCTGCTGTAGGAACACCGGATGTTTAGTGCAGCTAAAATACAATTAGCCTCTGTATCGACTTTAGAGACGTCATAAAGAGAGTGCAGTCGAACCAGGAGCTGTGTGGTTTTTTCCTATTCCTGAGACGTGTTTTCATGTGGAGGCAGATTCAGGTCACGGCACTCGTCACCTGTGTGCCGCTTCAGTGTCATCCTGCTTCAACGCACTTGAGAAATTCATTTTCAGAGACTTAATTGCGGGCGCTCGTACCTGATTGGAATAAGCAGGATCATGAGCAGAGGGAAGATCATCTTCATGTACGGTATCGGGTACATGCCAAACGTACACAGCACCAGCAGCTGCATCATCTGCAGGAAGGTGAAGTAGTGGATCTTTCTCTGGGGCACTTTGCGGATGTAGTGGGTAGGCGGGTAAGACGTCTGCGGGAGGTGAAAGCAGGATCAGGACAGATTAAAATACAATCTACCCTGAGGTTCCTTTTTCCTCGCTGTCCTCAGGTGTCCCGCCGTCCCAGAAATGACTCAAGAAAGTGGACAGCCCACATATCTCTAAGAGGAGCACCGCAGGTTTGAGATCATAAATAACCTTTAGCTTTCAGTGGACGCTGTCTCATAAAGAACAATACGTGTATTCATAAAACAGGGAGCCTCCAGCCTGCTGATATTATTTTACACCTGCACTCGATAAGATCTGCATGTAAAAATAGACCTGTCTCTCCGGTCTAAGTGGAGCTGCTGCAAAAACAAAATAATCTCCCCTCACTGATCAGGTGTCAGGTATGAAGCTTTCCAACAACAGCTGATAACAATTTCACTATCTCAGTATCATCATCTGCAAACATGATTTATCTCTGATCTTAAGACTCGACAAATCCACTCGCCCCTCCGCTCAAGTCTGTAAATGTGTCTCCTAAATCAGAATAAACCTCAGCTGTCGGGAGACTTCCCGTTTAAAAGAGAGGATGTGTGAGTCTGTTTCAGCTGTGGATCTCAGATTTGATTCCTGGGAGTTCTCGTGTGTTTATCTTAAACTCTGAACTGAATTTTGTTTGTTAGATAAGGTCAAATGCACCGTTATTCAAAGGTTTCTTACCCAAAATTAAAAAAGCAAAACTCTTTAACAAGTTTTTTGACCAGCTGTGACCATTTTTATGGTGTTTTTTAATCTAAGATACATGTTAAGTGACGCACACGAACACAAAAACCTTCTAAAATCTCCTGTTTCTGTTTCATGTTTCTGTCTCTCTTAACTGCTTTAATCATCTCATATCTTTGGTCCTCTCTTTCCTATTTTAGGTTTTTATTTTTACTAAGTTCTGGGCTTTTATAAAGAAAGAAAAAAGAAAAAAAAATGACAAAATTGATAATTTTACCTAACCAAATAATTATGGCAATAAAAAGAAGAAAAAAAAGTAATAATCATAATGATATGTGAACAAAAGATAATAGTAATTGAAATTAAATAGAAAATAATAACAGTAAAATGTAAAAAATAGTCTGTGTGTATAATTTTATATGTAAAAAAGAAAATAAATTAAAAGAATAATCTGAAAAAAAAAATGCAAAAAAATCTGACCAAAATAAAATCTATAATAAAATAAGATCCCACAAATGTGTATTTTAAATAACCGTTAAAAAATAAAATTCCTAAAAAAAAATTAAAAATCCAAAAAAATAACATCCATTAAAAAATATAACAATCCATTTAAAAAAAAATTTTTTAAAAATCATTAAAAATCCATAAAAAATAAAATCCATTAATTAAAAAAAAATCCAATAAAAAATAAAATTCATTAAAAATTAAAAATCCATAAAAATTTTTAAATCCGTTAAAAAATTTGAATAAAATCAATAAAAAAGAAACCGCCCCCAAAACAAAAATATTTATAATTTGCACTT
This sequence comes from Xyrichtys novacula, assembly GCA_962446985.1. Taxonomy (NCBI): domain Eukaryota; kingdom Metazoa; phylum Chordata; class Actinopteri; order Labriformes; family Labridae; genus Xyrichtys; species Xyrichtys novacula. The sequence continues at coordinate 27,026,414 of OY660878.1, forward strand.
AAATGAGCTGTACTGAGTGAAAAATTTATTTCCAGAGGGGAGAGGGGACTATACTGTTTTTTGAGCAGTTACCCATCTCTGCCATTTGGGGGCGCCAGAGTGTGATCTAACAGGCTCGAGTGGAGGGTGGGGGGGTGGTGAGTCTTATTACCAGCAGGAAGGTTAAATCGGACACACCAGAGGAGAGACACGAGACATAAGATAGAAATGTAAAGAAAAGTGTTTTGGACATGTTGGATGTTTGATTTCAGTCTGACCGCAGGTTTTGAAGATTCCAGCTGAGGGTGTCCTGAAGGATAAGAGACCCAGCTCTGGAATAATAATGTTTATTTATAGGCAGATTTGTCTTTATCATCTAAATCTGATCCATTTGGTTTTTAAAATGATGAATTAACAAACAGAAAACACACATTAGCAAGTATCATTTGACTCGGCTCTGGTCCTCCAGCGTTGGGCACTCTGTCAAGCGTTTGATCTGCAGATCTGACTGATCTGATTTCTCACCTGCTCCTTGAGGAGGAGAGCCATGCGGTCGCACATCTGGTTCCCGTCGATGGAGGTGAGGGCGATATAGAGGAAGAGGCCGTACAGGACCGGTTTGGGGATCCACTGCAGCGGGAGAGGCAGCAGCAGCACCGACACGCCGATGAAGATGTTGGCAGTCAGAGACGTCAGCCGGGTCTCCTTCACCTGCACGATACTGACCAGACACACAAACACACACATTAACACAAACTGATGGTCACTGGAGACCGGAGTCTTATCGGTGTCTTTCCAGAGCACATTTTCAGAGGGGCAAACATCGATTTATTCTCATATTAGACTGAAGCAAACAAAATGTTATTCTTTGATATTTCTCCAGAAAGTTCTTCTTCATAAATTCAGATCAAACCTCTGAAGTCAGTCCTTCACAATGCAAACCCCCCTCTTCTGACTGTAATAGCTCTTCATTTCCTTTGTTTTCACAGCTTTTCTGCCGTTTCCTCAATTAAACGTTATTTAATTCAACGCCTGTGTGTCGACTGGAAAACACTCTGACAGTCACATTCATTACTCTGTCTCAGCTAAACATAAATTGGCCTCTCCTCTCCTGGTTTCACAAAGACTGGCGTAGAGCTGTGGCAGAGAGGGTCATCTAATTAGATTCAAAACATTACTTCAGGTCTGAGAAGCACTAACTGGAACAGCACCTCAATCTGCGCCTGACCTGACCACTGACTGCAACCAATCAGATCCCTCGGATCATCGGGTACACGCCTCTGACCTGCACCTGAAGTCAGAGCTAAATCAGGTGAGGGCGAATTATCATAGGTGTTATTTTTATATTAAGCATTCATGTGGATGTTATCTCCTGATTTCTTTCAACTGGGAGCATTAGCGTTTGTTTTTTTTCCCCTCAGTGACCTGTATCGTATTTTCCGGAGTATGAGTCACACCAGCTATAAAATGCATAATGAAGAACAAGAAACATATACCGGAATAAATCGCATTTTTTGGGGAGAATTTATTTTACAAAATCCAAGACCAAGAACAGACGTTTCACTAGAATAGAGAACAACAGGCTGATTAGGTGTATGGTATGCTAACGTGACACATTGATGGTTATTCAGCTACATGAAGCATAAACAACGAACTCAATAGGTGTCCTGTATGTTAACGTGACATATTAACATTCAGATATTTATAGTATATAAAGAACAAAACAAAACAAGTTTACAAAACTCTCGAGTTCACTCCAAATCACTAAATCCATCGAATTCTTCATCCTCTGTGTCACTTCTGAACAACTCTGCCAACTCCAGAGGTGGACGGAGCGTTGCTTCCTCTTCTGCGTGACTGTCATCAGACTATATGTGAAATTTTAGATTTTAATATATATATAAGTCACACCTGAGTTTAACGCCCTTACACATCGGGACGCGTCTTTTTTTCCCCCCGTCAAAATTCGCCTCAGAATATTTCGGAACTTCGTGTCGTATATTTGCGTCTTTACCGGTGTGTGAGGACCTTAAGTCGCAAACACAGCCAAACTATGAAAAAAAGTGTGACTTATAGTCTGGAGAATACGGTAAATGGTCTCGTCCCTGTCGCAGCATTTTCAGGCATTAATAGAGAAAACGGTCGACTTTTGGCTAATCGCCTTGTTCTTACTTTTAGTTTCAGTCTGTTTCAGTTTGAGTTCACAAAAGCAGGAACAATCCCAAACACAACGATTGATAAAAAAAAACGAATCAACTCTTTAAACTAATCTTCCTTTCATCTTTATTCTGAACAGATTTGCTTCTTCAGACTTTTAAAAAATCAGATTTGTCTGAACACGTCACGAGTGTCAAACTAAAGCCGGCTCTGTCTCGTCAACTTTTGAACCTTCTCCCTTTGGGCTCCTGATCTGCAGGCTCAGAAAACACAGTTCTGAACCCGTCCTCCTCCTCCTCCTCCTCTTCATCATATTTCTATTTTCCTGTTGGTCTCTCTCTCTCTCTCTGCTGCGTCTCTTTCATCTCTGTTTTATGTATTTTCCTGTATTTTTCATCACAAATTGCTGCAGGAAATATTCACGCATTAAAAAAAGTTTTTAACTAACTTCTTAAAACACAATCAGATTTGTAAATGAAATCTCCAGACTTATGAATTAAACACTTTCCTACTATTGCATCTCCTCCCCTTCCTTCGAGAAGATTAGACCCTTTGCCCTTCTTATCACTCTTGATTACTGAAGATACTCTGAGTATATGCTAACTACAGCTTAGGCGAGTACGTCTGTGGGAGGAATGATGATCCTCACCCTCTCATCTCTTAAAAAACTCCCTCACCTCTTCCACCCGGAGAGAAAATGGTTAATTACATAGTAATCATGCAATCAGGGGAATGCAGGATACAGTAGCCCCGCAACACAAAATTACAGTCACCGCGTGCTCCGAAGACGACCTTTAATTGAGCCTTTGATTAGCGACGAGAAGGCGCGGTAACTCACGTCTCGTAGAGGTGCCCTCCCTCCACGCGCTGCTCCACGAAAGCCAGCTGCCGCACATGGAGGGTGGAGTGGGGGAAGGCGGCGTGCATCCAGGGCAACCCCAGCACCGACATCAGGATGTTAATGAGCCCGGAGAGCATCAGGTCCCAGTGATACGCCGTGCCCTTCAGTAACCTGAGGAGTGACACAACTGTTACACTCCGAACATTCAACAACAACGCAGAGCAACACTCGGCTCAACTGCAGACCCAGACCTGGACAAAGGAAGTCTTGTCCGCTCTGCCCTGACTGAACTAACTCCTCATGTTTCACCCTCTCTTCTCATCCAACATCAGAGTTTCATTCGCCTACATGTTCGTACAACCCCTCCTGTTCGTCAGTGACGAGCGCGGCGTTACTGACGAGGGATCACTGCTGGGTCTGCAGGGCGGGCGGTGTGTGTAAATATGAGTTTGTGTTATATAGAGGATCACTCTAACCGCCGTCAATGGGCAGCGGGAGAGCAGGTGTGAGTCTGCGGGTCTCTAATCAGAGCATTAATCACACTCATCACGCCGTCCGTGGTTCTGCTGAGGGGAGCCACGAGCTCGATGGTGGATTTGGCTCATGGGCACGGTTTGAAATGATTACCTGATCGCTCAAAACTCTGATTAACCAAGTTTCACCCTCTCATAGGGCTGGGCGATAAACCAAAGCTTTACTGATACAGAAATTCACGACAATAACCGACATCATTTTGTCCTTATCAGTATTTTTGGTGTCAAAAAAGTTGATTTTGGGTGTGTGTAGGTAGGCTATGGTCTCATGTCGAAGACGTGACTCCACCCCATCCAGTCCGTAACAAAGAGGGAAAGACAGGTGAGGAGATGGAGGACGGAGAGAAAGTTGTAGCGGCTGAAGTAGACGGAGTTGATGTGGGAGGGTGTGAGCAGCTTGTGGAGTAGTTATCGTCTATTTATCGTTATATATCGTGATATTGATTTGATATCGCCCAGCCCTACAGCCCTGCACTGTTCTGGCCAATCAGAGACAAGCAGCAGCTGTGTCAGTGAACAATCGCTGCCTACGTCTTCTTAAAATGGAAAAGAGAGCATGACTCAGCCGTGAAAGACCCACAGAGAACTCAAACTCTTGGGTAGGAGCCGTGATACGTGAGGTACGGTGAAGATGGTCCTAGTGTGTTCTCAGGGGAATTATGGGTAAAATGAGTAAACAGAGGTCCATGTCAGAGGCACATGCTGAAGTTTTGGGACCCCCGAACTCTAAGACAGCTCCGAACTTCAAAATCTAACCTTTTTTTCCAAGACAGCAATTGTTTTGCCCTCTAGTGACATTTAGATCCAATTAATTTCTGTCCGACAAATGCAGATTAGACGAAAAGGGTTTGAATTCTGTCATTATGGATTCTCACTGCAGGACTGGGGAAATGGCTGATGGCTCGATATCGGTCCGTCCGATGCAAATTCATCAGAGCTGGGTAAAAGCTCAGCATCATCCTGTTTTGGCTCTGAGGCTTGTTTGGAGCTCCCTGACTCTGACAGTTTGACTCAGATGTCAAGTTTCTGGCTCAGCTCCTCTACCCTCCCTATCAGACCGGCAAATATCTGGTTTCAGCAGATCTCAAAGTGGGATGAGTGGATCCCCAAAGGTCCTGGGTGGTTTTGCAAAGAGTCATAGAGGGAGTTCAGGCAAAAACAAATGAGTCAGCCGCACTTATACTTCCTGTCGCTCTCGCTTGAGTCATGTATACAGTCCAAAAACAAAAGAAGAACTCCACCTGTTCTCTGGAGCGTTGGTCAGCGAGACCACGATGTTCTGGTCGATGAAGATGAGGAGGGCCAGGAGGAAGCCGAGGCCCATGGCGCTGAGAACGTTCATGGCGGACAGACGCTCAAACGGAGCCACGTTGAAGATGGGACGGTCGTGGACTTTAAACACGGGGACTGTTTCAGGAAGAAAGGAGAAAAAGATGATGAAAAACAACTTAGTTAATGTGACGTCTCTTTTAAAGTTAAACTGTAAATACCGGCGTTTAAAACGGTTTTAAGATTAATTTTAGGCGGGTTTTTTTATACCCTTATTCGGAAGCTAAGATAACGGCAAACTCAATAGTATTTAAGTCAAGGCCGTCCATTATGAGGGCCCTTGTGTCTGTTCATGTAGTGATGGAGGAGATTTTCACCGTAAATATATCAGTTTTACTCCTCACAAACAAAAGCATTTCTTCAGATATTGGCTGAATTCTTCCTCAAACGCCGGATATTCAATTCAAGACTCTCTCTCCTCTTTAATGCGGCTGAATTAAGTGCGGTTGGTTAAATTTAGGAAGGAATGACAATACAGTAATGGGCCTATTATCTTATGACTTATTGTCCCAGGAGGTAAAAGAACAGAAAATTGGCTGGGCACTTCAATTTAGATTCACTCGAGGGTTTTGGCGCTGGTCTCTGCGTCTCTGAATCGACCCCTGCAGAACAGCTGCAGCCTTGGCAAAGAATGAGGGGAGATTCACAGCCGAGCTCCACAATAGGGAATAAAAACTGAAGTGTTTTGCAGAGTGCCTTGATTTAGGAGCTTAAAAGATAGTAGAGACTAGTCTACATTAAGAGGACACAATCTGACAAGCTGTCTCTGATGAAAACTGGATAATATTGGTGTCCTTGCAGCAGGAAGTTAATCCTTAAAAGGAGAAGAAACCCACGCAGAGACGCTCTGTCGAGGACGACTTCCCCCTTAATTCACGTTCAATGCGACACTCTGATATTCAACCCACTTCATATAAACAGATTTGTTTTAGTTACATGTAAATATGACTGTAAAGCTTTTTATTTGCTTTGCCACAGTTTACCTACACGATTCATCACCAACTTGTGAGAAAAAGGTGGAAAAACATCCAGACACAGAATTTAAAGGGATATTCCGGCGTAAATTTAAGTTAGGGTCAAACACACCGTAACACCAAGTTAGACACCCTCTGAATGATGAATTTTGCCTACTGCTTGCTTCTCTAGTTATACCAACTTTAGTAACGACTGCACAATAGCAATACACAGCGGTCTACGTCACCACGCGGAAACCTCAACCAAAACGCCACTCTATAGCCACAAATAATGCTCAGAACAGCACCTAACTTCATCAACAGTACATATAGAATCCTAGCCATAGTACTAGACACCAAACATCATTTTAGCTTTGCCTGATTTCTTTAGCAAAGACACTAAACACAACTCATCTACTCTCTTCCAGCAGCCGCTTGTTTGTGGAGGGAGCCCTGATGAGTCGATGGCCGAGTGCAGCAGATCATTTCCATGAAGTTATAATCATCATAATAATCATTTTGCACTGCAGACGCGGTTGTTCTTCTGCCTTACCCTAAATTTCCACCGCATCTGAAACAGCTGCGATTTTTGCCGTCCATCAATTCCTACCGGATCCGTTTGTAAGGCGAATTTCGTGGCGGACTATGGACAGCGGGAATCGCGAGAACTCACAAGAACATGCGGATTCACATGCAATCGCGTGATAAAGAGTTTTCTCTATAGCCACATAGACATATAAGCAGTAGATTGTGTCCTTCCAGAGGAGGTTAATCTGTGCTGAATTTATGCGCCATGCTGCGGCGTCCAGAAAAATAGAACTCTTGTGATAAGCTGTGGAGTCCAGTGATCTGCAGCAATATGGAAAGAAGCTGGTGGAAATTGACACATTAACTTGTATGGATACCATCAGCTACAATCAGCAGATATGTCCTTTTTGTAACTGTTCCGAATGTGGTGGAAATTGGGGGTCAGCGTCTTGGTCTGATTGCATTTCCATGAAGTAATGATCGTAAATTTTCCCCTGTATTTGGTGATTGACTCGTCAGAGCTCCCCCCACAAAAAAGCGGCTGTTGGAAGAAAGTAGGTGAGTTGTGTTTAGTCTCTTTGCTAAAGAAATGAGTCAAAGTTAAAAAGATGTTTGGTGGCTAGTACTATGGCTGTGACCCTATATGTACTGTTGATGAAGTTAGGTGCTGTTCTGATCATTATTTGTGGCTATAGAGTGGCGTTTTGGTTGAGGTTTGTTTATGGCTCCTCAGTTTGCTGTGTATTGCTATCCTGCGGTCATTACTAAAGTTGGTATAACTAGAGAAGGAAGTAGTCAGCGAAATTCATCTCTCGGGGGGGATGCCTAACTCAGTGTTGCGGTGTGTTTGACCACAACTTAAATTTACACCGGAATATCCCTTTAAAAGTTTGGTTTTGAGCACAAGTAAGAAACTAAAATTCATCATTTGAAGACACACAAAAAATCTGTTCGGTTTGGGATCTGGAGTCTCGTGTGAATAGATTTCTCACAGCGACAGAAGGAGAGAATCTGAGGGACTCCCCTATGATCTATTCAAATCACTTTTTTTTGTTCACGTGTTCGAAGTGTAACAAGAGCGAGTATTTGTGTCAGGTATGAAAACACTGTATGCTCTCAGGTGAAGTTAGTGTTGGTACTGACGCTCGATGTCGCTGAAAAGGTAGGAGCCGATGAAGGAGAACAGGAGCACTGAGATCGGCAGGGCGCAGTCCGACAGCACCTCCCTCACTTTGGCATGCAGGAATGGACTGAAGAGAGAGGGGGCGAGAGACAAAGAGAGAGAGAGTGATAGAGAGAGAGAAGGAGGGATTGAGTGGAGTGAGACATATAATAGAGGAATACAATTACTGTGGACAAGACAAGGACAATGGCTGCAATCCTGACACTGCTTAAGTACCTTGGTCTGCTTTCTGCTTACACAATTGAATCCAGCTTTGAGGTTGATTTGATTACTGGGAGCAATCAGAAGTAGAATATTAATGCTTACTGGAGAAGAGGCTGGAGCACAAGCTTGGACCGAAAAAAGGAGCTTTGTGAAAGCCCGTCTGGAGACTCGCTGCAAGCTCCGTCATTCCTGACAATCTTAAGAGTCAAGGCCTACTCAGCAGTCTCCATCTTAGCCGGGAGTGCTGCCGTCCAAACACAATTTAAACTCCTCCAGTGATTTATCTTCACAGTGCTGCAGTGCTGCACATACCTTCTTTTGAACTGGTAGAGGGTGTAGCCCATCCATAATGTCCCGAGCATCAGCAGGAGGCAGAGGACAGGCCTTTCTCGAGTGCAATGGATGAGGGTTTCAGGGACGCTGGAGGCTAACCGAGACATTATCTCGCTCCTGTTTCCCCCGAGCAGGTCTCCTCTGCTTTGAGGGAACTCCTCTATGCTACTGTTAGCCAGCGTGGGGGCGTGGTAGTACATGTGAAAGACTGAAATCACAGACACAGACGGAGGTGATCAGGTTAACCGGCGAATAAAGACAGGGACACAGGCAGCATGTTCATTAGTGAGGAAAGTTTTCAGCTCAGACCCGTGATACCAGGACCTGCTCTTCTTTTCCTTTTGTCTACGTTTTTTATTACCCAGCTTCCTTCAGCATCCAGGTCATAGTCTGGAATGTGAACTATGGAGCGTATGCAGGACCCTTGGGCCAGCTCGGGACCAACAGGGTTGAGAATCTATGTCTGAATTATCTAAACATGTCAGTCCAGCTTTGAGGAATGGAACGTTCTGTGATTTCAGCCTGATCAAACAACACATATCCTACATGTAGGGCTGGGTGATACGGGAAAAGTTTATCACAATATACTTTTTTTATACCAGTTGATATCGATATTGATCACATTACTCTTTCGTGAAATTTGACAGTGTTCATTGGTAGCATGTGTTTTGCAATACAAAAAGCTGCTGCATCTGTGAGGTCTTTGTGTCTCTTTGACGTTTTGTCGTAAGGCGTTGCGCTCGAGAAAGCGGACTGAATCAATCGGCTGTTTCAGCTGCACAGGTGCCATGGGCTCCTTGCTCCGCTCAGGGTTTGTAACCTTCTGCATTGCACGTGGCGCTGCTTCAGGTGGTAAAAAAAGATTTGAGGTGTTCCCCGACTTTGCGAGAACATGTACTCGACATAATTTACAGTTCACGTTACTCTGCTTCATGTCTGACCCTAAAAAAAAACAAACTACCTCCACGCCACCGACGTTTTCGTGCCAGTGTTGTCGACGATGTCGTCATCTGTTGAGCCTTCATCTGTGTTTCCGTTGGCGGCTACGTGTGTGGCCTTTTACCATGTTTGGTAGTGTCTGTAAGTGTGTGTGTGCGAGTGGAAGTGACTCTACAGGACAGCTGCGGATTAGATAATGGGCGGGGTCGGCAGGACCAATCGGAAGGGAGTTGACTATTGAAGAGGCTGCTGATTGGAGTACTCGGGGGCAGACACTCGCGTTCATTTATTTAGACATTTTGTTAAGGAGATCCAGGTGTGCGTTAACTTTTTGTTATCGTCTTGTAAAGGATTAGGGAGCTGCTCACCCTTCAATTGTTTAAACTGCTAGTTGAGTTAATTTGATTAAGTGATTTTGGTTTCTCACTCTAGTTTAGAGTCACTTTTCGTTGCATTTGTTTGTTTCTTTGAGCAGTATTCCTTATTCCTCTGTTTTTTCGCCTCAAACTTATGTTGGAACAGCACTTCCTTATTTATTTTGCAATCAAATATCCATTTTTTACAACAACTAAACCGGGGTTTATGTTACGTCCTTTCCCTTCCCGAGCTTGGTTGCACCAGGGTAGCACTTATTTCCTTTTTTTCTCACCAACAGTGCTGTCGGCTTCACCTGTTAAAGTGCTATGGTTGCGTTGTTTGTTACTTGGTTCAAATTCAACACATGATTGGTTTAGTGCGAAGTGGACCCAGAGCAACTCCCCTTTTCATTGGCTGTTCGGATAGTCGACCAAAACATCGAAAAGCATACTGACAATGTTTCATATCGATATCGAGGGAAATTGATATTTATCGTTATCGTTTTATCGCCCAGCCCTACCATGATGGTTTGAATGTTAAACACATGCTGGTTAATAGACTTGTTAGTTCAGTGGTTAGTGTTCTTTATGTTGGAGGAACACAGAAACAGATACCACTTCATAAAGGTGAGATACACCTCAGCTAAACCAAATCACCAGGATCTTAAAATCCTGGAGGTTTTTGCTCGCAGCTCAGTTAATACGTTTTAAATCCTCATGATGGAGATAGAAGTCTGATTTTCCCTCTGTGTCGGCCTTGGTCCACTTTAATCCCTCCTGATGTGTTTATCTGTATAAGAAACCTTCCAGCCATCGTCTTGTCTTCACCCTTGGCCTACATCACTCGGAGGTTGAACTCAGAAGAGCAGCTTCTTTGTATGAGAACGATAAAACTGTGTCGAAAGTCTATAGGAGTGCCGGGAAACCGTGCGACCTGACCTGCATACTTCTGACTCTTTACCGCTTTCTCATCAGAGCAGGAGAAAGGAAACGTATTCATTCGTCTTACTGGAAACATTGTCGAGGGAAAGAACCGCACAGGTTAATGTTATGGTAATGGCGTGTGAGCTTGGAGCGTATTTTTTACAAATGGTTTCTGAAAATTGAACTACAGCACCGGCAATCTCCAAAACAAGACAACATCCCATTCCAAATAAATGACTTCCTGCTATTGTCGCTTCATTTCTGGAAATTAAATTGTGTCAAATATTTATGATCGTCCGAGCTGAGGAGCTGTTAAAGGCAGGGGTTGGGTTATATGGCTGCAGGGCTGCACTTCAGATCTGGATTGATTAATTTAGCGCACAGACTCTCTCTCTCAGCCGCGAGGTCAGCTGACACAATAACATTTGAACTGACGTGTTTTTATCCCGACTGGAAACCGTCTAAAAGGCTCCGTGTTATTTTTGGCCAGACGAAATTACATATCAGGCATTTGACCTCGAAAAGGAGGACTGCTCTTATTAGATTAGTTAAATTGTTTGGGCCTTGGTTGTCTGAGAGATGGTCTATTTTCAGTGAATCCAACTTAAGTACTACTGGAAAAACATACTTTTTAAAATCTGTAATAAGCACAAGATACTAAAAGATCCCTCAGAACGGAGGTTTTCATCTACATGAAAACAAAAACACGGGAAAAACATGTATTTGATAATTAAAAAGGCGACAGGATCAGTCGGAAAAATTAGATAAAAATCATTTAAAATGTACGTCAGACAAATTATGAACAGAGGATGTTCTGATGTGATGAGAATCCTTGTCCTGAAAACTAGAATATTAACTGTGACGAACAAACTAGTCTAAAGGTCGGAAAATAGAGGGAAAACAGACGAAATAAGTATAATTTTTAATAATATGACGTATATTTGGGCCGTACTTTATTAAAAATATGAATTATTTTTTTGTTTAAAGTCTTGTGCTAACTCGTGAAAATGTCGTACTTTTCCAGACCCTACTTTTTAGAATTATTTTTGGAAATACCTACTTTTCTATATATATATATTTTTTACGGTGGTAATAGTCTGGAAACCTAAATATTTTCCATACTTTACTTTTCATCTACCACACTTTTTAAGCCCTCGAAATTGATCATATTACTTCTATACTTTTCCATACTTGCGTGGGAACCCTGTTACAATCTTTTAACCTGCTGTTCAGGAATCAGCCGAAAGTTTGAGGTCTAATAGTTTGTTTTAAGCTCTTTATCTGCACAGCCAAAATGCTGGTAAGGAGGCAGCCAAGGGGCCGCACAGTCAGAGCTTTGGGAGACTCAAACTGGAGTATTTGTGCCCCACTGGGTACTTTTCCAGGTTTGGCTCAGCTCATTAGACAAAACAAAGGTAATTATTATTCAATAGTTGTGTTTAACTTGATAATAAGTTATAAAACAGAAGTAACATGTTGTAATCTTGAAAGAGGGAAGAGACTGTTTTTCAGGGCTGATACAGAGTCCGGTTAACGTAACGTCATGTACAGGAGTTAACAGTTGAAGAGTTACTTTGTTAGAGTGAGACTTACTTTTAACTGTGCCTTTCACTGCGTCTACAACAAATGCAATGGAAATAAACAGAGCGATGACCTCCTCTGTCGACCTGGAAGACAAAAAACAACAAGGAAAGGAAGGTTATTGAAAAAAGGGGAAAAAAATAAGCTGGTAAAAATGTTTTAGTTTTTTTAAGAGGATACAAAAGCAAAAATCTTCTCCTGCTGGTAAAATCGTCCAGGCCCTAACCCAACTTTTAAAATATTGGTGAAAGAAAATTAAGACTCTGGAGCTGTCACACAGAAAATGGAGAAAACAGTGTTTGTTGTACAAAGCAGAGAGAATTTTCTATCGAGTGCTGGTGATTGTGCCGCCGACAACAGTGTGACCACCCAATTTAAAACATTTTCTTTTTGACGGAGAAGGAGGCAGCGCGCCAAGAGATAAAAAGAAAGTGTTTCAATAAATTGGATTCCACCGGCGCACAAAGAAAAAGAAAAAAAAAAAAAAAAACAATTAAAGTGAGTTCAATTTAAAAGTCTGCATGCATTGGAAATACCTTTTGAAGAGCTTCATGAGCAGGCTGACATTGAAGATACCTCCGAGGATGAGGAAGAGGCAGTTCCACAGACCGATGCAGGCGTAGAAAGCTGGAAAGTCCAGGTTGTAGTCGTCGCAGATTCCTCTAATCACTGCAAGGATGTCAGGTATGAGACAAATAAACAACAATAACAAACACAGATCCTATCACATCTGAGACAGAGCTTGTCCTTATTACCAATATGCTCAAACAACAACCCCAGGACTGTGTGTGTTCAACTTCTCTGGATTGACAGTTTATTTGCATTTTTGGCCAATTTAAACGAAGGAGAAGTTAACGCGACGAAACAACCACACCAAGTACTAAAAACTCCTGAATTTCCCCAAATATATATGTCGTTGTAAAATCAGGATAAACCAGCGCTTAAACACATCCTCATTAATGTTGTGGTGATAGTAAAACGGAGACACGGAGGAGTCCTTCTCTTGCATGCTCAGCCCGTCACCGCAGCCAGACTCAGTATTTTTAAGCCGAAGAGCGTGTCGGGCTCAGACGACCTCCTGCTGTGCAGAATGTGTATGAAAGGCAAGTCTGGAAATCTTCAGGACTCAGATGTCCTGAACTTTTCTGGGGTTTATGTGTGCGTGGGGTCTTACCTCAAATATCCACTGTTGTGAGCGAAGCGTTACTAATGAACTCATAATTTGTGTGAATAGTCACTTTCAGATCAATTTGAGCTTCTAAAACTGCAGGAATTTAAAAAGACTTATTACTTTACGATAAATCGCAAACAACTTCAGGACAAAAGGATAACAAACCATACTGTAGCACCCTTACATTACCATTTTTGAATATAGTGAGGAGTTGTAGTCAATATTTAGGGAGGAAGGAAGACTGTTGAATCTAATTTCGTTGAGTGCCTAAGGTTTCTTAAAAACAAGCTGCCAATGAGCAAACACCAGTGACCCACAGGGGGAGCCACTCCATCCAAACAGCCCAGTTCTTATTCTGCGTTCCAGTTGTATTTGGAAGACGGAATTTCCGAGCTCCGAGTTGGAACGCCCCCTGTAGTCGGATTTCTGACTCGGAAAGTCGACAACGTCATAATACAAGATGGCAGCACAGTGCATCAACAGTCAAGAGTAACAGTGAAAGATCTCATAATGTATTATTTATTAGCACTTCTGTTTTGTTTTTGTGAAATTAAATAAGTGGTTTATGTTGTTCTGCCCAACGTCTAACTGTGAACACGGTGCTATGGTGTTTGTAAGAGTATAATACTGTGTTATGTGTTGTTTACAACTGGTAAAGCTAACGACAACTAACAACAGCTGAAAGCGGCTAACAGAAGGCGTCCATCTTGGTTTTCTGATTTGTTTACTAGAGCTCCATCAACTCAGGTGTAACGTCATTCCCAGCTCCGACATCCGACTTCTAAGGTAAATGGAACTCAGCATAAATCCACAGTCTGTAACCAAACTAAATGCAAAGTAGGTTGTTAAAGGCATGTTTCTTATATCACATGTTGAGTCCACTGCACTAATAAGATGCAAAAAAGACTAAATAATTTGTTAGAAAGTACTTTTATCATTCTGACACTTTTTAATAATAAAAAACTAGTGACTGTAACTAATAAATTATTCAGTGACTATGCTAGGGTGATCATATTCTGAATCATGGCTACGCGCGGGCGAAGTTACAGAGTCGCACGTAGTAAATATTGAGAGTTTTTCGGGTTGGGTCGAGTGTTTTTTACGCACTCCTAACTCAGTAAGACCACACGGACAGGCTGGACAGCCCCCCAAAAAGAGGACATGTCCGGGTAAAATAGGATGTATGATCACCCTTAGCTATGTGGTTATGACTTCCGCTGTGATGAACATTCAGTATGATCTTATCAAAAAAGATAAATATATACTATTGGTATGTTAAGGGTTAAGAGTTTTGAAAACATTAAATCATACAACCACACACCCACACTTGTCCTTCTGTTTTTAAGAGGACCCTCACTGACATATTATATTTCCAACTCAGAATTAGTTCCAGTTCTACCTTAAAACCGCGCCTTGACCCAGAAACAGTCCATTGAAAAAGTTAAGACTCTATGTCCTCTCTTGGCAGTAAAAAACGCTGAAGTGGGTCCCCATAAAGAGAGAAAAAACAAGTACAAACAAACACACAAACAAGAAGAAAATGCTTCCATTCAGACATAAAAGGAGCAAAGGATTGTAATGGGTTTGTTAAAACCAAAACGATTATGTCGTAATCTTGAGCAGATTTGTGCACAGATGAGTTAGGACTCCACAAACAGGCTATTGTTCTGCTCAGACGGGCTGCTAGAAATGTACTATAATTATCCACATGAGAATGTGCTTAGCCCAATTCTGACCTATTTATTTTAAAGATCATCACACCACAAAGCCAGCAAACAGCCTCGGTATTAAAACTACATCTTGGCACAGCGGCTTGTTGCTTTTCCCCATCACTGCCTGATTCTGCAGCTTCCAGCAGTCAGGATCAGTTAAATTCCAAGCCGCAGTTTCAGCGCTGATGTCTCTTTGAATTGAATATAAAGTTTACATGTTTTCTATCCAATGAGCTGGTTTTCCCGGGAACGAATCATCATGCAACATTCCTGGAAACTGCGAGTTTTTGAAGATATGTGCATTTTTTGGTTCGTCTGCAGTGGGGGTGGGCATGAGAAAGAATCAGCTAAATAACTCTGACGGTGAAAGAGAGCAGATGAGGACGCTGCTGCTCTACACGGCTGGGTGCCTCCTCTTGATTTTTGACGTAATCTTCTTAGCACTCCACCCAACCCCAGCCTCCTTTTCAAATCGCCCGTCAGCAGAGACTGTGAAGAGATGAGTGTGTTTTGACTGAGCCGAGCCGCAGAAAAAAAAAAAAGGGGGGAAGCCTTACCGCTGATGAAAATGGCGAGGGGAGCCGTGGTTAGGGGGATGACTAGAGGAGAGCCGGCGAACAGCGAGTAGATGACCCCGCCGATACTTTGGCCGATGATGGTCTTCCGAACATCTGGGTAGAGAGGACACACACAGAGAAAACTCAGGGGGAAGTTCGGATGTGTTCCAATTAAAGTCGGCTGGGTTCATCCGAGGAGCTGCAAAGTTAATTTTATGCAAAGTCTCTTTTCTTTAAGCTCCTCTTATCGATATTTTTCTCAGGTCTGTTTCGGATTTATAACCTACACTGGAAGATCCTAAAAATCTGTGATTATTACCCACTTGAGAATTAACTTTAAAAAGAAACATACATAATGGTAACAATGTGAAACACAGGTCGTGTGTCTTCACTCCGAGCCTGCTGCTTCCATGTCTGCGAGTTTCTTTTCAGCGGCAGACAAAGGAGATGTAATGACGCCAAACAAGACAAGTCAAAGGCAGATAACGCCCTGTGCTGGTTTGAAAGGGTATCATTATTCATTTTTCATCTCAGCAGTTTGAGCCGTTTCTGATGTGCGCTGATTACTAACCATCTTGGTCAGTAATCTTCTGGGGTAGTGGCCCCGGCCGTAGTGCCAGTACGTTAATTTTCCTCCGTTTAAGAGTGTGTGTGTGTTGATTTTCAACAAATGTTATCCTTGAGAAAAGACATGTAAGTGCTCTGCTTCGTACCTATCTCACCACGCGTGCTCTCGTCGTTGAGGGAGCCGAAAGCGATGGCGGGGAGGAGGATGGCGATGTAGAGGAAGATGGCCGTGGTCATGTACTTCAGCAGGGTTTTATTACTGCCAACTATACCTGTGTAAACACAAACAGAAACACATGAGTTAGATTCACTCTATGATGGAGCAGAAGAGGCTTATTTTTGAATACATCATTCTGCGCCTCTGCTAGGGCTGGGCGATAAACCGAAAATTTACAGATACCGAAATTTACGACAATAACCGACGTCATTTCGCCCACATCGGTCAAAAATGATTTGAAATGATTACCTGTTTTTAACGCTGGACTCTGATTGCTCAAAACTCTAGATCAGCAGTGACTGATTAACCGTGTTTCACCTTCTTGTAGGGCTGGACGATAAATTGAAAATTTACAGATACAGAAATTTACGACAATAACCAACGTCATTTTGCCCATATCGGAATATTCGGTGTCTAAAAAATAAAAAAATAAAAGTTGTTTTTGGATGTGTGTAGGTAGGCCACGGTCTCATGTCCCTTTAAGACGCTGTCCTACGTCAGAGATGTGACTCCACCCCACGAGGAGATGGAGGACGGTTCAAAAGTTGTAGCGGCTGAAGTAGACAAAGTGAATGTGGGAGGGGGTGAGCAGCTTGTGGAGTAGTTATCATCTATTTATCGTTATCGAGGTGAACAGATCAATATACTGTGATATTGATTTGAGGCCATATCATCCAGCCCTAGCCTCCCATCTCATATAAACGCTCACTGACTCTTCAGCGGGGTCTGCTCTTTTTGGAAAGTGTGGTTCAGCTTTTCTTCTGAATGACAGGAAACTCATTTTGGAATAAAGCAACTTGAATTGGAGCTCTAATAGGATGTGAATGGCTTCGGTCTTGTGACCTTCATCAGATGATCCAGATCTGGTGACCCTCACAAGACAGTAATATCTTGATTTTGTTACACGCCAGTGGATTTGTTTGGATATAAGGAAACGAAAAATGACTGAAGAGAGAGAAACTCAGGAGGAGGAAAGTCTGTTCTCCTTAAAAAACTCTCTTTATATTCTCTCTTCTTCATCATAATTGAAGTCAAGTGAGCCAATTCACCTGAATATGACAGAGAGCTGTACGACTGATATCAGAGAATTTACAGGAGACCTTAGCCATCCAGAAGTATCCTTAAATAATACCAGACTATAACGGTCACCAAGCCTGTGTCCCATTTGTTTGAATGGGGACAGATATGTGTTGATAAAGAGAACGGCCTGATGAGTCTATAAAACCACAGTGTGCTGAGATTGCAATAGGAATGTAAACGCCAATGTTCCTGTCTGATGACTTGAGATGTTAGAATAATATTGGACGTAAGGTAACATATGGGAGCAGGGAGACATCCGAGAGAGTCGTTTTAGCGGGAGACGACCCGAGGTGTGACACAGATGCAGCGCAGATGTATTTGAGGCAAAGGGGCTGACAGACAAATGAAGAGCTGCCAGAGGCACCCTGGTGTGGCATAATAAGGACGATGATTCACTTTCAGTACAAGTCCGTGTCCAAGCCTACCATCTGTGAAGTCAGAGGGGTAGAAAGGCAGCCTGCGGCACAAGTCCTCATAAATCCCCCGGCCGGCTTTGAAGAAATCTTTACACTGTGGACAGAGAGAGGAGGGAAAAGGATACATTTTCAACAAGGACACAGAGCTTCAGATTCATGACGGTGCTTTGGTTATGAAGACGTACCTGTATGATCTAAAGAGAGTGACAGCTGCGGCCAATGTGACGCTCGCTACCTTTAGCTTTGAGCCACACAGGCGCTGCTAATCTGCATGATTATATTATCATCTTGTAAAAACAAGTAGTGACTCGTATTGATCTTGTTGTTGTTGTATCACGTTGCAGAAGCTATTACCCTCCTTGCCTGTAGGTGGCAAACTCAACATGTTGGCATCGGCCGATCCAAACAGCTGCTGCAGCGATCTCTTCGCACTTTCCCACTGAGCAATAAGCGGCTATTAGACGTCTAGTTTTTTTTTTTAAGACCTAATTTCAAGCGTCTAGATTCTGTATATTTTTAGACGGAATTTAGGCATTGCACTTTAACCCATTATTCGATAACTGTTTATTCCAAAAATCAACTGTTAGTTGCATAACTGATCTCTTATTACTTAACTTAAATAATTATGATAGCTGTTGAGCAGTATACAGTATAGTATAGATATAGCTCTGTTAGCTGGATAGTCTAAACTTGGTCTAAATTTAGACGTCTAAAAAAACTTTCATTTTTAGACCTGTGGTAGCCTGATTGTAGACCAGTCGCCTAGGCTACATTTAGACGTCTATTAGACCAAAAAATGCTCAGTGGGTTAATATCAGTAGCAGGGTCAAGAGATTCTCCTACAAGACAATATAATCCTTGATGGCTTTGATTCAATTCATGAACAGCTCATTAAAAAAAAGAAAAGTTCAATCTGGTAGGATTAATTTGGTATAGTTAGCTTGTAGGTGTCATCGATTAATAGTTGTAGAATCGTGCTCGCTGCAAAGACATTAAACCCAAACAGCTCAAACTCAACAAAGTTAAATACAAGGATGTCGTAAAGGCTGTAAAGGCTGATTGTCATACGTCAACGATGCGGTAAAATCTACTTTGCAGCCACAGGTGGAGAGAGGAGAGCAGGGAGAGGAGCAGGAGGTGACTGTGCGTCTGTGAACGTCTGAAAAGCCAAGGGACGGAAACGCTGTAGCTATCAAGATCAACAGGATATCAAAGAGTGAAATCATTTGTATCAGTGTAAAACAATCATGATCTCAATCACAGTGACCGTGACTATGATTAGATAGACAGATGGATTTTGAAGGAAATTTCAGAATTCGGATTTTTGTTGCGCAGCCCGATGTCAAGTCTTTGTTTTTACTTTTAGAAATTCATCACAACTGCTCTTATCCATGGTGAGGTCACAGAGCACATACAACCAAATGATGTAACAAAATTTAAGAGATGCGTTTCCATCGTGAGCAATTACATTTCTAGATTAAACATTTCCCATTTGATGATTCAGTATCTGGTGAATCCACGGCAGGCTCTCGGTAAGCTGATTTGAATCATCGAATTTAACCACACAGTCTGAGAAAAGCTTCAGTTGCATAATCCAAAACAAAGTAAGCAGATCATCTGGGTATGTACATTTAATAAAGGTCCCTGTTTCCTCAAATGACCATGAATGTCACGGAGAGATGACAGCAAAAGGGACGGGAGATTTCTCTCGTGTTTTAAAGTCGGAGCAGAGAAAAGAGACGATGTGCTTCTTAAAAAGTTCAGCCTGCAGGTGAAAGAATAGAGGAACCGAGTGTGCAGTCTTTACTGAACTTATTAAGTAAATTATCCAATTACTCAGTGTTTCACTTTCTTGTTGAACACAGCATTACGTAATTAAATAGAGCGGCTGGCAGAGGGGGTGTGTGAGGCAGGAAAAGCCCTTGGGAAAATCATTCCTGCCTCATTTGTCTCCTGCTAAAAAAAATAAATAAATAAATTTGACGTTTTTTGGCAGAACAAAGTAATTTACCTCAACGTAAACAACCTGAAAACAAACAACGGCCTTTCTTTTCTTCTCTCCGAGCGGGCCGGGTAGTTTTTACGAAGCCGCACATGCTTGTTCAAAAAGGACTGTTCATCCATTAAATCCCTATACATCATGGAATCATTTATTATTACAAGGGGGCCAGTGTGTGTGTGTTCTGTCTGTAAATGTGTGTGTGTGTGTGTGAGGTCTGATCACCAGCCTTTGGCTCGGGTTCGATAAACAAAAGTCTCAGAGAGGAATTACTGTCCACCTGTTTGCCATTCGTTCTGAACGGTCGATGGAGCGGGGCGACGGGAAGGAAAAAACATAAAAATACAACAATTTGGCCTCGTTCTTTTAAAAGTGGAGGAAAGCGGCGTGTTCTCGCGGGTGGTCCGATGTCAGTTTCAGACGTGGGAGGAGGCTGAGAAGGCGGGTGGTCTGTCTTTCTCTGTTCTTTTCTCCCTCGTTTCATCATTTCCTCTTGATTTCACCTGCCGTCTGTCTGCTCGTCTACCAGCCCGTCTTTACCCTCCTTCTCTCCGTCTGTCTGTCTGTCTCCATATCCCTCTTTCACCGAGTGGCACTGAGCCTTTCGAGCCCGGGGATAAACACCCGACGAAAATCCTCCGCCATCGAAAAATAATTTTAAAAAACACACGGGGAAATGTCTGGAAGCCCTGGCCTGTCAGCCGCAACATTAGGAGGAGATGTTGGTCCATGGCATTGAGCAGAGACCCTCTAGAGGTGTGTGTGTCTGTGTGTGTGTGTGTGTGCATGAATAGCTAAGGGGTGGGGAGTTCTGACAGGCCTGTGAGAGATGTAAGGTCATTTACCCACTGAGGAGGCCTGGCAAGAGTTGATGCTGATTGATTAGGGGGAAAGAAAAGATGGAAGAGTCGAGCCGGCTGAGCATGGAGGAAGAAGAGAAGGAGGAGAGTATAAAAAACGTGCAAAATAAAGACGTGTATGTGCGGTTTCATTTCTCCACAGAGCTGGAAGGAGGCGGTAGAAAAGTGAGAGAGAGGTGGGAGAGATATAAATAGATAGAAAAGTTCAGAAAGTACCCCAACTCTGACACATCGAGGGAAATTGGTGAGCGCAATCCATCCTAAGTAATCATTATCAGGGCACTGGGAATGACTCACGGTGCCATCTTATGAATACACGCCGCCCCAGAACCGGTGGAAACGAGCTGTGCACACCGACTACGCTTCTGCCCACCTTGAGGGGTTTGTGACTGCGGGGGTCCGTCTCCTCCTTCCCCAGAGCGGTGGGCTGCTGGTTGGTCGCCGTCAGCTGATGCCTCTGGAACACCAGCAACTCCTTAAACTCCTCCTGCGTCTTCGTCTCCAGCAGCTTCTGCCTGAAGGAAATGTCAGAGAAGAGGGTGGCGAACGTCCTGCCGAGCTCCATGGCTGTCTTGGTGCTTTTCTGTGGGGGGGTAGAAGGAAGTTTAACGTTAGAATAGTGGATTAAAGGAAACTGATACCTGGGCGTCAGGTTCGACCCCCTTACGTGACACTTTGGCAGGATGCAGGTCAAACCATCTTAAACTCATATGTGGTGTTTTGATTGAAACTGAAAGGGCGCCCTCTCTGGATTAACCCGCTCTGTTCAGCCTGACTCATGTTGGACACGGGCTCCATATCGTCAGTGAAGCACAGGGATATATCACTCTTTGCTGTCAAACACAGTCCCAGAGATACCGAGCCGGGTTGGTGGTATGAAGGTGGTATATTTGTTGCTCTGTTTTAGGAGGCTTCTGTCAATAATCCCACATCTGTTACAAATCATGCTGTCACAAGTCACAGAGAGATGGTAATAATGGCCTGGCAGGCTCAGCGGCGGCAGCGCGGTGCCAGGGAGGCATTGTTATCCAGGTGGTGATGATACCAACATTGCTGTTCTCGGTGCGTGCAGAAGCAGCTGCAGCAAACAGAATAAATAAAGCTTTTTCAACATGGAAAGTGAATCTGAACCAGAGCTGAAGGGCTGAGAGAATCGCTCTCTGGTAGTCTGAGAGGCTTTTGTCTGTGTGTGTGTGTGTGTGTATATGATAGCACAGGATACCCTACCTTCACTGGGACTCTGTGCGCACTGAACAGCTGGTAGCTTAAGTGACAAAACATGTCTGCGACAGAGAAAACAGATACAGATACAATGGATTCCAGTCGAGACCCAGCAGCATTAAAAACCGTCCTGATGTAGACGAGGATGTAATTTAATGGTGCTGGATGAAGAGCGACCGAATTACTGGTGAAACATTTTGCCAAAAACCAGCGGAGCATCTGCTGGAAACCATTTCCCACCGGGAGAGATGGAGAGAGCGCTTTTTTCAGTATCCCATTTTGTTCCATTTACCCACTCGTCACTGAGCTATGTGTGAGTAAGGGGCATGTTAATGATGACTCACAAGATCTCTCTGCTCTTTTTTTAGGCTTGAATATAAAAACTCGGAAAGGCGACCGCCACACACAGCTGAGTCACAGGCTAACTAATGATACACCGAATGCTGGGGTCACGAAAACAAATAATGCATCGACTGGAGACCATTCCCAGTGATTAAAGCTCCAGTTCCTTGAGATGAACCAGTTCAGTTGATACTCTCTCCGACCTGCAATGTGTGCAAACGACCAGAAAGTTTGTCATGCTGCAAAAAGTTCTCAAACAAACAAGATGCTAATGGACATAATGTCGGTTTTCTTGAACTCCACCCTCTTGCCAAATATGGTCAGCTCTTCGATCAACAAAAACAATCGATCAATGGCCAAAATGGCAGTTTTATTGTTGCGTTCCAGTTACCCTGGAAGTCAGATTTCAGAGCTGGGAATAATATGTCGTTGTAAGCTGCCGTTAACAATTGTCAGCTGTCATTAGCCATTGTCAGTTATTGTTAGTGGCTGTCAACTGTTGGTAGTTGTTGTTAGCTAAACCAGTTGTAAGAAACACATAACACAGCATAATACTGCTGATGTACTGCGTTGCCATCTTGGATTATGACGTTGTCATCAAGTCGGGGTTGGAGAGGATCGTCTGACTTTCCAAGACGCAAATCCGACTCTAGGGGCGCGTTCCAGATAAATTTCTGACTCGGGGCTTGGAAATCCTGGCTTCCGAGGTAACTGGTACGCAGCAATAGACTTTTAATTTCTTAAGCCTTACACACCGGCCAAATTTGGCCACTATTTCCTCCAGAATGAACATGATGATGACAGCCATGATACTAACTCCAGACCACGAATTTTTAAAGCTCCACCATCATTGAAATATCTAGCGTAAAGAACCATTACCATATGCTTAATTTGAGCAAAATATCAATATTCAGTTTGCTTTAAAAGACAGTCATCAATCATCTAATTTCCTTTAAAAGACAGTCATTATCATCTTAGGGTCCAATAGATATTGATATTGTAGCCTTCAATACTGGCCGATACCAATATTGATCCAATCTTGGTACAAACTTGTGCATGACAAGTTTTGCACTCAGCTGCGATGTCTTTTTCGGACTGTAATTAAAAATACTGTCACAGGGCCGACATCACTCCTACTCCTTGGTACTTTGTTAGTACCTTCTTACACACTGTTGTTGTGATCATGTGGGCTCTGCATGCTGGATATTGGTGCAGCTAGAACAGAGTCTGGAATGGACTGCTTGTATCAGAGTGCTGATATCGGAGTATTTAGATGCAGGCCGATATAATACGATATTCGATTTTTTGGTGATATCAGACCGATATCCAATACCAATATCATATCTGGACACCCCTATTATTAATAAAAAAACATTGCGCTTGTCCTGGTTGGTTAAGACACAAATATTTCGATCACTTTAGTGGAATTATTTCCTCTACCTTCAAAACAAACAAGTTGACAACGTCCATGTTGCCATTACTCAGAGTTCACATTTCTACAGTTTCATGCTCTCACAGAGTGTGGTCACTTCCTCCTCTAAAACAAGGCCAAGCGCTGTTACTTTTGCCTTTAGAACAAGATGGCAGTGACAATCAGACCTTTCAGATACCGAATCGATCGGTGAAGGTCACAGTGTCGTTCTTCACTTCTCCTTTCTACAGCGAGAGATCTGAACAAACAGAACTGAATAGGAGGACTGTTATTGTTCCTCCTTTCTCCTGCGACTCCGGGTTTCTGTTTGTCTCCACTGTAACTGCTGTTATTCTAACTTCAGCCGCCATTATCAGCACAAGAGGGACCTGCAGACGCCTCACAACCACCTTTGAAGCCAACAAAGAATAAGTCTTGCATGCTCAGGAGATAGATTTTCATCATGGGACTTATTTAAGTTGTGAAGGTCACTGGTTTGATTAACCGGGTCGACTGGGAAAATGTGGGCGTAAGAAAAATGAGTAACAATGAGCCTGGAACATCAAAGGCTGAGGGCAGCTCGACTAAGCAGCGAAAGAAGAGTCCCTTTGAGGGTAACGGTACATGAACATGTTGACAGACGCTCCCAGGTACGTCTTTAACGGAGTGAATGAGAAACAGAGGCAGTTTTTGAAGAAAGGTCACGTCTGTTCTGCACGCTCATGCTGGGTAACTAAAAGAAGAGGAAAAAAGAAAAAAGCCACAAATGCTGTAAAGCGCTCTAAATGGTGGGTGATGGAAACGGTCCACCCGTACACACGCTAGATTACATACATTTGCCAACCAAAGGAATTCCTATTATCATGATCATCATGCCCCTTCAAAGATTTCTGCTGGCAGAAGCAGTCACCATCAGGGATAATTGAGACATAATGGGGCTTTATGTTTACTTGGAGCTCAGATTAATGTCTCTGAGAATGCCATTAGTGGTTGTGATTGCTGCCTGTAAGACTGGCAAAGGAGGCGATGGAGGCATAGCACAGGGCACGAACACAAAGCCGGGGTTTATGTTGGGAAAAGGAGATAGAAACCAAACAAACAGACGCAGAAGAAGCTGAGCTGAGGCGTCTCTGATTGCTGAGGTCACTCCAACCCTCCTTCTGGGCGGCGAAAATTGCGGTCTTAGGAGGGATACCACGGTAGAAGTAAGACCAACGAGAAGAAGTCCCATCGGGGGATTCCAGCGGGAGATCAGACCCGTGTGCAGACCGGAGAGAGATGCATGTCTGTGCGTTACAAGCTCAGGGTGGAGGACAGCAGGGTCGAGTAGTTTGAGAAAGAGAAGTAGGAAGAGTTCATTTTCTGATGGGATGGAAGGGTATTACAGGATATGTGGCGCACTCTCTCTGCCAGCTTCAGACAGCTCTCAAGAGCTGGATGAAAGCGCCGTCCTGAGCACAACGGTGACCTGACGGGTTCAGCCAACAGGACACTCGTGCCCACACAAAGATACTGAGAGGCTCTTGGATGAAATTCAGTTCATCAGACATTTGGCAGCCGAGCATCTGCTCCTGTTAAAAACCGTTTAAATGGGTTGGGTTTGGAAACTATGAACCTCCATTAGTGTTTGATTTCTGCAGTAACCAACAATCAATACATGTGTAGGTGAAGGAGACGACATCTTCAGATTGATTTATATAAACTATAGTGAGGGAAGTAGAATTTGGAGGGACTGTGTCCACACACCAATCATGAGTAAAATCATTCGTGCGAATGAATTACATGTTAAGTCAATGCAAAGACGCGATCAGACACTCCTACTACTTTGGTGGCTTGAATGATGCGAATTGGACTGGAGCTAGAAATGTCTCAACCTGAGCGGATATTTATGTTGCGATAACCAATCAGCACGAAGGTTGCCAGGCGACGTACGAAATCGGAACTGGTCGTGTCGGTGTGTGGATGCCCCGAATTATATGATACCTTTTCTTTCAATTACCAAAACTGGAATAAAAAGGAGCTTACCTGGAAGAGAGTGAGTGAGGAGGTCGGATTACCTGGTAAATTGTAAAAATTCTTAAATGTCTGGGTCGTAAATAATCCTGAATTTGCTGAGCTTTTTGAGTGCTTGTTTATTTAATCTTTCTTCAGGTGATAACATTAAAAAACATTAAAAAAGAAAAAAAAAGTAAAACAGATTATTTCAAAAATGAAAAATTTGTCACAAAAGTAACTAAAAATATAGATATTCAGTAGATATTCACTTTCCCTGGCCACCCCTGCCTACACTGATATCCCAGTTCGCCACCCTCACTCAAAAAGTCTGGACACATCCCTGCAGAATAACTCCTGTGCTGTTGGAAATCTGTGTTTAAATGTCCAAAAGCAGAATATGGTGATTTGTATTTGATTTAACACCATCTCTGCTGCATCTTCATGAAAACCAGTAATGATCGGCCACACTTCAAAACCTCGTATACATTTCCCTCTTCATGAAGCAGCCGAAGGAAAGCAGGATGCTATGCAAATGACCAATTACTTGTGCTCGAGCAGCAGGCTGCAAAAACGTATCATATGGTGAGTTAGTTCTTACTCATCCGTTTACCTGTAGCTAAGATATCCGACATGACTCCTAGATTTCAGCACAGATTAATATTTTGAAAGCAGAATCAGGGTAGTGGAAACCAAAATAAATCTCCCTGCAGCACTCATCAGAAAACCGCTGAAGGCGTTCTGCAGGTCATTAAAAAAGACGAGTTTGTCGTTTTTAAGACGAGCAGAAACTGGACGCTCAGCTACAAGTGAGTAAATATGAGAAGATGAGACAGAGGAAAATGGAGATTCATTTTACGTCTCGTGTCTTCGCTGTGAGAGAGACAGTTACCATTTTGAGAGGAGCCAGGATCAGGATGACATAGCGGACCTCGCAGCAGTTCTCCCCCCAGTTCTGCGGCCTCTCCAGGCGGGAGATGCACACGTGACGCCTTTGGAGATGCTTCACGTTGCAGCTGGAGCGGAGAGAGAGAGGAAGAGGAGGAGGAGGAGGAGGAGGTTTTTATAAATGTCAACAGCTCACCTCGGCGGCAGCACCCTTCATTTCCGAAGATTAACCTCTTTCTCTGCAGCAACAGGTATTCAAATCTGATGAGTTAGCCGCACACACACACACATACTTAAACATCCTCTATATGCGTACATACACACACATTCTCACATATGAGTAAAGCTGGTACTATAGTTTGTACATTTATAGAGATTAAAAAACATGACTAACACTGCACTGGCATATGCAGTAACCGTGTTATCTTCAAATTTATACATCAATCCTAACTGGCATTCATTAAGAGGCATGGTCCGACTAAAAGAGGTCACCTGTCGATTACAGACACACACACAGACAACCATTCACATTCATTTTCATTCCCTGGGTGATGATTCAGAGTTGCCAATTAGCCCACGCTGCATGTATTTTTTTGGGGGGGGACTGTAGAAACCAGCAAACTCCTCATCTACCGCTGGATACAACATGCAGGTAATTAGATAGTTATTTCACTTCTTTAGATCAACAAGTTCTCCTGATTAAAACATTTTTATTTGACCCTTAAATCAGCAGGACAAAGTGACTTCTAGAAAACTTGCTTAGTACATATTTAAAGTTTATTTCATCTACTTTTAATTATTCCCATTCACTTCTTAATCAAGATACTTAAAAGTCTAATGAGTGGCAGGGAAATGAGAGACATTAAACAAACTAAAACACTCATATTCTCAGAAGTAGTAACCCCGCATACACAGAAACACTCATGAGCATGATCATGTCTTACAGGATGCAGAGCCATGACTGCTGGTACTGGATCCCGGTGGCGGTGGCCGTCACTCCCTGGATCGTCTCTGACAGCAGGTGGACTGTGGGGGAGGGGGAAGTCAGCAGTCAGACACGGGTTAACAGAGGTGGACCTCGAGTCTACTCTGATCCTCTCC
This sequence comes from Xyrichtys novacula, assembly GCA_962446985.1. Taxonomy (NCBI): domain Eukaryota; kingdom Metazoa; phylum Chordata; class Actinopteri; order Labriformes; family Labridae; genus Xyrichtys; species Xyrichtys novacula. The sequence continues at coordinate 27,053,788 of OY660878.1, forward strand.
TGCTTCACAGAGTGGAAGTCCTCTGGTCTGTCTGAGCTCTGACTGCTCTAACTATGCATGTCGTCTGGTTTTGGTTTCATGTATGAGACAGCTGGAAACACAGGTGCATCTTTTCTCTGACACCCCGCTCTGAACTGACTCGTGCAACCTTTTGTTTTATCGATGCATTTGTCTGTCCTCTTTCTCACTCTTTCCTTGGTTGAAGTACATTTGATGTTTCTCTCTCATTTTGGTCTGAGCACACGGTCGCCTTAAAGCTCCTGTGAGGAGAGTTTAACCGCTCATAAAATACACTGGAATTAATTCTGAAACCTCTGTGAGCCACAAACACACAAAAAAAGAGCCTCAAGAGGAAGATCGGCTATTTCTACATATTTCTTTTCCGAGCCTGAAACTGCTGCAGCGGGGCAGGGGTCAGACAAAGCCTTTCCAAGCTTCAAAAACAGCCTTTCTTTTTAACGTATCCTACAGAAGGATGAACAATACACGACAAAAGATGCTCTACAGGTGTTACCTGACGGACACGATGTGACAGATCCATCACAGGGGCTACACTGCCAAAGACAGGGGATATGACTGGAAAAACATAGGCTGAGCTTTAAGTTTGTTGTTATTATTCTGTGATATTTTAACTACAGCTATAAATAATGAACAATCAGACTATCTGGATTGTAAATTCCTTCAGTTCAGCCCCTGTCCAATATTCGCAATACAAGTAGGGCTGGGCGATAAAACGATTATGATGTATATCAAAAATTTATTTCCCTCGATATCGATAGTCAGCATTCTGCCATGTTTTTGTAGACTATGCGAATAGCCAATGAAAAGGGGAGTTGCTCCGAGTCTGCGCCACGCTGAACCGACCATTCAGTCTGCTTTCTCTAGCGCAACGCCTTACGACAAAACGTCTAAGAGACACAAGACCTCATAGATGCAGCAGCTCACTGTATTAAGAGTAACATGTAAGATTGACAAGTGATTTTTTTCACGTCATGATATATATCGATATTGATAAAAAAAGTATAATGTGATCATTTTTTCCCATATCGCCCAGCCCTACATACAAGGATTCTTTCTTCTTATTGGTCAGCTCATCAGCCCGCCCAGATATGTGTGTCCTTATTCTTCTACACCTGGGTATGTATGACCCTTCAAAGAGTTCAGAGCAGCCGACAGTCTCAGATCTGAAAACTGAGGTTTCACTAGAACAGATTCTTCACGTCTGCAAATATAACACACCACAGTCAAATCTATCATCACTGGGGTACCCCTGGGGTCTTGGCTGCTGCTCTGCCTTCCTCAGATTTCTAGGGAAGGTGTGCTCACCCCTCTTCTGGAAGCCATACTGCTAAATAAGACGTATCACTGATTTTCTTTGACTTCTATGATCCCGACTGAAATAATATAGAATCACATAAATACAAAGTATGACAGAAAAACATAATCTCACACATTCATTGTTATTCATGATATTCAACTAAACCCTGGCTCTGATTTCTTTATCTAACCTCACAGTCTTGGCTTCACCCCCCCGGCGTTCGATTGAAATCTGGAGCTTTAGCCGCTGTGCCAGTCCTCCCGATGTGAAGTCTACATCACAAGTGTCTAATGAGCTTGCCTTCTGCTCTGGACCCTGATACCAGCCTGATCCGAGCAAACACCGCACCGAGATGCGCACTCATAACGATGTCCATCCGAGCCCGAAAAACACTGACGCTGGCGTCGAAAGATTAGGAAAACACATTTCATTATGCGACCATGTTTACCCGAGAAAAAATCATTAAATGCGGCTGACACCGGCTTGTTGCTCCCGAATAAGAGGAATCTCCTTCTCACACTGAGGGAGATAAATAATAGTGTAATGGGGGATATTCTCCTGCGAACCCCCAAAGGAGGTTCAGCGCTCTCTTGCTTTCAATGTCCTTGTTGACTCGTGAGTATTGAGCAAATTACAGGGTGGAAATGTTTTGTATCATAAGCAGCAGGGACGATCATTTCCATATCACTCTGATTTTCCCTGCCAGAGATTCCTCCTTTTATTTCCTTTCTCTTTTTTTTTTTTGTCTGTCTTTGTCTTCCTCTCCATCGCTCACCCTTTCTCTCCCTCTGCCATGCCGTCTCATCAATAAAGTATCCTCCATTCATGCCAGAAAATGATGGGCGTCACCATGACAACAGTATCACAGTGCTCAAGGAGTGAGAGAGCCGGGAAGAAGGAATAAGAGGAGGGGGACACACAAGAGAGAGAGACGGGGAAATGAGAGAGCGTGTGGGTAAAAGAGTAAGAGGGGGGAAAGAAAGGATGAAGAGAAGCATGTAGGAAAGAGAATGATGAGGAGACAGGAGAGGTGAAAGAGGAGCGAGCGAGGAGAGGGAGAAAAAGGGGTAGAAAAAGACAGGAATGTTACAAACCAGAGGCAAAAATAAGAGTGAGACTAAACGAAAAAGAAGAGCAAGAGGGAGGGACGCGGAAGAGAAGTGAAGGAGATGGACCGGGATTCAATTCAATTAACGACAGTAAGCCTGACAGCCATGTAATAATCAAAAACCATCCAATTTCTCATTGACGTCAGGGAGGAGAAGAGAGAGAGAGAGAGAGAGGGATGCAAACGCAACAAAAGGAAGATTAGAAGATAAAGAGAGGAGGAGATGGAGGTTACCGGAGAGCAAAGTGATGACAGGAGGAGAGAGGAAGACAACGTGTGTCCTCCATACCAACAGAGGAGGCGGCCAATGTCAGACAATCAGAGAGAGTCTTCATATGACAACGCCGTCAAGACTTTACACTCGCTGTTCAAGGTGTCAGCCATCTTTAAGAATCACACCTGTATATAATGATGCACGACGGCTCGCCCCGCCTCCTATTTTGAAAAGCGAAGCTAAAACAATCTTCTGCCAATGATGTCACTCTAGGTTTCGAAGCTCCACCCCTTCCACTAGCTCTTAAGGCGAACCTTTATCCTCACCCTGAACCCTAAACCACCTCCATTTTCGGCTGTTCCAGGCATGTAATTAGGATCTGTGAACCGACACTCAAAGAGAGGATCCTATGGAGTAAATATGGAGCGAGCAAAACTGATGTTTGGTTTGCAAACACTCAAGAATGTTAAAGAAGTCCAATTCAGACTCAACTTCATGTCTCTCTTCTTGTTCTACTCCAGATGACACAACTTTGAGCTGGTTTGTAAACTCTACGTAAGCAGATTTTAGAGGAATTGCAAACCTTCAGTAACTTCTGGATTTAAAGTATGCGGTGGTATTTTTAAAGTTTTCTTCTGCAGCCTGGTTTAGCACCATCACGTCTCACTAAAAAGAATTAAACTGTTTTGTACCGTTTTGGCTCCTTATTCTCAATAACAAATCAAGTGGAGCAGAGTAAGAGCGCTGAAGTTTCACTAGAAGATGCTGAGCGAGCATTCAGCCGACTGGGAGACTTACTATCTGACACTGCTCATTTTTAAGGATTGCTCTGATTGGATTTGAGCCAAAGTTAATAACTCGGTGTGGAGAGGCTGTAAACACACGACACGAGCTTGCACAGAGATTGGGCCGAGTCCACAGAGCTGTAAATTAAACAGCCTCTAATCATACAGTTGACGATCACTGCTGAGGTTGAGATCGCTTCAAGGCATTCCTGTTTTTTTTAATAAAACTTAATATGTTTTGACTATGTCTGAATTTGTAAAAAGGTTCATTTTAAAAGTTGAACTTGTGACCAAACCATCACTAGCCTGTCTTACATCTTTGGATCTTATTGATTAAAACCATAGACTGTATATACTATGGACAACTTGGGTCTGCCTCCCGTCGTTATAGGAATTTAAAGCCGAATTGCTCTTGATATTTCTGGGAATTTCTTCACTTCCTGGAACCACCACTTGCGCAGTAGCGTTGAGAGTCGCTGTGATGAAGCTCGGCTCAAATAGTGTATCCCCCAGGTGAGCTATGCAATCCCTGAACGCCCATAGGCTGTATCAGGTGTCAATCATAGAAAACATGAACCCCCTAATAACTTTTAAAAACAGAGCTGCACATGAGCACAAACCAGTCTGACAGTAACTACATGTCAACATCACAACCAGCTGGGAGAAAAATTTATTTTCTGTGTCATTCATTTCTAAAGTTTGTCCACGGCTCCATAGGGATTGCTGGAGGAGGCGGGATTTATAACCTATACAGCAGCTTGTCACCAGAGGGTGCTGTTCTTGCGGAGGCTTCACCCAGCGAGGAGGCAGACGGCGTCCATTCTATGTACAGTTTATGGTTAAAACCCTCAAACAAAAGTACTTTCGCTGTGTTTGAGTTACATTAGAAGTCAGATGTCCGAGTTGGGAATGACGTCACACCCGAGTTACCAGCGTTTCAGTTACCAAGTTGGAAAAAAGCAAAATCGGAGGCGGAAACAAGATGGCTAAATGTAAGAAAGTTATTTTAGCGCTTGTTATTTTAGTTATTTTGAGTTATTTTACCATCCCTTTTCATAGATTTAGCCATCTTGTTTCCGCCCCCGATTTTGCTTTTTTCCGACTTGGTAACTGAAATGCTGGGAACTCAGGTGTGACGTCCTTTTCAGCTCGGACATCTGACTTCCGAGGTAACTTGAACACAGCATTAACCCTCGATACCAAGCGCAGGGCCAAAGACGATCTGGTCACACTGTCGACAGTGCGGCAGAATTATCTCAGGCTGGTCTCAAGAATCGGGGATGTTAAATTGCGACTCCTGGGTGTTTTTGCCACAAACCACCAAAACTAAGTTGTTGACTTTCTCATGATAATTCAGACTTTGTGCACCGGAGGCTCGAGCATCGACGCAAAACTGCACAATACAAATACTGAACCTGGACTGGCTTCCTTATAGAAACTAACATAAAGCTCATCCTTTCACAGCTCTGTTTACTCTCTCTTGACAGCTGTGATCATGTTTTGGACGTTAGGATGCAGGATATACTTGCTCATAATACCAGTCTAATTAAACAAACTTCACTTGGATGTCAGAGAAGAAGAAGTGAGTGAGTACTTGTGTGTGCATGTGTGTGTTGAGGCCCTGATATGATCAAATAGGACACTAATTAAGACATGCACATTGGATACTTGTCAATTATGTAAAGATTTCTTCACGGTTTCGTCAGCTCCGGCGATGCAAACACACACAGAATGAGAGTAAAAAACACAGATGTCGGCACAGAACGAATCAAATATGACAAACTTCAATAGAAAGTGATGAAAACAAATAAAGGAGGCGAGACCGGATGGCTGCATCGCCCCCTTTGATCTCTGTGAATTCTTCGACTGCATTATCAACACAGTTTGGTTTGAAAGGAGGGAAAATAGATGGCAATATCTTCGAAAAATCGTGCTCGGATAATGCAGGCAGTCAGAGATAATGGAGAGAGGAATGATGAGCGTTTTAAACCAATCAAGAAAAAAAAAAAAAACATCAGCGGGAGAAATGCTGCAGAGATGTGAGGAGGATACAGGAAGCACCAAGATTTATGGGTTTTATGTGGAGGGGCGCGGGGCCTTTTGGCGAGGAGAGTCCTTACATTCTGCTCAGAGGTGACCTCGATAAAACTCCTGATCTTGTGCTGCCCTAAAGATTAACAGCGGTGGTAGACCTGCCATCTAACACCTCACACATCACGCTCGTGAACACACACACACACACCGACACACACAGACACAAAAGGGAAATGAGTGGTTTCCTTCAAAGCGTAGGCAGTGGAGGACACTTTGAAGGAGGTGATTAAAACACAGGAGGGCTCCGTACAGCGGCGCCACATCAAACACTCACTGTATATTAGGTGTCCATCACAGCCAATCACCATGCAGGACACAGGTGCTATGATGTCACGTGGCAATGAGAGGGCCGCAGGGACTGGGTCAATGTTGAAACCTTGTTATCTAGAGAGGTTGTCAATTCTAATCTTCCACTGGGTCGCATGAAAAACAAATTATATTAATGGTAAATAAAGCAAAGCCCTACATGGATACGGGATCAAAGTCAAGGAGTGCATACGGGGCGGGCTTAATTCCAGTTATATAACCAGTCTGAAACACAATTCACTCCAGTATATAATCTCTGAAAATATAGGAGGGTCTGATTTTCCCTCCATCAAACCGATTGAAAAACTTTTGTCACGTAAAAATTTAAAGATTTTAACATAAACGGACAAAAGGGGGCGTTGATTTGTGGACCAGATCGATATCTGTGACACGGGAGGGATCGCGCGTGTCTGTAATTATTTGATGACTCAAAAGATCGACCCAGTCCGGAGCATGGCGAGGAGGGGTGTGGTGGTGGTGTGGGGGGTGGGCGACAAACGGCATACTGATGGTGATTGGGACAGGAGCAGAGCACTGATTGCAGCCTTGTGGCGGCTGATGCTGACATTTTCATCCAATTAGCACAGCTTACCGTCATCAAAGAAAACGAAACTTTGAGACTTGTCTGCATGCGGAGAGAAGGAAAAACCCAGAGGAGAAAAACCAGAGTCAGTCACCTTTTTTTTTTTTTCGAGTCAACAGACGGGCAGTTTTCTTAGATTCTTCACAGACACACTTTCTGTTTAACATGCACACACACACAGAAATATCTCTGCAGAACAGAAGCTTCATTTCCTGCCCTCCTTTACCACATGCATATTAAATATCATTTTTTCCAGAGAAAATCCCTCAGTGTCTCGCCTTTGTTGGGTACAGAGAGATTCTTATCATGATTACCGTCTACAGGCTATTACAAAAATTGGATTTTATCACTGATAGCGTGGTCGGGAAGAAACCCGGAGACGTCAATGGAGAGATCAGGACGGGGGAAAAATGACATGTGTGGCCGCTGAGTTTCACGGGGGTAAAGAGCTTGAATTAATGCCGCCAATTTAGTATTCTGATCAGTCCTGCAGAACGTTACAGAGATTTTCACAGTGAACAACCACGGCAGCCTGGAAGAGATATATTATAATAACAGAGAGACATGGTGGAGAGGTTCGAAAGTAAACAGTGAGTGTTATTCCTGTGGAGAAGAATATTAACAGTTCCTGCTGTCAGTAAATGAACAAATACCTGCACAAAATCCTCATTAGAAAGACAAATGAAAAGTAATCCTTCTGGTTAATTGTATTTTGTTTTTTCTCCCCCAGAACACAGAAACGGATATTCGTGTTATTTTTCGAGAAGTTTAAACCTCACAGTCATGAATTCTCCTGTCAGATTTGATATAAGAAAGAATCTAAAGAATCGCACGGCAGGATTATGCAAATCCCGATGAAGTGGAGCGCTGGAGAAATCTATTAAAGGTGACAGCAATTTAGGGAGAAATTATGAGACAGTCATCGCGAATGGGGCGAGCGATCCTCCGTGGAGGATCTGTTGCTGTTACAGGAGGAGGATACAGTTATATAATCGTTCAAATATCCAGAATAAGGCGTCTGTTTTTTTTTATTTATTTAGCAGCTGCTCAAGTCGACTCGGCACGTTGCACCCTCTAATTACTAACTGGTCTAATTACTTGGGTTTTCTTAATGGCTGGAGTGGAGTTTTAAATCATTAGAGGCAGGTTGGAGTAATGTTATCATTGCATTGCATCATTAGCATTGTTTCTTTTCGCTATTTCTAGGTATGTAAAGTACGCTGCGAAGTGAGAACCAGCCCAGGTTAGCCTCTTGAAAATCGACTCCTCTTGTACGAGGAGTTGGAGGAGCAGGACTAATTATCTCCGCTGGCTTTCATCTTTTTTCATTTCGGTAATTCTCTGTTCTTCCTGCGCCTGTTATAATCTCGCTCCTGTTCTCTTTATCTCACAGCTGTACAGTATTACACTCCAAATGAGCTGGCCCGTTTGCCAGGCGTATCACCCGGCTGTGGCACTGCGAGCGCAGATACGGCTGAAATTAATACCTGAAGAGATATGTCCCCATGATAGCATACTTAGGTGCAATATGAATGTATTCCACCGGGAAGAGTCTTTGTTCCTCCTCCTGGAGATATTTCTCCCCCCACTGCTCTGATACGAGCGCTCACGTGTGAATTTTCTTTTTCTAATTTAGGGAGTCATCACAAAGGGCTTCACGGTTTCTCAGTGTTTTAAACGGGGTGTCTTCTGATTAATTACACCCGATCAAAATTAAAAGTACCTGAAATCCAACAACGGACTGCGATATGAAAGCATCTTTGGACGTCTTCCTCATTAGTCCCACATCTGCTCATTTTATTAATATTTCTGCAGATTACATCCATCTGGAGCTGTAATTAACAGTCAGAGTACAGTGGTTTGGCTCATTCGCACACTTCATACTGTAAATCTTTCTCTATTTATTGCATAATTTGGGACTTGTTGCATCAGCCTCTATTCAGTGAATTATAACCCAATTTTCCTCCACTGTTATTCAATTTCTTTTGCTGCCGCTAATACATTTCCCTTGAGTGATAAACTGAAGTCTTAACTAATTTCAAACTCGACTGTCTGTTGCGCAACATTGCACAAATATTCTGGCTGTAAACCAGTTATGAGTGGATGACAGTTTAAGTTTAACTTACTGCGACATATCAGCTTGTATTTCAGACAACAGGTTTACATCACATCAGTATAGAAGGCAGAACCAGGGGTGTGTCCGAAAAGGGGAGCCGGGCTGGCATGGGCCCTACTTGGTATTTCATTGTCCACCCCCCTGTTGTAAAGGATTATATCACGTCTATTAAGGGTGTCCCAATACGATACTAATATTGATACGATATAAGCATGAACTTGTGCATGACAAGTTTTGCTCTCGGCTGCAACGTCTTTTTCGGACTTTAACGAAAAATACTGCCACAGAGCCGACATCACTCTTACTCCTTGGTGCTTTGTTAGTACCAAAGTACTAGGGTGACCAAATTCTGAATCCCCAAAAAGAGGACAGAACTACGCGGGGGTTGAGTCGCGAGTTTTTTGGGTCGGAACGAGTGTTTTTTATGTTCTTCTAACTCAATAAGTCAAGGCGACACAAACTCAAAACTCCCCTACAAAACCCCTGACATTTGACGGAGGGCGTAAAGAGGACGTATGGTCACCCTACTTAGTACGCACTGTTGTTGTGATCCCTTGGGCTCTACATGCTGGATCCGAGTGCTGCTCGATAGAGGTGTTGAAGGACTTCTAATCCGATCTAATCCAATATACAAATTTTTGTTTATATCGGACCAATATCCGATACCAATATCATATTGGGACAGCCCTAATGTGTATGATATTTGGAGTTGGAGTAGACATGATGACCCAGAGAGGGTAAGCACAAGCCGTTTTTGGAAAATCATTATTGGCACACAAACCCCATGCCACCCTGGAAATGGTCAGTGCCAGAGGTTGGGCCACCCCAGTCAAGAAAGTTTGAACACACCCCTGCGCAAAATCTTTTTCAATTTTGCTCTGCAGAAGAGTTTGTCTACTCTGCAGAAGAAAAAATATTAGGATCCTTTTTTTTAACGAAAGGTTGAGTTTATTTATAACGAAATCTGCGTGAACTTCCCCGATGATCGTCATTCTTGTATGCCTTTAATGCTGTTCTGGTCTGTTAGAATCATCAAAGTTTAGAAACTACCGGCAGCTTATTTGTAGTTGGCGTAAATCACCACTGAGGGAAGCAGAAGTGCTGCAGGACAACTTTTGTAACCAAGCAACAGTAGAAATCCGTCTGAAATTGAGGTTAAGACTGAGAGCTGTTTGTACAATGGAAGATGATTAAAAAACTTCACTTTAAGCCCTGGTGCTGTGTTTCAGCAATATGATCAGTTTGTCTCATCCTGATATAGTAAAGACCCCCTCACGTTGGGCTTTAATCTGAACATCCTACAGCTTTCAGTTTCAGTTAAAAACACCTGAAATACTATACGAGCAGGTACAAAAAGAGCTCGCAGTAAAAGGTTAAAAACCTGAAAAATGTAGTAATTTAGACAATCTCCCCTCAAACCTTCACCGTTATAGAGCAACACAATAGATTGAGACATACTTCCGAACAAAAACTTTTAAAACCATTTTCCCTTTTTTTGTTGACGTCGCTTTAAAGAATTTGAAAATCAAGTGAACCGCTGGATGCTCAAATTGATTTTCAAACTATTTCCAGACAGTTCAGACCTGCACAGGAAGCCTTTCTATTAAGATGGCTGCTGCCACAAAGAGAAGGAAAAAAAAATCTCTTCCTTTGCCTCTTTTGTCGGGTATTCTGGGAGGGAAACAGTCAAGTAGCAGCAGCCACTGCGGCTCGAGAGTCTCTGAGAGCCATTTGAAAAGCTAAGTGAGTGATCGATGACAGAAGTCAATTATCACCTTGCCGATCTGTCAGAGGCGGCTGTGCAGGGTGAGCGTCACACACCACCCACCTCTGACTAACCATCAACAACTGCGGACAGCAGCCCAGACAGACAGGAAAACACTGGAGGACGAGTGTATGACAGGCAGCATTTACACTGCCATTACCTCCGCATGCTCTTATTGTGGAAAGTAAATCCATTTCATCTTCCCTCGGCATCTACGTTTTCCTCATTTATCATTTGAATAAAGCCTGTCTGCACTTCTTTGTGGCTGTATTTTCAAAAAGTGAAGTTTGATTTGCTGAATAATTATTATTTTGGACGCTGGGTTCTGTTCAGCTAGCGGCACAGAGTCGGGCTTCGACAATGGCTTCACACTGTTATGTAAGGGGGGCGGATTTCTGCTGCTCTAATGGGCTGAGGAGATTCGCCTTAACCAAGAGGCTTTGCTGCTCAGCCAAAAGGACCTGCGCTGAGGAGATTCGACCAATGTGACATGGATCTGTGAGCCGGCATACGGGCACTGAGGCTGATGTACGCGTTAGAGTCAGGTGTGCATAAAACTTAAAGCTAACCTTACACACATTAACGCTTGTTTAATCATAAAGGCTCTGTTACCTGTGAAAATTACTTCTCTGTGCATCGATGCTGTTAGCAAACATTTAATTGAACCATTCTGGATTTAAACAGGCCCCTTCCCCTGTGAATGAGCCTCATTACAAAAAAAACACCTAATTCACCAACACTGGCACGACCATTTAAGTTGGACTAAATCTTCCACTATTTGCTGAGAGCTGGTGGAAACTGTGCTTGAATATCCATAGGTGTTGTCATGCACAAACTCTTACCACCCAAACACGACATATTAGATCATAATGTCTGTCAATATTACCAAGACAGGACTATTTTTATAATAACCGGGGTTAAATTAGTCTGTTGTTGTGTCATCATGCACCACAAAGTAAAGTTGGCGGTGTGCAGAAGCATTTTTGTCACACCAAGAGTTATGCTGCGTTCCAGTTGTACTCAGAAGTCGTGATTTCCAAGCTCAGAGTCAGAAATTTATCTAGAACGCCCCCCCGAAGTCGGATTTCCACTCGTGAATTCGGACGATCCTAACCAACCCAATTTGACAACAACATCTTAATCCAAGATGGCAGCGCAGTGCATCAACAGTAAAAAGTAACAGTGAAAGCTCTCATAATGTTTTATTTATTCGCACTTCTGTTTTGTTTTTGTGAAATTAAATAAGTGGTTTATGTTGTACTTCCTAACGTCTAACTGAGAACACGGTGCTATGAACATGGTGCTATGATGTTTGTCGTCGTCGTTTCCAATCGTTTTCTTCTGATTCGCATCCCAGCCGCTTTACATAGAAGCACCACATCAGTTCTGTCCATATAGGTTATGAACAGAGCCGGTGACAAAGGGCAGGCCTGGCGGAATCCAACCCTTACTGGAAACGAGTCCGACTTACAGCTGGCTACACGGACCATGCTCGTGCTCCTTTGGTAAAGGGATTGGACGGCCCTTAATAAGGAACCCTCCACCCCGTACTCCCGGAGCACCCCCCACGGGATTCCCCAAGGGACACGGTCGTAGGCCTTCTCCAAGTCCACAAAACACATGTGGACGAAACCCGCATTGTTCCTCCTCGATCCAAGGTTCAACTATCAATCGGACCCTCTTTTCCAGCACCCTGCCATAAGCTTGCTATGGTGTTTGTAAGAGTAAAATACTGCGTTATGCGTTGTTTACGACTGGTAAAGCTAACAACAACTAACAACTACTAACTCGGGTGTAACGTCATTCCCAGCTCCGACATCCGACTTCTGAGGTAACTGAAACGCAGCATAAGCATGGAGTTGTTTAAGATGATGGATCGCCAGTCTGCAAAACCGGCTTAAAGGCATCAACAGGATCGCCACCCAGCACTACACACCAGTAGCGGAAATAAACTGTATGTTTGGTGTGATAGTATGTTATTAAATGAGACATTGAGTTCATAGGGAATTAACATGTCAGTTATAATCAATGGTATAGCAGGGGAAATTGGTCAGTTTCTGCAACGTCAACAAGGAAAAATGAGTTCTTTTATACATTAGTAATGTTGTGAAATTCATGAAAACCTATTCATCATTTTGACTGTAAAACTGTGATTGATGTCCAGACTGTAGAGGAGAATTCTCTCACCACTAACAGATGGCACAAGGTTGAATTTTGAAGCAAAACAGGACAGCATTGTCAATGAAAAAAGTCATCCTAAAAGCGTAGACTTTCACCGAGCCAGTTTTTAAATCTTCCATGACGTGCAAATCTACAATCGTGGCCACTGTATTTGTTCATGAGTCAGACTCAGAATTGAATAAACTCCTTTTTGGCTCATCAACAACTTTCCATCGAATTTCTCCACAAACGGGGCTGGAAGTTTTTCCAGAATACATGCATTCATGTAAAGAGTAGCCACTTGACAGCTCTCCGGGTTACATCTGAAATGTGCTCAGGAGCCAGCGCACTAAATAAAGCCAGAGGGCGAACAGACAGCCTTGATTCAGACATCACAAACTTTCCTTTGGGTCTAAAAAGCTTCTTGCATCATTCTCAAGCCAATCTGACATTTCTGCTCCTGAGCCTGAGGTGAAGCTATTTTTCAGGTAGGTGTTGACACGTACGGACATCAGATGTTTTTAGGTCAGGTGTCATGAGTTCTGGGGGTTTTGTTTGATAGTGTGCAGGCGCAGGTGGAGGAGGTACTCTGTAGTCTCTCACTGTATTTTCACACATTTTCCTGGTTTACACATGCTCGTCCACAGCTTCTCTGCTTACCGTTGACCTCTTGAGCTCCCGCGTCAGTGAAAAGCAAGCTCATCACCTCCTCGAAGTTACAGCTGGGCTCGGAGACGTGGCTCTCCTGGCCCACGTGGTGCAGCATTCTCTTCAGAACATCATCCAGGGAGGCGGCCGTCTCATCCAGAAGGATCGTGGCCCTGGCTAGAAAGCCGTCCAGGTCCCTGTGAGCCCGAACTTCCTCCTCAAAGTTCATCAGCTTCACATACTGTGGGGAAAAATGAAATCTTATTGATATTTTTTTGGTGCTTTTCACGTCAATCAGAGAGACTACTTTAGTTTCTGCAGAGCTGGACCCTTTTCTGTGTAATTGTCTTCTTATTGAACTACAAACATGGAGTAACTTGAACATGCTGGACTGCACGAGCACGCTTTCAACATGCACCTGAGCCCTTTGTCATCGCCGTTGTGACTATTTTCCTGTCTGTGGTTTTCAATGATGTCGCTACTGTGCCGGCTCTGCGGGAAGACGTCAATAATCCCAATCAAGCTGTGATTGAAAAACTGTTTTTCAAAACAACAGAGGCAGTCGTCGAATAGCACAGCACCTGACTAATATGAATTGCTGAATAACTTTGAGGTGTAGGCTTGGATTCGGGGGCTCTGTAACCGGGCAACCAAAACCACTGATGCAAGTTAAAGACTTGGGGGGGGTTAATATTCAGAGCAGCAGGTAGAAAATGAGACCAAAACTTGAGGATCCAAATACATCACATGATGGGAACACAGAGAGCGCTCTATGATCATTAAGTCAACTCGTGTATAAGTGTCTCTGTTTACATGTTGATTTAAGGCTGGGCAATATGGGAAAAAGTTCATCACGATATACTTTTTTCATATCAGTTGATATGGATATGTGTCACGATATAAAAAAATTATTTGTCAATCTTAAATGTTTCCTGTTACTCTTTAATTTAATTCCACATGTACTCAACTCTGTTTCATGTCCAACTGACATTTTCGTGCTGTCGGCCTCACATGTTAAAGTGCTATGGTTGTGTGTAGCTGCAGTCTGCTACTATGCAGTTGTTTGCTACTTGGTTCTAATTCAGCACATGATTGGTTCAGCGCGGCGCGACCCGGAGCAACACCCCTTTTCATTGGCTATTCGTATAGTCTACCAGAACATGACAGAATGACAATCGAAAAGCATATTGACCATGTTTTATATCGATATCAAGTGAAATTAATCTTTGATATATATCATGATCGTTTTATCGCCCAGCCCTAATGTTAATATGGGGGAAGGCGAGGCTAATAAATCTAAATGACATTGAAGAAAGAAAGAGAAAAATGTTAGGTCAAAACTTCAAATGTTAAAGTATCTAAAGTTTTAACCTTTACGGTCCTTTCACACTGGGAGCGATTTTTTTTTTCGTGCGATTATTTCGGACGTCAATATTTTTCGAACTTGTATCCTGTCAGTACAAGCGTTGACATCAGCAGCGTTTTCCTGTCCTGCTAAGTTTCGCATACTGTGTGTCCACTGAAGACCAATCAGATTGCATGCATCCAACATGGCTGACCGGCTGATTGTTTACGTGTCGCAGAACAGAGTGATTTTTGATAAAAGACACAAACATTACAAAGATAACGACCTGAAGGACAACTTGTGGAGAGTCATAGCGTCGGATTTCTCATATGACGATGGTTTGTGTGCTTTAACAGTTTGCTAAACGTCTTTGTTTTAACTTTCATCTGTGCTAAGTAACTTTAGCTCGTAAGCTAACCTGTTCAGATACAACATTAGGTCTCGGTTGTTACCTTACGTTTATGGATTATAGTTTAATGTTCTTATCTGGTTCTGGCCCCGACTCAGTACATGCTATCATGACAGACAGACATCTCAACACTAGAGTCTAATCAGAACTGAAAACAGTCAGTCTGCTGTTGTGTCAGTGTATAGTCAGGCGTGTCAAAATTTCGTAATTTCGTGTCGTATATTTGCGTCATTCCCGGTGTGTAAGGACCTTTAGGTGGTCATTTTCGCCCCCACATCTGAGACGAATGGTGTTTTTTTTCATTTAACAGCAAAACTCGGTGCAGAGAAGTGATCCCCCTTCAGCGTTTTGTCCAAATTTGACCAGTTGGTTTTCTAAGAATCACCTGAGGGACGGGTGAATGGACAAAAAAGATGAACACAGCTCGATTAAGAGCCCAGACACCCACCAGTCTTCGATTTCATTGAACGTGTGATTGACAGAAATTCTAGGAGAGAAGTGGATATCCTGCTGTTCTTTTCACAAAAAAGCACAAGCTCTGCGCAGAGGCCTCGGGGGAAAACTCTGAATAGTGTTCTATAAATAAATTTGATTTTGTTTTGTTTGTATGAACGTTTGAGTAAAGTCTGCTGTGTTTTTTTTTTTTTAAACAGCTGATAACAGAGTAGGTGTTATTCCAACCTACTTTTATATTGCTTTGAGTCTATTTCTTGTCATAAGTATGGTTCACAGCCACGTCTACTTTAAAAAGGGTCATGAATTCTTCATTAACTAAGAGGAAACGATGCAGCCTAAAATGTCAGCTCACAGAGATATATGAAGATTGATTCTATTTATAGATCAGTGCAAACACACAGATCCAAAACAGAGTTCTTGGCGGTGAAGCGGAGATGTGATCATGTGAAATTGATAAAAACAGAGGGAGAGAGTAAATAAATAGAACAGTTATACAGGACTGGAAGAACCAGGCAAGCTGTTGGCTGAAATATATACTCAAAGGAAGAAATCGAACCTGTGACGACTGAATTAAACCAAAACCTTTTATGCTCCATTTAAGTCTTGAAAAGATCAAATACACACTTAGAGGGTCAAAAAACCTTTTTTACTCCACCTGGAACCCAATAATGTCTTACATAAATAAACTCAAACCCTATCTGATAACTCATAAATCCACTTGTACTACATTCTGAAGGGTACTGAAGGGCTCCTAAACTCGACTGTCAAATTACCTACCTCCACTCCATTTAATTACTTATTTAATCTCCTTAAAATGGGATGCACTGGAAGTTGTAGGGGTGGGTGGGTGTGGGGATCAAAAGATATTGTCTCTTTATATTACCGTCTCTTTGTACCTTGTTCTCAATAAAAAGATTGTAGAAAAAAAAACCTAAAACCTTTTAATTATCTCTTTTCAAGTTTGTAGACTCATGAATACATCCGTATGACTCGTCCATACGATGCTTGTTACTTAACATTGAAAACAGTTAACGTTTCTCTTTCTCTCAAAGAAACGTATCCACAAAATGCTTGCTAACATCATAGCTTTTTTATTCTATTTGGATGTTTTGGCTATTAAGTAATTTAAGTATTTTTTGGCCTTTATTGATCGGACAGATTGGACATGTGGGGAGATAAAGAGAGATGGGGGAGGACATGTAGCACATGGTCGGGACTGGACTTGAACCTGCGACCGTGGTCCCCATACGTAGTGCACGCTAACTTGCTCGGCCATCTGCGCGCCTCTTGTTAAGTAACTTTTGAGGATGTTTTATTAGTTTCAAATCAGTTTCTTTGGCTAAATACAAACCTCAGAGGATTTACACGGATTTTCAAACATCCAATATTAGTCTGAGTTTCATGCTAACTCCATGTGTTACCAGTGGGAATCGTACACAGAGAACTGCTCGGTTTAAATGCTATGCAGATGATACACAGCTTCATGTTCCTAAATAACTTTCTACACACCAGCTCACACATTTTTTTGCAGCTAGATGGACAGAAGAGATCTTTTCATAGAGTTTCCTTGCATAGCTAGAGTGGGGTCCAGGTGTCTGATTTGTTAACCTGGTATCTTCCTTAGATGTTAGTTGGTCTCTACACCAAAGCCAACCTTGGTAAACGCCACTCAACCTGAACTCTCACCTCATCTGGTTTTTCTAACACTCCCATTTAATTTGATCATTTTACTTGACTTTATAAACACAGTACAAACTCAGAATTAAGCAAATATTTTGATCTAAATTCTGATGAAAATATCTGGACTTCATTTCAGCCATATTCACCCGAGAGTTGGGGTTAAGAATAAGTGAGTGTTCAATTCCCCCATATAAGAAAAGTCTCTTAGTTTAGGAGATTTTTCTGTGTTTTTTATTTACAACTTTCATTGTACTAATGACAAATTGCAAATTCAGGTCTTATTTTTGGATTCTGATAATTTACCATGAGATGTTTGTCGGTTCTTGTCTGGTGAATGTGGCTTATTATGTTTAGTTTTTTCTCAAAGGTGGACAGAAACACTTGATTAGTTTGTATTTTTCGCAGTGTACATGTAAATTAACGAATAACACTTTAATCTATTTATGTATTAGCCTCTAGTAAAACGGTCACTACACATGGTCTGATTCTGAGATTAGTCTCTCTTCTTTGTCCGAACACACAACAATCAATGAAATCAGCCGCCATTGTGTTTGTCCGAAGCCACAATTTGCGACCATTTAACAGGTGTGTGTCTGTGAATGAGGGTTTTTACTCCTAATGTGGAGTGTTTGTCATCACAGAGAAACCCAAATCAAGATAACAAATGGCACACAAACAACACCTCTGGTTAGCCATCGAATCTGCAGGAACTATCACAGAAGTTGTGTTGAAACCCAAAAATCTCGGCAGATGGAGAGGAATTGTTTTTCTCTTTTTTGCACTGTATCAGCAAACAGTGGAGGCGTCACAGGGGATTTCTTACACTTTTCTGCACAGTCCATATTTTGCATGAAGGTTATTGGTCCGACTTGTAGAGTCTTATTATCAAGGGTTAAAGATTCGCACCATCAGCTGAATAGGTGTCCTGATAATGCTGTTACCTTTACAGAAAGACAACAAACTGACAGAGAAAATAAAGAGCTCGTCAGCAGTGAAAGGGCATGACGAGATAAACAGCAGCAGGCCGAATTTTCACACTGACAGCAGAGATATTCAGATTGGATTAGTTTTGTATAACTGAGTGTGTACTCTACATGTGCATGAACGTGAAGAAACAGAAGAAGTTAAGTTGTTAAGTCTCGCTAATGACATCCTGAAACGTAATGATGTTTGGCAAGTCACTCATTATAACCGAGACCTGAGGACATCCGTGTCACTTTCTTTCTCATCTCTCTTTCACCGTCCCCTCTGATCATCACACTATAAATGTAAAAGGGGGTGACCCAACACCTAATCACACTTTATCATTAAAAAGCCCAAACTCATTTTTTTATCGTAACTATAATATTATACTGAATGAAAGGGTTGATTTTGCTTACCTTTCTTGATGTGTTCAGTAACACACAACCAGAGTCGTCAGCATCTGAGGGAAACAAAATAAAGTGCAGTGAGACATTTGAGGTCTAACATCATTAAGACATCATCACATACTGGATGTGAACACAGTTGACTGGTGATAAAACCTCGATTTCCACCTGTAGTTATAAGTAGGGGTGTCCCGATACCATATTGATATTGGATTTCACACTCCGATACATGCAGTCCATCTCAGACTCCACTCCAGCACCTTTATCTAGCAGCGCCTCTGATCCAGCATGTAGAGCCCATGTGATCACAACAACAGTGAGTACAAAGGGAATAACAAAGTACCAAGGAGTAGGAGTGATGCCGGCCATGTGGCAGTATTCTTCGTTACAGTCCGAAAAAGATGTTGCAGCTTAGTGCAAAACTTGTCATGCACAAGTCTGTGCAACTATTGGATCAAAATCGGTATCGGCCACTATTAGAGGCTACAATATCGGTATTGTATCTGAGGTAAAAAAGTTGTTTCTGGACACACCTATTTTTAAATAAAGCCAAAATACAGCTGCAATGGATGCTGGCTGTGTGACTTACTTTGAAGCTAAGACAAGCACAGAAGCAAACAGGTGTGGCCACATGACCGACTGAAATATCATAACATTATGAACAACTATAGCTAAGCTAATGCTATCAAACACAACAGATTCCACTTTAATGGAGCGTCTTTGTTTTCAGTTTCGGTTCACATGGTCACATGGATAAGAATGAGCCTTTAGATTAATTGCTGAAGTTGAAGTGGGTGTTGGTGGTGTACTGGAGTGCATTACACTCAAAGCTGTTACAGGTAATTACTATGTACTTATTGAGTAATTACATTGAAACTAAAAACACATAACTATGTAACTACCAATGTAATTATAGAGAAACTACAGCCTAAGTCAAAAGTTTCTTTGGGATGTCTTTGCACTTCAGCTGTGGTTTGTCTATATCTTCTTGTACTTGTTACTGACAAAATAATGTAATTGCATTGTAATAACCAGGTGTTACTACCATACTTAGTTGGTCATTGCTTCTTAATCGGCAATAGGGTTTCTCTGCATACTTACACTGTAGCTTCTCTCCAAGTACTTATCCATTATATGATAGTTATATAATATTTGTAGTTACTATGTTATTACCATATAATAACTAAGGAATAACTAAAAAAATCTAGTTAATGAATTAATTTAATGCGATTTTTTTTTTGTTTGTTTTCCTCGTTTGATTGGATTCGGCAGTCTTAACTCATATCAATCACACTCACTAAGGGGAGCTCTAAACTTTTGACTTCACCTTTGAGGAGTGATTGTGTCGTCTATGTTTTTACACAGCCAACGGTGCTCACTGACTCAATTCTGCTTAAAACATTTTACAGCTCTTAATGCATCTCTAAAACTCACACAGTAGTAATCAATATTGTCTTTGTTTGTTTGGCTCGCTCAGTAACTCAGCAGAGACCAAAGAAAACAGTGCACTGCTTACGCCCACGATTTGGCCGACCAAACACTGCTGGGTTTTGGAAATCACTCAGGATTTTTCCCTGGCGTGCAGACTTCACACGGTTTGTAATACCAAAGAATACCGAGCGATCAGGGGCCTTGAACACGTCCCTCGTAGTTGGCAAGCAGAATATTACCGTTTAACAGACATTAACTTAACAGGGAAATAACATGACACGCAAGTTTGTGATTTTTAAGTAAACAAACTGAGATAAATAGCACTTTGACTGCATCTTTTTTAATATTTAGGCATTTACTTTTGCAGAATCACAGAGAACAAGAAAAATACTTGCTGCTTCATGTGACTCTGAAGTGGCGTGGTAATTATACTATTCTGCGTTCGCGTGTAAAAGCAACAGAACATTCATTACAGGAGGTTAAAACTCTGAAATAAAGATCACGAGTAACAACCACTCAGCCAGTGAAGAGAAAAGAAGCCTAAGACCCTTTTTTCTAATAGTGATGAAAATGTCAAGAGGCAAGTCTCTAAATGCTCTCATTGAACAGGGATTGAAACTTCTCCGCTGATAAGGCTTTAATACACACGTCTGTGGAGCTGAGGCGAGTGCTCAGATAAAGTACAAAGGTCTGGATTTTCCCACTGTCACGTAAAAACGAAGAGGAGGAAGAAGCTTTTGTGTCGGGGAAACAATACGGGGACAAACTGGGGGAATGAGGTTTTTAACACACAGTCAGTCTTTAAACCAAGAGAGTGGCAGTACCCTGCTGACTCTGATAAAACAGTAAGCCGCCGTGTTGCATAACACAGTTATCACCGTTTACTGTGGGGAGGACATTATTAGGTTACCATGGGCTTTCCTCCTCTGCTCCGCGTGATGCACTATGTTGGCTCCGTCTGGAAATCAATCACAGCTTAACCCCTCCCTTCAGCCACTGAAAAGCAAGAAAACCCCCCTCTAACAAGCCAATAAGCCGAGGGAAAATGCCAGGATATCATAATATCAATAATCCAGCCACAAGTAAACATGTTCAAATGTAAGTCTGCTGGAAAGTGGGAGCTTTGATCGCCGCAGTGAGCACCTTGGTATAATAAAGCCCCGCGGGCAGTGGAGGAAGAAAAGAGAGCCCCAGCCCCTACCTCTATGATGAGACGATGGCAGGGGGGCACGTGTCGTGTGCAGTGGATTTGGTTCATCAAAGCTTCACAATCAAAAAAGCACACGGCTGGGCTTATCCGCTCCCAGAGGAGAGAGGGAGCTGCGGCTCTAATTGCTGTCAGGCTGCAGCTGTAAGGAGATTTTCATATATTCATATAAGATTACCTCGTCCCCAATGATCACCTCCTTCTAATGGCTTCTGTATGTCTCAGTATATACTTTGTGGTTCCGAGTAATCCGGCAGAATTTCAGGGTTTAGGGATTAGACAGAGGAAGTGCTGTAATGTGACATGGGCCTGCTTCCCAACTTGTTTGATCATAATGGCCCCACAACTGTTGCACATCCTCGGTCATCCACAAGTGTTACGTAATCTCAGAGCCGAGTTTTGGATTATTTTAGGCTGCAGGTTGGTGACTGACTGTGATGTGAGTTTATTCAGACATGCTCAAGTGTCAACAGCAAGGTTAAACCAATCAGACCAGCACTGACCCGCTGACTAGGGCTGGGCGATATGGCCTCAAATCAATATCAGGATATATTGATCAGTTCACCTTGATAACGATAAATGGACGATAACTACTCCACGAGCTGATCACCTCCTCCTACATTAACTTCGTCACCTGTCTTTCCCTCTTTGTTACGGACTGGATGGGGTGGAGTCACGTCTCTGACGTAGGACAGCGTCTTAAAGGGACATGAGACCATAGCCTACCTACACACCTACCTACCTATGACACCGAATATACCAATATGGGCAAAATGACATTGGTTATTGTAGTAAATTTTGGTTTTGGTGAATCTTCGGTTTATCGCCCAGCCCTAACACTGACTGTATAAGGCATGGGAGGAGTCATACTGTCTCCACACCCCAAGCATGAGTAAAATCATTCGCGCGAATGAATTACATGTTAAGTCAATGCAAAGACGCGATTAGATGCTCCTATGACTCTGGCCGCACGAATGACGTGAATTGGGCAAATCTCAACTTGAGCAAATATTCACGTTGTGATAACTACTCAACACACAGGTTGTCTCAGTTGATTCCGATGGTTGAATTGGCGGAGATTACCGTTGTGAGTGAGTAAATACTATTTATTCATGCGTCTAGATTCACGCAAATTAAGCGAGTAGATGATTTCGCTCATGTTTGGTGTGAACTCCCCATTAGGACATCACCTTCTAGCTTCTGGGGAGACTGTTTGAACCACAATGCTTGCAGTCACCATATTGGAAATGTTGACGCGACACAACTTTTCTTCAACTTAGAGACAAGCCATGAGATGGCGCCGAGTTGTTCCTTTCCTGGTCTTCTTCTGTGGATGCTGAAGGAACCACGCTTCCTGCGTTGGCTTCATTCTCCAGCTCTACCTCTGCTTGCACTCGTCTCATTAAATTGATTAAAAACACGAACTTGAGTTGAATCCAAGCCGTATAAAAGATCAGTGGATTCTGGTCTGTGAGATATCATCTTTTGACTCCGCATTTAAAATTTACTTTCAAGCTAACAGCGAAAAATTTATAAGGCCTGTTCAACATCTAATCTCGCTCTGAGGATTAGTATCAGAGGAGAGAACTATTCTGAGATAACCTTAAACCATCTCACAGCTACTAAACAGAATATTTTAGCACATTTATCTGTTAACATGAACTCAAAAAAGTAAAGGTCAACGAAGAGGTGTACAAAGGTGTAACACCTCTTGTATAATCTGATTCTCTTGATCTAATTTGCTCAGATTTCGGCTATTGGTCATGCCCTTTCAAACCTTTCTATCCATGTTTTTAAGACTAATGAGCGATTTCTCTTTTTCATCAGAAAACTGCTCAGTTTATAGGCTGTGAAATAACTCACACATCGACCTCATCGAACAAACGTCCTTGGAAATCTATCATAAATCAGCTACTCGGGCAGCTGTTGAGACATCAAATACACTTTGATGTATGACGCCTCTCTTTATCTTACACACTGCAGAGCTACTATATTCTCATTGACTGTGAATCACTCTGTAAATGCACCAGAGAAGAGTAGGAATAACTCTGCATGCTTTAAAGTCAAGAAAAATTGAAAATTTATTGGGTTTACAAATCACTAGAGATCAGACGTGAGCAACTTTTTCCCCTGACTTCACCGCCTCAGCCTCTCTTCTCTCATTTTTTTTTGTATTGGCAGCAGACATCCGTTCTCTTAGCATGAGTTCCCAGCTCCTTCTGGGGAATCCCAAGGACTTCCCTGTCTAATTTAGAGTAATCGTAGAACTTTCCAGTGTATTCACTGCTACCTTGTGATCTCCTTGTCGTTCGGATATGCATTAAAGAGAGGCAGCAGGATGTTTCCTGATCAGTTAGCCAGTCCAAATCAGCTGTGAAGGAACAGTGGCTGTGATCCAAGTTCCTGTCTGACTTCTTTACCCTGGATGGCTCTTGGCAATCTATGGAGTGATATCATTTTGGTGGCTGTATCCTCTCTCTTATTCTGTCACTGCCCAAAGCTTGTGTCTAAAAGCAAGGCTTGTAACAAAGATTTTAACATTGAAAGGAAGAACCTTTGGGCTCAAATATCTATGTCAAGTAGTCTAATGGGGCGTTCAAACCAAGCGCGAGTAAAATCATCTACTCGCTTTATTCGTGCAAATCTAGATGTGTGAATGAGTAGTATTTACTCACTTCATTCATGTGACAACAGTAATTCCAACGGTAATCCCCGCCAATTCAACCGGCAGGATCAAGTGATAGACAAAGGTTTTTTTGAATTTTCCAGGTAATCCGACCTCCTCACTCCTTTTTATTCCAGTTTCGGTAATTGAAATAAAGGTATCATATAATTTTGGGCACCCTCACACCGACACTATCAGTTTGTCCTACATTTTAGATACCAGTGAACAACCGTCCATTTTCATATGTTACCCGGCAACCTTCGTGCTGATTGGTTATCGTAACAGGAATATCCGATCAAGTTGAGACATTTTTAGCTCATGCCTGATTCGCGTTATTCGCGCCGCCAGAGTAGTAGGAGCGTCTAATCGCGTCTTTACATTGACTTAACATGTAATTCATTCGCGCGAATGATTTTACTTGCGACAAGTTGCTTGTTGTTTGAGGACAATAGGAGAATGGGAGAATCCACCCTCAGCTCACAATAAGACCTGGAGATACCTGAACCCTTTATTTGGGGTTGTAGAGGAGTTAAAGACCACGTTTAAACTCTAAGTCAGTTGGTAGATATGAGCAGAGACAGAAAAGGTAAATGTAATCTTTCCTTTGTGTGTGTTCAAACATATGTAACCCCATTCCCACTAAAGTCAGCAATCAAAAAAGTCTCCCCACGCCCCTAAATACACATCATTTTACTTGATAAAGGTCACAACCGAACCACGTGATCTGCAGTTCCTCAGGACTCCGGACCAGACTTCTCCCCGCCCACAGACATGGCCTTTCAGTCTAATCTGTGAATCAGAATCAGCAAACAAGCGGTCCAACAACCTCAAAAAAGGCTGGAAATCTCACCCTGGGTACAGAGAGAGCTTCAGCTGCGGTTGTGTAAAGAACTGACTGCTTGACAACCATAAAGCTCCGTACTTTAGCAGCTCTCCCACAGGATTCACTTGTGGGGCATGGTCATAAGCTTACTAAAATTCCCCAGTAGACCCGCGGACTAGATGGACTGCCTCCCTTGAGTCCTTCGATATTCCTGCACAGCTCAAGAGCCGGCTCACACCTCCTCAAGTTCTGCACACCGAACACTCTATGTTTTTTTAACTGACCCCATGCAGGATATATCAAGGTCATCTGGCCATTGGTCAGAGCCTAAATCCTCCAGCTGCCAGCGTGACAGGCGCCTGACCTTCCTCGTGACTTTTCCACTTGAGTTTTTCAGCCAAATTGATTGGACGGAAATGGAAGAGCGCCCAGCACTAGCAGAAAAATAATCATGAAATCAATTCTATTTATGGAGAGTGTTTGACAGCTGTATGACAACGGCTTCTGGAGAGAGAAGAAGAAGAAGAATGGAGGAGATCATATCGAAACTAAAAATGAAGACTGAGAGACAGCTAACGACAAACATCATTGTATTACCAACAGACAAGACTTTTAGTGAGATCTTCAAGACTCACAGATTTGTCATCAACCACTTTGTTGGTGCTTTACCCAACGACACAATAAAACTTTTGGCTTTTGTAAGAGTGTAATCCACCAACAGCCAAAAATTATCATAACAATAAAAGACAAAAATAATACCACCAAAAGAAAGGACTCCAAGTCTATCATTATTATTATAACTACAAGGCTTTTACATTATCCCATTATTGATGATTACCACCTTTTCAAATAAACAAATTACCGATATTGTGTCAGAAATGAGAACGAGATAATACTGAATAACTAGCTGGTTCATGACAGAAGGCGGTACTGGTTTTGTACTCTGGTTGCCAATTTCCATAAAACAGAGGAAAGGCAAAGAAGAAGCAGAAGACCCCGTTGCTGTTTTTTTACCTCAGTGTGTGAGATAACAGGTGACAGCAAAGTACTTTACCTACTAGGGCTGGGCAATAAACCGAAAATTTACCAATATCAAAATTTACAACAATAACCGATGTCATTTTGGCCATATTAGTATATTCGCTAAGTTGTAGTGGTTGAAGTAGACGAAGTTAATGTGGGAGGGGGTGAGCAGCTTGTGGAGTAGTTATCGTCCATTTATTGTTATCGAGGTGAACTGCTCAATATATTGTGATTTTGATTTGAGGCCATATCGCCCAGCCCTATGACCTACACAAGTTAGCGTGCTTGTAGTTTCTTATAGGATAACACTGAAGAGAGAGAGAGAGAGAGAGAGAGAGAGAGAGAGAGACATTCAATTTCAAAGTCATAATGCAAAAAGAAAGAAAAAAAAAGAAAAATGGATTCAAACCACGATAGGGAATTGATTATAAGGAATCAGAAAGCTTAAGCAAACACTGCACGATAGTCGTGCGAGACAATTCTCCTCCTCCAACAAAAGTCGGCAAAAGCCAGATTATCGGAAAATAAGCTGACTGAAAGAGGAAGCACAAAAAATGCAGCAAGCACAAAGCATCAACTTACATGGACATCAAAAATATTGAAGCCAAATGGTGGCGGACGACAACACGAGGGTTCCCCCAGCGTGTTCAGCAAAACATTCACAACAAAATGTAAAAGTTTGGAGCATCAGTTCATGGCATTAATTGGTCTAGATAAACAGTTGTAGTCTTGAGAAAATCCCTTTGTAAACAGTTAAATCAACAATTTATATATTTCAAAGAGAGCTTTCAAGTCCCATTGAACAGTTGGGTCATTCTTAAAACAATCCGAATCACAAACCCTTACAAACATGATTATACTGTATATTACCAGGAGTTGTTACTACCACTCACAAGATTCATATTTCACACTTCAGGTTTTGAAGCTGTCATAATTTTTCCTTTGGAAATGGAAAACCTCGCCTTATGTTCATTGTTCTTCTTTTGTTTCTTGATCTGCCTCCGCTCGTCTTATTTTTAAATTCTACGTTTGGCAGTTGTACGTGGACACAATCTGTAGGAGGTGAAAATGAAAGCTTATGTTTCAGGATTCAAGAAATGGAAAATATTAACACTGTCTATATAAAGGAGTGATGGTATGATAAGCAGAAATACATTTTCTGTTTGTATGAAGTCAGAGAGACGAAGAAAACTTGAATATTTCAAAGAGGAATCCAGTTTTGGTTCGGATGGTGATGGCACTGAAAAAAACAAACTACAGCAGTGGTTGGCAGCTGAACTCATAAACGGACATTAAATGAATATTGCTTTTTAAATAACTCAAATGTTGAAGGTTATTATGAGATGTATCATTATTATAGTGCAGTTAAAAACCCAAAGCAATATCATAAAAGTCAAAATTGAATACTTTCCAAGAAACCGGGCCGGGACGAGACAAGAATTTTAAAAGCAAATGATCCAGTAAATATTAGAAAAATAAAAGTTTGGATAATCGATGAGGTAGGAGTTTATGTATCTGAATATAACTGCTGCACTATTAGTTTGACAAACCACTGCCGAGGTGATTAAATGTGTTAGGTTGATTTGAAATGGTGGACATGTTGCTGATGGAGAAAGATAAAAATAATTTGTGACATGAATGAGGAGCAGAAACAGACATGCAAAGAGCAAACCCCACTGGGACTGATGTACGACTGTGGCAGAGCGAGTTTGGTTCAGCGCGGGCACGAAAACAAAACACACTAATCGGCATTCAGCTGAGCTCCGGATGAATAATGCACTGAATATTTTTGAGGAGACACTGTTAGGCATGACAAACACTCTGAACCCGTGGGTGACAATTTCCCTGAAAGTGAAAATTCGGCATAGCTGTGTAACAAGAGAGGAGTGGGAAAAACACTGTCAGGTTTAAAAGACGGTGTTTCTCTTAAGTGGTTCGGCTTACTGATGTTTGATTGGAAGTAAACGACACAGACGTCACATTTTACTGTAAATCACAGCAAAGGTTCCTGGTTTGAATCCCCGTCCATTCAGGGCCTTTCTGTGAGGAGTGTGCATGTGTATGTGTGGCTCCTCTCTGGGTGCTCCGTCTTCCTCTCACAGTCTAATGACACGCTCATCAGGTTAACCGGCTGCTCTAAACTGCCCGTAGGTGTGACTGTGAGCGTGAACGGTTGTTCGTTTCTATATGTCAGCGCCGGACCCCTAACGGGACGAGCAGTAAAGATAATGGATGGATGTTAGTTGGTGTTAAATAGGAGGGAGGCATCGTTTTGACTGACGGCTATGTTGACAAATGAGGCTCCTGCAGAACTCTTCACCGGGTTAGCAGAGAACTTAAAAAGCATCAGTGTCAGCAGGGTGGATCACACATATGTACGATATTCTGGGTCGTATGTTATATCTATTTGTGAGTCAAATGTGTGGTTTGGTTGACATTGATCCCACAGTGCATTATGTTGGCATTGATCACTGTTGTTTTCTGGCTTTTATTGGAATTCAAAAAAATACGGTGTATCAGCACATCAGGTTAGCACTCTTGTTACCTGACCATTGAACGACACTCTGAACCTAAAGGTGGGGTAGGCAGGATTTTGTGAAAGAAGCATCTTTTCTTGTGGTGTATAAACAAAAAAGCTTCTAATATCAGTCAATAGTTATTAGTTATTGACAACATTTGATAATATCACAATATCGCTGTGTTCTGTTATATCTGTGTAGTCAACATTTTTACAATTTTTGAGCGTTCTGCTTATTCTGACTGTAAACAAAACCGTTCTACACCTCCCCCAACCTGATTGGTTGTGAGGCAGACACTGCTCTGCCGTGTCGTTCATGAGCCCAAACAAAGTTAGCGTGCTACAATATCAGACAGTAGAAACCAACCAGAAAGTTCGGAAAATTGTCTGAATCCTCCTTTGGCCACGACTGCCGACACAAGCAAGAAAACGAAGCAAATACTGGAGACTCTGGAGGAATAACGGGCGCTTAACGCAGGGTCAAACAATAATGGGGGACGCTTCGGGATCTTGGTGACCCAGTAACCTTTCTGCTGGACAGGTAAACCGCTTCAACAAAGTAAGCCAAGTGTCTGTAACAGAAGTGTTTCTTGTCAAATGGACCTGCTGTAGCGTGTTGTAGCGTCGCTAAACTGTTGACCTCGGGTCCTGGACTATGTCACTTTATCCTCGTTGTAGAAGTCCTGCAAACATTGTGTTTGCTGGTAGTCTGTTGGCATCTACAGTACCACCAATGCTGTTTACTTTCACCTTGACTGGGCCCCATTTGTAATGATCTGAAGTATTTATCTGCATTATATCTGAATTTAATTGGAACGATACGAGCGAGTAGGAGCGTCTGTTTGTGGGCGGGGCTTGAGGGGAGAGGAGGAGCTGAGGGGAAAACTGGTTGGGAGGGGTAGAGTTTACATTCAAGATTTCTCCTAAAAACTGGCGCTTCCTCAGATCCTGCCTACCCCACCTTTAAAATCGTTAACACAGTGATGATTTTCTACAATGACAAGGATGAACATGTGCAGCAATCAAACCCGTCCTGAGGGGACAGCCACCACATCCAAATACCTGAGCGTGCCTTACTAAAACATTTTTGGTTCTACACCACAGATAGAAAAATAAGGTGGAGATTGCATGTCACCTTTATAAAAAGGAGCCGTCTCCCTCCTCAACAACAACAAATCTTGAATATATTAACACATCAGCGTGTCATGTTCAATATTCGATCAGACTTGATCTTTGGAAAAAGTGACAGCCCTTGTAAACACTGTTGAAAACTGCTCTCAAATTAAAGCTGCCAGAGCAAAAGAAAAGAAAAAAAACGCATTAGGGGGAAAATCACCCAACTTCTAAATTTTCTTCCCTCTGCCTTGAAATTAATCTCATACAGATCAGTCCGACACCAAAATCTGCATGGCTTCCTGACTTTCCCTTTTCTTTTCCTCTAGTCTTCTTAGTCATGAAGGAACTGATTACATGACAGTTCAGCTGACAAACCCAGCGTTAACTCCATTTGAGGGCAGCAGTGGCTCAGAGACTTGACCTGGGAATCAGAGGGTTCAAGTCCCGGCACAGCTCCTCCCAGAGACGACTTTGGTTTTTCATCAAAGACGACAAACACTCTATTTTCTACAAAAATGAAAATACTGTTTCCGAGGTTTTGATCCAACTAAGACGGGAGGAGAAGTGTAATGGCGAAAATATTCCACCTTAACTAAAAAAAATGGGTTTGAATATTTCTCCAGACCGGTTTTATGAGAGACATTTGTTTCCTCTCTCTAAATTACTCCAGGCTTGCATCAGTTCCAGTACCCGCTCCATTGTCAGACGCCTTAAGTGTTACTATATATGGAGAGCCAGCCTGAGTGACGTGGTCACCTGTCACAATTTTTTTCTCTCTCTCTCTTTTGTCCCATCTTTTCCGGTAACGCACCTGTGACTGTTGCCGTAGCGACGTCACCTGTTGACTCTTGGGGTTTCTGGTGATGGGGTCAAAATCATCGGCAGCTGAGGAGAGCTGCCTGTCAAACCAACACCTGCCGTCAGACTGAGGACGGACCTCCACAGAAATGAGTCTGAAGATTTTTTCATTTTTTCTTTTTTCATTCTGATTTTTTTTCTTGAATGATCTTCTAAGATCTCTCGTGGCTGCAGACACACTCTGATTTTGAAGAACGTGTCACATTTATTATAAAGTTATAATATTGATCAAATAGTTGAACAGGAGGTTATTTACTCGAGAGAGATTTAAGAAAGCCGGGTACATTTTTTCAGAAACTTCTGATGACTGAGTTGCCCACTGTGACACTCACTCCTACTCAAACTGAGATGAAGCAAAGAACTAAATTGATTTTTTCGATGGTTTTCTGAGAACTGCACCAAAACCTAAACCTTACAGAAGTTGGGAAATGTCCCATTTCTATTTGAGAAGCTGCTTCGACTCAGAGAAAGGGACGTTAAAAATAAAGGTCAGGATTTAATCGATCAAAAGGACAGATGAGAAGTGGATTTAAAATGTGTCTTCTCTCTTCTTACACCTTCTCCCACTTCATCAACTATTTTATTGCATCAACAAGAAGTGAAGAAAAAGCTGTGTGACCCATGGAGTCTTGGGATAACTCTCTGATCATGTGACCTCTTTTCAAACGGACAATCATTTGATCTGTTATGTGTCCAAAAATGCTGAAAAGCCGCCTGATAGAGCGACTCAACACTACGATAAAATACAGCACTTTGGTTAAACAAACTTTAAAGTGTGTGTCTTATTGTTCGCTCTGATTGAATACCACGCTGTGATAATAGAGGCGGTTTAATTGTTTAAAGTTAGCGTCCTAGAGTGCTTCTTGTTTTCTTTGGTTTATTGAGTCAGACATTTATATGAGAAGAAAAAATTGGCAAGATTTGAGAGGGTTAAAACCACAGCAACAATCAAGTACAAAGTCACATACAACATGCTGTTCCTTTTCCTGTTTTCTCCTCTTCAAGTAAAATCCAAACTTCTCTTTACGTCTCCCTTTCTTCTCCCTTCTCCTTTCTCTTTCTTGCTCTCTCTCCCTCTTTCTCCCGTCGTCGTGTACTGACCTGGCCCAGGGCTGATCTGGTTGTCATAGAGGTGGATGTCATCTCCGCAGGCGATTGGCGAGTCCTGTCCCTCCTCTCGGCCCTCGCTGCCCTCCTCCTGCTCCACCTCCCGCTGCTCTGGGGACACAACAGCACAGGGTCACCTCCTGGACCACAGCAGCTAACAACTCATGTGTATCACAGTCATCAGAGTCTGTCGAGGAGGCTCTTCAGAAAGTAAGGGAATCCGACATGTAGATTACAGTGGATTACGCAACAATGGAGATGGAATATCAGCCTTAAAGAAAATTCAATTAAGCTTCAAATTTCACAAGAATGAAAACTTCCTGTGTATTTAACTTAATAATAAAAATAAAAACTCTTCTCTTTCAAAATAATATTATAGGACATTTTGTAATTTCTGTTTTTATATAGATATAGTAAGACACAATAGAAAGAGAACTCATATCAACAGAAACTATTGTTACAAAGAACAGACAGCAACATGCTTATCAACAGCTTATCTGAGAGCCAATGAACCTTCTTGACACCTTCGTCAAAAACATCTGGAGCTCTGAATTCAAATCCTCTGAATTTCATGTAAATGTTGCTTACATGTCATCTGACATTTATTTATTTATTTTTATTTAACCAGGTTTGTCCCACTGAGATCTGAGGATCTCGTTTGCAAGGGAGACCTGACCAAGAATGGCAGCAGTACATAGTTACAACAAACAGTCACCCAGACTCAATACAGAACAAAAAAGTGAGGAAACATCAGTGAAAACAGAGACACTCTGAGAGTTTGGACTCCAGCCTTTTAACTGCAGATTTAAAAACAGTCAAAGACACCAAGTTTTGCATCTTAAATTCAGTCTGCAGAAGATTATTCCACGTGGAGGGGGCAGAGAGCCTGAAAGCCTTCCTTCCCATTTCAGTTCAGACTCTGGGGACAAACTGTATAAATCTCAATGATCTAAGGTTGTGTAATGTATTATTATTATTATTATTATTATTATTATTAATAAGGAGGAGAGGTAGTCTTTGCCTTAGTAAATGAAAACGTACCAATAGCCAAGCCGACGAGTACTTAAAGAAGTCCAACTGACTTTGGAGTATAAAGTACAGCGATGAGTTAAAAATCCACAGTTTGTTATAAATCTCAGAACTTCGTGGTAAACACTGTCCAACATTTGCAGACTCTGTGCAGAGGCATTCATGTATAAAACATCACCATAATAAAGAAGAGGTCAGAATGTAGACTCTATGTAGTCTCTTTTTAACATCAAAAGAGAAATGGGACTTGTTTCTATAGTAAAACTTTCAGCTTTCTAACAACATGCTGAATATGTTTCAGTTCAACCCCAGGTACTTAAAAGCAGACACAAGCCCAATTTCTTAACCGTCAGTATTAACAATCTTCTCTGACAGTTTGTGGAGACGCTTATTTTTTAAACATGGCAAATACAGTCCGTGTAGGTGGTGAATAAGAAGGTTTTTAATCAAGTTCTAGTTAAAAGGAAACACGTTATCATCTCTATTTGTTAAGAATCATTTGTTTAGTGTGAGCAAAGACCAAAAATTGCCAGACTTGGTTTTGACTTTGACGGAGACTCTACAACCACTAAATTATATTAAAGTGGTGCAAAAAGACAAGAAAATGAGGAGGACACAGTTTTTGTAAGTAGAAGCACAGGTGAGTTTGTGTGTCAGGAACCCTCATACTAGTTTAAAGCCTTAGATTTCAATTTGCATGTTTTATATTATATGTAATTTTCTTTGAAGGCTTCTCCTGACCCCCGCTTTGGGAACAAGTGTTGTAGGTGTTCGCTATTCTTTGATTTGCATGTTATTATTTTTCCCTACAGGGATGAGAACTGAGGGTCGGTTAAAGAGAAGAACTGGTTCAGACTTGTTCTCGCCATCAACAGCATTTGCCTCGAAACGTAACAGTTCCCTTACTGATGTAATATATAAAAAAAAAGGCCAAGACAGTCATGTATGACATAATATTTTTGTTTTTTTCCAAATCAATAAATCAATAAAGAATTGGTTAGATAAGCCTGATTTAATCATAGTATGGTATTAATAAAATCAAGTGTGAGTGTTGCTTTAAGGTTTTCTCTGTCAAAGTGAGTGTGAACAGTACTTTTTGTGTATTTGCATATGTTCCTTGGAGTAGTTCCAACATAATAGTATTTATTAAAATGGTAATAAACCCATTAGGGATTTTTTACTCTGTATTTTAAGGAGCCCTTCACCCGACCACAACCCCCTCCTCCAAAAAGCGAAATTTCTCAGAGAAAATGGGATGAATTTGTATGTCACTGGTTGTTCTGATGTGAGGACAAGTACTTCATGACTCAGCGGGGTTTTTTTGGTGTGTAATAGACGGGATTTTGTATGGAAGAAAGCCTGGAGTCTGTTTGTGTGACTCATCCAATTCTCTCTCATCCTGACACAGCAGCCTCTTAAATCCAACAGTCACCAGTGAGCTGCTTCAAAATATCATCCTTATGCCACTGGAACAATATCTCATCCTCCTGCTCTTTATCTGCTGACCTTATCTGTGCGAGGACACCAAATTCAGTTCATTCACTTTGTCTTGCAACAGTATCATCTCAGCATTTGACATTATTTGAACCTGACTGTGTCGTTGCTTCGCCCTGCATCCGTCGTTTCAGACTCAACGGCCCGACTTTGACTTTCAAATCACCTCTAGATAAAACTGTCATGTTTAAGGAAAAAATAATAATAATAATAATTTACTGTTTGTTATTGTCCCTTTCATTAGAATTTTCATTATAATATATGTGTTAAAAGCTAAATCTGATTGGTCGATAGCAACAGTCTGATATTTCTCAGTAGCAGACCTGTGCTATAAGATCAGAGGTATTGATCTAATCTTGGACTCTGAAAGACAAACAGTTATTTTTTTAAAGAAAAATATAATAAACCTGCTTATTATTATTCTTTTCATTAGAAATTCCATTATATTATATGTGTTGAAAGCTCAATCTGATTGGTCCATAGCAACAGTCTGATATTTCTCAGTAGCAGACCTGTGCCATTAAGATCTGAGGTACTGATCTAATCTTGCACTCTGATGAACTAACAAGTATGGTATCCTCACCTAGAGGCAAGTTTGGACATTTGATAATGTTGTGTTTACAGCGGGGGGAAAAAAAAGGAACAAAAACTGTCGAGGAAAACATCAAACCTTGAAACTGATGGATGAAAATACCTCTAAACCACATCAAATTGTTTAAATTGAATTAAAGAGTTTTAATATGGATGCATGTGGATCCATTTTTAATAAATGTTTGGTGTGAAATTAGTATAAAGTTATACAGCATAACTTTTTATTGTAGACACTGTAAGGAGTTTCAGCTTTATTCTGTGGCTGTGAAATTATACAGTTTAACATATCGGCAACTTAATTTTGTAAACTCTGATTCATAAATGTTAGTTAGCTTTAAAAAAGCATCCAAACACCGTCATAAACACAAATCTTGTATGTTGCTGTTTCACTCTTTCACCTTGAAATGCCTTGATTGTAGAGTCTGTTAGCCTAAAACAATATTTCAGCAAAACAATGAGCATTTGTTTGCATACTCCGCTCTAGTGTCAGTCAGGAGAGCCACATATTTTGTAAAAAGAAAATATCATAAAGGAAAAACTTCCTCTTTCTGCTCGCTAATTTACTTCTCTCTGTCATGGCTCCAAAAATAGACACTTCAGGGTGAGTGTTCAATTTCTAATTAGTTTTTTTCCTCAGAAAATTCGTCATTATATACCCTAAAATGAAGTAAAAAGAATAAAACAATCTTAATGTCGGGAATTAAACTTAACTAACAGGTAACATTGTAAGAAGAACACTATTTCAAAAACAATTACAAACTCCTCACAGGGTCTTTAAACTGTAATAGTCTTATTAAAAATCTCAATCTGGATCACTTCACAGCGTCATTTAAATTATAGATTGTATTAATTGTGCGGCGCTGAACGCCACAGTTATTGAACCAGTCGATCCAAAGATGCAACATGTAAAAGAGGCACAGGGGAAGAGGGGAAGGAGGAGAAGAAGGATATTTGATATGAAAACACTGAATGATTGATGTGTTTCCTCCGAAACGACACGCAGTCATCTGCAGCAGCCTTTCAGGTTTGTTTGTAGCCGTGACACACAAAAACACTTCAGTGTTACAAACAGCAGCTCAGAGAGCGTGTTTGCATCTTTAAAGATGGTTAAAATTTGATGTTTTGTGTGCCGAGAGTTACTCGAAGATTCGCAGCTGCTGTCACTGAGCTCTTCTCTCCAAGGCTGCGGAAAAACATTTGTATTTATAGAGGGAGGCCGATGCAGTACTGTTCACTAGTTATTTGTTAAATCGCTGAATTCAGACTCAAGAATAACAAACATTTACTAGTTTTATATTTTTAGCAATGAAGTCGACACTTTTTCTTAATTAAACCATGTTCCAGTCCAACAAAAGCTGGGTAAGTTATAATGAGGTGTCTGAGTTATCTCGTAAAATAATGTTGAGACGTTGCATAAAGCATTAAGATGTTTAATTTGCCGTAATATGAGACATAATTGCAGCAAATCTCCACACCTGAGGGGCAGGAAAAATTAGATTTACATATTTACTTCAGATTAGTTTATCTAAAGATCTTTTACAGTGTACGTTTATATAGTAATTTACCCCTCAGAGACTGTGAAGCTGAAGGTTATGATGTGGGTTTAAAAAGAGGTTGTCTCTCACAGCGTGAAACCTCTCAGGTTTAAACTTGATGATGACAGCTAAATCACAGGGTTCCCCGCAGTGTTTTAAAACAGACGGGCCACCTCCACACGTAAAAAAAAAAAATACATACACATTCATAAAGTGAGAGGTGAAGCTTTAGGGGAAAAAAACGCAGCAGTACTTGTTGACAAGGCAAATCTGGGATCTTAAATGAGAGTGGCTCTTGTTCAGACCTCCACTCAGTGTGTGTTAGGTGGAGCTGGATCAGGATCTGCTGAGCTTTCGCTGAACAGCTTTCTTGGGGAATCCAGGACTCAGAGGTCATAAAATCAGCTAATTGACTTTAGGAAACAGCATGTTGTGTTGTATCTAAATTAAATTAAAAAAACTGAATGTGATTGGATATAAAGTGGTGTGTTTAACCAGCGGATGCATGTGAAGTTTTGACTTGGGCACCTGTCAGTGTTGAGACTGTAGCTTGTAGAGCGTCCACTTGAGGCCACATAATCCTCATGAACAGCCTCGTTAAAATGCCCATTATTACACAAATGTGAAACATGTTTACACCCTAGTTTAAAAAAAAAAAACACTTTAGGGCAAGTAGCTCGGTTATTTATTTGTTTACACTGAGCAGGAGGTGATTTTTTCAACAGCGTATCTGTTTGGATTTCATAAAAGCTAATAGTTATACATAAATTTGCATAATTAGGAGCACAGCTGGGCATTTCAAGCAAAAATGCCTTTCAATAATCACCGGGTTTTAATTGACAATTGTTCATATTTAATGTAGGAATGTGATATTTGTGTGGGAGCTGGAAGTGGTGCTTTTGGATGTTGGTTTTTCTTTATATGTTGAGCTTTGGGAGTTGTCTTCTATACGTGTTTTGCTCAAATGTTTGTCTCACTGGTCCATGTATTATCCGTCCATTCAATTATTCTATTCAATCTAGTAAACAAAAGACGAAAAAAAAGTCAATATTTTGTTTTTTTGTTTTTCTGTATAACAAAAAAATTAGTGTTTGTTTTCTATTTTCAGCTCAAAACAGAATATATAATAGAGAAGGAAACGAAAACGAAATAATAAATCTTATTTACAATTGTTGATTTTAAGTGCGCCTGTTTTGAGCGTACATGCATGGAGGCTACATTGGCCTTCCCATGATCCTCAGCGACAGTTACCATGGCGAAAGATGTGACAGAGCGATTCGAGCGCCAAAATCTTCCATTGTAACAGAGCTCTGGTTGTACTTTTTTTCTACAGTCATATCTTCCTCCTTCAGCGTGACCCTCCTGGCGACTTTGAATAATGCGTAAGATGCATCCATCTCCATGACAACAGGTTAGCCTTTCTCTACCATCAATAACCCGAAAACGAAAAGTAGATTTATTACTTCATTTTTGTTTCCATCTCTATTATATATTCTGTTTTGAACTGAAAATACAAAAACAAACACTATTCTTTTATTTTTTGGTTATATAGAAAAACAAATAAACATATTATTGACTTCTTTCTTCATTTTTTGTTTATTAGATTGAATGGAATAATTGAATGGACAGATAATACATGGACCCTTGCTCATGCTTGAAAACTCAGATCACAACCAGTACATTTAAAGGATATCACTTTAGGAAATGTTCATGTTTCATTTTTGTTTAAGTTCAATTCTGTACACATTTTATGTCATGCGCTGTTAACACAATGAATCAAGATTTAAACTAGGGCTGGGCGATATGGCCTCAAATCAATATCACAGTATATTGATCAGTTCACCTCGATAATAAATGGACAATATCTACTCCACAAGCTGCTCACCCCCTCCCATATTAACTTCGGCTACTTCAGCCGCTACAACTTTTGAACCGTCCTCCATCTCCTCACCTGTCTTTCCCTCTTTGTTACAGAATGGATGGGGTGGAGTCACGTCTCTCCCTAATTTAAATCAAAGATATGCGGGTCTTTATCAAGATTAATCAACAGATGTATCAACCTGTAAAGATCATGGTGCACCAAAGCAAGACTTTCAAGAGTATTACAAATACGATTTTCCAGGCCAGCGTGCTCAGAGTCCCTTGTGTGCAGTAGGGAGGTTTTTTGGCGTCCAGACTGACCCTCACTAATGAACCTCGGAGATGACAATACTGGATAGTGCTTGCTTGCTTGCCAACAAAAATGTAACTGCATTTATATGGCGATAAAAGGCTCCCTAATAAAGACAGTAATGTCGGGCTGCAGCAGGGGGGCCTCCTGTGAATCGGCTGAGTGAGTCTGTGTGTTGCAGGAGAGGGAATAATTGGCTGGGGTAGGCAGGGGGATCCGATGCAAGCGTGCTCGGTCCTGTCTGCTTATGCTGCTCATACTAATTGGGCGACTCGCCTTGGCTTGAAGGTAATGAAACTGCCGTTATCATAACAGCCGGAGCAAAGTTCATTATTTTTATCCAAATGCACTGGAGTGTGAGAGATGGGAGATCTTCGCTGCAGCTCTAATCTTGAAATCTCATCTCTCACTGTGAATATACTGTACCAGGCACATTACTGGCAGAATTAGGATAAAGAAAAATCCCTCTACTTCTTCTTCTCCTATTATGATAAGGGCTCCACTTTTTCTTTCAAAGATCTCATATTAAAGGTAACTCTTTTCCTCTTCGGTGAAAACTGGCTTATGCTGAAAAAGTACCGGGTATTGCCCTCATATATCCTGACGGTGGCCTGGACTCACCCATTTCTTGAAAGAAGTATCCATTCTTGGACATCCCAGAGGGAGGCGCCTCTGCAGGAGAGAGAAAAACAAAGAGAGACAGAAATCACTGAGGTGAAACCGGCCAACAGTAAAAGGCTCTGCAGGAAAACACTCTCATTTTGTCATGATACGACCATCATTTGTTGGTATTTTTACTCAGTAATTGTTGCTGTGAGAGCTTCTTAAAATGCAAATACATCCATCGACTGGACCTTTGTTCCAGCTCCTGTGGGGGATTTCTATTGCTGGTTTGAAACAGGCTGAAATTAATTCTAATGTCTCTGAAAAAAACAAACAAACAAGAGTGAGAAGATGGGACGATTTCTTCATTGCTTTAATGGCGACAAACGCTGCAGGGAGGTTGATGCAAGATGAAAAGATAAACAGCAGGATGCAGATAAGACTTGAACACATTTCCTCCATGTAAAGATTCACAGTAAGTTATCGGTTTGACTGATTATTGATAACTTTTTTAAATCAAAAATACAACCTCTGGCGTGGAAGTTTGCCTTGTGATTTGAGTGTGCACCTCATAAACAAACACTTGTTGCACCAGTCTCAGTCTACTTATGAAAAGCATCACAGTTATTTTTTAAATTGAGGCCCAATTTGGATAAAACGAACAACAAAGTAAGGGTGTCTTTCTTCTCATCCATTCAAATAATGGAGATTTTTTCAGAGCTGTAATTCAGGCTAAATAATAAATGTATAGTATGTTTGCATTAATCATCATCATCGAGGAAATTAACAATGATCTGAGTTCCTGGTCTTCAGACGTGAACCATATAAATACCAACATAGTTTTTCACAGCTGAAGGACTCCACCACACTTTGTTTTGTAAGAACTTTGTAAGATCAACACTCCAGGGTCTTGTTTTAATCTCTTTTGTTCGGGTAGTTACTCTTCCAGCAGTTGGGAAATAAATGTCCAGAAGTTATGGTTGGGCTGCACAATATTGGGAAAAGCTGACACAGCATTATATGTTATCTTGGGAACAGAATACAGCAGTAAAAAAACTGTCTGTCCTGCTATTCGTCATGTTTTACACTACACTAAACTCTCCACTTTCCAACAGGTAAACTGTGTGCATGT
Source organism: Xyrichtys novacula (assembly GCA_962446985.1). Lineage (NCBI taxonomy): Eukaryota > Metazoa > Chordata > Actinopteri > Labriformes > Labridae > Xyrichtys > Xyrichtys novacula. The sequence goes on from OY660878.1 coordinate 27,093,444, forward strand.
TAGGTCAGAAAACATGGCGAGTGTGAATAAAAGATCTCATTTACTACAATATATATCTACACCTCTGGGATGTCCTTACAGCAGGGGTTCATAAAGCTTTGTGAACTTAGTCTGAACGAAGATCGAGAAGAAGATAAAGAAAGAAGAAAGAGGAAACATAAAAACACCAACAGCCCTGAAATTGGTGTCGGAGGATTTCGATGTTGGACGCTCACAGTGAGGTCGTTTTACTTCGCCTGATTTCTCTCTCTGTGTTCATTCCACTAAAGATTAGAAAATGACTTTTCTCAAGGAAGCTCAATTATCTGTTAAAGAGTACCCTGTATTTCAGGTTTGGTAAGTTATACCTTCCCTCTTCAGGGTGCAGCTATCTGTCCAAAATAGTCAGAGACGTAATGAGTGGAAACTGGGAAACCTTGTAATGAACACAGTGATGATCTGCAGCCATGTTCTCTTCTAAGAAAGCAATCATTTGGCAGTGATGGGTAAAAGAGTTATGAAACGGTTGGTATCTCATTTTGGAATTACACTTAATCTGCTGAAGAGCTCCTCTACAAATACACACAGAGGGAATTTATGGTTTCAGAGGGTTTGTCACGCAGCCCGGTGGACGCACGCGGCACGTGGAAACCACAGATGTGAACTCTGAAGGTTACTGAGATGTTGTGAGGAGGAGGGCTTCACCCCCCATAATGTTAAAGTATTCAAATACTTCAACCACAGCCACATACACACTCTTTCACATCTTCTGTGTAACAGGGTCTGTTCTTCTTGTCACGTCTGTTCTTTAAATACTAGTTCAAAGAATCGTGACCCAGCATTACCTCTCTCACATCAATTCTTTCTACAAAGTTGTGCATGCTTTGCAAAGCAATGATGCACCTAATATGAGAGGGTTTGAGCGTAGAGTACAGGAAGTAACCATGGCAAACAGAAGATCGAAGCAGTTCAAAGTGTGGTTTCAGCATATGCAACAAGCAGTGCCAGTGTGGTTGGGTGGTTTAAAGCAAGGGTGGAAACACAGGCTGACTAATTTACTGCAACAGCATGGCATCTGTTCAAAGATTGACCCTTTACTGTAAATAATGCATTTCCTGCAAAAACAACATCACTGATCTGATTATACAACTCATATTAAATCTATATATACACACATTTCACCTCTACTTGTTGACACTGTGGTTTGAAGCAGAAAAAAATCCTGTGCCTGAAATTTTTTTAAGGGGAGCTATTGATTAATATTGGCAGATATTCATGATTCATAACAATAAAAATTCACCAAAATAGTAAAAAGGCACAAACAACTGTTGTAGTATGAAGAGTCTCTTGGCGTGTTCGATTATTTTGGGGTCTCAACTGTGTAACAGCCGAGCTATTGATTTTTGTTTGCAGCGTCTTGCTCTTGTATTGTAATTTGCAGACGATCCCTGGGCACTCGCCCAAGAAAATGATTATTACTATTATTATAGGTATGACAACATGTATCTTCAGAAGAACAAAATGACCAGTTTTCAGGTCTACAATCTCTTCATCTCTTTGTTCAAATAAAAGTAAAAGAATTTCCGACAATAATTGGTTCAAAATGAAGTAAATAAAAAAAGAAAAGGCTGTGAACTTTCACACTTATTCCTTTTAAAGCACAAGTCACCAATCTGACTTGGTCTCTGGCCTGACAGCGTTTCCAACATCGGCTAAAACTGAAAGCTGTCAAAGCAGCAGCGTGAGTTTGGATGAACTGTGAGAGATCAAATGCACTTCCTCCTGTCCGGCTCTATTATGAACGCTGCACAGATGAACCTCTTAGTTATCATCTCTTATGCTGCAGTTTAATAAAGAACGAAACACAGAGTGAGCCAATTTGCCAGTGAGGTGCTGCTGCTGAGGCTTTTCTTCTGATGTCAGATCAGTCAATAAAAACATTTTGTTCTTCTCGCGGGGTGAGCCGAGAGTCAAACAGGAAAACAAACATGAGGACAAAATACCAACTGGGACTAAAACTTATGAGTTTATTCAACAGAATTAAATTACCACTATCTCTACCTTTGGTTATGCTGTATTTGTTTATTAGCATCTTAAATGACACGTCCTCTCGTATTTGATCTTTTTATGTTGTCCTCTACATTTTATCCCATCTGCATCCTCTTTGAATCCTCTTTTTTTCAAGAGTTGAAGGGAGTTTTGAAGAAATAAATCACTCCTTCTCTATAGATGTAAGGCAGTAACTAACAGCTATCTTATAGTTAAAAAGCTACTTATCAGTGAGAGAGATAATTGATTAACCATGTGACTACTTGATGGCTCTTCATTGGCTGTCAACTTTAAAATCCTTAAATCTATTTAAACAAAAAGTGTGATTTCAGAGCCGTTCAAACCAAATTTCTGTCCTGGCTGTAGGTGAATATTGACTGAAAGACCTGAAACTGTACATTTTCATCCATTTTTGAATTAGCGTCCGTTAAAATGATGTTAAATCTATTGTGTGAAGTTAAAAAGCAGACGATCCTCACATATTTGAGAAGTAGGAATTCATATATGTTTCCCTTTTTCCTCTTCACAGGTATTACTATTTATACCATTAACTTCCTCACTATCTAGAAGTTGACTGTTTGCATTATCTTAAATTTATTCAGTCTAATCAAAGTATTAATATTAATCAGACCGCTCCTTCCTCTTTATGCTTTCAGTTTCCATTCACGACTTTCCAGCAAAAACCCTTGTTATCATGTGAGCAAATAGGAGTGGAAATGAAGACTCACAACTTAAGAGTCTCACTGGGCATTGCAAAATAGGCCATGGAAATCTCTCTCTTATACATTATTAATGAGAAAAGCATCAGGAAATTCATCAAGGTTTATGTATTCAGATGGTTAGAAAGCAGCAGGAATGTGCGAATCCTAAAGAAGAGGAATCTCAAAGACCCCAGAGCTGTGACCAGTAAACAAACAGGTTTGTTACCAGTTATGCTCTTAATATTGATGATTGAAGAAATAGTAATGATGACTAAGAGGACTCAGTGTGCCCACCAAACAATATAACACGTAAACAAACAAAGCTAACAAAGGGGTTTAGTGTAGGGCTGCAGCTATCGATTATTTTAGTAATCGAGTACTCTATCGATTAATCTGTCGATTAATCGAGTAATCGGATAAGAAATGTTTTGCTCTCACTGTAATACTTTGCTTTGAATCACGTTTGCCTCATTAAAAACCATCAGTAACACACAAAACTGAAATAGGCCAGGTCTTTCAAATGAATATTTTTACTGCATAAATCAGGAACCAAAAGTTTTACATTTTACCATGTAGTTCACATGAAACTACTGAAGGCAAGGTCTGCAGATGGTCTTTTAATTGCTATGGTAATGATCTTTGCAGTTTTCACTAAACCAGTCACAACTATTTCCAGGCTTTGGATCTAATTTTACTTGTTTAATTAATAGGCTGAAATAATATAATTCTTGGATACTAACATAATTTGACAAGCAAATGTACATTTATTCAATATATAAAAGTGTTACATTTTTATTTACATGTTGTTGTGTGTTGGTCATTTTGCAGCCCTCTGCTGCTTATCACACGCCTAGCAGGTGGTGTATAGCATTATCACCATGGATACACGGATGTTTGTGTGATTTTTTTCATCCACTGCCGCCCGGTTTGTGTCGTGTAGATGTTGATTATGAAAACACTTCGCAATAATTTGGAAACGTGAAGGGGGAGCTGCTGCTGCCCGGTGTTTACGGTAAATAGACGCAAACACCGACCAAGTTGACGCTTCGGTCTCCGAAAACGCCGAGACAAATTTACAAACAGCCACTATTTCAAACAACTGGGCTCATAATCGTGATGTAAACACTTACTTTCTCGCTAGAAAAAATATTATTATTGAATGAATTTATATAATTTGTCCGGTATGCAGTCGTTCTATGTAGCTTGTGGTAGGACTATTTAAATTTTCCCGGCGCTGCGTCCGGCCGGCACGAAATGCATTCTGGGGTATTTAGTATGTATGTGTGTAAACGCTCGGGCAGCCGCGGCATACTCAAATCATCTTTGAGTAGTCAGTAGGCAGTAGCTACTGCTTGAGTAGGTAAGTAGATAGCAGGCAGTATGCCATTTCGGACACAGCTTCTGTCTGTCCTTGTTTCCCTCCATGATTGAACCAAACGCGCGGCAGCGGAAGGAGCGGAAAGAGCACGCTTCTGCGCAACAGAAATAACCGTCCGTGTCAAACACCGTGCGCTGCACATGGTTCCGGATTTAAACGATTCCTCGAGGCATATAATTTGCCTCCAGGAATTTTATTAATCGAGTTACTCGAGTTACTCGAGTAATCGTTTCAGCCCTAGTTTAGTGGTTGACTGATTAAACAGAACAATTGAAGTATTTTGAGTGAAATGGCATCAGCTGATTCCTGAGCTCTCAAGGTCGATGTCACCTTCTTCTTTTCTAAACAAACAAAAAAAACGTGTTTTTCCACCAAACATGACTGCACATCAGATCTAAAACAGTCACTGACTAATATTTAATTTAAGTTCCGATCTGATTATAGGTATAATGCAGTTTAATATTACTTCTGACAAAAACACCAGTCATGGTTTGAAATCTATTGTGTAACCAAATGCTCCCAGGTATCATTTGCTGTTGGAAAACCAATACTGTTCAACCACTGAAAGAAAATCTAAAATTAAATTTGACCAATTCAGAAAAAGATCCTGTCATGTTAAAATAAATTCATAAATATTTAAGGGCCACTTCAGTCTGAGGACAAAGAGACGTGATTTTTGAAGACAGATATCGATCAGGGCTCCAGAATTCATAATTCAGACGACACTGTTTGAATAACTACAAACTCGGTGCGAAGTTGTACCTCTAAAACCTACAACAAAACACCACGACCTTGCCTGAGGTAACATGTCTGATCTCCATTCTTCCCTATCTGAAACAACCCCGAATCTCGGTCCTTTATTCATCCTGCAACCTGATTAACGTGAGGTGATCCACCCTTTGTTGTTTTAGCCCTAAACCTCTGAAATCCTGTTCCCCAATCAATCTGATTTGTCCACAGTGTTTGAGCTGATTTAAGCTGCTTATAAACCAACCTTTTTTTTCTAAGATCATCATCCCTATCTCATGTTATTGGTTTATTTTAGTTATGTCTGTCTGTTATAATGTTGTGTTTCATATGTAAGCCTTGACAAAGAGGACACAGGTGAAATTGCACTTCTGTTTGATTAAATAGAGAATTTTAGGGAGCTCATAATACTCTGCAGATACATCCAAAAGATGCAGAAATTTATCCTTTAAGTGTGTTAAAAAATAGTTTCATGTTTCGTACAGAATTTCTATACCAGAGCTATCTTCCTCACAGATCCTTCAGATAGCGTGAACCTAACAGCCATTTGAATTTTTCCCGGTTTCGGCTTTTCAAACAGAGTCACATGTTTTTAAAAAGCTACTCCTGGTTTGCCTTATCGAATCAATCTCAAGCGTGGTCGACAAATTCAACACGCCTCGTTCTTCCAAAATTGAAAATGCAGCGTTAAAGCTTCATGTTTCATGCTTGGAATTACAACAACGTGACTCTGTGACAGCATTTTTCTTGTCTGCTTGGCAGTTGTTTAATTTTTCTGCTGCACTGACGGCTGTTTTCTAAAAATTTAACTACTTTTAAGCTGCTTTGCTGTGGACGATCACTGTGTCTCTCCATCGTTCATCCTCCTGGTGCTGAGGTTGTAAGTGTTAGCTTAGTGTCAATTTTTACAGTCAAGTGGCGTTGTCCACCACTGCAAACATACTTTCCACTCTGTATGCCAAAAATGTCTTACATTAACTCATTCTCTGACTATGACTGATTTGGACAGATTTTTCAGTTTTCTTGTTTTCCGCCAGAGGGCGCTCCTCCCCAACGTGTAACTAAGTTTGGGGTTTCGTTATGAACGCAGAAAAGCCGACAAATACGTCATAACCATGTTACGATAACAAAAACAAGTACTGGCCAGTGAGAAGTGTGCCATCAAGTGTGCCAGTTAGCCGAGTTGTGGTGTTTTTCTTTCTCTATGAGGAGAAACGGTAAATGCGAAGTTATTAGCCAAGAGCTTACGGTCTCAGCGCATCGGCTCCCATGAACGCGGTGCTGCCGTCTCTGGATCGAGTGGAGATCCCTGACATCGTCAGCAGGCAATCAAAGAAACAATTTTCCGGTGTTTCGTTGTGCCGCCAGTGCCGGTACTGATAAGCGAAACTGAGCAAGATTCAGCGACAGTCCCGGCGAGGAGGATGTAAGCAGTTCGTGTGGTTTGCATTGCAGTGTCAGGTTCTCAAGAGTGCAAAGGGACCTATCACAATCGGATCTTGAGAGAGATGAGGAGTGGTGTCCGAGGAGGGAGGAACTTGATACCACTGGTAAAATAGTTTGGAGTGAATTGAAAAAGACGGTCAGAGTTCGTCTTGAAAGTCTCTCCTTCATAAAAAATGTGTTTTTTCCATGTTTCTTTTTCCAGATCGGCGAAGATGATATGACCACGCTGCATTGAGCAGGCAATAACTAAACACAGGAGTGGGTTACAGACTAACTTTTTTTTCTGATGAAAGAAGAGAATCACCCCTTTTCTTTTGAGATATTGACCTTAATTCTAGTCCAAGCACAAGATATTATGTGGGTCCTGATAGATAAGGAGATTTCTATCGTGGTCAATGGTGGCACTGGGTGAAAATTGCAAAACTGAATGAGTTCAGGACATAACATTAATCGTGATATGATGTTTTTTGTGTGTGCATAAAGCTTTTTTTGACAGTTTTCTAAAGTGCTACATGACTAATGCACGATACAGTTGAAAAGTTGGTACAGGAATAGTTACATAAATATTATTTTTAGTCTGCAGAACACAGAGATGTGAGAAAATCACTGAACAAAAGCAAATCTGTTTGAGCCCCGCAGCAGCTCTTCAATCGGACTGCTTATTTATTTATGTAGCACATCATGCAGACTTCCTGAGGACGCTGTGCTCTTCTGAACTGTCTTAGTCTGAGCGCTGTGATCTGAAGCTGCTAGCATCATGAAGACTCATGTGCACCGCTTGTATTGAGCTGTTTGGCACTGACAGATGCGGGCAGAGATTTAGAAGGATTGGGGAGGGGGGATGCATGTTAGCCATGTACAGGCTTTGTCAGATCAATATAAATACAGCGGGAACGGTCCTCTGATGTGAGGCAACGAGCTTCACTTTAAGACCAAATAAAAAGGCTTTGTTACAAATTTCAGCACGCAAATTCGTAACTCTAACTCGGGGGAAATAAACAACAGCAGGAAGTTGGAGTTTCTGCGAGTGAGTCACCTGGTGCATCCTTTTGGTTTGGATAAAAAAAAGTGAATAAGACTGAAATGTTCATCTGCAGATGTTAAAGGAGATGTAGCTGAGGCTGCACTGATACATTAGGGCTATTCTGTTATAAAATCAAAAGCAGATAGTCTTAAATTTTGAAAATTGAGTCACGCTGATGACCGAAAGAGAATACTAAAACTAAATAAGTATGTAGACAACATTTGGATAACTCAACCTCTTACTTTATGTGAAAAAAAAAGAATTATTTTCTTCTTGGTTCAATTAATTTGTATTTCAAAGTCATTTTCTTGGTTGATGTTGACCCTTTGTGACCCTCCGATGAAACATATGCAAATAAGAAGATAGGTGATGTGAGGACAGCCAACAAAAACACCAGGTTTCCGCATAACAATGGAAGAACATTTAAAAAAATAACACTCTCAGACCTGAGAGCAGGGAGAGGAGAAAGACAAGGCAGATATTCCTCTGTGTGTGACTGAAAAGCCCAAGGACACAATTAGCATAACGAGAGAGAGGCTGTATTGATCACAAGGATGTACAAGCACTAATGAGCCGGTGAAAAGAGAAAGATATCAGCAAGGAGTGAGAATTATGAGTGCCCCAACGATACGATATTATCACGGTACTTGGGCCACGATGCGATATTATTGCGATTTTTCACATTCTGCAATACAGTGAGTATTACGATACAATAAATTCCGATTTATACAATTTTTTCAACTGTTTAGCTAATTTAGCATCTGTCTTTCCTTTATGTTTGTCTTATTTACGCTGTATTTTATTTTCATGTTGTTGTACTAACTTTGCCAACCTCACTGGACAAACAGTTGATTTTATTTTATTATCATAGATTTGACTTCATATTAGCAATTAAATTGAAAAATCGATACTTGATAAATGAGATGATGTATCAGCTGGTATCGTAGTCAAATACGAGCCTGAGTCTTGACTCATAAACGCTCAAACCCTTTAACAAAATGTGACAAAAACTACTCAAGGTAAAATCTAGAGTGAGTGTTATCTCCAAGATAAAGTCAATGATGCTTTTAAAGTGAAGAATTGATGCCCCTCTTCTCGGTTTTATTTTGTGAGTTCTGATCTCTGGGATAAGGTTTCAGACCAACAACAGTCAGATCTGTGCAAAATGACATCATGGCTGAGGCACGTCATGACACGCTAAAGAGCACAAGCAACGTATTGTGCTCCAGCGTCGCCCCTTCTGTGAATAAACTCTGCTCCCTGCTCTGCCTCTTAACAACGACAACTGTTACATCAAATCAGGTTTCAGTCAGCCAACCCGACTCCCAGATTTTTGGACTGCTTCACACTGCAGTGTCGATCTCTCACTGATGATGCCTTGTTTCCTCATGGCATGATGCCCGTTTGAAATAATCTGATATCCTCGTCTAAAATTTTCTTCACCTTCCTTGATCATAATCAGGCAGCAAACATCTCAGGGCAGAGCTTGACACTAACTTTTTTCACATGTTCTCCTAAGTTCAAAAAGTAAGGAGCAGACGAAGAACTTTAGAGGCACAATAAAAATTGATCAAATAATGTTTGTATTATTGGTCAATATAAGTACTATTATTTGAAATCAATTTGAGGTCTTTTGGTCACATGACATGGAAGCTATTGAAGAAAAACAGCCTATTTTGAGAACATCAATCTGTTATTTATTGATGGTCCCTCACGGGCACGGCCAGTGGATCAAATCAGAAGCATTATAATCAAATCAAATCCGTCTGCCGTCCAGCTCTGCTGCGGATCGGCTCCGGCGGCCGGATCAGATACGCAAGGCACCTATTTTTGCCGGACGCCAGAGCACGGTGCATCAATTCAGTACAGCGCAGCACGAGCAGCAGTGAAAGTGTTATGCGGTTACAGAGTAAAATATCTGGTTAATTTTCAGAATAAAATAAAGTCAATACATTGAACTGTTCTTCACATGATAATAGGAGAGGCCAGGGTTGTGGGATGTGGGTGTTTATATAAACCGCCGTTTATATACACCGCTTAGCAGATCTTATTCTCCCGGGGAAACACGTGAGAGCTTGTGAGGTCTCGTCCAGTCTCGCGAGAAATATCGGCAGTCTTCTCCACTTATGGCGGCGGCAGATCGGATATTTTTAGCTGTAAATAAGAGTGAAACGGTTGCACTGTCGAGCCCTACAGGGTTTAAGCTAATGATCAGACAGTAAAGAGCTTAAACTGACAAAGAGAGCTAAATACAAGTTTGTTATCAGCTGATAATAACACAAATGTATGATAGCATGAATCTAGTAAGAAGATGAGTTTACATTTCTATCTTTAGACTTAAACACATGTATAGTTATAAGCCCTCAAAAGGTTTTAGATATTTCCTCCACAGCCTTCAAATTTCACAAAGAAATACTGAACTTCAGTGTGGGACAGAAACAGCTCCTTCATGCAGCTGTACAAAAAAAAAATGTGTGTGTGTGTGTGTCCCAACGTAGACATGACGGATATATCTGTCAGCCAGTCGAGTTTTCATGTCACAAAGCCACAAGCAACTTAACATCTGCTCGGCTCATCAGCAGATACTGTGTCAGTAGACGCCGCACGACACTCTCCTTCTTCCTGATAAAGTTCAACCTTCGCCTGATACCAGCGATCTGCAGAAAAAGATTGCAGGAAGCTGCTTGTTGCCTTAGCAGCGATTGTGGTTTTTCTGCGTCGGTATCAGGACTAAGACGGAGCAACGCAGCGAGTACCAGCTGTCTGACGGAGACAGACGGAGGGGCCTCTGCAGTGAAAACGGTACCTGAGATAGTTGTGTGATTTCTGCCTTTGGAGCCACAAATATCCCCCCGGGCTACGATTCAATCACCAGCCGACCTTGTTCTGTGCTTTGAAATTTCTTTTTGAACCTTCTGTTCTCAAAAGTAAGAAAAAAAAAACAGTTGTGTGAACATGACTGTGCACAGCCCAGAAGAAGGAGAAGAAGAAGAAGAGGAGAGAAAAAAAACAAAAAAACACCAGCAGAGAGAGAGTACGTTCAGGGACGGTTTGAGTGATCTGGATGCTGCAGGCTAAGATCGAGATGAGGCCCTGTAGGTGTGCGTGTGCCCACATTAAGTATGATTTACCACCTCTCCTACAGAGTCACACAGAGCCATTACTGCAAAACACTGCCGGAAAACCAGCTCTTCCCTACCAGGCAGAGACAGTCGTATAGTGAGGGAACCGTTTACAGGAAAGACCGAGGAACACCGAGCTCATTTTGAAGAAGATAATGGGAACAGAAAAAGCATAATATATCATACATCCTATACTCTTATTTCCTAAAACTAGAACATCCTCAAGCCTGAAAGCAGCTCACAGAAGTGTGGCCCCGAGCATAGACTCACTGCTGGTGCAGAGGGACTCAGTGTAAGACTCGAGTATAGGATGGGTAGAGGTGAAGTCAGGGTCAGGTTTATCAGTTTCTACGGCTTTGTTCTAATGAGAGAATGAGAACCGCCACCCACTGTGTGGAAGTGTGTGGACTTCTTCATAAGTCGATGAAAGCAACTCGATAAAATCCTGAATAACTGGTCGATAACCCTGATTAGATTAAAGTTTTATTGAGGGCAGGTATGTCAGGTGAGAGCTAATGATATGAACTGAGAAAGCAGATATTATTTGGATTAGCTGGTATTAGTGTTGGGCTGTGTGAAGGTTTAAAAGTGACTACCGGTGGAAATTTTGCTGTACCGTTTATACCGGAGAGAGAGAGAGCAGATGTCTGCTGCATCCCTCTGAGTCAGTGTGTAGTTGTCTGCGCTCGCTAACAAGACAGCCAGAGCGCATCCATTTGGGTGCGTTTCCGTATATTCACAGGGTGTCGTGCGGAGTCTGTTCGCTTTGTTTGATTGGTCAGGTTTGGGTGCGCTCCCTATAATCACCAGCGTGTCGAGCAAACTGCTTGGCATAGTTTCGACGAAGAAGAAACAGCTTCACTGTTGGTGGTCATGGCGGACGCGGAGATTAGTCTATGTTCAAACGGCAGGTCAATTCCGATTTTTTAACCATATGTGACAACTATCTGATTTTTTAAGTGTGAACAGTGCAATTCTGATTTTTTCAAAGCTGACCCAGGCCTCAGGTCGCGTTCATCCAACCTATACGTCATCAAACGTCACCATTGTTCGACAACACAAACAGGAAATGAAAAAATGCGACAGTGTGGCTGTTTTTAAGCCATTAACTGAATTTACAGGAGGAAAAAACATACTGTGATATAAACTGTTACCGTGATATAAGATTACTCATACAGTGAAGATATTGTTCATACCGCCCAACACTAGCTGGTATTAAACCTGTCAGCTAGCTTAACTTTAACCACTGATATATTTTCATTGTTCAGAAATCTTATAATATTGCACTTCTTATGAGGATGTTAATATTTTAAACAGAAACTAAAACTAATAAGACTTGTTTGAAAAAGCTAAGTTTCTCAAAGAGGAAAATAAAATAAAGTAAAATCCTTTTTTTCAGCGGTATCTGAGATTACTCTCTCCTTGTTAATGAAGTATATTCACATCGTTTGAAGAATGCTGTGTACTGAAGCACAGAGTGTTTTCTCCCTCCTGTGTTGGCTCAAGATAAATCAGTGAGTACTTTCATAAAGTTCAGCATCCAAGCTGTTCTACCTTTTAATTATAAAGTCTGTTTCTGATATAACACCTCACTTTTGAACGGAGGGACATTATCCTTTAACAAACAGTTGTAGATTAATTTATTGGTCAGAAGAATGACTATCTATCTAAAAATATCTGTATTTGATGTGTATTTAAAAACCTCCAAGACAACAGGAAGTCAACTTATACGACCCTCTGAGAGTATAAACCAGACAGGTTGAATCTAAGCCAACATCCCTCCCTGTGCGAGTCAATCTTTTGCAGGGCAGCCCGCTGCAGGTATATGCAAAACAGATGCCTGAGCCCCCAGGAGGGACGAACCTGGGTTTTAAGGGAGAGGTGAGGCTGAGAAGTGAAGAGGGCAGGAGATTAAAAGGTGCCCCTGCTGCGTTTGTGGGGATATCTAGGAGGGCTGGGCCAGCAGCATGGAGGAGGCCAGGCCTTTGGTTGGCTAATTGTGCCCACAGGCTCTTTTGGCGCTTGTTGTCTCTGGAGCTGTGGTCGTTTGGAGAGCGCAGGCGGAGAGGGAATTCCTCTCCGCGCTCTGCTCAGCGCCGTTTTTGTTTGCTTGTATACACATTTGAAACAGCAGGCCCACATTTGGCCTTTGTCTTCTTTTGATTCCTCAGGAATTTTCAAAGAAGTTCAGCCAGCATGCTAATTACACACACGTTGTAAATGGCAATTTACAGTATGTGTTCGCATGGTATTTCCCGAGAGGCGAAGGGGCAGACTGGAGCCTGAGGGATGGAAAACACTCCGTTGATGACATTCTCCAGAACAAACAAATTATCAACTGAACCAGAATTATCACCTCGCAGTTGTACGCTTCCACAAACCGGTCCTGTTTCAGAGTTCTCACAGTATAACTCCAGTCAAGAGACAAGGACAAGGACAATATCGAAGAGTACATTTCCCTACAGACAGAGCAACTGCATAAGAACTCTTCACAAAAGGTATGACACCTCGAGCTTCACCTCATACTGTCATCGTCTCCCCTCCAAACACCTCCGATGATCCTCTTTTCTGCGACTCTGTGACTCATGGACTCTTTAAGAGGTGGTGCAAGTATAACCGCGGTTCAGAATTTACCCTCTCTGACAAGAAAGGGAAAAAATCCATATAACTCTGTCCTGGGTGAGTCTGTAAAAGAGCCGGAGCTGAAGGGACTCCTCTTTAATCTTGTCCCGCAAAAGCAGCCAAAAATGGATGGAGGGTTTGTTGAGGTCGGAAGGCACCCCGGCGGTCTACAAGGAGGATTTGTGTTATACTGTAACCCCCGGGCGGCTGAAAGCACATCACGCCACATCGCTGAGCTGCGGTGTGTAAAGCCAAAAGTGGTTTAGATGATGTAATATGAGAAGAAACATGATTTGGCTTGATTCTTAAACTCATCATAACCTCACAAGGTCACAGCCTCTTTCATCCGCTCCGTCAGGACAAGTCTCTACTCGTCTCTCATCATCAGACTCACACTTTCACCGCCATGTGCCACTTTTATTTGTCAGCTGCAGACTTCCTACAGTGTTAATAATTTCCCAACGAACTCTGTGATCACAATTTGGGTTTAATCTCGAACTGCAGAAGATAAAACTGACAAATGCCAGCCGACTGCAGCATCTATTTCAGTCGACGAAACTCACAGTCGAGCTGAACTTTCATCAGTAAATTGATATTTCAGGCGAGGGTACTCAGGGTCATGCAAAAGATAAATATGAAAAACACATTCAAGAAAGAGAAAGGTATGAAATCAGCCGAGCCTACTCGGAGTAGAAATGGAAGAATCAACTGAAAACATGACTTCGATTTGATCAAACGCCAACTTTCTTATAATCAAATACTTTCTTTTAAATGTTGGAATAAGACTGATCGTCTCCAAATGATATATTTGAGGACTTTATCTTAAGTTTAGGGGGAAACAATACATTTTTTTTATTAAATTTTTATAAACAGATGACTCAGAAAAAGGGTTTAAAGTTTCAACTTAAGCATGAATTTCACCAATATTTGACATATTTTTTGGTCTGTTGTCAACAAAAGAGGATTAGGGCCACATGAAAAGAAAAAAAATAATTACAGGAAGGAGATTAAAGTCAAAATTTTGAGATTAAAATAATCAGAATTATGTCAAAGTTTAAATTTCAAAATTAAAAATTAAAATTTCAAGATTAAAGTTGAAAGTTTGAGATTACAAAATGTCGAAATGTTGTGAATAATGTTGACATTTCTAGATTAAAAATTAAGATTTTGAGATTTGAGTCAAAATTTCGAGGTTAAAGTCGACATAAAAAAAATAGAGAATTCCTAAATTAAATCAAAATTTGGAGATTAAAGTCGAAATTACGAGATTAAAGCCACGCAAATGAAGACGAAATTTCATGAATAAAGTCGTAATCTTGAGATTAATGATAATGAATCGACAGCATTGTCGCTTGTCACTTGACAACATGTCCTCAGTAGAAAAGTTTTTAAAGCTGTACTTTAGAATTGGATTTAATAACAAGGAAATTATTGCTCTTTTAGCTCACAAACACAGTGTGGTCATAAGTATTTGGACTCTGAAAAGGCTGTGCCGAAGATTACAACTCTACAGAAGAAAAAAAAAAACAGACAAACTTGGAGGACTTTAATCTCCAAATTTCAATTTTTTTTCATTTCAACATTTTTAAATTTTGACTCTTGAAATTTAATCAAAAAATCTCTCTCTTGTATTTCCTTTTTTTTCTTCTTGTAGCCCTAATCCTCTTTCATAGTTGTCCCTATGTTCTTTCCTCCATAAAAAATAGTTATATTTGTATGAAATGTGCCACACACAACATTAAATTAAAATGACAACAGCGCTGTATGTAAAGCCCACATGAGGAGTTTCTGATCCTTTAGAAAACAGCCTGAGGTTATCACCAATGCTGCTCTGCCACCAACAGAAACAATCAAGACCATCAGCAAGAGTGATATTTTTTTCATTGACATATATAATGCCTGTAACCTCTGCTGCCAAGTAGGTGTCAAACAAAGCGAGTCGAAGCCCACTGCCAAAGCAGCTTGTGCTGATTTATTTTCCACAGCGGATATTCAAAGGCTGGCAGGAAATCACTCACAAAATAGTCAAAATTATGTACAATGTATTCAACACTGCTCTACACAAAATTACAGAGCCTGCAAGTAACCTATTTCAAATCTGTCCTACTTGTAGACTAACACATAAGCGCCAGAAATTATATGCCAGTTTAACCAAACACAGTTCACATGCAACTATGTCTACATTTTCTAGATCAAACCACCAACACGCTATAAGACACCATCTGTTATCTATGCTTGATTACATCCAGGTAGTAGAGAATAATGACGCAAAGAAGAGGGTGGCAGCTCTACAGCCTAGACACAATGATATGAACGATTATTAGTTTCACAAACGGGATGATGATGTCTAATCACTTAATCAACTATATCCATATCTATTCCACCAGTGCTTGTTACCCAATGAGAGCTTCAATACGGATTCTCAAATGTCTTATTCACAATATTGTGCAACACTTTTCCAAATATAGTCCTCTATCAGAGTTTTTTTTTGTCTATGATTGGGTTTTAAACAAGCTCATATTGTTTTCGTACCCTCATTCAGCCAGACATCCGAGGTAAACATCACTCTCTTTGATAAATACGTTATCCAAAGGACCTTGAAGTGCTATGATTCACATTTGCAGAATAAAATCTCTGGACTTGTGCTTCAGTTTCCTTCCTAGAAATGTCTAATCTAACTCGAGAGTATGAGGGGGAGCTTTGTGCCGTGTACACAGTGATAAGTAACTGTTGAAAAAGAATTATTCAGACTCTCCATGTCAGGATATCTCAGTTAAACTGGATGTATCCTCCAGAATGCGTCCTCCTCCATGAGACAGTCAACTTGCACTTTTTTCTAGAAGCCTCGGGGGGGTCGATTTTTCTCTATTTACATTTGCAAAACTGGTTGGTCCTCTTCTCTAAATAAACTCTGTTTGATCAAGGGGAAGAGCTGCTAACTTGGCTGCAGACAGCTGCGTCCCTGGGCTGGCGTCTGACATTGATGATGTCACAGCAGAGCCCCGGACGTGTTCTCGCTACGAGTGAGCTGTCTGGCTAACAGGTGGACGAGGGAGAGAGAGAGAAAAAGAGAGAGAGAGAGAGAGTATGTGCTCTTAGCCATATGTGTGTGTAGGAGTGTGTTGATATCTGATCACACACCTTCAAATGCCAGAGTGTACAATTCATTCTTTGGTAGTGATGATTCAATTCAACATATTCTTTATACAAAGGATGGAATTAGTATGTTGCAGGTGGAGTTTTCAAACTGGGCTAAAAGAGCATTTAATTAAAGCATACAGATTTAAGAGACAAAAATAATAACATATTAAAGCAGAGTTCCTACACAGTTGGAGTTTCCATCCTTTTCCATACCCTACTTTTTATAATTACTTTTGGAAATACCAACTTTTGTATTTTAGTAAACAGTATTTTAGAACTGTGGTAATAGTCTGGAACCATACAAATTTTTCAATACTTTATTTTTCATTTTTCATCCTTTTTAAGACCTGAAAATTGATCAAATTTATTTCCGTACTTTTCCATACTTGCATAGGAACTAGGGCCCAACCGATGTATTGGCGAGACGATTAAAACGGCCAATTTTAACCCCTTTGAGACTAATCGGTAATCGGCCAAAACTCACTGATTTTCACTTATATTTTTTAAGAAAAAAAATGCGGAGAATAAGATTTGGTTTCATTTAAAAAATGTTCCGCCATTTAAAAAGTTCCCCGACTTATCCTGTAGATGGCGCAGCAACCTCATGACAATCTTTATCCACTAACTACAACATATGCAAAGTTCTGAGGCTCTGTTATTGGGATTACCATGAACTGTAAATCTCTCCATGCTGCACAGAGCTGCGCTGTGCACTCCTATCTTGACAGCACATATCTAGAGATGTGATGAGCCGATAGAACTCTTATCAATTCTTGGTGCAGTTGTTTCTTTACAGATGTGAAACAGTTAAATAACATGATAAAGCAATATTAACAGACAGACACTCACCAGATGGAAAATTTCACTCTGAGCGCACAGGGCAATTAGGGTTATTTGCATCGAGAAAGACATATTTTACTGCAAATAAAACAGTAACGGCTCATTTAAATGTAAACAAACAACAAAGGGGTGCAGAGATGCTGATTGCCCCACAGTTTGCGGAACATTTACCCTTTTGTGTGTGTGCTTTATGAATCAGACAATGTATCTCTGGCTCAGTTGCAGAGGTTTAGCAGACACAAAAGCATTGCAATGCTATTGTGAAATGGGCTCACAGTATTTTTTAATGTAGCTGCAGCAAAATAAGGTTAGTATAAATATGATAATCAAATGTAGATTCTACTCTGTTGTATTTCTTAGTAAAATTTTTCTATATGCTTAAAAAAATGACTACTGCTTCGAAGATTCGCTTCAAGGTGCATCACTTATCAGAAAACCAAACATGTTTTGTAAGAGCTCCAAGAACGCCTCTGGAAAGGTTACCAAGAAAATTTAAAACAACTTGCATGCGCTTATTTGCTGGAATATTCAGATGCTCCAACATTTCTCTTGAAAAATACCACTAAGATTGTATCTTGCATTTCAATCTTTGCAGAAAGCTGCAGTGAAAGAAACAGGCATTTTGGTTTGCAAAAAGACCCCAAACAAGCCTGCGAATCCTAAACAAATTTGTCAAAGAATATGACAGAAAGCTGCTGTAGGCCAAGGTGCAGCAGAGCCTGAACATTCGAAGCACAAAGTCACAGGCAAACATGACCAAGCCGTTTAACAAAACACAGCCACTGCAACCGCTCGAGCTTGCACAAAAGTGTTTCATTCTGTGCCAGACAGATGGCTCTGCAACAAGTCTCAATCAAATTCATTTTTTAATGAACTGTCTGTTTGAAAATTCTGATCAGTGCATCAATTCGACTCCACAGCATGTCTTTTTCCTCTCTTTATTTATTCATCTGTTGTGCTTCATGGGTATAACACCTGTCTCTGGGTGTCGGGTCTGTGAACAGCTCTGCAGTAATCCTCTGGTCCTTTCACCTGAGAGGGATTGATGGTTAAAGTGAGCCTGCCACTGCCAGTCAACAGATGAATCCGGTCCTGTCTGTGGTGCAGCGAGACCAGGCGTCGTGACTGAGGCTAGTGCCGGAACACGCTCCAATTTACACCCGGCGTCCACCACTGTCGATGCGTCATGATTGCGCCTCCTTTTTTTTGCTCGTCATCTCTTCATCTATTCACATCTCATATTTTCCCCTGTGCCCCCTGCTTTTGTTTCACACAGGTTTGAGATTATGCTAAGCTGCTGCAGTAGGGATGCTTCTCTGTGTGTGTGCATTAAGTAAAAAAAACAAATCGATAGATAAACTAAGGAGTGGGTGAGTGACCGAGGGTGTTATTCCACCTCACACACACACAACAACAACTAACCACTCGCTTTAGAAATTGCCTCGATTTCTGTGGAAGGCATGAGGACAGGAAAAAAAAACACTAGTGTGGGGGATTCCTGCTAATTGCTTGCACATTCTCCTCTTCCTCCAGCTCTATTAAAGCCAGGCCCCTATCTCCCTTTCAAGTCTCCATCCTCTACTGTATGCAGCTCCAGCCTGCCCGCCATCCGACAGCATATCTTGATGTTTTGTTTTTTTTTTTCTTTCGTGGTCTTCCCCCACAGAGCTGTACACACACACACACACACACACACACACACACTTTGAGCCGAATCAATGTGGGGCGTAGGAGAGGAAAATGCCGGCACAAAGTCTAGTCTGCTGCATATCTGTCAGGGTGTCCGTACAAGAGCTCTTCAAAGTGTATTTGCCTACTCTGCGTGCTTTTTAGTCGCACACAGAGGATGTGACATTTGGAACGAGGTAAAGCAGGAGATGTAACCTCCAAACGTGCCTTTCAACCGAGTGTTCATCCCTTTTTTTAATATGCAGGGCCCCCCTGTGAAAATCAAACCACTAACCTCAGCAGTGTCACTCCCCTGCCCTGCCCTGCCCTGCCCTGGTCTGGTCTGGAAACGTGTCTTGGCTTCCTTTAGTCGTGTCCCTCACCACACAGACAGAATTTAAAAGTGAGTCACCTTTGCAGCCTACTTTCCCTCCAGCCTATCTTCCCTGCAAGCTGCATTATTTCTCCATTTAGACACTTGATCGGAGTCTACCTTTGCATTCAGCAGTGTCAGTTCTTGGTGTATCTTCGAATGGCCTGTAACATCAGGTTAGCACAACAAATAACATAGCCCTATAAAGATGGAGGCTTTAGCTTTCTGAGGCATTAGCTATCCCAGTTTTATTACTTTAGATTTATTTATAAAGGATTAGGACTGCTCTTCAATCAGATTTTCTCTTCATGATTACGGGGATGAAAAAATTCAGAGTAATATTGTCGATTTTTATTTGTATTTTTTGGAGAACTTAAGAGGGGAAAAACATCTCCGAGACAAGAGTGGAGCAACATGTTACTGCATAAACTTCACTAATAAATGCAACATGTCATCCATTTCTAATGATGTTGGAAACCCTGAGCAGCTCTCTGACTTTGAACTAGAGGAAAAATCTCCATCTTCTCCTAACTGTGTGTTATATCTCATCTTCTTTTTTTGCTAAAATCCAAAATGATCCCAAACTGAAAAACATTTCTTGGGGTACAGATCGACGACCTCACTTTCATCTAATGAGCTGCGCTGCAGTAGTAGCCAAACATTGCAGTAAGCCTCGCTAGCTAATTGGTTCTTGTATTTTCTTCTTCTGCTTTTTGCCTCTAAATCTTCCCGATGTGTTACGGCTGGTGAGTTATTGTTAGACCAATATCACTGTCATGGTTTCAATCATTTAAGGAGAAAAAACTGTATATTACAAAAGCTCTCTAAGATCATGCAAAAAAAGATCTGACTTCAGACTGGGCAATTATATGATTGTGATAAATTTCAGTTCGATCACGGTGATCAGCTGTGAAATGTGCGTCACAACAGCCAATCAGAGTCAAGCTTTTCCCGCTCACTTCTGTAAGATGTCGGAGAAGTAAACAGAATGACCGAACGTGGAGCTTAACGCGGAGCTGAGGGCAGCAAAACAGATGTCAGACGTGACTTTGAGTCATCCTCCGAAGATGTTATTGTTGAGAAGTTGTTTAACGTCGATTGTGTGGCAGTGGTTTGGTTATCTCCAAAGTGACGTCGGTGCCTTAAGTGTATCTTAATTTGCTTTCTTATTTACTTTGTATGTTAATAAAATGTTGAACTTATCTCGAGTTTCTTTAGTTTTTAGTAAAGATGCTCTAAAACAGGCAGTTAAAAAAGAAATCGAGATCGGACGATATGACAAAATATATCGTGATCATTTTTTTCCGAAATCGCCCAGGCCTAATCTGACTGCTATTTTAAAGAGATGTTAAATTCAATTTGAGTCAAGTACCAACCATTCTCTGTAGTTTAAACAAGATCATGTAAATTCCCTCCTGAAGGTTGGTTCTGTGACGGCTAATCCTGCTCTGAAGGTAAGATCTTGTTGTACCTCACAGCTGTACTCTTTTGTCCTTGTGTCTTCACACCGGCTCTATGAGAGCTGCCTGTTCAGTCACACTCCTTTAACATCGTCGCACAAACTCTTAAAACAGATACTGTATTAACTGCACAAACATGCCGGTTGGTGTCACAGCAGATGATTGATGTCTCGACATGCGACAAGGACAAAAAGGACACCCAACCCGGTGTGATGGAGCGGTGCAAAAAACAGCTTACAGACAAAAGGGCGTCACATGACGTGTGCAAACCCAGCGTGCAACAGCTGTTTGGAAACAATAGCCTACATAAATGAGCTCAGTCTAAGCTTGAAGGAGAGGATATCAGCAGGTCTCATCGTGAAACATGATGCAACCGGTTAGATCTTGTTAAAATACATGTGTGTCTATATGAATCTTCAAGGGAGTTTAAGTGAGGGCACATGCTAACACCCACATGAGACCTCATCATGATGCTTTATATTGCCGTGTCAAACTACTTACAATCAAACTTATGTTGACGATTACCTTAAATTATGCCTCTGTTTTTAAAATGAAATTAACTATCATTTTTTTCTGCATTTTTTTAGCTAATGCAGGAACACAACATAAGGTTAACACTAGACTACAAGCTCACTATTTCTTGAGGTACCAGTTGAAATGGTGGTTTGCTCATAATGAAAGATAAAATGTGTAGAAATGGGACCATTTGGCAATAGATAGATTCTATTGATCGAAACGCTGGTTTTCTCAGCCCTCCCGCTGATAAAAACAATGGTGGCCTTTGAGAACAGGAAGCTCCTGTGATGAAAGATAAGTGTGATCATCCATTTGCCAAGTTTTCCCATTGAAACCCTATCAATGCAAATTCTTTTGAAAACAACAAGTACTCTCCACTTCCAACTGTTGTATTGTTTTTATGCAGGAGTTCAACAAAAATGTGTATTTGAACAGCTAAACGGGGCTGAATTCTACACACTGTAGCTTTAACTCGAGGTTACCTGTAACTACTACATGTGTTTTATGAAGAAAAGGAGAAGACTATCTAACAATGGATGTTGAAAGAAACTGGAACTGAAAATTGAAAGTGGCAGCTCAGCTCACAGCCCCCACTCACATGCTGTTTCTACTAAGGAGTGTTCAGGACTCGACAGTGCGACCGTTTCACTCGCATTTGCAACTGAAATTAGATGTGTGTGAATTGTAAAATGTATTTAGGGGCACTCTGCTGTGGAAATAAAAAAAAAACCATGTAAATACCGGGATGAAGTTAGCTTTAGGTTGGATATTTAACAGACATTCGTTGCGGCTCTAATGGTGTCTTCTTACTCTCCATAACCAGGAATAGCAACAACAGCGCGGTTAAAACTTGCCAGCATCCTCGCTGTTAATGTCGGGTGTTGAATAAGGGACCGTCAATAAATTACCAGTTGATGTTCTCAGAAAAGGCTGTTTTCCTTCAATAGCTTCCATGTCATGTGACCAAAAGACCTCAAATTTATTTCAAATAAAAGTACTTATGTCGACCAATAAGGCACACATTATTTGATCAATTTTCATTAAGTTCTTTGTGTGCTCCTTTCTTTTACAACTTAGGAGCACATGTGAAAAAAGCTAGTGTCAAGCCCTGACCTTCATTTAAAACTAACAGGGGAAAAAAACTCTTATTTTTAAATATTTTGTATGTTTTCAAAATTAAATTTGTTTCATTAATAACATGCTGAGTTTACGGTTATTACCGGGAAATTCCCTAAAGGACAGATCATATAATCCTTATCACATGATATTTCTTGTCAGCCACATAAAAAGGAAGCTTATAACGAATGTTTGGGAATTCACCGAAATGGGCATCCTCAGACATCTTGGAATAATTACTATGTTGGTAGAAGAGAGCACACATGAAGAGGAGGGCAGCAGCAGTGAAGAGCCTTTTTGACCACCGCTCTGTTGTGTTCCTTTTCTTGGGTTTTTAAATTAAATTCTCTGCAAAGGAGAAAGGACCCTGCACAGCACAGTTTGTTCTGCGCCCGCAATACTCTGTCTGCAGCCTTAGTGGACCGGAGCAGAGCAATATTAAAAAAGGAACCGAGAGAAAATACCTCGCTTATATGCAGCACTGCTTCCTTGTGCTGTAACCTGTAGAGTAAGCTTTAATCTGCAGTGGATGGGTGTGTATATGCTAGCAGGAGGCGGCAAACTGGAGCTTAATTACATAACGTCAGACCACAGTAGCATGTCATGACCAGAGATGGAGGAGGACCACCAACGCAGCGTGTGCTTTTATTTTCTAAACATGTGCATTGATATTTGTTTGTTAAGAGATTACATGCATGTCCGTGCCTGCGTGCGTTTATTCCTGCTCCTGCCTGACTCAGCAAATGATCCCGACTTTAAACCTAAAGAGGACAATCTGCTTTATTTCTGAGTTAAAAGCATCTATTGTATTTTCTACAAGATTAAGACATGACCTCACGCTGATGTGATATTAAAGTGGATCAAATCTACACTTAAGGGCCCCATAAGGTCATTCTTATCTCCTGCTTTCTCCCACTGAAAAACCGCTTATATAATATTAAACTCAAATATTTAATCCCGGGCAGAAACAAAGCAGACTCTGAAGTATTGAAGGGAAAGAGAAAGAGGAGCTATACATTTTGAAGAAGAAGAAGATACTTCCCCTTCATTGTTGATCACAGTGACGCCTCCTGCTGTTATAATCAGAGTTAAAAATAACTTGCTAAAGCTTAACTTGATTTATAATTACTGGGTGTTCTTCCAGGAAGCAGCGCATTAGAATTTAAATACCATTTTTATCTGACCCTTAAAAAAAGACAGAGCTGTTTTGCTTTCATCCTCATAATTAAAGATGTTTTTTTAAAGAAATGAGACATGTAGGATTTTAGGAAGTAACATGTTCAACAGCAGTCTGAAACTGTGGGCCTGTTTTAGTGCATAGTGTGACTGGAGGCTGTCTGCTAAAATAAACTAAAATTCAATATTAGGGTGAATTTTAGAATATATTCTAGTCCAGTCTGTTGTTGTTCATATTTATACTTTTATTGTGTATCATTGTGATTTATTTATTGGACTTATGAGGAAGTTACCAGTTTCTTGATTAATGTGTCTGTTTAGCAAAAGAAGGACATAAATACCTAAAATCTTATAGATAGATTAGGGCCTGACTGATTTATCGGCGAGCTGATTAAATCGGCCAATTTTAGCCCGTTTGAAACTAATCGGTAATTTGCCAAGACTTGCTGATTTTCGCCGATATTTCCAGAAATTTGCGGAGATTAAGATTCAGTTTCACTTCGAAAATGTTCAGCTATTTGAAAAGATCCCCCAACTTATCCTGTAGATGGCGCAGCGACCTCATGACAATCATCATCCACAGAGTGACAGATCTGAAGCAGGCAGCTCAGGGACGCACGGAGGAGAGTGGTCCGCCTCAACGGTAAATAAACCCGTTTGTGAAATACACAATAAGTCAAGTTTCAGTTCAACCCACTTCACCATGTTCCCCGCTGTGCTGGTCTCGGTCACGTCGAGTTAACGGTGAAGCACCATATAATGTGCGAGCTAAAGTTAGAGTTAGCCACCTGCTATTAGCCTTGCTACACTGTTAGCCGTGCCAGTAATGGTAGAATAAACAACAGTACACATTAGTGATCAAGCTACTTCTCTTACTGAGGAAGCTGCATGTCTCCAGATGAGACCGGACCAGAAATGGGTAACATGGGGGGATCAGTATAGATGACATTATATGGATAAAAGATGTCCCTTTCTTTAAGTTCTCCTTAAATACAATGGCCTCCACTCCTCCAGGTGTCACTGTTTGGCCCGAGGCCTGGCTCCACAAGCAAGACAGAGAAAGATCAGCCGTGTTCATAGAGACATAGAGAGGAACTTCATGACAATCATGTCCTAAAGCTGTGGTTCTCAATGTTTTTCAGACACAACCCCTAAGAGTGGTCTTTGTGGCCCAGCCTGTGTCTGGATACCATGATGGCGTGAGCCAGAGCCACGTCACCTGCAGCTGTCTCATAGCGCACATGCTGCCAGCCAAAACAACTTATGTCACGGGCACAGGTGGTGTAAAGAGACTTTTCCAGTCAAAAATATGCAACCCTCACTGGCGTTGGGACCTCAAGGTTGAGAATTACAGCTCTAAGGAAAGAGGAGCAAAGAGGAGCTACGTTTTGTTTGGCTGCTCGTCATACTGGCTGTCGTGTTTCTGTACGGCTCTTCCTCAGACCTGCAGCTATCACACTGCAACAGTTGTATTCTCTGCACCAATTTTAACAAACATGTAAATTATGTAGTATAACATGAAGATTTGATATACTTCACTATGAGGTCTATCACTCAGACTATGATTGAAGAATTTGCTGCAAAGTTTCTCCAGTAGTGCATTATTTTTTACTTACCCTTTGCTATTGTCTGTCTTTGAAATGAACTAGCTGTTCAACCAAAGCTGAAGCATTAAAATGTTGAACATTTGGACAGTTCGTGCAGCTTTGTGAAAATTTAAGAGAGACTCTGTTTTGGAAGGTGAAATCAAAACTTGAATCAAGGACGACCAGACGAGCTTGTATGGAAATGCAGCTGTGAGCTTCGACTAATCAAGGGCTGACAAGAGGACAGCGTACAATAGGACAGAAAAAAAAATCACACCAGAATAGCAAACAGCTGCATCATTCTGAAGGGGAAAAAAAGAAGCTGTTTTACTTGAAAATGTGGCTTTGCAGACGCACAAAAACAGACGAGGGAATTGTGTCTCATAATTCACCACATCAACACAGTAGCCGTGTGCCTCTCAACATACAAGGGTGAAAAATTCAAATGCATTGAAAATGTTTTATATGAATGTATGTTATCTGAAACTCAATGCTACTGCTTATGTTCCTGTTTTTAGTCACCATGTTTTAAGGGGTATAAATATTCCCGACCTGAATCCTACTGTTTGAGGTAAATGCTATCGCTATTTCAAACATTAACAGAAGCTTCTGCACCTTATTCCTTATTCACTTCATGATTAAAAACTACCGGCGCTAGACAAGCAGCAACCACTGGTGTTGCAAAATGAATCAAAAGTGGAAGTGCTAAAAACTGCAGGTTCTTGATCGTTCACTCGGGGCTGTCTGACAAAAGCCGAGGCATTTCCCTTCAGGTCCTAAATTAAGATCTTTACAGCAGAAAGGAACATGTCAAAGTCTATGTAGATTATTTCTGTGAAATGTTATGTATCTTGTAGATAGCCCATCAGTTTGGATGATTTAGAGGCGAAGCGTTACAGATACATTAACATGAAATGCATGGGTTGAATTGGCTGACAAGCGGGCCCCCTCTAACTGTTTGCCAGGAAGCTAAAAGCCTACAGCTCCATCTCTTTGACCAAAAATGCGACTGACTCAGCATTTCAAATGGATTATTAAGTTCCAGTACACTTCCTCGGAAACCAGTGGGCGACATCACAAAGACTTTAACTACGTGTTCACAGTCTATGTTTCTGACTGATATCTGTCTATAAACTGTCAGCAATTCAGCGCACTGACAAAGCGCGCTTCGTTCGAGCTTGACAAGGTCATTAAAGAGACTCTTACTACAACAGAAACCATCACCTCGTCTCTAAGACACCAGGGTTATTCTCATTTGACTGCCAGCTAAATGACAGGAAGTGTTTTCATCACGCTTTAAACACTGCAGGCCTGGTATGCAAAAAACAACTCTCACTCTGCTTAAGACACTTGTAAGGCTTTGAAGAAGATCGCCTGGTTTACTTATTTTTTCTTTACCCGCAGTGCACACCTGCGTGTTTGTGTGCTTTGTGAATTTAAGTAGATAAAAGATGTAAATGTGTGTGTGTGGGAGAGTGAAAGAAAGGAAGAAACAAAGATGCAGAAGGACAGATATAGACACACCAGGAAGGGTGTGTGTGTGTGTGTGTGTGTGAGCTGTAATTGTAATGAGTGTGTGGTCTTCAGTCTATGTTCCTTCAACTGTGTATGATGACTGTCTATGTTGACACATCTACATAATTGTTTAGCGTGTGTGTGTACACCAACAAATTATGGAGATGGAATGAGTTGTGTATATAATTACAAGCAGTGTGTATGGACAATATCGACGACACAGTTGGTGTGAGTGTGTGTGTTTGTCTCTATATGTGCAAATTAAGTCTGTGTTTGTGTGGGAATTTCTCAAAAAATGCTGATGTGTGAATTCGCCTGTGCATGTGCGTGTGGCTGTGTTGTCGTGTCTTGCAGGGAAGTGTTTTTTGTGATATTTCAGCGTTGATGTGTATCTGTGTGTGCGTGGTACTTTATAATAATTTGTGTGTGTGTGTCTGTGTGTGTTTCTCCTCTGCCCAGATGGCTGTTGCTCGGAGGCTGGAAGCTTCTGAGATCTGTTGCCAGCGGTGAATACTGATCAGAGATCACTGTCACATCTACAGGACACACTCACATGCACACACCCACACACACGCACGCATGCACACGAACACGGGAACACGTCATCCATCTTCTCTAGCGCACACCTCCACTTCCACATGGTCGAACTACTAATTCACATGGCCACTATGTGTCCTCCATACTGATATTTCTCGGCTCTGCAGGTCAGGGCTCTGCAGCGACGATTACCTGCCTGTCTGTCACACCTGCAGAAGGACACCCTGCTGCCAACGCACCAGGGGTTCGTGTTCAATGTCGTAATTATGACATTTGATCGGAGACGTTTGCTGCAAAAGTCAGTAGAAACGTTAACAAGACTTTAATATTAATCTAATAATGAGCTTGTTTTTCTGCAGGATCTCGTCTATTGTTTGAGTGAGTCATATTCACTCATCTGTCTTGACTAGGGCTGGGCGATACAACCTCAAATCAGTATCCCGACTTATTAAGCAGTTCACATTAATAACGATAAATGGACGATAACTACTCCACAAGCTGTTCACCCCCTTCCACATTAACTTCGTCTACTTCAGCCACTACAACTTTTGAACCGTCCTCCATCTCCTCACCTGTCTTTCCCTCTTTGTTACGGATTTGCGTCTCTGATGTAGGACAGCGTCTTAAAGGGACATGAGACCATAGCCTACCCACACACATCCAAAACCAACTTTTAGTTATTTATCTATTTGACAATGAATATATTGACACGGGCAAAATGACGTCTGTTATTGTCTTAAATTTCGGTACCAGAAAATTTTCAGTATATGGCCCAGCCCTAGTCTTGACTCTATGAAGTTGTCAGTCAGATTTTGTCTCTCACTGGGAATAATCCCAACTGACAAAAATTAAATAATATCAGGGTTTCTCCTACATGCAATTGATCGTGGCGCACCGCCACACCTAAAAAAAAATTTCACCCAACATAGTTCAACCTTGGACTCATATGTATCAGCAGTGTTTCCCCTACATAAATTACGTGTTGCTGTGTGTAAGCACAACACACAACATTATTTCCAACTTGTTGTGAGTCATCAAGAAACGCATCAAATCCTGTCGGACCCTCTTCTATCAACGTGAAAGGTAACGTTCAAGCTTATACACGGTCTATATAGCGAGTAGCATTAATAGCATTATTATCAATGCGGCACTAATGATTTCTACTCGCACTGTGTGAGCACAACAACACACGACGTTATTTCCAACTTGTTGTGAGTCATCAGCGAGCGCGTCAAATACTCTCTTCCACTAATGTGAAGGGTAACACTTAAGCTTGTACATGGTCTGTATAGCGAGTAGCGCAGGTAACGTAACGTGAAAGTAACAGCGTAGCTCCTGGAGCGGCAAGAGTGGGGGTAACAACAACCCTCTGACACACACCCACCGCCGCTGCTGAAAAAAATTCTCGGGTAAACACTGAATATAATAAAAAGTTCAGACTGAGCTGACACAGAAGTAGAAACAGACTCAGAGAGGAAAGATGTCTGCTCCAAGGTTAATAATCTCTTCCTCTATGATGTAGAAATCTGCGAGCATCTCAGTATTTCACCAAATATGGTCATGACCAGCTGAAGTCTCAATGTTTCAATTGTTCTTCTGTTGTGTATCGGATCAGGAAACATATTTTCACCACCAAAGTGTCAAAGACTGAAATGACGTCATGAACAGGTTTCTCAAACAAGTCCGATCCAGGAAGTCATTTCTGTAATCCTACTGACAAACAAACGTCATGGAAACATAATCTCGTTAACAAAGATAATTATTACTGATCATCCAACAATAACAATCATGAGTAAAGCTCACTGTAGCTAACTGCTAATCTTCAGCGACATCAATGTCATGGTCTAAACGTTCCCAGGATGCAGGTTATAGGATGCAGTGATTTAAGTAACTTAATCCTTGCCTCAGCATTAATTCAGCGGCTCACTGCAGTATCATTACAGGGTGTAATCATATGTTGGGGCTCTGTGGTAATTTACAGCTCCATAAAGTGAATCCCATATCTCCTGACCTCCTCCCACAGCGCCAGCTGCTCCTTCACCTGTCAGCAGGTTGCCACTGATAATGACACGATCTGGAGGATTGCCTGCAATATGCTGCAATAAGGTTTTACTAATACTCCGAGGTGCCAGCGCAGATGAAGACAGTTTTTGTAACACTATTTCTGATATGTGTTGGCAGTTTTTATGTATATTACAGTGGACATCATGTTCCTGTTGTATATGCTGGAAAGGTGTTGCGCAGGAAAAAAAAACTCCTCTTGCTTATTTGAAAATCCAGAGGGCAGTAAAGTGAGTTTAGAAAACAAGAAATCCAATCCCCTGGCAAAGTAATTGTTGAGTCACTGGTGCAGATCAATAACTGCATCAAATTCCTGCAGATATATTTTGGTGTTTTTTAACTTTAGGGCAGTAAAGTTTAACATTTCTGCATTGATGCCAAGGTTAAATAATGGTTATGTTTATAAATGAGTCCCTCCATAAAACACAATGAAATCAGATTTTTCTTTATCAGTATCGACCCTCTCCATACCTCATCCTCCCCCCCTCCCTCGGTGGTTGCTAACAAACCTTTTGAATTCCTTCCTGATCACAGAACCAAATTGTTCTGCAGCAGGGATCAAACCTGTCCTCTCCGCCTCTAATCAGCTTCAAGCAAATGAATACAAATTACTCTTCAGGGGACGAGCCACAGCAGTGTCCATCACGCCCCAACACACACAGAGGTGTAGTTTGTGTGCACGGTGCGTGACACGCACGCACACTTTCACTATTCTCACGAGAGCACGATTTAACTGTGACAATTATACATACAGAAAACCGTACACAAACAAGGATATTTTCTAATACGTCACTTCGTTCGTAAAGATGTGTACGTTAGAAATACAAACACAATTAAAAGCTAAGATTCAATTCCAGGGCTTCAATTTTCCCACTAAACATCCACATTAAACACACACACACACACACACACACACACACACACACACACACACACACACACACTGAGACGCAGTATCCCGCTCTGTCTTTCCAGACAAAATGAAAGTGAGGAGGCAGCCGCATCACACCTTCAAATGGGTTTCTGCTCTCTCAGAGGACTTTCGGTGAAGGGGGAAGTTGCTGCTCTCCTGTGGCTGTCACCAACACTAATCTGTCTCCATCTATCGCTCTCACACACACACATACACGCACACACACACGCACACCTATCACACATGCACGCACGTACACAAATAAGCCAATATCTGGACGTGCGCTTCTTTTTTCCCTCCATTTCTCATGCACAAACACACACCCACCACACTCAAATCCATGTGCACATTCACACACAAACACACACTGTTTCTAGTGTTGTGTTGACCCCCCCCTCCTCCTCCTCTGTCTAGCGAGCGCTTGCACGAGACCCGTCAGTGCAACACATGAGAAAGTGCATTATGAGTCCGGGCTTCCTCTGCATTCCAGCTGTCTGTGCTCGACAGGTAAACTCGCTTTCTGTGGCTTTGAGATGCAATCATTTTTCAAGGTTCAGCCTCGAAAAACTGAAGGAAACACAATTCAGGAGCCCCTGGTGTCGCATACCAGACATAAACAAGAAGAGGAAGGAGGAAAAAGAAAAACGGCAAATGCGTATGCGTAAAAAAAAAAAAAAAAAAAGAGGCAAAAAAACATCTGCATTTCTGAGAGCTCAACAGGGCTTCCAGGACCCCTCCTCCTCCTCCTCCTCTGGAAAAAATAAAAACAGGATTTCTGCCACAAACAGAACATTGCCTAAGTACACAGAAAGAGCAAACAGAAAAAACAGCAAGTATGGACAGTGGAACACATGCACAGCCAAACATCTGCTGTCCCTCAGAGTGGAAGTGGAGGTGTGCTGCACATGTTTTGCACAGAGGGGTTCTCAGGTTTCACTAGGTAGGGAACCCCAAGGTTCTCCCACTGAACGCTGTGTCGTGCTCAGCTGAGGAGCAGATCTCAGAGCTTGGATTCACTTACCCGAAGGCACAAAATGAAGAACTTTGTTGGTCTCCATGGCTGAGCAAGTGGTGGCGAACGCACACTTCCTCTCTCCAACCGCCTTTTCCCCCCCAAGTCAACCCATCATGGTTGTGTTATCCTGTGCTGATGAGTGTGAGATCACCTCTGCTCCCTGGCTCTGCTCTGTTTCTGACTGCCTCTCAGACACATGCAGTGACTCAGCCCCGCTTTGCCTGCCTGCTCTCTGCTGCGCCGCCTGGTCCTAGTGCCTTCTCTTTTCTCGCTCTGCTTCAACATCCCAGCTCATCAGGCAGCAGCCTATAGCGTGCCGGCATGCAGCCGGGCAGACCGCGCGTCAAGACACACCTCCCCACACAGCACATGCAACATGTCATCCTGTTGTAGCGACACCGACTGACCTGGTCGCCCTTGCTTTGTGACATCGCTCAGACTGACCAAACTAGTTTCATCAGAAATGTGAGCTTCTCTCTCCTCATGGTCTCATTTCACATACGTCTGGACTTCTATGTATGCAGATAATAGCTTTGGACTAAGAGTGAGTGAATAGATCGTGAACAGTGATGAATTTTCTGAAATCATCAGATTCACAGAACACAAGGGAGGATTTTTCAGTCCTATTTTATTTACTATTCCTTTTCTGCTGTAATTGAACCTCCTTCCAAAGCTCTGCCCCCTTTTTTCTGTCCCCCTGCTGGTTTATTGGAGGTTTCCAGCAACAGCAGAAAAAAAAGGAAAACAGGGAGTCAGTATTTGTAAGCACCCCTCGTAAACTGTTGTAATTTACTAGATACAGTATCTTGCATTCTTGGTTTTTATGTGATGCATTCCTTTAGATATTTTATGTATTTTTTCTTTGAATCTTACTTTTACTGCAATGATTAGTTTGGTTGAACTGTCTCTATAATTGCCGTTGTTAGGCTCTACATTCCACATATTTTTCTGTGCAATTATTTTCCTTTCTGTCGAACCCTTCCGGCTTATTTCTTTACACGAGTCTGTACGGATATTTCATTATTCTTTACATGGCTCTGATGCTGAGAGGGCATGCCCAGGGCACCTCACACTTGACCTTTGTGTGTTGCATGTGTAAAAAGGTGGGTGTTGCTCAGCCCTTCATGAATAAACCCCTTCGAACCTAGCCTGAGGTGGAGGAGTAACTCCACCGATACTGAAGCACATACGCAAGGAAGAAAGCATTTGTCTCACATATTTCTTGTATGTATTCTTTTTAATATTTCTTTATTGCCCAAGTCTATGTTGGCTTTGCAGTAATTCTTCTTTCAAAACTTCCCTAACACTCATCGTCAAATTTTCTCACCAATCTGCTTCAATACTGTCAAACAATCAACAAATCTTATTTAGTTGACGCAACTCTTTATCGCGGCTGGCTCACAACTTCTCCTTAATGTAATGTGGTAATCTGAGAGGAAGTAGATGGCAAATATAATGCCTGACAATCAGAACAAGTGCTCCACAAAACAAAGCTATAACTATGGCAAAGAGCAGACACCGGGTCGACAAAGCGAGCTGAAACGACACGGACCGGGACCAGATTTATGTTGGCTTTCAGTCTCCTAAATCTCCAGTCGTGCCTGATGACAGGTAACCTCCACTCTGTCCTAAAAAACAAGCTTCTCCTGAAAGCAGCAAGTCTGACTGAAATGTGCTCTTCTCCTAAAGCTACTGTAAACACACAACCACCAAATACACAAATAAGAGATCAATTCTGGTTCGGAATTGGAGCCGAATGCACCAACTTGACATGCGCCCATTTATAACACCCTCAGAAAACTTCTGTTAAAGTTGTTCAACTTTTACTCAATCTTGCTCTGGACAGTTAGTGACATATTTGTATTACATTAGTCTGACTGTTTATGGAGAGAACTCACAAACCCACCATCTAAAATATGCACCAGGTGTGCTCTCATCTCCTTTCTATGACCCCTATCATGCGTCCTTCGGGCAAAGTTACTTCACAGTTAATTGTCCTGACATAACAGCTCCGAACCCCGGAGAGTAACAGTGAGTAGGTCTCCATAGGATGACCCCCCAGGCCCTCACAGAAAGTCCTCTGATCGTATATGACACCAACAAAGTGGCGACGTCATCAACTTTACATCACTTCAGCCGGCTGACCTTTGGGGAAGGAGACCCCGCGGTCCTTTAGACAATGAGACAATTTAGAAATTTTAAATTGAGATGATCCGCCGAACCCTTATCAGCTGCTGTTTCCAATTTAATTCTTAGACCGATTCATTTTGTACTCAACTGTCGAACAATTACCAGCGTTTCTTACAATCACAATACTAAAAGGTACAAAATGTGCAACAGCTCCAGTCACTGCAGCATTACTTTGTCTCATCTGTCGAGTGCTATGATACAAAAGACGTCCCACTTGCAGTAATTACTCCATACACAATGCAAACTCACAGCAGCATACGCCAGCACTGGAAATCATCTTCCCTACAGATTCACTACAGAACTGCTGCTGCAAATATATGAAAACTAGAAGTATGTTTCATATTCCTGTAACATTGTGTCTTTACTGCATGCAATGTGAGGGACTGTCAGTGACCCAATAGGCCGAATTCCTCTGCACTGCTTCCCAAAAAGCAAAAGTTAGGGCAGCTGGTTAGAGGAAAAGACCCTGCGAGTGTTTGGAGTCAGAAATGTCTCTTTGATTGCCTAGATTATATGCATTAAATTTTAAAAGCATGTTTCGCCTTTAGGTAGTAAATGCCTATCTCTATTGTCTCTCAGGACTATCATTGCTACTCTAAATACCGAGCATGTTTACTTGAATCACTGACATTTTTCTCTACATTGGGCAATAACTTGAGCAACATCAGATAGTCAGCAGATCAAAATCAAACAAAACTTCTCAAATGTAAACTCTGACTCAATCCTGTGATACAAACTTCGTTATATCTTCAGTCATAGTTGTTACAGGGTGGCTAGTTTGGTTTTTAACAACTCCAAAACACAGATGTATACTGACATATATGCATCATGCTCAAAGCATGTCTGTGTACAAACAGAATACAGAATAGTAAAAAAAAAACGAAAAAGAATAAAATAGTTTGAAGGATCAATTCTTTTAAGGATCTAACTATCAATTTTTAACTACCTGGAGTTGTGTTATTAAAAAATGTGCTAAAAAATGAAATAAACCGAATACAAACACAAGACTACGTTGTTTAAAAGAAGCCCCGGCTCCTTTTTGTTAGAGAATATAAGTTTCTATGACGGCTTATTAAAGTTGCTCTTTATTAAGGGTATTTTTTGTCCAAACAACCCTTCTGCTGACAGAGGTTTTAAGTTAGCGGTAAAATTGACTCAAGATGTTTCCATTTATATAGTTCTATGGCTCCAAATTTACATGTTATAATAAGCAGTTTGACTGAGTTTATAATTGTACCAGACATGCAGTCTAGTGGATCAAAAAGTTAATTTCTCACTCTGATGTAAATGTTCAGTGAAAGGTCAGTCATTTACATAAGCCAGCAAATATAACATCACGGTGTGTGGTATGACCGCCGGCTCTGCTTTGCATAAGAAATATTACGCGCTTTGAGGGCAAATGCGTCACTCAGTGAGCCATGGCGCCTTCTACCCGCGGGATAACTCCAGCGTTCTCACCCACTACGAACCTGCAACCCAGGTGACAGAAGAGGGGAACTCTTGTTTGCAATATGGCCGCATTAAAAACAACGGATGGGTAAAGTTC
This sequence comes from Xyrichtys novacula, assembly GCA_962446985.1. NCBI lineage: Eukaryota > Metazoa > Chordata > Actinopteri > Labriformes > Labridae > Xyrichtys > Xyrichtys novacula. The sequence goes on from OY660878.1 coordinate 27,128,165, forward strand.
GGAAAGGTGACAGAGCGGGCAACATGAGAATAAATGTGGCGGTATTATCTCTCACCTGGAGATGTGAAAAGTGTTGTGTTAGAGCCTTGAGGTTGGGTTTTACACTTGTTTTCATCTGGTTCATTTTGCTCGAGCCAGAAATGTCAAACCTTGTTAACATGGTGACTCCTGGGTGTACCTGAGGTACAGTGTCAAATTAAGCTCAATAGAGTGGAAAAAAAGCTGTGAAAGAAAACTAAGCTGTGCAGCTGGAAACTTCATTTAATACCATCAGATATTTTCACTCCTCCATGTGTCGTCTAGACTAAATTGGCAGCCATGAAGCTTTTCTATACTATTGTACATGTTTTATACTTTTTCTTCTACTTTTTATTTCCTTGATTTTGCACCACAATAAACAGTAGATGTTTCCTATGAATGAATCAATACTAAATATGTTTTTTCTTTCTCTAATTCATATTTTATCCACAGTAACTAAATGCATATAACTGGTAGTACTGCAAAACTGCTAAGCATATAAAGGGCCAACAAATTGTCAAACACCAGTGGTGTGTCCCAAATCGCATACTTCCACACTAAATACTTAGATTTTTCAAATTGAGTATTCTAAGCATACTATGTACTCAATCCTGTAGTGCTTGAGGGTGCGGTGTTGTCCCAAATCGCTAGCTGCCGCGCGGTGCACTCACCAGAAATGACAACGCGTCATCAGCTAATTACCGCCACCTTTTGCCTGCGCTCATTCATCCACTTTTGAGGTAAAATCAGCAACAAAATGAACGTTCATCGCTTTTTACGTCTCAATCGTTGGTATCGGATATCGGTGCAGCAGACCCGCTGGTTATTATTATTACGGGTAACACATCGGAACCCGGCGGCTACTAGGTAACTAGCTAACTAGCATTCGCGATTACATTTGCGAGAAGACAAACAGGTTACCCAGGTTACACTACAAATATACCCAAAACGATAAACGCTGGTGGTGCTTGGTGGAAAGAACATGTAAAAGGCGACTTATTACTTACATCCATACAAAGCTCCCAGGTCGACCGTCACCACAGCCGTCCGCAGCCATTCTTACTGATGAAATGAGTGCGGGCGAGTGTCCACAGTCGGATACTTAAAATCTTGAATTTTCGCATTCTACTCATGCTTTTTTCCATTTTGGGTTGAGTATACTAAAAAGTAGTAAAGTAAAGTATTTAGTACTGGAGGTTTGCGATTTGGGACACACCACAGGACACATCAGTCCAGCAGCAGAAAACATGTCTGCTCAGGAGGAACTTTTCTTGTTTCATGCAGATCCTGGGGAATCCATCTGCATTGATTTTCAGCTTTGTACTCAAGGATTTAAAGATAGGGTATTCCCACAGAGAGTTCTGAAAATCCAGCATGCTGTCTGTATTTGTCTGAGGATCATAGTTGAGTGCCCACAGGCTTTCTGACCAGTGACGGACAGGGGTCGAGTGTCATGTCAGACCTGTCCTACCAGCTCACTAAAAGCCTTCTCCTGTTCAGAGCAGAGTTTCTGACTTGTACCGAGGTTAAGTCACTTAAGACGACAAAGCATATTTGCCTTTGAGTAACAAACAACGTCGTAATGTGACCCTTACAGCGCAATTGTTTCTGGCTGTATTGTTGATGACATAGTCTTTATTTAGGCCCGCCTGTATTCGGTTCTTGTAGCTGGTTAAATCAGCTCCAGTTAATTCACAAAATCATTCACTTCCAGCAGACTGTGAATTACCGACAAAGGAAGAACTAATGGAAACAATAAGTAAACACAGCCATGCCTCTGAAGAACATTAGGCAAACGTTTGCAAGCAAACAAGTCGCTTGAATACATATCTAGGAGTCACAGAGTCACGGTATATCATTCATTCATCGCATTTCCGGCCTCACAATAAACTCAAAGTCAATATTTACTCTGTTTTTGGTCTCTTCAGACTCCTCACGGGAACATTTCACTCTTAAAGCATCTGAATGTAATTTCCCAACAGCGTCTGTTTGCCACTAAGTGCCAAGCAGGTAGTGCACAGCAAGTAAACAATGACTTAACATTTGAGGTTTTTAAAAGAAGAAGCTGTAGTTTCAGGCAGCATTTCTCTAATTCGCTGTCACATCGTTTCCCTTTGGAAGAGAGAAATCAATACAAGAAAAAAATCCAGAATAACGAGCAAATGTACTGAGCTGGGCGTTTAGAGTTAAATAATTACCTGACAGATGGGCTATCTTTATTAATACGTGTATTTTTCACCTAAAATCAGCCAAACTGATCAACAATTTCAGAAAATATCTTATCTATCTTATTGTGTTCACAGTTTTTCAGTAAAATCAACATTTCTATTTCATGAGATAAGCCATTTCTACCAACCTCCAACCTCGAAGAAAATATTTTAATTTAAATACCTTCTAAGTGGAAAATTGTCTTTGTGTGAGACAAGAGGACGCCATCATTTTAAGACCTTGAATAATGCAGAGCAAAAACAAGCTCCTGTTTACTTTGAAACAACAAAATACTCTTATTTTAACCTTTTTTAGAGTAGTATGTGAAAGTGTGGTTTTGTTAGTGATAATATGAACAGTTTAATCTTGAATTAGTCCGTACGATTAAACCAAATGTTAACATCATAGTTTTATCCTCATCCAAATTAAACATGCACTGATCCTAATTGTCCAAAAGTCATGAGAACAGGGATAGTGAGTTATTAAAACTTATAAGGAACTTTTAGTACGTATTTCTGCTGTACATGTTCTGTACATGTGTAAATCATGTTTAATCCTGTTTTTTATTTATTTACCAGTCTAAGTATCGTTATCACTGTGAATCTTTGTTTCCAGCAGCGTCATACTCACTTCTCCTGACAGAACGCCGGCAGCAGTGGTTCAAAGTGTTTAAAATAACAATCTAAAAATAATCAATCATGTCGCTGATGGCTTTGTCATCTTTTGTAGGTCATATGAAGGCATCGGTGTTTATTTTAGGTCGTTCTGTGACCAGCCGAAAACTCCTACAAAAGACCTTTAAGGAACTAGACTAAAACCAGCAACCTTTTTTTGAAGGTCCGTCTTTCGTTATCTTATCTACAACTACAGCTAAGTTTTAAAAACACCCAAAGCTTTAACACTTCTCCTTTTTTGGACTTGTAAAAAATAAATCCCCTCTCTTTTGATTACAGTAAGCATGCCTGACCTTGTTTGTTGATGTGAAATGTTGTAAAATCCTGTTGGCAATCCATTTTGGTGTACCTTTTTAGTATCAGCGTTTTAAATGAGGAAGTTTGCTGTTTTTTGACATCTTAATAATCTTTAGTTTTCAGACTGATTTTGGGAGATTTGAGCACTCAATTATTCTGACATTGCAATCCCAAAAAATTAAGTGCTAGTGTCGATGAGAAGTTGTAGCTAAATCTCTTTTAGAGCTCCATTGAAACTGCTATAGTTAAATGCCCGACATTATCTCCACCTTTAGGACACTACAGTATGAGAGCTGTGAAAAGAAATAGTTTTTAATTCCATGAAATTAAATTGTTCAGATTTATTTCATCACACACATCAATAAATTCTCTTTAAAGAACCATTTCCTCATTTTCTGACGGCTGAATTTTGCGAAAAACTGTTTCTCTCCAGAATGATGAAGAACAATTACGCACCGTATGAATATTAGGTGTGGTACACGTTATCCACGGGGCCATCTTCAGTTAATTTAAATCATAAATCACAATGTTTCACATTAAGTGGTATTATAGGTTGGAGGGAGCCCCGTGGTAAGACTGCAGTTTCTTGCGTTCGGGAGGATTTTTCCGTAAATTGGTTTTATGTCCGTCTTGTTAGTGCTCAGGTGGTTGCCTAAAGCTGTTTGAGTCTATGTAATGAAAAGTCAATTCCCAGCAGTTGAATGCATTCCTGAACAAGCAGCAGCCTGCCCAGCCAGTTCTTACTCACAGCAGCTTGGTCACTACACTTCCAAATGGGATGATAATCTATGTGATGATAATCTATGTATTAGTCTTCATGTTTGGTGATATATTATGACGCTTTCACAAAGAACAAAATATGATTCTCATGTAAAACTGGTCAAAAAAGAGCTTATTTAAAAGAAGAATTCAGGTGTAATCCCAGTTTTAGATAATGCTACCCTCGAAGGGAGGCGTCTTGAATGACCCCCACTGTCGCTGTGCGGCTCATATCATTGGACGCCACGAGGACGGCTTTGGGAATGGCCTCCAGGAAGCTCCCAGCTTTATGAGGAGAATGTGTGTGTCTCCATGTAAGAGAGTGATGAATCACCACTTGTGAACTGCCTTAACCACTAAAAAGCAATAAGGTGCACAGAGAGAGATTCACAGTTAGGACCGCTGCCTCTGGAACTGCACGCACCCCCCTGCTGGCCTGGGATTGAATCCTGCCAGAACCATCTCTACCCTATACGTGTCTCTCTCGGGCCTCCTGCTGCTTCAGTAAAGAGAGCACGACAGAAAGCACAAAAAACAAAGTAAGGGTTTATATCTGATGCGGTGTAGCTCTCACAAGGGTCAGGGGGCCGCTGAACTTAAAAAGGTTTGACCTGAATTCAGGGGACTTGGGTAAGTGGAGTTGTTTTTGTAGCTCTCCATCACAAAAGTAAGAACCTTCAAGAGAGTAAACTGCTCAACACTGAATCATAAAAGAACAAAAATTGAAGTTTAAAAAACGTGGCTTAAGGTCTAGAAAGGTACAAAATTATGAAATACATTCAGAAAACAAGACTGAAGAAATCAAGATGTATTTTAAGTCACTTATTCTGACTCAAAATTGTGTTGAAATGGGCTCTAAATTAGGTCACCGTCTTCAATCGACTATTATCATTAGAAACCACATACCTGTGGTTTACTCCTTTTCTAAACAACAGAGCCGGAGATCAACTCTGACAATCTCCTGCTTTCATGACAGTGCAAACAAAAACTCCGTCACCCTTCTGTGTGAGTCAAATGCAAACATTTAATCAGAGTTTGAGAGTCTGGGAGAGAAGAAAAAATGAAAGTGTTATTCAGTAGTTAATTCTTTTTCTTAATCTGATCTGAAATAGACACAGATCCGACCGAAATGTGTTATTTTCTTTCACAATCACTCAGCTGTATTTTGGTTAGCCGATCAAAAGGTCATGACACGGTCGATAAAATCCAAAGCATTTCATATCTGAGAAGGGAAAATCTGTCTATTTTTTCAAACAACCAGCACAACAACCCGAGGATTTCAGCTTACTTAAAAACAAAGACAAATGTCAACAAACCTCATATCATAATTTTTGCCTGTATAATGAATCATTTCCCGTAACAATCCCTTATGTTCTGTATATGCATAGCTGATCCAGTTAACTGATGAATTCTTGCAGCTTTAACCTTAGTGATTCAAACGCAGCGCAAACGTAAGGGAACAACCGAGACCTAATGGTGCTGTGACAGCAACCCTGTGATTGAGTTTGAGACAGTGAAAATACATATGGTATGTTGTATCTGAACAGGTTAGCTTACGAGCTAAAGTTACTTAGCACAGATGAAAGTTAAAACAAAGACTTTTATCGAACTGTTAAAGCTCACAAACCATCTTCATATGAGAAATCCGACGCTATGACTCTCAACAAGTTGTCCTTCAGGTCGTTATCTTTGTAATGTTTAATGTTTGTGTTTTTTATCAAAAAGTACTCTGTTCTCCGACACGTAAACAATCAGCCGGTCGGCCATGTTGGATATACGCAATCTGGTTGGTCAGAAGTGGACACACAGTATGCAAAACTTAAATGCCCTTGCTTTTGTTGTCTAGAATTACTCACCCTCGTTATGGACCAAACAAAATCAAGTATTTATCTCAGTCTCTCAATGACTAAGAATGCAGGATAATCCGTTTGAACTACGAATGATTAATTCATGTTCTCATATCATATCTCATATCTAATTTACACATAAATTAGAAATGAATGCCCCTCGTTTAACCTGAATCTAGTGATCACATAAGACCTGACGCTTCAGCTTTGTTAACAGCAGCTGGTGCAACGTTAAGTTGAAGTCATAATAGTCATGGCTGAGGAGTTTCGATGCATTATGCAGCAGTGGTGGGGGGATGGAAAGTGAAGTTGATCAGCCATTAGCAAATGAGTTTAAATGAACTGCTTTGGCTCAGAGCGGTTATTTATGTGGACGCGGTTGGCTCTGCCTTTTTAATAACTGCTAGTTTGACAGATAGCATGACATAATATGCTAAAATGTCAAACTTGTGTACCCTTCTGTTAATTTGTGCACATAATTTCTTCTCCAGTCTAGCCCATCCAAAGATCTGAAACTCTCCCTGTCAGTTCGCGTTAAAAGAAAAGCAATAATTCAAATGAAATTCTGACTGTGATATTTTGAGTGCATGATCCTTTTGCAAAAAAAAAACAATCTCGCCACTAGCTGCTCTACCACGTGAGTCAAGGCCTGCAAAAATGATGTGATTTCAGTGATTTGTAGTCTGGTATTGTGCAGGTCTGTGCTGCTGCCGCTGCTACCGCTGCCGCTGCTGCAGTGTATGTGCTGTCCTTTTGTCCTTGTGCCAGATGTCAGGATGTGGCGCACGACTCATTTGGATGCCAACATGCCTCTGCGCCAGTACGAGGACTTTTCACTCGCTGACTTTAAAGCCTGCGGACCCTGTTATGAGAAGCCGCGGGGCTCCTGAGGTAGCTGTGTCTGCAGTTGTGTGGCATTAACGGTAATACAGCCGAGTAAGTAATGATGCACAAGCGGCGACAGCTATTGCCTCAGTGAGTCATCAATCAGTGAGGGAATCCTGCTCCCTCCATTTGACTGGGAACAACCTTCATTAGCAGCTGCAAGAGTTTATGTGTGCGTGTGCGTGTCTGTGTCTGTGTGTGTTTTAGTGGGTCTACCGTATGTGTGCTCGCTTGTGTGCGTTTTAACTACACCACTGTGTCTGCATGCGTAGGCGTCTCTCTTCTCTTTCTCTCTTTGCGTGGGCGTCTATTTTGTCTCTGTGTTTGTGCGTCTAAAAGCTTGTGTGCCAGTCAGTTGTTGTTGTTTTTGAGTTTGTGTGTATGTGTGTGTCTTTGTTGCTGATGTTTATGCCGGACACTGGCACGAGAAGAGAGGGGGCACGGTATTAATCATAACACTCCCGAATGGATAAGAAAGTGAGATGTAGAAAAGAAGGAGGAGGAGGAGGAGGAGGAGAAAGAGGGGAGCAGCTGGTCCTTGTAACTGCTGCCCCCACACTTGCTGCTGCAGGAGTTATCAGTATACAGCCTTCAGTTCCCCCTGTATAGCTATAGGTCTGTGTAGTGTGTGAGTCTCTGTGTGTGCAGCAGCGTTGCACAGTACAGTGCTGTAAGTATTTCCAAAGGGGCTGAGGGCATATTTCAGGTCACAAACTGGCTGCAAATTTAATTTGTAGAGAAAAAACTTGATTATGTTCTCTCAGGCAAAAACAGCTCAGGGAAATATAACTGATACGACACAGGTGAACACACACACACAATCACACACACAGACAGGAGAAGTAATGAAACACATAATTCATCATGCATGCATATGAGCTGGACAGTTGTGTCCGAAGGCACTTTTTGCATTCGCTGTTTGAGTCTAAACCAACTTTAATGTCACAAACTGCCATTTACAAACCCAGAATGATCCGTGCCGAAAATAATTGGTACAATTTCTCCATAAATACAAGCGAGCATGTACGGACATGCCAGGGTAAATAGCAAACAGACCGTCTACCTTGGGGTTGGTTGAGAAGAGGACAGCAGATCACATGCACAGAAAAAAAACAAACAAACAAAGAGCTGAGATTCTTGGTTTTTGGATAGCCAACAAGAATTCGACTCATTACTTGAAGTGCAACAACAAACCAGCAGAGAGCATGTCGATAACCAATTAGCCCAATAAAGAATTGAACCTTAGAGCTCGGTTCAGAGCTGCAGTAAACAAATATTTTAGAAGCCAAGTGTTTTATTCCTGCAATTAATTGAGTATTTAGAAGAAGAAAAAAACGTCAGGCTCCTTATGCTTTTTGCCATGACTGTTGTAACAATGAAAATTTCCTTTTTATGTATCAACAGAAATGCTCTTACTCTGCTTTATTAGTAGACCTAAATAAATATATAAACTCTTACTCACTTGACTGGCTGATGCATTTATTCATAATTAACGACACTGAAAATAAACACAGGAATAAACCGCTACATGGACTTAAAGGCATGGTTGATGATTGGAGAGATTGGTAATAATTATGAACCTCGTTACTATGGCGATCATGGTCCTATAGTGCGATCTCCACTAATTGAAGAGAAAAAAGAACAGAACTAATCCGTTCACCCTCACAGGTGCAGGGCTACAAAAACATTGACCAATGGGAGCCATCCGTCCCAAACAGCTTCTATTGGTTAACCTCCTGCTCCGTCTCTCCATCCAATCACCTCGCTGTATTCACTCTCCGGGCCCTCCTCGGAGCTCTGAGCGGCTAAAAGTAACGTAGCAGCTTCACTACAGGAGCTGTGATGGAGAAGGACGCAAAAAAAATGAAACACTTCTGCTTGGAAATATGACCAAGCGAGGAATCTTACTGGAATAAACATAGGGTCATCCTTTGAGCGGTGGAGAAAGCTCCGCCAGAATTTGGGCCTGAAAACAGACACCGAGACAGCAGATTTTTTGTTGAACAGGTAATTTTATCGCCTTTTATCGTCTCTGCAATGTCAACACAGTAGCTCCAGATGGTCCTCGCTAGCAGAGCTGGCGTTTATTACCGCTAGTCACTAACAATCCAACATGGTGGATCCTATTTGAAGCTAGTGTAGGATCTTCTGCCGGCCGGCTTCATGCTCTGTCAGAGGGGGTGTGTCATGGGGAGGGTGATACAGATTTGGGGGGTGGGACACTTTTTTCAAATCTGCCTCAACGTCTCAGTTTTTTTCAACTGCTTCTCAGATCATCAACCATGCCTTTAATGATTAAGCGTTCACTTTTGTAACACTTCAGTGATTGTGACAAGAAGGTAGATGCTGATAATCTTTGTGTGCATGGATACCCTGACCACCACTATGTCGGTGCCCCAGTCGTGCCAACCCAGTCGAAAAGTTTAGGCTCGCCTCTGCAAAGGTTGAGAGAAAAAAAGAGGAAACTGCGACTCCTGTCTTCCTAAAAATGTGAGTCCTGAGGAGGAGAGTTAATAGTCAGCAGGAGCGTGACACGTGAGTGAATCGACAGCGCTGACATGCACAACACCGGCTGGCATTTGTCTCCCACAAGCTGATCAGGATGAAGTTTAAAGGCAATTTACGCCACACTGAGAGGACTCTGCTGTTAGTGCTGACAATAGAAACAAACATGGACATAGCTACGACAACTACTGTCTTTTCTTTGTGACTCAGAGTTTATTCATGGAATAATGTGCATTTTAAAAACAAATACAACAGACAGCCAAATGTTTCGACAGCTCCAGAGCCCTACATGACTGGGAAGTCTGGTTTAATGATTTAATTCACAAAGAAGGGTTCCCAATTCAAGTTTTGCTTCAAGTTCGGGAGATGCAATGTCACTTCTTGGGCACTTCTGCTTGAAGCACTCACCCATGAAAGAGCCTGCTCCCTCTATCAGTCCTTTCCCTGTCACACCAGAGGTGGGAAAATGTTTTTTGTTTCGTGTTTTTAGGTTTTTTGGTGCCAGACGTGCCCTCTGACCTTCCATTGTCTGAAGTTTGGCTGTTTCAGCACAGCAGTGACCAACACAACAAAACACAAGAACTACAGGAAATACGGACACAGCAAGTCATCTCTCCTATCTGGTCAAGACCAAGGTCACTTTGGCAAATTCCTTCAACTCTGCAGCTGAACACAATATCAACTAAAACCAACAAATTGAACCTCAAAATCTTCCACTATTTCAGTCCTACTCTTTCTGCATGTTTGACATTAGTTCTAAGGTCTTGTGGCCCTGGTGGGAGCTGCAAAAACAAGTATTTCCACTTGAAATAGCATCAGTTGAAGCTTAAGGTCAAAAGTCGGATGATGAAAAGAAAAAATAGGGATATGGAAGCAAAAAGACTCCTCCTCCATGCTTCAGGCCAGGAGCTAAAGACTACATAAGCAGCCATCAAGATAACACTACTCAGACCTGTCAACCATTAAGGTGCATTATGGTTACTGTAGGCACCAGGTACCAAGATTGGGAGCATTACAACTGGAATTTAACATCTCTTTTAGTATTAAATGATACTAAGGGACTAAATACACGCACAGGAGAATTTAAAACTGTGTATCTACAAACAAAACAGCACTCAGCAAGTCCTCCTGGACCCAAGCCTTTTCTCCAACAACCCCATTGCATGATAAATGAGGGAGCAGACGTTTGGGTGCACCCCATCACAATTTACTACCTTTCGAACTGGGCAACTTTGTGTTTGGGCTGCCTTTGTAAACACGATTTTAATGCCAGAGTTTGACAGAGCGAATCCTCACATGTCCAATAACAACCATGCGCCCCAGCAAAGTGCCACCGAGTAAATCCCACCTGCTCACTTAACCTAAGCTGTCCTGGAAACCGGCATGACACAACTGCCTGAGGTGTAAAAAGAGACTTACAGTGCAGGGAGCGTAATGGAGAAGTTTCGACCCTCGTCCAAACAGAAAGGATGACTGAGCACACACATTTTCTGCCCTTCTTTGCTTACAGCACTCATTCATTTACATGCGAGAACAAACTTATGCAACTGCCTTGCTTGCTCAAGGGCACATGACTGATTCTTATTTACTTTTCCAGACTTGCGCTTCCTACAAGGCTTTTCGATTTCAACCAGCGACCCCACTGGTGACAAACACACCTCTTGAACCCTGTCAGGTCCTACAACATCTCACTGATATTCCTCCGATAAAATTTTGATGAGGATGGGCTTCATTAATCCGCAAGGAGAATAGGTGGCAAATCGATTCACACAAGAATCGCGATTCTGATTCAATACGATTCAGAATCTTTTAAAATGTCCCAAAATCCATTTTAAAAGATTAAATATCCGTGCCTCCGTTTTGGAACTACGCTGGACGTCCTGATGTCATCACGCAGCCGGTTCTGGAACGCACGCATGCGCAGGAGGCACAAAAACAAAGAGGGAAATGCAACGATGGAGGAGAAGGAGATCCAGCCGGCCCCGTCTTCACTAAAAGCTCAAGTTTGGCATCAATTCGGGATTTTACCGAAGCCCGGACACACTGAACCGGACATGACGCACACAGTGTGCCGACATTGTAAAACTAGAATCAAGCATTTCGGCAACACGACAAATGCGCAGGCTCACATTACGAGGCATCACCCAGAGATGAGAGACACGGAGCGGACTCAGCCGCCAGCTGCAGACCAACGCACGCTGCAGAGCTTCTCGAAGCTCTCCGCCAGCTCCAAGCGGGCAAAAACAATAACAGGGTCTATCGCCAATTGTTTGTAAAAATTCCATCTAAGCGTAGATAAATGTTTAAATCTTAATAAATGTGAAAAAGACACTTTAATGTCTTCATTTGTCATTCTCTTTTGCACAGCAGATGGGAGTACATCATGATCAGAAATCAGGTCAGAAATCATTATGAATAAAATCATTTTTAATCGAAAATCTATTTTAAATTGAATCGTCGCTCCAAGAATCGAATTGAATCCTGAGACAGTAAAAGATTCCCACCCCTACAAATTACTGATAAAAAATAGGTCATGAATCTCTCCTTATCGCAAATATCTGTACATCTTCCAGTAGTTGTTCAAGTTGGATAACTGCTCAGCGGCTACAGACTGATACACGGTCTGCACATGTGCAGATTTGATCAATATTCTTGCACTCGTCTTTTTTAATTCTGCACGGATACTTGTTTACATGAAATACTGCCACTAGTATGTGAATGTGCTCAACCACTCTCAAACAGCAATGCTAATAAGGACTGAATCATCCAAATGACTAAGGGTTTCTGAGCCAAAGATCTTGACTATCATCCCTGTGAGTACACTCACACTCACAGGGAGAATGATGTTGTCCAGAGAGAAACACACACACACACAAAAACATTCACACTGCCCTCTGCTGGAGGCAACAGAGGCTCTAAACAGGTACACACATCAAAACACGAAAATATCAATCAAAATACTATATATATTTCAATTCTGCATTTTACTACATGTTAAAAACGGATAAGAATGAAAAGGAAATGTTTGTTTACCTCTAATTTTAGTGAGAATAGAGAAAAACCTGACGAACTGCAGACTTGTGAGGCGTGTTTGATGTCGGATCTGTGAGATACAGAAATGTGCAGAGCCAGTGTGGACGTGAAGTCGCCCTGAAGAGAGGTTCTGCCCTTTGACCCCCAGTTTCCCCAACTTTTTCCTCTTCTGTGCCACACACACACACACACACACACACACACACACACACACACACACACACACACACACACACACACGAAGAAACACACATACGCAGGGACACCCTCCCCAGGAAATGTTTGTTGCCTCTACATTTCCAAAAGCTCTCGTGGGGCCGCAGTGCTGACACAGGCACTTTTAAACTTTGTTCTCTTTTCAAGTGAGTGAGTGAAACGGTCACATCAGCAACCCCCATCATCCTGCCTCTTCTGGCTCCACTGTAAACCCTACACTCACACACAAAACTCATTTAAGAGCTACGTGTACGTGTCTAAACGTACAGCCAAGATGTAAAATAAAAACACTGTGAAGTTTGTTTAATAATGCACTTATTGATTCATTTACTACTGTATTAATTTTCAACCAAATTCAATACCAGACGGTGGAAATTAATAGATAGTAGAGGGGGTCTTCTTTCACCCTGTCCTCTAATAATGTCACATTCATTATAGATTAATAGTCCTTTTAAATCCAATAATACTGCATGTGCTACTCCCTTTATCTGATGTGTGGTTAAAGAATTAATTTTCTAATCATTCACATCTCTTTAGAAGAAAATTACAATTTCCTGATTATCATCATTCAGGATCCAGTCTGCAGAAGTTCCCTATTTCATCATCCAAGAATACAGTCTCCTACTTTGTGCTATTAATACTCTTCCCAGAGTGCATGTCACCGTCGTCAAAATAGATTACGCCGCTTTGATTTGAAAAGAAGCACTACACTTTGCTTGCAGAGAAGTGCCACGATTAAAAAAAGAAAGAAAAAAAACGTGTCGCCGTGCAGCAGGCTTTAAAATTCTGTTCACCTACACGGCACATTAAAACGCTGCAATAAACCCGAAAGGGCACCTTGTTGTATTGTGCTGCAAGCAGGAAGACAGCAAACATGCAGTTAGTGGACAAACACTGGGTGGGATTTCCTCTCCTCCTGACTGGCTCCAGCCTTTGTATTGTCCATTTTCAGATGCTGGCCGAGTGCCGCCCGCCAAGGAGAACAACAAAGTGGGTCAGACATGGAACCCCCGAAAAAAACACAGGTTGACAATTTCAAAAAAATGTAAGGCTCTTTGTCGTACCTATGGCAGGGGTGTTCCTGTGCTGTAACTCTATGAAAGCCTGATATAATGCATACATGTATTTTTGAATGGTTGAGATGGTTGAATACAGACCTTCAGCTTTTACTACATTTGCATTCATCCGCTACATCAAGGCTACTGTTGCATTTACTAAACTGTGTGTGTGTACGGAGAAGAGTCAACTTGATGTCCATTCACTCCAAGTGCGATCTCTGACATTTAATCTGCCAGCGAAATTCAGCCCCTCTGTGATATTATAGTCCAACAATGTGACTCGAGTCAAGTGTAAGTCAGTCAAACAAAACTGAACATTTACAGCAGCGTATTCTAGAGAGATCTGATGACAGTGTGCAAACTTAGCTAACACTTACAGGCTATTACAGGCTCTTTATTGGTCCTTTTATTTTGGAGCTACAAATCTAGGGATCGTTTTCTCATAATAAACATGATGTAGCAGAATGTACATCCGTGTATTTTCGACTGTACTTGATGGAAGCTCCCATTTTAAAAATATCAAAAGTAGTTACTTAAATGTCTTAAACTCCCACACTTTAAATCTAGGTATAACAAACACAAATCAAAAGTTCCTCATAGGAGCTTTAAGGGCCGCGGGTAGGGCTGCACGATATATCGTTTGAGCATCGTCATCGCAATGTACGTGTGCGCAATAGTCACATCGCAGAGCCTGTAGGAGACAAATGAACTCATCTAATTTCAAGTGTAGCTGACTGAGATACACTCCAAGTGACTCTGCACGTGCTGTGCAGCGATCCACCAATCACATTCGTTCTCCACTCAGTTGCCAATCAGACTACCCTGCCAGCCGTCAATCAAAATCAGAGAGGAGGAAACCACGCCCCTGCACATGGCGTGAGTCGCTGGCGCTGCCAGTGTTGTGCCGAGAAATGCATGCCCACCGAGAATTAGGTTTAGAACATTACTTAACACTGTTTGGCCCAAAAATAAGAATTGTTTGGGTTTTAAATTGTACATTTACACAGACCACTCTACTATAAGCGGTGCGCGTTTTGCGAGGTGCATGCATTTCTCGCCACAACACGATAACAACAATGATTGCAAAATGGGCAACGAACAAGAGAAAGAGAAGGATAGTCAGTTATCTGGAATTATTTCGGTTACCAGAATGATGATGTCGACCAAAACACGTGTTCTGTGTTCATCTGTTGCCACAATAACGTCCCAGCACAATAAAAGGAAGCTAAAAATATCTCTGAGACAAACAGAAGCCATAGATTGAAAGTAAATCACAAGAAAGTCCAAGTCCCTCTGGAGCTAAAACCATCAGGGTGAAACTTTTGTGTAACTTATTGTCTACTTGGAGTAAGACCCCTTTAAAACAGATGAACGGACTCTTTTGCAGGGGATGCAACAAACCAATAAATTACAGCATCTGAGTCTGCAGCTTATGCACTGGCTGCACAGTGCAAGAAGTCACTGTTGAGGGTAAGTTAACGGCTGTCTTAGTTTTTTGAAAGCTGCTAATTTCTATTTCTAGGTGCTTTGTTCGGACAAACAAGCCTCTGGTTTTGCTATCTTTCTACACTTCGATTTTAATCAATTTTATATTGAGGCTGCATGAGTTTAACCCTGACTCAAAGAGCTGTATCTGTTTAACTCAGCAAATAAAGAGCAGCTGAGGGAGCTAGAAGCTAAGTGAGTCTCTGCTGATTGATTAATGTCTCCACCAGCAGCTACTTCAATCTACTGCAGTCCTGCCAGACAGCGGTTAATGAATGACACTTAACAAACAATTAACACAGAGAGCCAAATTCCGCTGTGTCTATGAACACACCTCTGACACTGTTATTTACCACTCCAGCTCGAGGATGAAAAAGGAAAAAGAACTCAATATAAAATGACCTGACTTCACTGAAATATCAAGTTTGGATTTTTTGATGACTCAATACATATAATTAATTATCCGACTACCAGTTACGCCAGTTGCCAGTATCCTGTCACTGGTACTTCTAACATATGAGTAACATTAAGAGTTACTGAAAAGAGGAAATAAGCCGTGCCTCTGCCAGTATCTAAGTACATTAATTTTCATGTTTTGGAAATGGTTACAAAGGAGAAACGCTCAACCTGGAGGGAGATAATTGAGCTGATAGATGATTGTTCTGTTTTGAGTATCCTGGGTTGAAAAATTGTTGTATGGGTATAAAGGGACCTACTCAGCGAGGCAAATAGGGGAGCTTCAGGGATACACCACGAACAAATGTCTCATCATTACGGCTCATAAGTTTCTAGAGGGGAAAGTAAAAACTGGAACGCAAAAGCAACAGTTTCCATGATTAATAAACTATGTCATGAGTCGTAACAACTCAAAAAACAACCCTAGTTTTAATGCTTTATCTTCTAGCAACAGCATGGCAGTCCCAACCAATTCATTATAATCTAAATAACTTCATTAATGGGCTCTCTCAGTTAGGATTGTTTTATTAACGAACAATAATTGTCCGACAGAAAAAGCTTTGACTGAGAAAACCATGTGTTGCTATGTTTACATGAACAGAGTTTGCAAAATGGGCATTAAAATAGTCATAAAAGGTGTAATTCAGAGAATACAACTGCCATTCAATAGTTTCAATTAAGTCAGTGTTTCTCGACTATTTCTTCAGAGTTTGTCTTCTGTGGTCTAAATGCAATTACTGAATGTAAATACACCTGGGGGAAACACTGCTATTTTCAAAGTTAAGTTCTAAACATAAAGGGCTCTATTTTCGTGCCTCGCCGGCGGCATGGGGCAGGCGCGGCGTAAGTCAGCTCAGCTCCTCCCAGCGGCGTACGTCGTTGAGAGGGAGGAGAGAGGGCGTGGAATGGGTTTTACACAGCCGAGACCTGTATTGACAAATCACATCAGCGCCTCTCCTCACTTTTAAATCCGTTGCAGTCGAGGCGTATTACAATTTTCGTGCAGTAGAGCTTTCTACTAACTTTCCAGCGAGTACGAAAATGTCACTGCGCCAGCTGATTCTGTCGACCTTCTGTCCCCCTACCGGGCCACCACGCCCAGCTTGGCGGACCTTAGTGTGCCTCAGTCTACGAAAATACCAAACTGGCTGTGCATTGGGCTCCGCCAAACGAAAATACCACTGCACGGGGTCCGCCACCCTCCACCGTGCCGCTGGCGGGCACCAAAATAGACCCCAAAAAGTCAAAGTTATGCTCTGTTCTAAGATTCTGTCGTCTGTAAGGAAACCAGCCTACAGTGAATATGCTCATATGCACTGACCTCCAAACTGCTTTTTTTTTTAAGTGTACTGTGCAGTACTCACAGGGTCATGAGTGTACTCTCCAGAGTGGGTCAATGTGTAGTACACAGTGTTTACAGCGTCACAGATAGAGGCTCAACTCCCACTGGAACAAAACAACATGTATGCACTCTCAAGTCCACCAGGAGCTCAGGATGAAAGTGCCCACCAAACAGCACATAGAAAAACAGAGATAATCCTGGTGAGGAGAATAACACCATACACACAGGATAATGTGGTAAAGAATAATTGCCTGTTTTAGGGGAATATTCAAAGCCATGGGAGTGCAGATATTTTTTTAATAAGGCAATGAACTTTGGACGGGTTCAGGGCCATGATGCTGCTATTCTACAAGCAATTAAAAATACACAAAGAGGCAAGGATGGTTCAAAAGGCTAAGAGAGTCTTTTAATGAAGTGTCCCAATTAGAAGCACCTTGATTTATTTTTAAGCTCACTTAAGGGAAAACATTTCTGTCATACAAGATTTATCAAAACAACTTTTCATCTCGTTTCTGTCGTGCTTTTGCTGTTAATTGTTCAATTTCTACCCTGACTACATCGACCCTTTGTTTTCATTTCCATCAAATCAATAATCTTAAAGTAATTGATTCCCAAGTTGTTGTGCCGACGAGATATACAAACACTCACAGGAATTAGGAAAGTAGCGACAGCAAAATCTAGCTGCAGAGATTTGACGATTATGTAAGCGTGACATTTTCGAGCATGATTAATAGTGAAATTGGTTAATCACTGCATTAACATACATCAACATGCTGAGTGAAATATCATAACCTGTTTATCTGTCAGCATAAAATGTGCTGCGTCTGTCTTGGGAATAATGCAATAAAGATGAAATTGCAATTCATTGTGCAGCTTTGCTTTTAAACATTGTCTCATTGATTAACTAATAACACAATGTTTCAGGAACTGTAAGAGCAACTTGACTGATTATTTGGTTTTAAAAATTGCTGATCACTGAATCATTATTTAGTCAAAAGTTACCTTGTTAAGCCTGATATGGAAGTGTTGGGTAAAAAAAAATGCACATAACATTGATGTTTTGTGTTTGAAATATTTATAGATATACATATATAGATAAGTGTCCTACTTCCCTGCACCTCTTTGATGTGATTCTTGTGAAGCTGTTGCACTTGGATGTCAGCCCAGAATTCAGAGGAGTCAGATCCTGTATTTTACTCTGCTATTCTGAATTGCTGATGAAAAAAAATGACTCCATTATGGCAATGACCAACATACTGGTTCAAAGATGATGATCTAGAGGGTGTTCATATTTTACTGTTTCAAATGATTAAAGAAAGGCCTCACAACATGTGTGCAAATGATGCTGCAGGCCAAAGCAAACATCGGAAAGCGTGGCATTTTCAAGATTCCACATTTCACTGTTTGTTTGGTCTAAAACTGCTTGTTTACATGTGTTCTGGCACCAGTGACACTGTTTACTCTGCTCTGTGTGTGTTATACATATTCCCCATATATAATGAGTTCTGCTGTGTAACTCGCATATATTCCATGATAGGGTTTTGAAAATCTTAAGATGACAATACAACAATATATTTAAACCAACCTAATTCTATAGCGTAGAGTTCTAAAATGGATATTTGGCTTATTCTGTTTAACAATAAGAACTATTGTTTGGCTTTTATTCTGTTTTATGAACATCAAACTCTTAAGTTTGTAATTTGCAGCTTTCTTCAAGCACTTCATCCAACACCAAATTACTGTTATTAGGGGTGGGAGAAAAAACTGATTCACAAAAGTATCACGATTTTTTGTATTACAAATTTTAAGTGGATTTTTATGTTCACAAATCTTTTTTTTTTTTCAAATTTAAGAATAAACCTTAAAAACTTGTGATGTGTATTTTTTGGGGAAATATGGTCAGTAGACAATCATAATCATTCAACTGTTTCAGTGGTGTAAAATGCAGACTAAATATCAAGAAAATCAACAATATCGTCAAATCGCAATTTAAATCAAATTGGCATCCAAGAAATCCTAGAAGAATTGAATCGGGAGAAAAGCATACCATCCCAGCCCGAACTGTTATGTTTGAAAATCTTCACCAAAAACATTTATGGTGTCATCATTCAGGTTGAAGTCTTCTTTTTCAGACATGTACACCTAATTTTCCTTTAAATACCATGCACTTTGTTTTCGGATACAATACAGAAGCCTCTCTCTCTTTATCCGTCTTTACTTCCCCCTCTTTGGGCTGAAATATGTGCAACCAGAAACTGAATTTGAATCAATTATAGTTGAATTTGAAATGCTAAACTTGAATAATTGAAATGAAATTTTAATTTGAATCACATAATTTGAAATTATATTATTTAATTTGAATTTGAATCATTAATATCTGAATTTGAATTGCTAACCTTGAACAATTGAAATGAAAAATTGGATTTGAATCACATAATTTGAAATTAAAGTCCAATAAAATGTGCCTCGATTGCTCTTCCTTCATCCTTCATGAGCCTGGGTGATAAATTGACGGTAAATTGTAACTGAATTTTATAAACTGAATTTGAATATGTATAGAGAATTAGATTTTCAGTCAAGATAAAATTTTATTGGATTTCAATTTCAAATTATGTGATTCAAATTCAATTTTTTACTTTAATTATTCAAGTTTAGCAGTTAAAATTCAAATATAAATGATTCAAGTTCAGTTTGCAGTGGTATATATTTCAGCCCATACCCCTCCCTTACACACACCTACACAGTGATGCTGTTTAATTAACTCCATGACAAACTAGCTGACTTTTATTTCAATAAGTAGTTTACAAAATTAGTAACAGAGGAGGAAACCAAAACACAGTGAAGGCATCAGTTTCACAGCAGTCGTGGAGGACTGTAAGCTAAAAAGTAAGCTAATAGAAATGTCTCTTACCTCTTGTGAATCGATTTTCTGTCATCCCCATCACCTCTCCATCGTCTTTGACAGTTTTCATGGTGCCCCTGTCCCCACAAAACGTCGATTATTCTCCTCTCACCGCCGTTTTCCTGATAAATCCACCGACAAAGAGAGTGAAAACAGCGTTAGTGCGCGTGTTGGTCAGATTTTCAAAAAGTAACGGTCAAATCATTAAACTTATCAACCGTCGTCACCAGGTGCGGGTGACAGCACGCGCTCGCGGAGTGCCTGAACTGGTGACCCCGCCCACTGCTCGATGCATGCACGAGACCAATGATATATGCAAATCAGCATTTTTCTGACCGACTGTGTTCAAGCTGAGGCAGGTTGACTTGAAGCATCTCTCTGACAGCTTCATGATGGAAGAGTTAGCTGCATGTGTTTACTCTCTTTACCATCAATTAAAATAATACATTTAATTCTTAAATTATATTATTTAAAAGCTGCTGAAGATGTGTTGACTATTAAAAAAAAAATGCAAAAGGGCGAATTAAATGGAATTGATAGGGGAGAGTGGGGTAAGATGAGCCATTTTTCATATTTCAGATCACTACATCAAGTCAATCATAGTTTTGTCTCTAACTAGTGTATCTGCATATATTTCAAGATGTTGTTCATCCCTGCAAACCAACAGACTGAGTGTAAACAGAACTGTCTTGATAATATAGCATGCCAAAAAAAAGTTGTCTCCTATGGTCAACTTACCCCATGTATGGCTCAACTTACCCTGCTCCTAGGGTAAGTTGAGCCGTATCCTTTCTTTTTCTTCAATATTCTGACTTCTCTTGCTCAAAATTCTGAGATAAAAGTTGAAATAAGGATTTATGAGATTAAAGCTACAGAGAGCACTTTTCTTTCCAATGGAAAAAAATAATTATTTGGGGACCCTCTCTGGAGCTCTTAGCAGACTAAATGTAGTAAGATGCCCCGTTAGATGCCCTTTAGGAGGATTTAATGTGCTTAGACCATAGACTGTATATAGAATGGACACTGTCTGCCTCCTCACTGGGTGAAGCCACCACGAGAACAGCACCCTCTGGTGACAGGCTGCAGTATAGGTCATAAATCCCGCCTCTGCAAGCAATCATGCCAAGTGTCATCACAGCGACTCTCGACGGCTCTCAAGCCAAATGCGCACAAGGCTACTGCACAATGTTAGTTTCGGGAAATGAAGAGAGAACATGGAATTACCGAGAGCTTTTCGGCTTCAAATGCGTATACTGGCGGAAGGCGGAACCAGGTTGTCCATAGTATATACAGTCTATGGTTCAGACGCCTCATTGGCAACTAAATATAACGTTTTAATCGTCATAAGAGGTCCGTGAGTTATGTTTGACAATTCTACCTTTATTTTTATCTGTACCAGGCTAACAGCAGATGCTTTTAATCATTTAACGCCAACTCACTCATGTTTAGTATACATAAACCCCTCTGAATACTTTCACTGAGTTTGTATCTTTGAAAGTCTCTCCTTCAAAACTCTTGTTTGTCTCTGAAAGTGGGTGTGAAGGCTTTGATGTGAGTAGGTATTCTGCTCTCTGTAACTCCACTTTTCTTTCCCTTTGGTACAAGAATTGAAGTCCAAGTCAGAAATCTTTTTGTTTTCATATATCCTGATCGTAGCTCCGGGTGCCACATCACGACAGCACTGCTACAACAATGACTACATCGGCTTTTGTCATCTAAAAATACTAAGAACCACAGGTCTCTTGTCCACCAGGGATTTGAAGACACCGACTCACGCCTTCATCTCCAGCAGGGTGCAATGCACTCTTGTTCTTGATCTACCAAAGACAGAAAACTGCTTCACATTCGACTGCTGCTGCTGCTGCTACAATAACAAGAGCTAATAAAACTGAAGCCATTTCATCAGCTCCGTCTTAGTTATGAAAATAAAGAATTTAAAGTACTTCTACAAGATCTGAACATAACATAACAGCCAAAGGGCAAAACGTGTTTTTGATATGTTTGAAGATCTGAACTCGGTTGGTCCCACAGATCATAAGGAAACAGGTTTTGTGCCTCCAGCCAGAAGCAAACATGGTAAAGATGAATTTAGCTTCTGAGCTGCCCACTCAGGACAAACTGGTGATGCAACCATGCTTTGACATTTTCACATAAAACTGTAAGTTATCTTTTTTTTTCCTTCGGAGAAGCCTTACATTAACTTTTAAGTTATAATCTTATTTTTAAATACCGTTAAATTAGTCTCATTAAAGTAATTCAAAATGGGTTTTAGATTCACTATGCAGTTTGACTTTGTAAAAAGGACATAGAAATGTACGACTTATTTTTAGGTTACCTGATAGAGGAACTTGGACCATGATTCAAAAGAACAGATGAGAACTGAAGGGGGAAATGTGGCGGCCTATGGGGCTATAATAAAAGGTAGATGTAATCTCATTAGCTAACATTAGACACTGGATAACAAACATTACTGTATGTAAGATATGATAAATAAGAGGTTGTCTTCAGCGCCTTTTCAAATGTTAGCTAGCCTATCATAACATTAGCCAAACAAATGAATTGTTAAAGTAAATATTAATCTTCTGTACAATAATTTAAAAAACATTTCCTGGTACTAGGCTGTAAATACGTTCATTTATGCAATGAAACGGTCATTTTACCAGATGATGTTGGGGATTTCCTGGCTTTTGTAACCGCCTTCAAGTGGACACATGGGGAACTGCAGTTTAAATATTATTCTATCGAGATACACCTCTCCTGAAATATTATACTGAGGTTTTGTAAGAGTGGGGCAAATATGCTTCCATTTCTTTCCAGCGAAAAATAGAGTGAGTATGGGGTCTTTCTGCTGAGAGTATTAATCAATATGGTAATATTGCCTAATTAAAAGGGTTACTGTGGCTTAAATTGGCGCAGTTGGAGGTTTGATCCCAGCTCCTTGGTGTTTTTGTGAAAGCTCTGGGCGAGTTTAGTCTCCGTGATTCTCTGAGCAGTTATAAAAAATACCTCTATTGGAAAATAAAGTTTTTGCTGTTATTTATCTTATGATTTGGATGTCTGTGTCCCACTCTTGATTCAGACAACAACCTTTACAGGTGAATTATCTGATAGATATGGTGTCTGAGCTTTCTGAATTTTGGATTAAACCACAAAGAGACTTCTACCCCTAAAGCCCATGAACTGAAAAGGGCCTGAAATCCATTTTTTCTCACTCTGAGAGATTCACTGTTGCCTAGAAGCAGATTACCGTTCCTCCTTTCCTTTCAGCCTGCAGTGATTTCCTTTTCATTCCCCTGCCTTATCAATGCTCCACATCTCCCCTCCATGTATTCTCCTCTCTTCGAGTTGGAGAGAATCCCTCCCTGCCCCTCTGCTCTCCCTAATAAGCCAGGGCGAGATTCCTTGGCTGACAGCTGTTCCAGATGGCATTATTACTCCTCGGTTTCACAGTCAGCTGGCTCAGGATCCACCACCGGTCGAGGTGGCTATCCCTCCGCCGTGCCCGAGCTTCAACATCAACACCAGCATATGGCAGTGTTACATAATAATGCATCAGTGGGGTGATATTTTACGGTGACCCTTCAACAAGTTCTCCTTTTCCTCTTTTCATTTTTACGGGGATTTTATTCGATGAAAGCTGAGTTCAAACCTGTTCATTTTACGTTTACACGAGCAGAAATTTAGTTCAACGTAAAGGTCGGGTTCAAAGGTTCAGGTACAAGATAACACACCGAGATGGGCTTTGATTGAGGCGCATTTGGGACTGTGCCAAGGGTCTCCTGGCTTATCCATAGAGCTCCATCTGTGTAACGCTATATTATTTCCCATAATGCTTATACTCAAGACAACTGCTGGGTTACAAACCACCTGTTTTGAGATATTTGTCTTTGCTTCTTGTTTAATCCTTTATAATTCCTCTCTCCATCCAGATCCGTCACCAAACAGAACTAGAACGCATGATCTCCTTTTCATGGGCCAATTTTTTTTTTCTTATTTGGGCTTTTATTAACACCCCTTTCATTACGCATTAGGTAACACAGCATAATAAATCTGTGTGATGTGAAAGGGGTTATTTATATAAATGTAGCCGAAGAAACTGATCACCCAAACCTTCAGTCTGTCTCAGCTCCGAGGTTTCTTTATGTAGCTTATTAGCATTTAGCTGGTGTACATAGTGACGACTCAAAAATGGACAATCCATTGATTTGGACTGTTGGTTTCACAACTGGCTTTAAATGATCAATAATAGCCCGAGACATTTAATAAGATCAAACAGATTTATAAGGGATGATGTATACTGAGCGGGTGGTTATGCTAAGTAGAATTCCAAAAGGGTGAGCAGAACCTTGACGTAAATTTGCCGTCCATCTTGCCACTACATATTAATTTAAAGATGAATTTATTGATTTTGCAGCTGTGACACCAATGAGATAATTCTCACAGCTTTTAAAATTGTTGCTATCATCACAAACTGCTTACGACTCGTGGCGTTCGGCAACTAAGAATACACTCACCAGCTCTGTTGACATTGCCCGGATTGCAGGACAGGATGTTGCGCTTCTGTTTTTCGATGAGCGATGTTTGGGGACCAGTAGTTCCTCAAGGTGCTTTCACATCCGTACCTGCTGACTGTCATTATATCCTCACCTTTAAGAACAGCTGTAGATGGAAAGAAACTAAACTTTTTTTGAATGCTAATTGTAGTTACTGTTTTTGCCACAGTGTCAACAGGCTCAGGTGTTATGCTTGATTTGATTGGACTTGAGTGATCCAGTTGTTCCTAACATCACTTCAGTTGCTGGTTTTGACAAATTACAATTAACTAATTTTACTTGGCTGGGTATTTAGCGAAACTATCCAGCCATAATCTTGGCTACCTTTTTGTGCTTCGGTACCAAATCCTGTTTTGATCTTCTCCCACAGATCCTGAGCAGCTTCCATGAGGGTTCCAACTTTTTGACATTGGAATTAAATCTGCTTAGGACCAAAACAGAGTCAAAAAGAGAGTACAGACTTGGGTAGTCCTCTTTACGCAGCAGCTATGCTAAAGTAGCCAACACTGCCATGAGCACTACGTACTTGTGCGTTGGAGTGTCTTCACTGCACTGTAATTACTTAAATGAAATGCTAGTCGGCAGTGCAATTTCTACGCTCGATATGTCACTAGTTTCCACTCCTGCCATGTTTCTGCACGCATGTGAACCAGGAAACCATGACAAATAAAAAAAATTTAAAAAAACATTATATTGCATTCACACAGGATGGGAATGGAATTATTTACCAGTCTAATTTTTGCGCACTTGAACACCTACGAACATATCACGTCTATACAAGTGCCGAAAGATGCAAATTTAGACAAGCGAGGAGGGGTGTCCTTTAGTCATCAAATATGTTGTGTTTCTTTCACAACTTAGTTAGCAAGCTCTCTTTTAACTATCAGTTTTGTCGTCAAATTTCTAGGAAGTCCGGAATTTCCAAATGTCTTCAGGGGATGACTTGATGCTGATTGGCTACTGTGGTGCAGGTAATTCGCTTCAATTCAGACACCCCCTTGAGAGATGAATGTTGCCGACCGCTTGCTTCTCTAGTTATACCAACTTTAGTAATGACCGCACGATAGCAATACAGAGAGACACGTGCTCAACCAAAACGCCACTCTATAGCCACAAATAATGCTCAGAACAGCACCTAACTTCATCAACAGGACATATAGGGTCCCAGCCATAGTACTAGCCACCAAACATCTTTTTAACTTTGACTCATTTCTTTAGCAAAGAGACTAAACACAACTCACCAACTCTCTTCCAGCAGCCACTTGTTTGTAGCGAGACCTCAGGCCAGTCCATTACAGACTACAGCGGAGTGCCGCAGCTCCAGGAAGAACATTTATGATCATTTCTTCATGGAAATGCGATCAGTGTTGAGTGCTTCATGAATTCTTTTGTTCAACATGCTAAAATCATGCCTTCCTGTCACTTGGCAATAAGTCGTATTTCTTTGCACTGACTTCACACGCACTTCTTTCACGCATACTTTGATTTGCATCTGGTGTGAACACAACATGACGCTTCCGATCACCAGGTGGCCTTAAAGGAGTTCAAACATTATCGCTGGCACTCGTCTATTCCTTTAATTCATACTTTTTAATTTCAGAAGTGATTAGCATTGACTAAGACTGGTATCAAAAGTGATCTAGTGGGTGTAATATGTGTATATTTAGGTATGTGCAGCAGAATCCGGGGTGACTGAGTGTGCGTTTCATGCTCATGTTGCAGTTATTGTATGCCAGGCCTCTTCATAAACCCTTCTGTTCCTTTCTCTGAACCACCAACTCTTTGTTGAATGTGACTCCTCCATCGCGCCCGACACGTGCTCACACGCCAGCTTTTCCATCCACTTATTTACGCCGCACAAATGCTCACGCTCACAGCCCATATGGTCACATGCCAGCCAACATACACAACATGTCACACCCACATTTACAAATTCACACCCCCTTTTATGCTCACATACGCTGCAGCGTGTATGCACTGATTAGCGAATGCATGCGCAGAACTTGCACAAACACATCACAACATACAGCTGTAAACCACACACTCAAACACACTTAGAGATACGCACACACACACACACGTCACACTCCTGAGTTGGGGCTTACTCTATTGGCTGGTCTTAACTGCTTTGTAGTATTTTTAGGCCTGTTATTCTGGGGCCTGTCCTGGCAGGCCACTGGCAGGGTATATAAGCTCCCCCTGCAAGTGGGGACCACTGAGAACACAGAGTGGAAACATCTCTGCCTGGCACTTCAGCCAACATCCAACAGGCATTTCAAATCCTCTCAGGGTGAGTAAAAGCCTAATCGACTTGGAGGGATGTAGCCCCCTGAAACCTTTAGTTTTGTGAGGTGAATGTGAATTTAACCACCGTTTTAAAGGGTTATGCTGACGTTTTTTAATGAAGTATAGTTAAAACTAAACAGGTGCTCGATTAGTTTGGAGGAAATCATATTTTCTTCGGTTGGATTTATTCCAACATCAGGAGCAGGTCCTCACAATTTGGGGAGAATTTAGGGACCCGCGGGACTTTCACTTTGGTTGCACTCTAGGAAGGTCAGAGGTCAGGGTGAGTTGCAGCACATTGCTCACAGAGCTGATTGGAGTTAATGGCCTGCTGAAGGACACTTGAGCCGGGCTGATACATGCCGGCATGGGGCTTCAGATTGGGTCGTCTGGTTGAAGGACAGTCAGGGTTTCCTCTGTGCCAACAGGCTGTTTCTTTGTAAAAATTCACCACTGTTCCAGGGAGGGTCATAGTTAGAGGATAAAAAGTGTTGTCACGTGTTGCATCCACACAGTAAAGCCCTCAATAAGAGGCTTCATCACATTCACATATAGAGAGTTATAGAGTCGGACTAATTTGGTGAAGGTTTTGACTTTTTTAGCCTTGACAGAGAGTAATGATCCCAACCTTTGCGTTAATTTCTGGTCATGAATAGACATGATATAATTGCCAATTCATCACTGTCTCGCATTGTATGAAAGTACTTTCTGCTTCACCCGGCGCAGCATGTGCAAAAGTGCTTTGGATCCTTTGTGAAGGGTTCCCACAGCAACTTAAGCTCCTGAACAAAGTACTGAAGCCCTACCTGCTCATAGGATTAAGAGCAGCTGCTATAAATAGTTCTGAGAAAATGGCAAATGTGTCCTGAATAGTATCTACTTTCTCTCTGGGTAGGACGCCATGCTTCCAGCATAATGTCAGCTAAAGTTGCAATCCAGAAGTTTTCCTTCCCCTTCTCCTGCGCTGCACGCCTCCCTCAGCAAGATGAGGTGACCCAGGCGGGATGCATACAGGCGAAGGCTCTGGCGCTTCATGATCTCCAGGAGAACCAAATCATAAGCGAACCAAATCTTGTCGCAGTGGTGGGGGCTCTGGTGCAGGATGAGAACAGGGTCCCAGAAAGTCAACAGGCTCCTCCAATGGTTGCGGCCCAGGTCCTGGACAGTGCAGAAGCTTCCCAGAGCGCTGTGGTCTGCAGGCGGAGCGTGTTTGAGAAACTGACGATTGAAAATGAGGATCAGCGTCCTGCAGCGAAGAGACAGCTGTCATCTGAGAGCGCAGCGAGGACCATCACTGTGGTGAAGAAGAGCGCGGTGAGGAAGGACACAGAGGAACTGAGGCACCTGAAACTCAAACCACACCTCGGACAGCGGGTGTCCTCTACGGCGACGGCGAAGAGGAGGTGTCGAAAGGACCTCTTCACCGGCTCTGAGGTCTTCCACAGGGTTGATTCGCATGCCATCAGAGCAGGAGCAGAGGTGATGACAAGAACACACAATCATCCCGGTGTTACATAACACAGGGGGTGCACTAACACCTAAGGCTTTGTTTTAGATGTACTTACCATCCAGCTCTTATTTTGGTCAAAGCAGAGTCTTAACATGGTGACTAACCGTTGAGTCGATGCATCAGCTTTCACTCTACACAAAACGACATTATCAACCATATTTCAGCTTCTTCTACACAAATAAAAATAATCTCGAATTTGCAACCAGGTTAGCTCCAAAAGGGGAGGCCATTTGCAGCAGGATAAAACTGAACCAGAGCAGACAAAGAATCGAAACAAAGACACGAAAGAGACGGGTCTAAGTGCCCCTGAGCACTGCAAGAAAAACACATCTATTGCAATGAAACCATAACAAATATCACAGCTCTCAGGGTGCACTCTCATCCTTGAGCATGAATAGTAACTCGGTTGTTGAATACGCTGAATGACACTGAAAAATACTGGAAAACAGGATGATGATGGCTGAGGTTGATGTACATAAAACATGTGGCATTGGTTACTTTCGAGTTTTCATGCTGGCTGAAGGTGAAAATTTGAAATTGTGTTTGGGATTTATACAGTATATGTTTTCTGACAGTAAATCTGTGTTTGTGTCGATCAGCTGAAGGAGAAGTGTGTGTATGATGTGAAGACTATCGCACAAAGCATCACGCAAGGAACAAGAAATGAGCTGGAGAAGATTCGGGCCATATGGGTCTGGC
Source organism: Xyrichtys novacula (assembly GCA_962446985.1). NCBI lineage: Eukaryota > Metazoa > Chordata > Actinopteri > Labriformes > Labridae > Xyrichtys > Xyrichtys novacula. Next base: position 27,156,898 of record OY660878.1, read on the forward strand.
TGTGTCACAACATCGGTAGGTGTTGCACTGAATTTTACAAATCCCATCAATTTTTTTTTTAGCAGGGGGATTTATTTACAACTTGTTTCAGACTGACAGGATTGTTGTTTTTGTAGAGTATGATGTGAGCGGGTACCTCGGCCACTCAGAGAAAGTGAGCTCCCCAGAGGAGGTGATAGCGACCGGGCGGGGTGTCTGCTGTGGTTACTCCAACCTCTGTACCGAGATGTGCAGGTAAACAAAACCTACTGTCATCTTGTTTACATGTCATCAAGGGGAAAATGCTCACACAAGCATGCCAGGCCAGTAGGTGGCGATGATGTGTAATCAGTCTGGTAAGTCACATACCTTAGAAAACACAGTGAATGTTCGATGAGCAGCTGTAAACAGTCTGTTGGTTTACACTGACTGTTAAGTCAAGCTTTTAAACCACTTCCGCTAAGGTAGGTAACGATTATGCCCTCCGTTTCACCTTGTTGCTATGGGGTCATCTCCTAGTTGGCCTCATGCCAAATGATGAAATAGTCACAATTACAGCTTTTAATAGTTACTGCCTTTTGAACACACGATCCAGCAGTTTTAACTTTTTTCCATCCTCCCTTTTCTGTCAATATTTTGTTTGCTACTTTTGCTCCTAAGGGCCAAAGCCTGATGTGCAAACTCTTGAGCATGTGCAGAACACTCTCCAGTGTCAAAACCCTCCATCTTCAGCGACCTAAAACATAAATCTGTCAGGACTCCTTTTGTCAAAAAGAATAAATCTACTCGTGTAAGATTTGGGGGTATAAACCACCCGTCCTTCCACATGCTAACAAGGAAGGCCAAAGCTTGTAGTGAGGAGAGCAAACCTCCCCTCTGTTTCGTGTGCAAAATAAATAAATAAATAAATAAATAACCAGAACAGAAGAGGACTGGCCTAAGTGACAAACACCTGTAACTAGAGCCAGGCGATAAACCGAAAATTTACCGATACTGAAATTTACAACAATAACCGATGTCATTGTGCCTATATCAGTATATTAAAATTGTGTAGGTAGGGTGTGTGTAGGTAGGCTATGGTCTCATGTCCCTTTAAGATGCTGTCCTACGTCAAAGAAGCGACTCCACCCCATCCGGTCTGTAACAAAGATGGAAAGACAGGTGAGGAGATGGAGGACGGTTCAAAAGTTGTAGCGGCTGAAGTAGACGAAGTTAATGTGGGAGGGGGTGAGCAGCTTGTGGAGTAGTTATCATCCATTTATCGTTATCGAGGTGAACTGGTCAATATATTGTGATATTGATTTGAGGCCATATCGTCTAGCTCTACCTATAGGAACTGGGATGGAGGTGGGTTACAAAGCAGTTCCAGGATATACAGCAAGAGAGTTGCAGGCTAGTGCAATTTAAACAGAATACCCCAAAATACTGAGTTTTGCTTTCGTGACGTGCCTGAACTAACACTATGTTTAACTCTAAGTGTAGAGGGAGGTTAAAATGGAACCTGCAGTTTCAAAGGCCTAAGACTGATCCCAATTTGCAGTGGTGTTTCAGGTTTTTGCAGATTAGAGCTGCACTTACTGACATCAGGGCATTTGTGGGCAGCAGTACAAGCTCTGTATAAATAACACTGACGTATCATCAGATTGTTATGGCCTGTTTAATAGCTTTACAAAAAAAAATCCAGCAGAGAGGAACCAACTATTAGCCGCAGACATGGAGTTACAAATTTCAGCGGAGAGTTCAGTTTCAATCCTGCTCTATTTGGGTGTCCAACAAGCTCTTGAGGGAATAATCTGACACTGAAGTTGCTAAATGCTCCACTATTTTTACCGGCTAATTGCTTTTACTGGATGCTTTTGGTGAGTGTAGAGTGGATATGAGATTCGAGAGAGCAAAAGGTTAATGAGATTCAAGTCGACAAGCTGCCGTTACTGGAGTAAACTCTGACTGGTAAGCAGGGTGTACCTGGTGTCCATCCTTAATGACCCCTAATGGGATAAACAGTATACTGTAGGTGATAGATGGATGGATGCTACTGTGCTGTTAAGTGTCATTAAATCTTAGTTAAGACATGTCACAAGATTTTGCTTCGCGGCAGATTTTCAATCATCTAGATGTCGGTATAAACACATCAACAGTAAAAAGAGTGCTGTTTCTCCTCGATCCATCACACAGGCCTTCAGTATTGTGCTGCGATCTTCATCCTTGGGCCATTCTGAGCTCAAGCAGGACATTACAAGTTTATATAACCTGCACTACGGGACACGCAACCTTGAGCCATTTTCGAGGAAACACAAAATCCAGTCTGCTTTCTCTGTTTATTCCGTGTTTACAGAGAGGTGGGCATTGACTGCCAGGAAGTACCAGGCCACAGTAAAGGCATCGGGTACCGTCAGGGCCAGAGCCTCAAGAATGTGAAATCTGATCACCTGTGGAACGCTGTGCTTCTGGGAGGACAGTGGTTCCTATTGGACGCCTGTTGGGGAGCAGGACGGGTCGACATGGAGCACGAAAGCTTTGTCAAAAGGTTTGAAACTGAAGGAGGGTGGTGATCCGACTACTAAAGTAATTCTGTAGAGGGAATGTTTTGTGAAATACACCCAGTCCAGACATTTAAAGCAGGATCAGCCCATTAGCAATATGTTTTACTCCAAACAGCTCTGTTAAGGTGACGAGTTAGTGTTTAGTGTGTGCACAAACCCAAAATCCTGCAGTGAACTGGGTCTCAAACCAGTCTGCTGTCTCCATCTGTTGCCTCCAAGGTTTGACGATTTCTATTTTCTAACGGACCCGGAGGAGTTCATAGATTCCCACTTTCCAGACGAGGAGAAATGGCAGCTCCTGGACGTGCCCGTCACCCTGGAGGAATTTGGGAGGAGGGTCTTCAAAACCTCGACTTTCTTCACCATGGGGCTCAGGCTGATTCAGCCTCATCAGGCTCACATCGTAACAGGTCGGTGTTTGACTTGTTGATTCTAAATGAGGCTGAAATTTCCTTCTGATTCGACGCAATTTCATCTAAAATCTAAAATGGAGTTATCTCCATAGTGCCCTTTTTAGGAGCAGGTAAGCCCTTTTTTGAAACAAGTAATCAGGCATTTAAATCTGTATGAACAATGCACTATTGTTTAAAAATCCATTTCTGATTTCCACCTTTAGATGATGGCGAGGCAAACGTTAGCATCGGCTTCTCCAGACCTGCAACTTTCGCCTATGAGATCACGCAGCATCAGGACCTTCTTCACAGCGGCGCCTCGGAGCAGAAAGAGTCCAACAACTCCTCCTACGGCCTCCTGACAGTCTCACACCGGAGCATGAAGCTGCAGCTCCTGCCGCCTGCGAGTGGTGTGTATGACGTGAAGGTGTTTGCCAGACCTGACCCGGCCGAAACGCCCCTCTTTTGGGTCTGTTCCTTCACCGTGGAGTGCCCCACCCCAAGGGCCATGGAGGAGATCCCAGAGAACCCCTTCTTGTCATGGGGTTTGCAGACTGCTGCAGGGTCTCTGGGTGTTGCAGGCAGCAGTCAGGGCAGCGAGGTCGCTGAGGTAGCGGATGGAGTGTTTGAGTTGGCACTGAAGACGTCCAGGCCTTTGATGGTGCTGTGTGAACTGGTACACCCTGAACTTGAGACTGCTGTAGCCAAGCGCTGTCTGGCCACTCAGATACAGCCAAGTGTCCTGAATTGCCACGTCTTGTGCCCTCTGCGTGGCTTCTACAGGCTGTCAGTGTTTGTGCGGGACTATGAGAAAACAGATGTGAAGTTCCACAATGCTGCAAACTTCCTGCTGCATTGCAAAGGGAAGGTGGTCGGCATGGATGAGCTCTTTCCCCCTAACCTGAGCTCAGGGTGCGGGCCTGGAACCCGCACAACAGAGGCAGGGCTGATCAAATTTAGCCACACGACTGCACTGTTGAGCACCCAGCAAGGCAAGTGTAACATCACCTTCCACAACCAGCGGGACCTCGAGCTCCACACAGTGCTCAGCAGAGAGGAGAACAAACCAGCTGCCGTGCCGCTTACACGCCACCTCTTCTGCACATACACAGACACCAAAGTGACGGTGAGCGTCAGCCTGCCTGATGCAGGAGTGTATCGGCTGGGTTTGTACGCTAAGATCACTCCTGGGGGAGATTTCAGCCCCATGTGTGACTTTGTTCTGAGGAACAGCTGTGATCAGCCGTGCCCTCCTTTCCCCAGTGTCTACTCGGCCTGGAGGAAAGGCTGCGTGCTCTTTGAGCCCCGTGTGGGCCTGCTGGAGCCCAACTCGTGGGTCCGCTTCAGGGTGAGGATCCCTGGGGTCCAGAGGGTGAGCATAGTGGGGGAGACACGAACTGATCTGAAACTGAATAAGAGCAGAGTGTGGGAGGGCGAGGTGTTCAGCGGGGACGGGCTGCAACAACTTAAACTAGCCGCCGCCTTAGGGGAGTCCAACGATATGGATGTTTTGATGACCTTTGACATCAAGCAGGTGGTTTAAGAAGTAAGGAATCAAAGGCTGGCACAGACCAGATGGATCCAGCTCATGGAAAATGCCAATTAACTGCCTGATGAGATCTCATACAGACTGACTTTATCAAACTGGCTTTGAATACATCTCAAATAACTTTGGTTCGTCTTCGTTCAGGTCTGACTGCATACAGAGCAATCAGGTTATTACCGCTTAAAATATGGTGTTTTACGTCATTTTTGTCATATAATAAAACCTACCTGGCAGTTTTTAGAGCCCTTTTTTTGAATGCTATTCTTTTATTTATATTAAAGTAGTGGTCAGTAGATTAAAGCTGAAAAACGACACGACAATGGTGCTCAACAGTGATTTGATACGGATGAGCGGTGCATTTGATCATTGCTGTTATATCATCGAAAGTTAATCTGCCTTTTTGAATGATGATTGTTGAAATAAAAATAGTATGTGAAATCAATATCCAGATCTGGAACACTCTTTCTTTTACACAACAGATTCATCGTGTTATGGCACGAATGGGGATCAGAGATTTCTATTGATATTGGTAACATCAGATGTGGCTGCTGTTACCTCAAAATTATATAAACTCCCTGATGTTTGCCTTCATTCCTTTTCTTTACAACCGTGGGAATTTAATCAGATATTTAAAATTGAGGCTTACTGTCTCTACACACCGAGCGCGAGTAAAATCATTCGCGCAAATGAATTACATGTTAAGTCATTGCAAAGACGCGGTTAGACGCTCCTACTACTCTGGCAGTGCGAATGACGCAAATTGGGCGGAAGCCTTCGTCTTCGTCTATCACTTGATCCCGCCGGTTGAACTGGCAGGGATTACCTTTGAAATTACAGTTGACACGCGAATGAAGCGAGTAAATACAGTTCATTCATGCATCTAGATTCACGCGAATAAGGCAAGTAGATGATTTTACTCGTGCTTGGTGTTAGTGCCTCATTAGTCTTTAGACAAAAATGTCTCTTTGTTTTGGTCACATTTAAGTCATTTTGCACCAGTTTTAGTCAACAAAAAGTCAAAGCATGTTTTTCATTACCTTTGAACAAATGTTTGTCTTCAAAGTAATTTACCTTATCAATAAAAAAATCTGTATCACCATTGCAGTTGCTTAAGTCTGCAGTGTTTAACTCTAAAAATTATGATCTTTGATATGCTCTCTTTAGTGTGTTTCCAAACTTGGATAAATCAAGATTTAGACGTGACATCGTTAATGGTAATAAGGAACAAAAACAAGCAAAGCCAACTTCAAACTAACAGCAAAGTTTAACTGATGTCACCGTGTAGCTAGCTGCAATTTCATCACTATCATGGACCAAGAAAATTACGTATGAAAAAGGGGAAGAAGTGTGGACAGATTTACTCTGAGAAAGGATTAACACTGGGACACTGGACCCGTCAAACATATCAAAGGTCTAACCTAAAACATTTTTCATCTCTTAATTGTCTTGTTAATAAAAATCAAACTTTTTAAAAATCTGAATTTGTATTATCATTAATGTAGTGTTAGCTCGTCATCTCCTCGCTATTAAACACACTATATCTGTGTTGATCAACGTTGGCATATATCATCAGAATTTTCAAAACAAGATTAAAAACAGAGAATACTTACGTGAATTCTTGGAGACATACTTAATCGCAAAAGGAGGGAGAGGAAGAAAAGCGGAGCGGTAAAATTGACTTCTAACGCGAGCCTCTGGGTAGGCACCGCCAAAAAAGAGCAACTGGGTGGGATATCCTCCAACACTGTCCTGATTGGACGGCAGAGCGTGATGTCAGGTTCTGGCCAGGTCTCATGAAGGTATCAAAACAAGCCAGTCAGGGAACTTTGACAACACGCCCAGTGATTACGCAAATCTGTGTCACAGATTTTAGTACAGACACAGCAATGTTACATGTATGTTTACCGACAGGATTCAGCAAATAAGTCTCCTGAAAAGAGAATAAAAGATACAACTCTATCCTGGCCCATTGTTGGAAAAGAATCAAAACAGTTATCCGATCTGCAACACCTTTTTACAGCGCAAATCGTGACTTTGTTCTATTTTCTATCATTACCTACCACAATTTCTTATTATCATCTTACTATGTCGATTTTTTTTTCTCTTCTAAAAAACATGACGTGTTCATTACTCTTAACCTACATTCCTAACCTTCTGTCGAATAGCAGGTAGCATGGTGATTGCACTCAGTTGCCAGTTTATGAAGTGCTCCTTGCTTTAAATAGCCAGTGTAATATAACAGCCCTGTAATAAATCCTGCCATCATAAAGGCAGTTGAGTTTGGATTTAGAGGATTGACTTAATGTGCTCTTAAAATATGCTCCATTCACAGATTGAAAAACCCCAGCCTGCATGGCCGGCCTCCAAACCAGCTAAACAGTCGATTCATCATCGACTCTGAAAATAATTCCAATAAAACTCAACATCCCCATCTTCACGGAGGGGAGATTTCTCACAAGGCTGTGCTGTTTGTTTGTGTTACATAACAACCCGGCGAAGGAGAGTCCGACATGGCAACAGAAATGAACGATCAAGAGAGAGGCGACATCTTCCTCTTTAAAAACACGTTTTCTATCATTTTGTTATCTGTAGTTTAAGTGTAAAATAACAAGTCCCCCTCTGTGCATTGCACTATTGTTGCAGTGACCTGGGCCCACTCAGCAGGCTTTGGCAGACGCCAGTGAGAGTGATGAGTGTTTACATGTGGCTTTCATAATAGGCCACAAATAGCCACAGCTCACTGGCTCAGTAAAAATACAACAATAGTGGGGTGGGGATGAGAAGGGGGCGGTTAACGGTGGAAGTGATATGGTAAGAGTGCGTTTTAAGTGTACTTAGTGTAGCTGGGCAGGGGAGGGGATCTTGCCTTGAGTCGCTGGGGAGAAAGTGGCGGTGCAGTGGTGGCAGCAGAGAGGCGAGGAAACGCTGATGTCAGAGGTTAGCCATGTGAAGGACTGTATCTGCCTGGCAACAATACAAGGACACACACAAACACAAACACGCACAGACAGACTCGATCTTCCTTTCTTATAAACACACAGACACAGCTTGAGGAAATGCACAACTCAAACTGCGTTATGTGGGCAGAATTTCTTACATTCTCTCAGCACTATTTCAGCTGCCATTTCTCTTTAACATAGTGAGTTAATAGCCAAACCACAAACTACACACACACGTACACACACACACACATACACCCCGCGGACAGTTTGTGTTTAGTCTACCTCCCCCCAATAACAGAGAGCTCCCTGTCTCAGTTGGTGCTGATACAGGGTTTGGAAGCACAGAGGGAATCCATGCTGTTTCACCAAGTGATAAATCCACTACTATGCTGAACTGGCGGCATGTGTGGCTGCTGATATCTGAGCACCGAAACGGCTCGCACACATTTTAGAGCACAAAAACAGAGGGTGGACCTTCGAGTGGATGCTGCAATGAGGGATAGAGGAACTCCGAGTTGGTCAACCATATAAATATTTAATGGATTACGAGGTGCAATAAAAACAACAGTTAGATTATAAAAGCATCAGTCACAGGAAAAAAACAGAAGTTACAGTAGTTTTGTGCAAATGCAATTCAGTTTTTTTGCTCACTAGCCGTGAACACCCTTTGAAAAAAACCGTGGAGGTCAGTTTGGCACTTTTGAAGTTCGGTTCTTTTTTTTAAGTCTCCCATCGTAATAAACATCAGTTATTTATAAATGTTAATTTCCTGTGGGGAGGGGAGAGAAAATGAGCCCTTTAAAATGTTTCCAGGACCTAATTCTGTCATCATGACAACCCGCCAGGTAGAAGATATTTCAACATGTGGATTACTTGTCTTTTTAACAGGGATGTCCCGACGCTTGATCTAAACAACTGGATTATTATCTTGGCTTGGAAACAGACCTGGGTACTTATTTAGTACCACAAACTGTAAAAGGTTTGGGCTATGTCAAATTAAGTTCCTTGAATCCTTGGATTTGAGCTGATCAAACTGAGCCGATCATTGAACTCTATCGTTTAAATTCTGGCCGAGCTTTGATTTTATACGAGGACAATTTATTTGTTGACTTGGATGCTATCATCTAGGCAAACACAAGTATCAGATCGAGACATAAAGTACTAAAAATTTTAAAGGTTAGATCAAGATCATGCGCCTCAAAAGCTGATCGGGACATCCCTAGTTTTTAAAGCTCCTGTGAGGAATTTTTGAATGATCTGAAGCTGACCGCGACGCCTGAAACAAACAATCGACGACATGACTGGTGGCTCCCATATACTTGTTTCTAATGCTGCGTTCAAGGCTGAAAATGACTTTGCACCCGAGTTACCAACGTTTCAGTTACCAAGTCGGAAAAAAGGAAAATCAGAGGCCTGACACAAGATGGCTACAGCTACGCAAGTTATTTTAGCACTTGCCTTATATTCGGACGAGGCAAGCGCTAAAATAACTTTCGTAGATTTGAACACAGCGTAATGCTCATAGATGCTGTCGGGGGGTAGGTTTCACTCAAGTTGAAGATATTTCGATCATATCAAAAGAAATTAGGTTTTTTGTAAGTTAGACAACAAAGATATCGGAGGGACTACTTCCACAGGGGGCGCCAGATTAACCATGAACATTACTCACAGGAGCTTTAAAGAGCAAATATGTAATCTAAGTTCTCTCCTGAGCGATTTCCTCTTGCGGGGAATGAAGAGTAAGAGTCCGCATGTGTTCCTCTTTAACCCTCAATAGGAAAAATACAACCCAAACAATTAGTATCAATGGTCCCCTGAGGAATGGGTAAAATCAAGAGGGTTAAAATTGGACTCTTGAAGCTGCCTCCCTCCAACCAGCACAAAAATACCACAAAAATAACCCACTTCTTCAAGAAGTGCATCAATTTCCACTAAATTGGCCCCTTTTGAGCATTTGAGCCGATCTTTGAATGTAGAAAAGAAAAAATAAAACAACCCGCTCACGCTGCGTTTTCACAGTGCAGCGCAAGAACGTCACAATTCCTTATTTTCATAGAAAACCAATAAACACCAAACTTTGTTTTTGTCCTATAACTTCAGCTACAAAATGGCTAGCCTCCACATACAGGATGAAGACACCAGGGTGCTCGGTCTGCCAGAGAGCTGCGTAGCGGTCGCACTGGGAGGTTATGGAGGGCTCTTTGGGGCCCCCGTTGTGCAATAAGAAGGGGTGACCCAACTTTAGCCACTGACTCAATCATCTTTACCGTCTTTACTCTTGATACAAAACTGATTCAAGGTTTTGTATCCCAACAGGGGCTGGACGGAAACACAGCTAAGTAATTCAGGGGTATAGGTAGTGCACCATCCAGCCCTGAATTCCAACATTTGGTAAGTTTTTACAAAAGTACCTGATTCCTCGGAGCCCTCCAGCTGCCTCCCCCCGTGTGACCTCGCCTACTTTACCCTCTGGCTTCGTAAATACACATTGCTTTAAAGAGAACGACTCCATGGATTCCTTTCACCAACACTGTTGAAGGACGGATCCTTGCCTGACAACACCTCCTCCCTCCCTCCCCTGTGACAGAGAGAGGGATGGAGCTCCGAATGCAGCTTTAATCTCTGCTTTTCTTAGCCGTAGCCAAGGCACTGCTGGATCAGAGAAACCCGACGTCTCACAACCGATCAGGTTCTCTCTCAGGTTTTTTTTTTTTCAACGACAAAAATTGCATCTGCTTTTTGTAGCTTGTGCGAGGAGATACTCTGCTTCAATTTCATCGTCTTACAAAAATACTATTTGATGTTTTGAGGTAATTTTAAAATTTTTCTTTAGCAGAAATGTAAAATAAATGTGATTCTTCTTTCTTTGTTGTACCAGTTTGGTGAAAGGCAATATTGTCAGGATACATGTGGTATCATAGTCACATGACATCTTAACACATGCAGAATAGTGTAGACGCACTTAGTAGTAGAAGTATTTGTGTATAAGTGTGTGTACGTGTTAGTCGTAATTTCATTTAAATATCACAAACATCTTACATAACCCTCGGCCCTTTAAGGACGACTGTTTTTCAATCTCTGGGTCAATTAGGGTCTCAGTTTCTTGTTCTTTGACAGGACTCGGATTGATGGCGCCTCAGCCTCCCGTACATCAGCCTCACAAAGATTTCACTGTCAGTCAAGGTAACCCTCTGCAGGATTACGCAACGGCGGAGGATGACAGCAACCGTTGCTCAAAAACAGACGGCTTTGAGGGGAGCATTTCTGAAATGCTAAACGGAGGATCCGGCTAAAACAAGAGTCATTATTTTGTCAGCGGAGGACTTGTGTTGCGTCGTCGTCTCGACTCTGCGCTGTGATCTCACCGCATTTTGTTGTGTCTGTTATTGGCGAGCGGAGGTAACGTATCCCCCTCATGCGACAAAACGCTGCTCTTGTTGTTGAGACTCTCGGGGATGTTTTTGGGAACCATGACGCCAGAAACTGAGAATTTAGCAGCTTTTCGTAATGAGTGTCGTCCTTAAAGAGCTTTGTGAGGGTACTGTAAGTAGAATATATAAAAACACGAGTAAAAATTGCACTTCTTTTATAGACCGTAGGAGAGCTGTTAGTGGAACGAGTAACTGGGGTGAGCTTCTCTTTAGCTGCTTGGACAGAACATGCCTGATAATACAGGTTAGAGGCGTACTTCCTAACTAAGTTATATGTGCTATTACTCTATGTATCGTAGTATTCTTCTAAAAGACAGTGGCACATCTAGCTGAAGATGGTATGGCTTGTTCGGATCAACGTGGAGTCCACTGAGAGGACAGATGGGGCCAGCAGTGTCAGGTTAAGTTCAGGATTTCTTCAATCTGCCGGGTTACCGACGGGTCATGTGGGGAGAATCTTCGCTGACAATGTTATGACTGCCTGTCCGTCTGCCAGCCGAAAAAACAAAAGGGACTGATTCTCTGATTTTTACGAGCTGTTGACAGCGCAGATAGACAGACATGTCAAACATGACATAGTTTACGTCGTTATTGGCAACCCAAAAAAGTCTGAGGTCACAAGAGATCTAAAAATAGCCGTTTGGATAAGAGGCTAGCTGCAGTCGCTGAGTGTTCCCCACCCTGCAGAGGAATTGGGTAATGCATATCAGATTTGCTTGGAGCAGAAACACCCTTCCTCTCTTATCTGACCCGGTAAAATTTTAGTTCACTCAGATCCGTCGTGAGAGGAATCTATGAGCGATTATAACATTTCTATCTCGCATTAACATCCGATCTGGAGGATCTGGAATACAGTAGACTACCTTTAAAGGACACCTGCTGTGATGATCTGGTACAAAGTTTCCTGCTTAGATATCTTCACCTGACATCAGCTTCTGGATGAGGTTTAAGGACGTGCCCACCTTAACGTTCATGTGGATCTTCATTATGAGCAACAATTAAAATATATTTTTGTTTTTATTCTAGAAAAGTCTTAAATGAGAGTGAGAGAAACAGCAGGTCCCAGCAGGTTTACAGATATGCAGGGCAGATTGGGAGTCAGGGATAAAGCTCTCCTCCTCGATGAATCATCTGTACCTTCACTGTGCTCTGTTATTAAAGACTCTGCTGTGGACCTGCACTCTCTCTCTCTCTCTCTCTCTCTCTCCCTACAATCCAGTATGGGGTTTATTGATGGACCCATTAAAAATTAAATACAGTCTCGCCTACTGAATAACTATGGATATAATGTATTCTATACACACTTTGCTGAAACGACCGAGCTGCGAATCCATGGAAAGGTCGAGACAGCGGAGAAATATCGAAGCAGTGCAGCGAGTGCCGTGGTGAAAAAAAGGCGAGAGTGGACGGTCCTTACATGAACATCCACACTCCCAAAGCTGTGCGGACAAATGCCTCCAATCCCGCCTCTCTATGCGGACTGAGTGATCCGATTTCAGCGCACATTGATGAGCGTTCATGCCACTTGTGTTCTGATCCCCCAGATCTGGATTTAATGCCGGGTTATTGTGAGCCTCACTTCACTTTAGTGGTTAAGCGGTAAAAAAAGTCCTTATGAAACACTGCTGACCCCATGAGAAATGAAAGCCCCGGCTCTCCTGAAATTGCTGCAGGGTTTCTACACATTATCGGCTTCTAAATTCCAATGATTTACCGCTCTCTAAGTTAGAGAGAAATTGGACTTTTATTTGGGTCCTTATCAAAACCCTTTCGCAGTTTACCGATCAGCGTGTGATATCCTGTAGTTTGAAGAGCCTGTGTAGAAACCCTGACCAGAGGAAGACATGCATAGAACACGAGTGTGACACACGACCTCAGAGCGAACAGCGACACATCTACTCGTCTTAACAGCACAGAGAAAAAGTCTGAGGCTCTGCAACATCACACCACTGTCACTACAAGCTCTACTCAGGTTAACCCAGACCACACCACTCAATCTAGGGTTTTTTTGTAGACTTTTCTTACCCCCATTCCAACCCAAAAACTAAAACTATAATGCAACGTTAATGCTGCTTATGAGGAGTGTCACAACAAACTAACCCCCAGTCTACCTGGTTTCCTCACTGCTCAGCGTTGCGTGAACAGATGACAGAGCTTTGAGGAAAGTTTCTAGAGGACATTGAACCGCCGTGATTGACTGTGTTTCTCTTGACAAGCCCCAGCTGTTCTCAATCGTGACATCTAGCTGCAGGGCCTGAAATCTGTTTTTATTGCACTTTCTTTAGGAGTCTCGAGCTAAAGCACTGAGATGGCATTTAGCCGTGTGATTAATAATATCATTCATCACTTAACTGCAGCCAACAGCCTGTCCAATGTTTACAGCTCTATGGCCAAGCGCTCCCTCTGCTGCAGCGTGGCACACAGACAAGATAACAGGTGGGCCGTGGATTGGATGACAACAGAGGAGGAGCGATTCTTGAGAAACCCCACCAGGGAGCCCACCAGTATCACACGGCTATCCATGCATGTCCAGAAATAGAGGCATTAATTTGCCAACTGTGATAAACAGAAACGCACAGGCTGTAGGGGAGCGCGTATGGAAATTCCCTTCAATTGTGCGAGTCTCCGACCTCGCAGGCTCGGTGGCGTAATCGCACCGGTCCGACCGCGGAGACTGGTGATGTGTTGTGAACAACTTTCATCTCCTCACAGACATATTTAATTTGAATTAACATGAGTGACCCCCGTCACTTCGCCACTTTAGTTTGATAAATATGACACTCGACTCGTCGAAGTGCAAACTGCCCAGTTACTAGCGTTGCAGTGGGAAGTGAGGCAAAGAGCCACGCCGTGACGTAACCCCCTGATGACGGGGGGATGTCGTTGTTAAAATAAAAACTTTTTATGCAAAGAAATGAGGAAGAAAAAGTGACATAGTACATAAGAAATAAATAGACTTTTTGCATGTTAAGCAGAACACAACCCCCCTCCCCCCCTGTCCCTCCCACAGTGATCCCCTTCGAGTGAACTGAGACAGAATGAGGCTTTGGACGTACGCAGAGATTCTATCAGGGATCAAACAGGTCGGGCTGTCCCTGCAGCTCCAGCTGACGGTTGGATAGCTCGATCTCTTTGTTGGCCTCTGTGATGTACTCTTTGATGAACTCATCCATGTCTGCAGGGAGAGCGATGTAAGGGAAAACACACACACACATGCACACAACAGGTATTTTTCTATAGGCTGGATTTGATTGAATTAAGGGCGACACGATTAAAAAGGATACTTGGATGGAAGTTTCTTCTGTCTCCAAAGATGTCAACATAGTAGTATCCGTTGTAGAAGTAGCCTGCTGGTAGTTTGTCCAGGTGCCTCGTCAGCTGCACAGAAATATAAAATATCGGGATGACTCGGGATTATTGACTGAAAACGGCTCACATCAATAGGAGCTCCTGACCCAGCGCAGGCTCTCTTACACGATGAGTAATACCTCTAAAAACAAAAATCAACAGAGCGCACAGAGAACACTGGGGGATGTCTCGTGAGGCTTGTTCGCAGCATCAAACATCTCATGCCCTTTATGTTCTCATTGCAGCAGCAGCAGTTGTAGACAACGGTCCGTACAGGTAGAGTTGTTTCGTAAACAAACAATAATTAAATGATCTATAATGTTGTTATCTATGAGGGGGGATTTCCTGGAGCGTGCAGATTTACATCCAAAGAGGGGTTCTTCTACATCTCTCACATCTTTTTTTGGCAGTCTGCTAGATCCCTTAACGCCACCATGTATGAAACCATCAGCGGGGAAGTGTATATGTGCAATGCATGCATGCTTGTAATTCAATACGGGGACAAACTAAGCAGGTGCGAGCTCATAAAAACATAGCTCCCAATCGACAGATGTCTGCAGAGAAGCTTTGATGTCCTTCTGCACGAAAAGAAGTCACAACACTCATAACTATGTAATAATAATTATAATAATAATAATATATACACTACAGGCAAAAAGTTTGGAAGCAAGGCCATTTCAGGCCGAACAGTTGGGAGTAACTTCAAGTTTTTGTTCACAATACTTTTTCTAAAACCCAGCATGAGTTTTATGTATTTTGGGATGTATTTACTCCATGATCAGATGTTGCTTTCATGGAAATGCACCATTTTACTCCATTTACCTTTAGATATACATTGATGTTAACAGACCATTGCTAAATATATGTCAGCAAAAGATAATAAGGGCTTATTTTTAGGGTTGAAAACATTTGCAAGAGTCAAAACTTCAGTGCAAAAGCGAATAAACAAATCACAGTTGAATTATTCACTTCAACTTTTTGGCTTTTGAGAGTCTGCAGACAAAAATCCTAATAAATCTCAAATGCGTTCAAACTACCGCAAAAATGGCTAGAAAGTACCACTCCATCCTCAAGCACCATGCGTCCCACTCATCGGCAGTCTCTTTTTAATGAACTTAAGAAAACTTGGAATGCAATCCCTGGAACAGACCTTAAAAAACTTGTGGAACGAATGCCTGGTATATGCCGAGCTGTTGTTAAAGCCAGAGGAGGTTACTTTAAAGAAAGCAAAGTCTAAGCAACAAAAACTCAAATACCTAATAATTACAGTCAAAATGTCTTCTGATAAGTTACTCTTTACACAATAGTCATGTTTATTGTGTTGAAAATTATATATATGAAACTATGATCTTTTTTTGTACAAATCTGATCTTGCTTCCAAACTTTTGTCCTGTTGTGTACATAATAAATAATCAACCAAAACACACTCACATGGATGGTCTCGATTTCTTGTGTTGAGAGGTTACTTTTTGTCTTCTTCGGCTTCTTTGGCTGCTTCTGTATTTGACATCAAACAATCAAAGACTCCAGGTTACACTTTGGTTTCTTGATTAACAGTGAAAATCATTTAGATCAACTAAATTAATCTCAATGTGTGTTTCAAGGTCATTCACATCTACCTGCTTAGCACACAGTCTGAGCCAGTCCTTCAGCCCCTCCTCGGTGAGGCCGACTCCATCAAAGATCAGAAAGGAGGACGTGTCAGGGGTCCCTGGGGTCGGGGTCAGAGAGTCCGGTTTCTGCTCTGGGACAATGCTCAGACTCCCGCTCACAGTGTTGTAGCTCACCTCCATCAGCTGGTCCGAGTCTAAAGGGGGGGGGGTCCAGAAATGAAGGAGCACACATCCAAGTCACACCCTGAGTAACACCTGCTGGAGTTGCTTCATATGGTAAGAGCACGGTGGTGTTGATGGTGAGGAGGTGTGAATGTTTCTGCATCCGTACAACCTCTCTGCTCCCGAAATGGTACACAGAACTCACGTGCAGTAAAAATGAACGAGATAGTAAATGTCAACATCGAAATACTTTAATTCAAATAAAGAAAACAACTCAATAGAAGAACAGTGACCCAAGTTCAGACTTCACACTTCGAAGGATTAGGATCGAGATTACACAAAACGATCCTCACACTCGTTCCGATACGATCCCGGCACATCTCCTCACAGTCATCTGCACTCTCTCTTCATGCAAAAAAACAACACACGGGTCTTCAAATGAAAAAAGAGTGAGAAAACCACGTGGAGGAAACGAACCCGTGAACTATGAGCTGAAATCTAAACACCAGCACCAGACCAACAACCGAGCAATATTCCTACCGTCAGGATCTTCGTGCCTGCTTTGAGGGAAATGTTTCCTTAAATAATTACCAAAACTGGGGGATGCAAACGCAGGTCAAACATGTCATATTTTTTGCAGTAATGCTTGACATGAGAAAGGTGCAACCTGAAATATCAGAGGGTTAGCATGCATCAAAAGTTCAATGTTCGTGTGAAATTCCTACCGGAAAATCGGACTTTCCCCCAAACATTGTAGAGGTTTCCTCTGAAGGGGCTCGTCCGCAGAGATGACTTTAACGCTACACAGAAAATAGAAGAATAATGGCAGTTTTTATGGTGATTTTATGATGGTAAATTTTCCTTTAAAGCAAACTTCTTCGCAGGATTTCATGAGTGTGTGCTTTGCGAATACAGATGATTGCACAGCAGAGGCGAACAAACACTTAGAGACCTCGGCTGTCTCCATATTTGGAGGGACCAGCAGCTTATGTAATCAACGACAAACCCTGCCAGCTCATATCTGGAGCTTCTGTCACGTGTAAGAGTCAAAATAAGGGGGGAGAATTTCTTTCCATCTCACCTTTACAGCGGGTGACAAACAGAGGCCTCTCTAGGGGCCGCTTGAAAGCTATGTGCTGCTGGGTAAGGACCAGAGACCCAGAACCGGAGAAGAAGCGCCCTTTGCACCTGAAATACAGAGCACATGCACATGACACAAATGGTGAGAAAGTTAAGTTAAGAACAAGCCAAATGTTTGTGTTACATTTGTCTCTGGCTGGAAAGCTGTTTTCTCTACCAGCTGCCCGCAGGAAAGAGGCCAGTGAGGGTGATTCGCTGGGAGGGCTGTGGAAGTGGATGATGAATGTCTGTACACCTAAATACTCTCATCAGCAGATAAAAAAGATTCTTGTCTCGGTCAGAGAGCTAAGTATGTGCAAGACGCATCTCTTTCACACCCACACAAGCAGACAGAAAATACCACTCGCCGATGAGTAAATGAAAAGAGCCAGACTTCGGACAGATATTGAGTGTATGATCTGACAGGAGGATTTAGCAGAGGTTCATATTAGGCTGACCACTGTGGCATGAAGGCTGACTGGACCGGGTCCAAAGGGAAGGAGACCCCCTCTGTGTACATGGCAACTGCATGGCCAACAGCTTGTTACTGTGCTGCCAGGAGGCAGCTGGTGATAGAACACAAGATGCCCTGAGGGGCTTTACAGCAATCAGCAGTGATACCCCCACCGCTGCAGCCGAGTGGCAATTAAACAGCAGGGATGGAGGCGAGGCAGAGCTGAGGATCAGCAAGAAAGGAATCAACGCCAATCTGTCGCTCAGAGGCCAAAGGGCTGACGGTGGACACAGGGGGATGCACGGGGGCCACAGACAGTAAAGTGGAAGGAGGTTCTTACCATCCGGGGTAGAGGACATAACGTGCCCTCAGCATCTGCGGCTCACTGAAGCTGCTTTCAGACAGGATCAGGTTCACATCTTCATTCCTGACGCAACAACAACAACAACAACATCTCATGGTGAATGGATGCACAACACTTGGACGAGAACAAGAATCAATGTCTGCAAGGAAACATCACAACCAATGAAAATAAAATTCATCCATAATGGACTTTTATTTGCTGAAACGGCAATATTCAAACAGGCAACACCGTGGGAAACATTCCTTCAACATAACACTGCGAGCTGAGCGTAAATCCGACCCAATAAAGTCAGAACGAGCAACATTTTCAGGAGGAATACAAGCGGAGAAATCAGCGTTTGCAGCATTGATCACGATTCTGTGAGCGCCTACCTGGTGACAGCTCCTCTCTCTGCCAGTATGAAGGCTGCGGTGGGGTTGGCAGAGCGTACCAGCCGCTGAACATGCTGCATGAGAGGGTGCTTCTGCTCTGCTGTCAGCCCGGTGAACACCACTGTACTCACAATACCTGACATAACATGAAGCCCGGAGAGAGAAGAGGGGTTTTCAGGGAGAGATGGTTTATTTTGGTGAAGATGAAAAAAAAGGGTTTGTGAAGCTTCTGCAGAAAAAAAAAAAACACTCTTTACATGAGGTCCAATTTACTGGAATTTCCGCTGCTGTTGATTTTCTTGTTTCCTCAAAAATAACAAAGTAAGTGATTCTTTGACTAAAACCTCCTTCTGCTGCTTCGATCTCTAGTCTGTCAAATAGTCTAAACAAATAGATGGAGACGGTTTCATCCCAGTCTCAACTGATCAGGGCATTTTGTTGAACAACCGTCAGTCCACTCCTGTCATTTACATTAACTGTTAAAAAAATTTTGAACTATAAATTGAAACCAGTCCACCTGAAACACATGCAGTAAGACTAATTTGATACAACATCTAAACTTTCTGTAAAAGGAACAGGAAGATGGCTGCTGCACAAAACCATCAAACCCTGGACTCAAGAAAGACAGATAAATGTGATCTAAAGAGGGAAAAGACCAAAACTACAACAGAGAGGGAGGCTCAATTCATTGTTTTGAACAACCAGTACATCTCTGTGGTGGAGGTTTTTTATCTCTTGGACCTCCAGAACAACCTCCCAGCTTGACACTACATCTCGTCTTAAACTGTCAGTTTTACAGCAGCAATTTTGAGCTTCAACCTCCTCCTCCGATGTCAATGCTGAACCTCACATCTCTCTGGATTGATTCTTTAGCTTTGAATCTAACCGTGCACTACTGCATGCACATCAACCAATGTGGTGGGTCTTATACAGGAAAACATAAAAAGAAAAGTGGGCTAATATTAATAGTAGGGCTGGGCAATATGGGAAAAAGTTTATCACGATATATTTTTTTCATATCAGTCGATATCGTTAAATATCACAATATAAAAAAGGAAATTTAACAGTGCTTATTGGTAGCATGTCTTTTGCAATACAATAATCTACTGCATCTGTGAGGTGTTTGTGTCTCATACAACATTTTGTTGTCGGGCGTTGTGTTAGAGAAAGCGGACTGAATGGTCCGCTGTTTCGGCAGCACAGGCGCCGTGGGCTCCTTGCTCCGCTCGATGTTTGTAACCTTCTGCATTAAGCGTGCTCTGCCGCGTGGCACTGCTTCAGGTGGTGAAAAAGATTTGAGGTATTCCCCGACTTTGCGAAAACATGTACTCGACATAATTTGCAGTGCACATTACTCTGCTTCATGTCTGACCTCAAAAAACCAAAATACCTCCACACCATCGATGTTTTCATGCCAGTGTTGTCGATGATGTCGTCATCTGTTAAGCCCTTATCTGCATTTCTGTCGGGGGTAGCACTCATTTTCTTTTTTTCTCACCAACAGTGCTGTCTGCTTCATGTGTTTAAGTGTTATGGTTGTGTGTAGCTGCTGCCTGCTACTATGCAGTTGTTTGCTACTTGGTTCTCATTCAACACATGATTGGTTCAGTGCGAAGCGGACCAGGAGAAACTCCCCTTTTCATTGGCTATTCATATAGTCTACCAAAACATGGCAGAATGCCGACTATCGAAAAGCATATTGACCATGTTTTATATTGATATTGAGGGAAATTAATTTTCTATATATATCATTATCATTTTATCGCCCAGCCCTAATTGGTAAGTTGCATCTTCAGTTTCCTACCAACAAAGTTCAACCTGACTGTATGATGCGACTCACCTTGGCTGCACTGCTCCAACAGTTTAGGAAAAGTGAACCTGGAGTGAGAGAGAAAAAACAAACTCACTATAAATCCACAGTGTGGTTAAGTACAGGGTGGAGGCTCGCAGAGAGTAAAATTAAACTGAAAGTTTGTCACCTCTGCATTGACAATACCAGTTTTCAGTAATTCTAAAATGATGCATTTGACTGGTAACGGGTGCATGCAGAGTGCAGCTACAAACAGGATTATTCCGTGTTGCTCTTGGCTAACATGCTGTTGATCAATCAGGGAGCATTTCTCCTAAGATGACATCATGGCTTTGACTGAAAACTGGCCAATATAAAAGCTTCCTGTAATCTTATTTAATCCCAACACAATTTATCCCCGCTTTTTCCAATCAATCATTGTTATACACCACTATCGGAATAACTATTCGGAGCCAATTCCTCCTCCAGCCACCCCAGACCAGACCCACCTCTGCAGCTCTCCGAGGGAGCCTGCAGGCCGGGTGGGGAGTGTGGGGGATCAGTGATTTGAAAGGCATTTATCTTTCCTGTCCTGATGTAATGAACTGTCTAAATTCATCACAAAGAATGGATCATGACTGACTGATGAGCTTCGCTGCGGAGGGGTGTGCTGCTCGCACATGTGGACCTGGGGGATTAGAGGGCTATGCTGAGGGGGGTTGACGGGCAGGTCAGGCCTAAGCTGGGCTAACCGTCCCCAATTAACGCCATAGTGGGGGTCCGCAGACCTCCACACAATCTATGGCAACAGACAATGGTAGGAGGCTTGTTGAAGATGCCAGAAATGGAAAAGTTAGTGCTAACTCCATTTCCAAGTAAACCTCCATTTTTCCGTTGCTGAGTGAAGCTTGTTAAGAGTAGATTAATTATCAAAGCTTAGGTAAGTTTTTCAGGAGACATGCTCTAATCTACCGTTGAGCATCAAATCATTACCTCAACTCGACGCAAAACCTGTTTGAACGACCGGACCCTCTGGACTGAGCTCATCTGTATGCGACTCTCACTGTGCAGTGGAAAACAGCCTATTAACAGGAGTGGTATGTCATATTGTGGAGCAGCTCAGTCAATCTAAGACAGTGAGAAGCTCTGTAAGCTACGTCTAAAGCCTGTAACAAAAGGAGAGTGAGATTAAATGTAGGACTGATCCGATCTGTAAAAGGGACCCCTGCCTCGGATTTAATAGCTAAAAGTCTCATGTAACCTCTTCCTGGAAACCTCTAGAGCTCCGACCGTTTATTAACATCCAGTCCTGTCTGTCATCGTCCGCTCACCTCGAATGTTCCTTGGAAATAGAGACGGTAAAATATAGCTTCAACTTCAATTTCATTTTCTGTCAGTGCTGCGTTTTTGTTCAGCTAAAGGTACAGTCCGTAGAATCAGGTGGCGTTTGGCAGAACAGTCAGGAGAAATGAAATATAATGTTTCTAAACGGTGTTATCTGAATGTTGGGGGGACAACCTGATGCTTGGAGATAGATTTTACCTGTGCTCCATGCAGGAGGCCAGGGGGTTCACACAGGCAGTGACGGCACCGATGGTGAAGCAGGCCTGGACGACAGGGTCAGGGTGGAACAGCACCGCCTGGACCACATCCAGGGCATCTGTGTATCTTTTGAAACAAGTGAACATACAATAAAATCAGTTTATCTTTTAATACCAGAGGTTGCATTTTAATAAAGACAGAATGGTTATACTCATTTTCATCTTTTATGACATATCTATCAGTCAGGGGTACCATGACAGCGGCTCGAGAAAACTCTGATTTATCTGATCAGCTGCTGCCTCAGTTACTTTGTTCTGTCTGATTCTCCACTGATATAAACTTGATGGTTCTACTTTTCACACAGCTTTGTAGCGATGAAACGACCCCAAAGTTGCACCTTTGGTCAAGGTTTTAGTGGCCTATTTTTCACAAAGGGGTCATAGGTGGAAAAGCTAGGTCGTGACTGTTGCCCTGACAACATCAAACCCTCTCAGTGATTCCTGGTGCCTTTGTCTTTGAGAAGAGGAAACAGCCAAACTGAACTGAATAAGTGTAAGGTGGAGGAAAAAGCCAAGAGGTGAGACTCTGAGTTTCTTTCTCCTGCGTGAGTGCGTCCTTGACAGAGCTGCTGGGCGGACTTTTCTTTCAACATCGTCTCAGAATGAAGGCAGGGCCTGATGTCAAGTTCAGGACAAATTGATCAGTCCTAAAACGAGCTGTTTAGAGAAGCCAGGACATGTCCAGGGACAAACTGTGCAACATTAAATCTCATGTATTTATTTACTAAAACACGACAGACCTGCTCTGAATCTGCTCCGTTTACTGCAATAGTTCAGGTGCTTGGATCAGTTTCTTTGATATTTAAGAATAAACGTTTAACCTCAAACATCCTCATTTTTAATGCAGATGAATTTGCGGTCTTGACCTCTCAGCTCCCGTCTTTCGATTTTTATCAGCAGGCTTTCTTACCCAGGTGAGAGCACCAGCAGACGGGGTTTGCCTCCCGGGCCTCTCTGGCTCTCCAGGAAGCCAGACAAAAACTGCTGCAGGTGTGCGGCTGAGAAGCTGTCAGAGCTGTCAGGGCTGGGCTCATACACCACCCACCTAAGGATGAAGTGATGGGAGATATGAGATGTTTGCTTGTGTTGACGTTTCAATCACCGTTGCTGTAAAATAACAACGGCATACTAAAGGGAGAAGCCTGGCTCGATAACATCACTCTTACCTTCCACGGTCTTTGTTCAGCTGGATCAGGAAGTCACAAAGTCTCTTCTTGTGGCTTCCCGGCAGTCCGGTAATGATGGTAACGACGACCTTTGAATGAAACAAAAATCTCACCTTTATTTTAATGACAACCGCTCAATGTAGGAAGACTGGAAAGAGAGGATGCTGTGATGAAAATGGAAATGCAGAGTGAGGAGATTCCTCTGCAGGTGTTCACCTTGTCTCCCTGACTTTGGACGGCATTCCTCAGCTCTGCAGAGGGAAAGAGCACCCCCAGGTGGTCATACAGGATGGGCTCCTGACCAATGCTGCTCAAGGCAAAGTGCTGAAGAAACCTGATGTGGAGAAAAATACAGCGGTAACAAATCAAAAATGTGTCCACACAACTGACCAGCACCACGAGTTTACAGGAAAAGGCTAAATATCTGTTGGGCAGTCGATAAAAGGTAGTGATGTTTTTGCACATTTACAGACGAGGTCTAAAATTCTCAGTATTTGCTTTTGTTCTTGATGGTTTCGAAGTGAACAAAGCCGTTTTTTAATCCCCGATAGATTTGTGCTCTCAAATATGAGGTGGTGAGTCGATGGCATGTTTATTTTAGGAGCAAATGCTTCAAACAGTTGGATGTCTAATTATATTAGGTGACAGATTTAGGGCAGATTTTGGAAGACCAAGCTGCCAGAAGACAATGTGTATCCCTGCGTGTGGTTTTCATTGTTTGAGCGCGACAGAGAGGACAGAAAATACACTATGGTTGTTTATTTTGGCCGTAAAACGGAGGTGATTATGTCGAGTCTCTCAGCGGGAAGAACTTCTGTCGTCTGGACGGTCACCAATGTTAGTACACTGTACCAAGAAACACAGGCTTCAGTGCTATTCTGGGAAGACATACTCATGATTAAGCAATACTATCAAGTTCTATGACTTGTTCTGCCCAACTGTTAAGCAATCTACTGAGTGATTTAGGAGAGTACTAACATGTCCTGCTCTGGGAGTTGGGAGTATGAGGTCTTCAGGCTGCCTCTGCGTTTAGCCACCGGCGGCTCCTGACTGTCGTGCAGCTTCTGAAGTCGAGTGTGCCTGAAATAAAAACAGTCGTTAAAACAACAGCGTTCGCCTAAAAGTACAAACTCGTGTGACAAAAGACTTGTTTGTTTAAAGGTACAGTCGAAGAAATGGCAGCTGTGAGAAGAAGAAGCTGCTGTGATGTATGATTCTCCTTTTACTGTCAAAAATGAGCAAAATTCTTGCGGGCGAAACTACTGATTTCGTCTCTTCATGCAACAACTCACTGAATAAAAAAAATGCACATGGAGGAGTATCTTCTAAATAATCAAAAGTATCTATTTATTCAAGGGATTTTACACTGATTTCAACATATTCATGAATCTTATATTCCATTTTCACTGAGTCTGATCCGATAAACGACGGTAAATACCACACACTGTACCTTTAACAGATGAAACGACATTTTTTAAAGTAAGACTGATATGTGATAAGAAGTTAAAAAGAGGATTCGGTCTTCTTACATGTTTTTTTGGCTCCAGGTCAGATCCTGTTTGTCCATCATTTGAAGTCGAAGTCCAGAGTCCGACTTTTTCCAAACTGATAAAACCTAAAATAAAAAGAAGCACAAAAGTTAAAGTTGACATGATGAAAAACTTTCTGAACTTTCTCATTTCTGAATAACATCCAGTTTTAGCTCACTTTTTTATAATAAATTCAGCTGCATCATCCTTGCAAAACAGACAATTTATAAAAAGTAAAGTAAGAATGGGGAAGAAGTAGATAAAAAGTTGTGTTTGGAGGTCATGGATCATTCACACAAAAGCACATGAAGCGTTAGATTGTGAATCCGCCTCACCTTTGAATAAAAGGCCCTGTAGCTCTTGGACCTGGGCTGAAGAGCAAAGACCAGACACTGGTCAGAGCTGTGGAGGGGGAAGGGAAGGTGGGGGAGCAGGCTGCTCTCATACTCCACGAACAAAGTCGCCACACCGCCGAGGTCCTGAGAAGAACACCACACAGAAAGATGTTTGTAGGGGTCCGTATTCTATATTATAAACTCATTACTTTGAATGAGTCATTCGGTTTTACAGTAAATAACAATTAACTAGATCTGAGGTGAGAAAGCCATGATTTATCCTGATCTATTATAAACTTTTGCAAATCATATCATCATGGAAGGACTTAAAATATTACCGGATCATAGAACTTGATGTTGCTGATCTGATCTTTGGGCAGGGTAATGCTTCCAAACTGAGAATGGACAAACAGGAGTCCCTCCGAGAAGAAAATGATTTTCCCTAGGATTGATATTTGAAGAAAATGTGTTTGACCTTAGAAGTGAATTCAAGATTCATGATACCTGAGAGAAAAGGTTACAGAAAAACACTGTCTACGTATAAATATGAGCTACATGAAATTCCACCTTCTTCCGGCGTGGAGAGCTGGCTGCTGGAGAACACATACGCAGCATCTGCAGCGGTCAGAGCCGTTCCCAAACAAGTGCCTTCCTCTTTCTGTCAGAGACGTATGAGTGAGTGAATGATGAGGTTACATGTTAGTACTCACTTGGACTTAAGCATGCATTCAGATCCTGCTGTGGATACACGAAGTTTCTCAACTTACCTTAATGAGATGTTGGGCTTGCTCAGATTGCTTGACATCAGATTCCATCTACGAAGGAACATGATAATAAACAACACAACTCAAACAACACGCAAACTGTAGATATAGAAGTGTGATTGTGAGTCTGGACTGTAATCCACACAGTCCATATATTATATGAATGTGAAATTGATTTGGAGCAGCAAACATACCAGCCAGCAGGCATAGCGAGGCACGGTTGTGGTCAGGATGGTGTAGCAGCTGTCTGAGGACACAGTGCCATCTGCAGGACGGAAGCAGATTTGTTTAAACAACAAAGATTGACAACCACAGAAGGTGAATTACAGATATGATCCTCAGTTCAAACATTATGCTCCAGTGCTCTGTTGTCATAAAACTGACTCAGACTGAGGAATTGACCGAGCTTATTATCATTATAACAAACCACTGAATTAACCGTCAAAGTACCTTTCTGCTGAATGTTGATGCTGGACTCCAAGAAGGACTCAGAGAAGACGACAGAGCCGAGGTCCCCTCTGTTCCACTGCAGGTCTGGGATGTCATGAACGATCATAGAGGCCTTATTTAAAATCAAAAAAGACAAAATTAGTCAAAGTAAAAAGAAAAATCGTGAACACAAGTCATTTCATAACAAAACGTGAATTTATATCTCACTTACTGTTTTTACGACGTAACGGCTCTCCTCATCAGTCAGTGGAATGATCCTGGAAATTCAACAGAAGGTTCTTAAACAGAAGTTCATGGATGGATTTCATCATTTCAGCGTAATTTAAATCAACATCATGCACCCACCGTCCTTGTCTGTTCACTGCTTGAATCTTGAATTCACATTTGGATCTAAAAGAAGAAAGCACACGATTAAAAACCCATTTAAATATCATTATGCTTCATGTGTTTGCTTAAAGATTCATGCAGGTGAAAGAATCAGACTCTACCTGAGAGGACTGCGGTACTGACTCAAGTTCGCCGAGTCCAGACCCATGAAAAAGGTGTTCTCTGCGACATCTTTGGCCTAAATGACACACAGTTCTTCATGAACGACTGTATTCTCTACACGACATAAAGAAATGTTTGTGCTTGGGGCTCCGTCTTTCTCACCTTAGTAGCACTAGATGTGCAAGAGTAGCATTTGATTCCTGATAGGACGGCTTGAACAGCAGCTGAATAAATCTGTGACAGAAGTCTGAAATACAAAAATAAAGACTGATCAGCAATGAAAACCAGACAACCAATGGTGCTCAATGAAAAGAGTTCAACAGAGTCAGTACTTACAGGACTTCTGTTTTCTTTTGCTGTGGGTTTTGATTTTCTGTCAGTGAAACACAGCGAGAGAAAAAGTTCATTTATAAGCTGATAAAAGCTTTTCGTTTCACATTTAACACCACCCCTGACAGAGACTCTAATCACTGTGTTTGTGAGCTATATTTACCCAAAATGTTAGGCTGACTGAATCCAATTTATTAAACTTTATTACCAACACAGAGCCCAAATAACAGACAAGCCATTCCCAAGTACAACAGTGTTAAATGTTGAAAAACCTCACCAAGGTACGGAGTGTGGGTTGACCCAAAGAAATAGGTTCGAGAGCAAGCAAGAGGTCCTTTAGGAGCCACACACTGCAGAATCTAACAGACAAAAATAAAAACAGAATAGTTTTTGAAAGACACAACCGTGGTGTGAACCATCCTCTAAAGTTCTGCAACATTACATTAAACTAATATCTTCAGGAGATACCGCAAAAAACTGATGTTACCAGACATTCTCACTAGATGGCGCTGCAGACCTGTATGCTTTCTTTATTTGAGCAACATGTATTATTTTATATTCAGCCATCAGAATAAGAAATCATCAGAAAATATTGATTGACATGCATAAAGATGTTGTCAGAGGCAGTTATTTGATAAGTTCACTGCGTCTGGTGTCAGCCTCTCATCTTCTCACCATGTGTTTGGCTGTGGAGCCTCCTGTTCCTGTGCTCCGGACCTGATGACTCTCCGAGGGAAAGTTGAACGAATAACTCTCCAGATCTTCAAGCGAGGAGTGCTTCCCAAACAACACGAATGGTTGCTGACTTTTGCTGAAATTCAGACACATTGGATTATGCAGAAACATGTTTTCTGTCTTTAAACTATAAAATGCACACACAGTTTTACATTTATGCTGAATACCTTTTATCTGTGATGTTGCTTGAGATCAGTCCATGGGAGTAATAAATGCGGAATGCCTGTGGATCGATGAGAACAAACGTTACTCACTTAGGCAGGACTCTGCAGTTAATTCCACTAGGTTTGATACCCAATCACAAATGTGGGATAATTTGTGACATATACCTCTCCCGCCTGTGCTTCAGACAGCTCCAAGATGGAAAGATGGCTCTCCAGGTCCATGCTGGAGAAGAAGCAGCTCCACTGCTTTTCAAAGTTCACCAAATCCTAACATACAACAGACGACACCAAAATTACTTGCACCTTTTGTAGACAAGAACATGTTTTCTTTATTGGCTTTGTGGTGATACGATGGAAAAACAAGCTTCTCATTACCTCTGTGAGGACATGATCCAAGGACACAGGGTCGAGTCTGTTGTAAACCTGCCACAGTTTCTCACTCATGTCCATCAGCTGGAGAGCAAGAATACACACAGCAAGCTTTAATCATACATGCAGAACAACAAGAAAAGTACGTATTCATCAAACAAATTTAGGGCTTAACAAAGCACATCTTTATTTCTGCAGATACCTTGTACTTTAAGGTAAAAAAACTTCCTCCACCGATGCCATCCAGAGCAAACGCTTGAAGGAGGGGCCACTTTTCCACCATGAACATATCAAAACTCTGGATATGTCCTAAAGGAAACAGTAAAGCTGGGTTAATTACCTCTGTTGTTGGTGTAATTATACAGAATGTGTTTACCGTGGATGACAAGCTGCTGAGACTACATTGTGTACTGGATGATGAGATATAATGTCCTAATGTTTAACCAACTTCATAATACAAGTGTAGCTGATTGTGAGGATTATGATGTGGTGATATGTACCCTGGGAGCTGTAAGGTACTCCGATATGATAACAGTCCTGCACCATCGTGACAAAGCTGGAGATTTTGAACTCCTCCGCCGCTTCCTCATCTTCATACTGTGTGGACAGAGATTAAGAAAAGAGATGGCAATTTAAACATTTACAACCAGTATATCAACAACAAAAAATACCTCTAGCAGCCTGAGTTTTGGATCTTTTTAGCAGAACTAAAAGAGGTGCCGTTTTTTCCCCACTATCTATTTAACTTGACAAGGTAAACTTCTCTAAGTGGCTTGTCTAATAGGACAGGTAAAAATTTGTAGTAAACTGCAATAGTTACAACTGCAACAGCAATCCGAATACTCAAATAGTTATTTTCTCCATGTCCAGGAAACAGGAACTCTGATCATCGGTGATAGTCTTGAGGAAGAAGACAGCTGTCCTACCTCTGCCTCTGTCATGCAGTAGAGATGCAGGTTCCTCCAGTGGGACACGTAGGGCAACAGGTGATTGTAGTTCACTGGGTTGCAGTACAGATGGACGCACTCTGCTTTGATCAGCAGGATTACATCTGGAGAGCAGACAGGTAATGTGTGAGAAAAAGGCATTGCTCCAAAGAGAATGAAAAACACCAGAAAAAAACTCACCATCTAGGATTTCTTCAGGAAATTCCTCAAAGGCATGCTCCAGGTTCAGCTGATTTTTTCCATAGAGTTCATAGAACAGGTATTTTGCCAGCTCAGTGCACCCCTCATTGTACCTGCTGTCAATACCTAAAGTAGATGAAAAAACTGTTATTCAGAACCTGTTTTCCTTTTGGTTTGGTTTGTCAGATCAGATGAAGAGATACATGTTAAGTAGAGCAAAACTTTGCCTCTTAACATACCGAGAGAGCACAGGATGCCATCAGGAGTGGTGGTGCTTCCCTCACAGAGAAGAGACTGGACCTGACGCAGACGACAGCAACTGAAAAACACAACATTTACATCATGGTTAAAATATCATGAAAAGAAAACAGCATTCTCTCTTCTTTTAAAAGGCCAAACATCCAACTAAAAATGAACACAGACATATTATTTCCACAACATGCTGAAAATCTTTCTGCCCGGCACGCAATCCCAGCAGGGGTGACAGACATATCAGATCATTACAAAGTCTAGTTGCTGATGGCCCTGTCTGCTTTTGTAGGTCATGAAGAGATGTCAATATCCAAGACTTATAGGGGCTTTAAAAGACAAATACACATGAATACATACAAATGATGTTTTTGTTTGTCCCCAGGTCAAACTTAGGATGAAGTTTGTTGGTTAGGAGTGAATTCAATAAAAGTAGATCTTGTATTTTGAAAAACTGTAGAGAGTAGAGTGGGGAAAGAAATTGATCATGTGACCAAATATTTAGGAGATGGGCATCAATTCATGGAGTCTGTGAAGGTTAGAAGCACACGGGTGAAGGGGTTAGACATTTATTTACAATAAGTTAGAGACAAAACTGTGATTGACTTGATGTAGTGATTGAAATGTGAAAAATGTCTCATCTTACCCCACTCTCCCCTACTATATGGGCTCATAAATAAGTATGATAGACAGAGACTCAATGTATAAAGTTATATAATTACAGGATTACTTTATCTAGAAATAATCACATTTAACTATAGTACGTTATATTATTATAATTGTAACATATTGTGGTTATACCAAACGAACGAGAATTTCTCAGAATGCACGATATCGATAAGCTAAACGAATAATAACCTGTAGTTTATAGGTAACTTAACGCTGTTAGAAACGTTATTTGGTGATAACTGCGTCGGACCGTTGACGTTAACGGCAGAGTCCCCCCTCGCGCTAACGTTAGCCAAAGCTAGCTTGACAGCTTCAGTGGAGCGTTATCTTCCGAACACAATTCGACATTACCTGACAGCTGGGTTGATTGCAGAGAATTTCCCGTTAACTCTCCTCATACCCGCCATGGTTATTGCTGTAAGGGTTCACACAATTCACGTTTTAAAGCGGCCGAGGGTTTGAAATTTAACGGCGAATAAACTACATCTTCTCCATCACCCTGGAGAATGTCTACATAAAATAGCGTAGCAACGGTGCAAACCATTCGATATTTAGGGGTGTCTGAAATGCGACTATTTTTAAAGTGAAAGTATAGAGAGATTATATCCATGAATAAATCTAATTATAGTCAATTTTACGAATAGATAACACGATATTTTGTACTAGTCGGAGTAGGTGATTACAAAAGGATAATTTATTCGAAATTCTCGGTGTGTCTCCCCCCTGTTTGTCGCTGTGGTAGTGTCTTGTTTTGGGCCGTTGAGACAGCGGCAGGAAGCAGCGCGCAGCTGCACAGAGATGGTGCAACCCCTCAGTAACACCAGTGTGTGTGTATGTGGGGGGAATTCCTCAGCCTGATACTGCTAATATTGAATAATGCGTTCATAATATTTTTAATTCCTATTTTAAGTATGTAACTTCCTTTAATTCTTTCAATATGAGTACATTTATTTGTGTTTCCTGAAGTCTGGTAAGAGGTTAAACGCAGGCACGGGTCTCTAGTATAGATCAGCATATATACCAGGGCTTTTGCCATCCTGCATCTCATGCATACTAAACAAGACCTGCCATAAAGTGATAAATTAATAATCCAATCATGACAGCTGTGCAAATAAGGGTCATACAGGAAACTGAACTAGGCCAGCTGATTTAGACTTGATCTAGACTCATTTAAGGTCACACTGTTCACCTTAAATATTACTTATAAACACAAGTTCATATGCATAGTATAGTTAAATTTCTTTTGTACTGTAAGGGCTAAAATCTGTGTACACTACTGGCCAAAAAAATCTGTAAATGAATGTAGCATCTTCCTTTTTTGTTGATATTCTCCACAGGATTGCACAATAAAGTGTAGGCCTACAACAATCTATTTGAGGAACACTATTTTTCATACGTTAAGTCAGTGTTTGTCCAAAAAATTTTGAACATGAGAAAGTAGCACCAAACCAATAACTGGTTCGATTCAGGCTTTTCTGCTGTGGAATGCACTTCCTTAACAACAAAACTACTGGTCACACCAGAAATGGGATCAGGAAGCTCCTCATCTATTTTGCTACCCTCATAATGCTTGTTTTGGAGCCAGAGAATCCAGTTTCTTGGGTTATCTTGAGCTGACAAGGATCTCAACACAGCAGCACCTGCAAAAACATGACACGCAGTAAGTTTTTCTTTTTGAAAATATGTGTTTGCCCTACATTCAGTAGTCAGAATACTATCAAATTTGTTTGCAATACATGATTTAAGCCACTTTAAGACCTGAAAATGAGAAGAATATAATGGTTTGTGGTTACACTGTAACAAAAAGTGCAGGAATTTAAGTATAAATGATTCAAAGTCACTTACAAATCATTGTTGTGTTGTTGGCAGACGGTGTGACCAACTCTTATCAGATGATGGTGGTATCCACAGCGGAGGAATGGTTCTCCTTCAAGTCTCTGCTGCAGAATTGCTCAGGTGATAAACACCTGCAGGTAACTTCTCAAGGATCCCATCAGGCCTGTGACCTGACTGTGGACGGCCGCTCAGTCAGCCTGCACTATGCAGAGATAAAGCAGAGCATGACTGAGGAGGACATGAGTCAGGAGTTAGATGGGTGCTTTAGAGCCTGCGCTGATGGGATCTGCACTTTTCTGCTGCTTATCCAAGGTGGACATTATACAAAGACAGAAAGAGGGTTGGTTGAGGTTTTGCAGGCTCACTTTGGAGAAGAGGCTTTAAAATTCTTGATGGTTCTCTCTCTGGAAGACGGAAAAGTTGCTGACACATTCGATGACGCCCTCCTGGAGTTACTTCAAATGTGTGAGGGGAGGTACTCCCAAATCACATCATCTGCAGCCGGTGACAAACTGCGCTCTCTTCTCAAGATGGTCGACCACATGCTGACTGAAAACGGCCTCACGGGCTACACAGAAGTCATGCTGACAGAAGCAAAGACGAGGGGCATGGAGAATTCGTCCATGAAGATACTGAGACAGAAGGTGCTGGAGGCTGAGGAAAACGAGCAGGCTTTTGAGCTGATGGTTCAACAACAGGAGGAGAGAAGAGCCAAAGAGATGGAGGAGCTGAAGGCGAAACATGCGGAGGAAAGACAGAAGGAGGCCGCTGAGAGAAAGCAACACGAGAAGAGAAAAAAGAGCTCCGAGGAGGCTGTGATCAGCCACAGAGCCACGCTGAAGCCCCAGATCACCCCCACTGATGGTAACACTTTCCTCATGTTGATTTGAAAACTTCAGTCTTTTTTTCTGTGGTGGTTCAGAAGAAAGATTATGTTTACATCTTAGTAAATCTTAATGGTTTTAAAAGCAGACTGAAAATGTACTTTTTCAGTCTTGCTTTAAACTAAATTTTATATCATTAACTTTAAGTGTTTAAGCATTTATCTCTTTCTAGTTTTAATGACAGGATCGTCTTTTATCGAACTATTATTGAGCTATACTTCTAATTTCTTTAATTTCATTCTATGTTACTTTGTTTTTAGATTTTAACCTAAACCTCCAGTGTTTCCTTATCTTGAGTTTTAAAATGACGTTTCCTCAGTGCGCACATTCCTGTTTCCACAAAATCAAGCCTTTTTAAGTTTATGCATTTTAATACTGTTCAGATCGTGGGGTGGGAATGAGGGGTTGGGTTGGGGTAGATTTAGGTATTCTTTGTTTCTTTTATTCCTTTCTTTGTGTAAAGCACTTTGTGCTACATGGTCGTGTATGATAAGCGCTGTATAAATACAGACTGATTGAGTAATTGAGTAGTGTAGTGGTTAGCTCTGTCGCCTCACAGCAAGAAGGTCCTGGGTTTGAATCCGGGTCAGGGCGTTTCTGTGTGGAGTTTGCATGTTCTCCCTGAGAAAACATGCAGAAGTGGGGTTAGGTTAATTGGCCACTTACAAATTGCCTGCAAGTGTGAATGTGATCATGGATGGTTGTTCATCTCTATATGTCAGAACTGGCGACTTGTCCAGGGTGTCCCCTGCTTTCGCCTGAAGATGCTGGGATAGGCTCCAGCCCCCCCACGACCCCGGGGAACAGGAATAAACAGTAGAAAATGGGTGGATGGGTGGTTGATTAATACAAGAGATTTTCTTGATGCTGCAGCTTCTACCACCAGGTGGTGATACAGACACACAGTAATATTGGCAGGCCACAGCCAGAAGAATCTGAAGGCGCTTTTCAACAGCAGGAACCTTTTTATGAGCTCTGTGCATTTTGATAGAAAGAACCAGGGTCTGAGTTTATGGTGGAAATGTCATGATTTCAAAAATACCTTTCTTCTCTTTTTTCTTTCTCTAAGATGACAACGTAAAGAAGATGTCCATCGTCCTGTTGGGTCTATCTGGCAGCGGGAAGACCTCTGCTCTGAATCTGATCCTAGAGAGAGTAGGAAACCAGTACTTAGCTAATGAGTCTAGTCTGGAACCCCCTGAGCCCACCTTGTCTTGTGAGAGACAGGAAGTGCTCGCTGCAGGGAGGAAACTCATCCTCGTGGACACGCCTGAGCTGTGGGATGAAGACGGCTTTGAGGACTTGGAGCAGGTCAAGGACTGCCTGTCTTTGTCCTTACCGGGACCACAAGTCTTCCTGCTGGTTCTCCAGATGGGCCGCTTCACCCAGGGCGAGTGTGAGATGCTGGTGCACCTGCAGAGGATATTCGGAAGAGAGTTTACCGAGTACACCATCGTTCTCTTCGTCAGCTTCGACGGCAGCCACCTCAGGCCTCAGAGGATCGACGACCACGTCGCCGGAGCCCACGCTGCCCTGCAGGATCTGATCAGGAAGTGTGGGAGCAGGTATTATGAGCTGAATGTGACCAAGTCTCACAACGCTCTGAACTGTCTTCAAGTGAAAGACCTGCTGACAGGAATCAATAAACTGGTGGCTTCACATGGAGGTCAGCCCTACGCAGTGAGGAGGTTCTCTGTGCAGGAGCTGCAGGAGAGACGGAAATACATGGAGGAGAGGAAGGAGGGAGCTTTAGAAGTAAACAGCCTGTTAAGAGATTCTTGATCAAAATTAATTTTAGGGTCAAACACACCGTAACACCGAGTTAGACACCCCGTCGAGAGACTGATATTGCCGACCGCTTGCTTCTCTAGTTATACCAACTTTAGTAACGACCACAGGATAGCAATACAGAGAGCCACGTGCTCAACCAAAACGCCACTCTATAGCCACAAATAATGCTCAGAACAGCACCTAACTTCATCAACAGGACATATAGGGTCACAGACATAGTACTAGACACCAAACATCTTTTTAACTTTGACTCATTTCTTATCAAAGAGACTAAACACAACTCACATACTCTCTTCTAGCAGCCGCTTGTTTGTACACTGGGCGAGTCCATCGACTGCAGTGGGGCGTCACAGCTCAAGGAAGAACATTTATGATCATTTCTTTATCATTTCCTTGAAGTAATAATCACCATATTAATCATTTTTCACTGCAGACGCGGTCATTCTTCTGCTTTAGCGTCTCAGTCTGATTGTATTTCCATGAAGAAATGATCATAAATGTTCTTCCTTGAGCTGCGGCACTCAGTGTTACGGTGTGTTTGATCCTAAATTAATTTTACGCTGGAATATCCCATTAAGTACAGAAGCACAAATACAACACACGTGAATCTTTTTAACCTTTTAAAGTTTTCTTTATGCAGTTAGGAAGAACAAGTCCTGCAGGGATTAAGTGATTTTTATGCTGTCATTATATTTTCTTTTTAAGGTGGAATTTAAATACACGAAAAATTTAAGGGAGTTGTTTCTCTGAATATTTCTAATGGTAATTTTAAAGGACAGAGACGGGAGACGAAGCACAGCTGCAGATTTGTTTATGTTTCTATGTTTCCCCATTTCTCTGAGGACTTGTCTGATAAGTTTATCAGCTCTCTGGATTAGCCAACGAGGACATCCTTAAACACGATCTGTCATGTGTATAAAAACAAAGAGTCTGATGCAAACAGGTTCAGATTTAATCAGAGCTGTGATTATATAACCCTTAAATGATATGATTCATGACTTTTACTGTGATAATAATGATTTTGGTTCTGTCGTTTCTGTAAGATGTTCTTTTTTTAATTTTTGCATCAATTCAGACATGACACCTGGGTGTGATTGATTGTATTTTATTGATTCTTTTAAAGTGATTTTCAAATAAATGATATAAAATGCACTGGCAGGGTTGTGCCGTGGTTGTTTGCCTTTCTAAAATCAGTCTCAGATGGTTTGTAAATCATTCAAAAGCAGTACAAATACAGCAAATATAACGTTACAGCTGGAAAAAATTATTGTCTTATAAAATAAAAAATGTGCTTTTTTAACTTTAAGTGTTAATGGCTAGTCTTCTTTATATCTAGTCCTCTGTTGCAGGGGCCTGCTGGGTCATGGTTGTGGAAATCCACTCAGTGTAGTGGGAGATGATGGTGTAAATTCCCGGCTTTCGTATTTGGCCACACTTCTTCCCCCCGTTGGAGGTGATTCCCACTGCAACGCCATTAAAGAGCAGAGGACCTCCAGAGTCCCCCTGAAAGAACATCAAAATACAGACAGACAGGGTTAATCTAGTGTTCAAACATCTATAACTGAACAGAGGATGAAATGTAAACAAAATGAGAAACACTGATGAGCTCAGACTTACGTCGCAGCTGTCATCCTTATTGGTCGGCTTGTCGCAGGGCGTTGGACAAAGTCGATGAGCACAGATCATGTTTGGGGTGAACTTGCTGCCAAAGTAGTCGCCGCGTCTGCATCGTATAGAGCTGACCACATCCACCACCACCTCCTGGAGCTTGTCTGGTCTGTTTCCCAGGTCATCCAGGGAACCCCAGCCGGCCGTCTCCACCACGTCATTTGTGGTGGGGTTGGTGCCGCCTGCTCGCAGATATTCCAGAGCGCTGACAGCTTCAGAGGCGTTAAATGGACGGTCCAACTGCAAACGTCACAGAAAAATCATATCCTACCTCTGCAGACCCGAGAATTCAGTCTGAAATACTCAGACACAAATGAAACACTCACCTTAATCAAAGAAATGTCATTGTCATAATTGTCACTGTTGAAGTTTGGATGATTGTGAAGCTCCAAAATATCAAACGTCTGCTTTGTGTCTTCAGGTTCGCTCAGAGAATGGACACCCAGAACTACTTTCCTTCCATTTGGCCTGTTAAAAAAAAAGGGAAAAATACGACTATTAGAGTGAATTATCTTTAAACACAAACACTAAAAAAAACAATCAAACCAAACCTTCTCTTTTTCTAACCACCTGTTTTCCCTAAGAATATTAAAAGCTTGACAAAAAATTAGTAAATTTTGTACAGTTAAAATGTGTCTGATAACAACAACAATATTTTTAAAAACTGACCCCAAACAAAACTTTCACGGCTGTAAAAAGGGGGTATTATCCTCATTTTTCAGGACATTGTCTTTCTGAAGCTCTCCAGCTTAAAAAACTCCTCACTTATCTCAGATTGCCGTCTTTAAAATCCATTTTTCAAGCCTCTGTCCGCACATAAACAGAGTTTTGAGTAAGTGAAAACAGAGGTTTTGGAAAATGCCTTCCAAGGTGGAGATTTTTAATGTCCTGTGGACGGCAAAACAGACTTTTGGGATACGCTGACGTACTTCAGCATTGCAATAAATGTTTATACGTATTGCACATGTGCGAAGATGGAAGGATACCAGTTTCTTGATTCAGTCTCTGTGCTGTTTAGAGAAGGAGGGGAGTGTTTTTAGGAGGTTATATGGATAAAAAATGATCCAAAAACACCTCTTATTTAAAAATATCCTTATACATGCAGACTCAACAACTCATTTCAACTACTTTCTCTTTAAAGCCCACCTTAGCGCTCTAGAAGCCTAGAAACACACCTTCCTCACCAAGACACACTGTATGAACATGTGATTTGGTCTTTTTTTAATGAAACTTTAGAAAAACAAAGACACTAAGACTTTTTTACATTTGCTCGATTAACTTAGCCCGTGTTTCGTGTGGACGTCCAACATTTTATCTTGATATTTGCTCATGAAATGTGAAATTAAACCGCCTCTAAAGTCATCCCATTTCACATCGGACTACAGTGTCCTCCTCACCCTGTTGGCAGACAGTGAACTGCAGTCATCACCCACTGCTCTGCGACCACAAACCCTCCACACTCGTGCTTCATGTTCTCTCCCTCTTGCACCTGGATGGAGGCCATGTAGGGCCGAGAGTGCGGGGCCGCCTCTCTGCCCCCGAGTATACCCTCGGCTGAAATGAGGAGAGGAAGAAAACTCTTAAAATACACACATTGCACAAAAATATGACAAAGTCAGTTTTGATCAATAAATGAACGAGTCAATTACTCACTGTGTGAAATGAGGGCAGAAACAAAAAGAGCAGCAACCACGAGAAGGTCCTTCTCCAGCATCATGATGTCGGTTTGACTAACCCGAGTTTAGAAACTGAGGCTTTTTAAAGGTCTCCAGTCCAAAGGAAGAGATCATAAATCAAGGAGATATGGCGCAAGACAGGAGTGGGAGTCTGACATCCTCCTGTTCCCTGTTTCCTGGTCGAAAACAGGAAAACAAACAAGCTCACTGAATACTTCGATACAGACTCATTCCACTAAAACTCTGTGTTTTCGATGAATTTCAGTGAAACTTTCGCCACATGATTTTTACGTCTCATTTTTCTTATTTCTCACTTCAGCTGCACTTGTGAGTTCTCTTGCCGTCTTTTTAGGTGAATATTTACAGGCGGCAGCTGTCTCCGACTCTCCTACTTTAGCCCAGATTTATGGCGCGCACACTTGAGCGCAGCACTTACAGGAAGAGAACATCGTCTCCTTCTTTTCTTCCAGTAAATCCAGCAGGAAAACACAAAAAACACGAGCCAATCTGGAACAAACAAGTAATCAGTAAACTGTTATACATATTAGACAAAAAATAATAAAAACACTCATGCAAGAGAGTTATGAAATTCACAGAGATCAACAACAAGTCCTCCTTCAGTCTTCGGACCTGGAGGAGCCTCTCTGTTTGAAGTCTGCATGATCTCTCAGTGCATGTGTTGATTCTTCAGCTGCCTCCATCTGTCCAGAGATGTGTTTGTTAGGTTAACTAAGGACTCATTAATGTGAATCTGTGCATTCATAGCCCAAAAACAGAGCAAGACCAAAGAGACTACAGAATATATAGATAGGGCTGGGCGATACGGGAAAAAGTTTATCACAGCATATTTTTTTCATATCAGTCGATATCAATATATATCACAATATAAAAAATGAAATTTAACAGTGCGTATTGGTAGCATGTCTTTTGCAATACATTAAGCTACTTCTTCTGTGAGGTCTTTATGTCTCTTCGATGTTGTGTTGCACACGTTGTGTGTACATGTACTCGACATAATTTGCAGTACACGTTACTCTGCTTCATGTCCGACCTTGGAAAATCAAAATACCTCCACACCGACGACGTTTTCATGCCAGTGTTGTCGCCAACAGAGCCGGCCCAAGGCATAAGCGAACTAAGCGCCTGCTTAGGGCCCCGCGGCCAGTAGGGGGCCCCCAAGAGCAATCAAAAAATATATATATATATTTTTTTACTTTTTGCATGTATGAGTGATGCTTTTTGTATGATCAAATATATATTATTGTAAAAATAAAATAAAGTAAAAACATTTTAGTGCTGCTGCAGATGTAGGCACGTGCCTCCCGCTGCGCAATGTGCACTGAGCATCTTAAATGTGTTACATTTTGAGATTAAAAACCATATGTGGCACCCTGAACATCATTCATCATTTATTTATTGGTATTTCTTGTATGGTTGCATTGGTATTATTTATGTTATTACCTAGGCCACCCCCTTAAATGTGTAAAGACATGTCAGGCGGATTAAATATGTACTGAAGTAGGTGTGTGAATGATCAACAATCAATATTATTGGCAGAAATAGAGGGCCCCAAAATCAAATTTTGCTTAGGGCCCCATTGAGGCTCTGGTCTTAGTCAGAGTGCTGACTATCGAAAAGCATATTGACCATGATTAATATTGATATTGAGGGAAATTAATTGTTGATATTTATCGTCATCGTTTTATCGCCTAGCCCTATATATAAATGAAAATGTTATGTTACGTTCTCCTTACCCCTCCAGGCTTCATCGTATCATAATCAGTGTTTGTTTTCCAGTGTAATTACAGCAATGACTCGACTCTTCATCAATCTCTGTGTCGGGCATTATAGGCTCCATACAGGCCGATGCACAGCCCTTCACATGCCTCTTTGTCAACACGCTGCACAGAACAGGCTTTACATGCAGTGTCTAAACGCTCTCCCCGCTAAAGACTTTAATTGTAGTGCCGAGAACGATTCCCACTATGTCATGAATTAAATATGACACCCTGACTTCCACCTGTCTTTACCTGCGGGTCTTTAACTTGGCACCAGTCGGACTGATCCTGTCCAGACTCTTGCACCGGACTCGCCACACGGATTTGTTTCAGCTTCCACAGCAGATCTGTTCAGTGTTTGTTTTACTCAAACTCCTGTCAGCCGGTGTTTGGACAGAATAATCTTGTTGGGAAATGAGTAAGAAATATCGCTCCCAGTCTGGGAACATTTTTCTGTTTGACTAATTATATTGAAGGTGGAGGAGCTGGAGTCATTTCAGCAGATTTAGCAGTGAAACTTGTGAAGTGGATGCCAACCACAATCTCCCTGTTACTTTATCACTGTGCAGCCTGGACCCGCTGTTATCAGGGCATTAGCTTTCTGCATCTCTCCCTCCGTTTTCGTGTTTTCTTCTGCATCTTTTTTTGTGGATAGGACAAATTTAGTGGGTTTCAAATGTCTAAAAGACTTTTGCAGGAGATTCAGCTGCTCTACCTTCTTGGTGTCTGGGTTAAATGACATCTGATAGCTGTTATACAAAGTGAAACTTGTCTGAGGTTTAAAATGGATTTGTGAAATATTGATTTTGACGGTTTGCAAATCCAATAATTAAGTGAAAACTGTGTATCTACGGTGTATTTGGCACCTGGACTCTTCTACTACAGAGCTGCAGTGCTGTAAAGTGTACTTAATGTTGTTTTTTCTGGACTCTGGATGGTAACACATGATCCTCCAAAACCTTCATGTTGTCTGTTAGGTAAATATTTTGACTGCCCAAGGACACTACAGCATGTGGAAAGCAGGGAATCAAACCCCCAACCCTTCGTTTAAAAGACAACTGACTCCACCACAGAGCCACATGCAGTATTACAAAGTAGTTTGACTGAGTACTTTTAAAGTAATCCTATGTCAGAATCAGTTACAAGAGAACGTTGAAATACTTCTACAGTGTTCCTTTTAGGCTATCCTACACTAAAGTCCATATTAGTGATATTTTATGTTTTTTCTCAGCTTAAATACTTATTTTAAACAAAAATATTCAATTTGTAGTCAATAAATCTTATATATTTCGGCTCAGGGTGTTACAGAGTACATGCAAAATTGTTTTTAGGCACTTTTACTGTGTGGTTTTTAGGCAATCCTATGTAGAAATCCATAACATCTGTATTTTTGAATGTTTTTTTCTTAACTTTGAAGTCCATTTTAATAAAAATTGGTCAATAATTAAATAAAATTAAGATCAGGGGATAACAGACTACATGCACAAGTATTATGAAGTACTATTGGTGTGTACTTTTCAAGTAATCCTTTGTAATTGTGTTTTAATTGGACATTTGATGACAATTTAAAACCATTTAGTTTGACAACTTATTAAATACTTTGTTTTAAATGGACTGAGAGGTGAACCTGAACATGATAAATACTATCTTTATACATCTAAATTTAATCTTATTACAAAATATGAACAAAAGCAGCAAATGACTCAGGTTGGAGGCCTTTAAATCTGGGCCTGCACCGCCCTCTACAGGAACAAAGTGGTACTACAAGAGGATATCCAAACGCAATCTCACTAAAGGTACCTGCTGTTGTTTCATGTCACATTTAACCTAAACATATAATATTGTCAGATCTCAACTTTAGTGCATCAATTAAACGAGATTTTAAATAAAATAATAATTAAAGTAGAGGTCGGTTTGAAATCATTACAGCAAATAAACTTTGTATGAAAACCCAAATCAACACGACAGCTGATCAGCTCAGGTTTGACCTCAGAGTGATCCTACAGTTTCAGAAATGATTACGCCTTAAAAACATGTTCCTGCCCCCGACCAATTAAGTCATGACTCACATACTCATAATAACAAGTTAGGAAGGACTTAATTATGAGAAATTAAAGGTTAAAACTGACAAAAACATCTGGATCCACCTGGATGACGAGAAGTTAATTCAGAAACAGAAATATTGCATGTATAGACTCCATGAATGTTTCATTAAAAGAGGAAGTAAAGTGCGTTAAATATCGTAGTTTTATCCATATAGTACTAAGTTGTGTATAAATGATTACACAACAGTGGTGCAGGAGTACGATCTGACAGTATGTTTTGATTATTAGCTCATAATTGCTCTGCCGCAGTCGATCAGACTTCTGAGCCGCGCTGTTGTTGCCATAGGGACGCGTTACAACTGTACTGGCCTCAAGCAACCAGGCCCACCCAGCCAGGTATGCAGGTGTGTGTGTGTATGTTAGTGTGTTACACGTGTACGTATGTGTGTGTCTGTGTGTGAGGACATCCATATCAGTTCTTGGTCTGTGTGTGGTCTGGCATTGAACCAGTTATCAGAGGTGAGTTAACAGAGTCATTTTCCACTTTATGTTTTCTAAATGTTTCATTTCTCTCTCTCTCTCTCTCTCTCTCTCTGCCCTCGCTCGCTCACTCGTTCCAACCTCAACTTTCATTCTCAGACGCTGAGTCAGCGGGCCTGTCAGTGTGTCTGGCAGGCCTTCTATCTATCCATCAATCAATTATTCTGGTTATCTTTCTTTTCATTATTCAGTCAGTTTGTCTTTATTACCCTCTCTACTTAGTTCATATCAGAAAAAAAAAGCAAATAAATCAGACAGATGTTAAAATAATTAAACTGCGATCATGGTTTTGGACATCGGCGATATCTACTGAGTCAAACCTGGACTGTTTCATTCAAAGGCAGCAGTTATATCCCTCACGCCACATACCTGCCAGGCTGTACCTACTTTTAAAGGCCTTTTGTTTCACCGTTTTGTCGTTTATCTCACATAGAAAGTCCCTAACCCAGCCTGGAATTGAACCCAGAACTCCCCGACTAGTTACTACACCACTGAGCTGCCTCTCAGGTTTCACTTTTTAAGGTTTCTCATCTTTCCTGATAGTTATGCTCTTTCCAAGCTTGATTAAATAAAAGAAGCTCTCTGATTGGTTGAATGACAGGGTTGTTATGATTGGTTGATTGGAAGGAGAGGTTTTATTGGTCGAGTCAGATTAGCAATCTGATTAACTAAAGTAAAAGGCTGTGAGAAAGGAGCCTTTGATTAGCTAGAAAAAAGTATTCTACTTGGCTGAATAAAAGAAGCTCTCTAATTGGCCCAATGGGAGCAGTATTCCGATTGGTGGAAAGAAAGGATTGTTGTGATTGGCCAATTGGAACGAGTGGTTTGATTGGCATTGTGAATTTATGCTGCATTCAAGTTACCTCGGAAGTCAGATGTTGGAGCTGAAAATGACGTCACACCCGAGTTCCCAGCGTTTCAGTTACAAAGTCGGAAAAAAGGAAAATGGGAGGCATAAAACAAGATGGCTACGTCTACGAAAGTTATTTTAGTGCTTGTCTTGTCCTTGCTATAGTTGGACTTGGGTGTGACGTCATTTTCAGCTCCGACCTCTGACACAACATTAGCAACCTGATAAATCAAAGGCTGTTTGAAAAAAGAGCCGTCTATTGGCCAGAATAAAAAGCACCTTGCCGATTGGACGGATAATAGCAACATTCTAACTGGCTGAATGACAACAATGTTCAAAAATGGCTGCATGAAAGAACCTCGCTGATTGGCTGGATGATTACAGCATTCTAATTGGCAGAATAAAAGCAGCTCTCTCTGATTGGCCCGATGAGAGCAGCTCTCTGATTGGCAGAATGAAATGTTTGGTTAAATTAAGGGTAATGCTGCGTTACAGTTGTACTCGGAAGTCGGGATTTCTGAGTTTTGAGTTGGAAATTCATCTGGAACGCCCCCTAAGTTGGATTTCTAACTCGGAAAATGGACCATCCTCGCCCACCCAGACTTGACGACAATGTCATAATCCAAGATGGCAGCGCAGTAAAGAGTAACAGTGAAACCTCTCGTAATGTTTTATTTATTCGCACTTCTGTTTTGTTTTTGTGAAATTAAATAAGTGGTTTATGTTGTACTACCCAACATCTAACTGTGAACACGGTGCTATGGTGTTTGTACGAGTAAAATATGGTGTTCTGCCTTGTTTACAGCTGGTATAGCTAACAACCGCTAACAACAGCTGACAACGACTAACAACAGCTAACAATGGCTAACAGTAAGCGTCCATCTCGGTTTTCCGACTTGTTAACTGGAAGGTGTTAACTCGGGTGTAACGTCATTCCCAGCTCCGACTTCTAAGTAACTGGAATGCAGTATGAATTCTCATTGGCTGAATGAAAGGAGCTGTGTGATTGGCCGAATAAATAAAGTCTTTTCACGTCACAATTTAAGTACAAATCACTGAATCATTTTAGACGGATTTAAATCAGTGAGTTTATTTTTTAAAGATAGTCTGAATCGACCTGTGTATGATTATCTTTAAGAGTGGAAACTTGCAACACACTCAGACGTGAGGCTGTA
Source organism: Xyrichtys novacula (assembly GCA_962446985.1). NCBI lineage: Eukaryota > Metazoa > Chordata > Actinopteri > Labriformes > Labridae > Xyrichtys > Xyrichtys novacula. Next base: position 27,201,171 of record OY660878.1, read on the forward strand.
AATATATATATAAAGATGTTTAACTTAAAATGACTCATCGGCGAGGCTTTAGGTGTCGTACATCATGACACAAATCCCTGAGTCACTTCGCATTAGTCACACAAACTAAGTGATATGTTGAGTTAAAATTCAATCAGCGGAGGACATGTGCAGAAATTACACGTACGGTCTCAAAAACTGCGATTACATAATATAAATGAGATGTTATAGACTTCAGTCACATTGCAGTTTAGTTTTATATTGTGAGTCATAATCTCGGGGATCAGGAGCTGCATTAAGGAGCTTCCCCTCCCACCGTACTCAGACTTACTCATCATGAAAATCCGAGCTCGTACGGCTGCCTCAGTTTCTCGCAGAAAGGCTTTTATTATACATGTAAAAGGAGCATTTCACCCAAATTAAAAGATATACCAAGAAAATTTAGGGGTCACGCTCACTGGTATGATGTATTATGTTTTATAAACGACAAAAAAGTTCAGAGGATTTCAATTATTCAAAGTTTGCTCTCAATGAAAGGACCCTCAGTCCGAGCTGCACTAAAGTGTCATAAAAGTTAGATTTTTGTTAAAACAGTGGTCTCTCCCCTTCTGTCTTTGCCTTTCTGAGCCTGTCTTTGTCTCCTCAGTCGAGCGGTGGTCTTCTGCTCTGCGCTGGCATTGCTCCAGAATCGGAGGATTACTGTTAAACGGGTATAATCTCTGCTGTTTCCTCCAGCAGTCCTGGCCCTTCTGATGGGAGCCGGTGGTTAGAAAGGGCTCCACGAGACGAGATGCTCTTTAACTGTAATCTCTCTAATCTCTTTTCTTACTGCAGGCTGGGGTCCCACAGACCTGTCGTCCTCGCGCTCATAATTCTCCCAAAGACATCTGTAAGACATGACAGCCTGTATTTTCAGGTTGGGGAATTCTGGCAGGTTTTAAGGGCATGTATATAGATTTTTTCTCTCCTATTTGAAACCATTAAAATCATTTTAAGAGCTGAATGATGATAAATCAGCTGTCACTGCAGTTTTCAGGAGCGTAGATCATCTTTAAATCAGGTAGAATATATGATATACTAATATATAAAAGAGTTTAAAAAGTGAGGACTGATTGGAGAACGATTTGTCCTGCATTATGCAATATTTGTGGATGTGTGTGACTGTGTTTTTGCCTTAATGATACGGCTGCAGCACGTCTGCTTATCCAGCAAGATTTTATAGGAAATTACCGCCTGCAAAAGTTTGAATACGCCTGTGTGTGAAAGGCATTATCTCGTATTCTCAGGAAGAGTGAAAAGTGCATCTGCCCTCTATTCTAATATCTCCCAATGATTGTGTGTGAGAGTCTGCACCATCGTGCGTCAAAGCCTCCTTGTTTCCCAGGAGAACCATGAATCCACTAAATCTGACATTTCTCTTCCTGGTGGTGGTCCCAGCAGGATCGGCGGGAGATTCCACCTTTCCCACATGGCTCCTTGATCCACCTGACTCCTCCTCGCCTCGCCCTGTAAGCCTGCCTTTTGTCCCCATCTGCGCACAGCGCTCAGTTTGTTTGTACACCCAGAGAGCGGGCTGAGAACGCCTGACAGTCCCACCAACCTGAAAACTGGCTGCACACATCATTCCCACAAAGGATGAGCACATCCAGACAGAGGAGAGGAGAAGACGTACATGTAATTAACTCGGAGGACTGAAAATTAATCCAGAGACAAATAACAGAACTTGAAAATAATCCTCTGAAAGAAGTTTAAGTAAATATGTCGAAGTCTGAAGATGGAAACTTTGGTTCAGAGGAAGAAAGCTGCAGGAAAGCGTCTTTTCTGCTGCATCAACCATAACATGCACATCATATCGTAAAATGTGCAGAGTAAATAATAAAAATATTAATAGTATTTGCTTTAAAAAGGCATAGTACAGAGCTGAATTGAGTTATATTTTTAATTTGGTTATTCATCAAGAAGGACGAATGTTATTTTAATATAACCCTGAACATCAGCGGTGAAAAAAGAACATAAAAAAGCAGATGTCCTCTTCATTGCAGCACTAAACGATTCATCAGTCTGAATTTAAAGGCTTTTTATAACCGTACAGAGAAATGAAGTTATTAACCTCCACTGAACGCTGATGAACAAACAAAATTGGAATAAAGTGGATAAATTAAAATAAGCATATGAAAGAAAAGTCCCTTCACGTGTTTCATCTTCCCTTGGCCACTCTTCATACCAATTATTCGTGTTTTCTTCGTGCTCACACTCAAGTTTCTTTCACTGCTTTTTATTTTAAAAGACGACCAAAATATATCGGATGATTTTATTTTAATGTATTCTGGATTTTTTTGTCATACACTCTGTCTTATCTGACTTTATTCAAAGTTTTGTTGCAGAATTAATCCTTTCACCTCCAAACAGCATCGATAAAGTAGTGTAACCTACAGACTTCATGTAATTAAATGAAATAAACATTAATTTAAAACTAGATGCTCAGAATTTTTCTGTCATTTTAAAATCTGTTCCTGATTTTTAAGGCCACCGTCCCTCCCTTTGTCCTTTCTATGAATTAAAATCTCACCTTTAAGAATAACAAATACACAAAAATAGCAAATGTCTTTTATTCTGCACGATTATCCACACAGAAATAACTATTCTGTCTTCCTTCTTGAGTGAGACAAACCTTGGAAAGACTATTCTCAGCATACACCTCAGTAAATTAAATCATCATAATCAGTTTTAACTAAAAGTAGTAGAAGAAGTAAGTGTATTGTTTTGCAGTAAGTGAGTATATTGTATAAAGTAGACCTAATTCTCAAATGAAGCTGAAAAACAGAGAAATGCTGGAGAAACAAAACCAGAGAGACAAAGACAACCTGAGTCTGCAGACAGAGAGAGAGAGAGAGAGAGAGAGAGAGAGAGAGATCTGCGGCCGCGAGCCTCGTCTGAACACGTCGTGAAAGTGAGGTTTTCAGACGCTGTAATTTACGCAGATACAGATTCAGATCACTTTGGCAAAATATCGGACCACCTGCACTCCGGCTCATGTGAGCGACTCCCAAACTCCTGAGAGAAAAACTGCTGTTTGACTAAAGCCTGAGATCTGAGGCCAGAGAGAGAGAGAGAGAGAGAGAGAGCTCACAGCGCTGCTCTGACAGTCTGACACCTCCTCTGTGTGTGTGTGTGTGTGTGTGTGTGTGTCAGCCTGGAGGTATTCACAGGCCTGAAGCTGCTGTCAGAGCTAAAGAAGATGAATTGATTTAGAGTCATCAATGCTTTAATTGTGACTGTGAACAGAGCCAATATTTCCCTCCCTCCCTGTTTCTCCTCTTTCTGTCTCTCTTTTATTTTTAATCAACTTTCAAACTTTTATTTCTTTCTTTTTAGTTGTGGAACGGATTTTGTTAGAAATAAAGACGACTGAAGTTTGTCAGGTAGCTCGAAAAGTGTGAGGTATTGGCAGTGCTGTGAGGTGTTGGTAAAGGCCGAATCAGAGTGGACTTCAGGTTTAAAGTCAGTCCAGAGGAAGCACACACACACAGAGATGCTGACTAATTATCGACACAACTACATATAGGTTGTCATTTTGCTGTTATGTGCTTTTGATGCAATTACTTTTTAGCTTACAATTAATTTGATTTACCAATTTACGCAAACTATAGAGCAGTGAAGGAATACAGTAATCCTGTTCTTTGTCGTTTTAACAGAGATTCTGTATTTTTAGTTTATAACATATCATGATAAATGACTATTTTATTGTCTGGAAGTGGATTGATCATTGCAGTGTCTTAAAAAGTAAAGAAAGATCATTGATGCCAAAAACGATATGGACCAATTGGGAGTCGCTTCACATACTGTCTCTTACAGTATCTTACTTTGTTTTATAGTATCTTACTTTATCTTACTGTACCTCTCTGTATCTTACTTTATATTACCATATCTTACAGTACCTTATCGTATCTTTCTGTATCTTACATTATCTTACTGTATCATGCTGTATCTTACTGTTTTTTTACAGTATCTTACTTTATTTCACAGTATCTTAATTTATCTTACCAAGTATCTTACCACATCTTACTTTATCTTACCATATCTTACAGTCTCTTACTGAGTCTTTCTGTATCTTTCTGTATCTTACTTTATCTTACTGTATCATACTGTTTCATACTGTATCTTACTGTCTTTTTACAGTATCTTACCGCATCTTACTTTATCATATCTGACTCTACCTTACCATATCTTTCTGTACCTCTCTGTATCTTACTTTATCTTACTGTATCTAATTGTATTTAACAGTACCTTACCGTATCTTGCTTTGTCTTACTGTATCTTACTGTTTTTTTTTACAGGATCTTACTTTATCTTTCCATACCTGACAGTACCTTTCCCTATCTTTCCCTATCTACTGTACCTCACTGTATCTTACTGTATCTTACTGTATCTCACCATAACGTGCTGTATCATATTGTATTGTCTCCTGATGTGTCTTATAGGATCTTATACATATACCCTATATATATACCCTAAAAAAAACCCGATTCTTGATTGTGATTAAACTAACTCCACCTCATTTCTTTCTACTTTCATTTAAAATTAAAGAGAAAAAAGCTTTTTATTCTTTTTATTGGAAACATGCTGTAGATAAACTGGCACGTCCTTTTCTTACAAGCACAGTTAACATGCTCCTCTGATTCTTCTCTCTTACTCCATATCACCTGAAGCCTTTGTAAGCTGTCAGTGCAAAAGAACGGCTTGTTTACTGTAAATCAGAGCGGGAGATATTCGGCTGTGTAGAGACACGACAAAGTAAGGATGCGGTCCATAAAAGTAAAGTTCCTACATTCATTTATTAGAGTTTTTTTTTTTGCCAAGCATTTAATCAAATTTATTGGCAACCAAAACTTCAACCTTGTTTTTCTCTCTTGGTGGAAGAGGTTTATGATCCCTCAAGTCTGTAATAATCTATTACAATAGGAAATAAGATGATTAGTCTTTGTCCAGGTGTGTACGTGATCCTTGTCTTGTACAGTTTGACATGTTGGTGCGTCTTTGATCCGTCGGCTCTGTCAGGCCGTCCGCTTTGAAGCTGGTGTGACTAAGTGTTGGATGCAGACGTTTGACAATCAGAGGAGCGAAGGAAAGAGCTCGGGGTCACTCAGGCGCTGACCCCTCCAACCGCTTTCACACAAGACTGAGAGTCACTCAGCAGGCACAGACACGGACTATCTTTGGTGCTGATCTTTGATCCTGGCAGCGGGAAAAATTAACACGCCCCGTAAGACTGACAAGGAATATTTAAGGATTAGCGACAGGAAATTAAAACATCCATGGGAAAACTGTTAGAAAAATAAACTTTACAGAAGTTTCCTGTAATCCAAAGCCAAACTGACTTCAGTCAAAATGTCGTCAAATGGTGTCAAAATTGTTTTGAATCGTATTTGGATTGTGATCAAGGCTGAAACACATGCCAAGAACAATTTACAAATACGATTTGACCCTCTGGCATTCACACCCATTCATAATCACACACACTTACACACATACACACACACACACACACTCAGCTCAGATCTCGGGAAGAAGACTGGCATCTGAGAGTGGATGTCATCCGCCGTGCCCATTCACAAAAGCTGCAAAGAAAACAAAAACGCCAAATCTAAAGGATTCCTGGTGTCAGTCAGAAGACGGAAAATCTCTTTCATTTGAAGGAGTGTAAACACGCGTGAATTCTGGGACTAATTTGTTGAACATAGCTACAGTTGTCGGCGAAATTCTGGCCCATTTGAAGCTCCTCTCCGCGCGGTGTTGACGTTGGAAGTGGTTTATTGAATGCCTCTGGCGTATTATGGCTAGACAGTACAGATTGTCAATAACTGTCACCCGCAGAGGAAAAGAAGAAACAGAGGCCATCTGCCTTCGCCTGCCATGTAATTAGCACTAAAACAAAATGCTTTGTGTTGAAATGCAGAGACCTGGCACCCCCGCCAAGCTCGCATAGCATCGCATGCCCTTAGACGAACAACGATGGGTGGCGTGATAGAACATAATCGCCCTTTTCCGACTCATAAGGTATGCAAATGACACAGGTTTACGACTCAAAAGCACTATTACTAGCTAATTAAAAGCATTTGAACTATGCCGTCCATTTTGCATTGTGGTCTCCCGGTGTGTGTGTGGGTTTGTGGCGACGCAGCGAGAGAATTCACCCAACATCCACCTGTTCCCCCGCAGGGCTCGGCGCTAAACAAGACCTCCTGCGAAAGGAGGGAAAGCATGCAATCCAAACTGGTAACAGATATATGTGAGCATTAAAAGCACTTAATATCATCCTCCCCTACCTGACAAAGACAATCGCTCTATTGTGTTTAATACCCGCCTGTGTTTTCCTCCTCAGTAGTTCTGACTAATGGCAGTGATTAATTTAGCCCTCTAAGTGGCTTCCCTCTGGATTTCTCTCAAACAATAACATCTCTTTTGGACCATCCTCACAGCTGGATTAGACGTATCTCTGCACACACTGGCAAAAGTAGTAATTATTTCCATGCACGAACTGTATGTAGTGATTTGATGGTGCATAATAAAGCTGCATTATTTGTTTCCTCTATTGTCTTCTAGTTTGACCCCATCAGAAAAGTTGTGTTACGACTGCAAAACTTGAAAAACTTACAAGACTTAGCTGAGGAAGATTTGACAAAAGAAAAAGAGAGGAGAAGAAAAGGGCGGGAATAATACAATGTGGTCCAAGATAATATACTGTAAGGATGGATACTTCTGATAGCAGAGCTAAAATGCCACTGACTACATGTCACTACAGAATTTAAGCAGCATTATCTGAAGATTCATCATCGCAGACTCATCAAACAGTCACCTTTTTTTCCTCTATCTCCATCACAATGAGACATTTTAGAAGCTAATCGTATAAACCGTAGAGATCACAAAGACTCAACCTCCATGAGTTTGAAACGTTATGATTACAGCCTAATAAGTCATAACTCAGGAGGAGGAGGAGGAACAGTGGAAGGATTGTTTAGCAACTGCACCACAAGTAATTTAACCCCATTTACAGAGACAAATCACCAAAATCCCAACCAAGTAAAACAAATCTGAGATCGAGTTTTGATTATTACGACGCCACAATACGCTCTGACAAATTGTTTCTGAGCGAACCACAAAGAAGTGCATGTTTGTGTGCTAATTATGAGCAACCAAACAATTAAGAATGCTCTGAGGTTTAGGAGCAGGGATGGTTCACAGCACGCTGTGCAGCTGAGACTGAGATAGATTATGTTAGCTTTAAATGAGAGGATCTCATTTTTTTTCCAGCTATCAAGCTCTTTGGAAAGCCAATACAGCCTGGAAAATATAAACATGGATTTGGTTCAGAGTTTAAACTTGTCCAAAACTTAAAAGATGCACAATACATTCTATCAAAAAACAGGCACATTGATGGCACTTTTTTATTTTTTTCCACAGCATAAGGTATAAACTTGTGGGCCATCTAGAGTGTTTCAATTGTGTCAACAAGAATGGCATCCAGAAGTCACTTAGTTAACATTTGAGCTACTGTAAGGCCATCCAGAGGGCACTTTGTTTACATCCTATCTACTGTAGTGTCATCTTGAGAGTACTTTGTTTACATTTTAGCTACTATTAGGTCATTTAGATGGCACCTGGTTTAAACTCTGTTGACTTTTAGGTCATCTAGAGGACACTTTGTTTACATTTTAGCTACTGTAAGGTCATCTAGAGGACACTTTGTTTACATTTTAGCTACTGTAAGGTCATCTAGAGGACACTTTGTTTACATTCTATCAACTGTAAGGTCATCTAGAGGGCACTTTGTTTACATTTTGACTTTAAAAGGGGATTTAGAGGGCACTTTGTTGACATGTTATCTTGTGTATGGTCAACTAGAGGGCAATTTGTTGACATGTTATCTTGTGTATGGTCATCTAGAGGGCACTTTGTTTACATTTTTACTTTGAAAGCGGATTTAGAGGGCACTTTGTTGACATGTATTTTTGTGTATGTCATCTAGAGGGCAATTTGTTTACATTCTATCTTCTTTAAGGTGATCTAGAGAGCACATTGTTCAAATTTTATATTTGAAAGGTCATCCAGAGGGCGCTTTGTTTACATTTTATCGACTGTGAGGTCATCTAGAGGGCACTTTGTTTACATTCTATCTACTGTAAGGTCATCCAGAGGGCACTTTGTTTACATTCTATCTACTGTAAGGTCATCCAGAGGGCACTTTGTTTACATTCTATCTACTTCAAGGTCATCCAGAGGGCACTTTGTTTACATTCTATCTACTTCAAGGTCATCCAGAGGGCACTTTGTTTACATTCTATCTACTTCAAGGTCATCCAAAGAGCACTTTGTTTACATTTTATCTACTTCAAGGTCATCCAAAGGGCACTTTGTTTACATTTTATCTAATGTTAGGTCATCCAGAGGGCACTTTGTTTACATTTTATCTACTGTTAGGTCATCTAGAGGGGACTATGTTTACATTTTATATCTGAAAGGGCATTAAGAAGGCAATTTGTTTACATATAATCTACGGTAAGGTTATCTAGAGGGCACTTTCTGTACATTTTATCTACTGTAATGTCATCTAGAGGGCACTTTGTTGATATTTTATAACTTATTATAAAGCTTTTTCTCACTTTAAAGAGTGAAATTAAGATCTGACCTGTTTATTTGATACTCTGAGGTTGGGTTAAGTTTATAAATGGCTCCCTTTGACCTGGATTGTTTTCTTATCTTTGGTTGGAACATACTTTGGCAAACTTGTCATGAGTGCTAAAGTTTCTAGATTTTTTCTGAACAGACCCACTCCTCCTCTGCTGTTGTTGCTGGGGATTTTTCTATTTTCATACCTGCAGATGACATCCTTTTAAAGTTTCTAAACCAGTCTCCCTGCCTTAAACCTGTCTGCCCTCTTACCCGTCTGCCTACCTGTCTGTCTGAGCTCCTCACACCTTGAAGAGCCTGTTTGCTCAAGCTTCATTTGAGCCTGTCAACAAGCACAGGAAACTCCTCCCTTTTTATTTCTTTACCCTAGTTTTTCTCCTCCACCGACTCTCCTCCCGCCTCCCCCCCCAAAAAAAAACCCGCTTTGATTTATGGGCCTGTCGAGCTACCTGGCCCAGAACGACAGGTTATTTCCATTACTGCTGGGATTCTCTGTAATAAGGGGATTCAATGTAAGGGCATAACACGGGGCCGGCTGTTTTGTGCCAGCTGAGCCACAACAACAGACCTCCAGAGAGGGAAAATATTCATAAACTTGTGTTCTTGGGGTTTATCTGTGGTAACACTTGTTTTCAGCTACATTTTACTCATCCGACCTTGAGTGATGGGATGTTTTGTAATCTGGATGTATAATTTATGTTTGAGTCATAAAATGGAAATCCACCACACACAGCCACTTACGTAGACAAGCAGCTGTTGAGCTTGTTCACATCGGCCCACGAGCTTTGCTTTCTTCTCACAGATATCAATACTGACAGGCTGAGTGACACCGGAGAAGTGACAGCAAACGGGGAGACTTTTTAGACTCCTTCACGGCTCCTCCGCTGCAGCTCCTCGTCTGTCAGCGAGGCAGCCTTCGGCCCCTTTGATTTCCACCTGCGTGTTGTTTTTGAGTCTCTTACCTCGTAGTTGCATCACTTCCCTTCTGTGGCAGACTCAGACAAAAAGTGTCACTCACTCGCCGCTTAATGTGCCGCTCTGACAAAGGTGAGTTCGCAAGTCGTTTGAAAGCTCAGCAGCGACTTGATCGAGGGTTACCCAGTCTGAGGTTAAAGACTTCTCGTATGAATAACCTGAAAATAGAGAAAAAAAAAATCATTTTTAATGTTTTAACATATGGGAGAAATTTCTACTGGGATAACAAGCAGCAGGTTCTGGAAACAATAACGACACCACCTGGTAGTGTGTAATAATGGACGACTAATGCTGATGTTTACAGAGGAGGTCAGCAGATTTTAGATTTATTTTTTTTTTTTTATTTTTCTAACTATAAAGATATAACCCTTTAATGCCTGATTATTTTGGAGCTGAAATGTTTATTTCACTTACTACTAAAAAAACAAAAAATCTAAATGTCTTTAAAATAAATATATTTATTTATCTCGTTTGATACGTTAGATGTTTTTGGAAACTGATAAACTACAAGAGAACATTTTTATCATTTATCAGACTGTATTCAGGTGTTTTTTTAGTTATTTGTTGATCATATTGATTTGATAGAAGTATATTAAAGTATGTGTCACATATGATACAAAAGGCAATAAAGGGTTAATTAAAAAAATCACATAAAATATGTGACATCCATGAGTATTGTAATCAGAAGATAAGTCATTAAAAAGACAGAAGGTAATTTTCATAACTGAGCAGAATAATAACCGACCAGAGATGAGACTTGAACCACTGCTGGAGGTTTTGGTAGGAAAGCAGGTCATTTATCAGGTGAGTTAAACTGCTGAGAAAACACAGAAAAAGAGAGAATAATCTCAAGGTTTTCACCTTTAAAATCTTATATGATTAAGATCGTGCAAATTTGAAATAGAGGGTCGACATTTTTCCTTATTTGAGGAAAGTTAAAGAAATCTTTCATGCAAAATAAAACTCTGTCTCATGATTAAAAACATCATCTCTCTGTTGTCGAATCCGTTCATCTGTGATATTACAACTCAAAGAAACATTTATTAACTTTGCAGTCTGTGCATAGTGAGAAAGTGCAGCCATTTGATCCCTAATAATCATTGTTTAGACTGTAATGTATCTGTTATAAATTACAGCTTTTGCTCACGTCTCTCTTGCTTCAATAACATCTGCGTGATTCCTGAAACCACGCTCTGTGGCAGCATTTTACTGGCCTTGTTTGGTGCAGTATGAAAAAACAAAGCCGCGGTTAAGACGGGACATCTGTATTATAATAATGCAGCATCTAATACAGGTGTTTATTTTTGCACTAAAACATCTCCTGCAGCCAAGAATAGCTTCTGATTCAGTTTATATGAATTCAGAAATGCTAAACTAAATCCAAGAGATCCTTAAAATGTCTTTAAAACGAACAGATTGTGACTCTAAGGCTCTTCCTCTTCTTTCTTTCATAAATGCATCCTTTGACAAACTCAGACTCATCTCCAGGATCGATGACTGAATGATTATTAAAGAAAAGCTGTGGCTCTAAAAAATGAACCATGCCCAGTTTTGAACCAGCGTCCACAGGTTGGCAAAAACATGTGACGATGAGAGACACAAAGCCTAAAACTTCATTAGGAAGTGTAAGGTGAGTTGACAGAAGTTTGGCGCACGGTACTGGAAAAAGAAAAAAAAATGCCACACACAACTTTTCCACACAACACTTGGCTGGTGAGGAGCTGCAGACCGCAGGATTCGATGAATCACCGCCCGACTTTATTAATGGGAAGTTGTTTATGAGGCTGAAAAGGTGGATGACTTATTGTTGTCATCAGGCTGTTGACAGACGCGTCTGCTCTGTCTGCCTCACGCCTCTGTTAGTTTGTTTACATGCACGTTAATTCTCCATTCACAATAATGAGGATGTTAGCGAGCCAATCAGCAAGTTAAACATTTGTAAACGTCTCATCTGTGCTTTATAGCTGGTTGTAAACTGTGCTAACATCTCCATTAACACTTTACTTTCTGTCCAGGATAGTTTCCCCTCATGAAATGGACTCTCGAGAGACATTCTAGACCAGTGGCTCTCAACCGCAATCCACTTTTATAGAATTCAAACAAGCAAATTTATGTTTTTATATATTAAATTTTTTTTTAAAGACTCTAATCTTCAACATAAATCCACTTGTTTTAATAAGTAAAGTGCATTTCAGAGCACATGAAGGGGACAACATGAGGACAACAACTACTGAAGTTGCATATACAGAAAATATCAAATTTCTAGTAAATATCGCATTAAATATTTAATTTTTTGACCAGCTGTTTGTGACCCATCCAGAACGTGTCCGCGACCCACTTGTGGGTTGGGACCCACCAGTTGAGAACCACTGCTCTAGACCATGTAGCTGGTCGGGTTTGCTTTTCAAACTGCAGCGAGTCCCAGCTTAGTGGAAATGTACCAGTTACTGAATTAGATAACGGTTACACAACACAAACTAGTTCTCCAAGAGTGAATATCTGTTTACAGACATTGACACTCAGTAGTAGTTTTCCTTTATGAAACAGGTTGAATTATGGGAAATGTTCGCATGCTAATACGTGACCCATTTAAAACGATGCATGGAAAATATCTAATTTAACGTCCCATGAGATTCTGTTTAATATTGACAAACAAAAATGAAGAATTTAAAGTGATTTTCTTCCAAGTAATACATCCCAAACTCCAACATTATACCAACAATGTTAGCTGTTAGCTAGGCTAACAGTGTAAAATACTGACAAGGGTGACGATACGTCCTCTTTTATCCAGACATGTCCTCTTTTTGGGGGCTGTCCAGCCTTGTCCAGGGGTTTATGAAATCCTTCAAATGTCCGGGGTTTTGTATGCAAGTTTGAAGTTTGTGTTGTGTGGACTTACTGAGTTAGAAGCGTGTAAAAAACACTCGACCCAAAAAACCCTCAAAATTTTGCCCCGGTAGTAGTGTCCTCTTTTTGGGGATTCAGAATAGGGTCACCCTAATACTGACTCATACTAAAATGAGTACTCCAGACTAGAGTCCACAATCTAAGATGTGCAAACTGATATGGGAACCATGTGTTAAATAGGGTGACCGTATTCTGAATCCCTAAAAAGAGGACACAACAACACAAAGAGGACGTATGAAGATGGTTGAAAATCTTCTTTTTAGTTAAAAAAGTTCGAAATAAAGCCGTCTGTTCTGGTGCTGAAAAAAATGACACCAATGCATAAACACATTAAAGGTGCAGTTCTTTGAGTGTCCACTTGAGGATGGTCCAAGAAGGCATTAAATCTCATTAGCACCCATAATAAAGTGGCCATTTTTATTGGCATAGTTTAAGATGCTTAAAGCTTGATACAAGATCAGTTTTGACCATTTGTACACATCGTAAGGGACCAATTTTCTTCTATAACGCATCCATTAGGATAAAGTGTTGTGTAGGGTGACCATACATGTCCTTGTTTTTGGGGGCTGTCCGGGGTTGTCCAGCTTTGTCCGGGGAAGTTTGTTATCCTTCAAATGTCCGCGGTTTTGTACGAGAGTTTCGATTTTGTATTATGTGGACTTACTGAGTTAGAAGTTCATAAAAAACACTCGATCCGACCGAAAAACTCTCAAAATTAACTTCATGTGACTCCATGAGTCCGCCCTGACATAGTTGTGTCCTCTTTTTGGGAAGTCAGAATATGGTCACCATAGTGTTGTGCACAGATTTGCTGACAGACTGATTGCTACTCAGGATGTAGCTGTTTGCTCAGAAGCCTCATCAGGTGGACAAAGTTGTAAATGTTTATTGTTTTTTCTGAATCTGCTCCTTTTTTCAGGTTACTGTATGTTCCAGCTACACCGACTGCCTGTTTATCTAGTGAACTGACTTGGACTGAATAGCTCACAGTAGTTTCCAGTTTACACTGACTTACATTTTAATGATGCATCCAGATTGGATAAAGTTTGAACATGCAAATCCTCCGCACCGACTCTCCCGTGGAGGATCACAGGTGAAGACACACGCCACACTCTTCATCGTTCGTCAGTATCTGGAGGCGTCTAAAATGATAATAAAACAGACTGTGGTTACCATGGTAACTGTCAAAAGGTGTCGACATTTATGGCTCCAGGTCGAAAACTGCGATCGTGAGTTTGAACCAGACTTCGCTCCTTCTCCTTTTTTCTATTTTTTATTGTTGCTCTGTTGTCAGGATCATGTTCTCGTGCCAAGTCTAAGTGGTACACCAGGAATGTGACTTCATTAATTGGTGCTGGCACAAAACAAGAAAGTTACACAATAAGAGGACCTCACATACAGCGCAGACAAGTTGCAATGTTTGACGGTAGACTAAAGAGAAACACACACGAGTAGATTTAAAGACGGACATTTACAAACTTCTCTGCTGTTAGTTTTTGGGTTAGGGTTAGGATGAGCGAGGCTGCAGATGCTGAGTGTAACAATGGAGCATCTAAACAGCTGAGAGGTGACTCATACACAAAGGAAACTCACATACAGCGCCCTGCAAAGATGGTAAACACAAGACAGAGTCTCACTTGGTTTAAAGAATAACCGTCCGCTAAAATGTTTGCAAACTGGGATTAAAACAGAAAAGAGAGAAAACTTTTTAAGCTGAGATGACATGAAAGTTGGACTTCAGTCTGCAGAGTTTTACCCGAAAAACGAAAGTTAAAGGGATATTCCGGCGTAAATGTAAGCTAGGGTCAAACAGACCGAGAGATGAATGTTGCTGACCGCTTGCTTCTCTAGTTATACCAACTTTAGTAACGACTGCAGGATAGCAATACACAGAGGTCTACGTCTACATGCGCAAACATCGACCAAAACGCCACTCTATAGCCACAAATGATGCTCAGAACAGCAACATTCATCTCTCAAGGGGGTGTCTAACTCGGTGTTACGGTGTATTTGACCATAGCTTAAATTTACGCCGAATATCCCTTTAAGGCCTTTGCACTTTGATTTGAATCTCCTGGTTGGTCAATCATGTCCGCACACTGACTCTATAAGGCCTTTTTGTTTTATTGAAACAAAAGGCACAAACACACCAACCACAGGACTGCACACTTTCACTTTATCCTCATCATTGCACCATTATTACTACTGTATTACATTTATTTGCACTATCGCATCCTTATTGCCATATATGCACCATTATGTCCACTTCAGGACTGCCATACTGTTTACATTCACGTTCTTCCACTCACCTTACTCCTTATATTTATACTGCTCACTGTTTATACTGTTATGCTGTTTATATTGTTATCTTTATTTTGTAAATTGATGTGAGTATTTAAGATAGTCTTTAGTTTAGCTTAGTTGTTTATTCTATATTTATACTTTTATAGTTTAATTCTTATAGTTTATTCTTCTGCACCATGGGTCTGAGAGGACTGAAATTTTATCTGTGCTGTATGTTTAACATGTATAGCATATTTGAGACACACTCTGGAGCTGTCTCTATTTATCTGACCGATACTGTGATAAAACGCTCTGCAGATTCATGCATGTGGCATTCAGACGTGCGCTTCCTCAGCTGTCCTATGAATGTTTCATGAGATCGCAACAAAAACTAGGCTCATGTCTGTAATTATATACACATACTGGTATACAATTTTGACTTTTACTTCTTGTTTGGCTGCCGAGCAGAGTCTGTGTGACTCGAAGTGCTCGTGTAAATTACAGTTATGATGCCAACATGCACTTTGTGTGAACTGCATAGTTCAGATTGTTGCTTGTTTTGATTTTCTTTACGTAGGATGAGCCGCGTTTGTTTTTCTAATTTGAGTTTCATCCTTATTGAATCACTGACACCACGTTTTACGATGCATTTTTATGAGATAAAGCTCTGCACAGTTCCTCCTCACCTTCATCCCGGTAGCTCAGATCCCGGCTCGGTGCAGGACACCCGGTAGAGTTTGGGCAGGTCAGGGGCGGGGATGCATTGTGGGTGTTCTGCATGATTTGGGCTGGACCGGGCTAACGCTGTCTGTGGCTCAGCGGGCGGTTGTGTGTTGTGTAACCCAAAGCTGTGGTCGGGTTTTTTTTTCCCACATGAGCTGTCAGCCGGCTTCATGGCACACAGGGAGAAAGAGAGAAAGAGAGGACAAGAGGGGAGGATGATTAATTCAATTAATTCCCACAGTGACAGTTTTCTTTATGGAAAATAATAAACCAAAGCTATTTTTAAACACGGATCGAGGAAATTTAGGAAATGTTTTCTGGTATTTAAGGGAGGGAGGGCCGTCCAAAATACCTCTCATGGTCTTTAAGAAGAAAAAAGAAATATTGATTATATTCAGTTCAAAAAGAGAAAAGTATTAGCTGTTGTAATGATATTTTATGGTTAAGAAATATGTCAGCAGAGTTTTATATACAGAAACTCCTCCTGATGTAAATTAACCTCGTTTAACCTGGTTTGAATTAACCGTACAACATGTTCAATTAAGGTACAAATATGTGATCTGGTTAAAAACCGACAGGAAAAAGAAAAAAAGTTAAGAAAATGTAACAAGATCTGTCACGGTTCTAATTAAAAAGCTATTTTATCTAAGACGCTGTGATAAAATGGTTTTATTTTGAAGGGCTCGTTATTGTGAAAGGAGGTGATATTCAGTTAGTAATTGACAGGTGCAAAGTCTGTGAAAGTCGGTGTTTTAAAGTTGATAACAAGACAGCAATGCTAAATGTTTCTTAAGCAGCTACCGACATTTTTACTAGTGCAGTTGGGTCTGTGAAGGCTGATATTTGGTCCAATGATATGGTGGCCCTAAGGTGCAAAACACAACACGAAAGGAGATAACACAATGGCTAACGTCGTCGTGTTTCCTGACTTGCCTTTGTGTTTTGCACCTCAGGGCTACCGTACAAATGCATTTTAATCTGTGTATTTCAACCTAAAAAAGTATTAAAAAAGAATAAAAAAGTTGGGTCTGTGAGGGCTGATATTGGGCACAAATGTACGGTGGCCCTGAAGTGCAAAACACAACACAAAAAGAGAAAACACAATGGCTAACGTTGTTGTGTTTTCTGACTTCTGTTGTGTTTTCTCTTTTTGTGTTGTCTTTCGCACCTAGGGGCCACTGTACAAATGTGTTTTAATTTCTGTGTTTCAACCAAAAAAATATGAAAAAAGAATAAAAAAACTGGGTCTCTGAAGGCTGATATTTGGTCCAATTGTACGGTGGCTCTGAAGTGCAAAACACAACACAAAAAGAGAAAACACAATGGCTGATCGTGTTTTCTGACTTCTTTTGTCTTTTTCTGACTTGCCGTTGTGTTTCACACCTCAGGGCCACCGTAAAAATGTGTTTTAATCTGTGTATTTCAACTAAAAAAAGTATTAAAAAAAGGATAAAAAAGTTCTTAAAACTTTAAACTAGCTCCAATCCAGTGTGTTGTTATCGTTAAGTGTTCATTAGCACATGATAAAAACAACATTACTCCATCATTTCTTATTAAAGACTACGTTAAGTGATAGAAATCAGGGATAAATGGGTTACACTTACAAACTCATAAAATTAAATCTAGTTGCTCCTTCATATAAGGCTGTAAACTTTAATGACTGGGATAAATCTGATGCTACTCGGTGTAATATCCCCCATAAAAACGTTTACGTCTGTTATAAAAAGCTGCACCTGTAATCTAGAAGTTGCTCATCTGGATTTTCCCTCCATTACGTGCTGAAATTGGCCTCAGACGGCAGCGTGTGAGTGAAACCGGGGATGTAATTGTGTAGAAAAGTGTTATTTTTCCTGCCAAAACTCTAAAGGAGAAAAAAAAGTATGTGTAAAAAAATTGAAAACGCAGTTCTGCAGATCTAGATTTTACCTGCAGCCTCTTTATTCCTCAAACCGGGCACTCCCACACACCCAAACAGGCGGTGGTTGTAGAGTTGTGTGAGGAGCGGAGTACAGGGCTGTAATTTAAAGCTGAATTAGGACCTTTTATACTGATGCTATATTGTCAACACGGCCCGTAAAACCTCCCCCTCCACTCCTCCCCCTCCTCCCCTGCCATTCTCCCTTCAGTTCCTCTTTATTTGTTCTAATTCCAGGGACCGGCTCGGTCTTGCCTGGATTTGGAGAGTGCTTGGTTTCAAAGGGTAATTGACACCTTACCTGTAATTTCATGGTTTCACTCCACCTGCCTTTGATGTCTGGGTCTCAGTTGGGGCCAGGATGCAGAGGGAAGAGACGGTGGCGGTGTATGCCGCTGCATGCTCTGCCGCGAGTCTCTTCCAGCCCAGTCTGAGCGCTTTTTCCCCCCCGACATGAATGACGTCTCATGCAAACCCGGGTTATTAAAGGAAAAGAGGAGGGGGGGGCGGCGGCGGCTTAGACGCTTTTCTTGTGGTGACAAATAGGCCTATAGAGATGTCAAGACTCCCTGAGAGACAGGGGGATCAGAGATGAGTCAGGGGCAGAGATGATGACCTCTGCACTTGAAGCACATCACGTAAAAACCACAACAGAAGGATGAACTTGGATGGAATTTAGAAAAGCCGCCAAATTTCACACTTGGTGATTTTACTTTGAACGGAGCCGTAGTTTTTAATTCAAGGTTCTCTTGTTCTAAAGGAGTGAATAATGTACGACCATGCGGCCATAATATTAGGAACATTTATTCAACAGCCCTGCCTCAAACTCCTCTGAGTGCTCAGTTTTGTTCAGAAAGGTGATATCTGTTAGGGCTGGGCGATACGGCCTCAAATCAATATCACTATATATTTATCAGTTCACCTCGATATCGATAAATGGACGATAACTTCTCCAAAAGCTGGCAAAATGACATCTGTTATTGTAAGTTTCGGTATCGGTAAATTTTCGGTGTATCGCCCAGCCCTAATGTCTGCTCTTTATATTTATCATTGTAGACATAATCGGTGGTCAAGCTGTACTGGAGGGCGTTAAATTAAAAGGTGTTCCTTATATATTGTCCACCCCATTAACAAATATGAGGGAAAGGGCCAAATCATTAGGAACCACATTAATACAATGCACTCTGGTATACCACCAGCTCCTGCTACAGCTTCAACGATTAATATAAGATAATGGATAAAATAAGAAAACTTCGCCTTTTGTCATTTCGCTATATTATACAGAATAAGTCTTTTTTGATTTAAGTGCAAAATCCAGTTATCCTCTCATATAATTTACGTTTAACGCCTTAATTCAAATGACCATGTAAAAAATAACAGCATTCTTTTTTTTTTTATAACTTTGTCAAATTTGGTGATTTTTTTGTGATTTTCCTGTAGGCCGCGTCCCGACTCCTAGAAGGATAAAAACAGAAATATAGTCAGGGGCGAGTCCAACCTTAAAGTATGAACTTCAGTCATATCGTAACAATACTTGTACACATCCCACACAGAGCAACGGCTGAAGTTCAGTGTGACGTTCTCCATCATGCTGTTGCTAGGAAACAGATACAACATCATCAGGGACTTTAATAATGTCAGGAGATTTCAGGACTGAACACCTTTTTTTCATTTTTTTTTTTTTTTTAATCTGTGGCTCAAAACATGAGTTAAGGTGAGAAAACAGCAAAATACAGTCAAACTTCACCAGAATGACGAAAATCGAGTCACTAAAATTAACTTTTTCTTTCCTCTGTGTATTCCGGTTGCATGTTTGTAAAAAAAATAAACAGAAAACCACTAAAAACTTCCAGAGAAGGGAGTATTTTGTATGTTCTGTGTTTATCCACTCCTGTAAACGACCACAATCTGCCAATCCTCGGCTGTCATCGCCTGATTCTGCCGAGCTGCAAACATCAAAAGTTTAGCCGTGTGAGCATCGCGCCTCTCTGCAGGGTGCATGCTCACACATGAATGCTTACTGGAAGTGTATTTGAATTATCCTGCTTGTTGTTTGTCAGTTGAAAATAATAATATTAACAGAGTGAGATGTTTGGGGCGCGCGGGATGAAAGAAACACTTTGCGCCAGAAGCTATGGCGCGTACGAGAAACTACGTAGAGAAGCTATCGGAATGAAAATTATCCGAATTATTGAAAAGATTTTTTTTTTGTATCGGGGTTTTGAGTTCAGATGCTCCTCACAGGGGTGAAGGGAAGGTTACCTGCAGATCCAGGCGAGCAGCAGTGAGTGATGAGAGGGGAGTGACATTGAAAATTGCATTTGTGCAACCATGAATCATTACAAACAAGCCTTTAAAAGACACCCCTCACTGTAATTACCTCCTCTGCCATGCTCTATTACGGGGTTCTTTATTACCTTCTATTACTTTGCTGTGCCTGCCTTGGCAGATGTAGACCTCACACTGACTAACAAATGTTGGCAGGTGAATCTACACGACTGCTTTTCTGTTTGGGTGCGATCACAGAGTAAAAAGAAAAAAAGGAAAAAAAGGAGAGAGGTGTTTGGTTACCAACTCTGTGACTTGTTGATTCTCACAAGAATGAGGGGATGCAGTTCGAAGCAGAGTGGACTTTTGTATTTAAGCGTCCTTTAGCTCCTAACATAGAGTTAGGGTGGGGGTAATATACGGCTTTTACTCTATCATGTTTGGTTTAGTGTTGCAGCCTGTTCCACCCGAAAATCAACTTAAAGGTGGGGTAGGCAGGATCTGAGGAAGTGCCAGTTTTTGGGAGAAATCTTGAATGTAAACTCAACCCCTCCAAACCAGTTTTCCCCTCAGCTCCTCCTCTCCAGCAAACCCCGCCCACAAACAGATGCACATTATATTACCGAATGTCATCAATAACTGATAGCTTTGACTGATTTTAAAGCTTTTTTGTATAAACACCACAAAAAAGATGCTTCTTTAACAGATTCCTGCCTAACCCACCTTTAACTTAGACGTAGGGGTGTTTGGGCAAAGTAAAAATAAAACTTCTCTGCTAGTCTCAATCATACTTTATTTATACTTTTCAATACTGGTGACAAAGTGCTTCACATCGTGCGATAAAAGATTTAGGAGAGGGAAAGAGATAAAATCACAGGATAAAAGGTTTTCTGTAAAATTTGTCTTAAGCAGGGAAATAAAAGAAGGGACTCACTTTGCAAGTCTGATCTCCTCTGACAGCAAACGTCCTTTCACATGTAGATTTTGATGTGGACCTTGGAACAGCCAGCCCAGCAGAGCACTGTTAGAGGATCTCAGACCACGTCCCGGCTCCTAGAGGGATAAAAAACTCAGAAATAAAGTCAGGGGTGAGTCCATGTCGAGCCTTAGATATGATTAAAAGAACGTCAAAGTATAAATTTAAGTCATATCATAACAAGACCTGTCAAGGCAACGGCTGAAGTTCCGTGTGACGTTCTCCATGATGCTGTTGCTAGGAAACAGACACAACATCATCAGTTCTTTTTTTTATCTGTGGCTGAAAACATGAGTTAAGGTGAGAAAACAGCAAAATACCGTTAAACTGTCAATGTCGTTTCTCATCTGAGCTTGTTTACTTCTCAGTGAAGGACGATTGTCGGACCGCGGCACTAAATGACCAGATCCACAGTCCCCGATAGTGCCAGGTTGTCGTGCTGCATCCTGGACGCCATATATGACCTGCAATAACGAAAATATCAATTAGTCCTGAAACCGAACAGTAATTCAGGTGTATTCTGAGTGGACCCGGTCGACTGATTTATTCAGAAATGAGGATATGATTATTGCGACATGATGCAAACTGTGCTGAAGGTTGTATTTGGTGCAAAAGTAGTATAAATATTTGACGGTTTGAGGGAAGGATGAAAACTTGAGGGATTAATCGTAGTTTTTCTGCACACAGGACGTTTCCGATCAGTGATAAACTGTATTTCCTGTGGTATGTGCGCTTAACAATAGAGTTGATGAACCGTCTGGAGGAGTGGAGGCAGACTAAGCTGATCACAGAGAAGTGGATCAGTACAGTGAGAGTACAGACGAGGGGATAGAGAGAGAGAGAGAGAGAGAGAAAAGCAGGATGAATGAACGAGTGAAAACATATTGGTCATCCTGAGTTCAGCCCCTCTCCCCTGCTGTGAGCCCCGACCGCGGGCTGCTTCACTGCCTTGCTGCCCAGGCTCCGCTGGGCATAAATCCAGATTTCTGTCCAAATTACCAGCTCCGCTTCGCAGAAGAAGGCCAGCGGGGTGAGAAGATCTCACCCTCCACCCCCCTCTGTCTGAACCCCTCGCTGGCCCGGCGCGAAGCTGACGGAGCGTCGCGGATGGCCCTGGATTGCACCTGGACTGGGGGCTTTCCAGCTCTTCCCCCCCCTTCAGTTCACACACACACACACACACACACGCACGCACGCACGCACGCACACACACACACACACACACACACACACACACACACACACACACACACACACATATAACCCCCAGACCGTAACCCTGCTTCCCTTTCTTTGGGTTTTAACCAGGTGGCGTACAAATATATGAAAACTCCAAAGGCTGTAACCTCCTGGGTAACAGTTGGGACAGAAGCTGCTTTGAAACGCTGCCAGGTCTCTGCAGGGACAATCGTCGAACCTCAGGACTGCGTTTGTAAATACTGCTGATCGTAACGACAGATTTTATGTTTGGTTATTAACCTGTTAGCTTTAAAACCGTCATGTCAGCTTGCTTTTGATTAAACTGTGTTACAACGTCTGAGGTTACTCCACTGTCACGCCTCCATCTCAGTTGAGGTAAAACAAGAGTGTAAATATTCCGTCTTACAATGGCAGCATTTTCGCGCCCAAAGTTTCAATAAAAAAAAAGACGAAGGGCACATCTGACGTAGGGCTGCGCGATATTGGCCAAAAATAAAATTAGGATTTATTTTCCTCTAAAAACTAGATTTCCGTTTCTTTATTCAGTGACAACTTCATCAAACTTCACTTTAAAAATAAAAAGTTGTTCTATCATCTCTCAAAACAAAAACACTGAAAACCATGTAGTGCATATGCCAAGCCAGTAAGTGGCGCTGTAACGCTGCACAGGAAATGCACAAAAATCAGAAGAAGAGAACAGAGCATGTGGATAAAGGTTGTTTTGGTCGGACACACTCGGGCGCCATAAAAGAGTTACACTGTGTGTCACATGATCGTTTCCAGATACATAGACATCCACACGGAGATGAAATGATCGTCGACCCATTTTAAAAAGGTACCGTTTACAGTCACCTGAAATGCTGTTTCCGTGTGGATGAAACGCCGATACGAGAAAAAAAAATTGCGTTTACTCCTGAATTCGTTTCCGTGTGGACGGGTTGATACCGCCTTCAGACAGACTTTGCAGCGGGGAGTGGTTTGGTCTTCATCAGAAACTGTGAAGCCGTACCAATTCAACACATCTGACTTGCTTTTGTCCTATTTAGCCACGAAATTATGGCCTTCTTTTACAAACGCCATGTTTGTTTATACTGGTGTGTGGAAACTGAAGAGCGGGGATACAGGGGAGCCTACGGTGGCCTGGAGGCACGAGACATGATAGAGAGGAAAATCGGTTTGATGATTTTAATTTTTTTAACATCGTCATAATCAAATAAAAAGGTTATGATTTAAAACGATTAATCGTGCAGCCCTCATTGAACGAGAGCTCGATTTGACCGCAGGTGTGTCGCCTCAACCAGAATTTTGTACTTTCTTTTTTGTTGCAGTGAACCAAATTCAGGTCTGTCCCTAATTTCCAATCATAATGTAATTCCTCCAAGAGTCAGACTTGTCATTGTTTCGATGAAATCAGCTGTTCTCTCTGTCGTGAATTGGTTTAGGATGGTTTTTGACCGTCGCTCCTGCCAGTAGTGACATTAAATCCCAGTTTGTTATGAAGAGTACAGTGTCGTTGTGACGTTGAATATCAGGTGGTTTGAAGAGGTTTGGTTGTCCTAAATAAAGCCTCAGGAAGATGATGCCCCCTGTTGTCTGACAGCCTTCGAACCCCATCGGCACGGAGACGACCTCCTCCGGGGTTTTCTCTCCTCTAGGCTCACTTCCTGTGTCAGCTGCTCTCTCAGTGGATGACTTCGACCTTCCCCAAGTCTGTGATGTGAGTTTCTGTCTTACAGTGGTGTAGGAAGAACGACTTCTTATGTTGCACATGTACACAGTCCAAATATGAGACATCCAGGCATCAGATTATAAATTTTGCAGACTTTTTCCACTCTGAGGTAGATGTGGAGTTGATGCACGAAGTACGTCAGGAAGACGGTGCAAAATACAGACATAGAAAAAACACTTTTAACTGAATTAAGTGTTAGGAGATGACTCATTTAGCATTCATATGTTTAAATTGAAATAAAAGTAATTTAAAAATTTTCATGTTTTGCATTTTTTTCAGCATTTACACTTGATTTTTATGACCTCATATAAAAGTCTGGACCTATTCAAAGACTTAAACAGACTTAGACTGAGTCAGATCCTCGTTTAGCAGGAAAAGTTGTGCGCCATTTTTCTACAAATGTGAGTTTTGGAGTAAAATATCTTCCTCTGGAGCGTCGGGGTATCACTGATGCTGAGGGACCTCCCATGGTTCTGCTGTTTGTCCTGGTCCCGCCTCAGGGTTGGGGGTCGTGTTTACCTCATAACAAAAAGCAACATGCTTTCGATGCTCTGCCAGTGTGCTGCTGTGTAAACTGTAAACAACACACACACACACTTACACACACACAGACACAGACACACACACGTACTCCTGCAGGGACCTCTCTCCAGCCTCTTGAGTCCCTGTTGTGCGGTCTATCACCACCACTGTGGAGCCTTTAAGCAAAGCACTTAATCCCTGATTGCAGCAAAGTGAATAATCTGAAAGTGATTTTTTGAGTTTCTTATTCCTTTATCACACCACATGAACAGAAACAAGCCCTGTAAAGTCAGCTCAGGTGCAACAGACATTAAAATAACAACTTCAGCTGATTTACGATGTTGGAAATTAAAGTTTTTCACCAACTAAAAAGGGTTAAAACCTCGACTAGAACACCTGAATAAAGAGGTCAGACATGAATTTTTCTCTTCCATATGTACATCTCAATCTGACTCTGATGCTCCACGCACATATCAGGCCCTGAATCGGAGGTTGAACAGTTTCTTGCTAACGTGTTTGTTGATTGTTTTGGTGCATGACGCAAGAGGTCAGCTAGGAGATATCCCAGTAGTAACGTGTGAAAGAGAGGGAGCGTATCGACATGGAGCCGTTGGCTACCCTGAAACTCTGAGTGATTATCGGCAGCACTTATGTTGAATTTGGCCAAATAAGTTAAAGGGATATTCCGGCATAAAATTAAGTTAGGGTCAAACACACCGTAACACAGAGTTAGACACCCTGTTGAGAGATGAATGTTGCCGACCGCTTGCTTCTCTAGTCATACCAACTTCAGTAACGACCACACGATAGCCACATGCTTAACCAAAACGCCACTCTATAGCCACAAATAATGCTCAGAACAGCACCTAACTTCATCAACAGGACATATAGGGTCACAGCCATATTATTAGCCACCAAACATCTTTTTAGCTTTGCCTAATTTCTCTAGCAAAAAGATGAAACACAACTCACCTACTCTCTTCCAGCAGCCGCTTGTTTGTAGCAAGACCTCAGGCCAGTCCATTACGGACTACAGCGGGGTGACACAGCTCAAGGAAGAACATTTATGATCATTTCTTCATGGAAATGCAATCAGACCGAGACGCTAAGGCAGAAGAACCACCGCGTCTGCGGAGCAAAATGATTAATATGGTGATTATTACTTAAAGGAAATGATAAAGAAATGATCATAAAGAAATGAGTCAAAGTTAAAAAGATGTTTGGTGTCTAGTACTATGTCTGTGACCCTATATGTCCTGTTGATGAAGTTAGGTGCTGTTCTGAGCATTATTTGTGGCTATAGAGTGGCGTTCTATCCTGCGGTCGTTACTAAAGTTGGTGTAACTAGAGAAGCAAGCGATCGGCAACATTCATCTCTTGAGCAGATTTAACTGTTGCTGCTACCACTGAAGTTAAACAAGAAAATATATATAACATATTTTAAATTATTTTATATTACAGGTAGTAGACTTGTGGAGACAACTTTGTTACCACCTCTAACATGAGTGGATACCTCTCTCTGCGTTTCATACGGGTAAAAAAGTCTACATACGGCGCCTCTTACTTTTAGACGACCAAATTTTATGTTAATTACAACAATAACTCTGTTTAAATAAAGTTTACAGACGTCCCAGGCCTCTAAATTTGTGAGACATCAGACGCCCTCCCCCAGAATCTGATGCCTCGGTCAGCCGCCGTGAACCAGGAGCTGACCAGCATCTCAGCCGTGACCTCAGAACACACACCCGGAGCGGTGAACCCGGACAAACGTGGGTGAGGAACCTCAGAGCCAATGAACCTCCAACACACACACACACACACACACATACGCAGCCCCTCAAAACACACACATAGATACACACTCAACCACATTCAAATGCTCCACCCACCCCCCCCAGCTAAAACTTTGCCATGGAAGCTGATTTCGCCCTCTGGATGAACCTTTCTCCAGGACCCTGAGCTCAGAGGGGGCTGGATTAGAGGGTGGAAGGGTGTGTGTGTGTGTAGGAGTGGGGGGTGACTGATAGAAGGATAGATGGGTTTGTTTTAACGGGACAGAAATAAAACATTTGGAGATAATTCAAACCGACTTTTATCCCGCCACCATGAAGCAGCGATAGTGTTGCAGAGATGTCGAAAAATCTGCAGAAAAAAAAATCAGTTTAGGAGATACTTCTCATATTTCGATCATGTCTAAAGAACTGAAGTGTCGAGCTGAAGTTGTGTGAATTACCACCACACTTACACACTCGCATTGCCAATCTCACACTGAACCACAGGGGCTCCTCCCTGGACTCCCAACCCATCATGCACCTGTTCACAGCTCTGTCCCAGCCTGCCCTCCTTCCCCTGCAGCATTCCTCCAAACACACATGAACAGACTCTGACACAAAACTCAGAAAAGACTTCGCCATTTGGGTTTCCAGTCGGGTAATTACGCGCCGTTCCCATCAACGGACTTTGATTTATGCGTCCGTATATCAATCCTGCAGCTCAGACTCGGCTGCTGACAAATGAAAGATTGACACTCAGAGCTGAGCGTGAAGTCTGTACATCCCCAACATAAAATACGTCTCCGTCTCCCTCCCTGCCAAGGCTGTGAGCGAGTATTAGCTCCTCAGACAGGCTGCAGCGCCAAGGCCTCGTCTAACCCCTTAATTTTCAGCCTGGAGGTGTTGGGGCTTGTTCAAGAGATGTTGCATGGTTTAGTGAGGTTCCCGCCTCAGCCTCATTATGCACAGGAAAGCTGCACTCATATCAAATACATTCTCATTAATACATCAGACATTAAACTAAATTTCAGAACAGTGTAATGAGATCTCTGAGAAATGTCTCTCTGTGAAATGGTATCCAGCCGAGGTTGCTCAGTTTCGAACTTCTCCGGTATTCTTGGCAGCAGTAGTAAACTGCTAAAGTGAAATATTTCTAAACCCCTGAAGGAAATCTTTCTTATCTTGTTGGAACGAGAACATTTCTCATTTGCAAGATGGTAACTTTAGGGCACAAGATAAAATGATCATCGAAGGCTTCTGTCCCTCGCTTCACTGACTTTGATAATGTGTAAATCCATCAACTATAGTCGTATCACTGCAGTTTTAAACAGACTTTCTCAGTCTGTGTTGGTGAGTTATGTCGACCATAAACCAGAAAACTTTAAAACACTTTCTGGGGTCCTTAAAAAAAAGTTATACTTAGGTCCTTAGATGGACAAAAATGTCAATCTCCTAAAAGTGCTACAAAATGATAATACACTAATATTTTTTTCCATTTATTTTTGCTTAAATCTTTAATCAACTTCAATTCTGATCAAATATTAATTAATTTTCAGAATTTTAATCCTTTAAATGCCAGTTTGACTATATGATGTCACTGTTATTTCTAATAGGAAAAAAATGAATTTGGAGTTATTTTCCATGTATTGGATTCTGGGCAGGACTTTCTTTTTTTTTGGCAGCCTATGTTAGGCCAATAATTAACAACAACATTCATTATGATGCATTATTATGTTTGATCTATTGTCTAATTTTTTAAAAAGTTACACTAAGATCCTTAGATGGACAAAAATGTCCATCTCCTAAAAGTGCTATAAAATTATCATACAATAATATTTTTTTCCACTTATTTGCTTAAATCTTTTAATCAACTACATTCTTGATCATATCTATCAAGTATTAATTCATTTTCAGGATTTTAACCCTTTAAATGCCAGTGTGACAATAAGATGTCACGGCTATTTTTAATTAAAAAAAGGAAATTTTGAGTTATTTTGTAGATATTAAATGCTGGGCAGGAATTTCCTTTTTTCATATATGGCAGCCTATGGTATGTCAATAATTACCAACAACATTAGTTTGACGCATTATTATTTTTTGTGCAATGCCCGATTTAAACAGATTGAAAAAAGTCAATTAAAAATCCCATTCAAAAACAGCATTTTTTGCCAGTTTTGCCAACTGTGGGTGTCTGCAGGTTTGGCATGTCCTTCCATTGGTACCAGGACAGAGTAGAGCTCATAGTTTTTATTTAACTAAAGGACCACCTGAAGAGACCACATTGGTTTTAGCAACCAAGATCACAAATGACAGCAAACTAGAGCAGCTAGAAACATTGTGCATCATCATCCTTTTATTGCCATGATGAACTTCTTGATTCCAGCATTCAGCCAAATGCAGTAGGACTTTTGTTTACGACCTCAAAAACCCCTTAGTGTGGCTTTTCTTTGATCCGACGGGGGTCTACGATCGTAACAGGTGCTCCATTGTGTCTGAGCATGTCTT
The DNA here is from genome assembly GCA_962446985.1 of Xyrichtys novacula. Lineage (NCBI taxonomy): Eukaryota > Metazoa > Chordata > Actinopteri > Labriformes > Labridae > Xyrichtys > Xyrichtys novacula. Next base: position 27,229,613 of record OY660878.1, read on the forward strand.
AAAGTCATATTTTTGCCAAAGCAAGATGGCTGAACCAAAGGTGTTACAGTTTGTTTTGTTGTTTCCTAAAGGGCAGTGGGAGTGAGTTCACCTCTCCTTGATCTCCCCCTCTGCCCCACCCCCAACCCTCTGCTGGGCCAGGGTGTGGGCATCCAGGGCTCTGAGGTCCAGGCCATAACAATAGCCGGACTGTGCTGTCCTGAGTCCCAGTCCCACACAATGACCATGTCCATGTCGATTAGCGCGGGGTAGCGGCGGAGTCCGGTCCGGCTGGGGCTAATAGCTTATTACGCAGCGTAAAGTGACAGTATTATCTGGAGAGGTGCCAAAGAACGGGTCCAATTAAAGGAGAAAAGAGAGGAGGAGGGAGAGGGTGTGAGGAGGGGGTGGAGAGGAGGGTGAGGACGAGGGCATCGACGTGCATTCCTCTGAGTTTCAGTCTGATTCGCCCATGATGGGTTCCCTGGGGACTGACACCCTCCTTCAGCAAAAATATTTGAGTATCCTCCTGCTCTGTTGTTCCAAAACACATGTGGAACAAACCCCAAACACACTCACCGGCTACGTTACCGCTGCACAGTTATCTGTCAACAACGCTGTTTACTTGTTGATACAGTTTTATGGAAACAGGACACCGAGAACATGGAAGAATACCGCTCCGATTCTGGAAGAGGTCTGAGTTTCAACCGATAGATTTGAGAGGAGATACCAAGTGAGGAGCTTGAAGGAACACTGGGGCTGTAACTTTGAAAGCAGTTATTTTATCTTCTGGCGCCTAAGAGTTCATTGGGGTATCAGCACCTTTGCTATAGGCCACTAAGTCACATAGAAACTCTGCAGATTGAGGCACAGCTTACAAGCATTCGGACACGACTACGCGGGCGGAGTCACAGAGTTGCGCTTAGTAAATTTTGAGAGTTTTTCGAGTCTGGTTGAGTGTTTTTTACGCGCTTCTAACTCAGTAAGTCCACATGACACAAACTCAAAACTTTCATAGAAAACCCTGAACATTTGAAGGGCTTTATAAACTCTCACGAACAAGGCCGGACAGCCCCCCAAAAGAGGACATGTCCGGGTGGAAGAGGACGTATGGTCACCATAAAATTGCACGAACTCAAAACACGTTTCAAAGCGACAAGAAAGGGATGTACCTGAAAAAAACCCAACAATGTGCCACATGACAACATGCAAGTCACAGTGAGGCCACCTGAAGATCTGTGTATCGCTCTTTTGAAGAAACGTTTGTGACCAACTTTGCATGAAAAGTTGTCAAAGTTCGAATGTGATCAAGATCCTTAACAAGCTAAATAACAAGACAGGTATGAGAAGGGCAACAAGCAGTAACAGAATCTACTCACCTCAGAAGGTGGAGGATGGACTTCTTGGACAGTCTGGTTGGAAAGTAAACCACATGAAAAACATGTTAGCGGAGTGGCGACCAAGTACCCTCCACAAACCCGTTTTCTGTGCTTCCCACCCCTTAAAAGAAGCGTAAAATTAACCCAGGGAATAATCTTAAAATAACATGCAAATTTAAGGTAAAGTTAGGCCTTTAAATATTATGATCAATGGGGGTTGGCTCACCTTTGGAGTCAGCCTCAAGTGGTCATTTGTGTAACTGCAGTTGTTGGTGATTTCACTTTTCTTTGCCCTGAGGTTCTGCATTGAATCAGATTGGCATTTTAAATGTCTTTCATAGGTACGGTGTGTAGAAACGGGAGTATTTAGTAATATCTGTCCCGACGGTCAAACGCATGTCCCATTACCACCAAAACGGATACAATCCCTCGGTTCAAGTCCAACCTGTGGTCCAACTCCCTACTGTCCCTGCCCATTTCCTGCTTCGTTCACTGTCCTATGTCCTAAATCACAAAATTGTATAGCTAGTTGCCATGGCAACCAGGCGGATTTGATCACTTGTGGCCCTTGCTTTATCTGGACTCTTGACTTCTTCCATTCTCCATGTCTGTATGTGTACACAAACTCTAGACATGCCTTCTCCTAATGGTCAAGTTCAGTTTTGTGTTGTTTTTCTAAGTTTATAACATTCCTAACGCTAATACCAAAGACTCAAGTACTTTAAGGAGCTAGCTGCAACACTTCAGTCATCACATAGTTGAACAGTGGAGACAAAATACTTCCCCTCGTTGGATAAAGTGGAATAGAGCTGTTGTAACAAAGTGTTACTGTGATTTTTCTCAATGGGATGTGGAGTCTGTCAGTTCGATGTTTAAGCTCCGGGAGGAACAACAACAGAAGGGGTTAATGTAATCCATTTCATTGGTGGGGGGACTCTAATAACTGGTCTCTCCCTGCGTCTCCATTGGCCCGCAGAGTTTCCATTGTGCTGGCCGGTGCAGGTGTGGGACATGCTTTGTTGATCATAATCCCCCAGGCAAGGGGAGAGGCTTTGAGTGTGTTTGACGTACCCCACCGGCAGGCCCTTTGCTCCTCGGCCGCCGAGCAGCCACCGTCTCCAGCGGCCGCTCATGGGATCCGACAGGCGGAAAAATAATGAACAACACCTCAACCCGGAGCTGACCTGGCTCCAATTCACCAGCTCCACACGAGGGGTAAACGAACCACTTAATTGAGCCTTCCAGGATCAAATCATACTCAGGAGCCCCCCAAGCCCACCGCCGCCTCAACCTCCTTCCCGGACACAACCCATCAAGATGTTTTCCTGCACACACACACACACTCACCCTCGTCTTTCAATCCTTCAGTTCTTTACAGCTTTTTGTTTTTGTCTTAACAGTTAATGCAGATTTAATAGAGTCTGATCATCGGAGCGGCACTCGACTCTGTAGTGGAAATCACCGTATGGGCTTAATATCACTTCCAAAAAGCACTGCCTCTGAACACAGTTTGTTTCCACATCCACAACAGCAGGATAAAACCTTTGATGGATCTATTTTCTAAGAAAGTCAGAAACACACTTCCTTTGGTTCCTTTGGTAGCTTTGGTATTGGTATTGCTGGGATGTCTCTTAATGACGTTGTTCAGTGGAGTCCAGATTTGTTAAGTAACATCATGGGTATGTTGTGAACTACGTCCCCTTTCTCCAAGGTGAGACGCCCAAGAGTCAATCAGGGTCACTCGAGAAGTTTTCTCGTTTCATGAGAACCAACAAGCAGTCAGGGTTTTTCTTTAAACAATCAACTATTTCATTCTTGATGGGAATTTAGTTTGTCCTGGTTTGACTGTTTCTCGTGTCCTATAATGTGCCGGCAAACTGACACGGCATCCCTCCGCTGTCCTTATTTCACATCACAGTTGCGGATCCCGCATGAAATAGGTCCTCAACCTTCACATGAAACCTGCTGACAAGACCGAACTCTCTGCTCCTTCTATGATGTTTCTCATTAGCGAGGCGTCACCTCTCCCCCGTCCATTATCAGAGGAACAGTCTGGGTTGAGGGTCCTGTGGGGTTGTTTAAGGACACGAACCTACACAGTACACAGACAGTGTGCGGAACTGCATCCTCGGTCCTGTGTACAACCTGCTTCCCAAGCCGGACCAACAATAGCGCTTTCAAATAACACACGATAGAGCTGTGTGTGGGTGCCAAATTAGGCCGTGGTGCCTGATATTCCAGCCTCAGACAAAGGTGATCAAACAGAGCCCGGGTCAGTGGATCCTCTCTAAATGAGAAGTTCACACTTGGTGGAGGGGTCATTATTCAGCAGACAACACTGGAGCAGTCTGCATGAGAGGAAAAGTTTCTGAGCGGCTGTGTAATGGACGAATAATAAAGGGACGTCTGCAGTCAGCAGATTGTTGCTCAGGAGTCACGATCGGATCAAAGGGCCGAGCGATTTTGCTTGTTATGGGGGGACAGCTGAGGAGACAAGACGAGGAGGAAGCCGAGGTTGGAATCAAACCAAAATCTGCTGTGACAAGGACGACAGCCTTTGTATAGAGTATGTGGCGCACATGTTAATCCACTGAGTTATACAAGAGTTTCAGAAATCTAATAAGGCAGAGTAATAACACACACCTGTGGAGGTCATTGGGTTCTTAATCTGAAGTGAGTTTAAGGCCACAAAGTTCTGAAGGTCCAATCCGTTGGTGTTTATATGCGCTGATGATGGACACCAGATCAAAATCTGATTCATCACACTACAAGATACTTCTCTGTCCATCTTAATTAAACTGGAAAGTCCAATTAAGAGGGAAGTCTCCAACATTTCTGGGTAACGTTTGGTAACACTGTACAATAACCATAACTCATAAATGGCAAATAGACCATTTATACATGGTTAGCAGATAGTTTATTTATGTTTAATCATCATTTATAAATAGCATATAGACCATTAATAAACTGTGAATTTTACAATTTTAAAAACCTAACCCTAACCTTAACTTTACAATAACTATCTAAGTAATATTAATAGGGGGTTTATAAACCACTTATTAATCATTTACAAAGTGCTACTGACACGTTTTAATCTAGATGTTTTACAAGCAAATGTTTACTAAATAGTCCGTTGATAATTAATGAAAATTATTAATCATAAATTCATTGCTTGTTAATGGTAAAGTAACCATTAATTTACATTAATAAACTATCTGTTTGCCATTTACAATTGGTCTATATGCTGTTTTTAAATGATGATTAAACATTAATAAACTATTTACCGTATGTGTATGTAAGTAAGTATGTGTCCATGATTTCCAAATAGCATTGACCAGAGAACAGGTCAACGCTTCCCCTCGGGCTGAGAGAAGTCCCCGGTGTTTTTGGATCATGATTATATAAGAATGTCAAACACTATTATTAGTTTACAGGAGAGTTTCTTACGTCTCCCTAGTCTCTCCATTCCTTAGTCCATCTTTAAAGGACCTGGACCAGGAGAAGTCTCTGTTTCTGGGTCATGGTTCTCTCCTTGCATGGTACACTTTCAGCCTGACTTGTGGATGCAGGAACAAAATGAACTCTCATTGTTTCTGGAAGTAGTTTGGATCCCATGCGGTGATTTCCACTCCAGAGTCAGGCCTCTTTTTTTTTTTTTTATAGAGGGACTTATGGACACAATCAGAAATGTTCTCTTTAAGTAACATTTTACAACTTTCTGAATGTTTTGTTGCTCCTGTCCCAACTTTTTTTTTTTAAATATTACTGTTACCAAAATTAAAATGAGGATAAACTTTTGACATTTTTTTGGAATTATAACATTTGATATATTGATCAAAATATGTTTCTATCTAATGTTTTTAATAGCATTAATTGACAATGCTGTTTAAACCAGTCTCTGATTTTATTCCGTAACCTTACCCTGCTGTTTGTTGCCTTTAATAATCAACCTGCAGCTGCTTTGCATGTTTTCCAAACTGTTGTAATTGATGAATTAGGGTCGTGGAAGTGTTGCATGATCATTAGATGAGTACGGATTTTACCCTTTACCTGTGTTTAGATCGGCTTGAAAGGGAGGGACACAAAACTGCCTTAACCAGCTTCTCAGTTTGCAGTAAGTCGGATAATTGTATTTAAATTCACCAAGAAAGAAACGAGTAAAAATAGAATAATTCACTTCATCGTTTTTTCCTAATCGGTTTGACAGGTGGCAAATATTTGCAGAGTGAATTTCCTAATGTGTCCTTTCTTATCAGGAACAAAGCGAGACGGCCTCTTCTCAATTTGGGGCAAACACTGCGGCAGAACGGAGACAAAAGAGATGCTTAAACCCTGGCGGTCTGAGGGGGATATCTTCACCTCTCTTCAGAGAGTCTCTAATTGATACACGGGGATTGGCGTGAAGGGCCGGGGACAATAGCCGCATTGTTTCAGCGCGCTCTGAATTGAGATGTCTGTCATCTGCGGTGTCTTTGGCTCGGCTCCAAACTTGAACTTTCTCTTTTGATTTTTTTTTTTTTTTTTTTTTTTTGCTGAAGCTTTTGCATGAAAGGCTTGTCTCTGCCTGAGTGAATCAGCTGTGATATTTTTCAGCAAGTAGAAATGAACACACACAATGAGAAACTATGATCAATTTAACACAGAGGTGTTTATTTTAACTTTGTCTTTCTGTCTGTGTTAGTTTTGGCGCCCCCTCTGGACAAAGTGGTAAGCTGAGATATATCACAGCTGGGTTTTTTTCATTCTTTTAAAACCTTGTTCTGTTGAGACATTTGTGGGAAAAATAAAGTTTGTTTCAGTGCAAAGAAACTCCTGTCTGGATAAAGAAATGCAAAGTTTTATGATAGTTTTTTGTGGATTAGCTTATCGATTTTTGGCATTTAAATGCAGCTATAACAAAAAATATTTACAAAGCACAAACAAAAGAGAAAAAAAGAAAAAGTGACACCGGGCATGCTTAAGGAAATTTCCATTTAGGTTGGAAATACAACAAATAATGTCAAGGGCGAGCATTTTTAAGATACGCTCTTTACCTTGAGACGTATATTTGCTGAATGCATCTGTTTGCTTTGCTGTGTATAAAAGGTGTAAATTTTCAGCCCGTTGTGGTCAATAAAACACATACCATAACTTTTCAATGGCGCTTAATTTTTGGGGTTGATGTCCAAATTGTGAAAGTTATTGTTTCATAGAGACTCCTGATATATTTTAATGTCCAGGTGAGCAAAATCTGGTTGTTCAAATTTGATGTAATTTTTCATTTTAGTTTGACAAGAACAATCAGATGTATGAAAGAGGATTAGGGCTACAAGAAGAAATTAAAACGATTATAATTACAGGAATTATAAAATTATAACTAATTACAGGAAGGAGATTTTTTTCATTTCCATTTCAAGATGAAAGTTAAAATTTTAAAAAATTAAAATTTTGAGTTTAATCTCAAAAGTTAAATTTTTTCAATCTCGAAATATCGACATTATTCACAACATTTTGACTTTTTGTAATCTCGAAATTGAATTTAAACTTTTGATCTTGAAATTACAACTTCATTGACGTAATTTTGATTTTTTAATCTTGAAATTTTGACTTTATTTATGTCGACTTTTATTTTTATTTTTTATTTTTAATCTCGAAATTTTGACATCATTTATGACATTTTGTAATTTGAAATTAATTTGAAAAATATCAACTTTATTGACATAATTTTGATTTTCTAATGTTTAAATTTTGACTTTAATCCTGAAATTTTGACTTTAATCCTGAAATTTCTTCTTTAATCTCCTTCCTGTAATTATTTTATTTCTCTTCATGTGGCCCTAATCCTCTTTCGTACAGATGAAGTGATGAAAACCTTACTTTATGATGAAGCTTATTTCCAAACATATATGTCACTGGAGGAATACATGAAGTTGCATTAAGCTTAAAGGGAGTGATTAAAAGTGAGATTGAAGCCCTCCTGAAAAATAATGCATGACAGTACAATAGAGACCACATGATATTTATTTATAGACACAGTTGAAACTGCCGGTAGCTGTGTGTACTTTATAAAGATTAAAAAAAAGAGACAAAAATAGATACAAAAGCCATTCAATGATTGTCACACTGAATCCTGAGAGAAACCATGACATAGCATATACTTTTTAATATATAGATTTATATATTTATGACATCTGTGTTTCAGTGATACTGTTGTCGGCGCGTCCTGTCGGCTAATATCATTCACCTCTGCTCGAAATCAAACTACGGTCAGTAGAAAACAATGCCTATTAGCATAAATAGCATAAATAATCACAAACTATCTTTATAATTTACAAAAATACAAACTTTTTAAGAGTCCACGTGTATTTACAAGAGCTGTAGTGCTGTGGTTTCAGTCAACATGGAGGGTATAAAAATAAGGCGAGTGGGTTATATTTGTGATGAATCGATCGTTACTGCATTTGGAGCCTGTTTGAACACACACACAGGCCGACCCATTAGAGCGGCGGGGCGCTTTATCTCATGTGATCGTCTATTTGAGGTAACGGCGGTCTTACAAAGGCAACTTTGGCAGACTTAAGCTGATTAGCCGATTCGACATTTAATCAACTGGAATTTGGGCTAGATTTGGCAACACTGGCAAAATATCAGACTTACAATTACAGAAGAAAACATGTCAGAGTGGTGTTGACTCGGGGTCGACTGAGAGAGGATTTTCAGATACAGATTTGTCAGAATTAAAGCTCCTGTGAGGAACTTTCTGTTTTTGTGAATTTTGGCGCCCCCTGTGGACAAAGTAATCTTTACCTTTCTTTTCCTTCTTTTTTTAAACATTGTCTTAATCCTGTTGATTTAAGATGATCAACTGACTTATTGTTTTTACTGTAAAAGGAAATAATAAAAACGGGCTTTTTTTGTATCTGCTTGGCTAACACCTACCCCCGCGCACTGGATTAAAGATTATAACTAAAGATAAATTTGGATTTTTCCATCATAAATGAGCATCAGTATAAATTTTGTTCACAGGAGCTTTAATTTGCAGTTTTAATAAAGAAATTTGAAGATTTGGCGAGTCACAAACTCCAACAAATATTCTATTAAAACTGAAACTTCCTCACATTGTGTACAGGAAGTTTCCAAATTTGTGTTTGACCAAAGGTGCAAACTATTCGGGTATTACTTGAGTGACGTCTAGCCAATCAGATTGTAAGGTCAGTAAAGTCAGAGCCAAAGTAGCGCACTCTTTAGTTAAATTTATCGGCTAAACTGCGAATATCGGCCCCGGCTGATAATCAGTCGACCCCGAGTTTGGACGTCAAGAGGAGAGGGATTTTGCGGTGAACCTGCCAGAATCATCTAGAATAAAACTATGAAAAAAGACACAAGTGTTCAGTAGTTGACTTCCTTTGCACGTGTTTTTAGCGTGAAGACGAAGCTTTAAGATAGTAGTTTAAAAAAAGAGTAAAAGGATAAGTGCTCGTTTTTGTTTCAGGCTGGTGTTTCCACAGCTCGAGTTTCTCCTCAAGTTCAATAACTTACAGACTCTCTCCAGTGAACTGACTGATGACGGGGCGTCTGTGTTTATGATGCAGAGAGAAGCTACCCAGCATGCACCAGGTCAGGCGCCTCTCTCAGATGAAGTCAGCGTTCGTTTTTTTTGTTTCTTGCGTCTCAGACGGATTCACCCGGCCGCAGGTCTTAATAAACCTCGCTCCTATAGCTCGCTCCCCTCTCGCGGGTAAATCAGGCTGTTGACGCTGAAGCTGTTGTAGAAGTGACTGTTGAACTGTCCGCTCTGCCCGCCGCCAAACGTGTTGTAGTACACTCCACGGTTAAAATGCAGACCCTCGCTGTGCTCGGCGGCCCCCGTGTCCTGCCCGCCGTGGTTCAGGTGGTACGGGCTCAAGGCGGTAATGTTCCTGTTTGACAGCTCGTTCACCAGTCCCAGGGACCCCTGCCGGCTGGGGCCCCCTGAACCGAGCGTGGACATGCTGCTGTAAAAATTATTAAAACACGCAGCGCTGGAGGACAGTCCGGGTGGCGAAGACGACGACGAGGAGCCCTTGTGGTTGTCGTTCATGGCCTCCATCTCCGGAGAGGCCGGCCCCAGCAGCTGAGGACTGTCTGCAGGCTTCAGTGAGGCCCCCAGCGCCGGCCTACTGTCCTCCACTTTTGTGGCCCCTGACGCTCCGACTGCTGCGGCTCCTCCTGCGCTGCTGGGGTCTGAGCGTCTTTTTCTTTTCCTGCGGAAATTCCCGTTGTCAAACATCTTTTCACAGTTTGGATCCAAGGTCCAGTAGTTTCCTTTTCCTGTGAGGAACAAAGAAACAAGGAAATGAAATAAAACCAAGAATTTGACTGAAATTTGAATTTATTTTAAATGAAGTTACAGATTATTTTCCATAAAAATCTTCTTAATTTTTCCAAATTTTTTACTCTTTTTGGTCTTTTTAAAAAACAACAAATAAACTCACTGAAAGTCAACTGCAGCGACTTCTGTCTCACGTTTTGAAATGATTATAACGTCTCAAATTTCACAAACTTTTCTGAGCTGACTGTTATTGCGGTCTGGAGCGGTGACTCCAAAGTGGAGCTTGTGAGACACTGTCAAAGGGGTCAAAGGTGACGTCCAAAAAACTCTGCTCATAATTGAACCTGTTTCTTTTACTTAATTATCCTTTTTAAAAAATATTTAAGATTTTACAAACGTGTCATCACTGCTAGTTTCCTGCATCGCCACATGACCCCTGAGGTGATCATGACAGAATAATAACAGCAACATGTGAGCACACAAGTCTCTACTTTTAGGCGTCTTTACTCCAAAAACTCAAAGCAAAGCAATTTTTTTTTGTCTTATTTCTAATAAAATTAAGTCATTATCAGGCTAATTTAAAACTATGCTCACCTGAAAATCTCAAACAGACATCGAATCTAAAATATGAGCAAAAAAAAAAAAAAGAGGTCTGAACCGGTCATGATGAGAGAAAAACGGCCTCTAAGATAAGAAAAATACACTTGTGAAATATCTTAAATTAAGACGTTAAAACTGACATTTAATGTACTTATTATGAGAGATCACTGTTTTATTTTGCATTTGCTGTTTAAGTAAAACGTCTATATGGACTAGTTAGGGATATGACTTCAAACAGACTCACCTTAGATAACGTGTTTTCTACATTGAAGCCCTTTTTTGTATTTATTTTAACTCTAAAATGATTTTTAATTTTTATTTTAATATCCTGTTTATATGTTGATCTAATATCAGTGAAAGTCACAGGCTGAAAAGTTCAGGAGCTCCTGCTTTAAGCTGAGATATATATGAGGATTAAAACAGCATTTTTATTGTACAGTAGCAAGCATGAATAATATTTGAGAGACGACATAATATAGTTAAATATTTCATTGATATATTGGGTATAAAGAAGATTTTCTAATATTAAATATGGAGCCCTTTCACTGCAAAAACCTTAAATTAAGCATGTGTCTTATTTCTGGTAATATACGTCACATGTACCTAGTAAACCAAGATAGATTTCTGTTTTTTGATACATGACGAGCCCAAAAATATGACCTGATTTCTCCAAATAAGGGATAAAACTGCAACTTGGGGGAAAAAAACAAAGTGTTATAGAAATAAAGTTTAAGTTCCTCGTCTTATGTCTTAAAAAATGTCTAAATATAATTTATCGCTCCACTTTTTTTACTGATTGCAAGCAGCTCAGGTCTTAATTTTGGATTTTAGTCCATTAAAATAAAACATTTACCTGGTTTTATAACTAGAAATAAAACAAAGATGTTTGAGTTTTGAGTTTTTGCAGAGTAACTTTATGTCTTTAGAAAACAGATGCAAAACTCTTGCAAAACTCTATGAATCAGCAGTTATTTTTCATGTATTATTATAATGTTTTTATGCTATGCTCATGTTTTAAGGCCTGTTGGTTTTTTTTGCAAAAAGTTTAAAGTGTTGATAAAACTTTTTAACCAAACTTACACTGCAAAAACATACTCAGTCACTGCAACTGACAATTCAACCCCAGTTTAATTTAATATATGTGTTGTGATAAGTCAATATTTAACGTGAAAGTCATCTCGACTGATGAGAGCTTTTACATCGTTAAAAAAGTGATTTAACTGAAACGAGGAGGGATTTATCGAATTAAGAGTTCGCTGTTGAAGATATTTTTATACGTACAGAGTGATTTTATAAAGCTGTGGCCGTCTGTGTCGCGTTATTACGATAAGGTTTGGTTTATGTCCTGCTTGGCCGTGCACTGACGACAAAAACTGAACAATCAAAAGTCAGTTAGTTTGACAAGAAATTTTTATAAATGAACCCAAATAGATCTCAACTTTTTATCCCCAATTAAATCAGATGAACACTTTTTTTTTAAACAAATTAATAAGATTTTTTTATATATATCATTAGTTTTTATGAACAAATATTACAATACATTTTTTTTAAATCAAGTATTTTTTTACAGTGTAAGATCCAATTTAAGAAGGATTTTTTGGAACTTTTACATATTAAGTTCAACTTTTTATCACATATTAATTGAACTGAAACTCTGATGGCAGCCTGGACTCTGTTTTGAGAAGAGGTAACCATCATTTTTTACAGTGTAGGATATCAAGTTTAATAACTTCTGATAAAGTTTATGTGAGTGAAAGAGCTCAACTTGTAATTTTAAAATCAGTCAACTCAGAAATATGAATCACTTTTCTTAATTTCATGCATTATTTTACAGTGTAAGGTCAGGTTTATAATGACTTTTGAGAATTTATTGAGTGTTTGCATTGAAGGTGCGTAAAAAAGTCTCGTTTATTCCCATTATTCATGCTAACAAAAACATTAAATATGCGTAAACTCGTGCGTAAAGTTATAAAATACACGTCTTTGGTGCGTTCACTGTACCTGGATCGTCCTCGTCCCTCGGCACTTTCTTGAAGCAGTCGTTCAGAGACAAGTTGTGCCGGATCGAGTTCTGCCAGCCGGCTTTGCTCTTCTTATAAAAGGGGAAATTGTCAGCCACATACTGGTAGATCTGGCTCAGGGTCAGCTTCTTCTCATGCGCGTTCTGGATGGCCATGGCGATGAGCGCGGAGTAGGAGTAGGGCGGCCGGACCAGCTTCAGCAGCTCCTCCTGGCTGGCGATGGATAACCAGCCCAGGTCTGGCCCTCCGAAGCCAGGTGAGTTCGTTATGAACTGCCGCTGGGAGCCGTAGGAGGGCGGGATGAAGGAGGCCGGGTTGTTTCCGTGCAGGTAGGACGCGGAGGAGTTGACGCCCGGCCCGTTGAGCCACAGGTACGGGTTTGGAGACGATGCGTAATCCCCGATGCCGTACCCCGCGGGTCTCTGCGCGCCCTGCAGGCTCTGCTGGTGGTACATGCTGCTGAAGTTGTCGCAGTACACAGCGGCCATGTCCGGGGCCTCCTGGGCGCCTTTGGGTGGGAGAGATCCGACGGTAGGGGAGGTGTGCTGGTGGTGCTGGTGATGGGACTGGGGGTCGATGGAGTTCATCACTCCCCGCGGGAAATCCCAAAAGAAAGAGCAGATCGGTTCAGGTGTCCTCTCCCTCTCTCTCTCCTTCTCTCTCTCCCTCTCTCTCTCTTTCTCTCTCTCTCTCTCTCTGCGCAGGCAGCAGCAACAAGTGTCAAAGAGGATGGAGCAGAGTGGAGAGTTTTAATAGTATAAACCCTCAACAGCAGCCACATCCAGGAGCGAGAGAACTCCCAGCAGCCAATCCACACAGAGTGAGTAACAGGAGGTGTGGTCATGTCCTCCTCATTCAGATCTCAGTGGGTCACTGGTTCCAAATGTTTCCCCTGGAAAAACCTTTAGGAGAGGCTCAACAGAGAGGCAGATGGACCTGCTTCTTAAAGGGATATTACGTCGTAAAATTGATTTAGGGTCAAACACCAAGTTAGACACCAAGTTAGACGCCCCCTGGAAAGATGAATGTTGCAGACCGCTTGAATCTCTTGTGTTGCTTTGGAAACCAGGTGGTAAACAAAACATCGGCAGACGAAGGAATGATGCAAAAAACTACCGTAAGACCTCTAACACCTTTGTTTGGTACAAATCAGGTCATCCTAGCGAAGAGGAGCGGTAATAAAAGGGGGCGCCACCAACTAAAACGCCTAACTGAACTCCAACCATAGTTTAACTTAAAGGGATATTCCAGTGCAGAATTAATTTAGGGTCAAACACACCGTGACGCCGAGTTAGACACCCCGACCAGAGAGGAATGTTGCCGACCGCTTACTTCTCTAGTTATACCAACTTTAGAAACGACCGCACAATAGCAATACACAGCGGTCCCAGCCATAGTACTAGCCACCAAACATCTTTTTAGCTTTGCCTAATTTCTTTAGCAAAGAGACTAAACACAACTCACCTACTCTCTTCCAGCAGCCGCTTGTTTGTAGCGAGACCTCAGGCCAGTTCATTGCGGACAACAGCGGGGTGCCGCAGCTCAAGGAAGAACATTTATGATCATTTCTCATGGAAATGCAAGATTCTTAAGAATGATATCACGATCCAGCAGACATGAACCTTCTGCACCTCTTTTCTAAATACTCCATCTCACCGATTGACAAACTCAATGTTTTTCACTCTTGTTTGTTTGTCCACAAGTTTATCGATAAGAAACAAAACCTTCCTGAAACTTTCTGAATCTATTTTACCTTTTCATCTGACCTTCACTCGTACTTAACAAGACAAAATGGCCATCTCCAGTTACCTTCCTGTCGAACTTCTAGTCATCATTCTAACATCACTTTTAGAGGACTGAAACTATGGAATAATCTGGATGCATCTCTAAAATCAAATCCTTTAAAATATCATTAAAATCTCATCTAATCATGTCTTAAACACATCATTATTTGTTATGATCATGTTTCTTTCCTTATTTAAACTTATATTGTCTCTGTCACTGTTTGATGATTAGTCTGTGTTCTACTTATGACAGTTTGTATCTGTTTGACCTTTCCCTAATCATTGTATATTTACAACCTGTCTATGTCCGAGTTACTTTGTCGTAGTACTTTGCATGCTGGGGCAGCGGGCTGAGAGTCGCTGACTCCAACAGACTCAATAAACCGTCCGGTGATGTTGTGGAGGTGGAGCTGGACTCCCTGCTGGCCGTGTCAGAGAGGAGGATGCCGTCCAAGCTCCACTCCATACTGGACAATGTCTCCCACCCTCTCCACAGTGAAGGCTCCTCGCTCCACGATGCACCATGGAGCGCCACAGGAAATCTTTCCTGACGGTGGTCATCAGACTTTTTAACTCCTCCCTCAGAGACTCTGACACCCTCAGTCAGTAGTCTTTACCTGGACTCTGCTCACTGTTTTACATGCATACGATGCCACTATTTGTGTTGTTTATAGTGTAAATACTTGTATATTATCTCCATATTTTTACTTATTTTATCCATTTATCTCTATATTTTTACTTTATTTCATTTTTAAAGTATTTCTGATTCTGATTCTGATAACGAAATGATCATAAATGTTCTTCCATGAGCTTCCCCGCTGTAGTCTGTAATGGACTGCCCCGAGGTCTCGCTACAAACAAGCGGCTGCTGGAAGAGAGTAGGTGAGTTTTTTTTGTCTCTTTGATTAAGAAAGAGACAAGAAAGAGAAATGAAGGAAACGGCAGTACCTGTAGTGTCCACCGGAGGCAGACAACCCTGATGGGATTGCCTCATATATTTTAAGTCCCGCTGGTTCTGGGGGGACTTTTTAAACTTGACTTTATCAAGGATAAATTTAGAGTGACCATACGTCCTCTTTTACCCGGACATGTCCTCTTTTTTGGGGACTGTCCGGCTTTGTCCGAGGAAGTTTATAAAATCCTTCAAATGTCCACGGTTTTGTACGCAAGTTTCGATTTTGTGCCATGTGGACTTACTGAGTTAGAAGCGTGTAAAAAACTCTCAAAATGAACTTTGTGCGTCTCTGTGACTCCGTCCCTGTAGCCGTGTCCTCTATTTGGGAAGTCAGAATATGGTCACCCTATATAATTGGGCTTAATTAGGGTCATGGCTGATTGGACTGACAGGTCGCCAAGTTGCAAGACACTAACCTCGGTTTTACCTCTCTTCCCGTTACCAGATTCAGCGTCTCCGATGATGTGATTGTCATCTTGGGCTTCATGAAGAAAATCCAGGAACCAATGGTTTCCATGAGTCTGGTGCCACCCTGGAAAAAGAGAAGAAAGATATAAGAGAAAACTCCGATAAGTCACTGGAAAATAATGTGTCTAAAGAGACAATCTTTGCAGGAGAAGCTGAGAGTTAAAGAGCTTGAACCTGGTCAGAGAGACACAATAAACAACCCCTAATTCTTATCAGCCTGATAACTCTCAACCAAAAGTGTTGTGACCCCTGTCTCTGAACTGCTCCTGCATTACTAAACCATGTGAGGTCAGTTTTACCTTTAATCTGTGGTCTTGTAAGACATTTATTTTCTATTTTCATTTTTCGTTAAGCAGACGGTTTAGCCCACAGCCTTAGATTTTAACATCCTGGTTCAGATCAAGTCCAGAAACCTCTCTTGTGGACGCACACTACCACCTTGTGCCGCCTCGCACGAGTTGCAAACTCTGTTACACACATTCACCTCCACACCAAAGTTTTTATGTGCAGTATACTTTTAACCACAAGATGGCAGCAGCTGATAATCCACCGCGAAGCCTGCTCTCACAGTGCAGGGAGTTAAAAATCCACAAGAGGGAGCCAAACGCCGCTGTAAAATGCTCCAGGATAAAGGTGCCAAAAAGCCATCACACTGTTTAATGTCTTTGCTTTAGAAATCTAATATGAACGTGTGGTTTCTCTGTGACAGCTCCTGCAGATCCAGAGGGACTTTGAAGATTTTACAGTACGCTCACAGCAACATCAAAGCTTTCCCCAACCCAGAGAAACCAGAGTCAGATTTGTAGACCAAGCAAGATTCACATGGTCCCAAAATAGGGCAAACATTGAAATTGAAAGTTTTTGCACCCATGCTGAATTTCTTATTGGAGAGGAATTGTCTAATAAGGCCGGCTCGGACCCCCTCTGAGCCCCGCTGTGCCTACTTTGCTTGGTATTGACACATTATCTGCAAACACTTCCCTGTTTTGCAGCATCTGATAGACTGAGGGTTTTTCCTCTAATGCAGCTTTTCCACAGAGCTCCAGGCCGCAGAGTAATTGTCCGCGCAGCACCAGGAGTCGCTCTGTCTGACTGTAATTCTATAATATCGGGGTTGGCTATGACAATAATCCCCGGGGCTCTCCGTGCGTCGCCAGGACTGTTTCACAAACTCAGATATATGTACGAGAATCAGAGAGTGCAGGAAAGACAAGACTCTCATGCATCTGCAGCTCCTGTCAACAGAAGAGACAAACAGTGCTTATTAGGATGGGAATGGTGACATGGGCAGGCAGAGAAGAAGAATCCTAAAGCGTAAAATACATGACTTTTCATCTAATTACAATTGAAATACATGCACAAAATCAGTGCCATGCAAGGCGGCCAACAAGATAAAACAGGAAAAAGTTGAAAATGAATGCACAACCATGAGAAATATATTTGATATCCTTTAGTTTTATCCAGGAAATACTTTTAGTTTTGGACCATTGTTTATATAAAATTGCATCTTTGGGAAAGGTTAACAGATTTGCATTGTCCAGTACGAGCCTATCTATGGTGGCCCTGAGACTAACTGTGCAAAAAAATTCCTGATCATTAAATAAATTTCACTGAATGCCACAAACATTAAATAAATGAATAAAACAGATTATTCTCTTGAATTATTTAAATATTTCACGAACAAAAAGAAATCGCAAACAACAAAATGAATTCTACAAATACAAAAAAAAATCACTTAAAACAAAATTATTTCATAGGACATATAATCTTTTTATAAATGCACAAACATTTCATACGGCAAAAACATTTTATGTAACAAAACTTCATAAACCACAAAAAAATAAAATAAAATAAAAAAAATTCAGGAAGTAAAAAAAAAAAAAAAGTTTATTTCCTAAAGTGACATTTCACAAAACCAGACATGTTTCAAGGAACATTTAAAAATTATTTACAAAAAAAGGAAATATTTTTTCAGATTTCTCTTTTTTTTTGCCTTTTATGAAATAGTTTTGCATTTTAAAAGATTATTATTGTGTTCAGAGAATTATTTTTAAATTTTATGATCCTTTTTTTTTTTTGCATTTTATGTGTTGGCATTTTATGTTTTTTTCTTGTGGTTATAAAATATTTCTGCAATTTTTTTTAAGTTTTAGAAACTATTTTGGTGTTGATTTTATTTTCTTCTGAGTCAAATTTCTGAATGTTTTATTTTTTTTTTGGTGTTTATTCAAAGGTTGTTTAAATTGACTCTCAGGGCCACTGTACCACAGCTACACTTGTAGTTTAATACAATTATATACTGTGTCAAACCAAAACACATGTACAACAGCTTTACTTGAATGAGGGCTTGAATTATAGAGCTCCACCTGGTGGCTGGCTGTGGTACAGCCTCCTTCTTTACAACATTGTAAAGACAAAAACCTGGTCTTTTTAAGTAACTTGAGAGATCCGGACCAGTCTGATCCCTTCTGTGCTTATAAAATGAGACAAAAATATGACAAAGTGAGCGCACAATTTCACAAAATAAACAGAATTTTTTTTATTTAATGAACTTTCATGTCATATTTGCACTTTTTAAAAAGAAAAATAAGGAATCCAGAATTAGAGAGTCATCTTTTTTTATTTTTTTTAAACCGACACTTTGAATACTTAACATACTGGAGCCTAAATCCAAACATACATGAGCAGCTCTCTCAGGAGCTTGAACTTGATCTGACACAAACATTAAAGGCTGAGAGTGTTGTACAGATTGGTTCACACCTGAATGCTCGTGTCGTATGTAATCAATAAAATCCTCATGTACATAAACAGGTAGAGCTGTCAGGCTTTCGTCCTCGATCATTACTTCTTAGGTGGAGGCCGCGCTGCAAATTTGTGCATGCAAAGAGCTATTTATTCCTGTTTCCAAGACAGTCAGGGGCATTCAGTCTGCGCACAATCTCCACCATTTACCTCCAGTCTATTTCTGTAACATATTTACCCCAATGTGACAGGCCCCGTGAATCTACCCGTGTTTGTCCGAGCGGGATCATTTACACAGGAAGCCGTTGGAAATAAACATTTGCACTTATTATATGTCGCATGCTTCTCGGAGGTAAACACACGCGCCCGCGCGGAGATGCATGTAAGAACAGCAGAAGACAGATAAGAACATGTATGCACACACAGACAGGCATTCATAGCAGGCGGTAATAACATAGTGCAGCTTTTGAGAGGCCAGCCACAGTTCTGCGGGTGGAGAGGGTACATGCAGGAGATGTTATTGCTCTATATGTTTATAACGCTGCCATGGAAAAATAAGAGCCACGGCCACAGGCATTTCCTCGGTTCCTCTCTCCTCAGTCACCTCGCCGGGCTTGTGTGGGAGGGAGGCTGTGGGCTCAGCACATGTCACACTTCATCATTTTCAGAAATAGGCATCCTAATTCCTCTCTGTCTCTCTTCGCAGGAGCTCGATCACAGACCTCCCATTCACCAACTGACTCCAGTTTACTTCCCCCAACTCAACTGTCTGTATCATCTATTGTCAGGAGGCGCACAGAGCCGACCCCTGCAGTCGTCTTACTTTCCTAAAATGTTGATTTAGCGGAGCGTTTGAGACTATGTGATGACACTGCTGCCGATCAAGAAGTTGAGGTTTATCTCACACTTGTACTGAAGTCTGATCGAATGGAGGGACAGGAAGCTCCGTTTAGGTGGTGTTGCTTGTTCACCTGCTTAGAAAGAACGGTGCAATCAAGGGTGGGATAATTGTGCCATCTGGTGCGATTGACGAGAAGAGCTGGGTATCATCAGCATAGAAGTGATACGAAAAACCACAGAGATGGATTATTGCACCGATTGAAAGAGAAAATCATGGGGACTAAGAATTGATCCTTGAGGCTCTCCAGTTGATTAGGAATGTAGTTTGGACACGTCTGCCCACCATGATACTCGAAAGAATCTTGAGAGGTTTAGGACATAAACCTGTGGAGGGCGGAGCCTAAGAATCTGGGTTCGGTTGGCATGGAAAGAAGGATTTTGTGTTTTACTCAGTAGGTTTAAAAAAGTTAGGGTCAAACACACCATAACACCGAGTTAGACACCCCGTTGAGAGATGAATGTTGCCGACCGCTTGCTTCTCTAGTTATACCAACTTTAGTAACAGCAGCAGATAGCAATACAGAGAGCCACACGCTCAACCAAAACGCCACTCTATAGCCACAAATAATGCTCAGAACAGCACCTAACTTCATCAACAGGACATATAGGGTCACAGCCATAGTACTAGACACCAAACATCTTTTTAACTTTGACTAATTTATTTAGCAAAGAGACTAAACACAACTCACCTACTCTCTTCCAGCAGCCGCTTGTTTGTACGGAGACCTTTGGGCGAGTTTATTATCATTTCTTTATCATTTCCTTAAAGTAATTATCACCATATTAATCATTTTGCACTGCAGACATGGTGGTTCTTCGGTCTTAGCGTCTCAGTCTGATTGTGTTTATATGAGGAAGTTATCATAAATGTTCCTCCTTGAGCTGCGACACCCCACTGTAGTCCGTAATGGACTTATTTGTGGCTTTTGAGTGGCGTTTTGGTTGAACACATGGCTCTCTGTATTGCTATCTGCGGTCGTTCCTAAAGTTGGTATAACTAGAGAAGCAAGCGGTCGGCAACATTGGAATATCCCTTTAAGTTAAGCTATGGTTGGAGTTCAGTTAGGCGTTTTAGTTGGTGGCGCTCCCTTTTATTACTTCTCCTCTTCGCTAGGATGACCCAATTAGTACCAAAACGAAGTTGTTAGCGAGTGGCTAACGACGGAAACACCGTTACTTTTATAGCTCAGGTGCCTGATGGTCGTTTTTTTGCGTCATTTCTTTGCCTGTCAAGGTTTTATTTGGGATCAATTAGAGGCATATGCAACATCCAGGTTTGTTGGTCCGATTACGAAGAGTTCATTTTCGTACGATTCAACGCAGTAAGTGTGGAAAACATGGGTACGAGGGAGCGGCATTGTCACTTCTGTCGACAGCCTTGAAACAGAGAACACATTTATGATGGATGATTGGGGTTCGAGGTTTTATTTCTTCGTTCCTCCATCGTGTCTCCATTAAATAAAAGCCTCAAGGACAGAGGAAGCAGAGGAAATTTTGATGTTGCGCCGACCGACTTTAAATGATAGCGTCGGCCTTTAATGTGAATGTAAATAACAGTTGGAATCACGTCACATGTAATCATTTTCACATAGAGTCAATCCTGTGCTCATCTCTGCTCTTCTGAAAGCAGCCCTGGTTGCTGTGATCCGGAGGATAATTAGGCCTGGGAGCACGGCGGTGAATGTTTGGTCTCAGTCTGCTCGCCTTTAAAGAGAATGCTCTTTTCGGGTGCAGCAGAAGCAGCGCATATATCCCTCAGAAAAAAGCCCGAACTGTAGCTGCTCGTGTCTCTGATGTGCCATCCAAGTTTAAAATACAGCTTTGCGAGCTCAGTCTTCTTCAAAGCCTTCTTTTCTTTTTCTTTCTCCGGCTCCTTTTTTTTTCTTTTTCACTCCCTTCTGCCAGCTTCGACTCGGCTCTGCCTCCTGCCTCGACATGATGAGTGGAATGGAGCGAAGAAGTCGGGTGAGAGGCTTGAAAGGAACTGCAGCTAATTCATGAAAAAAAAACACACTATCTCATAAACAAAAAAGGAGTTATAGCGGCATGCAAAGTACAGAGAAGCCACCATAAAACGCGACTTGGAGCCGCTGGTGTTTTGTGCGTTGATCACTCTTCTGTTTAGAATTCGCCGTGAGTAATCAGTGTAAAAAAAGCGCTCCTTTCATTCCCTTTGACTCTGAGGCCTAATGGCTTTTGTAGTAATGACTTTGTGTCCTTAACGGCACAAACATCATTAACCCAGCCTATTGTTATTCTAATCTCTCTCTGGAGGCAGGGCCTTCGTCTGGTTGAAACAGTTTCTTCATTGTGAGCCTGGAGGGAGGGAGAAAGGAGGTGCAAAGGAGGCCACTCGTCAACCACTGCCACCTGAGCGGGCCTGGGTACCCACAAAACCTTACATTTAGGGTGGTCCAACCTGCCATCCTTAAACCACGTCCTCCTGGCTCTGCTTTATGTGGTGCTAAATCCAACTCCAACCATCCCTTTCACACAAACAAGCCCCTCACACGATGAAGAAAGTCTCCCCGGCCCTCGTTTGTTGACTTATCTGGCACGGCAGCGGTTGGTTTTTCTAATGAAGTGTCTTAAAACACTGTTTGTGGGGCTTGTTTTCCCTCCCTGACACAAGGGAAGAGCCTCTGCCATGTCTTCTACGACTTGAGCAGGTGCAAAGACAAGGCTCAATGACATCTTTGTACCAAATGGGTGAACTTTTGGGGGGTTTGATGGCACTCCTGGGCTGGCTCTGAGCCTGCACCTCCTCCCCTCCATCTGCTTTTTTTGGGGGGAACTTGAACGTGAGAAGTTGGTGAGATGAGGGAAACCATATATCCTGACGTGACACGGACTCCAGAGGTAGTTGGGGTTGTTGGCCTCCACGGCTGCCTGTCAAGCTGCTTTTATCCCGGGCTGCCCTTGTCCTTCGCTGGCTGGAGTCATTGACGTTGGCTCAGTGTCGTCTTCCAGCTTGGTTCACAATAAGACACAATAGTGAAGGCCTGATTTTGTGGTTTTGACTTAACGGCTCATAGTTCTGAATATTCTACAGACAAAGGGTCTCCACGATAAGAGAGGATGTTATGTAGCCTTTTAAAAACTTTTTAAGGACACACTTACACGGATATTTCTTTGCTAAATAAGATGATCTGTTTCGAGGTTGATTATTTCCTCACTCTGAGTTTAAGTTTCTGTGATCAGGTTGGATCTCACATAAAAAAAAAACTTGACTGCATTTGACACTTGACCTGAGAGTGTCTGTGTTTAAAACCGTGGAATGATAGATTATTTAGATTAAACTAGAAACAACTTAATTTATCCTTACGAGAAGGTTCCCTCAAGGAAATTAAATTTAATTATTTAAAGTTACGATTAATCACAGAACTTTAGTAGTTAATCACAATTAATCGCACCTTTAATTGCATGATTGTCGTATTAGGTCCCCATTAAGAAAAAAAAAATTGTAATTACTTACGAGAATAAAGTTGTAATAAAATTGTTACTTACAAGAATAAAGTCGTAATAAAATTGTTACTTACAAGAATAAAGTTGTAATAAAATTGTTACTTACAAGAATAAAGTTGTAATAAAATTGTTACTTACAAGAATAAAGTCGTAATAAAATTGTTACTTACGAAAATAAAGTCGTAATAGCGTAATTACTTACGATAATAAAGTCTAAGCTAATAGCTAATATTCTAACCTGTAGTTAGTTGTTTAAATGAGCGCTGTGGAGAATTTAGATGAATTGAACTTCAGTATCTCGGTTTCACAAACAAGAAGAAACTAAATTCTTTGGTGTTTCAGCGTCACGTTATCATAAGAATCAGGACATATGCAAGACATGCATCTTTTCTGCATAAAGAACCAGGTGGACTTGGAGGGAATCGTTGTTTATAAGGAGGAGGAAATGTCTGTGCAGAGGCGAAATTCCTCAATGCAGCTGTTGATAGCAATAGCATATGGCTTTAGTTTATCGTATGAATCTATAAGGTGTTGGTGCCTCTGCAGGTGGAGGTTGCTGCCAGTGTTGTGCCGGGATCAGAGACAGACCTGGTGCTTGTTGGAGCTCCACTCCCTGGAGCTCTCTGAATGACCCGCTGATGAACCCACAGATAACTCTGCAGTTGACCAGTTCAGACATTTCCTCCTCCACAAAATGACTTTAATCTCGAAGTCTTAATTTTTTTTTCTCTTAATGTGGCCCAAATACTCTGTCGTAGAAATTCAACTATTTTGCATTTGTAATAATTTTAAAGTCCGTTCTGACAATACAATGCTATCTGTGGCAGGAATCTAATAAATGCAGTCAAGCGTTCTTCGTGATCTTGACATATGGCTTCACAGTGCTCAGTTTCAAGTGTTTCTATTATTATTTCTTTGAAGGTTAACACTGTCACACATTGGCAGATTTTAAAAAGAGTATATGCACAAAATAATTCAGTTGGTGTCATGATTGTGTAAAGCTCCGGTTGCTTGTGTGCCCTGCTTGTAGGTGGTCTTACCTTTATTAAGTGCTAAAAGCAGCTGATACTGACCTATAGGAGGAGCCCTTTGAGTTAGAAGGAGGGGGAAATCTGCAGGATGGTTATTGCTCACACAAATCTAACATTGTTTACTCTCTCAGTAGAATTACAGTTTTGTTTCAGGTTTTGCCAGGATAAGTTTGGCATACAAGTCTGCATGCAAGTCCTCACCAGAACCCCAGATTCTGCCTGTATCAGGGGAATGGACAGCTGATTGGATGATCAACACTCACAACTGCGTGGAAAAAGCTAAATTTGTACGGCTCATGGGCGTGTAATGAAAACAGATATAATGATAGAGATGAGCGCTCAGTTAAAGTTTATGCTCGAGGCTTTGTTGTAGTTCTGTTCATTCTTAATTCTGCACAATGCATGGCAGTCCCTCTTCCAGTGCCATCTCCTGACATGGTTGCACATCTGTAATGCATGGTGATTATTTCTGAGCCTAATGATGAGCCACGATAAGCCACCCTCTCTGACTCCCAAAACATGGCGAGTATGAGGTTTTATTATTTCTGGATCCGGTCCCACGGCCTGAGCCCCTGCAGCCCACTCTGGATTTCATGGGGCTCTGAGGCGGTGACCCCGGGAACAATGTGGGGTGCTGTGCTGATTCTGGGGACCAGGCGAGCCTAACTTCCCCCACCTGCTAGCAGCTTTACCAGCCTGGCCAGGGGCCCTGTAGCCTTTTTTTTAACACTGTGAAACAACAATGAATCAATGCAACTGATTTTATTTATATATCAAGATGTTAAAAGTGCATTTTGATTTCAAATTGATGTTTTTCTTACATCACAGAAAAATGAAAAGAGTCGAGTTCAGTCAGCGAGCAGTAGGGAGATCAAAAATTAATCAGCAAAAAGGAAAATATCATCAATCCTAAAGGGATATTCAGGTGTAAAATTAATTAAGTGTCAAACACACCGTAACATAGACACCCTCCTGGAGATATGAATGTTACCGACCGCTTCCTTCTCTAGTTATACCAACTTTAGTAATGACCGCACGATAGCAATACACAGCGGTCTACGTCTCTACGTGCAAACCTCAACCAAAAGAACAGTTACACACACAGCATGAATTTCCCACCTTCTTGTAAGAATATGTACTCAGTTTTACAAGAGATCTCATGGGATATGAGCAGAGAGAACGTGGATAAATAATGTGGCACAGAAACTTAACAATAGCAGGGTTAAAAGGATTCCTCCAATGATTTGGTTAGAAAAACTGATCCAGTTCACCGGGACGTGTCGAGGCTTTTGACCTAGACGGCACACCTTCAGCGCTGACACGGACAGAGGTGGCCAGGGCACCTGTGCATACATAGATACTGATTATTTAACCACTCTGTCTTCAATGTTTGTTAGAACAACTATCATTAAAGTGTAAAAATTGATGTGTAAGAATTCGGTTTAATGTTTTTTTGATAATTGCGCACAAGAACATGGACTTACTTTGTGCAATCTCAAATATATTCTTACTGTTCCTTCTCTTTTTTGAGGCAGCAGAAGCACAAATGAGTGACAACAATTAGAAGGCACGTACAAACTGAGGCCAAAACTCCTGCCGCGGTTAGACGATCTCTGACCTGCGAAGGAAACATTTCATTTAAAGAGCAGCGGTTAAAAAAAAACAGTTCTCCTCATTCATTCTCTATCAGTTTGTTTATCAGGGTGATTTAGATCAAAGTAGACGGTTTTTAGCTCCAGCTTTCAGACTGTGCATCAACAAAAAAAACTAACAAAAAAAAACCACTGTGTTGTTCACGATTATCGAAGGAAATATAGCCAGAGAATACCGACCTGTCTTGACTCCTTCTTGCCGTATCGTAGTTCTGTAGCAAAGTGCTCACAGTTTGAGTCGATTAAAGAGTATCGACGCTCTTCACCGACCATACCACGGGCCTCCTTGACAATGGCTTCAGATTTGCAGCGCTTGTACTTGTCATCCAATTGGTTGTTGACCTTGAAATCACTGTCGCCAATCACATCCCAGATATTTTCACGCTTCACCTCTCCCGTGCCGTCCACCCGGGATTTTGCACGAGCCTTTTTACCACCTGATATGTGTGTGATTAATAAAAAAAGACAGATGTAAAGAAAGTTAGTTAAAGAAAAGAAAAGAAGATGACAAGAAAAGTTCAGGTAAAGTCAAGACTAACACTGATCAAGTCCATGTCTGTACTGTCATTTTACATTTATATTACTCACATGTTACAGGCTGATCAAGTCAAAGTAAAGGTCATGTCTCCAAAAGTCAGCTTATATGAGAGATAGACAAAGGTCGCGATTTTAAGACAATTTAGCAAAATGTTGCACTAAACTCACCGTCAGGATCGTCACGAGTCAAGTGGACAATCTCATTGTTACCAATATAGACCACCCAGTGCTGATATCCATCTCGGAAAATCTCAATCAGGTCTCCAGGCTTTGCACCATGTTTACGCTTCTACGACAGAAACAATGGTTGAACTACAGTTTATGAAATGATCCTGGTTTTAGAGTCTATGTCTGCAGACTAGAGGCAGCCACTGTCTTATTCCTTCACACATTAAAAAAATAAAACATTTTAAGTGATACAGATGTGTTTGGATGAAACCAAATAAATGTTGGATGCTGGGATTATAATTAGGGCTGAAACAATTCCTTGAGTAACTCGACAAAAAACATTAGAGGATGTTTCTCTGCCTCGAGTACTCGTTTATATATAATAGTATTCCTGTAAGTGAGCACAGACAACTACACACTGACTCAAAAAGACGCAGCAGACATCTGCTCTCTCTCTTCTGTATAAATGGTAGAGCAATATTTCTACCGATAGACACTCTTATACCATCACATGGTATATCCTGTCATACCGCCCAACACTAATTTGAAAAACGTCTAACATTTGTATACAAAGAGTCTATTTACACCTATGATCAAGTGTTGGTATTAAGGCTGCTCCTCAGTTACAGACTGTTGTTTGACACTTAAAGTCACAGAAAGCTAACTTCCTGTTTAGAGAACAGGATACAAAACCACCCGCATCACTATAAATAAAACACGTACAATAGATTTATAGAAGTGCACACAATATTTGTTGATGAATTAAACTAAACGTTTCTAACATTTTAAAGATACTAAACTTCAAATCAACCACATATTGTCAGTGAGAGTAGATCCAGGAGCAGGAAACTCACCCTTCTCGGAGCCATGTCGTCAGTTGCTTCTCTCAACAGTGATGTGGTGTATTATAGGAGTCCTAGAGTTTCAAATATCCAGAGACAAATGAGTTAGTTTGCAGAAAGTCCATGAGTACTATTGTTTTCCTTTCAGTTATACTCACAAATATCCTCTTGACGTGGATTAACTCCTCCTCAAATTGAAGCCTTTGTGGCTGAGATACAAACAACTTTCTGTTTCAAGCCCCCCCCCCCCCCCCCCCTTTTTCTTTTTTCTTTTTTTACAATAGTACAATGTTTTATTCTTCTTCAGGTCTCGTCATGAAAAAGGCATGACATCAAACTGAAACTAAGCCAGAAAATGCTCTCTATGATAGCCAGAGTCATTTCAGGCCAGAGGATGTGTCCTCATTCCTCATCAGCACTTGTCTTTTTTTAAAGGATGTGAAAACTAGAAAACTTTTGTGAACCAAAGATGATTTTTTTGTGGCTGATTCAGATAGTTTTAGTTCATGTTTAGGAAAGAAAAAGAGCACATATTGATTGAAATTTTTATGGATAAATGTCTCTTAGCTTGATGAAGGATTTCTCTGCCATCCAAAACACACCAACAATGTGTGAATGCCCTTCAGTTTGACACCTTAACCTCATATATTTGAGCTTTTTTGGTCTCTTAAGGGCAGGTTTATGTTATGATGCTGCTGAAATATAGTGGTATCACTGGTAAACATCTTTGTTGAATTACAAAAGCAGTTAAGAAATCACAAAATTATCATTAAAAATCATTGTAGTTTATATATTTAACATGACATGACTCTGTAGTGGAAATCACAGCACAGGTTCAAAAACAACTCCATAAACCACCATGCTTTTATTTATGAAGACATGTTAAATTTGTGTCTTACATTTGTTTGAAAGCAGCAGTTACAGCTTATATATTCATGCACAGAGAAGTCAAAGAACTGAAGCTGAAAAGAGAGTTGTTGTTTTTTTGCTGAGCAGACCTGCTTGTTACATCAGAGGCATCCAGATATGGAGGAGGGGCCTCAGAAGCAGTCTATAATATCATATAAAATAACTAATTTAACTTCTTTCGAAAAATGTCCTCACTCTTCAGGGTTGAAGTTGCAAGTCCTCTAAAAATATAAAAACAAGGGTGTCGAGAATTTTGGCCAAGCTGACACAGCTCCAGCACTGACACGGGCAGATGTGGTCAGGTCACCTGTGCACACATAGATACTGATTATTTAACCACTCTGTCTTCAATGTTTGTTTTAACAACTATCATTAAAGTGTAAAAATCGATGTGTAAAAATTCGGTTTAATGCTTTTTTTGATAAATGCTCATAACATGGACTTACTTCATGCAATCCCACTGTTACTTCTCTTTTGTGGGGTGCCCACAAAAGCATCACGGATTTTACGAAATGGGGTCAAAACTGCATCTTTGAGCTGTGAAGGAAACATTTCATTTAAAGAAAAGTGGTTAATAAAAACAGTTCTACTCAATCATAGTCAATCAGTTTCTTTATCAGGGTGATTACGATCAAAGTGGACAGTTTGTAGCTCCAGCTTTCAGACTGTTCATCAACATGGATCTGAAGTGACCACTGACAGACTCTGCTTGTGTTTCACTTCATAACTTACACCATCGCTCCCTCTTATCCTCAGTGTGGGATAAGTAAGTTAAATCAAAAGTAAAGAAACAACAACAAAGAGAACAAAAACACTGTTTTGTTTAAGATAATCAAAGGAAATATCAGAATACTGACCTGGATTGACTCAGCCTCGCGGTATCGTAGATAAGTAGCAAAGTGCTCACAGTTAAAGGCGATTAAAGAGTATGGAAGCTTTTCACCAGCCAAATGACGGGCCACCTTGACAATGGTTTCAGGTTCGCGGCTCTTGTACTTGTCATCCAATTGGTTGTTGACCTTGAATTTACTTCTGCCAATCACATCCCAGATATTTTCACACTTCACTTCTGCCGTGCCGTTTAACCGGGAGTTTGTACGAGCCAACGAACCACCTGATATGTGTGTGATTAATAAAAAAAGACAGGTATAAAGGAAGTTTGATAAAACAATAGAAAAGAAAAGAACACGACAAGAAAAGTTCAGGTAAAGTCAAGACTAACATTGATCAAGTCCATGTCTGAACTATCATTTTACATTTATATTACTCACATGTTACAGGCTTATCAAGTCAAAGTAAAGGTCATGTCTCCAAAAGTCAGCTTATATGAGAGACAGACAAAAGTCGCAGAGAAAGTTTAAGATGGTTCAGCAAAATATTAAATTTAACTCACCGTCAGGATCGTCACGGGTCAAGTGGACAATCTCATCGCCTCCAACGTAGACACCCCAGTGCTGATATCCATCTCGGAAAATCTCAATCAGGTCTCCAGGCTTTGCACCATGTTTACGCTTCTACGACAGAAACAATGGTTGAACTACAGTTTATGAAATGATCCTGGTTTTAGAGTCTATGTCTGCAGACTAGAGGCAGCCACATCACGATAAATAAAACACTGATAATGTTTTGTAGAAGCACACACAATGTTTGTTGATGAATTAAACTAAAAGTTTCCAACATTTTAAAGACACTGAACTTGGAGCAGCTTCAAATTAACCACATATTGTCAGTGAGAGTAGATCCAGGAGCAGGAAACTCACCTTTTTCCCGGTTTTTGAGAAGCACAGATATACGACAGCAGCTGCAAAGACTGTACAAACAATTCCACATAAGACCTGCGAAGGAAACATTTCATTTAAAGAGCAGTAGTTAAAAAAAACATTTCTCCTCATATATTCTTCAAATCAAACATATACTATCAGTGAGAGTAGATCCAGGAGCAGGAAACTCACCATTAAAGGATCCATGTCGTCAGTTCTTCCTCTCAACAGCGATGTGGTGTATTATAGGAGTCCTAGAGTTTCAAATATCCAGAGACAAATTGGTTAGTTTGTAGAAAGTCCATGAGTACTATTGTTTTCCTTTAAGTTATACTCACAAATATCCTCCTGACACGAACACACTCCTCCTCAGGTTGAGGCCTTTGTGGCTGAGATACAAACAAGTTTCTGTTTCAAGCCACCTACATTGGTTTCGTTTTTCTTTACAACATTCTATTAATGTTTAGTCTGATCATGATAAGGGCATGACATAAACAGAGGAGGGTTCCGAAGTTCTCCAGCTGTCATTCTTGTCACTCGCACTGAAATACACTCTGCCACAATCAATCAGTCACCAATTCATACAAAAAAAGACTCTTGCAGTCTGATACTGGTGAGGACTATTGTTGACTGAAGACATTCTTGACACTTTCACCTTAACTTTGTAACATACATGTCAAACTCTAAATCAGGTTCTTAATCTATGAAAATCATAAACAATAACGAATAACGAATTCTAAAAATGTCCTCACTCTTTAGGGTTGAAGTCACAAGTCCTCTCAATGATATCAAAACAAGAACAGTTACACACACAGCATGAATTTCCCGCCTTTTTGTAAGAATATGCGCTCAGTTGTTAAAAGAGATCACATGGCATACGAGCAGAGAGAACGTGGATAAAATAATGTAGCACAGGAACTTAACAACAGCAGGGTTGAAACAATTCTTCCAATGACTTGGATAGAAAAAACTGACCCAGTTTGCCGGGACGTGACGAGACTTTTGACCTAGATGGCACACCTTCAGTGCTGACACGGGAAGAGGTGGCCAGGTCACCTGTGCACACACAGATACTGATTATTTAACCACTCTGTCTTCACTGTTTGTTTTAACAACTATCATTTAAGTGTAAAAATCAATGTGTAAAAATTCCGTTTAATGTTTTTTTTTGATAAATGCTCATAACATGGACTTACTTCATACATTCCCACTGTTACTTCTCTTGTCTGAGGTTCCCACACGAGCGACAACAGCATCACGGATTTTAAGAACTGGGGTCAAAACTGCATTTCTGACCTGTGAAGGAAGAATTTCATTTAAAGAGCAGAGATTAAAAAAAAAACTGTTCTCCTCATTCATTTCCTATCAGTTGTGGATGGTTTTTAGCTTTCACAGTTATAAGTTTAAGTCATACTCACGAATTTACTCCTGACTTGAACACACTCCTCCTCAGATTGAAGCCTGTGTGGCTGAAATACAAACAAGTTTCTGCTGTAATGCCCCCACACCCTATTTTTTCCTTTTTTAACGTTCAATTTATGTTCAGTCTCATCATGATAAGGGCATGACATAAACAGAGGAAGGTCCTGAAATTCCCCACAGCCAATCTTACAGGACGTCAAACAGGAAGGAGGAAGTGGCCTCATTCCTCATCAGCACTTGTCTTTTTTTAAAGGATGTGAAAACTAGAAAACTTTTGTGAACCAAAGATGTTTCTTTTTTGGCTGATTCAGATAGCTTTAGTTCATGTTTTGGAGAGAAAAAGAGCACATGTTGGTGTTGAGATTGTAACTTTGATGGATAAATGCCTCTTAACTTGATGAAGGATTTCTCTGTCATCCAAAATACACCAACAATGTGTGAATGCCCTTCAGTTTGACACCTTAACCTCATATATTTGACCTGTTTTGGTTTCTTAAGGGCAGGTTAATGTTATGATGCTGCTGAAATATAGCGGTATCACTGGTAAACATCTTTGTTAAATTACAAAAGCAGTTAAGAGATCACAAATTTATCATCAAAAAGGAAAACATCATCACTTGCTGTCTTGTAAAACAGTAATAAAAGAAATCATTGCAGTTTATATATTTAACATGACATGACTCTGTGGTGGAAATCACAGCAGAGGTTCAAAAACAACTCCATAAACCACCATGCTTTTATTTATGATCACATGTTAAATTTTTGTCTTACATTTGTTTGAAAACAGCAGTTACAGCTTATATATTCATGCACAGATAAGTCAAAGAACTGAAGCTGAAAAGAGAGCAGTTTTCTTTGTTTGCTGAGCAGACCTGCTTGTTACATCAGAGGCATCCGTATATGGAGGAGGGGCCTCAGAAGCAGTCTATAATATCATATAAAATAACTTAACTACTTTCTAAAAATGTCCTCACTCTTCAGGGTTGAAGTCACAATTATATAAAAACTAGAACTCTTACACACACAGCATGAATTTCCCACCTACTTGTAAGAATATGCGCTCAGTTTTTACAAGAGATCACATGGCATACAAGCAGAGAGAAGGTGGATAAAATAATGTAGCACAGGAACTTAACAACAGCAGAGTTGAAACAGTTCTTCCAATGATTTGGTAAGAAAAACTAATCCAGTTTGCCGGGACGTGTCAAGGCTTTTGACTGAGATGACACAGCTCCAGTGCTGACGGTGGATGAGGAAGCCGTGGCATCTGTGCACACATAGATACTGATTATTTAACCACTCTGTCTTCACTGTTTGTCTTAACAACTATCATTAAAGTGTAAAAATCAATGTTTAATAATTTGGTTTAATGTTTTTTTGATAAATGTGCATAAGAACATGGACTTACTTGATTCTAGTGAGTTTCTCACAGAAGCATCTATAGGGCCTGAGGCCACAGCTACTCTGTATTTGGAGGTATGACCTGCGAACATTTAAAGAGCAGTGGTTAAATAAAAACAGTTCTCTTCATTTATTCTCTATCAGTTTGTTTATCAGGGTGATTTGGTTCAAAGTGGACGGTTTTTAGCTCCAGCTTTCAGACTGTTCATCAACATGGATCTGAAGTGACCACTGACAGACTCTGCTTGTGTTTCACTTCATAACTTACACCATCGCTCCCTCTTATCCTCAGTGTGAGAATGTCTGGTATAAGTAAGTTGAATCAAGAGGCTCAGAAGAAACAGACATGACTCTGTACTTGAAATCACTGCATAGGCTTAAGAACTTTCATTATACATTAAGACAACGCTAAATCATATTCTCCAGGTATTAAAACAGCACAGCTCGGTAGGAAAAGTCTTGGAAGTAAAATAAAATAAGCAAAAACAACAACAAAGAGAACAAAAACACTGTGTTGTTCAAGATAATCAAAGGAAAAATAGCCAGGGAATACTGACCTGTCTTGACACAGCCACGCCGTATCGTAGTTTTGTGGCAAAGTGCTCACAGTTAAAGCCGGTTAAAGAGTATCGGAACACTTTACCAACCATATCAAGGGCATTCCTGACAATGGTTTCAGGTTTGCGGCTCTCGTACTCGTCATCCAATTGGTTGTTGACCTCGAAATCACTGTTGCCAATCACATCCCAGAAACTTTCACATAACACCTTTGCCTTGCCATCCATCAAGGCTTTTTTACGAGCCATCTTATCGTCTCCTATATTTGTGTGATTGATAAAGTTAGACAGGTATAAAGGAAGTTAGATAAAAGAAAAGAAAAGAAGACAACAAGAAAAGTTCAGGTAAAGTCAAGACTAACATTGATCAAGTCCATGTCTGTACTGTCATTTAACATTTATATTACTCACATGTTACAGGCTTATCAAGTCAAAGTAAAGGTCATGTCTCCAAAAGTCAGCTTATATGAGAGACAGACAAAGGTCGCAGAGAAAGTTTAAGATGGTTCAGCAAAATAAAGCGCTTAACTCACCGTCAGGATCCTCACAAATCATGTGGACAATCACATTGTTACCAATGTAGACACCCCAGTGCTGATACCCCACTCGGAAAATCTCAATCAGGTCTCCAGGCTCTGCATCATGTTTACACTTCGATGACAGAAACAATGGTTGAACTACAGTTTATGAAATGATCCTGGTTTTAGAGTCTATGTCTGCAGACTAGAGGCAGCCACTGTCTTATTCCTTCACACATTAAAAAAATAAAACATTTTAAGTGATAAAGATGTGTTTGGATGACACCAAATAAATGTTGCATCATGGGATTTATTCTTGGGCTCATACAGTATGTTAATGAAGCACACTGTATGAGCTCAAGTATAATGGTACGTTCCAGTTGTACTTGAAAGTCAGGATTTCTGAGCTCAGAGTCAGAAATTCATCTGGAAAGTCAGATAATCCTCACCGACTCTGACTTGACAACAAAGTCATAATCCAAGATCACAGCGCAGTGCATCAAGAGTAAAGAGTAACAGTGAAAGCTTTTGTAATGTATTATTTATTATCATGGGCTGAGTGATCACAGACAACATCTCAGTACTACTAAGTAGCAGCGCACGCCGCCGTAATAACCCCCGTGAAAACTGTTGTTTAGGACTGTGCAAAACATGCTTACTTGTGCTTCCTACCTACTCAGCTACTATAATAACAGTTGTTTTTGTCTACATGTAACATTTTTGTTCTCATTCATGAAACGCTTAAATCGGGACATTTCCCAGGACAGGTTTAGCTGGGGACAGGTCACCCAATATGGGGACTGTCTAAAAGTTTCTAATATTTTAAAGACACTGAACTTGGAGCAGCTTTAAAACAACCACATATTGTCAGTGAGAGTAGATCCAGGAGCAGGAAACTCACCCCTCTTGAAGCTGTGTCTTGAGAACTTCTAATCCAGTGCATTGTGGTGTTTTATAAGAGTTCTAGAGTTTCAAATATCCAGAGACAAATGGGTTAGTTTGTAGAAAGTCCATGAGTACTATTGTTTTCCTTTAAGTTATACTCACAAATATCCTCTTGACTTGAATACACTCCTCCTCAGATTAAAGCCTTTCTGGCTGAGATATGAACAAGTTTCTGTTTTAAGCCACCTCCCCCTCTTCTTTTTTAGCGTTTTATTATTGTTCAGTCTCCTTAAAATAAGGGCATGACATAAACAGAGGAAGGACCTGAAATTCCCCACAGCCAATCTTACAGGACGTCAAACTGAAACTGAAAGTGATCTCCATGGTAGCCAGAGTCAATTCAGGCCAGAGGAAGTGGCCTCATTCCTCATCAGCACTTGTCTTTTTTTAAAGGATGTGAAAACTAGAAAACTTTTGTGAACCAAAGATGGGTTTTGTGGCTGATTCAGATAGTTTTAGTTCATGTTTTGGAGAGAAAAGGAGCACATGTTGGTGTTGAGATTGTAACTTTGATGGATAAATGCCTCTTAGCTTGATGAAGGATTTCTCTGTCATTCAAAATACACCAACAATGTGTGAATGCCCTTCAGTTTGACACCTTAACCTCATATATTTGAGCTTTTTTGGTCTCTTAAGGGCAGGTTTATGTTATGATGCTGCTGAAATATAGTTCAAAAACAACTCCATAAACCACCATGCTTTTATTTATGATGACATGTTAAATTTGTGTCTTACATTTGTTTGAAAACAGCAGTTACAGCTTATATATTCATGCACAGAGAAGTCAAAGAACTGAAGCTGAAAAGAGAGTTGTTTTTTTGCTGAGCAGACCTGCTTGTTACATCAGAGGCATCCAAATATGGAGGAGGGGCCTCAGAAGCAGTCTATGATATCATATAAAATAACTAATTTAACTACTTTCTAAAAATGTCTTCAGTCTTCAGGGTTGAAGTTGCAAGTCCTTTCAAATATACAAGAACAAGGACAGTTACACACACAGCATGAATTTCCCACCTTCTTGTAAGAATATGCGCTCAGTTTTTACAAGAGATCACATGGCATAAGAGCAGAGAGAAGGTGGATAAAATAATCTAGCACAGGAACTTAACAACAGCAGAGTTTAAATGATTTCCTCCAAGACTTGATTAGAAAAACTAATCCAGTTTGTCGAGACAGCGGATGAGGAAGCCGTGGCATCTGTAGACACATAGATACTGATTATTTAACCACTCTGTCTTCACTGTTTGTCTTAACAACTATCATTAAAGTGTAAAAAGAAAGAATTCCGTTTAATGTTATTTTTTTGATAAATGTGCATAAGAACATGGACTTACTTCATTCTTGTGAGTTTCTCACAGAAGCATCTATAGGGCCTGAGGCCACAGCTACTCTGTATTTGGAGATAAGACCTGTGAACATTTAAAGAGCAGTGGTTAAATAAAAACAGTTCTCTTCATTTATTCTCTATCAGTTTGTTTATCAGGGTGATTTGGTTCAAAGTGGACGGTTTTTAGCTCCAGCTTTCAGACTGTTCATCAACATGGATCTGAAGTGACCACTGACAGACTCTGCTCTCCAGATTAGGGATGGGTGATATGGTCTAAAAAATTTAGCCCAAAAGATTTGCCATTCTGCCGATAATGATTAAAGTCCTGATTAAAAATATCATAATTCCAGTCTATATTATTGACTCATTTAGTCTTGAGAACACCTGTTGAAATAGTCAAATAAGATACTTCACCACAAGTTTGAGGTGTAGATTATGGAGAAAACTAATGACATCAAACAAGTCTCAAATGTGAAAACATTTTCAACATTTGTTGAAAACTCTGATTGCACAGAGTGAACAGCAGCAGATCCACTGTCTGATGTCAGGCATACCTGATTGCGCTCATCTAAACCCCAATCTTGAAGGAAATCCCTCATGTGGATCCTCGTTCAGTAACAAGCTGCTCAGAAACATCTTCTCCACCACCTTCGGCCATGTTTGTTTGTTATTCTGATCTGTGTGGACTACGGCTGCAAATCGCTCACGCTTAGGTCATCAACTTGGATTTATCGTATTTATCGTGAGATGGCAAATATTTATCATGGAGGATTTTTCTGATGATTAAGCGTGAACAATAATTTAACGCCCATCCCTACTCCAGGTATTAAAACAGCACAGCTCAGTAGGAAAAGTCTTGGAGGTAAACTAAATAAGCAAAAACAACAACAAAGAGAACAAAAACACTGTTTTTCAAGATAATTGAAAGGAAAATAGCAGGAGAATACTGAGTTCCTTACTGTCTTGGCCAGAGACAAAAGAGCAGCTGCTAGGTCAGCTGCGTTTTGCGCAGCTTGATCCACCTACGAAGGAAACATTTCATTTAAAGAGCAGTGGTTTAAAAAATAAAAACAGTTCGCCTCATTCATTCTCTATCAGTTTGTCTATCGGGGTGATTTGGATCACAGTGGACGGTTTTTAGCTCCAGCTTTCAGACTGTTCATCAACATGGATCTGAAGTGACCACTGACAGACTCTGCTTGTGTTTCACTTCATAACTTACACCATCGCTCCCTCTTATCCTCAGTGTGAGAATGTCTGGTATAAGTAAGTTGAATCAAGAGGCTCAGAAGAAACAGACATGACTCTGTACTCGAAATCACTGCATAGGATTAAGAACAAGATTAAGACTTGAAAAGTCTTGAAGGTAAACTAAAATAAGAAAAAACAACAAAGAGAACAAAAACACTGTGTTGTTCAAGATAATCAAATGAAATATAGCCAGAGAATACTGACCTGTCTTGACACAGCCACGCCGTATCGTAGATATGTAGCAAAGTGCTCACAGTTAAAGCCGGTTAAAGAGTATTGGAGCTCTTTACGAACCATATCAAGAGCCTCCTCGACAATGGTTTTAGGTGTGTGGCTCTCGTACTCGTCATCTAATTGGTTGTTGACCTTGAATTTACTTCTGCCAATCACATCCCAGATATCTTCACACTTCACCTCTCCCGGGCCGTCCATCAGGGCTATTTCACCACCATTATCATCATCTCCTATTTGTGTGTGATTAATAAAAAAAGACAGATGTAAAGGAAGTTCGATAAAAGAAAAGAAAAGAAGACGACAAGAAAAGTTCAGGTAAAGTCAAGACTAACATTGATCAAGTCCATGTCTGTACTATCATTTTACATTTATATTACTCACATGTTACAGGCTTATCAAGTCAAAGTAAAGGTCATGTCTCCAAAAGTCAGCTTATATGAGAGACAGACAAAGATCGTAGAGAAATTTTAAGATGGTAAAGCAAAATATTGCGCTTAACTCACCTTTAGGAGAAAAGTGGACAATCTTATCGTCACCAATGTAGACACCCCAGTGCTGATACGCCACTCGGAAAATCTCAATCAGGTCTCCAGGCTCTGCATCATGTTTACACTTCGATGACAGAAACAATGGTTGAACTACAGTTTATGAAATGATCCTGGTTTTAAAGTCTATGTCTGCAGACTAGAGGCAGCCACTGTCTTATTCCTTCACACATTAAAAAAATAAAACATATTTTAAGAGGTCAAGATGTAAGATGATAAATGTTGCATCATGGGATTTATTCTTG
This sequence comes from Xyrichtys novacula, assembly GCA_962446985.1. Lineage (NCBI taxonomy): Eukaryota > Metazoa > Chordata > Actinopteri > Labriformes > Labridae > Xyrichtys > Xyrichtys novacula. Next base: position 27,267,540 of record OY660878.1, read on the forward strand.
GGTTCATACAGTATGTAAATGAAGAACACTGTATGAGCCCAAGTATAATGGTACGTTCCAGTTGTACTTGAAAGTCAGGATTTCTGAGCTCAGAGTCGGAAATTCATCTGGAACTCTGGAAAGTCAGATAATCCTCACCAACCCCGACTTGACAACAAAGTCATAATCGAAGATCACAGCGCAGTGCATCAAGAGTAAAGAGTAACAGCGAAAGCTTTCTTAATGTATTATTTATTATCATGGGCTGAGTGATCACAGACAACATCTCAGTACTACTATGTAGCAGCGCACGCCCCCGTAATAACCCCCTGTGAAAACTGTTGTTTAGGACTGTGTGCAACATGCTAACTTGTGCTTCCTACCTACTCAGCTACCATAATAACTGTTGTTCTTGTCTACATGCAACATTTTTGTTCTCACTCATGAAACGCTTAAATCGGGACATTTCCCAGGACAGGTTTAGCCGAGGACAGGTCACCCAATACAGAGACTGTCCCCTGAAATCAGGGACGTCTGATCACTTTACTTTACAGTGTGCTTGATTTGTACCATGTCTAACATTTGTATACAAAGAGTTTATTTACAGCTATGATCAAGTGTTGGTATTAAGGCTGCTCCTCAGTTACAGACTGTTGTTTGATGGTTGACTCTGAAGTCACAGAAAGTCAACTTCCTGTTTGGAGAACAGGAGACAAAATCATCACTTTAAATAAAACACCTATGATGTTTTGTAGAAGTACACACAATGTTTGTTGATGAATTAAACTAAAAGTTTCTAACATTTTAAAGATACTGAACTTGGAGCAGCTTCAAATCAACAACATATTGTCAGTGAGAGTAGATCCAGGAGCAGGAAACTCACCATTCTCTGATCCATGTCGTCAGTTCTTCCTCTCAAGAGTGATGTGGTGTATTATAGGAGTCCTAGAGTTTCAAATATCCAGAGACAAATGAGATAGTCAACAGGAAGTCCATGAGTACTATTGTTTTCCTTTAAGTTATACTCATGAATTTACTCCTGACATGAACACACTACTCCTTCAGATTAAAGCCTGTGTGGCTGAGATACTAACAACTTTCTGTTTTAAGGCCCCCACATTTTATTCTCCTTCTGGTCTTGTCATGATAAGGGTTTGACATCCAACTGAAACTTAACTTGAGAGTGATCTCCATGATAGCCAGGGGCCTTTCAGTGCAGAGGATGGGGCCTCTTCCTCATCAGCACTTGTTTTTGTTTTTAAAGAATGTGAAAACTAGAAAACTTTTGTGAACCAAATCTTTGTTAGCTTGATGAAGGATTTCTCTGCCATCCAAAACACACCAACAATGTGTGAATGCCCTTCAGTTTGACACCTTAACCTCATATATTTGACCTGTTTGGGTCTCTTAAAGTCATGGTTGACGATTGGAGAGATTGGTAATAATTATGAACCTCGTTTCTATGGCGATCATGGTCCTATAGTGCGATCTCCACGAAGTGAAAATAAAAAAGAACGGAAAACATCCGTTCACCCTCACAGGTGCAGGGCTGCAAAACATTGACCAATAGGAGCTATCCGTCCCGAACAGCTCCTATTGGTGAATCTCCTGCTCCGCCTCTCCATCCAATCACCTCGCTGTTTTCCACACACCCCTCTCCTGTAGTTCCGACTCGTCCCCTTCCCACTCTCCCGGCCCTCCTCGGAGCGGTTTAAAGTAGCGTAGCAGCTTAGCTACAGGAGCTGTGATGGAGAAGGACGCAAAAAAAATCATTCTGTTTGCCCCACCGCCAATAGTGGGAAGAAAACGCAATCCGACAGAAGAAAGGGCAAAGACGAAGAGGAAATATGACCAAGCGAGGAATCTAACTGGAATAAACATCGGGTCATCCTTTGAGCGGTGGAGAAAGCTCCGCCAGGATTTGGACCTGAAAACAGACGCCGAGACAGCGGAGTTTTTGTTAAACAGGTCATTCTATTGCCTTTTATCGTGACACGTTACCCTCTGGAACTCCCTACCACCCTCCATCAGACACTGCCATGACCCCACTACTTTCAAATCCCCTTTAAAAACTCACTTATTTAAAATTGCTTTTAACTGTTTTATTCATTTTACTGTTTTCGTGTATTTGTTTTATTATCTTTGGTTTAATCTACTATGTGAAGCATCTGAGTGTTTTTAAAAGCGCTGTACAAATAAAATGAATTATTATTATTATTATTATTAAAGTATATCTATCTATCTATCTATCTATCTATCTATCTATCTATCTATCTATCTATCTATCTAAATGCCACACATCCTAAACTCGCCCAAAGCAGCTCACTAAGACACCATTAAACGCTCCAAAAACTGAAACACTATTATTTCCATAGATCCAAATGCAATGTTAGAGTTTAACTGTTTATCGTGGGTATTTATGGACTTTTAATGTTTATGAATATATGTATTATGTTTCTCCACTCTTGCCTTTTTTCTAATATGACTGACTTTGTTGTTTTAAATGGGAAGGTCTGCCAGTAAGGAGTTGCAGTCGTAAATCTGTGATATTTCGAGGAGCTGTTCTGTCAGGTTAGGTCGGATCTTTCTGATGTTCCTTCCTGGAGCTTTAATCTTCATGTTTCATCCATTATTTTGACATAAAATTAATAAAATTTTAGAGGTTAAATCTGTTACCGGCACATATTTTGTCCCCCATCTTTAGTAATCCGTCAATCAATCAATCAATCAATCAATCAATCAATCAATCAATCAATCAATCAAACTTTATTTATAAAGCGCTTTTCCTACAAGGAATGTAACGCAAATTGCTTTACAGTGAAGTTAAAAACTACCTCAGATGCCCCCACCACCACACACACACACGCGCACACACACACACACACACACACACACACACACACAATCATGCCCCACCCAACAATATCATCCAAAGCCACACACATGCCAATGCACCCACACATACATGCACTCTAAGATAGTGGACATATGGGTGTGTACAGATGAACCAGCTGAGAAGGCGCCATCAGAGGGGCCGTCAGCACCAGGAACCCCGTGGCTGACCCCTGCAACCAAAGACGGCCACTGCTCCTGGTGCCAAGGGTTCCCTCAAACACTGGGGGTCCTAAAAATGATAAAAGGATAAAAACAAGTAAAGACTAAAATATGAATAAAACACAGACCATCTTAGTGACAATAAACACAGATAAATATAAAATAAACCAAGGCTAAGTAGAATTAATGAAAATAAAAAATATATAAATAATAATTAGTCTTGAGCTTGTTATTAAAAACATGAATGTTCTCTGCGGCCCTGAGATCCTCTGGCAGGTTGTTCCAGAGGAACGAGGGCCATAATATTTTGTCTCTCTCATTTACTTCATACCTTCCTGTGCTCCTACTCTCTTTTTACCACCTTTTCTCTCATCCATCTTCTCTTAACCTCTAACCTTTCACAGTGTATAAATCTGCGTGTATGTGTGTGAGTGTGTAAGATGGTTTAAGAAGACCCTGAGGCAGAAAAGGGAGCTCTCATCACTAACAGCGACCCCCCTCCTATCCCTCCTAATCCCTCCTTGTGGGTGCAGACTGCCTCTTCTCACAGCAGTGAAATCCTCAGTGAGCTTCAACCAGCAGACCTCCACATTCCCCACCTCCTCCTCCTACAGTCGACCCCCCTCCTCTTCAGCTCTTCTCACTGTAGGCTCAAGCAGGCAGGTCATGGCCGTGTCAGATGTCGGTCTTTGATATGCAAATATTCTCCTATCTGTTATTGCATTTTGCGCCTCCTGCAGTGAAGCTGTGTTTGCAGACAGAGAAGCTCCTATAGTAGCCTATCACTGATCTACTTAGAAATGGCAAAAATACAGTTTTTTGCATGCAAGCTAGGCTACAGTTTTTAGGAGAGTTTGCCGACTCTGAAGGTCCTTACAGACCAGGAACGACACAAATACACGACGCGGATATTTCCCACAGAAAGACCCACTGATCAAACTCTGACCAGAAAAGCGTTTTCAACTATCACTATCAGATTTTCCTATCCCTCTAATTTTGAATCAGATCGAGGAATTTTGCACATGTAAAGGTGGATACTGAACAGTTTTTCAGCACTTTGCCATTGGAAGGCCTGTTTTTCTTCTATGAAATGAGGTATCAGACTTAAGTAGGACTTCGTGTAAATTAATCTGCAGGTACAGAGTGATAACAGTCACTATATACTTTATTAATGTCTGCTTTTTTGGTGTTTGGATATCAGATAAAACCCTGTGAAGATAAACCAGTTTGGACTACTTTTTTGGCGCCGGCTGAGGCCGTCCTGTACCCAGAGTCCACCACAGTCAGACCATAAATCACACAGGCTGTTTGGCAGAAGTCATGGATCATAGTACAATGGTTAATTAAAGCCCGATCAATCCCTGTGCCACCGGTTCTTTCTTTACCCTGCGTCTAACAGAGAGAGTCCCACGGTACCTTCAGCCCAGCGAGGAGGGCGAGGAGGAGGAGGAGGAGGAGGTCTGTGATGTTTGCTCAGGGCTCGAAAAGAAGCTGCCACTCATATTTGTACAGAGGACAAAGCTACGCAGGCCCTCTGGCACCATATGAAAGATGTGTTTTCACAGCGCGTACAGCAAATACAACTGTTCACTTTTTTTCCTCCCCCTTCTGTCGCCAAATTTCAGGAAAATGAGCTTCGTGCCAGTTGCCATGGTGACGGGTTGGCGCAGTGGGCAGAAGGAGAGTCGGGGGCAGCTGAGGGCAGGGTTCACCCCTGAGCTGCTTTTTTACTGTAGGAGGCAAACTGTGCATAATTACACTGAAGACGAGGGAACAAGCGGAGGCAGAGAGTTAGAAACGGAGAATAAACAAACAGGAGGTTTTCCACTTTGGGTCAATTAGACATGTAAACTTGGAAGTCATTTTCAACCTCTGCACAAAGAGCCGGGTCTCCCCGCGGAAAATGATCCTGTGTTCGTCTGGCAGGAACTCGTACTTTTTTTCTTTTTTACAAACAGTTTGAATCATAAATCGTAAAAAAAAAAATGATGCCATCTTAGCAAAAGTGAAGAGAAGGCAACTCCACACAGAAATGAACATGTAAACGCTGACCCTGAGAGACCGAGACGTCAACAAACACTTATACTCATCTAGTGAAATGTGTTAAAAAGAGGGTGGAAACTGTGATTTTTCATTTGAATACAGTGTTAGGTACAGTTCTCATTTCAGCAACTCCAAAATATGGTGTCTTCAGTGTCAGAAAACAAGATACTTATGAGAACACTGTACTTTTTAAGCAGAGGAACATCAGATCGCCTAAAACAGTAAAACACTCAACTCTCCAACTGTTTCTTGACTGAAAAAGGAGAAAACCTGGATTGGTTTCTCAAAAATCTCCACAAATATCCAAATTCGCGAAAACAAAAGCTTCTTATCTGCTCGAATCACTTCAAGCCAAGACAATTTTTCAGAAAGAAGACGTGACGAGAATCGAGAGGAGAGGAAAAGATGCCAGCGACTGAAGAGATGTCATCTCTGAAACTCAGATGATGTGCCAACAAGCTCTCTGCGGCTCTGGCCAGTGAGACTCAGAGCAGCGAGCAGCATGGGATGATGGGATGATGTGAAAAGGGCTCTTGGTTCCTTGTGCAGACTTCCTGCTTTGGGCCAATCATCCAGAGTGAACTCATAACACAGTGTACCCAGCAACCCCAGGAACTGGTCTGACCCTGAATGCAGCTTTGACCTCCCTCTGCAGGAAGCGGCTTCAGTCAATAACAGACAGCTTATATATTTTCATGCATCAACGTTTGTCTATGTGCAGACTTATGTAACTAATAAAAAACTTATTTACTAAAGATGCAGGATTTTTCTCTTGGATTAGAGAACATGCATGTGTATTTTCATAGGGTATGCAAATCCTGAGGTACCTGCGCAAAAGTAGACAAACTTCCAACAATTCTATCTATCTGACTAAAAGAAAGGAGGATCTCCCAGTGTCTCAAACCCAAAATAAAGTAAAACTTGATTAAACTGAACAAGTGGGCCGTGTTTGCTTCCAATAAACCGAGCAGAGGGGGATGAAGGAGTCTGTTTTTATATGATGATGATCCCAGAGAAGAGGAAAAACAATTAGTCTGAAAAACAAAACAAATAAAAATAATTAGTCCGAAGAACAAATAGGAAAAAAAAATTACTCTGACAAACTGAAAAAAAAAAATGTACGAAGAAAAGAAAAGAAAAGAAAAAAACTCTGAAAAAAAAAGTCTGAAGACCAGAGAAGAAAAAAAATTACTCTGAAAAACAGATTTTTTTTTTTACTCTGATAAAAAGAAAAAAATTAGTCTCAAGAAGAGAACAGAAAAAAAATACTCCTAAAAAACAGAAAAAATTACTCTGAGGAACAGAAAAGAAAAAAATTACTCTGAAAAACTGAAAAAAAAATATTTCGAAGAACAAAATAGGACAAAAAAAATTTAAAAAACAGGAAAAAAATTGTCTGAGAACAGAAAGAAAAAAATGTTACTCTGAAAAACAGAAAAAAAATTGTTGGAAAAACAGAAAAGAAAAAAAAAATACCCTGAAAAATTTTTTATACATATTTTTAAAAAAAATTTAATTTCGGAATTTTTTATAAATTACTTCTCTTATTTTGAAAACTTCATTAGCGTTAACCTGGCCCTCACACCTTCCCCGTATGTCTTTGATTCTGAGATACATGAACTGAGCTAATCTCTTCCTTGTGTGCCAAAGGGGCGGAGTTTTAGAAAAGTGGGCGCGGCCAATTGCATCATGAAGGCCTAGCCACCTACTATAAATGTATTTTCGCTGCGTTTAAGTCACCTCAGAAGTCAGATGTCGGAGCTAAAAATGACGTCACGCCCGAGTTCCCAGCATTTCAGTTACCAAGTCGGTAAAAAGCAAAGTCGGAAACAAGATGGCTACATCTATGAAAGTTATTTTAGCGCTTGCCATATATTCGGACAAGGCAAGCACTAAAATAACTTTTTTATCTGACGTGGTAACTGAAACGCTGGGAACTCAGGTGTGACGTCATTTTCAGCTCGGACTTCTGACTTCCGCGGTAACTGGAACGCAGCATAAATATGTCATTACATCAGTGGGCTTTGGTGTACCATGTTTGTTGACTCTACGAGTATTTTAAGGCCTTAAGAATACTACTTCGTTATGGATGGTGAATGCAGTGCTGCCATGGCAACAGTTTTTGCAGTGCATCTAGATCAACATCTGAAGGATGTCTTCAGGAAAAATGGTGCAGGCTTGTTTGACGGTCTTTGAGCTACAGAATATAAAATGTCAGCGTGATACTCCCTTCTGCCACCAGGGGGCGCTATAACTTGGCTAAAATATTAGACCTTGACTCCAAGTATGTGTGGAGACGAGTTTGGATCAGATTTGGAGCATGTGCGGCTGAGATAAAAACTACAAATCAAGAGTCAGAACACCAAACGGCCTTTGACTTTGATTCGGTTTTGATTAAACGCCGCCGGTTGAGACTCACGGATACAAGTTTGTGCTGGAAGAGGAAAAGTTGAGGAAACAAACTCTTCAGACTTCTCAGTGAAGTGTCAGACTCAGCAGGCAGAAGGTGGATGATGATTCACAGAGGGAGGAAGCCCACCCTCTGTGGTCTCCTCTGAGATCTCATCCATGTGACAGAAGAAACGGAGGATATTTTAACCAGCAGGAAACAGTTGAAAGGTGCCCGGCTGCCGATGACTCACTCTAAACACACCGCTTTTACTTGTCTGTGGCGCTGGAAATGATTCCCATGTGAACAGATGAAGACGAGGAAAGAGAAAAAAAAACGTGGCTTTCTCATCTTTCAAACAGCATAAGTAATAATCCTCGGCAGTTTCATATAAATAAAAAGTTCATCTTGCCACCAGAGTTTCAACCCTCAGCCAGGTCATGAAAGCTTTCACATTAGTGGTCAGAACATGAGGAGTCTGGTCGCTCTTTCTCAGGAAAAAACGAAGCTCTAAATGTCTTTAGTTTGGAGAGGAACTTAGCGTGAGAGGAGATAGCGACCAAGACTACCAAGAAAAGCAAACAGGAAAAGAGCGGCGTGCAAAGACAGCCAGGCCTCTCTGACAAAAAGAGCGCAACACGGCTTCAAGACTGTAAAACGGGTTATGTATAACAGGTTATGTAAGTTCGAGAAAGTGATACAAAAAACATCAATTTCTCCAAATGTGTAAAATCTCATTGTACGATATTCAAGTAAAGTTTTTTGAGGAATAACCAGGATGTAAAATAATAATAATAATAATAATAATAATAATAATTTTATTTATATAGCACCTTTAAAAACAGAAGTTTACAAAGTGCTTAGACAACAGTTGCAAGCACAGAACATCAGCACATGAAAATAAAAACACATAAAAAACAGGCAATACAAGAACCCTACAAAATAAATGGGACCATGAGGACCAAAATAAAAACATAAAATGAAATAGAAAAGGAGGGCAGGAAACAGGCTAGTAAGTATAAAAGAGGATATTAATAATAATAATAAAATCATAATAAAATAACAATGATGGTAATATAAATGATAAAGTGGAATTAAATATATATATATATATATATATATATATAAAATAAAATAAAATAAAATAAAGGAAAATAAAAAACATTAAAATCAATGGAGGACCAGAGAGATAAAATAAGAAAAGATTATAATTAAAACAAAGGCTAAAAAGGCAGTAAGTCTAAATAAGAAAGAGGTAAAAGAGGTAAAAGAAAAAAGGTAAAAGACGATAAAAGATGAAAGATGGCATCACATAAAAGCAAGTCTGTAAAAGTGAGTTTTTAAAATTGACTTAAAAGAAGCGACTGTCTCTGCACGCCTTATCTCCTCTGGCAGGTCGTTCCAAAGTCGAGGAGCTCTGATGGAGAAAGCTCTATCACCTTTAGTCTTGAGCCTCGACTTTGGAACGACCAGGAGGCCTTCGCCAGAGGATCTGAGGCTGCGAGTATAAGATATTAAAAGCTCTGAAATGTAGCTCGGAATAAGTCCTTTGAGCGCTTTAAAAGTAATCAATAAAATCTTAAAATCAATTCTAAAGCTGACAGGAAGCCAGTGAAGGGAGGCTAAAATTGGGGTGATGTGATGCCGTCGACTAAAACCAGTTAAAAGCCTAGCTCAATACGTGTCTTTGTTGACCCAGTTATGCGTCTAAGGTCAGTGAGAGCTATCTGAATACCTTTATCACAAACTCTGCAGAGTCTGAGCTGAAGAGTAAACATCACATATCTCAACCTCCCTCAGAAAGCGTTCCCGTTTTTGCACTGACGTCTTGCCCGGTGAGGTCAGAGTTTTATCTGGTTATTAGGTCATAAGCGGCCGAATCGCAGCCCTTCAAGTGTACATCCATCAGCAGAGGTACAGGACTGATAAAGGCCGCTCAGTTCGGGAGCCGGCACAGAGCGCGATTGTTCAGCAGACCTGTTTTCTGACACAGCAGCTCAGCGGGAAGTGTTTGACAGGACGAGCCCCCTCGCACCTTTTGTGTGAGAGCCGTCAGCTGATTTTGGCCCGGCGCTGCCCTGCTGACACATCCTGACATTGTTTGCACGAGGCCCCGCCACGGATGATTGATTACCCCTTATCTCCCCCTGGCGAATCAGAGCCTTAATTGAGCATGGTTTGGTTACAGATCCCTTTTCTGTGTCCATGAAAGGCTTGGCCGGAGCTCCAGCTTCCCCCCCTCATGATGAATGGTTGCATTCTGGGCCAGGCTGTGCTGTGGGCGGGTTTTTGTTCCACTGACTGATGGCTCGGGGTTGTTGAGCAGCTTCCAGCGCATCGTTACTGACTTGATCTGACAGCGCTGGTGACTGGCAGGGCCGGGCGGCATCCTCTGCCAGCACAGACAGCTGCAGAGAGCGGGAGGGGGGCAACTTTCAACTTAGTGCAACTTGCGAAATAAATCCCAGATGAGATTATTTCCTGCTGCAGATGTTTACAGCTATGGTAGAAGCTGCATCACGAGCGTCGCAACTCCTTACAGGTGTTCAGTCAGAAAAGGGCGAGCTTTATTTAGAAAACCAGCTCATTTGCCAAATTGATTTTCAGCCTATTGGGTTCACTTTTCCAATCCAACACAGCATTTTCCACTCAACACTGCAGCAAATTGGTTGAACATGTCGCACCAGTCACCAGGCCGTACAGTTGGAGTTAGCTTATTTGTGGGAAAAACATGTGGTTTGTGTGGAAAATGTCACCGATGAATTACTTCCAAGTTGCGAAGAAGCTCTGGAGTTAAGTAGTGGAGCTGACTCTGAAACAACTAATGGAGACTTTTGAAGAGTTCAGGAAATTAGAGGCGACAAACTGGCTCTGAGTTCAGAAAATGTCCTGAAACTTGAAAATGAGCTTTCAGGTCTGTGGTCGACCTTGAGTAAAAATAATGCTTCAATTTGCACTCAGTGGTTTGGCCTCTAAATATTATCGTTAACTTGCAGGTAACTCAGTATCTCACTTATCCAGCTAAGTTGAACCAGGATGAGCGGAAAATCTTGGCTCGAGCTTTTATGGAACAGCCCCCTGGACTCGAGAACCTCAACCACAGACTCTGTAGGCTGTATCAGGTGTCGATCATAGAAAACATGAACCCACTAATAACTTTCTAAAATGGAGGACTTGAGCACAAACAAACCAATCTGACAGTAACTAAAATTTATATTCTATGTAATAAATTTCTAAAGTTTGTCCACAGCTCCATAGAGATTGCTGGAGGAGGTCGGATTTATGACCTATACCGCAGCCCGCCACCAGAGGGTGCTGTTCTCGTGGTGGCTTCACTAGGCAAGAAGGCAGACGGCGTCTGTTCTATACACAGTCTATGACTTACCTCCAATTTCTACCGCATCTGGACGTTTCTACTGATCTGGAACGGTGGCGATTTTCGCCATCCGCCAGTTCCTACCAGATCTGTTTGAGGAGAATTTCATGGCGGGTTACAGGCAGCTGGAATAGCGAGAACTCTCAAGAACCCGCGGATTCACGTGCATCACTATAGCGAGTTGTCTCTGTAAAGACGGCCGCATAACCATATAAGCAGTAATCCACTTCTAGACTTCTAGAATCAGCATCTCCCCATCTAGTGTTTTATTTTGAAAGAAGCTGAAAGTTTTATTTTGTGTCTTTGCCCGACTTCCTTTCCAGCACGGGTTAATCTGTGCTGAATTTATCCGTTATGCTTCGGCGTCAGGAAAACATAGAACTCTTACGATCAGGTGTGGAGTCCGCTGCTGAAAAAGCCGATGGAAATTGACACATTGACTTGAATGGATTGGATCAGCTGCGATCAATTCTGGATGCGGTGGAAATTTGGGGTTAAACGCTGCAAGGGGAGTCGAGCACATACAGAATCACCTTTGCCTGTCGACTCTGAAGCAAAAAATACAACATTAATATCAGGACACCAACAGGTCAAGTCTCCAGAGACTCAGGCTTGCAGCGTAATGACATTTTGAGTTTATCTTCAAAAACAAGCCGTGAGCTCCCAAAACAAGGTGAGAGGAAAGTGTGCAGGTCTTTGTTACTCTGAAGGACACCAGCACGGCTCCTACACACTCTTTGTTTTGAAGCGTTGTCTGTCTTATCTTTCATTTCCCCTCGAAAAGCTTCTTCACACAAGCTTCGACTTATTTAACTCTGACGGTAACTAAAAATATTGAATGTGGTTTTCCAAATTAACATGATAAGTGGTTAAGGGGGGAAAAATGCCTCCACATGCTGACAGAATCATTCACATAAGATGGAATCAAAGTGGGCCTCCAAAACCAGAGCTCCTCTATGCACTTGCCCGTGGAAGTGAGAAGAGACGAAAGCCAGATTGGCCTCGTGGCCTGACCTCGTCTGAACTCCCAACATCACAGGAACTGATTCCTTTTAAAGCCTCTTTGTCGAGCAGACGCTTTCCTGAAAGAAAATCCTCCACAGCAAACACCCTCGACACGTCTTTCCATTTGTACATCTGGATGTTTAATGAGGCGGCGCAGGTTAAGATTCAGGTTAAGTGCTGAATGTATTACAGCAGCCGGCGCTCTCAGGAGACCCGTACCGACGACCTTCTGTTCATTGGCCGCTTTCTCTGCCTGCTAATGGATACAGTAGACGGACCTGAGAAGCTTTCGCCGCCTCGAAACTTCACAGATTGTAGTTTGTTTTTCCCTCAGCGTCTGAGATCTTTGTTAGGTAGGATATATTTGATTTGACTTTTAAATGAGCACCTGTTGTGAGTAAAAACATAATAAAATCCAGCTGAAATCAAACGATGGAGAGGGGAACCGCGAAGTGGCAGAGCTCTGCGGTGCTGTTAGAGTTTCCTCTTTCATGAGCGTTCAGGTGGCTCTGACAGAAAACAGACTCCACACGGAGAGCTGACATCCCTGCTGCAGCACCATGGGAAAAAAAAAAACTAATCTTTGGATATGAAAGCGTCTGTTAAACGGCGATGTTTGTAAAATACGCTCTCCGGGGCCTGATAACAAGGGAGGTGTCAGTCGGCGGTTAAACGCTCAATAAAGACCAAATGTAGATCCAGAGGCCTAGTTTTTGGTCTAATCTCACCCACCCCGAACCAGCTCTTTCCCACTGCTGCACCAAACACCTGTCTCACTGAAATCACAGCAGCTCGCTCTCAGGGCCGTTAATTCATCGTGACTACGTACAGAACAGTTGTGCATGTTAGTGTAAACATTTCGTTTGGCTGGCAGCCATACCATCCTGCCATCGGACAGCTGAGGCTGAACAGAGGCCGATCTAAAGCCGATCCCAGAGGAGAGATCTCAGGAAGGAGCTTCTATCTGAGCCTGGAGGAGAATCTCTCTCCTGGATCAGACTGACCCTCCTGTGGAGCACGCGTTTCACCTCATCGATCTGAGATGGACAACTGATTACAGAGGCAAAATGTTTGAACTCTGGCAAAAGATTGATCATTTTCTGATTTTCTAGATTTGGATGATTTTCAAAAGTGAGTTTAACACTGAAACACTGAACACGGCTACAGTATCGCAAGGTTACGGCTGGTTCAAGTCAGGCAAGATGTTGACTGAGGCAAATATTACATTTCTTAAAAGTAGAGGTCAGAGACAGGGTAAAGTACAATACTGTATAACACAACACAATATAGTACTCTTTAATTCAATACAATAAAATAAGTAAGATACAACATGATATTATAATAGAAAACTATAGGACCTGGGGTTGTGACAATAATCATATTTTCAATAATACAAAAGCCAAAAAAGGTCAAACTAAAAGCATGAATAATAATCTTAAAAGTTTGTGTCACATAAATCAGAACTTTGAACTTTTACAGAAATGGATTAGCAGGTAAGTTGGTTATTATATTGGTAAATTTATGAAGTAGCTTGTTGCTCCACCCCTGTCTCGTCTACCCTTATTTGACCTATTGTGTTATTTAAGTTTTGCATAAATATCATCATATTGTGATTTTTTTTTAATAGCAATTATAATTGTAAAGTAAGAATGTAAAGTCAAGACAATCTCATTATAACACAATACCACAAAACAGGGGGCAATTTAGTACAATATGAAACAATACGATATGATATGATAAAATATCACACAACATGATACAATAAGATACGATGTGATACAATCCAAGACAATACGATACCATAGGATCTAATACAACCAATACTTTTACAGTATGATACAATACGATGTATACAAAATGATAATATGATATGATACTTTAAAATATGATGATACAACATCATACAATAAGATACAATACAATATGATATGATACCATAGAATATAATACAAACAATAATAAAATACAAAATTATACAATATGATACAATACTTAAAAATATGATGATAAAATATCATACAACATAATACTATAAGATAAAATGTGATACAATGCAATTTAATACATGATATAATATAATGTAATACAACCAATAGTTCACTATCTGAAAAAACATAATATGTTAAAATACGACATGATAAGTTATGATAATATGATACAATGTAATATAACCAAGACTTTGCAAAACATAGCCTATTATACTTATTGTACATAGCATTGTACATAACCTTTAATATTTATATACTTTTATATTTCTTGCATGTTCTTATTAGTTTTTATTCTAGTATTTTATATTTCTCTCTGTTTATTGTTGCACCATCATGCCAAAACAAATTCCTAGTCTGTGAATCCTGTTCAGCGACAATGGCAATAAAACCCCTTTCTGATGATACACTCTGCACTTTATCATTTAATAAAACACCCCTTATTTATGAAAACTCAGTACAATCTAAACACTTTCCCACAATGCATTTGTAAGTATAAGTCAAAGCACTGTTCTTTTTTTTACCCCTGAGGGTGCAGGAACTTCTGTGAAATATCTCCAGATATAAAATGTAGGGGAACACACGCAGCAATAGAGACATATATGGCAGATCCAGTAAACTGCACCCATGTGGCACTTCATGCAAATGAAAACAGACCATGAGCTTTATATACAGCTGTCCCAGAGCAGGAGAGCGTTCAGTGCTGTTTACCCTCTTTGTCTCCATCACACAGGAAGAGAAACGAAAATTCCGCACTGTGTATGTAGTAAAGATTTAATAGTCTGTGTGAGGGTGAGGGGGGGAGTTTTCTGTGTGGCAGCGACAGCCATACATCTCCTCCTCCTGCCTCAGTCCAAACAAAGTGGTCCGGGTACAGAGCCCTGAGGAGCGTCTCCAGGAATAGCCCCGTTCTGGCACCGCTTAAGGCCTTATAAAGTCAGGTACAGAGTGAGGATGCCAGGGCCGGAGCTGAGATACTGCAGGGTTTCTTCTTTCGTCTTTACAGCCTGAGAGTGTTACTCCCTCTACCCTCTAACACTTTGACAGGAAGAGCTGTGATGGATCAGGACAAAACACGAAGACAGCGAGCTTCATGTGTTTGTTTCACTTTAGGTTTTTCCTCTTTCATCACATTTCTCTTCTTTTTTTTATCTTCTCTGTTGATAAGCCCACTTTCCGGTTTTGATGTCAATGAAAAAGATTTCCTCCCGGAGTAAACATCATTATCTCTGTGAGAACATTCCCCCTCATTTCCTGACTTCAGTCCTTACCTGGAGCCGGAACAGGAGGCTGACTCACAGGCGAGGGATCGGAGTGACCTTGGTGCTGCTCTTGTGGTGAGAGGAGGAGACACAGAGAGTGTGTGTGAGCTGATCTCTAAAAATGTGGGAGCAGGATGTTTAGGACGACGAGTTTCCTGCTCCACAGATGCTCTTTCTCCTCCTGTACCTCTCCCACTCACAGGCTGGGTGTAAATTTTCCTCGAAAGATGATAACTGCTCCTCTAATGAAGCTGGACTCCAGGAGCACAGACACTTTTCAGCTCAACTTCAGAAATAAAAACGGTGCAGCAAGGACAGAAAATGCAATGCAAGGTGGCCAACGAAGGGAAAAACAGAAATGCACAGAGCAATGATAGAAAATGCTGCAAAATGCATGAATGATATAAAACAAAAGCGGCTGCAAATCAAAACAAAAGCAGCAAATATATAAGACTTTATAATGGAAGTGCTCAAAGCTGCAGGGGGCGCTGTATGATACAGCTTTTATATTGACCAGACAGAAAAGTTTAAATTAGAAAATAGCATCATTTGATATCAGAGAAGGATGTTGAAATTATTGCAGTTAGGAAAGTCTGAACTGGATTATGAGAAGTGGCGTAACTAGAAGTTCTTGACCAGGGTGGCCAAATCGGTAAGGTAACCAGATTTCTGTAACCCCCAGTTTTCACCACATCCAGAGCGCCTCCGATCTGGAACGCCAATTCCTACCGGATCCATTCGGAGAATTCACATTGCTAGAACTCACAAGAACCCGCAGATTCACGTGCAATCGTGTGATGATGAATTGTCTTGATAAAGACAGCCACAGAGGCTAACCATACAAGCAGTAGATCGTGTCCTTCCAGAGGACAAAATCTACTTCTAGACTTCTAGAATCAGCATCTCCTCATCCATGATGTCAACGGGGTGAAATGACGTCTAAAAACCCTTCACTTGTTCATCTTTCCAGCACGGGTTAATCTGTGATGAGTTAATCTGCCATGCTCCGGTGTCTGGAAAAAAGTAGAATTTTCTGATCAGCTGCGGAGTCTCGCGATCCGCAGCGGAACGGGAAGAAGTTGGTGGAAATTGACACGTTAACTTGAATGGTTGCGTTCAGCTACAATTGGCAGATACGGCTTTGTATGTAGGAAGTGTGAGTAATGAAAGATAGGGACATTCGGGCACGTCCAGGGGGTTAGGGGTGCGAAGTAAAATGTGATTTCAGGTCGTCTATTTCAGGAGAGGACAGTGCATGGCCCCCGTAATAACCCCCCATAAAAACGCAACATGCTCACTCTCACTTCCTACCTACTCAACTACCGTAATTCTTCTAATCTACACGCAACATTTTTTTCCCTCATTCATGAAACGCTTAAATCGGGGACATTTCCAGGGACAGCCTTAGCCGTGAACAGGTCATCCAAAACGGGGACTGTCCCCTGAAGTTGGTGATGTCTGGTCATAGACTCAGACTCTCAAAGAAGATGGCCAAGCTTGGAAAACATCAAGGAATTTTAGAGGTGGTAACCCTGCTGATCCGGGGGCTTTAAAAAACTGCAGTTCCCTGAGTGTCCACTTGAGGCTGACTGCAAACACACTCGAAACCACAAACACACTCAGCAGAAAAAGTAATTTTAAGAGTGAACAGCCTGGTTTAAAAACTGTACTGGTCAGTTCTCTTTCGAGTGAGGTATCAAAAGAGGTTGCACAACTTAAAGGGATATTCCGGTGTAAAATTAAGTTAGGGTCAAACACACCGTACTCAACCAAAACGCCACTCTATAGCCACAAACAATGCTCTTGATTGGCTATAGAGTGGCGTTTTGGTTGAGAGTGTGGCAACATTCATCTCTCGACGGGATGTCTAACTCGGTGTTACGCTGTGTTTGACCCTAACTTAATTTTACGCCATGATGTCCCTTTAAACGTCAGCATATGAGAATAAGAATATGTGAAAAACTGAACAAGACTTTTTATAGGATTTCAACACTGAGCCAAAAGACGTGAGAGAGTGGTCGGCGGTGATTCATCCGTGTCCGACGGTCTATAATTACCACATCGTCACAGACAGAAATAGGGTCTATGGATGCTGTTTAAATGGCCTTTTAATAGCACAGAGGGGTACTTAGTGATTTCTAATCATTGGTGGCAGCAGCGGGTGTAATTCTACTTCTTAATCTGATCTCATTAGCGGGTCCTCGTCCGCCGCAGTGATTTATATTGATCGTCAGGACCTGCGGCTGGAATGTGGGAAGTTAATTAAGCGATAAACCTGGAAACAAATTAGTGAGTTTGAAACGTTGGTGTTGTTGCAGAGGGAACTCCTGCCGAGGGCGAAGACAGGGATAAAAGTGTGATGTTTGAGCACAGTTTACATACACAAACCTGAAGCTTGATTATCCCAGAGGAAATATTGAGATGTATGATACAGCACAAAGCTTCTGACATTTTCATGCAAAAGGATAATGAGCGAGGTTTTTGCCATTTAAGGTCAATTAACAGGATCTCATAGGAATGTTCAAAACTTCTGACAAAGTCCTGGTTCCAACTTCAGGAATTCCACTTTCCCTCAAAATTGATGCCTTGTACATGATATTTTGGGATCGTTTAGGACTGTGAGGTTATGATATTTAGCAGAGCGCTGAATATTAATGCGCTGCAGATGGGGGGGGGGGGGGGGGGGGACTGTGAAGTATGTCTTGCAAGATCTGACATTTGGAGACCGTAATAAATGGCATGAAAGAGAAACTCTGAAGGGAATGGTGTCATTAGAGAGAAATGGATGTGGAGGTGGTGGAGGAGAGTATGAGGAAGGGAAATAAAGTATCTAAGACTGGATGTTTGTGCTGACACCTGAGAACTTTTTTTAAGAATTTGCACCCTAACTCTTAACGGGACTGCCTTGTCTGAATTTGGAGAACTGGTACCGTGAAAAAAAAGGAGAAAAAAGCAGCAGAAAAGTCGGTTGGTCGTCTTTAAATACAGTAAGTTACCGTAAGTGGGGGAGTTATCACAGACTCAGGTAAAGAAAAAACAAAAAGTACCGGTCACACGATGCACATATGGAAGCGGGTGTTTCGGTTTCAAGAGTCGCCCTGTAATCTGCCGACCTTCAGCCAAATATGTCATGCTGTTGAAACACAGAGACCTTGCTCTATAATTAAATATGTCCTTTCTTTTTTAAGACTTATTTTTGCTCTTTTTTGGCCTTTATTGACGGATAAAGGATCGAGAAGGACTTCCTTGATCGTGCCACAGTTCATAAATTCCAGCTCGGCTCAAGTGGAGGTTTCAATTATGAGAAGGACACGAAACCCCAAAACCAGAAAGTTGTACCAATAGATATTGTGTAGTCATGTGATGTTGCTGAGCCCTGTATTATCTCCTCTGTTGATGCTAAAAGGATTACGCTATCGCTATAATAATGCTAGCGAACAGTCATTATCAACTTGCCTCTATTACAGCATCTATTACCACTAGCTTTCTGCTATTTGCAGTTTGTTCCAGTTCCTGCATTGATTGTCTTCTCATGGAATTAACTCACTCTAGAACTGGAAGCGACCTAGCTTGGCGATCTAGGCTAGCTTGTATTATTTGACCTCTTTACTCTCTTGCGGCGTCCCTCAGGGTTCATGACTGGGGCCTCTTTTTATTCTCCTTATTTGCAGCCTTTCTGGCGGATCATTAACAGTTTCATGATTTAATTTGGCGTATGAGCTTTCCTTGACAACCTCCTGACTAACTTTTGTCAAAATTACTCTTTTTTCATGGGATTGAAATGCAGATTCAAAAGCTTAAACTGTCTAACAATCTGCAACACACAATAAAAATCTTTTTGCTTTATGGACGAATTTATAATTTTACCGTTAAGAAAGTGTTTGATAAATTATTTAGACCTGTTCCCTGGTTGTTTTTGTGTTTAATCAGAAATGAAATAGCCTCTATCACTGGATCTATTACTACTAGTTCACTGTTATGAGCAGTTTGCTCCAGTTCCCGCGTTGATTGTCTTCTTATGGAATGAACTCACTCTAGAATTTGAAGCGACCTAGCTTGGCGATCGAGGCTAGCTTGTATTGTTTGACTTCAGAGCTCAGTTGTTGTGTTCACACATGTCTAAACAATCCGAGCCAAATAATTGTTTTGTAACAAAATCCTTAAGATGATCCATGTGTGAAAGGTGTTGGTGGTTGTTCACTCTCTACTCTCTTGTGGGCATCCCACAGGGTTCATGACTGGGGCCTCTTTTTATTCTCCATATTTGCTGCATTTCTGACAGATTATGAAAAGTTTCATTATTTAATTTGGTTCTTTTATCAAAATTACTCTTTTTGGTAGGATTGAAATGAACGTTCAAAAGGTATAGACTGTCCAAGAATCTGCAACAAACAATAAAAATCCTTTTGCTTTATGGACAAACTTGTAATTTTGCTGTTAAGAAAGTGTTTGATTAATTATTCAGACCTTTTTCCTGGTTCTTTTTGTGTTTGTTATGAGAAATCTAGACAATATAAACTATAAAACTGCTTGTCCACAAATACAAAGTGAAATTTTATAAGTCTAACCAGAGATAACTAAAACAGAGTGTCTTCATAGTCACTATTATGTGCTGTAGTTCACAGCTGAACATTATGATGGAGGACAGACAGGCATGAACATTACTGCTCCTACATTTGTCCTCTTGTAATTATTATCTCCTCCAGCAGACATAGAACATTCATTAGGACATTTCTACTTCCTGAACAGACTGTAAGAGACGTTCACGGTGATCAGTGGAACTTTTCCCTCTTTCTACAGCTGTTTAACGGAAATTAACCTCGCAGTGATTTTTTTTTTTTTCAATTAACTCCTCTCTTTTTGAGCAGAAAAGCTGCATTAGCCATCAGCTTGTGATGTGGTGTTGATACCAGAGCCTCAACAGAAGGAGGACAATCCGAACTAATGCATGTACCCAGGAGGAAATAATTGAATTTTTATCTGTTTTACACTATAATAAATCCTTAGACATTAGCAGGGACGGAGCTGTGGGGACTTTGCAGAATGTGGATAATTACTTAGCTGGAGCCGAATCTCTGGGCCAGTCAGAGTAGGGGAGAAAGAGCTTCATTATACTCCAAAGAGGAACCAGCGACAGTGGAAGCATCTGTTACTACAAATACACACATTTATTTATCTGTGGTCTGGTTTCGTTTGTGGGGCAGCGAACGCAAGGAAGTCTTCGTTATCTGATAGAAGGAGTGAAAGTAAACGCTTATCTGTGTGCGATTAGTTGGACTTTGACTAACACGTGTGCATTTGTGTTTCTGTCTAAGGTTCTGCTGAAGGCCACGAGAAGACGTTAATGTTTGAGGTGGACTGTCTGTCAGACATTCAAGGTCTGTGTGATTTTTCTCACCGTCGGCTGAGTCAGCTGAGGTGTTCATTTGTCATTTATGTGACAAGAGTACAGCGGGTTACAGTCCTAAAAAAGAGGGAGATTTTTTTGATTTCCATTTTGAGATTAAGGTCAAAATTTCAAGATTAAAGTCGACATTTAAAAAAGTTGAAATAAAATGCTGTATAGCTTAAATTTGTCGTAGCCATCCATGTGCCAGAGCGCATCGGCTCCTCGGCTACGTTAATGCCCACGGTTCAGACGCTGGACTCGTCTGTGCTCCACGCCTTCAGGATCAATCAACTTGATCAGATGTCTTATTGTATCTTCTAATACAATCGGTTACCCTGCATCTGCATCGTAATCTTCAGCACAGTCTTTTCAGAGCCGGAATATTCATGATTCAATATTCATTGGTTCAGTATCATTAATCTCAGCATTACAACATTATTCATGAATTTCGTCTTTATTTGCGACGACTTTATTCTCTTAAATTTGACTTTAATCTTAAAATTTTGACTCTTTTAATCCCAAAATCTCGACTTTAATTCCCAAATTTCGATTTTAATCTCAAAATTGTAAATTTTTAAATCCTGAAATCTCAAATTTATTCTTAAAATTTCAACTTTAATCTTGAAATTTCAATTTTTAATCTCAAATTTGCAACTTTATCGATATAATTTTAATATTTGTTATCTCAAAATTTGCACTTCAATCTCCAAATTTCAACTTAAATCTCAAAATTCTAACTTTGTACATCTTAAAGTGTCAATTTTAAACTCAAAATATCGACTTTAATCCTATAATTTTGACTTTAATCTTGAAATTTAAATTTTTAATGTCAAAATTTCGACTTTAATCTTGAAATAATCGACCAAATCTCAAAATTTTAACTTTTTAGATCTTGAAGCTTCAACTTTTATCTTCAAATTTTGGCTTTAATCTCAAGATTTTGACTTTAATCTTGAAATTTTTAATTTTTAATGTCAAGATTTTGACTTTATAGACATAATTTTTGATATTTTTAATCTTGAAATTTCGACTTTAATCTCAAAATTTTTGACTTAAATCTCAAAATTTTAACTTTATAGATTCTGAATTTTTTTTTAAATCTAGAAATTTCAACTTTAATTTCCTTTTTGTTATTACTTTTTTCTCTTTTCATGCGGCCCTAATCCTCTTTCTTTCGTACAGTTCTCTCTGCCTCCAGATTTTCGTCTGTTAACTCTTCCTGGTGCTCATGGGTAACGGAGAGAAGCTGGGTCTGCTTGCCGTTTTGAATAAATCTACATTTATGAGAGAATCTCGATCTGATCAGTGAGTTTATGTGCAGACAGACTCTGTGTGTTCGTGTGCACGGTTGAAATGAAGTCTTCCTGTTCATGCTTTCTGCCCGTGTGTTCATACGCACATGAATATGACTGTGCATATATGACCCCGTGGTTCCCACTGTTTGCATTAAAGCGATTGTCACTTTGACAAACACATCTGCAGAGAGGAAGACCCTGCAGAGCCGAGCGTGTTTTTTTTCCCAACATGAGGGTGGCCATTGCTGCTCAGTCAACCATCGCTTATGAAATCATCACCTAAATCTCCACAGATACGCAACTGTTGTCAATGGAGTGGTCGGCCTCTCCCCCTACCCCGCCCCTCGCCCTCTGTTCCCAAAGAAAAGGCCTTGTCCTCGCCGTCCCTCCTCCGAGAATCCGGAGGGGGGATTAAGACGGAGGTCCCAAAAAAACTAGACGGCGTCCTCATGAAGAGTCTATTTCACACATGAGTGTGCCTCCATCTCATGCTGTTGGCTGCTCTTTGAATGGCCAGAAGGAGAAAATGGAGGAGGGGGTCGATGGGGGGGTTTGGAGTCCAATTGATCTCTTTAAGCTGTTGGGGCTTACTTAACTCATCCAGGAGCCGCTGCTCTGCTGAAGGTATCGCTAAGGCCCCACTTTGCATGAGAAAACCAGGATTAATCCAAATATTTATCCGTGCTGAGAGAGATGTTTTCTCAGTCTTTACATCCCCGAAAGAATTCTGCACATTTTTCCCCTTTCAAACCTGAAGATTAATACACCCTCTCCTCCCTGAAGTGGAGTTTGCATTGTTGTCCGAGGTGAATATAGACAACATAATACACTGAGCGAATGAAAGTGACCAAAAGCTTCACATACAGCCTGACTTTGGCCCCGCTCTTCACATCTACAGACGGTGAATTAAGAGAATATTCTGACTGAATGAATCAAAATGAGGATTTTCTCGATCCTGTCTCTTCCCATCTTCCTGAATCCTCCTCTCTGTGTCCTCTTTCTCTCTTTCTTTCCTTCCACCATCCTTCCCCTCACTCTCCTGCAGTCCTTGGGAAAGTTGAGTGTGTGTAAACTGTAAGCTCTGTTCTGGACCGTAAATCCCGCTGTCACACTAATGGACTAGCGTTGGGTCAACCTGGTAGCGTAGTTTCTTTTCTCTCTTTATTCTTTTTCTGCTTTTGTCTCAGAGCTCTTTAGCGAGGGGCGTGAATCGACCCCTCTCCTCCGCCGCTCTGCCGGCCTGTGGCGCTGGGTTTCTCCGCTGGCCTGACGATGGGGGGTGTAAGGGAGCGGGGAGGCCGGGATTGAGGGTCCTCAGACGACTCGGGACTCGGCTGGGGGAGTCAAACAGAGCTATTGAGGCAGGAGAATAGCCGGGCCGGGCCAGGAGGAGGGCCGAGTCCAGCCCACGCAGCGTGAGACGGCGTATCATGGGAAAGATAAGCTGAAGGGAGTCGTGAGCTGACCCTCCTCTGGTCCTCTCTGTACTCTGCTAACAACGCTGAGACCGTGTCAATAACTGATAATATTTTCACTTTTATCAGAGTTAGGAAGAAAAATACGAACGCAGCTTTAACGAACCCGTTCCCCAGACACCCTTATCTGCAGAATATTTACTAAGCAGCCCTCACTGCGCCATGTGGCTCTCCTGTCAGAGATGGGGACGTTTGTGGACATCTGAGTCTGCAGGAAATGCAGAACAGCAGTGATTAAAAAGAGGGTAAACACCACCAACCTGGTCACCCACCCTCATCCCATCACTCTGCAGATTTGGAGGAAGTTCGCCAGCCTTACTTAAAGACCCACTCCAAAGAAAATCATGTTTTTCTTGTTGTCCGCGTGTTCATGTTTCATTTTTCTGATGATACAGGACATATCACGAGAAAAATAAGTGAGAAATTGCATTTTAGAGAATCTCTGGCAGACCCAAACGGCAGGTTCAGACACAGTGAGATTTCTTACATCACAACTCCAAGCTCCGCCCCCAGAGCCCCACTATGCAGGCCAGACTAGGAGACGTAGAAAGGGACGATCGCGGATTGCAATGCTCGTAAGAAAGCTAATTATGATATTAACTTTCATCATATCCACAAAGACATTAGTGTCGGAGAGTTGAATACCTCCTATGTTACCTGCCACATCTACTACACCAGCAATGTTAGACTACAAGCTAGCGTGAAGACGAGTGTGCAGAGCAGCGCTGACTCCGCCCACGACTCAGAGGTGAATTGCTAACGAGCTACTGGAGCTCTGCAGGAGAAAAGACCTTAAAGATGACACAGGTGACGTGATTTTGGCTAAAAACTTCATAATCACAATTTAAAGACCACTGAGAAGACTTGAAGTGGTTAAAACTTTAACAACTGGACTCTTCTAGGACTGAGCCATGGGGTTGTGATCAATACTCCTCTTTAGGACAGAGTGTCAAACTCTTCGGGACGGTTTTCCACCAAGACAATTTGGGCAACTCATGTTTACATGCGGTTACAGTTTTGTTTTAATAATAATGCATCAGATGTCCTACAGTGCTGTATCAGAGATCAAAATAGGTATGCGGTGGAATCCGGGGGTTACAGTGCTTCCAGAGACCCAGCAGATCCTGATTGTCCAGTTCTGGTATTTTTTCCCCCCTTTTTAGTTCACCCTGCAGACGAAGCGTTCTTCGCTGATCTTGAATCCTTCATTTATTGTGAGGAAGCTGTAAAAACAGAGCTGCTGCTTCTTCACCCAAACTTTCTGTTAATCCCTGCTCTTATTACCCGTATTCACCCCTAAGCTCTACTTCCAGTAAATCGCAGAGAAAACAAAGACAGACAGACGGGGACGTGTGAGATATGTTGACAGTCTGAAGCGCCGCCGCGAGCGAAGAAACATTTAAGGGCGATGTTGACAATCGATACCACAGAAATGGATCTGTCTGACGTCGCCTCTCTTCCTCCGCATGAGCACACTGATCCATCACACTTCACACTCTTCAGGGCACAGACCTACCCGCTTCTGCCAGTAGAGGGCACTGCAGTCACACCTCCTGCTCTTAACATGTGCCAACGTACCATATATGTACAGAGGAGCACAAACAGGAGAAATCACCACACCCAAACCACAGGCACATGAAGCAGGCAGGCAGTGGGAGGTGGTGTTACAGTTACGAGGCTTCATTTTCATGAAACTGTGCGTCTCAGAAGAATACGGTTCCTCTTTAGGGAATCAGAGAAAAAAAAGTAATTATACTCCAATTAAAAATTCACCATCTCTGTCTAAACGTGCAGCTGTGTAATCTCCAAATTCAGCTCCATGTGTCACAGCTGTACGGTATGTAAAATGGATCATGACTGGATTCATTAAAATTAAACACTAATTCATCATTAAAGTCAGAGTAGATCCTTTTTCTATAAATATTACACACAAACCCAGCTGATGTGTGTGTGAGCTGATGTTATGCGTCATATTTCTGAGCTTTAATGAGATTCTGCATACAGGGGGAAAAGAAATAAGGGGAGAGTGAATATTTTCTTATTGTTCACATGAAGCGGTCAAGAAGTATGAGGAGAAAATATCTTAATTTAGGAGAGTTTAGAAATATGAAACAGAAATGATGTGAATAAAATACAGTTCAGCTGAATTAGGTCAGAGTTAAAGAAAGCCGGAGACTCTTAAGCACCATGGTTCATTCTGAAAATTATAGATTCACAGCTTGACAAGAACAGAGGTAAAACCGGTTTAATATGGGAGTATTATTTTGGATTATGTGTTTATAATCTTGGGAAAATGGCTGTCAAATGTAGGGCTGGGCAATATGGCCTCAAATCAATATCACAATATATTGATCAGTTCACCTCGATAACTATAAATGGGCGATAACTACTCCACAAACTGCTCACCTCCTCCCACATTAACTTTGTCTACTTCAGGAGTCACGTCTCTTAAAGGGACATGAGACCATAGCAGACCTACGCACGTCCAAAACGAACTTTTATTAAGTTATTTTTTTGACACCAAATATAACGATATGGGCAAAATGACGTCGGTTATTGTCGTAAATTTCGGTATCGGTAAATTTTCACTTGATCGCCCAGCCCTAGTCGGGTGTATAAAAAACACTGTATACAAAAACTCCTCAGAGGAGCGTTAAAAGCTCCTGCACTGGAAACATGAATCTGCGTTCATGATGCCAAAGAGTTGCATATAACTTCAGAGCCGAACTAAGCGCCTGCTTAGGGCCCCGCGGCCAATAGGGGGCCCCCAAGAGCAATCCAAAAAAATAAAAATAAAATAAAGATAGAATAATATTTTTTATTTTTTGCATGTATGAGTGATGCTTTCTGTATGATCAAATATATTTTATTAGAAAAATAAAATAAAATAAATTTAAAAAAATAATAAAAATCAAGTTAAAAACATATTAGTCTAAAGTGCAGGTAGTTGTGGGCAAAACAATGTCGCAAAAAAGGACGTATCCTTCAGGAACAGAGAAAAGAAAGAGGAAGAAGAGAAAAAATACAAAGATAAATGTATGTTTAACAATAACAATCAATATTATTGGCAGAAATAGAGGGCCCCAAAAATAAAGTATTGCTTAGGGCCCCATTGAGGCTCTGTATAACTTATATGTATATATGTTAATGTTTTGTACTTTGACCCTCAAACCTGCACCTCACTGCAGTTAAGACCTGAGACAGTGTTGTGAGTCCATCTGAAAGAGCCCAGAGAAGTCACTGTGGATGCAGAAATACTCTGTTTTTTATAGAGTCATGGTTTTGGAGTCATGTCTGGTGAAACTATTTAATCTACCAGCTGGTCAAACTAATGACGAATGTTTGCAGAGTATTTTACATGCTCTAAATTTTGCAGTTAAATCTGTGAAACTTCAGCGTGACGGGCTGATCTTTTGTTCTTAAAATTGTCACTGAAAGTCCATCATGCTCAATTTTTGTAGTCATGTGGACGTTATTTCCTGTGTGTATGTCATATTCCTCCAATCAGAGCGCTCAAATCTTGTCAGAGAGCAGATAACCATCTTGCAGAGGGTGAAAACTAGGCTACACGAAGCCTCATGTCAGGCTGACGTCTCACTCTGTGTCAGATCTCTCTCAGTGGGAACGTCTTCATTCGGGGGGGGAGCGGAAAAGCTGTTACACAGCAGGCTCATTCAATGCAGCTTCAATAGATCAAGCACAACAATGGGCATGATCAATGTACGCAGGGCCAACAAAGAGCAGATAAGGAGCTTCTCAAGGATCAACAAGCCTTCTTCAGCGTCTATATTGCCTTGAGAAAGCCCCCCTCCCTCCTTTTGAAAAGACTGATGGAGCTGAAGATCAGATCAGTATTCACCTAACCCTTTGTGCTGCCTTTCACTCGCAGCTCTCATCAGATTGCAGCTCCTCAACCAATGAGAAACATGTTTTTTAAGAGCAAAGTCAGCTCTGTTGTCAAGCTTGAGCTGCAACAGAATCGATGTTCCCCGATCAGTGTGAATCCACAAAACTTCCACCTGATCCGTTTTTTAAACTCCTATCTGGGGCGTACAGAAATCTGGGACAACGTCAGCGGCGTGTAAATTACACACACTTTGTATTCAAATGTAATCACAGCAATTACAAGAAGTAGTCGCTTTGGCATCGCATCAGCCTGGCGGAGTGAGAAACAGCGCGAGGGAAAAAAAGAGACACAACACGGGAAAGACGCCAAACTGCTGTCTTAACTGTTGTTTGGGGAGATTCCTTAATTGAGACAAAACTCTGAAGCCCATATCTGAATCAAAACACGATCACAGGAGACGACAAAGCTTTTACAGCTGTCACATTTAAAACACTAAAAATGAAATAAAATAAAGACTGTACAGGAGTTTGAGAGTGTGCTGCAGCTCCACTGACTGAAGGTGTTTCCATCCTCGGACCTTCAGGGAGACCTCTGCTTTATTAAAACAGCACCATCACGGTCCTGTCAGCTTCTAGGTGACATATATCTAATCTTCCCTCAGTCTACTCTGATGTTTGGTTCTGTGGTCCTTCAGTTTATTTATATATTGCAAAAAACAGACTTTTATGCAAACGCTCTTTACATTACAGGATGAGGAATCCTGTGATAGTTTACTTATAGACACCCAGAATTATGTAAAAAAGTCAGAATTCAGATTTTTTTTTTTTGAAGTGTCATACAACTGATAAAGTTTTTTTTTACAATTTTAATCGTATTTTTTTTAAGTGTTGTTGAACTGATAAAGTAAAAATCAACAGGTCTTTGATGGCAGATATTAGTAAAAATTTTTCCTTTATCTATTTATGGATTTCTGTCCTGCCAAAAATTAAAAATTAAAAAATAAAAATAAAACTTTTACTTTATGTACTCAATGACACTTAAAAATTTTTTAGATCAAAATAAAAAAAGAAATCACTTTTTACTTAATCAGTTTAATTATACTTAAAAAATTTGAATTAAAATAAAAAAATATCTTTTTATTTATTAAGTTCAATGACACTTACAGAAAATTAAGATTAAAATGAAAAATAACTTTTTACCTTTTTAATTCAGTTAAACTTAAAAAAAATTAAGAGTAAAATAAAAAAAGGAATAAGTTTTTACTTTACCAGTTAAATGACACCTAAAGAAAATCAGAATTTTGACTTTTTTACATAATTCTTGGTTAAAAATCAAAATTTTGGGAGTTTTTCTAAAAAATCGGACAATAATCTCACAGCTCTGTGTTTACAACAGATTTATGAAATCTAAGAAGAATTAGAGATTTTGTTTTCTTCCAAATCTCAGGATTCTGGTTTTTAAAAGTCAGTCGTTTACTTTTTTTTTCTAAGAAATCTGCATTTAGAGTCAAAAGTCTGACTTTGATCTGAGGATTCTGACTTTGAAGGCAGAATTCTGAGATTAAAGTCAAATTCTAACTTTTAACTCATCATGACTTGAATCAGAACTTTTTTCTTAAGTTATAAGAAAGTCAAAATTTTGAACCTAAACTCAGAATTATAAGAAAAAGAGAGAAGTCTGAGATAAAAAACATAATTCTGAGATTTAAGTGATTATTCTGAGACTGAAAATAGATCCTCACAAACAGTCGGTCCTGTCCAGTCAGCTGTAAGAAATCCAATGGAGAAGATTTGTTATAAAAACAGCTGATAACTCATAAGAATATCTGTCCTAGATCTTTACAAAAGCAGCACCAGCAAACTTTTCCACTCATGTCGCCTCCGATTTGAAGAGTTTTCCTTCACTGTCCACGGTGGGGAATTTCAGAGCTTCAGGGCTTTTAGCTGAATCCTGAGGACCCAGCAGACACAAAGACCTGCAGGCGGCGTCACGTGGAGCACCTATGGATCTCACGCACAGTGATGTCTTATTCAGACGCTCATCTCTCCGTGTGAGGAGCTCTGAGCCGAGGTTTTTACTTAGAGTGGGAGAAAATCTTATGAATATTAGTTATAGTGATTAATTCAGCGGGCACAAGTCAGAGCAGGAACACAGGACTTGAAAACTGTACTGCTGGCTAGAATGGCTGTTATGATTTCATCTCGTGATTATTGTCGCTGAAAAATGATATAATCGTGGTATTTTATTTTGGAAACTTCAAAATAAAACAACACAATCAGTCAAATTGAGAGAACATATACTGGCGTAAACTTAATACACTAAGCATGTCACAACTGTATCTTATGAAGTTAAATTAATGTTTTATTTGCTGTTATTTTTCTTTTAATCCACACAAAACTAGAGAGCCAACTGATGGTGTTGACCCTCACCGATCACAACCCAGCCGAACAATCGTATATTGCCTTGTATATGATTGTCGTGCTTTTATTTTGAATTTTTTTCATGTCTCATAGTCGGTTTAGCTATGCTTTTATTTTGAAGTATATTTCTTTGGTAGATCATGAGTTACAGCGCTGAATGAAAACAGTTAAAAGAACAGTAAGAATAAAAACGTGAAAGTGAAAAAAGTGAAAATTGCAGATCGGAGCTGTTCCGGGTGCAGTTGAAATTGGGGGTCAGAGAGCTGCTACAGCTAGCTCTGTAGCAGCCCATTACTTCTTCTTCGTCTATCCTCCATTGGAAGACTTGAAGCCGGCAGCAGAAAGTACCCCTACTTTGAACTCATGCTATAAAAGTAAACCTCTTTCTTCTTGCTCTTGATCAATATTTAAATTGCGCCATTGCCATCGGCTAGCTAGCATAATGCGAAAATAGGCAGCAGCACAAACATTAGCGCTTCCAAAGTTGTCATCTATAAAAAGGATATACCTTTTTTTATGGAGAGTAAAGGTGGAGGAAGTAACTTAATAGAGACACAAAGTTTCAGCAGAGGGAGCCACAGAGTGAATTCGTCATTAACGTTAAAGTAACGCAAAGAGAAAATTTGACAGTAATCCTTAGGCCTCTGTAAACAAAGTGTAAAAGTATACAGCTAGCTAGCTCTGTAGCAGCTCAATTCTTCTCCTTCGTCTGTCCTCCATTGGAAGACTTGAAGACTTGAAGAGGCCAGCGGAAACGACCACCATTTTAACTCACGGTTAACTCATTTCTTTCTAACTCTTAAACAATATCTGAATTGTGACATTGCTATTGGCTAGTGATCATAATGTAAAAATAGCAGAACAAACATTAACGCTTTTTGGAGGGTAAAGGTGGATGAAGTAACTCAATAAAGACACAAAGTTTAGCAGAGGGAGCCACAGAGTGAATTCGTGTTTAACGTCACAGTAACACGAAGAGAAAGTTTGACGGTAATCCTTTAGCTTCTGTAAACAAAGTGTAAAAGTAAACGACCTGGCGACTCTCTAACTTCCTTTCTCTCCTAATAATGCTATCAAATAAATCACAGCGCCCGTAAAAAGCCATCTTTTTTTAACCTCCTGTTGTTGTCTTTGATAACAAAGCCATGTTGTTGTTGTACCAGTCAGCCTTGCCCAACACGGCGTCCCTCGGCGCTCGGCTACGATCCCTGACTTGTCAGCAGACACGAAGGAAAACACAAGTGGAGCCGTGTGTAAGTGCTCCATCGGCGCGAACTGTATCCAAACAGCTTGGCTCTAATCTGCCGAGCATGTTCCATCAATCAGGCCTGATAGTGAGAGAGGAGTGTCAGACAACACAAGAGGCTGAAGATGAACAAAGTGCTCCTGACCCACTTCCACTCCAGACACACTGACTTAGAAAGAGCTTTTAACAAACTGAGCTCAGAGTTCTTTACAAGGTGACGAGAGACAGAATACAGAGTCGCAGAAACACTCTGTAAACCTCAGAGCCAAACCTCGCTGTGACGCTAATAGTGTGTGATTTTGTGGAAATGTCTGTGTGTGTTTGTGTGGGTGTGTGTGTGGGTGTGTGGGCTCTCAAGGTTGCTTCCTCTTCCAACTCTTTCACACTCCCGGGGTGTTTTTCTTGTCTTGTTACCCAGGATCCTCTGCTGCTAAAATGAAACAAAGCTATTCGTCTTCATCATAGTGGACTGTTACATCACAGGAGCATGTGCTAGTGTTCACGCTGTTAGCATTGAGTCCGATCTATCGCCACGATCTTCCAGCCAAAGTCCAAAGGAAGTTAATACAGGACTTAGCCCACCGGGGAGCTGGCGGCAGCCCCCCGCTTTACCTGAGACCTCCCACTTATGTAGGGTGACAATATTCTGAATACCCAAAAAGAAGACACGACTACGTGGGGCGGAGTCATGGAGTCGTGCAAAGTTAATTTTGAGAGTTTTTCAGGTCTGGTTGAGTGTTTTTTACACGCCTCTAACTCAGTAAGTCCACGAGACACAAACCCAAAACTTCCATACAAAACCCCGACATTTGAAGGATTCTATAAACTCCCCCAGACAAGAACGGACAGACCAGACAGCCCCCCCAAAAAGAGGACATCTGGGTAAAAGAGGACGTATGGTCATCCTACACTTATGTCAAAACTTCAGTAACTGAGTACCACAGTTAGCATTAGCTAGCTGGGAATTGATGACTGATTACCTTCACTGCACCTTTAGGAAAAGAGAGACTGGCTTCTGCATCAGCCTATGATTGGTCAACAGTCCATAACAAAGATGGCAGCCTTCCGTTAGCAAAGCAAGCTAACAAGAGAAATGCACCTCTTGGCAAGAAAGTGCATTTGAGAGGCACACACACAGAAGTGTGGCCATCAGGGCGGGGCTTATATCATTAAAGTTAATTCTTAAATTACCACATGGATGTCGCAGAAACACACAGTTTAGTTTTAATGCCGGAAACCTGCCGGACTCACGGAGCAAGTGGATTTTACTGTAGTTAGGTAAGTTGTAGCCCACTGAACAATAGACGGTTATTAGACGTCTAGTTTTATTTTTAGACCTAATTTCAACCGTCTAGATTCTGTATATTTTTAGACATAATTTAGATGTTGCACTTTAACCTTTCTGAAAAAACTTTTATTTTCGACCTGTGGTAGCCTGATTTTAGACCAGTCATCTAGGCTACATTTAGACGACTATTAGACCTCTTTTAGACCAAAAAATGCTCAGTGGGAGCATTCTTTCATTATCTTATTAAATCCTCATTTTCATCAGGATAAAAAATCTCACTGAGATTAGAAATCTCTCTTTTAAAAGTGTCCTGACCAAAAATCAACGGCATTTGGACTTTAAAGTGAAGGTGGACTTCCTTCCCCGGTGGACATGACATAAAACTTTACTTTTAAAACAAAATAAATTAGGACCCTACTGTAAATCTGAACCCATATTTGTGTCATCATGTTGTGCATCATAATATTTTCATAAACGGACATTTCACTCTCTCCATTTACAAAAAAACTGCATGCACACCGCTACGTTTTCAGAAAAGTTTTCGTTTACACTAACCCGTGTATATATGTCGTCAAGAGCATGCCAAACCTGTAGGTGGCAGTGTAGCGAGAAGCTCAAGCCTGCGTTAGCAAATCAGAATCCCGCAAAACAACAACAACAACAACGTCACTTCCTTCTTTTGGAGAAAATGAAAATGCAAACAACATAGATTGTAAACATAGACTGTAGATTGTAAACAACATCACATTTAACCCAGTTTCCGGTGCACAATTTACCATCGGCTACCCAAATCTCAATTTTTCTCTGTTTACATGCAAACGTGCAAATGGAGTTTTCCAAAATCGGGGGGCAAATTCTCCATTTGTGTCTAAACGAAGGGGTTAAACTCCCTGATCCTTCACAGACCAGTACAGACCCGCAGACTCTTCAAAATTGTCCTGACTTGACTCAGTTTGAACCTTTTCTGTATATAGAGTAATTCAGTTGTGCAGCTTAAAATAACCTGTTCCATTCATTTTCCCATTAACATGCTCATGAGCAGAGCTGGAACACAGAAGGCAGTATATGTCAGGCTGCTACCGAGGTGAAATAAGTCTTAGAGGGAGCGCCATGTTTGTTTATGTTTTAACCTTGGGGCTGTTTACCTTTTAATTTAGAGATACACTGAGCTTAAGGCTGTCAGGAAATGTTCTCTACACAAGTGGAGTGACATGATGGAGTGTGCATGTGTGGATCCTTTTGAAAAAACACACATTTTTGAGACTTTAAATGGATTTCCAACCTGCAGTATCAGTGTAAGAGCCCTGCAGGGGAGCGTCAACATTTTACCTTTAAATCTTTATAGAAAAACAACTCGATAAAGAATTCCCCTGGTTTGGTTGTCATTGTAAGAATTGCACATCATGACAAAAACTACAATGTGATCCCTTCAAAGTTAAAAACAAAAGTTCCCCTCTGGAGCGGAGGGTCCAAATCCCCTGAAAGGGATTCACTCATTGAAAAGGATTGATCCCCTTCATGTTGTGATCCGGCGCTCGAGTGAATGCGGTTTGCTGATCAGGGTGCAGGCTTCAGGGTGGACGGGGTGAAAGGGACAGTTGTCTCATTGTGTTTGTTACTGTTGGACGGCCAAATCCCCACACACTGAGAGGTTGCAGATGCAGCACGTTGAGGAACGTTCACCTCCCCTGGGATTAACCCCCGCAGACACAGCAGAGGTTATCTGCTGAGAGTAAAGAGCGGGGATGATGATACCAGACACACACACTCACACACACACACACACACACATGTTCCCTGTTTACAGTGTGAAAACTCCCCACGCCAAATCCATCAGTGTCACTGTGACGTCACTGATAGCTGCTGATTGATCGGACGCCTGCGGAGGATCAAACGCTGAACTGTAACCCGGCTGAGAACACGAGGCGTGCGTTAATGTCAGCTGCGTGGAGGACAGCTGAGATAACACGGAGAAGAAGAAGAAGAAGACACGTATCTGTAGAGTCAGGATCGATAGAATTGACAGAGATCCACATGATGTGCAGTCAGAGCCGCCTGTTGCTCTTCATACCCAACTTTAAAATCATTAGAGTCCTTGAGAAGAAAAAACAAATTTAGACACTTGAGGCGAAATATTTTAACATCTAGATCTGAATAAATCGTGTAATCGTGTGCATCACAAGCATGGACAAAAATTTGATTTCAAAGTTGGAGGAGACACATGTGACTTGAGTTCTGTTGATTACTGTTGAGTACAAACCCGATACAGGGATGCAAATGAAACCTCCGATGACTGAACGCCACTCTCCTGTAAACCTACATCGGCGAATAGCGATGTTCACTGGCTGACTCTTACTTGAAAAACAAGAGTCCGGCGAGCATGGAATGACTGACAGAAAGGACGGCCAATCACACACAAAAAGCAACCCAGCATCAGAGCCAATCATGGACCTTGTGGGCGGTCCAAACCGAGGGAAACCAGTTTTCGGCTTGAGCAGCTGTTTGGTCCGAGTGCCTGACGTGTGTCGGTTTGCTATAGCGTGAAATAACATTGTTTTCAGATGGTTAAAACTGCAGGGGACCAAAACGGACTTTTGATGTCTGTGATCACAAGTCTTAGTTACCTGCCTCAAGCCGAGGCTGAATTTCTGCCCTGATGAAATAATGATCTGTAAACAAGCATCGATGACGTTGTAGTATGGCGTGGTTTGGCGGTATTTGATCTATGAATGAGGTTTCTGGGCTCGCGTATAAGGCGTGTGGATGCAAACCTGCAAGGAGGACTAAAATCTGGCGAAATCAATCAAAGACTATTTCCCTGCAGACTCTAAGACCCCAAATAAAGTTCGCGAAACGACCGTTTTCTGACTATTCGATGTTGGAAATGTAAAATAAGTTCTCACTTATCCCTCTGCATCGGTTTCAAGCATCAAAAATGACTTTAAAATATCTTCAATCTTGTCGCCGAAAGTCTTGTTTGGTTTTTCATTTCATAAAAACTCATCAGTATGAAAATCAGTCTATTTCTTAAACTGTAAAAAAATTTTAAATGTCCAGGAAATCTGTGATCTTTATGAACAATCACACTGACCTTGACTGACCTTTTTCCAGCTCTCAGCTGAGCTTTAATATCCTCTGTAACCATGACGATGCTCAGGACTCAGTCCCCATTCGTTTACATATACCTATGATCTGCAGCACTTATTAAAAATAATGCTGGTTCATTTTTCAGAGCAGAAACGGCTCCATGGTGAAAAGAATAATGGACATTTTGACTCTGAAATTGAAACTGGATGTTCTTGGAGACAGGCCAGTCCAAATCGGAGCAGGTCACTTAAGGTTGAGTCGACCTAAAGAGAGTTTAGCAAGACAAAAAACTGCCAGCTCTGTCTTAAGATGGGCTCTTGTCACTTTTGTCAAAGAAACTTTTCCAACCACTTCCCAGAACCTCAGATTTTACATGATATGTAAAGAGTGAACTTAACCGGGTTCAGAGAGATATTTTAGTCCCAGATTCCCGGCAGGATTCTGGCGGAGGTAACATCCAGTCATGGGTTTATTCTCCGTATTTACAGCCATCCACATCTTTGCTGCAGGCGGTTGCATCAACATCTATTTACATCGAGTTTCCTGAAACCTTTGATGCTCTGCGAGTCACCACCTCTGCCGCCATAAATAAAGCAGCAAACGGAATATTACAGTCCACATATAGAGCTGTTTGAGCAGGAAATAAATAATGAAACACCACGCTGCTGGCTCCTTTTGTAATACAATATATAATCCTTCAGACGAAGAACACAGGAGTCTGGCCACAGGCGAAAGATGGGAGCAGAATGAGTGAGCGTGAAAGGATTCGGACCTCTGAAATGATAAATGAGGAGGAGAGAGTCAAGTGTGTTAACAGAGACTCTCTCATGAAAGACGATCTAACCTTTACATAAAGTCTTTTCATACAACAAGAGGGACATGTTTTGGGAAAATCACAGACATATTCAAGTTACATGTTTTTGAATAACCCTGTATGATATGTTGCATCACTCGCCATTCAGCTCACTCTTCCTCCCTGCATGTTTGTGCAGTGAATGCATGTCAACCACTGACTTTTAAAAAGATATTCCAGCGTAAATTTAATTTATGGTCAAACACACACCCCCTCCAGAGATGAATGTTGCCGACCGCTTGATTCTCTAGTTATACCAACTTTGGTGATGACCGCACAATAGCAATACACAGCGGTCTACGTCTCCACGCGCAAACCTCAACCAAAACGCCACTCTATAGCCACAAATAATGCTCAGAACAGCACCTAACTTCATCAACAGGACATATAGGGTCACAGCCATAGTACTAGCCACCAAACATCGTGTGGGGGAGCCCTGACGAGTCGATCACCAGGTGCAGCAGATTATTTCCATGATGTAATTATCGTCATATTAATCATTTTTCACTGCAGACGCGGTAGTTCTTCTGCCTTAACGTCTCAGTCTGATTGTATTTCCATAAAGTGATGATCATAAATGTTCTTCCTTGAGCTGCGAAACTCCACTGCACACTGTGATTGACTCGGTGTCTAACTCGGTGTTACGGTGTGTTTGACCCCAACTTAAATTTACGCCGCAATGTCCCTTTAAAATCAATGGAAACCTGTTATTTGCAGTCGCCATATTGGAAATATCCTAAAAAGCAGATATTTTGGATTACTGTTTATGTTGTTTCTGGTGCTTCAGCCCCAAGTAGACACTCAGGGAACTGCAGTTTTTAGTATCAGCTTCATTTCTCAAGACCAGTCTTTGTTTTGTCTCACATTTAGCTAAGGTGACCATACGTCCTCTTTTACCCGGACATGTCCTCTTTTTTGGGGGAGTTTATAAAATCCTTCAAATGTCCAGAATTTTGGATGGAAGTTTTGAGTTTGTGTCGCGTAGACTTACTGCGTCAGAAGTGCGTCAAAAACACTCGACCCGACCTGAAAAACTCTCAAAGTTAACTACGCACGACTCTGTGACTCCGTGACTCCGCCCCTGCGTAGTCGTGTCCTCTATTTGGGGGATTCAGAGTATGGTCACCCTACTTTAGCCTCACCTTCCCAGAGTTTTTTTTCTCTCCTCTTTACACCCCGTACAGAGCTCCTCATCATTTTCCAGCGTTAAAACTTTCACTCTCCCTGACCCGGCCTGTTTTTGATCTTTGATTTTCCAGCACTTTCCCCGTATTGTTGAGTCCGCCGCGGACAGCTCACAGGTTTTACCCTCACTTTCCTCACCGTTACATAAGCCTTTGTTTCCTTTTGTTCAGTAAATTCGTTTTGAACAGCCACAGCTCTGACATTGAAGTCTACGTTTCTGTCCTCTTCTCTACTTTTCTTTTTTTTAACTCACAGTCTGTGTCCTCGAGTGATGTGAGAATAATCAGAGATAAGTGAAGTTAATAAAAAAATGGACTCAGTTACCGGATAACAAAGAGGCTAACCTCGATAACAGTTGAAATTAAAGGAAATTAATGTTAATTCTGCAACAGAAAGAGTCTCCAGGATCCAAGTTTAGAGACAAGAATGATCTAAAAATGTTGAATCCAGATCCAAGGATTTCTTTAAAATCTTAAAGACCTATCTGATCCTGCTCAAGTTGTTTATGATCCATCTTTCTAAGTGAAAACAGGGATTGACTCCTTCTTTCTTAAACCTACTATTGATGCACCTAGAGATCGAAATCACGGCTCTTTTTAGTGATCCGGAATATTTGGCACAGACTATCCAAGTCCAGTTAAAGATTAAAACCAATCAGATTATATAGAAACAGATCCGTGGATTACTTGTAATCTAATGAATTTCTATTGGTCGAAACAGCAGCAGCCTCAGCAACTACACAGATCCACACGAATGCCAAGAAAATGGTGCAATTTCGGGACCATAAACTGTCCTCAAACTGGGACGTATTTGCAATTAACTCATTCAGTGCCATTGATGGATTTGGACAGATTTTTTTTAGTTTTTTTTATTTTCCGCCAGAGGGCACTTCATCCCAACATGCGACTAAGTTTGGGGTCGTTCTGAACGCAGAAAAGCCGATAAATACATCATAGCCATCTGGCCAGTGAGAAGTGCGCCATCAAGTGTGCCACTTAGCCAAGTTGTGAAGTCATTCGCCAAGAGCTAACGGTCTTGGACCTTCACATCGTCAGCCAACAATCAAAGAAGCAGTTTTCCGGCATGTTGTTGTGCCGCTGGTGCCGATACTGGTAAGCGAGACTAAGCTGGAATTCAGCGAGTCCCAGCGAGGAGAACGCGAGCAGTCCACGTGGTGTAAGTCACGGCGTTGGCCTTTCCAGAGCCAATACGACTCCCAGACCTTTACCGCCAGTAAAGTAGTTTGAAGTGAAATGAAATAGACGATCAGAGTTCGGCTTGAAATTCCATCCGTAAAAATGTGTTTTTTTCAGGTTTCATTTTCCAGATCGGCAAAGATGATACGACCACGCTGCATTGAGCAGGCAATCACAAAACACAGGAGTGGGTTAGAGACTAACTTTTTTTTCTGGTGAAAGGAGAGAATCACCTTTTTCTTTTGAGATATTGCACTTAATTCTAGTCCAAGCACAAGATAATCTGTGGGTCCCGAAAGAGACGAAAATTTCTGGTGCGGTCAATGATGGCAAAGAGTGAAAATTGCATAAATGAACCTGGCACTGAATGAGTTAACAGATATTATCAGGACATAAGACAGGAAGCTTGAAAAACAGGACGTTCCTGGTCAAATCAGAGCACCAATAAAGACCAACAGACTTGTGATATAAATGATGGTGGAGAAAACAGCTGATGACGGGACGTTTTAAAGGTTGGATGACGTCCAAAGAGGCTCTTTCACAGAGAAATTCATCCCCACATGAACACAGCATCATTAAAATCTGCTGCACCAGAGCTCCCCTCATTTAAAAGTTCTCCTTCACTTTAAAGCTGAATGATAGACTCACACAGCAGAGACTCACTACCAAAGATTACCTACTAAGTATTCAGAGGACAGCGGCTACCTGAACCCCTGAGACGCATCCTGCAGGATGGATGTAATGGCTCATTGTCAGCGCTGCGTAATGCCTCATTTTCAGGTAATACGACACGTTGCACTTTTTTTTGTCAGACTCTGACACCGAGTTTGAACTCTCTTTAATTCCTCTAGTTTAAATGGAAGCTTTCTCTCCCCTCCAATTACAACTCTCTGCCACTTTATTCCTCTGACAGCCGACCAATTATGTATTTTTTTAAACCCCTTCTCAGCAAAGCCATCTCTCGCCTCATCTCAAACTCCTTTCTCTGAAGTGCATTAAGCCGCGGAGTTTTCCTCGGCTGCGGAGGCGTGAGGTTAATCAAAATAAGCCTCCACATGCGGACGCTGACCTGCGGCTCTATTAATAGAAATACCTCGATACTAAGTGATGCTGCTGATTGTTGGTGGGAAATTGAGGGCGAATGCTCTTCCACGAAAAAATTCCCCAAAGTCTCCCGCCACCCCGTTTTCTCCCGGAGAGACTGAAATGAATTAGAGCCTGTTTTCATCCCTGCTTGCTTGCTTTAATTCAGAAACCAATTACTTCAGATTTTCCACTTCAGGAGAGAGAGAGTGTGAGCCGCAAAGATAGAAAAAAAAAATTGGGATGAGAGACGAGCAGAGAGGCGAGAAACAGCACAAAGACAATCCCTCTTGGACGTAGCTTCATATGGAGATGCCAGTGCCGAAAAAAAAAGATCTGTGCATTTCTATTCCCTCGCTCCTTGCACTCTGCAAACTGGATAACAGAATTGCATGATAGCGTATCTCCAAACAAAACAATGTTCACACAGTGGAGCAATAACTTTCTGCAAAATAAATTCATCTCTGATTGAACGTGGCGTTCTGATTGTGTAGCCATTAAAAATGCATACGTTATCCTTCCATCTGACTAGCTATCCTTGAGCTGCGATTCTTTGTCTCCTATTGAGATTCGGTTTGTGTTGAACGCACATAGTAGGAGATGCAGCAGCGCTCTGTGATTCTATATGTGCAGAATAGACAAAAAAATAAAGCGTGTTACATTATGTATGACGGCAGGAGAAGAACATAGACATCTAACATTACGCTGAGATATATCCTCTCAGGACGCCCTCCCTCCTCTGACCCTGTGATCTACGGTAGGAAACCCCAAACTCCAATCTCGCCTCTCATCTCCTCTCCTCCTTCACTCCTCGTGTCTCCCCCTCCCTCCCTCGCTCCATCTCTCTCTCTCTCTCACAGCTGGAAACAGGCAGCACTGTGGTGACTGTACTGCTGCTGCTTTGGTTCAAATTTACCTAAGAGCTCTTGAGGAGGAAATTACTCATGTACAAGGAAGCTGCAGCTCACTCAAGATACTCTAGTGCTCGGTTTTGATGTAGGAAAGCAGACCTGGTTCATACTGAAGGGACTGATGCTTTACGTTTAAGATGAGGAGATGAAGTTGACCTGACTGAGAGTATATCTGCAGCACTCAAAGTTACATGACGGCACAGTAATTTGAATTAATATGACCTAAAATATAAATGCAAACTTCTCTAAATAAACCAGGGTGATTTCCAGTTAATGACGATCATCTTTAGCTAATTTGGATCCATATTTATACACAGATTTTACCTCCAATGTTTGCCAAGAAATCAAAATTTATTTGGTTAGCAATTAGCCAACAGACCCTAGTCAGGAACTAATAATAGGGTGACCAACCGTCCTCTTTTTAGGGGCTGTCTGGCTTTGTCCAGGGGAGTTTATAAAATCCTTCAAATGTCTAAAGGTTTTGTACGGAAGTTTTGAGTTTGTGTTGTGTGGACTAACTGAGTTAGAAGCGCGTAAAAAACACTCGATCTGACCTGTCAAACTCTCAAAATTAACCAAGTGCGTCTCCGTCCCCGCGTAGTCGTGTCCTTTTTTGGGGGGATTCAGAATATGGTCCCCCTAACCAGTAATAACATTCATGTTTTCTACTACGGCCATCCGGTCGTGCTCAAGTTGTTTGTGATCCATCTTATCCTTCTTCCTTTTCCGACAATCTCGCCATAAATGCCCCGATAATCCAGATCATCAGGTTTATACATCAGGTAAGTCCTAACCAATTAAATTCAGATTGTTTGCTGAGAAATCTGAATTTATTCGGTTAGCAATTAGCTAACAGACTCTAGTCAGGAACTAATAATAACGTCCAGTTGTACTCTGAAGTCGGGATTTCCGAGCTCTGAGTCAGAAATTCATCTGGAACGTCCCCCTGATTTCAGATTTCTGACTCGGAAAGTTGGATGATCCTCACTAACCCCAACTTGACGACAACATCAGAATCCAAGATGGCAGCACAGTGCATCAACAGTAAAGAGTAACAGTGAAAGTTCTCGTAATGTTTTATTTATTAGCACTTCTGTTT
Source organism: Xyrichtys novacula (assembly GCA_962446985.1). Lineage (NCBI taxonomy): Eukaryota > Metazoa > Chordata > Actinopteri > Labriformes > Labridae > Xyrichtys > Xyrichtys novacula. The sequence goes on from OY660878.1 coordinate 27,309,007, forward strand.
TGTTTTTGTGAAATTAAATAAGTTGATATGTTGTCCTGCCCAACGTCTAACTGTGAACACGGTGCTATGATGACTGTAAGAGTCAAATACTGTGTTATGCGTTGTTTACAACTGGTATAGCTAACAACAACTAAAAACAACTGACAATGGCTAACGACAGCCGACACTTGTTGACAACAGCTTAAAATGGCTAACAGTTGGTGTCCATTTTGGTTTTCCGACTTGTTTACTGGAACGTCGTCAACTCGGGTGTAACGTTATTCCCAGCCCCAACATCCGACTTCCGAGGTAACTGGAACGCAACAGTCCATAGTCCATAAGTCCATAAAAATCCACTTTAATCTATGAAGGCCATTAGATCATGCTCAAGTTGTTTGTGATCCATCTTACTGAGTAATAACAGGGTTTTAATCCTTCTTCCTTTCCGACAATCTCGCCATAAATACTCCAGAGAATCCAGATCATTAGTTTTAGCAAGAACCAGAAACCAACTTGCTTTTCGAGCCTAGTCATTCACGATCTGCACGTCACTAAATGCGCCCGACCTCAGAGTCAGTTATCATCAAAAAAAAGAAACTGAATTAACAGAGATCAGAGGTTACAGGAATCATCTTTAAGTCGTCTTTAATTCGCTGTAAAGACTAGAGAAGGCAGCTCTTCTCCTGTTGCTGTTGGGATCTGCGCTCAAACCAGGACAATAAAACTACGAATAAATCACTTCAACTTTAGATGAAGGAGCGTCACGGCATGCCAGGTTTAATATCGGAAAAATTCCGTTAATTTCAAATGCTGTTAAAAAGACACTAGATATCATGATGAACGTGTTAGACTGTGTTTCATTGTATCCCCCAGTCTTCCTGTTTTCATGTTTTGGAAGCCGAGCCGAGCAGCTGTGGAGAGAACCCCTCTGTGCCAGCCAGATATGAGAATCCTTCCCAGAAACTGAGCCCTAATGTACAGCTGGCAGTGAGGCGGCGTTGCTGTGCAGATAATTGGATATTGTTCTATTGTCAGTGATTGTGGAGGGAAATGGAGAGCGGCAGTGTAACCATTTCACAGATGCAGCCTGTCTCTCAGCTAACAACACTTCATCGAGGAACACCCTGAGAGCATGGGAAAGCCAGGATCAGGAAATTACAGAGAGTTACCCGTCATCTGTCAGCTGTGGGCACAAGTCCCATGAGCAAGGCACTAATGTATGTGGGGAAGTAGACAGGAGGCAAATGAAGCAGAGATCCTCAAAAACAAATTCAGATCAGCAAAGACTTGAAAATAACATGTCGTGTTTAAGGGCTTTAGCTAAAAGATGCGCCTCTCTACCCACTCCAATCATTTCTTTTACTACTTTGTGTTCTCCTAAATGCAACAGCAAATCCGGATGAACCTCATACTGAACTGGCCAAATACTCCAGATTAAGACTGTTTATAAGCTCTCCATCATGCCCACTCTTGATTATCTACACAAACAGACACAATGAAGAAAAGAAGTTGTAGTTTACCAAGAATAAAGGAAGAAATAGAAAAATAACTTTGAAGAAAAAGTCCGAAATTTACAGGAATGGATTCGAGAAGGAAAAAGTTTTAAACTTTTATTGATAATATTTTAATAATGAAGTCATGATTCTGCTACAATAAAGACATAATAGACTAAAAGGTGTAAACTTACAAGAATAAAGTAGTAAAAGAAAAAAAAGTATAAATTTAAGCAGAAAAGGAAGTTGTAAAATCACTGCAGGTGAAGTAATAAAGTCATAATTTTAATTGGTAAAATTATAATAAAGAAATGAGTTATTTTAAGGAGAATAAAGTCATAAATTAAAAACTAAAGTTTTAAATTTTACTTTTTCATCGTAACATTAAAAAAAGTTGTAATTCACTTATTTTTGCAGACTGGCGTCACAAAAGAATTAAAGTTTTACATTTTTAATTATCATAATAATTAAGTTGTCAAACTTCTAGACCCGCCCTGATTCACAAACCCTCTGGCTGACGTCCAGATATTATCACTGGAAGGTAAAAACTTCGACCTCCAGGAGACCAGAGTTATCCAGCACCATTTCCAGAGCAGTAATCCGCCTTTTAAAATTGGTTTGTGGTGATCGGTCCAACAGAGTTTGAGATTATTATGTCGACCAAAGTGGTGGACTGAGAGGCCGATAAATAAACTCCGCCAAACTCCTAGTTATGGCGAGTTTGAGCGACTCCAACTGATGAAAGGACACCCCCAGAAACTATCCAGACCTTTTGCACCCAACCCCCCTCAAAGTGACCTGGAGGGTTTAGCTTGCTTCGGTAAATCAGGACTGCGCTCGCAGATAGAAGGGTGCAAGGTCAGTGATCCCCGGCCCCTGGATCTTTTTGGCATTCCTGAGGCCTGATGCTCGCCGCTTCATTCAGAGGAATCTGGGGAAGAGCTGCTGACCTTGGTGAAACCCCGTGTTCATGAAGTGGATGAAAGAGCATATTTTAAGGCCAGTTAGATGGGCTAAAGTGGGCCAAGCCTTTAGGGGATAAAGATGTTTTATGAGCATCCAAGGAATCTCATTCTCGCACCCAAGAGAAAATCCAGACTGCTGTGCGTATTAGTCCGTGATTTTCATGGTAATTCTGTTAGACTCAGCCCTAACAAGCTTAGTGAGTTCAATATCAGCCTCAGCGAGAGGAGGAACAATATTCGAGGGAAATTTTTCATACATTATCTTCCTACGATGGGTTCAGTGAGTCAAAGTGGGTCAGGTCATGTGGGAATGAGAATCTCCCGTAATCATCAGGAGGGAAAAACCTTAAAACCTAACCTTTATTTAAAATGGAGAGGGAGACAGAACAAGCTTTCTACTCCACTTTTTATTCATGTGATCAAACATGGAGAGTGGTTTAAGGCTTTGGGTTTACCAGGTGAATGAAACAACCTGGATTTAAATCAAGTATACCAACATACTGTAGAAGATGATAATGCTCGTTCCTCCTTTGAGTCGTTGATATGACTTTTTTATGAGCTCAGATATTTCCTCTTGATGTCTCGGATCCTAGAAGTACGTCTGCCGGTTATCATTATAAATTCCTGCCGTTCTTAAGACTAGATCCAACTCCTCTGAGCTGCATTAAGATGATCATCCATGGCTCTTGAAATCTAGGTTTGTCGATTCTGGGTGCTAAAAGATTGGGGTCCAAAACATGTAACCAAGAATCATTATTGTCACTTTTACTCAGGCATCCAAATAAGATATTTTTACATTTTATTCTGAAAAGGCATGAAGACTGCAATCTCATTCTCTAAACTGGAAGGACATCCAGGGAGAGTAACTACATTTTATTCAAAGTAGAGCAGCCAGAGAGCACATTTTTTATGCATCCAGAAGGTTTCTTTTTTTTTTTTTTACATTTTATCAACGCTAAGGCTATGAAGAGGGCACTTTCTTATGTTTTATCTACCGGAAGAGCATCCAGCAGGTATTATTTTTTGTTTTATCTACTGGAGGAGCATCTAGAGGGAACTAGTATATTTTTTATCTTTTGGAAGAGCATCCAGAGATAACTATTATATGTTTTATCTGCTGGAAGAGCATCTAAAGAGTACTAATTTATGTTTAATCTACTGGAAGAGCATCCAGAGAGCACCTTTTTATGTTTTATCCACTGGAAGAACAATTTGAGGGTACTATTTTATGTTTTATCTACCGGAAGAGCATCCAGCGGGTATTATTTTTTGTTTTATTTACTGGCAGAGCGCCCAGAGGGTACTAATTTATGTTTTATCCACTGGAAGAGCATCCAGAGGGCACTTTTTTTACGTTTGATCTACTGGAAGAGGACCTAGAGGGCACTTATTTATGTTTTATCTACTGGAAGAGCACCCAGAGGGCACCTTTTTATGTTTTATCTACCGGAAGAGCATCCAGCGGGTATTATTTTATGTTTTATCTACTGGAAGAGCATCCAGCGGGTACTATTTTATGTTTCATCTACTGGAAGAGCGTCCAGAGGGCACTTTTATATGTTTGATCTACTGGAAGAGTACTTGAGGGTACTATTTTATGTTTTATCTACCGGAAGAGCGTCCAGAGGGTACTAATTTATGTTTTATTCACTGTTAGAGCATCTAGATGGTACTTAGGGTTCTTTCAGACACAAGGCTACCCGGAGGCAATCTCAGTAAAACTAGTATACAGTTAATAAGGATAAATGTGTTTTACCACTGTAAGGTAGACTGAAGCTCAAACTGCAACTTTCTACGAATTCAGGACATGTGTTCCTCGGGAAAACAGACACTTTTCTTGAAGATGGATACGTGAAAACAAGCTGGTCTCTCGTCAGAGCGAAGCTGAATTGTAATAATTAAAGAAAGTGCACTGTAATTACGTTAAGTAAAGCATTCCTGCATGTAACTTGGCAAAAATTACGATGACAACTTCCCCCTGGTGGACCATGTTTTTCATCAGAATGTTATGTTGGCCGTCAAAGTGACAACTCCAGGAATGCTGAAGCCACAGAGCCACAAACAATGCTGAGACGATAAATAAATGGAATAGCTCTGAAACCGCGGGCAGCCCAGAGGTCCGTTTGGGTGAATTTATCCCTGCAGTCTGAAGCCTGAGGGAGTTAATTGAAGCAATATAAATGTGTTGGACAACCACAGACTGACCTGGAATGTGATATAATTGTAGTTTACAGTTGGGACTTCATGCTGCGCGCAGTAATACGTGAGTCAGGAGAGTTCTTGGCAGACTGAGATGGTTCCACTTTCAGAGAAACAGGACAGCTGTAATTGTCTCCCCAATAACTCAAACTTTTTCCAAATGAAATACTTGTGCGTAAACGAAGGGTGTTATATATTCAGCAAACATTTCTGGAGATTCAGGGGGACGGAGTCGTCACAGGCGGTGATATCTGCAGCGGTTAAAGTGACATAAATATCACCCTAATATTGCTCGCATACATCCTTTTTAGTCATGACGATTGGAGCTGAAAATATCTGAGTTTTTTCCTTTCATCCATCAATATCAGAGTTTTATTACAGAAAGTCTGTGTGTCCCTGTGCCAGTTCTTTTATTCTCTCGTTTTTATTACCTTTAGCCTTTTGTATCAAAACCAGCAGTGCGGATGTTGGACGCACAGGTTGCCACTGTACATCCTCCCTGCCTGAAGACAGAAAGAGATTCAGAGTCTAAATATAGACGGGAACCTTTGATGGGCCAACGCCGCAGACGGAAACGACTAATCTTCATAACTAATGTCCAGAGTGAAGAGGAAGATTGTTTTGGAGCGTTATCAAAGTGAGCTCTCCGACCGCAACCTCTCCGAGCAGGAGAGACACGGACAGAAATACAGAGAGGAAGAGGGAGAGTGCTCTGCCATGTGTTCTCCATCTGCTCCACACAGTGAGTGACGACTCTGGATTTCCTCTGTGGTGCCTCAAACAGGCCGACTCTGCACCATCAGTCTTCCACTATCACCAACTCCTCACAGACTCAGAGGAGAAAAAAGACAAAACAGAGGCGATCGAGAAGAAGATACAAAACTGAGACGCTGAAATTAACCACAATGTTCAGGCTGATACTGAAACATGCAGGATACTGTTAAGATTTCGTCCTGGTTAATAAGAAAGACGGATTAAAGGATCTGAAGTGCGTGGTGTATAATAGTGCTGTGTGGTTTATAAACGATTCATTCAAAAGGACAGAACTGCTGAGTGAACGACGTGAACGGAATCACTCCAAGACCTGATTCGTTCCTTTCTCAGTTCAGTTGAGCTCAGCCACGAGCCTGTCGTGCCGGTCAGGAGTGAAACTGATCAGTCAGACTGTCTCAAGTCGTTCAGAAGTTTTATTTCGTTCACAACCAGAGTAGGGAGGGAGGGGGGCAGCGTCGTTCGTGAACTGCCAGGCACCGGTTCGTTCACTGTGAGGATGAACGTAGGCTAAGATAAAACAGTGAATTACAGCGCCTTTTCATTAATACACCTCTGTAAACTTTCCTGCAAGAAGGATTTAATTTCAGAAAATTTAAAACTATATACTGTTCGATATTTTTAAAAGTATTATTTATTTTTAATCTCTCCACTTTTCCACGTTTTAAAAGAATGACGACTCGCGCTCATTTAGCAGAGGTGTTGCTTGCTGCTGTGTTGTTTCCGCCGACGGGGCTCGTTTAATGATCAGTGCCGCTGTGTCACTCACTTGTGTTCTGCACCGGCAGGACGGGGCTCGGAAGCACTGAGTGATTCCGTGAACGAATCTTTTGAATGAATCGTTTCAGTGAACAGATTCTAAAGATTCGGTACAGTCAAAAGAACTGTTCTTCCCATCACTAGTGTATAATGAATCATTGGGTGAACAATCTGGGCACTTCAAAGTTGCAGAGTGGGGTTTTATTTTTAACCGTGTAATGTCCAAAGGGAGAAAAAAAAGTGCCATGAGGGGACCATACTGCTAATGATCTACTGGAGCTCTGCAGAAGAAAAGCACTTAAAAATGACACAGGTGACTTGATTTTTGCTAAAAACTTTATAATCACAATTTAAAGACCACTGAGGACATTTTAAGAGGTCAAAAAAACGATCAGAGTTGGACTTTAAACTAGGGTGACCATAACCTGAGGACACGACTACACGGGGGTGGAATCACGGAGTCGCACAAAGTTAATTTTGAGTGGTTTTCAGGTTGGATTGAATGTTTTTTTTTGCGTTTCTAACGCAGTAAGTCCACACGACACAAACTCGAAACTTAAAAGAGGACATATAATCATACTACTTTAAACACTACAGATTATTAATCTCCAGTACTTTAAAGAGTAAATAAAACTCCAAAATAGACGATACAGACTTCATAGTAGACATTTTCTCTGAGCTCAAACTGAACAGACCCGAAAAGAGTGAGAGATCAGGACTTGAAAGTGCTGCCATCAAACTCAAGCTAATCCCCTCCCTTTGTGGCTCCATATGGGGGATTGAGGGTATCAGGACATTCATGGTGACCCTCATGCCTGTGTGCCGCGTGACCCCTGAACGTCTCCCACAGGATTAAAGCTTCTCCAGGTAATTTACAAGCAGAGATGTTCAACAAGGCAGACGCTGACGGAGGATCAGAGGAGGAACCAGCTCCAGGGATCCTCAAAATTCTCCTGTTTTCTCTGTGTAACCTGGTAAAATGCCGTCTCAGCTCTTTTCTCATTCATAGTTTTTAATGAATGTGTGTGTCGTATTTAATTGCACACTGTGAGATCTGGTTCCTGTAAGAGTATAATGAGCCTGAGTTCCTGGTGTTCCTGGTCACAAATGTGGCCTGTGGTGCTACGATAATCTCTGTTCTACCTCAGGAGCCACTTCTTCAACTTCTTTTGGTTTTTCCAATAAAACTGGAAACATTTCTACAGAAATATCCAGACCTACCAAATACTAAACGAGAGATCTCATTTAGAGCTGCACTTTTAATTATTTATCCTGGACTGAGTCTGAGTGTACTACATTAACCAAACTGAAATCAGGTATTTTGAGCAAAAAAAGTCAAAGTCAAAAGTCAAAAAATCCAAAACGCTCAAATTTTGTCTGATTCTACTTTAATTTTTACCATCAGCTGTCTATTTCACTCCTTTAAGGTCGTTTTAATTTAGACAATTAACCAAAATTTACCCAGAAAGTTCCTCACAGGAGCTTTAAAAACAATTCTGCCCTTACATTGACGCCTCTTTGTGACCAGCCTTTCAAAATAAGATCATCTGACACAATACTGGTTATTTACTTTGGATTTTCAGAAGAAAATCTCTAAAACCAGGTCAAACTGCTCTTTGAGGACTGAAGGGGGGAGCCGGGATGCAAGCTAGGCTACAGTTTTCTGCAGACAGGACCAGGTCTAGCACACGACTTGGCTAGTTTGGACAGACCCTGACCCTTGTAATTATCTTAGTTCAAGTGTGCAATGTATTTAAAGCACTTTTCTACCACTAAGCTGATTTGTTTTTGCACTTTTTGTTGGCACGATGCAAAAGCTCTCTTCTACTTGTTGTGAACTGATGAGCTGCTTGAGTTAGCATACTTTGCAGGAGACGAAAGTTCGGCCAAGCTAGAATGAGTGATTCTTTAAATGCCGATGACATGCCGTTATTGAAGACATGAACTGGGGTTTATAAAAGGAGGAACCAGACTCCATGCACTAAAGGGAAAAGTGAAGAAAACCACTTCAGACTTAAGAACAGCAGAACCTCTGAATCTTTGTATGTCAGCAGTTTTTCTGCAACAACTAGATAAAGTTAAGTGCTGAAAAATATCCAAGTATTGAGACTGAACACAACTCACCTACTCTCTTCCAGCAGCCGCTTGTTTGTGGGGGAGCCCTGACAAGACGATCACCAAGTGCAGCAGATCATTTCTTTATCATTTCCTTGAAGTAATAATCATCATATTTATCATTTTGCACTGCAGACACGGTAGTTCTTCTGCCTTAGCGTCTCAGTCTGATCGCATTTCCATGAATTAATGATCATAAATGTTCCTCCTTGAGCTGCGAAACCCCACAAACAAGCGGCTGCTGTAAGAGAGTAGGTGAGTTGTGTTTAGTCTCTTTGCTGAAGAAATGAGTCAAAGTTAAAAAGATGTTTGGTGTCTAGTACTATGGCTGTGACCCTGTATGTCCTGTTGATGAAGTTAGGTGCTGTTCTGAGCATTATTTGTGGCTATAGAGTGGCGTTTTGGTTGAGGTTTGCACATGGAGACGTAGACCGCTGTGTATTGCTATTGTGCGGTCGTTACTAAAGTTGTTATAATTAAAGAATCAAGCGGTCAGTAACATTCATCTCTCGAGGGGGTGTCTAACTCAGGCTTAACTTAATTTTATGCCGGAATATCCCTTTAATGAAGGAAATCTCACCTCATGAGGCGACACATTCAACAACAGTTACAAACATCATCGTCTCATTTGGACTGTGAAACGGCACATTTGAATATCCCTCTTTTTCTCAATGAGTTTGCTCGATTGTTACAACAAACGTCTTCATGTGTCTTTTATTAAAATCCAGACCATGATATCATTTTATGAAGCAATGCGACACGGTGACATGTGAGGTTCGAATGGAACAAAAACTAATCCGAGACACACATACTGAAGACATTCTCGGCGCAGGGGTGTTTTTATCGTTTCCTCGTGGTAATTCTGCACAGCTGCCGCAGTGTTGGTGGTGCTGGTGGTGAAACCAAACAGCCAGACATAAATTTGGTCTAAATCTAGAAAACATCACGATAAACAAGAGCGGAAACATCGCAGAGGAATGCTGGGATTTCCTGGAAGCCTTCAGGGAGTGTGGTGATGGCGTGCAGGATTACTATCTCATTTTATGACACGCAGTCATAACACTTGACAAAATTATACGTGTGAGTGTGTGTTACATCAGGAGCTAAATCAGGAGGGTATTTATTCCCTCATTTTCCACATCATTAGAACCTTTTTGTGGAGCAGCTCCAGAGGTGTAAACACATCACCCCGCGGTGTCGAGACAGTGAATTTTCTCCTGCGCTGGAGCAGAAAATGTTTCCTCTTGATTTCATGTTTCTCCAGAGGCGATGAAAGCTATCTCTGCGGCGCCGAGGAGGAAAAACTTTTCCTTTGAGCTGAAGTGAGCAATCTAGGATGCGACGTTCCCGCACCTACACAGGTATTGGAAGTGTGAGTCAGCGTCACGTTGTGTTTCTTTGTTTGTTATATGAGCTGAGGGGCAGAGCTGAACTCAGGGGGCTTCGGGGTTAAAGGTCGGCGCTGCAGATTGCAGACTGTGAGATGTGTGGGATGTAGTTATGCAAAACTTTAAGTGAGAAATAGCAAGAAGCTGCAAGAGAGTCATAGAGAGGGAGCTGAGAGGAAAAAACTGCTTTGGTGTAGGGTTGAATGATATAGGTTTATCATGATGATATTTTTCAATCAGTTGATGCAGATAATTATTTCAATAAATAAATCAAGATTATTGCAGCAACAAAATACTATGATAACAATATTAGAGACAAGGGTGGAGCAACATAAAACTTTATAAACTCAGCTCCATGTTCACCAACACCCTCCTCCTCACCTCCATAATCAGGTCCCCACCTGCTTCACCCCTACACTCCTAACAGACTCGAACCTTCTCACCCCCTGCTCTGAGGACCAAGCACCAAACTACAGATATAATTACAATTATTACTATTATTGTTATTATTATTATTATTAGTTTTTTTAGTTTTATTCTTTTAATCACCATTACTATTATTGTTATTTTTGTCTTTATTATTACAATTAATATTACAAATTTTCATTATTATTAATTTATTTGTATTTGTATTTTTTAGTTTTATTTTTTTATGATTTTTATTATTACTTTCATTATTATTATTATTATTATTATTATTATTATTATTATTATTATTATTATTATTATTACTATTATTGTCATTATTATTATTATTATTGTTATTATTATTATTATTATCATCATTATCACAATAAAAGCCCCAGCTGAAACTTCTCAGAAGGAGACACTGCCCCCTGAACATCCATCATGCTTTTATTTTGATAGTCTTTATTTTCTTCCTGTTGTGTTCGGTTTGCTTTATTTCCTACACTTTAATTTTGAAGTTTGCTATTTCAAGTAGATCATAAGTTACGGGAAAAAAAAGGAAAAGGTTTAAAAAATAAACATTTTCAATTGATTTATTGTCTTTAATCAATTCACAATAAATCTTGAAATTTCACTTCCTAAAAGTGTTTATTTTTAATGCACCAGGTTGTGAACACGTTCATATCTGCAGCAGACTTTTAAACACAAGTGCTTACAGGGTTTCTGACACTTTAAGAGCGAGACGCAGAGAAATAGTTTGGCCTTTCATGGGTTTAGTCTCCTCTTTAGACAGAGCAGTTATGCACACATAAATCAAGAGCGTGTTTTACTGGATGTACACAAATACATGATGGTGAATCAGGAAGGAGTTTTTTTTTTTTGGCATTTTAAAGTTTCAGAGGTATATCTATGAAGATGAAGTTTCCCGCTGAAGTAAACCAATTATGTCCTAAAAGCTCTACGGAGGTTCCAGTAATCTTAGATTTCATGTTCAAGTCAGAGATTTAAACAAAGAGCAAGAACTCTGTGACTCATATTACACCGAATAAATTCAGGAGTTAAGCCTGAAACAGTTCTTAAAAGACTCTACGAGCCAAATCGTCTCCAATAAAAACAAGAGCACACAGGAGAACATTCGAGATATTGCTTTCTGTCATGCCAATAACATCTAAAATACACAACTCTGAAGACAAAGCAGGGAGCAGAGCTAATCCGATTTACAAAGGAGAGCAACTCTGACGAAAAGGGACCATAAAGTGTAATGCAGACATAATCTAATCTAACAGATTACAGATTCTCCCTTTTATATCCAGGAAGAAAAAAGAGCGCATGAGTGTCTGAGTGAATGTGTGTGGCAGTGCACAAGGAGAGAAAAGGCAGAGCTGTTTCTGAAATCATATAACAGCAGAGACGTGAGTGTGATCATCCCGTCTGAAGACGAAGAAGAAAACTCAGTCTGCATTAGAACAGATACGACTCAAACCGCCTCTAAAAACGTCACGTACAACTTCATCCAGCTGCCAAGAAGAAAAGGTGCAGAAAAAGTGCAGAAAAGGTGCAGGTTCTTCTGCGAAGACAGATTTTCTTATATGTTATCTAAGAAGAGAAAACAGATGGTCAGAGATATGCCAGTTAAATAAACTCACTTCTTCACTCATTTTCAAGCCTTTTATACTAAACTGTGTCCCAACAGTTTATCACATTTAATTTGCATTTCTTACTGCATGTTTAAAAACTCATTCTGCTGCAGATCAGGACCGTTTTTAAGTCAACATTAACAACACAAAGCAGCTCTTTGCAGAGTCTTTAAAGTGAATTTAAACAGATGTAATGAAATGTACATTATGATCTTGATAATCCTGCTACAAAGGAAGATATAAGAAGAGTTGCATGAACAAAATGAGCAATCAGTTTGAACAATAAGTGAGGTCCAGGGATCCCAAAATGAGCGGTTTTCTTTATTTAATTCAGGCTCTGGGAGGATGAAGAGTCAGGACCAAGTACAATAACGATAAGGTTGATTAAGTGAAGTCCAGAGATTCCTGGTTAGTGCATCAATATTTGCATTTTACAGGCGTTCCATTTTGGATTATTTCTCTCTTTAATATGTTTGACTAATCTATACCGTGTACAGTCAATCTGGGATTATTTTGATTACTGACTGATGTCATGGGATTCCTGGTTAACGCGTCAACATTTGCACTTTTCAGGAGTTCCAGTTTGGATTCTTTCTCTGTTTCATACAGGTTCTTTCTGCATGAAGAGTCAAGACTTTGTACAGCTTTTTGAAGATAATTTTTAATTACTAAGTGAAGTCCAGAGATTCCTGGTTAATGCATCAGCATGTGCACTTTTCAGGAGTTCCAGTTTGGATTCTTTCTCTGTTCCTGTTAAATCCCAAATTCTCACCTCACCATCTCCATACCTGACTCCCCTGTCACTCAAGGCCAAACCACACCCCCAACACCATAAAAGCCAGCCCTCAGGCCTGCTCTCCCTTTTTGCACCCTGACCAAGACCAGCACAGAACAAAGGGAGTCTGAATGCGAGTTGGAAACGGACAAAGCCTTACAAAATGTTGTTGGATTCCCCTTTTTTGTATTATTTCTAATATGGTTTATTCTCAAATATTATTTCATTAGATTCCTGTCACCCTAAATGCAAATGTAATGATTTAAAGCCCTGAAGTGGATGCATCTATGACGTAAGATTAGTTAACAAATTTACAAATTCATTTGACTTTATCAGTCCCCCTTTTTTGTAATATTTTATGTTGATACATCTTGTTTCTATTCCTTTGATTGTCTGAACAGAGAAAATCATCCACTGAAGACGAGCGAAATAAACCGTCTAACTGAATCTTGGATCCTGTGTTTTAATGTTCACTTAATATAGGATGTTCGATGAGCAAGCATCAGCGTCATCATAATCTTTTACAGTTCCGTAGAGGTTCTTTTTGCATGAAACTCAAACACACAGCATGACAACGTCAGAGCGTTCCTCAGACTTGAATCCTCTCTGCTCATTGTCATTTGTGGTTGATTTCGGCTAGAGGTTCATTTATGCTCGCCATACGTATGAAAATGTGCGTCTGTTTCAAACGATGTTTCCGTCACTGCTAGGGTGACTGAATCCCCAAAAAGAGGACATGACAACACGGGCGGAGTCACAAAGTCATGTGTAGTGAATTTTCCGGTCAGGTCAAGTGTTTTTTAATGTGCTTCGAACTCAGTAGGTCCACGCAACACAAACTCAAAACTTCCAAACAAAACCAGACATTTGAAGGATTTTATAAGCTCCCCTGAACAAAGCCGGACAGGCCCTAAAAAAGAGGACACGTCTGGGTAAAAGAGGACATATGGTCACCCTAGTCACTGCCCACATACTGCCATGCATCCTTTGCGTTGGCGTGGATGTTAACCATTACATCCACCAGAAAACAAACAAAAAAAAAAACATGGCGACTGTAAATTTCCTCCTTCACTTCGGACCAGCTAACATTTAGCTCCCTCCCAATTTCCTCCCAGCTGTTCTGGAGTTTATGGCGGTGTCCAAAATGCGACTTTATGGGGGTTAGCGCCATTTTGAGGGGTGTCTGAAACCCGAGTGATCAATTCCAATGCTCCATGTAGGCGACTCAACATTTCCCACAGAGCATTGCAAAATGTAGTGACCATCCGATGATCACTTACCACTGGTGGGCATCTCATCATGCATTGCATCTTGCCATGTAGTGTCCGAAACCTCCGGTGATTGAGCTCACTACATAGTCAGCTGTGTACTGAAACCCCATATGGAGGTTAGGGATTGAGTGATTCATTTCAGACACAGCCTATTTTTTATCCTGGACAAGTAACACATATCTATGTTTGTAACTGCGTACCTGCTCACGCAACCTTTCCTCAAAAAGCCCTGTCATTGTCTTCTTCATTTCTCTCTAGAGATGCGTATCAGGTAGTGACAGCAGCAACACTGCCTCCACTGCTCCATCTGACCCGTATCCATAAACTTTAAGGATGAAAACACTGCAAAGCACAGCCGGAGAGCTCTGTCCGCATCTGTATCCGTATGTAACGTTGAGCATAAATGAGCCGTGAGACGAGTGTTCAGCTGATACACTGACTTTAGGCACCTGTGAGGAGTTTTTGTCTGTTTTTTTGAGAAGTGGTGGAAAAACAACCGGGCCTGTCTGAGGATGTTCCAGCTGTGCGGCGTCTATACATTGAATGAAATATTCATGTCTGCAGAAATGGATGAATATTCAAGTTGTTTTGGTAGAAACTGTATCATCTCCATCACTCATCAGTCTGACCGCCTCCCTGTGCAGCTCGTCTTCACTCCAGCCTCAAAAAAAGTTTCTCGCTTTCATGCATATTAAACCGTCTTCTCATCCCGCACTCTGCTGGAGGAGGGGAGAGTTTTGCAGAGTTTAATGGATTTGTCAGACATGCTGCAGTTTGGACTGATTGAGATGCAGCTAATTACTGAGCAGCTCCTGTGACACCCGCTGGGATTCAGGATTTATTTTGGTGGAAAACTATCACGGGTGCTTTCATGGCGCTCAAATAAGACACACAGAGATAATCGGCGCCGGAGAGTTAAACAAGAATTTCATGTTTTTAGAGGAATTCAGTTTTTCTGTAACACCAGGCCGCGAGTCTTGGCAAAGTTCTTGAAAAGTTTGGGAATTCAAGTGTGCTGCGATCGTGGGGATTTCATGATGTAAAGTCCTGGAGTCCTTACAGCATCCACTGAGAAGAAAAGCTACTTTCTCTTTTCTTTTTCTGTCAAACTGTCTGTAAATTCAAAGCTGGTGAAAATCATGTGAGGTCTAAACTCTGAGTGATCCGTGCAGACGATGCCAGCGGATTCGCGGTATCTCACTTCTCGGCGGTAACGAGGCCGTGATTGATGACGCTTCAGCTTTCAGCGGCAGAAGTTAAAGACGCCGAGACCTGGGTGAAAAATACACTCGCAAATACCTCCGTGGGTTTCATTTATGTGCTTTGGACTGCCGGGGCCGGTGGCACGTCGGAACGGTTTAAATAACGCGTGTTGAGCTGTCAGTCTCAAACATTGTTGGCAAAACTCTCGCAGCCCCATCTGGCGCCGCATCGTTCCCTTAAACAAACTTCGCACACGCCTCACAAACATTGTTCTATCCAGGTTTAGTGAACTCTGACAAACGGGTTTTCTGAACCCAACAAGCGTTTTTGATTGATGACATTTCTGCTAATGCAAGCGGAGAAGTGAGCTAATAGGAGCCTTCTGCAGCAGAGCGGAGGAACAGTTGGATCCAAGACTGTTGAACCTACGGCGGCGGGGCGAGCGAGCGGGCGGCACAGACCCTCACGTCTTTGTGTGTCTGGGCAGAGTGAAAAGTTCACTCAGTGTGTGGACTCTGATTCAGACCTGGGTAAATGTTTTATTCTGCCACTTTGAAGCCAGATGGCTGAGTTTCACCGCCGCGAGCGCCAAGAAGTTATTTAACAACCACAAAAAAAGTGCTCCGAGTTAATTCGACGCTGTTTTACGTGATTGACAAGTAACCTAACAAAACTCCGCCCATCTGCTGCTTTGAGTAAACGCTTTTAAGACTGTCTGAGTGAGAGAGTGTTTTTATGAGTCAGGGGATGTGACTGTGCGAGGAGGAGCAGCAGAGAAAGAGAAGAAGAAGAAGAGCGGGGTGGTTTTAATTAGCCGGCTGCTGTAGCGTTGCGGGTTGGGACGCGGTGCCAGGACGTCCCGGGAGAAACAGCGCTGACGCCTTCGAGGCCTGCCAAACGCGGCCACAGCCTATCCCAGAATGCCTCTGTCACCGTCACCGTGGGGAACGGCGGGGCCACAGAACATCTGAGAAAACAATCCCTTTTTTTTTTTTTTGCCCCTCAGTCGCCGAGGAAACGCTCTCATTTTTTTTCAGCTCCAGGGAAGACAAACAGACCGGGGTCGACGTTTGTGTCTCTGTGTCTGACGTGTTGAAAACGGTGCGTCACGTTTGATCTGCAGCAAGTTGATACGTCATAATGATGGAGGAGGAGGAGGAGGAGGAGGAGGAGAAGGAGGAGGAGGAGGAGGAGAGACAATCACTCTGAATCAGTGGAGGATTACTGGATTAACTAAATTTACACCATCGCTTTATTGATGACTAATAAGTCTTCTCATGGGTAACAGGTGTGTCACATTAGTCATCAAGTTTTGGATCTTTCCTGCTAAATAGAAGAGTCATGTTTGAAATGAATCAGCACTTTGGATAGAAAATAGTGTAAAGAAAAGCAAATCAGGTGTTTAAACTGAGAAATTTTTATGTTTTAATAAAAAATTAACATTGTGGATACGGGCATGTTCATCCTCGTGTTTCATTTCCAGGTATTTTCAGACTGCAGGAAACTTTGAATATTCACTTTTCCACTTCCCTTTTTTAGATGAACTTTTGTCGCCCGTGCTGCAGAGTCAGTACGAACACAGATGGACTAACCCCCAAATTTCCACCGCATCTTGAACGGCTACAAAAAGTTTGTATCCGCCGATCGTAGCTGATCATAACCATTTAAGTTAAAGTGTCAATTTCCACCGCTCTTCTTTCTGTTCCACTGCAGATCGCAAGAGTTCTATTTTCCCAGACACCAGGGCATGCCGGATAAATTCAGCACACATTAACCCGTGCTGGAAAGGAAGTCGGGTACAGACACAACATAAAACATCCGGCTTCTTTTCAAAATAAAACACTACACGTGTCAGGTGGATTGTATTTCACACCATGCAAACGGGCGGAGATGAACACGTCAAAGGTTTTCAAACGTCATTTCACCCCGATGACACCATGGATGAGGAGAGTCTAGAAGTAGATTTCCTCCTCTGGAAGGACACAATCTACTGCTGATATGGTTAGTCTATGTGGCTAAGACAACTTGTTATCGCGCAATTGCACCTGCTGTAATCTGCCAGGAAATTCGCCTCGCAAACGGATCCAGTAGGAATTGGCGTACGGCGAAAAAAATGCAGCCGCTCCGTATGCGGTGGAAATCCAGGGTTACAGTTATGTGAATGTGCTGCAATTTGATGATACCCCAGACACATTTCAGTTCCACTAACCGCCATTCTTAAGCCCCGTTTATACGTACCTGGTTATTTTTAAAAACTAAGTTTGCATGTAAACAGAGAAAAACTGAGATCTGGGTAGCTGACAGCAGATTCTGTGCCAGAAAGAAGGAAGTGACGTTGTTGTCGCTACTATGCAGGATTCTGATTGGCTAACGTGGGCTTGAGGTTCTCGCTACACTGACACCTACAGGTTTGGCTCTTGACGGCATATATACACAGGCTGGTAAAAAACCAAAACGGAGAGAGTGAAATGTCAGTTTATAAAAATAGCCGGGCATGTGTAAACGCTGTCTTAATCCTGCTGTTAATATTAGCTAAATAATGGTAAACAACACTTAGTAAAAGCTGTTTAAATCTTTAGAATTGAAGGAAATCATAAATAAATGGACCGAGAGTTAAGTCGATAATGTGATGGAGGAGGGGGAGTATTTCCTGCTCGATTGTTTTGTCAGGTATGAACCACACAGTGAGGAAGAGCTGCGAGAAGACAAAAGAAACTCAATGAAAGGAAACTTATCCAGCAGAACGCTGGACTAACAGAACCGTGGCGCTAATTCTGTGGATTCAGGACCGCAGGCAGACCAGGACTCTTCTACTACAGAGCCAGGCTGTTGTACTATGTGGAGATACTGTTCAGAGGTGAGAGCTGCCCATGGTGGTCACCTCATCTTTGGCATCCATGATCTCCAAAAAGACTCAAGTATCGTGTTGATATACGGTTTCTTCTTCCTCGACAGTGAAATCATTGAACGTCTACATCAAACACTGCGACTCGTCTGTGAGACTCCGTGGTTTTTACAGATTGAGATCTCTCTCTGGCGTTGACCTCTCCCTTGGCTGTCACTCCCCGCCGCCCGATGACGCCATAATTGCATCACTCTGAGATCTTTTTGAAACCGCTCTCACTGTGCGGATCAAAACGCATTTTAGAGAAGCTGTCAAAGGCGACTCAGAAAAACCCATAAACATGAGCCGGGAAGCGTCTCATACTGCGCCAAACTCGCCCCCCACCTCTGCTGGTTATTCTCCAAATTGCTGCTTTACTGGTATTATTCGCTCCGTCCGCCGCGCCTCGACACAGATCAATAAAACTGACAGTTCTCGTAAAAACACATTTCTCAATATGGACTTAAAGTGGAGCCATTTATGGAGCCTTGCAATTATGTGACGGGAGGAGAGGGACCGGAGAGGGGCGGTGGGCTGGTTAATGAACACCCCCGGGGATTCTCTCTCATGAAAATGAAAGTATGATGGTGCGAACAACAGTCAGGCTTTCTTTTATGTGCAACAATTCCCCCCTCTTTTCGGAGCGAGCGTTAAGAGAGGACGAGAGCGAGCGTGGAAAACAAACAGGCAGCCCTCGACTTTGATTATAGGTCTGAGCAAATTAGACTCGTGTACAAAGAGAGAAACACACTTAATGGATTCTTCATGAGAGTGTGTGTGTGTTCATGTTATCTGCAGACATCTGAGTGTGTTTATATGTGTGTGTGTGTCTCATGAGAGCCTCAGTGTAAGTAAACCTATTAAGACTGCAAAATAAACTTAGTCATCACACACGGGACGTAATTGGATTTGAAACAAGAGTAAGCAGGTGTCTGATGTCTGTTAGTGGTTCTAAAACATATTTCAGAATAATCAACCCCACTTTAGAGAAGTGCAGGGGCGTGGAGGAGGGGGGGGGGGGCAGGGGGGCCCCACCTGGATCATGTTTATTTATGGTTTCCCTCTTATAGGACTGAGTGTTAGGACCACAAACGTACTGATATGAGTGAGAATAATGTCTTAATGTTACACCATGAAGTTAATATTTCAATTCAATAAGATGCTTCATATTCATTATTTTGGTCCAGGAGGTCTGTACACTTCAACAAAATGTCCAAATTAAACAGTAATGTCATAAGATTTTTCATGAATTTACTCTAACCCTTTTTTTTGTTGTCGTTGTTACCATGTGGTCATTTTTCTTTCTCTATTTCTTTGAGTCTAAGCATTGTATAACATAGCTATTTGTTTACTTTCTGTATACAAGTCAATGCTTACAACATATACAACATTTGCCACATGTGTACTTTTAATGTTTGATACTCAAAAATTGAATAAAATATTTATCATACTATGAATTTATTCTTGTAATACTGTGACTTTACTACAATTTGGTTCTGCAAAATTATGACTCTAATATGTCTTTATCCTTATAATATATAGTGACTTTAATAACATTTAAATCTTGCAATATTAAGGCCTTAATACAACTTTATTCCTGCAAAATTATGACTCCTATACAGCTGTATTTTTGACTTAACAAAGACTTCAATTAAACAAGGTTATGACTCAAATTTGAGTTTATTTTTGTAATGTAAGGAATTAAATGTGACGAATTTTCACTTTACTCTTACTTTATCCTTATTGTATTGTTACCTGTAACATAACGGCCTGAATTTCTAACGACCTTTTTTTCTTCTTCTCTTTTTTTATTTTTATTTATTTATTTATTTTTGCAATTAACTTACTTATAAACATTTTTAGAAATAGCTAACTTATTAGTAATCACTTACATTCAGACTTCATTCTCTGAATTTTATTTAAGTTTCTGTAACGTGTCCCCGATACTGCGCTGTACTCACAGCATGGTATAGTTTCAACTTGTATTTGCAGTTGCAGGGATAAACTGTGTTTAAAGACAATAACCTTTGTATGAGATTCTCAGTGTTTGCGGTGATTTCCACTCCAGAGTCAGTTGTATTTCTCCAGTATCTTTTTGTGCAGGTATTTCTCAGTATTTCTCCCGAAATTCTTTGCAATTTTAAGCCGAGAAACATTTATGCGTTGTCAAATGTAAATGATTTGCAAACCAAGAAAGATGTAATGTCGCTTTGCTTATCGGTTATCCTGTGTTCAGTTACTTCTGTCTGGTTGCTATTGGTTGCACTGGGTTTGGGTCATGTGGGCGCTGTGTTTGAAAGCCGGTAAGTTATATAAGGGGCGGTCTCACCTGCACTGGGGTGGAGCCAAGGTAGCCGTAATTTTTGTTGACCGCGCTTTATGTTCTTTTTTGAACTGATGAATTGTTGGTGCTTCTTTGGAAGAGCAGCGGCGTGTCACACAAACATACAGGACCGAGTCTCTGCCTCAAGCGACTTTTTAAAAAGGTACTTGGAAAGCCGCAATAAAAGATTTCAACTTTCTAAAAAATTTCTGCTTCACATATCTCTACAGTTCGTTCCTTGTTTATTACCTGCCATGAGTAAACACTACCACCAGTCCTAATTCGTTAAATTTTTGGCAAACTGAAACAAGCTGAATGCAGAAAAGAGAGCTAACACACCAGCGATCTACTGTTTAATTCAGCCTTCAATGAATTTCTAATCGCCCGTGTGGCGCAAGAGTGTGATGGTTCGTCTCTGCGGCTGAAGCAGAGCAGGGAAATTGAGACTCCACCAACGCTCTCATTAGACGGTTCGTTCGGCTCACTTTCATTTCGATGAATCATGCATTCATCACGTCTCTGCAGCTGGGGAGAGATACTGAGGAAACATGATGGTAGCATTACAGTAAATTCTCAAGTCGGACGCTTCTACGCTCATGCATCTCAATCAGTTGCTTAATGATTGCAACAGTTAACCACGACCGAAAACCCTCGGCAACATCACAAGCAACCGTCATCAGCCGTCAACCCACGTCAAAAACAATGATGATAACGTCCAGCAGCAGCAACGTGACGCTTCGTGATCAAAACCAAATGACATCACAATGTCGGCGAAGCGAGCGGATAAAAGCATGCGCTCTGTTATTTTATACGACTAATGAGGCGGCGAGATCCTCTGTGAAAGGGCCCGCTAATTGTCATCCCTGGTGGATTGTTGTCAGGGTTTGCCTCGAGAGCCCAGATGCGTAAATCATCAGGACACGGTTACAGGCACTCAGATTAATGGAGGTTAATATGGGCGGGTGCGAAGACTTCCAGGAGATGGGTGGCGGTAATCGTTCGCGGTGGATGGAGGGTGAAAGCAGGGCTCCATCAGCTCAGTCAATGTGTGTAAAGTGAGATCTTGACTGGGAGGTGAGACACGGGGCGAGTTTATGATGGAGGACAAACTCTAAAATCACAATAATAATGAGAGGCACAACTTACTTCTTTTATCAAATAACTATGCTGGAAGAATTTTCAAAATAAAAGCATTGCATGAAAACAAAGGAAATTCTCTCCACAGGAAAAAGAAATTGCACTTTCGATTTGAGAAGCATTAAAAAGTGGGGTTTGCAGGATCTGAGGAAGGGCCAGTTTTTCTGAGAAATCTTGAATGTAAACTCTACCCCTACCAACCAGTGTTCCCCTCAGCTCCTCCTCTCCCCTCCCGCTCTGCTCCAGCAAGCCCCGCCCACACCACACAAAAAGATGCTTCTTTTACAGATTCCTGCCCACCCCACCTTTAAATTAGTGCATCATAATTTAGTTTTAATACCTGTGACATGAACTTAACTCATACAAAGCCAACACAGTCCTTTAGTAGGAATTTACCGTATTTTTCGGATTATAAGGGGCACTTAAAATCCTTACATTTTCTCAAAAATTGACAGTGCGCCTCATGTATGATTACGTGTTGTGCTTAGTGACCGATTTGACGTGGTACAATTCACTCAAAAATCTGTCGAAATGTGTAAGTACGACTTTGGTAAGCAACGAAGCCGCTCTGCTCAATGGATATTCTGAGCATTACGGTACACTGTAACTACAAGACTGCCTGACTGTTTTGTCCAAACTAAAAGTGCATTCACCTAAGTCAGCCTGGGCCTGGAGTACATGCTAGCAACAATAAACCATTTAGTGCTTAATGGTCCTTACAATCTGGTGCGATTTATGGTAAAATATGGTAAATAAAGTTAGCTGATACGAAGCCAACACAGACTTTTAGTGGGAATTTAGGTTGAGTCCAAATTTGCAATATGGCCACTAGCATGTTTAGGCTTTATAACACCAGAGGATCACATCACAGTGTCTGCATCCATGTTTGTTTCAGTCTGCGGGGGAACTCCACTCCACTTGACATCTGTCAGATTTATTTCAAATAAATGTAAATTGCAGCTCATTATTCCCCTGAAAGACTCCGGTTTGGTGCTGCTTGTGCGCTCATGTGCATCAACTTTGAGACAGCAGGGTAATGAATTCAGCCGATACAGCTACATTTGGATGGATAGCTGATTAAGAGAGTTGAAGGTGGGAGATGTTAAGGATGTGTGGTGGTTAATTTTGCATCACTGGCTTATTGATAGATTGGCTGACGGATGAAAAGGTTAGCATGTCTCACAGGCCCTTTATACACTCAGAAGTTTACAGTAGATACAGTCACTAATACTGTTTTTACCTTTCAAGACTTTTGTTTTGGAAGCCTGAGTCCCTGGAATTCAATCGTATCATTGTATTGTTTTTCCTCTCTCTGCAGAATAAACCTCAACAATGATCTGAAATCAACTCTGCATAGTTCTCATGAAACAGGAATCTACTGTAATTCCTTCACACGATGTCTGATCTGAGGTCGACCCCTCATAGACATTATATATGTAGACGTCTCAATACGTGCTGGAGCGTAATCCAGCGTCACCGCCATATTAGATGGGTCTTCTCACCCCAGGTGCTCGTATTTGTGCACTTTATGGTTGAAAAAACTGACGCAGTATTGAAACCAGATCATGTAGGATTATATTTCATGAGTAAGATTGAAATAATAGTAACCAGACTGTGTGAAAATCGGGAAGAAATTCGGAGAGTTATGATTAATGCTGCGTTCCAGTTGCCTCTGAAGTCAGATGTCAGAACTGGGAATGACGTTTTGGTATAAAAGTCGGAAAACCAAGATGAACACCTACAATTAGCCGTTGTTGAATGTTGTTAGCCCAGTTGTTGTTAGCTATACTAGTTGTAAACAACGTATAACACAGTCTTTTACTCTTACAAACACCATAGCACCGTGTTCACAGGTAGATGTTGGGCAGGACAAAATAAACCACTAATTTAATTTCACAAAAACAAAACAGAAGTGCTGAAAAAATAAACCATTATGAGAGCTTTCACTGTTACTCTTGATGCACTGCGCTGCCATCTTGGATTATGACGTTGTCGTCAAGTCGGGGTTGGTGAGGATCGTTCAACTTTCTGAGTCAGAAATCCAACTTCAGGGGGGGGTTCCAGATGAATTTCTGACTCGAAGCTTGGAAATCTCGACCTCAGAGAACAACTGGAATGTAGCGTAATAAGGTTGGGCATTCCTACCTACTTTAAAGCACTGGAGGTGTATGGGGGACCCATCCAAGATGGCGGCCGCACTGATACGTCATTTCTTGATGCAAATGCAATCAGACCGAGACACTAAGGCAGAAGAACTACCGTGTGTTCAGTGCAAAATGATTAATATGATGATTATTACTTTGAGGAAATGATAAAGAAATGATCATAAATGTTCTTCCTTGAGCTGCGTCACCCCACTGTAGTGCGTAATGGACTGGTCAAGGTCAAGGCGTTTTGGTTGAGGTTTGTTTATGGCTCCTCAGACCGCTGTGTATTGCTATCGTGCGGTCGTTACTAAAGTTGGTATAACTAGAGAAGCAAGCGGTCGACAACATTCATCTCTCGAGGGGGTGTCTAACTCCATGTTACGGTGTGTTTGACTCTAACTTTATTTTACGCTAGAATATCCCTTTAACACAAGGACAATCACTCATATGTTTAAACCGATCTGGTAATAAACCTCTGTCTGATCTTTTGGGTTGTAGTAAGAAGTTGAAGAGAAAAATGTTGTCGCTTTTACACTGAAGGAACAGGCAGTTTTACTGAAAAGTAGCTCACAGTGATTTTGCTAAACTTACAATCATTCAGTTAGATAAGACGGATCTCTCAGTTTCAAATCAGCTAATTAGATTTTTTTTTCTTCTGCTTCCCTCCCTTGTGTTTGCTCTTACAGTAGTCGAGGGATGGAGGGGTGGGGTCGGGGTGGAGAGTGGGCCCCTGCAGCAGCCACGGCATCGGGGGGACAGGAGGTGAAATGGAACCCACGCACTGAAAAGAAACGAGAGCCCCGAAGCGCACACTGGTCTTTCTTTTCCAGCCCATCACACCTGTTTACAAGAGGAAACGGTGATGTCACCCACTTCACACTTGCGGACAATGGTGGCTGGAAGAAAGCAACAGGTCATGAGGGGTGGTGGGAGGAGGGAGGAGGAGGGAGGAGGGCCTGAAGAAGCTCTCTGTTTTATTTACCATGGATACTATGTTTTGGCCTCTCGGGCTCCAGCACAATAACACTTGCGGGTTCAAGTTCCTGCCGTCCCCCTATTCTCTGTCTCCTTCCTTTAATTCTGCACCAGCCTCCCACTCATGCATCATATGGCCGGGGCTCAAAGACATGAATTTCCCATCTATTGAGACTTCTCTGTAATTACCTTGAGAGGAGGAGGAGGAGGAGGGGGAGGTGAAGAGGAGGGGGCCACATATTAAAAGTGCCTGAAAAAGAAATACTCTGCATTCTTCTATCACTCTTCACAAACGCAATAAAAGAATGAAGAGAGGGGAGGGGGAGGTGTCGGGTATGAGGGTACATAAAAATGGGGTGCGTTCCAGGAGAGTCGGTCCCCGGAGGGAATCTGAATAAATTAATCACAGCGATTGGCTTTCTTTTTTTTTTCTCACCTCCTCTCCTCCGCTAGGACGCCGTCATCTAATTGGGCCCTGCCTCGGCGCGGCGCTCCGATTGGCCGAGAGGGAATGTGAGAACCTGGAGACCCCGGCCAGCGAGGCTGACAGGGGCTCAAAGGGCAGCTTCTCCTCCCCGACTTGAATGGAGAGGAGCCGGGGAGGAAGAGGGGAGGCAGACCAGGGGGGGGACACTATTATACAGCTACTAATGGAGCGGCGGATTTGGAGTGGGATAATTAAAACCAATGGAGGAGGAAGGAGGAGGAGGAGGAGGAGGAGGAGGAGGAGGAGGGTGTATGTGTGTGTTTTCACGTGTGCATGTTCACATGTTTGTATGAGGGGAAGAAAGAGCGAGAGGCCATGAGAGGAGAAGCAGCGAGAAGAGGGAGAGAGAGAGAGGGTGAACCACACTAACAAAAGCAGGGATGTGTCCCCCTACACTCCCCACTCCCCCCCCGCCTGCTGTGGGCTCCCAATAGCCAGACATCTGCCTCATTATAGCCTGCACTTCACTGCACGCTGCCCATTGTCCGCAGCCTTTCTGTTTGTGCACACCATCCTGAGGCGTGCAGAAATAGCTGCACAGCCTCAATGTCTCCTCACACAGAGCGAGCGCCGGCCCGCAGGAAGTGTTTTGTTTCGAAAAAACCTGCCTTGAAATCAGCCACAGCGGAGGAGGGACAGCGATACCTGCCAGGCACTCACACAGCTTGTTCAAGACTTTTTCTCTTTTTTCCACTCTGACTCAGGTTCCCTCCGGTGTGTGTCGACTGAATCTGCAGGTTTCAATAAAGCTACAAACGCCACGCCTGACCCCATGATTTCAGTGGTTACACGCCGTAAAACAAGACAGGAAGGATGGAATCAGAAAATACCTGCTGTAGGGAAGAGAAAACTGAGAGGAGAGTTAAGAGACGTGTCGAGGGTTTGGGTACGAAAATTCATAACATGTCAGACTAGGGCTGTTGTCATATGATACTTATATCAGAAATCGGTCCAATATCAGTCCAATCGGCCCACATGATCACAACAACAGTGTGTACCATGGTACAAACAAATTAGCAAGAAGTAGGAGTGATGTCGGCAGTGTGGCAGTATTTTTCGTTAAAGTCCAAAAAAGACAAGACAAGAATATAGCTTTCCCGATATGATATTGATATCGGATGTTGATCCGATATCAGCCAAAAAACAAGTATCAGATTATATCGGCCTGCATCTAAAATCTCCAATGTCAGCAGTCCGATACAAGCAGTCCATTCCAGACTCCGGATCTGGCGTGCAGAGCCCATGTGATCACAACATCAGTGTGGACTAACCCGGGATTTCCACCCCATCTGGAATGGCAGCGATTTTTGCCGTACACCAATTCCTACAGGTGAATTTCATGGCGGATTACGGACAGCAGGAATCACAAGAACTCACAAGAACCCACGGATTCACGTGTAATCGCGCACTAACAAGTTGTCTTTAGCCACAGAGGCTAACCATATAATCAGTCGATTGTGTCCTTCCAGAGGAGGAAATCTACTTCTAGACTTGAAACACAGTGTTTTATTTTGAAAAGAAGTCGGATGTTTTATTTTGTGTCTGTGCCCGACTTCCTTTCCAGCACAGGTTAATCTTGGCTGAATTTATCCGGCATGCCCTGGTGTCCAGGAAAAATAGAACTCTTGCGATCAGCTGAGGAGTCCGGTCATTAACTTTGTTAACTAACATTGTTAACTTAACAATGGTAGTGATCAGCTATGACCGGCGGATACGGCCTTTTCGTAGCTGTTCCAGATGCAGTGGAAATTGAGGGTAAGGTACTAACAAAGTAGCATGGAGTAGGCGTGATGTCGGTTTTTTCGTTAAAGTCCGAAAAAGACATGACAGCTATGTGCAAAACTTCCGCTGATACTGAAGGGCACAATATCCGTATCGTATCAGAAGTAAGAAAGTTGTATCGGGACACCTTTATGTCAGACTACAGGGTTTACAGGGAGGTGATCTGCCAGATATGCAAATGCAGCTGAAAATAAGCAACAGTCAGAGAGGCTGGTGGCACATACACAGAGAAGTGCAGATGCAAACAAAGACAAAATATCCTATATGACACACTGGACCTGTATACTGTACGCCGTTTGTTTGGTTGCATCTCTTCCCGGAGGACAGTTTGCACCTTAAAGCTCTGGGGCCTCATGTATCAACACTTGCGTGGAACTTATACCAGAAACGAGCGCACGCAAGGTCCGTCACGCTGAAAAAAATCCGTATGTATCAATGTGTGCGGGCGCCGAAATCCACGTGTGTTTCCTTGATAAATCCCAATCAGCGTGGAATTGAGCGCAGATGTCGGAGTGACTGGGCCCGTCCCCGTTACGCCCTCCTATAAATATGCAGATTTATTTAAATAGGGTCTCCCTGTCCTCGCACGCAGACAAAATGACAAGAAAAACTACATTTACGGCGTGCGAGGTGGAGGTGCTGGTGGCGGAGGTGGAGGAGCGACAGCGTGTTTTGTTTGGCAGCGTGTCCAGTGGCGTCAGTGCAAAACAAAAACGCTTGGAGTGGGAGAAATTTTGCGAGAGGGTGAATGCGGTGGGTTCCGAGACACGCACCCCCGCGGAGATTAAAAAAAAGTGGTCGGACCTCAAGGTGGAGGTCAAGCGGCGTACAGCTGCCCTCCGGAGGAGTACCGGCCAGACAGGTGGGGGTCCGGGGGAGGAGACCCTCACACCGTTTGAGCAGCGGGTGGTGGCGATTATTATTATAGGGTAAGTGGCGTGTCACACAAATGTCCACATGCTTTGTCATCCCACTGAGCAAAAGACGTATATTAGACGTCTAGTCTAAGTTTATACTTCATTTCAACGTCGGGATTCAGTCTATTTTTAGACGTGATTTATACTTCGCCCTTAACTTCATTTTTCGATAACTTTTTATGCAATAAACAACTGTAATGTGCATAACTGACCTCTAAATACTGGATTACATTACCTATGATACCGTGGAGAGAGATGTAAACGCAACAGATACACAGAAGCAGGAATTGAAATGAACTAATATTTTTATTGTGTCACAGAAATTAATGTGTCGGCCGTGTCGCCGGCTTGCGGAACCCTGGCCCGCGGCAGCCCGTCCGCCGGCTCGGAGTCGTCGGCCAGGACCAGCGGCATTCGGGCCACCCCGGCCCCCGGCCCCAGCACCAGCATCAGCACCAGCGCGCCGACAAGCGGTGGAGCGTCCACCAGCCGCGGCGCTTCCGCTGGACCACCCGGACGCAGTGGAAGGGTCCTCGCGGAGGGGGTCCTGCAATCGCAGGAAGAAATCATCAGGGGGATCGCGGGGATCAACGAGCGGCTGGACCGGCTCGTAAATTTCCTCGAGCGTCTGGTGGAGAAAATAAATTAATTTGGCTCATTGAACTGTGTATTCACTTCTTACCCATTCACACTGTGGCGATGAGATTCTCCCGCGCGAGGACGGCGGCCCGGCAGGGATCAGCTCGCATCCCTCCGTCTGCTGCTGGTTCGTCATGTGGGGCGACGTGCTGCCCGGCCACGGGGATGTGGTGCACGCTGGTCACATAGTGAGTCACCAAACACCGCCACACAGCGTCGCCAAAGTGCGAATCACAGTCAACGCAAATATCCAGCTCAACGCCAATTTCTACACCACCTCCTGACTTTGCGTTGATTAGCGCTGGAACCGACGCTCGTTTCGCGATGATAAATCTGGACGTGTGCGCCGATTTTGGCGTACGCAAGGTTTTCTTGCGCCGCAAGCGTTGATACATGAGGCCCCTGGTGAGGAACTTTCAGATTGATGATAATGGGAACTCCTGTGGACAAGGCGGCTCCCTAATCTCTCAGTGCAGATTATGAACTCAATTTAAAACAAAGGAATTCACTTTTAAATCACTTTAAGCCAAATAATTCAGAAGCACTTTTACAATCAGATAAAAAACACTTCTTAATCTTGTCAGACAGAGCGTGCTCGGAGAAACTAGTTTCAAAGAAAAAGAAAAAGAAGAAGCGTTTGATCTTTCGGGTCACAATAATAGAAGAAGACTTGACATCCTGGAGGGACTGACTTAGAATTAAGTCAAAATCTTAAATATTCAGAAAAATCACCCTGTGGTGTCCGCTTCAGCTGCAGCACTTTTGATTCACACAAAAGTTACAAACTTAGCTTTCTATCGGCTTCTGCCGCAGCTGCCTCAGATTTTTAGACTTCATGAGAGAATCGGCTTTTAAAAGAGACGCAGAGACACAGACAGCTTTTACAGCCAACACTACCGGAACATATGGAGAGAGAGGGAACAGATCATTTTTTCATGGACAGAGTTTTAGCAGGATTTTTAAGGCCAACTTATTCTGTTACGAATCGAAATGTTGGGGTAGGAAGCATTACCACAACCTGTGAATGAAAATAACTTTCTTGCTCTGTCCCTGTTTTTCCATTTTTTCCTTCTTGAAGTAACTTAGATAAAAACTTAAAGCGCTTGTTTTCCTTTTTGTAGAGGAGCAGCTGATGCCAGAAAACCTCTTCACTGGGTTTTGACCCCTGTAGAGGACCTGCAGCCTCTCAGTTTCTAACCACCCTATGCATGCGTTGACCTAAGTGGGTGGCGATGTTATGTTAATGAGGCTTGGTGCTGATTGGCTGTGAAGGCCGGCGATCCACAGCGGAACGGAAAGAAGCCTGTGGAAATTGACACATTGACTTGAATGGTTACTATCAGCTACACTCGGCAGTTACTGCCTTTTCGTAGCCGTCCTGGATGTGGTGGAAATTGCCAGTTTGGCTCTCAACTTGATGCTATTTGCATCTTATACGGCAACATTAGTGTGAAGAAGAAAATGTGTGTTTTGATATGATGTTGATATCGGTTATTGGTCCAATATCAGCCAAAAAACAAATATCGGATTATATCAGTCTGCATCTAAAATCTCCGATATCAGCCCTCCAATACAAGCAGTCCATTCCAGACACCACAAGGACCTAGCTAGCAGCGCCCGGATCCAGCATGCAGAGCCCACGTGATCACAACATCAGTGTGTACTAAGGTACGAACAAAGTAGAGAGGAGTAGGAGTGATGTCGAAGGCTACAATATCGGTATCGTATCAAAAGTTAAAAAGTTGTATCAGGACACCCCTACACAAGAATCATATCGCTCATTTCTTATAAAAGAACTAAACCTTGTGCAGAAAACTTTAGGGTTGATGGATTACCTCCGCAGATAGATCTTTCTTGGTTTTAAGACAACATAGGAATTACTCAACCCTCAACTTCCTGCAAACTATTTCTGATGAGTTAACGTTAAAAAGAAACTACCTTAAGTCTTCTTGGGGCGTACTCAAGTTTCTATCAACTAAAAAAAGAGATGCACTTCTCTATTTGTGTTCTTTCCTTAAATAATGGCGACAAAAGAGCCGAATCCTGGGTTCAAGTGACATCACCATGGTAACATCCACCTCCTTTATACAGTCAGTCAATGTATGTGCAGCCCGAGTGCATTCATAAGATTAGTTCTACTACAGTGGCCGAGGTTCAGTCAAAGAGGAGTATAGGAGCTTACTCCAGACTCTAACTTTCATAACAAGCTCTGACAAGATAATCTGACTGACTTTTGCTAATTCTCTGCACTAATTACTTCTGCAGGGTTGGTGTGTTAGAGGTGTTAATGCATTTGGCTAATTAATCACTGCAGACAGCTCCCGTGCTGCTCGGCCTGCTGCACGTATACAAGACGGAGAGAGACATATGGGAGATGATGACGACCGAGGGAGAGAGAGAGAGAGAGGGGAAAATGAGGAGAACCATCCTCGACACTGTGTATTTCCTAACCTTTTATATATCGTTTCATCTTCGGGGTCTACAGCGGCTCAGAGGGCGAGGAAATACTGGACCTGACACCTTTCCTTTGATGCCGTCTTTTGATGAGAGCAGGCCTTTCATGTGAATATTAAAACAAGAGGAAATGAGTCATTCCTATTTCACCGCTTCTCTCCATTTTTATCTTGGCTATACTTGGGTTTCTGACAACAGATGGCACATGAAGAGAGGGACCGAAAATACTTCCTTTTAACAGTATCGTCCACGTAGAAGGATGCGAGATTTACCATCAATGCCACCAACCTATCAAACCTCTGAACCGCAGTGTAGGGAATGCAAGCACCCTCACAAAAAGGTAAATAAATAAAAGCACCAAGACGACCCTCGCCTGCTTGCACATACCAAACGGGCACTTAGTTTCAAAGTAGCGCTGCCCACCACGGCCCGCATACTTTCATATAACGCGCTCCCTTTCTCCTCGGGGCCTGAGGTGAATGTGGCCTTTGAGAGTGGAGGGAAAGCAAACATGTAGCCGGCAGCTCTCGCCTGGGAAAAGAACATCCAAACTGAGTGGGCTGTCTTCAGGGCGACAGCCTGAGCAAACAACCTGAGAGGGCTTCATGAGAGTGGGGGGGCCGCTGCATGACTGAGGGGCTTCATGGAGCCAGCCGGGGTCCTACCTTTCATACAACAGGGGCTTTTTACCGTTAACAGGCCGCCATGAGGTTAGAGATGGCGAGATATGAACCGACAAATTCACTGATAATTCATAACTGCAACTAACTTAAGCTCTCCTCAGTCGCTTCTTTTGTTGCCAAGACGAGAGATAAATCCAAACATTAAGACCTGGACATACCTGCAGGAACCTCCCTGACAATGTCTGAAAATTTACTTTCTTGGTTTTGATTTAGGAGGCTCATTTTCTAGTCATTTTAAAGCCTTACGTGTTTTTTTCAGTTTGTGTCAACTTTGGCGCCCCCTGTGGACAAACAAAACTTTGCTTAACTTGTCCTTCGTATGCAAAAGTAGTATCTTTGTAAAAATACAATCATTTTTCTGACTTTTAACGAAGTTTTCGGAGGCTCATTTTCTAGCTATCTTAAAGCTTTAAGGTTTTTTTTTCAATTTGTGTCAACTTTGGCGCCCCCTGTGGACAAAGCACTATTTGCTTAACTTGTCCTATGTGTCCGTTAGTAGTATCTTCGAAAAATATATTTATATATAATTTTTCTGACTTTTTTTCAAAGTTTTAGGAGGTTCATTTTCTAGTCATTTTTCAATTTGTGTCAACTTTGGTGCCCCCTGTGGACAAAGCAATCTTTGTGTAACTTGTCCTAAGAATGCGTTAAGTATCTTTTTTTACGGAGGCTCATTTTAAAGCTTTAAAAGGTTGTTTTTTTCTGGTTATGTCAACTTTGGCGCCCCCTGTGGACAAAGCAGTCTTTGCTTTTCTTGTCCCCAACATGCGTAAGTATTATCCTTGTTAAAAGTCAGAAAAAAAATTCTTTTTCCAGAGTTTTTTTTAAATTATTTTTATTTTGGTACACTCTCTCCACCCCCTTGTTTGTTTTTTATCATTAGTGTTTCATCACTACGGTACGAACCCTGACAGAAGGGCGCTAAAAAAGTAGGACGGTACAACTATTTTGGTTCCTTCCCAAACTTTTTCAATGAAAATGAAAATATTTGCAAACTAAATCCAGACTGCTCTGTGAAAATGCAGCTTATGTGGTCTGACAACAGCGGAGGAGGCTTTTAAATGTTTCAGACAAGCTGAAATGAGGGTTTCAGGGACAGTAGTCAGTACTGTGGTGAACCAGACCGCTTGATGGAAATGCAGCTTTGGTGTACTGGCAACAGTGGAGGGGGATTCTGAAGAGCCAGCAGTTAGTAAAGGGTTTTAAATCTTTAAAGAAAAATTAGTTGCATGAGATTTTAGAGTTTTAGAGATAAATGAAACCTAAAAATGAAAATAAAACTTCATCTTTAACCGAACAGTTCTGTATTTACGGTGTTGACTTTGTGGTGGAAACACAAACATCTCTAGTTTTGATTGTATTTTACAAACTGTGAGTCCAGTGAAAGGTCATTTTTTAAAAATCAGAATCCTTTCAAAAACCAACATCGAGAATTACGTAAATACAGTCCGTCTACCAATCACAGCGTCTGATGTGGTAAAGAGATTCATGAGCTCCAAACTTAAATAAATATAACTATTTTACTGACCTCAGAAGGGTCCAAATTAAAGTTTCCTTTGGAGCCTGACTTTGTTAAAGGAAAGGAAACCAAACAGGAACTTAATTTACCAATGTGTTTGATCGATGGTCTTGAAGACAAGCAAAAGCATCCAAAGTCTACATCAGAACCTAACACAGGTGTAGATTAAATCTACATAATTTAGTGTCGTAGATGCAGCTATCTGTGATTTCTACCTCACTTTAAACTTTTCTGTGGCTTCAAACTAAGAGAAGAACTTTTTCTCCTGGGGCTATAAAAATAATGGGGAATTTGGATCATTATTTGTGAAACTACCCAAACTTCAGGTAATGACTTCTTCTTAACTATAGGAATCTTGAAATAAGGCTCCTGCCTTGGGCCAGAATCATAACACATTTTTCATGCCATGTGGGGACTGAATGGAAGTAGGTCAATACCTCATTTTGAGCCCCAACCCATAATTCACCAGAAACTCTGAAGACTTGAAGAAAAGAAAAGGAAAAAAGAAAAACTTCTTCACATAATCTGACTCAACAATCAGCGCTGTCTGCATCCCAGGTAGGTGGATAATGTTCATGAACGTACAGAGACAGGACAGGTTGAGTAAACAGTACCGTTCCTTAATTTGCCTATCAAAGAACAAGTGAAGAGGTCTAAGAGGGGGGCGGTTGGGGGGCTGCGAGTGGTAGCAGGGGGTTTACCGGC
Organism: Xyrichtys novacula; assembly: GCA_962446985.1. Lineage (NCBI taxonomy): Eukaryota > Metazoa > Chordata > Actinopteri > Labriformes > Labridae > Xyrichtys > Xyrichtys novacula. The sequence goes on from OY660878.1 coordinate 27,342,622, forward strand.
TTGTTTATCCAGCATCCTCAAGTCGTGACTACTGTTCACACAGCCAGGATCAGAGCCCACAGATCCCAGCTTTGAGTGTTTAGCCCGTGGATTAGCTATTGTGACGGGCTAGCATGATTACCCCCAACCTCCATCAATGGCCATCCCAACCACTCTAGCAAGTCCAGCAAGGGGGTCCAAGCCCAGTGTGGACTTGGAATACGGGAGGGTTTCCCAGAATAAGTCTGTTAAAGTGAGTTTAGCAATCGTAGAAGTTGGTATGTTATCAGGTATCTGTTTCAGGAAGCGTTTCTTAAGGATCCCTAAAAAAAGAGTACAGATTCGTCCAGGTTTGATGGATAAAGTGCTGCTCCTTAAGGTGTTCCCACAGAAAGTAACTCCCACTAAAACTACGATTATTTGTTTCGGAATTATCTGCAAGTACGAAGTCACTCAGAAGGAACTTAAAGGGATATTCCGGCGTAAAATCGATTTAGGGCCAAACAGATTGTAGCACCGAGTTAGACACCCCCTCGAGAGATGAATGTTGCCGACCGCTTGCTTCTCTAGTTATACCAACTTTAGAAACGACCACAGATAGCAATACACAGCGGTCAGAGGAGCCATAAACAATCCTTGACCAAAACGCCACTCTATAGCCATAGATGCTATAGCTTTTTTTGCTAACAAATGCAGGAAATAGCAGAAGCCTCTAACCTGAGCATTCTCCTCCCAGTTAACCAGTCCTATAAATCTACCAAAGCTCATATCCTGTTGGAGTTTGTAGTTACTTTTGCCTGTTTTCTTCACTTTGGTTGAAGTCTCTTACTTCTTGTGGATTGATTTGATATGTCTTGTATGATCTGATTGGTCACAACCCCTCATTAACAACAGTGATTAAATTCCAGGGACAATCAGAATCAAGTGTTCCACACAGCTTGGTAAGAAATAATAAATTTATTCCAAAGATGGAATTTGCTTTGCTCCAATAATAACATCTTTATTCATTTAAGTGTTTTAGACTTGGAAGTAGCTGAAGAGTCAAAACTTCTCACAGCAACTCAAAGTCCAATTATAGAGAAGATGTCGAATTTCATGGTTGTGGTTTTGAATCAAGCTACAGATGGAAACTCCCTTTCCTCCTTAAAAAGAAGAAGAAGACATTACTAATTAGAATTTAATTAATTTTCTGTTCCCATGGCGAGCCTCTGTACATCGTCTCTTTCCCACAGCATGCCGCTAATGCCACATAGCTCCAGTGCTGAGGTGATGGCCTGCCTCAGCACCGGGGGCAAACAGATGGTCGTCAACAGCTCAGGAGAGACATCTTTGACCAGGCAGCAGCGCCAAGAGCTGCCAACAAAAGGCTCTCCAGTCCAAGGACCCGGAGAGGAAACAATGGGCCAAAAGCAGAGTGAGTCAGTCCTCATTCACTCAGCAGCTGGCTGAGAACCAACAGGTCGGCATAGACGGCACTCAGCATTGACAACAAGAGGGAAACCTCACCACAACCAGGAGGAGAGGGACAACTTGTCGGCAAATGATCAAAATCATCAGAGAGCCAATCAGTGATGAGTGTAATCCCAAACCTCTTTGTTGGCTCGCCGTTTTTGTTGGAACACCTGTTTGACACCTTGAACACTTTGATCGCCGGGTCTCTTACCTCGTGAAGAGATTTCTGTTTCTTAAAGGTTTATTTCACTTCTGATGGATCGCACATAGCTAAGGAAGAGGCGGAGCTGGGTAGAAAGATTGCCACACACATCTCTTAAGCAAATCCTCACGGACCCCAAGAATGCAGAACTTTACTTTGTTAAAAAGAAATTAATTAAAAAGATCTGACTGTAGTAAAATCGAGCATTTTTACACAGGATGTAGCAGCGTTCGACTCTTCTGCTGCGTTCCAGTTGTACTCTGAAGTCGGGATATCTGAGCTACGAGTCGGAAAGGAGGACAATCCTTACCAACCCTGATGTGACGACATTCTTATAATCCAAGATGGCAGCACAATGCATCACTAGTAAAGAGTAACCCGGAGATCCCACTGGATCCAGAATGGCTCCACTCCAGACGATAGGCAGATCAAATACAAGCATGCAGCACCCACCAGAACCGATCCGCCGCCGCCATCGGAGAAGAAGCACTTGCGAGATTACTGAAATTTCTCGCGAGACTGGACGAGGGCTTGTGTTTCCCCGGGAGTCATAGAATGAGATCCGCTGAATGATGTAAATAAACGGCGGTGTATATTAACACCCACATCCCACAACTCTGGCCTCTCCTATTATCAAGTTAAGAACAGTTATTTTGAAAATTAACTACTTTACTCTGTAACCGCATACAACTTCCGCTGCACTAAATTGATGGCTGTGCTCCGGCGTCCTGCAAAAATAGAAGCTTTGCGTATCTAATCCGACTGCCGGAGCCCATCCGCAGCAGAGCTGAATGGCGGACGGATTCTGTGGAATCGCACACATTGATTATAATGCTTGAATACTTGATCCGCCTGCCGTGCCGGAGCGCAGCCGTTCCGGATCCTGTGGGTTTTGCCCATAACAGTAAAAGCTCTCTTAATGTTTTATTTATTAGCACTTCTGTTTTGTTTTTGTGAAATTGAATAAGTGGTTTTATGTTGTTCTGCCCAAAGTCTAACGGTGAACACAGTGCTATGGTTTTTGTAAGAGAAAATACTGCGTAATGTGTTGTTTACAACTGGTATAGCTAACAACAACTAGCAACAACTGACAACAGCAAACAACAGCTGACAACAGCTAACAACGGCTAACAGTAGGCATCCATCTTGGTTTTGTGACTTGTTAACTGGAACACCGTCAACTTGATGGTAACGTCATTCCCAGCTGCAACATCCAACTTCCTACTTTATTTAGCGAAAGCCCCAAGTGGCCACTCAAGGTACTGCAGTTTTTGGCACCTCTGCTCTTGTACGTCAATATTTATGTAAATAAGAGCAGAAATTGTTCAATTTAGAAACCTTCCATCTCGACAGTGTTTCAACCGTCTGTTTTGCACATGCAGCTGTGAAATATGCCAACGTTTACATGCCACAAGTACCAGTGGAAAGAGCCACCTTGTAAATATTTAAGGGGGACTGTTAATTGTAATATGCTTTACAGAGAGATGTGATTTAACTGCCAGTATCGCTGTCTCGCCGTCTAACGACATCTCTGCCTATCTGGCCAGCGGTCTGTGCGTCTCACTCTCTGCGAGACGGAGCAGCCTGACACAGCCCTGTTAAAGTTAATAGCTCTCCACAAGCACAGAAGCCCAGACAGGCCAACACCAATAAAACTCAAGCAAATTATATCAGAGAGAAAGAGGCACCGAGGAGTCATTTTGTTATTGGGTTCAGCATTCCTCAGCGTAGGAGCAGGACTATTGCGTCACGCAGGAATAACTTTGGAGCGGCGTAAAACTGATGTCGGCGGCGGGCTTGAATATTCACACTGAGTCTTGGCATGGCGGAGACATTGTGGAGGCCTGGTGAGAGGGTGAAAAGTGTCCTGGCAAAGCTCCTGTCCTCTTAGCCTCTGTCATACACCGTGAGCTGTGGCCGACTGCCACGGTTAGACATCTGGACGCTTACTTCCCTCTGAAATACAGTAACTAACACTCAGCAGAACGCCGAGGTGAAAACAGCATCACAGTTACCGTAACAGAGGATTTTTCATTAATGATGAAAATAGCTGTACTCAACACATTTCTAACACCGCCGCGGTTACAGTGAAAGCTGAGAACGTGTGGAAACCTCTAACTGAAAACAGACTCGGAGAAGTTTGAGCATCTTGTGAGAAAATTTTTGCTCATTTTTAATTTTGTGTTAATAAAAATGATGATGATGGAGAAAACGAGAAAACACCTGAAGGAACATCTCTGTATAATTTCATTAACTTGCATTAGGACAGTGACATAACAGGGCAAAAAAAGGGAACTCTAGAGAAGTTGAAGCCCAAAAACCAACAGGATGCATGTTAGACGCGTTCTGTCAGCGCCACACGCTACGCAGAAAATACAGTCCCATTCTAAATCAACCTTGCATCGCACAGAACAATCCCAGTCTATCCCTGCTCCACGTGGACCACAACCGGACTTTTAACTGCGAACTACAGCAAAGCAAAGTGGGACACATTTGTCTTTACTAAACACGAGTAAACCTGCAAAATTAGGAACTTTAAAGTCATGTTGTTTGTTTGTTCACATACAGAAGAAGCTCAACAGTCACAGAATAAAATCCAGATTAGCAGGAAATTGACCACAGAAAGGTAAAATGACCTGTTGTTAGCATGTTGTTTTCCGTTTACTGAGTCCAGCTGACTGAAGCTGCGTTACGCTGCTGCTAAGCTCCAAACACACTTCCCGAGGGCGATGATGCACACTGTCTGATGCAGGAGAATTCATGAACTACACTTCATATTATCATTAAAAGATTCAGAGAATCTGCTGGAATCTCTTTAAAAAAACAAAAACAGCATTAACTTGTTTTTGCTGATGGATCAAATGGCAGATTTTTTCTACTGACGGTGTAGGGACCAGATCGGCTCGGGGCCCAGCGCCGTTTAAAGACGTCACACTACGGCAAGTCTACTAAGACAAACTACATTACGCTTCATTTAATAAGTCAAATATGGAGAATTATGACCTTCTGTACTGTGATTTTAATCGTATATGTAAACTTTTCTGAAGGAAAAAGAAAAATATATATACGCAGGATCTCCGTTTATCAATAGATAGTTTTGCTTTTATTTCACATTTCCTTTGGCGACCTCAAAGAGGCGATAGTTCGGCTGTCGTAAATCATCTTTGATAAGCAGCGATAGATTTCTTCGTAAAATTAATCCATGTTTTCTCCTAAGAACTACAATCACATTAAACCGCTTCCGTAATGTCCGGACTAACCATAATCTTCTACGTCATCCGAACCAACAACCAACCAATGAAAAAAGTTCTCTTTAGTTATGTGTGAGTGTGCATGATGGAGAGCTTGGTGGTGGTCCCGGTCTGGAACATTTGGCCCCTGCAGGGTTGAAGTGAAGCCGGATTGCGAGAAGACAGTGATGAGCGTATCCTAAACTCTAACATCAACTCAACTTTCTATGAATCGTTGTGATCCAGAAGAAAAGTCAAACATTAAAACAGGCGACCACAACACTTCTTTGTACGACTGCAAATGAGACGGATGGAGAGTCAATGAGAAGAGGTTCATATTGGACTGTCTGGACTGGTCGGACTGGGACCAACATTAGTCAGTGATGGGACAAATATCACTGTGATCCAGGAGCGTTCGAACCATCAGAGATAAGAGCTGAACGGTCAGAGTGGAGCTTTATTCTGCTGACAGGACAGGGAGGCAGACTGGTTGAACTGTGGTTAACTCCACTCGGGTGGTGCTCGTTATAAACACATGACTTATTCACAGCTACTATTGGACCCCGCTCTCTGTGTAATGGGAGCTCACTGCTCAACCAGACCCAAATCCCCGGGCACTGCCTCTGCCAAGCAGTGTAAATATTTAGGGTCACCCGTCGCACAATGGAAAATGAAAGCCATGACTCTGACTGAGTGTGTGTCTGAGTGTGTGACTCAGAACATCGTGTTTGTGTGTGTCTGCATTTGCAGGTTCTGGATTACAGAAAGTGTTTGTATGAAACTCGGATTCTTCTCTTTTTAAACGGCTCGGTTCCCTCCTGAGGCCGGGGTCTCTGACAGGAGGCAGAAAAGCGTTATCTGTGATGTGGAGGCCGCGGCATTCAGGGCACCACATTAATCACAGCTGGAGAAAAAAGCCTCTGTGCTCAACATAAACACCATCCTGCAGAGACAGAACTGAGCCAGACCAGAGGAGCAGGACTCGCCTTAACCGTGTCCGTCAGCAGCCGTACTCTTTTAATACTTCTTCATATTTGTTTCACAGAAAGTGTCGCCAGTATATTCTTTTTTGATATTATGAAACTGGAGATAAAGTGTCAGATAAAAAGAAAAAGAGCGAGTAGATTTAGTTTAAATTCAGAGTTTTGAAGCAAAAGTTAGAAATATGACTTTAAAATGGTTTTCTAACTTTAATATCAGGATTCAGAAAAGTCAGACCTTCAAAATTTTGGTATTTTGACTTTTAATCTCATCTCCTCTTTCTCCATCTCCCCCTCTCTCTCCTCTCTAAACCTCAGTTCAGTCTCAGCAGATGATTGTCCAACATCAGTCTGGTTCTGTTCAGGGTTTCTGCCTGTTAAAGGAAGTTCTTCCTCTCCACTGTCACCTGATAAATGCTGCAAAGAGCTTCACTCATGTGGTTGAAAATGGGAGTGGGTCTGAATTTATCAACATGGGGCTCAAAGTTGTTTATTTAATTCTTAAGTGTCTTGGAATAACAATTCAATCACTATTCTGTAAGGGTGGAAGAAAAAGTCAATTCACATAAGAATCGCAATTTTTGGTTTACAATTTTTAAATCAATTTTTTTTTTTCAAAACTCAATTTTTTATTTTTTCAAATTTAGGAATAAATCTTAAAAACTGATTTACATGTGATGTGTATTTTGGGGGGAAATATGGTTCCTAGTATGGTCAGTCAACAATCATAATCATTCAACTGTTTCATTGGTGTTAAAAATGCAGACCGAATATCCAGAAAATCGACAATATCATTAAATTGAATTGGCATCCAAAAAATTGTAGAAGAATCAAATTCAGAAAAAAGCAAATCGTCCCAGCCCTACAATTCTGACAAATAATCCCAGATTTTTGGGGTTTTGAATCAGAAATTTGTGGATAAATCTCAAAAATTATGAATATTAAAAAGTCTGATTTCATCCATAGAAAACTTTCTCTCTTAAAATTATGACTTCCCTTTTAAAATCTAAAAAAAAAAAGTCAGAAATGTACTTTAAAAAGGAAGAAACTTTGGGAAGGAAAAAGTCTGAGTTAAAAAAATGAAAATCTGAAGGGGAACAAAAAAGTCTTAATTCTGACTGTAATCTCTGAATTTTGACTTTTTCCTACAAACTCTGACTTTAATCTCAGATTTGAGGAAAAAAAAGTCACATTAAAAAAATACTATGACCTTACATTACCTTTTTAAAGAGTGAATCCTTTCTCTGTTTGAGGATTGTTTTCACTTTTTAAATCCACCAAGTTTGGATCTCAAAAAATGAAGTTATACACACCTGAGAGTTAAAAAGTGTAGGTATAGCTTCAGGGAACATAGATGGATATAAAAAGAGATAATACTGCATCATCTGCATATAAAATAACCAGACTGATGTATACTCCATACTCGAAGGTTTTAGCTCCTCAAAGTCCACTCCGCTGATAAGAACAGGTCTAACTGTGAAAGGCCAAGTGAGGAAATGACTGAAAAATGCATCATGAGGTTAAAACAGTTCAGAGATTTGATACATCAGAACGCATAAAACAGGATTTCTGTCTTTATGTGAGGGGAGGGTCAGTGATTCAGAATAAAAAGAAATCCTGTGTTGTTAGGAAACACGACTACACTAGGTGCATTTACAGGCACTTTGAAAAGAGCCTCAGAGAGCCTGCGACGAAAGGAAAACTCGGCAGAGACATGGGGGGGATAAATATAACTTTGTGTGTGTGGCCTGTGGTGGATACTCTGCCGCCGAGCACACAGCCTATAGGACAGAAAAGGCGGCTTTGACCCCCCAAGAAGTCTCAACTCATAACGTTATCATCACTCAGAGCGAGGACAAGGTTTCCGCCCCGGGTTCGAAACATATTAAACTGTATAAATAAACTGCTGGATAAATACCCGTGTATGTCGCCTGTGGGGCTCACTATGACTGGCCTGTATTCAGCTCGTACTCTGACAGGGCTCTTTGTGCTCTCTCTTCACCCCGTCATAAATATATACCTGCTCTGTTGTGACATGTACATTCGTATTAGACAGACAGAGAAGAAGAAGAAGAAGAAGAAAGGTAACTTGTGCTCCTAACTAGGTAAGAAAAAATATAACAAAACTTCATCTCTCAAAGTTTAAAAGATGCCCAACAAGAGTCGTTCAAACAACTCCGACCAAAAACGTTTTACTCAGCACAGAGAAAGACCCTTTTTTTTTGTGAATGAGCAGAATCAGGTCATCCCACGTTAGAGTCTTTGTCAGCAGCTTCTTCAAACGAGCTTCTTCTTCAGCTGTCAGCAGCTCTCATGAGTTTTAGAGTGTGTTAGCGAAAAGACAGAGAAGAGTTCGGCTGTATAGTGGTCCCGTTATTATTAGACAGCCTCTGGAAATACATGATCTGATCTGCAGGACTGAAAGGAACATGGACGTCTCAGAAAACACTCAGTCTGAGCCGTCGGTCTCACGGGGCGAGTGGATTTTATGGCTGTGATGCTGTACTTGTAACTGTCTCCACACATCAAGCGCGTCACGTTTGAAAATAGACGTTTGTTTACAGGTATCTAAAACGGAGGACAAACTGATCATGTCGGTGTGTGGATGCCTCGAATTATATGATACTTTTTCTTTCAATTGCTGAAATCTGAGTAAAAAGGAGCTCGCCTAGAGGAAAGTGAGTGAGGAGGTCGGATTACCTGTTAAATTGTAAAAAAGAACCTTTGTCTATCACTCAATCCAACCGGTTGAATTGGCAAGGATTACCGTTGAAATCACAGTTGACGCGCGAATGAAGCGAATCAGTACTCTTCATTCGCGCGAATCAAGCGAGTAGATGATTTTACTCGTGCTTGGTGTGAGCGCCCTATAAGTTCTTAGAGCGAATACTGTCGGTGCCATGATGATTACTAAACCCTGAATTTGAGACAATCTCACTTTTTAAAAGATGCAATAAATTCTCCATAAATAAAGAAACAAAAATCGACTTTGAGCGTGAAACTCTGAAACCACAGAAACAGCTGTTTACTTTAGGAAGAGACGATAATTACTCCATCTCAAGTTGACTTCTTCCAGATGTTGGAAGCTTGTAAACTTCACGCCGTATAGCATCGTTTTCTTCTTTCACCAAGATGGTGATACAGAGAAAAAACAAACTCTTTAACTTTCTCCCCTGAACTTTCTTCATCAACTCACCGGGTCTTATAAATTGGTCTGCATGGAGTGGAGAGATGAAGCGCTTTTTTGGGGTGAATCTAATCGTCTCTCTCAAGTCAGAGGAGATTGATGAATCCTGGTCGAAGGAAAAGAAAAGATCCATTTCAAATAGTAATAGTGGTCGGGGCTGCGTTTACACACAACGGAGAGCTTATCTGGAGCTCATCTCTCAAAGACTCTCTACCTGCTGGGTTTGTTATTAGTTTGGGAGAAAGTGGAAGAGATTAGTGACTTGCATGAATCCAAGAGGGGGAACTGGTGAGCTGTAACACCAGATGTTCGACTTTGTACCTGTGGAAGCTGAGAAAGGTGTGTTTCTGCAAAGGTGTACTAAAAAACAGCTCTCTTAGATGCTTTAACTGTAAAAAATAAAGATTAAAAAGTGCCTTCTGAGTGGATTACCTGTTAAAAACTTCCCTCTGGATGCCCTTCTATGATATTTAAAAAGTTTAGCAAAGGTGCTTCAATGATTTCAGATATTAAAAGAGCTAATCTGATTTTAAAAAAATGAAGAAACGTGCCCTCTGAATACCTGTCCTATAAAAACAAATGCTCACAGGATGCCCCTCCTGTATATCAAACAGATGAAGTGCGTATAGGATGACTTTCTACCCTCTGAATGTCCTTGTAGTCATAAAATTTGGGAAAGATGCCCTAAGACTACTATGGAAGAGGATTAGGGCCACTGGAAAAAAGTCAGAATTCTGACTCTAATCTCAGAATAATAATTACAAAATATTATATCTGACTTTTTTCCAGTGGCCCTAACCCTCTTCCATAGACGACCCTTCCTGTAAATCCAACATAAAAAAACCTCTGGATGTCCTTCCTGATAAATTAATCTTGAAGACTGTCCTTAAATATCTTGAAAACAACTCTCTGGATGCACTTCCATCATATTTAGTACAGAGTTAGTGTGTTCTCTGCTTATGCTTCCAATATATCCATTAAAAAAAAGTGCTATCTGGATGCCTTTCCAGCACATAGAATTTGGAAAAACTGCCCCCCTGGATGCCTTTATAGTCAATAAAATGAGGGAAATGCATGCTCTGAATACTCTTCCAGGATATCAAATGCATAAAAAGTACCACCTGGATGCCCTTCCAGTATATAAAGTCTAAAAAATGCTCTGATTGATAAAAATAACAGATTCAATCTTACTACAAAGCGGCTCAAACATAGGCAGTAGCATCAGTTTGTTTGTTTATCGTCATTAATTTCAGGTCTTTTTTTTACATAATTACGTAAATATTGCACACATTCTCTGGAATTAAATGTCTGATGTTTAAAAGTTCACAAAGGGAAACCCTAAAACCTCCTTTTCTTTCATTTTTGTGCCTTGATGGAAGGACGCCGCTGGTTTGCCATTACTCTGATCTTGAATTCTCCTTCTTCCATCAGTTTACGGCGGCATAGTTCAGATCATTTGGGTCACCAGTAATCTTTAAATATATGTGTTTGGCGGGGGATTTACAGGGTTTTCCCTCTAATGTGTTCTTTCCGTCCTGCTTAGCGTCGACTCTTCATGACTGTGTGCAGATGTTGCGCCTTCAGCGGCCTTAAAGGAGCTGAAGTTCCTCTGCTCCTCTTCCACTCTCTCTAACTTTTACTCTCTGGAAGCACACTGTATAATTTTCTCCAAGCCAGCCGCGTCTCTATTTTTTCCAACCGCTAATTAATTATAATTCAGCAGTTTGATGCAGTCAGGCCAGAAGAATGCCGAGGCCTCGAGTCGAGTTTGGAGGAGAGGAGGAGGAGACTGACAGGGGGGTGGAGGGGTAGAGAGACGGATGGAGGGAGAGAAGGAAGGGGGGGCGTCTGTGGTTTCTATCTTGCTCGCAGGCCCGACCCATTGAAGGGATTTAATTACGTGTATGACTAAAAGTCTCAGCGGCGGAGTCAGAACACACTGCTGACTGCAGAGGTGTGACCCATCACGCCGCAGACAATTACCCGGGCTTGTCTAACCTCCAGCACTTCATCGCTGCAGTCCCATGTTGGTGTTTGACTGAATGAGCAGAGCCGGGGGACGACATGTCAAATACAACAACAACAACAACAACAACAACAACAACAACAACAAGTCCAAGTCCTGACACAGCTAAAAAAAAAAAACAAGAGTTCAAGCATGACTCAGCATTTTTCGAGCTCCGGCTCATTTGTATGGTGGCCCTGAGGTGCAAAACACAACAGCAAAAAGAGAAAACAGAGCGGCAAACTGAAAAAACACAAACGGCAATAAGAGAAAACACAAACAGCAAAAGAGAAAACACAGCGAAAAAAATCAGAAAACACAAATGGCAGCAAAAAGAGAAAACACACTGCGAATCAGAAAACAAGGAAAAAAAGAGAAAACACAGTGGCAAATCAGAAAACACACGGCAAATCAGAAAACACATCGGCAAAATCAGAAAACATAATGACAGAAGAGAAAACACACCATCAAAAGAGAAAACAGCGGTAAAATCAGAAACACAATGGCAAAAGAGAAAACACAATGACAAGAGAAACTCTTAAGTCTTGTCAGTTTGAGTCTTTTGTTCTAGTTTGAACTGAATCAGGATTAAATTCAGCCTGTAAATACGCCATCTCGGATTAAAGGAGCGATAGGTGACTGAAATAAAGAGAGGTGGCATGCAGTTGGTTCCCCAAAACAGTACAAGTTTTTATAAGTTTGTACAAAGTCCTTATTGTTTGCACATTATGAACTTGCTTCTGTTAATTTTTTATGAACTTGCAACACGAAGGGTCTTGAAAAACAGAAGTGTAGACATGATTAAATGATTTAAATCTTTTACGTCCTGCTCCTCTAAAACATTAGGAGGGAAATATACGTCAGGAGTCGGACTGGGCATCAAAGATTTACTCTATATTTGAAATTAAGTAAGTCTGGTTATATATTTTACTGCACTGACACCTCTTCTGCTCGCCTCGTCTGCAACCTACAGCTTAGAAGAGTTCGCCAAATGTTTCACCCAACAGTCATTAGCAATCTGTGCTGAACTCCATCATTAGGTGTTCTGATTGGAAAACTGGGACCAGTCTTCATTAGGTGCTACACTGAGAGCCGTACAGCAGCTGTAAGGCTTAATAATGAGCTCAATAAGCCGGGGCTGAAGGTAGATAAAAGTTTAAAATTTAATTTCATGCATCGTGCAAACTTTGCTTTTCAAAAAAAGAAAAACACGCTCGTCTCTCATTGAGGATGTCGAAAACGCACAATTTGCAGCCCAGAAGTGGCTTTTCAGAAGTCTGTCATCTGCAGCATGAAAAATAGAAGTCTGTTGTGTTCGCCGCAAAACAAACGTCAACAGAAAGCTGGGAAATTACAAAGCAGTTTGACTCGAAGATATATCAACTTTAAACTTCAATCTGTCATTTTTAAAAGATCGCTTTGAGTCCTTTGAACAAAAAAAAAAAAAACATTTCCCATGTTTGACATTTTTGCGGCGATGCTGCGTCTTTGTTCGTGCGCTCAAACAGCCTCAATAAAAAACCTCCTCATTGATTCAGCAGACGGGACTCCGCGCCTCAGCCTTCAGAGTCAGAGGGCGGCTTACGTAGGCCTGTGTGGGTGGTCCAAGTGTTCTGTCGTTCAGGCCGACATGAGGCGGCGATGTCATCACGGCTGCGTCTGAACCGGGGTCTACACACATCAAACATCGCACACTCTCAGGGTCTGAGGGTGGGTGTGATTTATGAACACTTTCAATATGTTCCAGAGACGTTTTCTGCCTCAGATTTTCACAGAGAGGAGCATCAGCCCCGCCACCATCGGTGACTGGGACGCATTCAAGCTTGCAATACACATTATTCATTGCCTGCTTTGTGCTCACGAGAAAAGAAGAGCACCAAAGCAGAACTTAACCGCGGGGCACTCCGGTCGAAACGCTGCGAGACTTTAAATTGTGCAGAAGATTCTGTTATGCTAATATTTTGCAATGCTGAAGTGAGGGTCTAATCAGACGCCAGCAGGGCTTTTGCTTTGCCAGGCTGTGTGTGTCGTCTGGGAGGAACTGAGGAATCAAAACAGCAGCAGATGTAGCCTGGCATCCCTGCAGGATGATGGTCTGCATGGAAAATGACTGGACAGACTGGGATTTCCCACAGAAACCAGTATTTTCAGTATGGAGAAGATCATCTGATCCACTGAACTTTTAAACTTTGAGAGTGACCCTTAAAAATCATACTGGGATCTGTTAGGTCCATGCAGATGCTTTTGAAACTCATAATTTAGCATTAAGCATGTTTGATTTGTGTGTTTTCTACACATTCAATTGAAATACAGCAATAAAAACATATCAAGTAGCATCCAAAGCCTTCCAAAACATCACCTTATCTGCAAAGCAAAGCCAAATCTACATTTAGATGTCCAAGCAGCAAAAATTAAGAGTGAACAAATACGGTAAATGAGCATGAAAGTTCACTGAAAATCTTGATAGAAACAACAATGAAAAAAGACAACACCCAACATAATAAAAGAATGTTGTACCGCACCATGCAACCAATCAAAATCATGCCAAACAAATCACAAAAGTTGCCCAAGTATACAGCCAACAAGCAGCTAGCTGTTAGCCGCTAAGATAGGAAACAACCAAACAAACAAAGAAACAGTTAGAAACAACAATGAAAATAAGCAACATTCAACATGTTAAAAAGGAGTTTTTTCGCACAATGCAACCAGTCAACAACATGTTGAACATAGCACAGAAGCCAATACAGTAAAGAAGCCAAGGTATTCAGATAACAAGTGACTAGCTCTTAGCCGCCAAGCTAGCAAACAAACAAACAAACTGATAGAAACAACAGCGAGGGAAAAGAAACAACACCCAAGAGTTGGAGTTATATAACACCATGCAACCAGTCAATAACATGCCAAACAGAAATGTAAATGTTCAAGCAGCACAAGTGAAAAGTGTATAAATACAGTAAATAAGCATGAAAGTTTACTGCAAATCTTAGTTGGTAGAAACAACAATGAAAACGAACAACACCCAAAGAGTTAGAGGAGTAATACCACACAATGCAACCAGTCAATAACACGTCAAACAAAACACAGAAGCCATGAAACTAAGGAAGCCAAGGTATGAAGCCAAAAAGCAGCTGGCTGTTAGCTAGCTAAGCTAGCAAACAAACTGATAGAAACAACTATGAAAATGAATAACACCATGTTAAAAGAATGTTATACCACACAATGCAACCAGTCAATGACATGTCAAACAAAGCGCAGAAGCCATAAAAGGAAAGAGGCCAAGGTATACAGCCAACAAGCGGCTAGCTGTTAGCCGCCAAGCTAGCAAACAAACACCGTCTCCAGCAATCTCAGCAAATCAAAGCGCCTTAACTTAACTTAAACACAATTCCAAAGAAATGAACAGTACCTTATTCCCAAGTGTAGCAGGATGATATCCATGTGCAGATGGAAGAGTGGCTTTTGGCGCCTTTTACACCTGTGTGCCAGCATTTCTACTTTATATCCTGTTTCCTGTCAGGTGGGCCTCAAACCTGTCTTCAAAATAAAAGCCTGAACTCATTCCCGAACATCAACATAAATGAAAATCGGTTACTGAACCATGAATCAAAGGAATAAAAAACAAATAATAATATATATAGGAGTAGAAAATATTATTAACCTCGAGTGTTGTGACTCAGTGGTCAGGTGGGACACATGATCGCTTCACGCTGCAGGTTGGAGAATACAGAGCAGAAAGAGATAATTGGTTTATAGTTAAAAATATGTATACTTTATATAGATGTATTTGTATGGAAAGGAAATAAGGGTTACCCGCTGCTGACCCGCCACACACCACAGGGACCGCCTTATAATGAAGCCCACGCAGTGACCCGGGATTTTACAGAGCACACCAACACCCCAGTCTGTTTTCATTCCACCTCACCAAAATACCTTTAACCTCTGCATCCGGGAAGTTTGCACACACCCTCACCTCCTTATATGAGGCTCATTAGCTCCAAATTACAGTACATACATCTCGTTCCAGTCGAAGGTTATACGCCAATTTTAAAACTCTTAATGAGTAAGGTACACCTCGCAGTTGTTGTTCAGTTATCAAGCTTGGTTTCCAAATCCAGAGAAGTGCAGACTCCACATTTTGTCGTCCAAAACTTTCAAGGCCAAAACATATTGGTCAATGTTAAAGCGACCGCAAATCAAATTAAGTCCAAATTGAATTTTGCAAGAATGAAGGGACCCTGGTGTTTTAGTCTGGCAAATCCCCCTGATGCATTTAAGGAGCGTCGACGGATGAAAAACAGAGTCTGTTTGTTCTTATTTGAAAACAAAACTCCACCAGTGTTTGTGTTTTGTTGCCGTCATCACTTCACCAACCGCAGGCCACCCAATCTCAAGACATGCTGACTAATTTTAGAAAACAATAATACTTGGTTGAGAGTATCAGGTCTATCCTGTCTGTCAATCATCTAATTGGGAATTATTTAATCCAGTTTCCTTCAGCCTTGTCTGACTACTCTTAATGAGATGCACCTTCATCTGTAAATTTCACTAAATCTGGTTTCCATTATTATTTGGCGACCACTTTGACCCGTTTTTTAATCCACAAAAACACTGATGAGCATCCAGTAAAGAGAAGCCAATGTTTTGGTCATGGGTTACGGTAAGTCGCTGTCCAGTTATAGCTCTGAAAACCAGAATAACACGCTTTCCAAATACCATAAACACACACACACACATAGAAAACACACAGTGAATCACAGCTATAGACTTAAAACGCAGGAACCAACGCAGCTTTTTTACTCTGCCATTTTGGGGAGCAGCAGCTGTGCCGTGGGCATCGTCACCACAGGGCGGTTGTTTGCAGAGACCAGTTTAGGTTCTGTTTGTCTCCTAGTCATGCGTCTGGGCCCCTGAAAGGATTAACTCCAGCCTCATGCTGTTACAGCTCCACCCCACAGAAAGTGCTCAGCGCTGTCCTCTCAAAGGAGAAAAACAAAACGGGGGACACGACGAGCTCTGATGTCCCACTTCTTTAAAAGTGTGGACCAGGACTAGGTAGGGCTGCTCGATCAGGCCCAAAATATAAACTATCAACGTCATGATCAGACTAATTATGATTGGACATTTCATTTATGCAGTGTCATCAAAATTAAAGCCGAAACCTTGGAAATTATACGTCCACCATAACATCAAGACTTAGGTTTGTGTGTTGCTACGATAGGAAGACTGTTTTGAGAACATATGACCTGTAAAAATACCAAACTTATACCAATAGCAAAATTATTTTCAAAGAGAGGTTGAGACATTTAAAAACTTTTGACAATAGCATGAAATAATCCAGATTTTACCAAAACCTGGATTCATACATTTACAGTCTGTGTTGCTTATTTTTGATGGTCCATCTAAAGCTGGGTGAAGCCATCGTGAGAACAGCACCCTCTGGTGACAGGCTGCAGTATAGGTTGTAAATCCCACCTCCTCCAGCAATCCCTGTGGAGCAGTGGACAAACTTTAGAAATTAATTACACAGAATATAAATTTTTTTCCCCCCTGGTTGCAATGTTGACATGTAGCTACTGTCTGACTGGTTTGTGCTCAAGTCCTCTTTGTAAAAAGTTATTAGGGGGTTCATGTTTTCTGTGATTGACACTTGGGACAGCCTATGGGCATACGAAGATTGCGTAGCTCATTCGGGGGATACGCTGTTTGAGCTTAGCGTCATCAAAGCGACTCTCTCGCCGAGTGCGTACAACGCTACTGCGCAATTGGTGGTTCCAGGAAGTGGAGAAAATCCTGGAAATACCAAGAGCAATTCTGCTTCAAATAATGACAGAAGGCGGGGCCAAGTTGTCCATAGTATATCCAGTCTATTGCTGCATTCAAGTTACCTCGGAAGTCAGATTGCTACATCTACGAAAGTTACATTAAAGTTAGTGTTTGCCTTATATTCAGACAAGGATAAGGCTAAAATAACTTTCATAGATGTAACCATCTTGTTTCTGCCTCTGATTTTGCTTATTTCCAACTCGGTAACTGAAACGCTGGTAACTCTGATGTGACGTCATTTTCAGCTCCGACATCTGACTTCTGAGGGAACTCGAACACAGCATATGATTTGATCCTTTGTGAAGCGAGCTCAGAGACAGTCCTTTAATGAATCAGGCCCTGAGTGCTTTAATTCCAGTTTTTCAGGGGGGGTTATATGACGAGAATCTGCTTTTCATTTTGGAGGTTTGTCCTCAGCTTACAGACTAACTCCACCTGAGAGCTGGCTGTTAGAGCAGGAATCTATACTGAAGTATTTTTAAGATTCGATTTAACAGCAAATTTCCATCGCCAAGCTGTTAAAAATTGCAATTATGCTCGGCTCGGTCCAGCGGGGCATTTAAGGGTACACGTTTGTTTCTACAGAGACGACTTTATTCAACACCTTCACTCACTCGCACACGTGTGCGCGCTCATTTCTCTGGATTAGCAAACATGCCTCTGAGTCCTCCCTCTGTTTTTTCTTATTTTTATAGATATAAATACACGCCCAGTTAGACTGCAGTAAAACCGCTTTTATTGGGATATAAAACTTTTTTTCCATCAACACCACGCAACTGCTGCTGCTGCTGCCGCTGCACACAGGAGCATTTAGAGGCTTTCTACCGAAATACCTCCAGAGGAATTCGTTCATCGTGAATTCACAAGAATCGCAGAATCACAGCCTTCTCATTGTTTCCCTGACTCGCCTCTTTGTGTTTCGACTCTCCTGAAACCGCCTGAAGTCGTCTCACTTTCCCTCCACAGATTAAGTATTTAACCTCTGACAAGTCTGTCCTGAAGGGGGGAAAGAGTGGAAAAACAGAGAGCTGTATTAAACAAACAGTGGCGCAGCCGGAGGCACAATAAGGAGAGGCAGAAAGAGCGCTGGATTAAGACGAGCTATAAATAGACTCTGTTAAAGCTCTAAATCATAGATTTTACACAAGAGGTGGTGATGTCAACCTCTGATGTGGATTATCTTTAAAAACTCTTGTCAGTTTGATCAAAACGTTTGATGATTGCTTGTGAAAATGTGACGAAACTTTATTTTTCCTGCCACTATTTTTACACGTTAGCACTTAAACCAAGTACTCAGGGGTGATCACGCGTGAAAAACGGCTAAAAGATGGATTTAAAGGACACTGCAAACAATCAAATGTGCAACCATGTCAAACTTCTACTTTTCGTTGTCTGCGTTGTAAAATAAACCCTGATGTTTTCATTACTAAGGAGGTCAGAGGTCACGATAAAACCCCAGATCTCTAATGCTGCTTCGTGTGAACAGCGATCATTTGTTGAACAGGAGTGTTTTTCGACGGTAATAATAGTGCGACCACTGAATTGTTCATTTGGCGTCATTAGCGGAGCTCTGAAATGAGTCACACAGTCAGTGAATCATGTTTGCCTTCTCAGGGGAATAATCCAAGACTGGCACATGAATCGAGAAATATCCTGACGCCTCTTCTCTCTCCCCCTCACTGTGTCGACATGATTTTGTTTCTCATACTTTCTTCTTTTCTTCTTCTTTCTGTATTTTTCATCCTCCTCTTTCTCCACCGCCATCCAATTCGCCTAACTGCCGCTGTTGTGGCGGCTGTGGTGGTGGGTGGAGGCTACAGACGAGCTCGAGAGATACTCGTGGAGCCAGACAGACATAATAAAAAAAAAAGAAAAATAAAACTGGAGGGGTGGAAAGGAAAATCTATTAAAAGGACTCATTCACATCTAATGTTGCAACTATTGCTGTTGGGATCTGTGAAAAACATCTTTATAATCCAGCGACAAAACACGAGCCAGAGACAGTTTAACAGAGAGGAAACAAGGAGAGGCAGTTTTACTGTGAAGCTCATGACAGTTTAAACGAGTCTGCTACGAGGAACAAGGGACACAAATATTTGGGTCGTAGATCTCGGAGCCTCAGACGCCAAAATAAAACACCATTTAAGTGTACTCATACTCATGAGTACGGCTGAGGCAGAGACACCTCCGGGTGATAATTACAGGTTTTCTCCTCGACTGCTTTGTACTAATACTTTAAAAGTCGAACTTCAATTAGGAGGCGACGTAAAACAAAGTAAGAGTTCAAGAGGCGGTAATGTGCTTTTTGGAGGGATTCTGCTCTGAGTGTGGGAAAAGTTAAGGAGAACACCAGATTCACTCAATTTGTGACATCACTAATTGGTGAATCTCCTTAAAAGGGCGTAACTAAAGCTTCTTTTTTTAGATTTATGAAATTGACTGCAACTCATATTCATGCTTTTTTTATGATACGCATAAGCAAACAAGACCATCAGCAAGACTTTTTTGTCCACCAGGGGCGCCAACATTGACACAAACCCAAAGTTCCTTACAGGGGCTTTAATTTAACACTAACCCACTAACACACTAACCTATTCTTTGTTGTTTTGTCTCTTCCCAGCTGTCAGGGTCGGAAACACGTGGTAAAATAAAACAAAGAATAATCGGTTAACTTTACAATAATGACTATGAAGCATGGCAACAGTGGAGGAGGCCCCAAGAGTGCTGTGATCTGTGATTAATAGAATGTGCTAACTTTTATTCAGTCTAAACGCTCATATTACTGTTTTTTTAGTAACTTTACCATAGTAACTATGTTACATGGCAACAGTGGAGGAGGCTTCCAGAGTGCTGTAGTCTAAGATAAATGTAGATCTTTTAAATATATTAACTTTTATTCCGTCTAAACTCTCATTTAACTAGTTTTTAAGTAGCTTTACAATAGTGACTATGAAGCATGGCAACAGTGGAGGAGGCACCAAGACTGCTGTGATCTTCGATAAATATAGATCTTTTGAATGTTTTAACTTTTATTCTGTCTAAATGCTTATATAACTGTTTTTCTCTGTCGCCGTAACTAAACGCACTTTCAAAATAAAAGCATGACATTTATTTTATGCTGCGATAATTAGTGTAGTTTATAAAGTAATGTTTTTGTGAGATGGTCTACCTTTTCTTAGTTTGTGCTGTAAGTTTTACATAAATTTGGGTGACCATATTCTGAATCCCCAAAAAGAGGACACGAGTACGCGGGAGCAGAATCGTGCATAGTAAATTTAAGGTTTTTTGGGTTGAGTGTTTTTTATGCGCTTTTAACTCAGTTAATCAACGTGCCACAAACTCAAAACTTCCATACAAAACCCCGGACATTTGAAGGACAAGAGCGGACAGCCCCCCAAAAAGAGGACATGTGTGGGTAAAAGAGGTTGTATGGTCACCCGTCATAAATCTCATATTAATATTGTTATTGTGATGATAGTGAGATGAGGATCTGATATTGTTACAGACTCTGTTACGGACCGTAAACAACACAAACTAAAAATAAACACAAAGATAAAAAGTCATCAGACCTGATTTTCAGTCTCTTATCTCGTTCTTTCCTCTTGATCTTCATCTGTTTTGATTTCTGAGTGTTTTTTTAATCTTCAGCAGCTGTTTTCTCAGCTTGTAGACTTTTGAAGTTTTGTCATTTTTGTTGTGTGATTTACTCGAGTGGTGAAACATTTCATCATCCTCCAGAGAAATCTCCTTATTTCCATAAACTTGTATCTGAACGATGGCGTGTTTTTAATGTTCTATCGTGGATCGAGCTGCACCATGTGTCTCCTCGCCACATGTCTCCATATTAAATTATACATTGAGAGCAGCATATAAAGCCTGTAAGCTCTTTGTATTCTCCTGGCTGCGCGAAGGCGGTGACAGTGCTGGCGGTCGCTGCCGAGGTGACGGGATTTTAATTTGTCTCGCTCAGCCTGCTGTCTGGCGGCGTGTGTTAATCGCCGAGACGCCACTCTAATGGTTTAACAATAATAACGGACCTGTTTAATAGAAATGAATTACAGTCATTATACAGCGAGGGCCTGCCAATCCCAGTGACTCCGGGCAACGACTCAAACACAGGGGGGTGTTCGCAGAAAACTGAAGCTCACTCCTCACTCCCCGCCTCTGCAGTGAGGTGATAAGTGAAGCTGAGAGAAGACCTTCAAAGATGGGCAGCTGTCAGGTAATGGTCTGATATGACCAGGAACAAAAGTGTGACATTTGTCAGTCAAAATTATAACAATGAGAGAAGCACTGGGAGCTATTTGACTCTGCAGAAATGAAGATCGGACGCTTTATCCTCATCACTGCAGTCCGTACGAAAACCAAAGTTCAGTCTGCAGATTTACAGGGATATTCCAGCGTAAAATGAATTTAGGGTCAAACACACTTTAACGCCGAGTTAGACATCCCCTCCAGAGATGAATGTTGCCGACTGCTTGCTTCTCTACTTATACCAACTTTAGTAACGACAGCAGGATAGCAATACACAGCGGTCTGAGGAGCCATAAACAAACCTCAACCAAAACGCCACTCTATAACCACAAATAATGCTCAGAACAGCACCTAACTTCATCAACAGGACATATAGGGTACTAGCCACCAAACATCTTTTTAACTTTTTTAACTGATTTCTTCCATTACGGACTACAGCGGGGTGACGCAGCTCAAGGAAGAACATTTATGATCATTTCCTTGAAGTAATAATCACCATATTAATCATTTTTCACTGTCATCATAGTTCTTCTGTTCAGCGTCTCAGTCTGATTGTATTTCCATAAAGAAATGATCATAAATGTTCTTCCTTGAGCTGCAGCACCCCGCTGTAGTCCGTAATGGACTGCCCCTAGGTCTCGCTACAAACTCGTTAGGCCGGGCGTTAATTAATTTTATGCAGGAATATTCCTTTAAGGTTCATCATGCAGCCTGTTAACCTTTTTTTTTGGCCTTTTGCATCCAAAGATATGTCTCCACTCTTGAAGTCCATCAGCTGCTTCTTTTTGACTTATTTTGCCTCCTGCAAAATAAGTGCTCTTTTTTAAGTCGTACTTTTGATAGAAATCAAAGTTAGCAAAATTCAGGATCAAAATACTCCTTTTAAAAGTCATGGCATGAAGGCACACTGTCGCCATGATGTATGACCAAAAGGCCTCTGCTTTCATGGCGAGAGAAGATCCAAACCTTGCTGGGAAGATGGATCACAAACAACTTGAGTAGCCTCTTTACGTGTAAAATAAGCCATGTAATCCAAATGAGCCTGAATTTGAACTTTTACTGGACTTGGTTTGCAGAAAGGGGAGCGGACCAACTGATGTACAACAGCTGTAAACATTGAAGCTCCTGTGACCATAACAGTGACCTTGTTTAGCTTGTCCTCCACATTCTTCTTTTTGATTTTTGACAGTCACAAGTCATTTATTGAGAATATTTTATGTAAAATCGTCTGACACCTACCCCCCACCAGCAGTTTCAGGCATCAAAAATCACAATATAAAAATGGTCAATTTTCTTGCTGATGGACTTGTTTATCATAAAAGGCCTAAATATAAATTTCTGTCTGTTTCATAAATGCCCAAAAACTCCTCACAGGAGCTTTAAACCTTTTTTCTTTTTTCCCCGTTTTTTTCTGATTATGCATCATGTTCATATGATCATGCAAATACTCTCATTATAAATGAGTGTCGTCCCTCAATGATCTCTTTGCTTTTTATATAAACAATATATTAAGTAGAATCACTGGTTTTAATCCAAAGTAAGAAACTGTACTCATAAAAGATGTATTTATTTGCAGAGTCGTCTTCGGTCCTACAGCGGAGTGCGGCTCTCTGACGGATGGTTAACAATGAGTGGAAACTCTCCAGCTCGCAGTGAGCAGACTCTCATGCCTGCCTGTTTATGGCATGCCATCCAGCCAAGGAGGCATTGTTTTATTGTTGCTTTTACACAATGTGAGTTGTTAACCCTGAAAATGAACTCGTATTGTATCAACAGCATCTGGTCCTGGTTCGCTCTCTGGGATCGCTCCTGAAGAGGATGTGTCAGGCAGCTGCAGAGTCGTGGATTCACTCTTTTCATGAGTGTTTGAGAATTTCTCCTTTTTTATTTTTTTGCATGAGACGTCTAAATTAAAGCCTATTTTATTGACAGAATGTGTGTCTTCTATTTTAATCTGTTGATGTTTCACTCCGTAATAAAACTCCTCGTTTCCACCCACTTACTTCCATTTGTTTTATTTTGCATTGAGCCAAAAGCACTCTGGACGCTCTTACACGTACAAAACAAGAGGATCGACTTTCGATACATACATTTTTGAGTTTGGAGACAATGCAGTGAGAGCTGTGTTTCTACTCCCACACTTTCCTCTTGTCAAAATACGACAGAAACTGGCTGCAAAACTCTTATTCCACTCCGTCACTTCCACTCGGAGTCTGTCTCGTCT
Organism: Xyrichtys novacula; assembly: GCA_962446985.1. Classification (NCBI taxonomy): domain Eukaryota; kingdom Metazoa; phylum Chordata; class Actinopteri; order Labriformes; family Labridae; genus Xyrichtys; species Xyrichtys novacula. The sequence continues at coordinate 27,365,958 of OY660878.1, forward strand.
GATCTGATACTGTTATATATGTAAGCAGGGCTTCATATGCAGCCGAGGCTCTTTAGGTAACAGAGGGGAGTGATTTTATTTTTGTCATCTCTCAGGTATGTATCTAGGTTGTCGGAACAGGCTTGTGCTCTAATGCTCGCTCTGCTCAGCTGCAGGAGATTAATGAGCTGTCAGCAGGGGAGGGAGGCATTAAAGACAGCCTTCTCCTGGTCAGAATAGATAATTACTGTTGATCACTGGTGCTGTAAGAGTAATAACTGCCTGTTTGTCTCCCTACTCATCCATCTTTGTCTACCTGACTGCCTGCTTCCATACAGCTCCACGTACCTGAGTCTGTGAGGCTGACGACCCGTCTGGATGCATGTAGAGATGTTACTGAAAAGGTCTCATTAAATGTTGTTCGCCATCATTTATAATTTAGCATGACAAAAGTTTCCTTAAAAGTTTGACGTTTCTGGAAGTTCGCTCTCCACTGCATCCTAGACTGTAAATGTGCTGATAAGAAGGACACAAGAGTTCACAGAGTTCTTTCCTTCGCTGTTCATGCAGAGATGAACCGCTGTGCTTCCTCTCAAATGAAGTTGATCTTGGTTCAGAGGGCTCTGAGTAGATACAGTCTAAGAATTCTTATCATTATCATCATCTTCATTATCATCATTGCTATCAAGCTCATCCTCATCATAATCATTAACGTCATCATCATTCTCAGGCTCCTTGTCATCATAGTGTTATGCTCATTATCATCATCATTTTCAGTATTATAATCATATTTTCATCATTATCTGTTTCAACATCATTGTTAATATGATAGTCATCACCTTCATTCTCATCATTATTTTCATAATCATTGTCTGATCATACTCATAGTTTTCATCATTATCATCTGTTTTATCATCATTGTCATTATTAGGATCATCATCATTATCATCATCATTGCTATCAAGGTCATCGTCCAAATTTTTGTCGTTCTTATAGTATTAACATCATTCACATTATCAGCAGTGTCTTTGTCCTTATCATAATTTTCATTATCATTCTCATACTCATGGTTATCATGATCGTAATCATCATCTGCAGTAACATCATCATTTTTAATATCTTAGTCATCCTCTTCTTTCTTATGATAATCACAATTTTCAATATTTTCATCATCTGTTTCATCATTATTGTCATTATCATTATCATCATCTTCATTATCATAATCATTGAGATCGAGGTCATCGTCATCATCTTTTTCCCTCTCATAAAAGTAAACATTGTTGTCATTATCATCAGTGTCTTTGTCCCTATAGTTATCATAGTTTTCATTATCATTCTCATAGTCACCAATATCGAAATCATTCTCCTCAGTAACATCATCATTTTTAATATCACCATCATCCTCATCTTCCTTATGATAATCACAATTTCCATCATTAGCATTATTTGTTTCATCATCATTGTCATTATTATTATCATCTTCATTATCATCTACATTGCTATCAAGATCATTGTCATCATCTTTGTCCTTATAAATATCATCATCGTTGTCATTATCATCAGTGTCTTTGTCCTCATAGTTATCATAATTTTCATTATCATTCTCATACTCGTGGTCATTATCATCATTTTCATAATCAACATCATCAACCTGTTTAACACTATCACCACTATCATTATAATCGTCTTGATTTCACTGTCATGATCATAATCAACATCAACGTCATCATGGCTCAAGTTTGTTTCATACAGTCAAAGGTTTGTTTATATGGGGGAGCTCAGAGTGGACCCATAGATACTTTATTCTGCACAGAGCTGGCTGAGGTGGTTCATGTATTTGACAGGATGCCTCCAGGGCGTCCTCCTAAAGAGGTTTCCAAGTGCCTCTGGGAAGACCCAGAGCCCACTGTGGAGACTGTTTATCCCAGCTGACCTGAAGGTACTCTGGATCTCAAAGGGAAGATGGAGAAAGTTACTGGAGCGAGGGATACTGCTGGACACCAACTCTCACAACCCATCTCACATAAGTGAAAAAGATGGATGGATGGACGGACGGATAGCATCTACATATAAAAGCCAAATATCTTTTAAAACACCCCACTGTCAGTCAGATCAGCGACACTTATTATCCTTCACTCTCAGCTTTAAAGTCAATGAAACAGACAAGTTAATAAAAAAACTTTCCTCTGTTTTTGAGAATAAAGAAATGAGCCACAGAGACCAAAAACATTTTTGTACAAGGTTTTAAAACTTGCATTTTAAAATAGACTCTAATGGGCTCACCTTGACTTCCTGAGTGAGCCTCAAGTGGACATTAAAGGAACTGCAGTTTTTAACTCTACAGAGGTAAAATATCAAAGCTGATTGTTCTCAAACACTCTGGACAGTTTGTCTATTTTCCCTCTGAAAGTTCAAACCACTTTAGGAAGCATTTGTTCTGAAACTAAACTCTGTTTTTGGGGCCTAAATCTGACAATTTGGAAGCTAAGGGCCTGATAGCAGGATTCATTACTGTTACACACTGTGAACTGCAATGATGACAACACCAGCTGCAGACAAATTGATTGCTTATTGGAAGTGTCCAGCCATCTGTCTTAAAAACTGGCCCATATTCAGGGTGAAAAAGTGTCTGAATCTCTGCTGAAGTGCGAAGTCTCCCTTTGAAAAGTGGACCGGTTCACTGGAGTTATTCCTCAACGTCCCACTTCTTTGATACCTCTTTTTCACCTGTTTCCTCTGACGGCAGCCAGTTCCCCCATTCAGCCCTGACATGTTGAAACAAGAGTTAAAAAAAAGTGAAAGAGCTTATGTGGGAGCTGCTGTGTGATCAGTTTCACAACAATTGATATGTCAGGCCTGCACGTCAGAACGCAAAGTGATAAAAACGGCGTTTGAAAAAACAGCTACAAAGCCTCTGGTGCTCGAGAGTCTTTCTCTCTGGGAAGGGTAAACATCATTTCTTTCTTCCAAATGCACCTTTTCCTCTATTGTATCAGTATTTCCTGCCATTCTTGCCCTCAAAAGCACGTGCAGTAACTTTGCATTCAGCTCTGCTACACAATGAAACTGAGATTAACCCATGAATCACAGCATTGACCGAGCGTTGGCCTCAGAGTAACGACCGCTCTTCATGTGGCTTCTTCAGAGCCGGTTGGTTCACATACAGATGCAATTACTTCCACAGAGACATAACTTTCATGTGGCACACGCTCCCTCCGATTGGTTCACTTTATCTTACTTAAACTCAATTATCACTGTGGATGTTATTGAAAACTGTGGGGCATGGTGAATCAATTAAACTGTCTATGTTCTCTAAAATATCCCTCCACTGTGCTCCTGTGAAAACTGACGATGTTTGTATTTGTCACAGGAAACTTTACATTTCTACTAAGTTTGTTACAACAGAGGCCAAAGGTAAACCAGGATTTAACATGAGGGGACCAGCAGCACAGCTTTGTCTTTGGTGTGCTTCTCAGTCTTTTCTCATTTTAACCGTCATCAGTAGATGTTGTTTAGTTGCTTATGTGCTTGTTAATAGATCAGACTATACGACATGAAAAGAGCCATTATCATCATCATAATTATCATCGTCCTCATCATTATCATTATCATCGTCATTGTCATCTTTATCATAATCATTCACAGTGTCATCAGCTTCCTCATCATTGTTATACTCGTGGCCATCATCATCATCATCATCATCATCATCATCATCATCATCTTTGTCCTTATCACATTTATCATAATTCTCATAATTTTCATCATCTGAGCCATTGTCTTTCTTATCATAATCATTAACATAATCATCATTCAAAGCTTTTATGTCATCATCGTTGTCATGCTCACTATCTTTATCATCATCATTATGGTCTTTATGATAATCAACATCTTTTCATCATCATCCTCATCATTATCATCATCGCCAGTGTCATCTCTATCATAATCATTCACAATGTTATCAGCTTCCTCATCATCATCATCACCATCATCATCATCATCATCTTGTCCTCATCAACTTTGTCCTTATCATATTTATCATAATTCTCATAATTCTCATTATCTGAGCCATTGTCATACTCGTCATAATCATTAACATAATCATCATTCTAAGCTTTTTTGTCATCATAATTGTCTTTATGATAATCATCCTCTTCATTATCATAATTGTTGCTATCAAGGTCATCATCATCTTCGTCCTTCTCGTAAATATTCTCATCCTCACAGTTCTCATAATTTTCATTACCATCCTCATACTCATGGTCATCATCATCAAAATCATCATCCTCAGTAACATCATTATTATCAATATCACTCTCATCATCATCCTCAATATCATCGCCATCATTGTCTTCATCAATGTCATTCTCATTGTTTTTAAGTCGCAATTTATTTTCTTATCATCATCTTTATGAATGTCCTTATCAAGGTCAGTCATCATCATCATCATCATCACCATCATCATCATCATCTCCACGATAACTACCATGATCTTCATTATTAGTCATTATTATCATCAGCGTCACCCATGACCTCATTGCTATCATTCCCATAATTATCATTTATCCTCATCATCATCATCATCATCATCATCATCATCATCATCATCATCATCATCCTTATCATAATCTCCATGATCATCATATTAAATATGGTTGTCATTATCAACATCATCTTTATAATAATCTTTGTTTCACTGTCATCATCATTATTAACATCATCATCATCATCATCATCTTCATCAACATCATCATCATTATTATCATCATCACCATCATCATCATCATCATCATCATCATCATCATCTAAACACTAGAATTGTGAAGGACACCTTGAATGTCTGTTGGCGGGTTGGTTTGATTTCTTCAGAAACGTGTGGAGAGCCAATTCCATGAATTTATACATAGAGATTCAGACATTTAAGTATCGCTAACATTTAATAATAAAAGTGTGACATTTATGATGAAGTGAGAGCCGGCTCGGTCCGTCCTTGCAGGCAAAAAAAAATTAGCATTTACATTTTATTTGACCTGGGAAGGAGCCATGATCGTAAAAGTGTTCAGAACTGCCCGGGGCAGGACCGGTTTCAGCTGTTAAATGATTTTCTGCATTTAGTCGCACAATTTCACAAATTTCAAGTTCCTCAAAGGTTAAGGACTATCTGAATTATTTACATAGACTCTTTATGTTTGATCAAATTACTCAGATTTGTGCTCAACATGGCATCTATCATATCATATCAAACTCAATATTTACAGCAAAGTTAACCAATCAAAATCCACGGTCAGGGTTTAAAGCTGACAGCTGTTGGCAAACGACAAGTGAAATGAAGACGACAGAAGTCCAGCGATCTCTCATATTTTCCAATATGAGATCCAGGAACACTCTCGTTTCTTCACTCCTCTTCTCTGTGACCTCTCTGGTCCTCTCCGGCAGCAGGTCATCAGTTCAACACATGCCTCTGAAATTGGCTGCTGGCACAATCCTGCATTATTAACTTAGTGTTACTCCTCCTCCTCCTCCTCCTCATCAGCGGGATGAGTCGAGGCTGTCTGGTACAAGCTCAGCTGCTGGAGTCATAAACAAACATTAGTTCCTCTAATTACACATGGCAGTGAAAACGCAGAGTAATTAGCTGATGGGAGAGTCTGGGAGACGCTTCACCTCCAGGCCAATAAAGCCGGGGAAGATCTGAAGCTGCAGGAATGTGGTGCACTTTCTCCTGAGCTATATTCGCCCCACATCATTTGTCTTCTACAAATGCCTATATATGCCAAATGAATTAAACATTTTTCCACCCGTTCTTCTTTATGTCGGCAATTAACAGTGTTCTAGTCTGGAGAACGAGCCCTAATTACCCACAGTGAGTATTTTTAGCCCGGAATCAAAGAGTTTATGAGTGTCGTTTCCCTGTTGACAACCTCCAAACAGTGCTCCCATTGATTTCTGATGACCTGGAGGCTCTTGAGTAACCTCAGATCTTTGAAGCCGATAAAAGCTCACCGGTGGAACCAGAATGTTGAACTGTCTAGGGCTGCCGGTGCCAACCCACATGTAAGTACAAGCAGCAGATTTGGCCTCCTAAAAACGCTCCTTGGGAAATTAGTCGTTAAAATTTGTTTGCAGCCAGAAGACGCGGGTTTGTTTGCCCTACAGAGTGTCGTCTGGGTGTGAAAATAGACGCAGTTTCTCAGGCTTCTGTGTAGTGTTGTTTTATTTTGGGTCTAAACTAAGAAGCAGTCGCTGCCAAAACCCTTGGCATCGCATCGCGACAGGTACAGACCTGCAAAATATGTAATTGGCGATGTCAACTCTCTAAACAGTATGGATTATATTTAAGTGTTTCTTTTTAATGTGGGTCGAGTCAGGGCTCACAGTGAGTGTAAAGGGGTTTAAGGATCAGAGGATTTACAGATGCAATTAAATTTCAGGAATATAGGATCAGGCTTGCTCACCTGAAAGGCCCCAGTATACTCATCTGTCAGCCAACACCCTTCTCAGTCATCCCTGATCTCCGACCTGCTTTTAAACGATGAAGTAGAAGTTAAATCTGATGCAGCGTCCTGGACTTACACTTTCGTATCCGAACATTACACCAAACGAGACCAAAACACGACTAGTTTAGTTATTTGAATTTGCTGAAATCATGAACATTTATCAACAGATTCACACATACAAAGATATTTTCAAGAAAGTTAACTGCAGTGACTTGAACCATTAATTTCTGCAAAGCCGGTAAATGCAGTCGCCATAATGAAAATGCTGACAATCTCTTGGACAGATACTATTTTTTTGCACCAGGCTGCATACATAAGGGTGACCATGTCCTCTTTATTGGGGGGCTGTCCGGCTTTGTCCAGGGGAGTTTATAAAATTCTTCAAATGTCCGGGGTTTTGTACGGAAAGTTGGAGTTTGTGTGGCGTAGACTGACTGAGTTTGAAGCGTGTAAAAAGCACTCCATCCGATCCGAAAAACTCTCAAAATTCACTATGCATGACTCCGTAACTCCACCCCGCGTAGTTGTGTCCTCTTTTTTGGGGATTCAGGACATGGTCACCCTAGCATACATTAGGGGTGGGAATCACCAGTGGTCCCACGATACAATATTATCACGATACTTGGGCTACAATACGATAATATTCTGCGGTACAGTGAGTATTGCAATACAATAATTTGCAATTTATAGTCTTTTATTGACTGTTTAGCTTATTTAGCATTTGTCTTCCCTTTATGTTTGTCATGTTTACGCTGTATTTTATTTTCGTATAGCATGATGTATGATGTTACCTCTGCCAACCTCACTGGACAAACAATAGATTTTATTTTTCCATTATTATAGATTTGACTTTATATTAGCAGTTACTTTGAACAATCAATATTTGGTAAATGAGATAATACGATATCCAAACGGACAAAATATCGTGATGCGATTCTGTATCGATTTTTCCTCCCACCCCTAGCATACATGTGTAATTTTGCTGTATAAACTGTGTCGATGTTGAGCTGCAGTACCTCAAGTGTCCACTTGAGGCTGTCCACAAAACCCAAGGTATCTCCACCGACTGTGTCCGTTTTCACAGCAAAATTAAATAAGTTTGTTGCCTGGTACAGAATCCCTGGGATGGCGTTTAGTTTTTAATTCTTCATCGGTTCATCTTTGCTGCTGTTACCGAGCAAAAGTGTTTCCAATTGGTTAGCAGTTCAATTAAGTTGACCAGACATCCCCGATTTCCGGTGACAGTCCCCGAATTGGATGACCTGTCCCCGGACATATCCCTGATTTAAGCGTTTCATAAATGAGAACAAAAATGTTGCGTGTCGACTAGAACCCAGCCGAGTAGGTAGAAAGCATAAGTAGAAGTAGTTCCAATAAGTCGTACCAAGATGTTGTCTGTAATCACGCACTCCCTGCTCGCCAGATTTCATTACAGAATTCTGGTCACCTTAAGTTGAATGCCAAGTATCTCCCAAGCTTCATCAGCTCTGGGACCTGAACTGGGACAAACAGTCGAGAATAGAGACCGTGCACGGTTAGGAGCTCGCAGCCTGTTTCCAGATATCTGTTAATCCACAATTTTATAGTGGGTAAATGTGCAGACAATGAGTGGAAGAGGTCTTCCTCAGGCAGAGAGTGTACTCAAACTTTTCTATGACTTATGACGATATCCAGCACATTAAAGGAGCAATAAAAGTCAGGTTTAGGGACATGTGCTTTCCCAAACTTGTTAATTTGACCCTAAGGGAAGTCAGAAAACATCCAAACTGAACTGGAGTCAGCGTATCTAAATCGAGCAGCGAGTGGACAGGCTGTTTTTAAAACCGCCGCTGCTCCATGTGCAGAAACCCCAACAGAGGTTACTGCGCCTCAACGCTCTGTTAATTATTTCTCACCGCTGGTATTTCACACCTGCCGGGGAACGTCGGCGCAGGCCCGGCAGCCAGCAGCTGAGCCGGGGCATGATTGATATCTGTGGTTATTTCACTCGGTCCCTTTGCCTGAAGGCGTGGCAGCACAATGAGCTGCTTCTTCTGCTGCTGTCTCCCACGCGTGTTGCTGCAATTCTTCTCCGCTGATCGTTCTGGCGCACCTTGAATGCTGGGAGGGAGGAGGATTGATGTGTGTTTGAGCGTGCTCAGGTAGGTATGCACACGCACACACACACAGTCGGTGACCCAGCTGACATACACTCAATGTTTTATTGATTCAGTCTCTTTAAGTCCACTTCTCGGAGGAGCAGGTGGAGGAAAGGAGGCCGGTTAAACAACGATTAATAATCTATGAATCTCTGCGGCTCCAATACCAAACGTGGCGGCGGGCCAACACGGGATCATGTTCTTAATGTTTTGTCTTAAATTAAGCCTTCCAGCGGCAGCCCTGTCAGAGAAAAACTGTATTTAAAGATGAATTAACGTGGAAGCAGAGGAAACAGAAACTGGGATAAATCCTCCGAGTGTCTGAGACGTGAGGATTCAGACTGAGTTGTCTGAGTTTGTAGTCTGAGTAAGACAAAATGGTGCAATGAAGGAGTGATTATCCGTCAACTACTTAAGCTTGTCTTGACTTTATGAGGAGTAACCGGTGCTAAATATGACTCCTGACAAGGACGGGTGGAGCAGTGGCGGCTCAAAGGAATTTCTTAAAGTTAGACTAATCCATGTCGAGGTGCGGCTCAAATAATTGCAAGTATTTCAATTTACGGTAGCTGCATGCACCTGCCTACATACCTTACGCATTACACGCCAAACTCCTTTCACAGAGACGACGAAACCCGGAGAGTGTCCACCTAAATACCCACTCATTCACCACAGATGCAGCACAGACAGTTTGCTTCGTCAGAGGACATCTTAATGAAGCAGATGTGTTAGCGCTAAAAACTGCAGTTCCTGAATTGTCCACTTGAGGCAGGCTGTAGGAGAACAAACGCTGATCCAACAAAGGTTGTAAATGAATGAGAGGCGACTGGTAAACCCGCCTCTCGCCCCACCAAAAGTTAAGTTTAATAAGCATTTCTAATCTGGCAGGTACCAACGATTGGCCTAAAAACTCAACCTTATTTTTATTCAGTCTTTGGAATTGACACTCGACTTATTGATTAGTTTAAAAAAAGTCAAGGCCCGCGGGCCACATCCGGCCCGCGAGAAGGTTTTTTACGGCCCCTGGGATGATCTTGATTTATTATTAGAACCGGCCCGCAGACCGCAGCAAGCCGGAAGCCCGCAGATCTTTTAGACGCACCAATACTACATTTCCCACAATGCAACGGTGACGCACCGAGCAGTAGGCTGCTTCATTTCAATATTTATTAGCACAGCAGTCGTCAGCATAACAGTAAAATTAACTTTCAGATACCCATCAAAAATGGCAAAACGGAACGTGGACACTGAGAACCGGGGGTTTCAAACAAGGTGGGAGTCGGAGTATATGTTCACGGAGGTAGCTGGAAAACCTGTGTGTCTTCTGTGTGGAGAAAGTGTGGCGGTACTGAAAGAGTATAATCTGAGACGACATTATGAAACGAAACACGTTTTTATTGTATTTCAATCCAATTATATTTTAAAAATATTTCAGTTGAGTGAATGATAGAAAATTGCTATTATTATTTTTTCTTTGAAGTAAATTTAGCCCACTTTTGCTAAAATAGAAAATATAGGCTACTGATGGTGCCTTGAATTATACCGGTTTCTTTCATTTAATGTTCATGTTATGGGGATTTTTATATAAAGGAAATTTGTCTTTTGTGTCTGTTGAAAATTAAAGATTACTGACAGAGCCATAAGAAAATATTGCTTTATTTATCTGATCATATTGGAATATATTTGTTAAGTTTTCAGTAGGTTCAGTTAGGTTCACTAGACTATATGCGTCATCTAAAAAATTTTCAATGAACATTCCATCAGTCCGGCCCTCGGCTTGTAGCAAAAAATTTTTTATTTGGCCCTCCGTCCATTTGACTTTGACACCCCTGGTGTAGAGAGTAACTTATCAGAAGACATTTTGACTATAATTATGAGGTATTAGAGTTATTGTTGCTTAGACTTTACTTTCTTTAAAGTTACCTCCTCTGGCATTCGTTCCACAAGTTTTCTAAGGTATGTTCCAGGGATTGCATTCCAAGCTTTCTTAAGTTCATTAAAAAGAGACTGCTGATTCGCGGGACGCGTTTTTCTAACCGATCAATCCAATTCATCCCGCACAAGCTCAATTTGAGAAAGGTCTGGAGACTGAGGGGGCCAAACCATCTTTTGAAGAACCCCTTCCTCTTCTTTTTTGTCTAGGTAACCCTGACAGAGCTTGGCAGAGTGCTTAGGGTCATTGTCTCGCTGCAAAACAAACTTATGAGCCACAAGTCTGAGTCCAGATGGAGCAGCATGGTGCTGGAGGATGGAGTGGTACTGTTCCTTCTTCATGATACCCTTTACTTCAAACAAATCTCCTACTCCATCACCTGCAAAACATCCCCATACCATGGAACTACCACCTCCATGCTGAATTGTGGGTGTAACACATGGTACTTTCAGACGTTTACCAGTTTGTCTGCAGACATAGACTCTGCGTTTTGAACCAAACTGTTCAAACTTGCTTTCATCGGTCCAGGGAACTTGCTTCTAGTCATCATAGGTCAAATTTTTGTATGAATCTGTACTTTTGTTTCTTTACTCAGTTGCTTCTTTCTAACTATTTCTGCAGTAGTTTGATGCAGTTGAGATTTCTTAGGTTTTTTGTATGCAGACTCTCAAAAGCCAAAAGTTTAAGTGAAAGTACACTGGTAATTTCTCAGACTGGATGTGTGGAAAGGGTGACCCCAAGGAAGCTATTTAAAGCTTATAGCACTGTGATGGAAATATCATCACCACTCTGCATTTGAACAGCATGATTCACTTTGAGAAGCTCAGAGATAAGAAATCAACTCAGAACGAAACAGAATCAGAAAAGCTGAGAGTCGTCGTCAATCATACTTGGACTCTTGAAAAGTGCAAATAGTGTCACAGTATCGATTGGCATTATCTTGGACATACACTTTTGATCTGAGTTTCTAAGCTGCTTTTAAATGCAAAATAATTGAATTCTAAACGTGTTAAAGTCTGATTTTAAAAAATGATGTTTTGACAGCAGATTGAAGATTGCAACACCACTGCGGAGGATAAGTGTATTTTGTATTGCTGCAGCTCTTAAAACACACGACATTCTCGCACCATGACTTATAGAATCTAAACATTCATCTCTGAAGACTCCTAAAAGTATTTTTCTTCTAAAACCATCTGCAGACTGAAGTTTTATACACACAAAAGTACATTTCTGGCATCTTCTCCTCGAAACAAAAGAGGATAATAAGATGCCTGTGTCAGGACTGGTAAAACATACAGATATTTCTGTTTTAATTACATTTGGGGTTTTCAGATTCGGTTTCCCAGCCACTATAAAAGCCAAACTGGGTTTGAACTCGTGCAAAAGTTACGTCATGGTATTGTCTCTGTTGTATGTTGCGGCCGTGCAATATAAATTTTATATCTCTGCAGCCACACCCCTGTCTTTGTGAAGTTTACACAGCTCAACTGCACCCTTGTCTGCATAATAAAACCCAGTGTTGCGGTGTTGAAAAAGCTCACAGGAGCGTGCCAGAAAAGTGGCGTGCACGCTCCGTGGACGCAAACAGATGAAAACAGTTTGTGAGGCGGATCACCTGCTGCATATCCTCAAGAGAGTTTACTTAAATACTGCAGATATATCTGTTGCTCTATCATTTATAATAAGAGAAAAAATTTTCAACACCATGAGAAAAATTACTCATTTTCTTTCTCTCCAAGAGCGCCACAGCTCCAGCGCTATGACTCATTGTTTTGTGTTGTTTTGGCGCGAGTCAGGAGGCTAATGAGTTGCTTTAAATGTAATTTTCAATAATAAAGTCGTGTTTTTTCGTGGCTCTTAACTCTCCTGTGTTTTTAAACATGAGAGGGGTACTAATGAAGAGGCACCGATTAAATAAGCAGCAGTTTAAACTGAAATATGAGCTGCTGCATAAAACAAGGCTGAGCAACACGTCTATTTTTCATCGCCGGCTCAGGTATGATCGGATCAAAATGTTGCAGGATGTTCCTGAAGGGGTGCGCGCATTCCTAGCAGCCCCCCGCCTGGAGGTTTCACGGCTAAATAAAGGTATAAGAGAGGAAAGACGGGTTAAAGTTGGAGAACAGCTCAGAGTCAGGCCAGAGTCTATCTGCAGTAGTCAATCGGTTCAGTAAATCCACCCGGATTGAAACGTAATACTGGCAGGATTTAGGGGGGGATGGACTGACTGACATTAACACCCCTTCCTCAAAGATCCTTTTTGTCTGAAGCGTTCACTGGTGGACCGAGCAGAGTTAACGGGCCACTCCGAGCGCTTAGCCCAGCAGTTGTGAAAACACACGCACCCCGGCGCCAGAGATCTCGCTGCGCTTTTCTGACCAAAAACCAAGAAGCTCTGGCTGAGACCTGTGACGGGCTCAGAGGGAGCAGAGTGAAGATGAGGGGGTGGAGGAGGAGGAGGAAGATTATTGTCCGAGGCTTTAATCGGGGTTTCTGAGGCAAGGCTCAGCACATTTAAAAGAGAGGGGGGGAAGGAGGTTTGGAGTCAAGTAATACTCGGTCCGTCTGGAGAGTGGAACTCCTGTCAAAACAAGCTATCGTGAGAATGTGAGGCCTGGCTGATGGAGCGAACAGAGGAGGGAGGGAGGGAGAGAGGGAGCCCACAAAACCAGCGAATTAAACAACAGCTCAATACGAGAATTTAAACTGTCGGGTTAAATAATTCAGATATTTTATTACTGCGCTGGAAATTCAAATCTGACAATTCAAGTGTTGGCTGTCAAATTTTTAAGCATCAGCAACGTCTCCAAAGTCAAACACACGAGGACTGTCAAATAATTTCAAAAACAGCGAATAATGTCAGAATTTCAAGAGTTAAAGCTCCTGTAAGAGACTTTAAGTGTTGGTGCCCCTTGTGGACAAAGCAGTCAGAAAAAAAAGTGTCCCATCTTCTTGAGTCATCTGATTTCAAACTTTCCCCCTCAGGGTGTTTCAGACGTTAGAGTCATGATCAGCAGATTTGTGTCGATGGTTTTGTTTGTTTTTGAAGGTCATCGTATCAGTTTTACTCAGTTTCTAAACCACTAAAACAAACTCCTCACTGGGAATCAAATAAACGCAGTAAAAATGATCGATGCAGTCTTGACTTTTAGATTTATTGTGTGTTCCAGTTGTACTCAGAAGTCGGGATTTTCTTACTCCGAATCAAAACTGTCAACTGGAACAAACCCCCCGAGGTCTGGTTCTCAACTCGGATAGTCGGACGACCCACAGAACCCTCCAGTTGACATTTAAAGATGGCAGCACCGGTTGTAAACAGTAAGTAGAAGCTAGTTATAAAGAAAAACTAGTGTTTGCAGGTTGCAGGACAACCACAAATTTGCCCAGAAGTTGTTCCTTTTTGGACAAAGCAAGCGGGAGAATAACTTTTGGAGATGTAGCCTTCTTGTTTTCACTTCCGCTGTTGGTGACTTTTTTCCGACTTTGTAACTGAAACGCTGATAACTCAGGTGTGATGTCATTCCCAGCTCCAACTACCAAGGTAAATGGAACGCACCATTATAATACGAATGAATGCTGCACTGAAACCAATACAAGATCAATTATCCATAAGACGTATGACCGATCTCAATATGCCAAACCAAACTTGAGTCTTCATAAATGTCGGCTGACTTGCAAGTCAGTTTGCAAGTGATGGTGTTTTGGTTTCATCCACAGATCTGAGGCCATGTGTCATTTAAAGATTCCTCATGAACCAGAGCACAGACTGGAGGACTCAACGGCACAACACCAATTCAGGTAGTGGGTTTAATGAGGTTCAGGCAAAGGTCGGTACACGACAAGGCAGTCAGGTCAGGCAGAGGTATCACAACGGTAAAACATGGCTTGGCGACAAGTATGAATAAAAGCTGGAATGAGACAAGAAGTGCAACGAACTGACAACGAGACTGTGAAACACACGGGGTTAAATAGAAGAGGTAATGAGGGTGATCGGAAACAGGTGAGAGGACACAATCAGGCGGCAGGTGTGACGAGACGGGGGAAGGGCAGACCAGACAGGAACGAATCTAGAGGACAGGAACAAAGGTTAGTGAACCACAAAATAAAACAGGAAATACATGATATGAAACAAAACATGAATGTGCAGAAATAAAGGAAACTTAACCGACATGAAAGAACTGAAAAATAAAAGAGGAACTTGACCGACATGACTCTGCAGGGTGTCATTTTTCATCGCTGTGAATACAGGTCGTCTTCCAGGTCAAAGTGTTTCCAGCTCTTTATTTGAGCTGTTAGAGACAGAATTAGGTAAGACTCACTAACACAGAGAGACGAAAGGCTTTTATTGCAGAGTTAGATTTTTTTATCTGCAGCACTCTGCAGCCGGTGATGTTCCTGCTGAAGTGCTCTCAGGCGCTCTTTCTATTACTCCGGTTTATTTGTGCTCTTCTATTTTGGATGCGACCTATTTCAGAGTGGTGTGAGAGTGTTTATCCAGTCCTCTTGCCCCCACAGAAACACTCAGGTTACTATCCTGCAGTAATTACGCTCCCTGCTTTTAGCTGTCATAACATTAAATGTTTGGGTTCAGGGAAAACAGAGCACGCCGTCGCACCGGACAAAAACCGCTAACCAGACATAGTAACCCGTGTTTAACTGCAGCGGCCGGCTGGGCTGCAATATAGAAACCTCTGTCAGCAGGAGGGAGAGTGGGCAGCCGTCCACTCCACCAGACAATAAAAGATATGCAGGATATGTATTTATATAAATATGTGTGTGGAGGTGGAGGAGATGTAGAAAGAAAAGGTTGAGCACTCACTGTCTTTAAGATCGCACATTTTTTTAGTCGTTTAGATTTTAAAAGGGAAACACGAAAGCACAGAAATCCAAGGATTCACAGAGACACGACGAGACCAGAGAAAAAGGCCACGGGTGCCGCCGGTCCAGCTGGATCCCCTTTCGTCTGAGCTATCAAATCAGGTCCGCCGAGGTGTCATTACTGCGTCTGGATGGACTAAGCTGTTTGCAGATGATGGATGATTTCAGGTCGGTGTTGGTTCTGACCCAGCTTTGCATCAGTGAAAGTGTTCCGTCTGTGCAAACCCCAGTCCTAAAATAAACTACTTTCAGCATTTCATACAAAAGAAAAATGGACCCGGAGAAACAGGTCCAGACACAAAACAGAAAGAAGTCTGTCGCCGTAGAACTTTTGCTGCTTTGAGACTTTTACGATAAATGTCATTTTAAAAAACACAAATATATTCTTTGGTCATCTTTCAGTGGAGTCACCCTGAGAATCTGGAGGCAAAAAGCTTCTGTAGCCCAAATACTGGAAAAACCAAAGCTTCTAAGAGGGGTTTGAATTTGCTCCTGTGGTGATGTCACAACAGGACTGGTTTTTATTGGCCGGCAAAAGAAACAGTCTCCCACTTCCTTCGACATGATTGTGGGTTTTGTTTGGTGTTACAGAGGCAACATGTCAAAGGTCAAAGCCAGACGGACCCAGGGACAGGGTTCCAAAGGAAACTGTTGTTGTTTTTTTATTTTCAATGATAATCTGTCAGCTACAGTTTGGGCTAATATGCGAATTAGCAGAAGTTTTAATTCAAGAATAAAACTGAAAAACTAAAACCAGTTAGGAGACAGACTTGTTATTCTTCAGGTGAACTCACCAGTTTTGTTTTGGTGTTTTTCCACCTCTGTATCCTGTGTGCTGGTCCACATTAGAGCACGACATGGGAGCGGGTTTTCACTCCTGTCCCCTCCCACTCCCAGAGAAAAAATCCTGTCCTGTCCCACTCCTGTAGAATGACTCCCACTCCCATCCCACTCCCACTCAAAATTACTCCCACTCCTGTCCCGCTCCCATTTTAATAAAACCAAACATTTCCAACACGTTGCATTTTTTTATTTTAGGTAAAAGTGGCAGCCGATTCAGAGCAGCAGTCGCTCCCGGCGACACCGTCAGCCGCTCCGAGTCGCTTTTTACTTCCAGTGGTGACAGGAAGTCAAACCACTGTTGTAGTTCTTTAGTGTTGCTAGCGCGGTCAAGATTCTTGGCCCTTACTAAGAGATGACTACAAAAATGGACGCACCTGTTCATCTGGTTCTTTAACACGAATGAAAATGATCATCTATTAATGTTGTTCCTGCTCCTGTTGCTCCCGTCCCGATCAAGGGATTAATTAAAAAATGACTCCCATCCCCTGGGATTCCCACGGGAATTACGTGACCCACGAGAAGTCCACACCATTGACTGTATAAACTAAAAACAATTTGGCTCCGCCTTCCGTCATAATACGAATTTGAAGCCGAATTGCTCGTCACCAGAGGGTGCTGTTCTCACAGTGGCTTCACCCATCGAGGAGGCAGACGGCGTTCATTCTATATACAGTCTATGGTCCTCACCTTCCTCTCTCAGATGGTAATCAGGCAGCCAATCAGCGCAGTGTCTCATTACCATAGCAACCCCGTCCACTTGGATCACCACATGAGTAGTGAAGTTAGAAACTGAGAGGCTGCAGATCGTTTGCAGAGGCTTGAATTCGTAGGATTATTAACTTTGAAGAAAATTGTTTTCAATGCAACAGAGACACTTAACAATCAAGGTGACGAGAAATATGTTGTTGTCGAGAAACATTTCAGAGGATTGTGGGTCAGAAAAATGACAGTTTTGAAATGCAGACAGTCAGAGAAAGTCTGTAAAAGAGAAGGTCAGGTCCTTCACAGACTGAGTCTTTGAAGGATGCCACCCCTGAATTGTGACACAGCTGCTGTTTTTAATCTTTTTGCTTTTATTCCCAAGTGCGATAAAGCCCAATATCTTTATCTGCTGTTTCCAAGGAAACCACCCACCGCCACTCTCCTGAACCTCCTCTATACAGCAACATCCATACAACCACTTATGTTTATTTCCAATTAAGGTTAACCACCGTCGCTAATCACACCATTACCCGAAGGACTTCTGAGAGCTCCGCAAATTGATTTGAGAAACAATCATCATGATTGTTGAAATGATAAAGATTCATAATCAGCTGAAGACGCTCCCTGAAATTAGCTCTATTGTCACTTTAATGCTTTATTGGCTAATGCTATTGTTTCATCAGTGATCCCGATCATGCATTCATGTCGACATACTCCGATCAAACCCTGGAAAGTGCTGTGGCGTAACTTTTTCATGCTCCAGCTGTTTGCACGTGTGCAGAGAAATATCCAAACCCTGTTTTTCAGGACTCTTTCTCTCTGACGCGATCCCTCAAACTTTCTCTCTGTTTGTTGTTGCAGTTCCTGGAGTGCATGTCGAGTGGGTGTTTTGAAGGTTTTGCAGCTCGTCCCGCGGGGCACAGAGGGAGAGGTATTCAGCACAAGAAGAATCTAAAGACTGTCACATATCCGGTCCGAGTGCTGAGCTGTTATCCTCCTCCGCTTAACACCCGCATATCTGAGATTCTTCACTCTGCTGCTTCTGAGGTCTCTGATAGAGCAGGAATGAGATATGAAAGGAGAGTGGTCCTTTAAAGGGAGGCGACACCTGTGTAGGAAGCTGGAATGTATATTTAAATCCACCTGATAGTCTGCTCCAAGAAAGTAGATGAAAGGAATTCAACTTGAGGAGGTGAGGAAGTTAAGGAGGACACGGCTCCTTCAGTAGGAGGATCTACACTCTGCTTTTTTGGGCGATATGAAGAAAGCACTAATACAACAAGATGCATTCTGGGAGGGGGAACAAGTTCAGGGAGCACTTATGTCAAACCGGTAAGATCAGCTCTGAAAACGGATATATAGACTCGCTGTAAAGACTTTTCTGTGTGTTTTTGTGATATCAGCGTTTTTCTATCCGACAAAGAGGATTGATGTTTGATTATCGATATTCAGGGAATGTTATCTTTGTTTTGATCTGTAGACCAATCAACAGCTGTATCTGCAATCAGCTGACCTGTAAAGGTCCAAAGTGAAGCCAAGCATCAACAGCTCAATGCAACACTAACCCCTAATTTCCATCGCATTCGGAACGGCGGCGAAAAGGCTGTATGCGACTTCGCAGCCGATCGCCAGAGTTCTGTTTTTTCCGGACGTGCCAGTTCTTCTAGCTTTGTCAAGCAATGACCTTCAGCTGGGGCGGTTCATGGCCGAGTGTGAAGCGGCTGGGATGCAAATCAACACTTCCAAGTCTAAGGCCATGGTCCTCAGTCGGAAAAAAGGTAGATTGCCTTCTCTGGGTCGGAGGGGAGGTCCTGCCTCAAGTGGAGGAGTTCAAGTATCTTGGGAGGGTAGGATGGAGCAGGAGACCGACAGGCGGATCGGATGCTTAACTGATCAGTCTTAGTGAAGAAAGAGCTGAGCCATGAGGCGCTCAGAGTAGAACCGCTGCTCCTCCACGTCGAGAGGAGTCAGCTGAGGTGCCTCGGGCATCTGGTTAGGATGTCTTCTGGACGCCTCCTGTTAGAGGTGTTCCGGACATGTCCCACCGGGAGGAGACCTTGTGGATGGCCCGGGACCAGGTGGAGGGATTATATCTCTCGCCTGGTCTGGGAGCACCTCGGAATCCTCCCGGAGGAGCTGGTGGAAGTGGCTGGGGTGAGGGCCGTGTTGGCTTCCCTCCTGAAAGTACTTCCCCCGTGACCTGCACCCGGATAAATGGAAGAAAACAACGACGACGACTAAAATAAAACATCCGGCTTCTTTTCAAAATTAAACACTATTTGTTTTAGACGGATCGTATTTCACAACATACAAACGTTGGCGGAGACGAACAAGTGAAAGGTTTTCAGACGTCATTTCACCCCGTTGACACCGTGGATGAGGAAATGCTGATTCTAGAAGTCTAGAAGTGGATTTCCTCCTCTGGAAGGACTCATTCTTATGTGGTTGTGCGGCTGTCTTTATAGATAACTTGTTATCGCGCAATCGCATGTGAATCTGTAGGTTCTTGTGAGTTCTTGCAATTCTGGCTGTCCGTTCCAGATGCGGTAGAAATTGGGGGTAAAAGTAATAAACCTATTTTTCTGTTGAGTTCTAGATTCACACACCTGTCCTTGTGCATATTTTACAGGTTTTAGTCGGTCTAATGCAAACATCAGGGCTGATCCCCAGGTCCAAACCCCAGGGGGACTCTCATATAACCACGGATGTTCAGGTGTAAATCCTCAAGCTAGCGACAACGTCCGAACACATCACCCCAGTATTCATGCTGCTTTTCATCTTCATCTGATGCATGCATAATACATGGCATTGATTTCCATCTGCCTTTGAAGGTTGCACATAAAAGATTGCGTGTTACATAGATGCAGCACTGAGACCGCTTTATGTAGGGACTGGTCTTCTTATCGCGTCCTGCTGCTCACATCATTACTGGGGAGATCTTCATGTATGATCCCTGCTGGACACGTCTGAACTGAGTGTCCTTTTAACGCCATGAGACACACTGGGAGAAAGAAAGGGCTCATTAAATCATATTTATTCATTAATCCTCTCATGTCATGTTTCAAAATAATAGAGGAGGCGAACGTTTGAAGGGGTTTTATTGATTCCCTCTCTGCCAGCGAAATATTCCTCTGACTTTCAAGACTTTCTGATCCGAGGTGGATCTTCTCCAAGTAATATCAGTAGTCCAGCGCCGCGCACACTTTCCCACAAGTGAGCCCATAAAGTGGAGAATGTGCCTAATCCCGTGCAGAGTTATGACATATGGTCAGTGGCTTAAGTGATCCGGGGGCATCTTAAGATGTGAGTGGAATTCTTCTCCCAAAGGGGAGCGGGAAGGTAAATAAAGGAGACAACGCCGAGCAGATATGGGAAAATATTGACTCGGCTGACCTCGGCGCTTAACTGATTAAGACGGGTTACATCTCACAGTTGTTTGTCTTCAAGCTACCAGTCTGAGTCGTGATCGGAGCGTGTGTTCAAGGTGAGAGCAGAACTATTGAAAGAATAGAAATTTAGACATCCACAGGGGAAAAAGAGCGTCAGATTGATTGTGTTACAAAATCGAGTCCAGAGTTCAACCTCTAGTGAGCAGTTTTCTGCACAAGCTGTGATCACGTCTGTTCGCCACTTTCTGCTTTAGCAGGAGTAAGAGCTTCACGCCATGAAACACTGCGTCAGAGTTGGACCATACTCTCCAAATCCAGCACATCAGAAAATAACAAATAGATCGGACCTCTTCATCAATAATCTCCAGATGAACCAGCCAGCACAGTGATCAATATCGTTCTCAGCTGATGAATGTATGTGGACTTTGAAGATCCAACAGAGTCCACTGAAGCATGAAGAAAAAACACTAAAGGTGATGTCTCCCATTTGTTCTCCTCCTGACCTCTCAGCCCACATGATTACTGAGCCCCTCAGCTGATCAATACCGATCAATACTCAATAACTCCTCAGCTTGTTTTTGTGTTTTCTTTAGGAAACGAGTGGAAAGAGAAAAAGACAACATTTAAAGATGGGGGGAAAAAAAGTATAATTCTGTCTGATCAATTTTACCAAAAACAAAACAAGTGAAAGTTTTTCTGTCAGATTTGTTTTTAGGTGAAAAGCTGATATTCTTGATACTGCTGTGATAGACGTGAATCTGTTTGTTTACGTTCTGTCGTCTTGTGACCAATCTAGAAAAAACTATCTATGTTTTTTTAAACCAGGTCAAAACAAAGAGAAACTCAGAACTACAAAACAAAAACTGTGGAAAAGAAACTGAACTAGGAAGGAAATTATGGAAAAAAAGACGAAAGTTTTCTATTCGATATAAAGTGAAATATAAATAAAGTGAAAGCTCCTGTGAGGAACTTCATGTCTAAGTGGCGCCCCCTCTGGACAAAGTAATACCTCATACCGTTTTCTAACACAAAGAAATTAAAGTCGCAGTTCCGTTTAAAAACTTCCTCACTGGAGCTTTAACCTGTAAGCGAGCTCACTGATGTGCCCTGACGGAGGATTTCTCATCGTCTAAATAAAGACGAATGACAAATCAGTGACTCAAGCAGCCTGGAGCGTCGCCAGCTTCTCCTGCGTCTCCGCTGCTTCATCATGAGTGCGCTGCAGATGTGAAACTTAAAGATGTCGGAGAGGATTTTGGGGTTTGAACTCCGGAGAACAAACTGAGCCGTGCTGCGGTTTTAACAGAGACGTCTGAAATTGACAGATCTGCCCGCCCCTATGATTCAGACGGTGTCTTGTCGAGGGGTTCTCCTCCGTCACGCCTGTTTTCTCCCACACTGTAGGGACACACGTGCATGCAATAACACACACACACACATACACACAGATATGCACTTTTAAACACATGCATGCTCTCTCTAACACACACCTCACTCGCTCACTTGCAGGGAGGGCGGAGTTAGCGCTAAAAGACTTGTAATTTGTGTTTTGCCAACAAAGGCTGGCTAATCCTGCAGAGCGCTTTGTCACAGCTGCTATTGTGTGTGTGTGTGTGTGTGTGTGTGTGTGTGTGTGTGAGTGTGTGTGTGAGTGTGAGAGGAGAGAAAACACAGGAGAAAGAGTGTGAAGCAGAGAGAGAAAACTGAGTTAAACGTGTGTGTGTCACTCTATGTCCCAGCTGTGTGTGCATATCTGCAGGGGGTGGGAGTGTGTATTCGTCGCCTCCCCCTCCTGCAGCTTTCTGCATGACAGAGCTCATTTCAGCTCCATCTCCTCCTCTTTCCACAGACACTCCTCCTACTTCTCCTCGGCGGCCGCGGGCTCAGACCTCTGCTCCTCTGGCGGCCACGTGGTGCCAAAGGGTCGCGGGGGGTCAAGGGGGACAGGAGGGGAGGGCCGCAACGCTTGTTGGACTCGTTTAGCTTAAGACAGAGACGATCTCTCTGATATCTGCCAGGGGGTCCCCTGACCATGTATATATCCCTGTATATATGACCAGGCGATAGAGGCCTAGGACCCACCTGCCCCCCCACCAGAGTGGCACAGAGGATAAAAACACTGACTGGGATCCTGAGGTCGTAGGTTCGAGCCCTACCTTGCCAGTTCTAGATGAATTTTAAAGTCTAGAGTCCACAAAGGACAGGAAAGTGAATGAGGAAACAAATGGTATGATCCTGTGTGTCCAAGTGGCTCAGAGGATAAGAACACTGACTGGCACTTCTGAGGGTCATAGGTTCGAGTCTTACCATCCCCACTTAAGGTGAATTTTGAAGGTCTAGAGTCCACAAAGTACAGTGATATATGAAAAAAACATGCTTGTCTTCTGTGTCCACATGGCTCAGTGGATAAGGAGACTGACTGGTACTCCTGAGATCGTGGGTTCGAGTCATACCATGCCCACTTCTAGGTGAATTTTGAAGGTCTAGAGTCCACAAATGACAGTTATATATGAAAAAAAAACACGATTGTCTTGTGTGTCCACATGGCTCACAGGATAAAGAGACTGACTGTGACTCCTGAGCTGGTGTGTTCGAGTCTTATTCGGGACAAGGTGAATTTTAAAGTCTAGAGTCCACAAAGGACAGAAAAAGTGAAAGAGGAAACAAATGGTATGATCCTGTGTGTCCAAGTGGCTCAGAGGAAAAGAACACTGACTGGCACTTCTGAAGTCGTAGGTTCGAGTCCTACCTTCCCCACTTCTAGGTGAATTTTAAAGTCTCAAGTCCACAAAGGACAGTGATATATGACAAAAAACATAACTCTCTTGTGTGTCCACATGGCTCACGGCATAGGGAGACGGACTGTGACTCCTGAGGTGGTGTGTTCGAGTCTTATTCGGGACAAGGTGAGTTTTAAAGTCTAGTGTCGAGACAGGAAAGTGAAAGAGGAAGCAAATGGTATAATCCTGTGTGTCCAAGTGGCTCAGAGGATAAGAACACTGACTGGTACTCCTGAGGTCATAGGTTCGAGTCTTACCTTGCCCACTTTAGGTGAATTTTGAAGGTCTAGAGTCTACAAAGTACAGTTATATATGAAAAAAACATGATTGTCTTGTGTGTCCACATGGCTCAGTGGATAAGGTTGAATGGTTTGAATTTTATAAAAGTGGGTCGCGACTTAAGGCCCACAGGAAACTGTGGGTCCCAGAGTGAGACCAATTGAGAACCACTGCTTTATGGGACTGGTCCATGGTTCAACTCCTAGCCTCGACCTTTTTCTGCATGTCTCATCTGTATCTCTTCAAATGTCCTCTCTAATTCAATCAAAAATAAAACTGCATGAAAATCACCAAATATTGAAGTTTGATGACTGATCTACAAACTGTAATAATAAACATAAACTTGAACAAAATCCTGAACTCTGTGTCAGTCCCTCTCTGCCGGAAGTGTTTACTCCATGTTGCGTAACATCTCTTCAAGAAATCTGGTCTGGCTGTGAAGCTGCGGCGTCGTCACCTGCTCCTCCTCGCCTCCCTCCCGCTCGCTCGCTCGTGTCAGGTGTCTCTGTGAGTCTGTGTGACAGATCGGGGCCAGCTGAGGAGAAGTGATGATTGATAAACGCCGTGACATACCTGCTGTCTGCCAACAAACACTCCCTCTCTGAGGAGTTCACCGCCGAGGCCAGGGCTGCAGGTTAAACCACCTCCCTGTACCGCTGCTCTGTATGCTCACACACAGAGCTGTATTGTCTAAATACAAACACACGACCTGAAGACTCGTGACTTTGACTTTTTTCTGAACTTTTTCTTTGTTTACACGAGTGATGGATTCAGATCTGCGGCATCCTGCAACTTCTCAAGAAGAACAGTCTTAGAAACTTGACGAGTTTGTTTATGTAACATGGAGTCAATCTTTCATCACCACAAAATGCACGATTACACAATCATGTACGTTCAAAAGTCAGTATCTGTGAAGGTCTGAAGATTCAAAAAGTGGCCATTTCTGTTACCGAACAGTATTTACACAGAGTGACCATACGTCCTCTTTTACCCGGACATGTTCTCTTTGACTTACTGAGTTAGAAGCACGTAAAAGACACTCGACCCAACTCGACCTGGAACATCAACAGGATGCAACTTGAGATTTTACTTGGATGACAGAGAAGAACTGCAGGAATCCGGTATCAGACCGACACTTTCATTTTTCAGACCTCATGAAAAATTCCCTATAATTGAAGACCCACTCCGATGAAAATCATGTTTTTCTTGTTGTCAACATGTTTTCTGATGGTACAGGACACATCATGAGAAAACAAAGTGAGAAATTGCATTTCTGAGATTTCTTACATCACTAATCCAAGCTCCGCCCCCGGAGCCCCGCTATTCAGGCCGGACTCGAAAAAGCAGAGAGGACGATCACGAAACAAGCGTATGTGTGTTAGCGGATTGCAATGCTTATGAGAAAGCTTATTATGATATTACCCGGGATTTCCACCACATTCGGAACAGCTCCGATCTCGACATTTATGATAATCTCCTCATGGAAATGCAACCAGACCGAGACACTAAGACAGAAAAACTACAGTGACTGCAGTGAAAGTGATTAATATGATGATTCAAAACTCACTTTTTATTTGATTTTAAGCTCATCTTCATCTGTTTTGTTTCACCTGAAGAAAACAAAGATTACAACATTAAAACAGCTGATAGGAGAATATTTAAAGTGGGTTACTTGAGATCGAAACAGGATTAGCCAAACGTGTCGCGCTCTTCTGTTTAGACAGCGATGAAGCGACGAGGCCTCGTGTCGCCGATAACATCTGCTCTGATTGACGGATTGTAAATCAAGTCAGTCATCGCCGAGCTCTGAGAGCTGCTTCTCCAACAGGTCTGACTGGATGTGCGAGTCTCTTCTCTGCCTCCACCTCTCCTCCCACGCTGCTGCGCTCGCAATCCAGCCGACCGGCCTGCTGCGGGAAAATGAGAAACGAGGGGCAGAGATCCACCGCTCCGCCTCCTACACAACCATTAAAACAGACACGTGCAGCAGGGACGGGAAAAAGAGAGAGAATATCCTTCTCTGGTCAGGTGAGAGTGAAAAAAAGATCTCTTAATTTGTCAAATAAAAAAGAGTTGAAGTGAGTTTTAAAAACACAAACTGTTTTCCATTTTTATCCCCTCACCTGTTCGCCTGACCTCCACACACTAACACACGCACATGCAAATCTGAACCCCCTCTCCTCTCCTCTCCTCGCTGTCTTTTTTGAAGCTGCAGCTTTTTTGATGTAGAAACTGAGGGAGTGGTTATGAAAAAAATATCGAGCTAAAAATAGCCTCTGGACCAGAAGCGTGCAGAAAATAGCCTTTCATCTGTCTTTGCAGCAGACCCAGAGAGAGAAACGTGGATCTGAAAACACGCGTGATGATAAAGCGTTAAAACAGGAGCAGGGAGGGAGTCGCTCAGAGGTTGCAGTCGAGCAAATTTAACTCTGGAGAAAAGCCAAAGAGCGAGTTTCTGGTGACGCTTTTGTTCATGCAGAACAACATCAGCTGCGTGATTTATCTGTTTTCGCTCCAGGAAGATTTAATCTTGGATTTTTATCAAGTCCAGACAATAAACTACGATTCCTGAAAAGCTCTAATGTAGCGTAACTCTTACAACACGACTTACGCAACGACCTTTGTCTTTTATATTTTTATTTTAACGCACCGTCGGCAGCTCAACAGACACCAACCCACAGCCCACGCCTTCGATTTAATCAGCTGTTTTTAAAGCTCTGCCCCATTTATATTTCACGACTAATTATTTATAATTTTTTAAAATATATTTAAGATTTTTATGCTGAGTTTTATCGATAATATTCCATGTGTGGATTTATAAATACAGCTACAATCCTGCACAAACTCCAACATGCGTCCTGTGCGGCTTTTCTAAGACAGGATCTCTTTTTGATTTCTTGTTCCTGTGTCGGGTGTCTGGTCTGTTTCCTCACTGTTGGTGTGGAAATGGCCTTTGTGCCTCTTCCACCTTTGATTCCGTCTTCTATTATTGGTAAACGCTGGTGTGAAATTGAAGCTCATGAAAGAAAAAAACCCCTCTCTTTCACTCCTACGCACTCACACCAGATGATTTCTGCTTTTACTCTGAGCTCAGTTGTTGCTGCACTGAGAAATGTTGGACTAAAAATTCAATGGAATGAGTTTCTGTCGCTGAATCAGCTCATATCAAGTCTGTGTGCCGCTAGTAATACGGCAGCAGATTAAAGTTAACCCTTTTTATTCAGATAATGCTCTTTAGTTTGTGCTCAAAACCTCATTGACATGTCAAAGTTTGATGTTTCAAGAATCCAGGAAACACTAAAATCTAAAACTGATTCTCCTCCACTCAACAGACCTCAGACTTCTTCTGGTTTTAAACTGGAGACTAAGTCCAGCAAATATCTTTGAAATACTTTGGGAAGCAGGACAAGTGCGCTCATATTGGTTTGCACCAAAACCCAGCATGCATTGCACCCCATTTCTCAGAAATATGCACAGGCCGGTTCAGTGATTCTTGCAGCTTAAATTCAGACTTTGTCTATGTTTACACGTGCCTGGATATTTTCATAAACGGACATTTCACCCTCTCCGTTTACAAAAATAAAAAAATAAAACTGCGTGCACGCCACTACATTTTCAGAAAAGTTTTCATTTACACTAACCCATGTATATATGCCGTCAAGAGCATCTCAAACCTGTAGGTGGCAGTGTAGCAAGGAGGTTAAAGGGATATTCCAGCGTAAAAATTAAGTAAGGGTCAAACACGCCGCAACGTGTATAACTAGAGAAGCAAACAGTCAGCAACATTAATCCCTTGAGGGGATGTCTAACTCAGTGTTACGGTGTGTTTGATCCTAAATTAATTTTACGCCGGAATATCCCTTTAAGCCCACGTTAGCCAATTAGAATCCCACATAGTAGCAACAACAATAACATCACTTCCTTCTTTCCGGCGCAGAATATCACGTCAGCTACCCAAATCTTTGTTTTTCTCTGTTTACATGCAAGCGGAGTTTTAAAAAGCTTTGTTTTCAGGGGTGAATTCTCTGTTTAAGTCTAAACGATGGTTAATGTCTCCGTTTTTAAAAAATAACAAGTTACATATAAACGGGGCCTGAAGCTCCCAAAGCTTAAAGGGATATTCCAGCGTAAAAATTAAGTAAGGGTCAAACACGCCGCAACACAGAGTTAGACACCCCCTCGAGAGATGAATGTTGCTGACCGCTTGTTTCTCTAGTTATACCAACTTTAGTAACGACCGCAGGATAGCAATACAGAGAGCCACGCACTCAACCAAAACGCCACTCTATAGCCACAAATAATGCTCAGAACAGCACCTAACTTCATCAACAGGACATATAGGGTCACAGCCATAGTACTAGCCACCAAACATATTTTTGGCTTAGCTTTTAGCATAAATGTTCTTCCTTGAGCTGCGAAACTCCGCTGCAGTCACTGGACTCACCCGGAGGTCTCCATACAAACAAGCGGCTGCTGGAAGAGAATAGATGAGTCGTGTTTAGTCTCTTTGCTAAAGATATGAGTCAAAGTTAAAAAGATGTTTGGTGTCTAGTACTATGTCTGTGACCCTATATGTCCTGTTGATGAAGTTAGGTGCTGTTCTGAGCATTATTTGTGGCTATAGAGTGGCGTTTTGGTTGAGCGCTTGGCTCTCGGAATTGTTATCTGTGGTCGTTACTAAAGTTGGTTTAACTAGAGAAACAAGCGGTCGGCAACATTCATCTTTGGAGGGGGTGTCTAACTCGTTGTTATGGTGTGTTTGACCCTAACTTAATTTTATGCCGGAATATCCCTTTAAGCCCACGTTAGCCAATCAGAATCCCACATAGCAGCAACAACACCAATAACATCACTTCCTTCTTTCCGGCGCACAATATGCCGCAAGCAGAGTTTTAAAAAGCTTTGTTTTCAGGGGCGAATTCTCGGTTTGCGTCTAAATGAAGGGTGCAAACGTTGGTTAATGTCTCTGTTGGGCCTGAAGCTCCCAAAGCTTACCTCCCTTTAGCTCTGTTGCACACAGACTGAGAGTGGTGAGAGAGACAGAGAGAGAGAGAAAAAAAAACATTTCACTCTGATCCAAGCACAGATCAGCGTCTCCAACGTCTCCACCTTGATCCAATAAAGTTCACCCGAGTCTTTTTTCTTTTCACACTGTCTGGCTGGCAGAGCGGCAGTCGGCCAACTCTCCGAGCCTCCCCACAGCTGATACACAGCAGGCAGAGGTTCACATTTTTTCACAGATTTTTTTTTGTTTTGTTTTCCTCTCGTGCTTCTCGCCAAACACTTGCAGCTGTCTATTTAACCGAGATATTACTTAACGTTCAGGTCGACTGCTGCTTTGTTTGATCAGTATCAAGAGTTTAAAGTCTGCATGTGCAGGAAAACAAGCTGAACGAGAGTGAGACGTCCTAAATTATCTGATTTTTCTTTTTGGAATACTTAATTATATACTAGCGCACGTGTGTTGCGCGGCGCTCCTGTCCTTTATCCCCTATAAAACAGCAGATTTTCTGAGGAGAAGAAAATGAGAGCTGTGAGTTTTTCGGAGTTGAGTGCTAACGCAAACACAGCTGAGGACTTGTTTTGTTTGCCGTGTTGACTCTTCAGTTTTACACCTCAGCTCATAATCAGAGCAGAGGAGGGGAGGGGGGGTAAAAGCCGAGGCTGGAAACGGAGACGGACGGAGCGTGCCAAGGCCCCGGACGTAGAACAACCAGCCTCTGTGTGCTGGGACAACAGACACAAGATTTAGCATCCCGGCGCTTTTGTGCCAAACTAGCTTTGAGCGGCCGCAAATAATCTTTAACGAACTTCTTTGAATCGACTTGGAAGGCCGCCTCGGTGAGTTCTTTCTGCATAAGGAGGACTCAAATCCCTGAAATCAGACGGTGTGAATGAAGTGTTCAATAAGAGAACATTCAGCTCCAATACACTCTTTTATCGCTCAATAGAAAAGTCACAAACTCCCCTCAGGAACCTCACTGTTTAGATCGAGACCATTTTAAAAGAGTCTTAAAACTCTTTCATTCTCATCAGTCATCATCTTGTTGTATCAAACAAGATTGTATGATACAACAGGATATAACAGGATACAACATTTTAGCTCGCTCTATCGTATCATGTTGCATTTTTGATTATCATTTTGTTTCCTTTAGTATCTCATCTTTTCATTTATGATTTCATTCTTTATATCATTATTGTTCTGCTTTTATTTAAGCTCAAAATGAAGATATAATATGATCAACTTTGATACAGGATGATGAAATAAGATTGAAGGTAATTAGATGTGATACAAGATGATTACCTAACCAAAGTGTTGTGAAAAAATATGATAAAAGATGGTACGATGCAATACGAAACTGTACAAGATAAGATACAACACAATACGTTAAGAAATGATATGATACAATACAAGATGAGATAGAAGATAATTAGATTGATAGAAAACAAGATGATGAGATAAAAAAATGATGCCACATGATGCGTTACCGAACCATGAGTTGAGAAAAAATACCATAAAAGATGTGTGAAATAAACGCAAGATAGGATGAGATACAAAAAGATACAACACAATACGTTAAGAAATGATACGATCAATACAAGATGATGAGATCAGATACAATATCCTACGACACGATGTATTACGAAACCCTACGATACGAGATGAGCTGAGGTGGATTATGACACGATATCATGCATATTAAAGAAAAACAGACAATGAGATATGAGACGTTCCAATACGATAAATGAGAAACAATATGATGATGTCATGAGCAAGGGTTAAAAAAAAGAAAAGGACCCAAATACAGAAAAATCGTTTATATCCGACGTCTTCTGCTACGATTTCTGCCGACTTTGCAGAGTCAACTGCAGAATTAACGGCGTTCTGAATGAACGGCGCTTTGAAAAGTCCTGCAGCATATGTTAGACGTCACCACTACACATGGACCAATCAGGGGCTGCCTTTCCCCGTTGTCCGGGTAACAGTGGAAACACGGTCTCTGATTGGCCCGGTTATTTTCTGATCGGGAATACACGCTCCCAATGGGCCGAAGTTCAGACTGTTGTGGGAAGGAACGGCAAGTGATTCACACAACAGGATGGCCCAGACAGGCTACATATGTCCCACATTACACGCTGTGTAGATACGCAGAAGAATAAAAGTGTGAGTTAAACTGGTTTATATAATTTTGCTAAATCAAGACCTGATGGCCGATAACTGATGAGGATCCTGTCAGTCAAACTTTCAGGGCTGTTGATGAAATAACTTGAAATTCGGACTCCCTGTTTTGGAGATTTATAGCCGTTTTAACATTTTTTATATTCAATTTCTCGTCTATTTTAAGAGAATCATTTTCAAACTTTCAGAGTCCAACTTTCAGACGCCTTTAAAGCAGAAAACGAACGTGACCTCCAACCATGGCGGCCTAAAGAGCTCCTCAAACCTGGCAACTTTATAAACAAATGCAAACCTAGAGCCGGTCGGTAGGTCCAGACTGACGTTGACGAAGCAGTAAGAGGAATCAGAGAGCAGAGCAGGGAATCCAAAGTTC
Organism: Xyrichtys novacula; assembly: GCA_962446985.1. Lineage (NCBI taxonomy): Eukaryota > Metazoa > Chordata > Actinopteri > Labriformes > Labridae > Xyrichtys > Xyrichtys novacula. The sequence continues at coordinate 27,396,926 of OY660878.1, forward strand.
TGATAAACGTCAGTCAGAGTCCTCACAGGAGCTCACGCTGAGTCTTCAGAGCTCCGAGATCCAGTAGTGCCTGAGCGATTTACTCTGCAGTCTTCAGATGTTTTTCTCCGAGCAAACAACCCCCTGAGCTCGGAGTCAGGCTGTCAAACTGTTTTGCACCCTCACCAGTAAACCCTTCTCGCTCTCTTACAGCGAGACGAACGTCAAACCGCAGCGAGAAAATGACTCGCCGCTCCGAGGTCTTTGAGGGGAGGGTAATGAGAGTGACTGTGCCAAAACAGGCCGACCAGCTCACTTCTGTACCCTCTCCTCCAAAACGCTCTGCCATTACAGCGGCCATTACACCCAGCAGAGCCGGGGGAGACAACACAAACAGAGCGCCGACACCCCGCAGAGCAGCTCACCTCACATCACGCTCCAAACCTGCTGCTCTCATTTCAGTTTTTTAAAGGCGTGGGTGCTCGTAGCAATTTGTGGTTACACGGGAGTCGCTGCGCCCGCTGTGCAATCGCCCGCATCTCTCTGTGTTCTGAGGCGGCTGTTGCATCCTTCAGATGCTCGTGAATGAAAGCGTGATCAGATACTTACACTCTGAAATACACGAGAAAACAGATCCTGACAATAAAAAAGCAAAAGATCTGCCAGTGGAGTAAACACCAGCCATGAAAAAGCTGAATACAAATCAGGTCCCTGACAGTTTAAAAGCTGCTGGTTGATGTTTGCTGGATCAGTGTGTAAACAGAAAAAAATAAACTTTTTCAGAGCGACTTTAATATCAGTACTGTTCTGCTAAATAGTTTAATAGATCGACAAATTCACACCTACTTTTATGCATGATTATACGACACTTTTGTGACCGTTTTTTTAGGTACAGAGAGGGTAAATGCTAATAACCTGGCCACCCTTATCTATGTGAGTTCTCTGTTTGTGCCACCCCAGTCTAAAAGTCTGGACACACCCCTGCTCAGCAACACAGGGGAGGAGTGGAGCAAGAACAGCAGCAAGAAGGAGAGACAGACGTTAAAAAGGTGAGTCCTGAACTGGCGGGAGGAGTGAAATGAGGCTGAGTGAGAAGCTGGTTAGGTGTGCTGGAGGTCACAGATGACCGCCATCTGTAACAGCACAGCATAAAGGAACATAAAGTTTACTTTATTAAACCCGAGTAAACATGCAAAAAACGAAACTTAGGTGGTCTTTACACGAGTACGAATTTGTAAGACACCGGTAAAATAAACTATCGATCTGGTGATATTGATACACGGAGACGCATATTTGTCCATGACTCCACATCTTTTTTGAAAACAGGTCTGCAGGTGGATATCTGGGTCTTCATCTTCATGCCGTAGTTGGTATAAATAGATAAGTCCGGTATCTATTAGCGGTAGCTGGGGTGATTTTGTTCTTGTTCCAGCAACTACAAATATTGCTATGACTTTTAAACCAACATATAGAAACAACAATGACACCAGCTACGGCAACAACAGCAACAAGTGCTCATGCAGAGCTGCAGCATGTTCCGCACAACTTGTTGTCGTGGAATCCACCTCGGAGCAGAACCAGACGGGCAACCCGAAGAGTTGTGTCACCTTTAGGTCGGGCGTATGTACTACAGGATTTTGCGTTGTCATGTGAATGCACTAAACCTATGTACAATACGATGTGTTGTACGCTTAACACTTAACTGTGCGTGCATCAGCTTTAGTCCTCTACAGGTAGATCAGGATGAAGTTTCAAGGACTCTGAAATAAATGACATAAACATAAATGTGGGAATAGCGACAAAAGTGTCCCTGTCATAGTTGTTCTACTTCTTGTAAGGGACTGGGGAGAGATCACCAATTGGTCGCAACAATATTTACATCATCCAACAACCTTCAAGATCTGTGATAATATTAAACATGTTTGATTTAAGATCTGCCTTTTTTTAACAGACAGAAAACATGATCTATAGTTGTTCAGGTTTATCTTGAAAGTTTCTCTTTAACTTTGTTTTCAAATCAGAAGTTTTCAGTTTGAGGATTTTTTTTGGAAATGAAACCAAACTCACAACCCGTCTTATAGATCTGGTGACCTTTTGCAGGAGTCCTGACCCCTATGATGGGAACCACTGGTGCACGGCGTGTTTGTGTGTGACAGATGAGCAGCGACAGTTGCTCTGTACTTTACTGAGAGAGTTTCTGGGTCAGCTGTGCGGAGCGGAGAGTCCTCGGCGATCAGCTCTCTTTCTCTGTCTTCGTGCTGCAGCTTTGTGCGGTCAGTCTCCGGAGGGTTAATGATTAGTCCGAGCTGCTTTTGTCTGCCCCTCACACACACACACACACACACACACACACACACACACACACACACACACACACACACACACACACAAAGCCAGCACGAGTCAATCAGGTGTCGCCCACACAGGATTTGTGCAGCACACACCAAACCCCAGAGAGAAAAGAGTCAATTCTCCAAGCAGCTGGGGTTATCAGTGAAAATATGCAGCCTGATAACAGCGTCTGGGTGAAACGCCGAGCAGGAGAGCTTTTTAAGAAGTTCTGGATGTTTCCGTCAGAGGATCATGGTCCTGGTTTGGTGATTCAGTTGAACTCTTGAGGGTTTTTCTTGTTGTTGTTTAATTTTTAACTCCACTTTAAATGAAAAGGCCTCACCTTTCATGTCCTGCTGATCTGTTCCCTGGGGGATGAGGAATGTAAGTGGAGGGGATGGGCGTGTGTGTGCGTGTGTGTGTATGTCTGTGTGTGTGTGTGTCTGTGTGTGTGTGAGTGAGTGTGTGTTTGTGTGAGTTCATTAGAAGTGGGGGTGCAGGGAGGAGTTTTTGTTTTTCCTACCAACATGAGCAGTTGTAGGTGTGTGTGTGTGTGTGTGTGTGTGTGTGTGTGTGTGTGTGTGTGTGTGTGTGTGTGTGTGTGTGTGTGTGTGTGTGTGACGGGGTCATTTGGTCAGTGTGCCCATCAGTACTGGAGCTGTCTGACTGAGCATTCTCACCATCTGTATGACCTCTCCTCCTGACCGGCCGGCTTTTGTTCCCGGACTGCTCTCCCTCCCACCGTCGGTTCTCACACAGCACTGTAGTCTGGGGGGTCAGGCGGCTCGGCCTTCATCATCTTCATCACTCTGCTCTTTTCTTCTCCGTCTCTTACTTTAATGAGGGCGGCTTGTTGTTTCTGCGTTTGACTTTCCCATGAGGGTGAACGCAGAGTCACCCGTGTGCATCACTGACTCGATGAAGGAATCTCATACGATAAGAGATTATCGGCATTTTGAGATAACTGCACATCAAATCTGTTTGTAAAACTGATATTTGTCGACCACTCTGTCAAACCAAACCACCTCAAACCCTCAGATATAAACGGGGTCTTGTATTTGCTCTTACTGCCAAAATACCAGGCCTCTATTTGAATCAGGCTTTTATTTTAAGTTCTCTGTGTACAAGGAGTATAATTGTTGGATTTAAAGTAGAATCAGGAGCGTAATTCTCAAAAGGATCACATGACCTTATGACCAGTAAACTGCACCACAGAGCAAATACTGTAACCGTGGTGCACAGAAAGGGATCAAACTCGGAGCCAATATTCCTGAAACTGGCAGCTAGCCTCTCACATACTGACCTTCTTTTATCGCAGCTGTACCTAGATAAGCAGTATTTTGTTGTCCAAATGTGGAGCATAGGATGCTTTTAATGTCTTTTCACTTATCTAGATAATTTAACAAAAGGAAGCGTACAAACCGACGAGGTCAAAGACATTTCGGTAATTTATGCAAACTTCTTTTTTTCTGTTCGGTGAAACAGTGTACTAGTTTTCATAGTATTTGTTTCCGCTTTTCCCCTCATTTTGTCTTATCCGGATAAAATCTTGCTTAGTTATTCCGACACATTTTACTCCTTGCACAGATAACCGATATAAGCATGTGACCTCTCCATGTGTACTTCCAGATGATGACCTTTGCATGTTTCTGACATCAAGAGAAAAGTTGAAAAAACTTTACACCAGTGTTGTTTGCATGCATTAAAATCTTTTGGCCAAACTAGAAAAACCCTAAATTTCACTGACACACATGTAAAAGCCTCTCAACTCTTTTACCAATTGCAAGTACTGTATTTCTAAGTGTTTCGCACTCTTTGACAATCCACAGTTCTTCCTCTATATGACTCAGGAAGGATATATCTTTAAAAACAGTTTATAAATAGTGAATCGGCATTGCTTTTTTATAAAATAATCCAGAGTTTAAAAAGGTTGAGGCCTTCTGTGGCTGAACAAGCAGTAAGTTTGTCATTAGATATTACAGGTGGATATATGTAGAGCGGTCAGGATTAGAGCCCAAAGAGCAGCTCTGAGCAGCAGAGAGCGAAGACGCTGACAGTTCATCATAAAGTTTGTCAACTACACAACATTATTGCGGTTGTTTTCCATCGTATCACCACTTTTTAGTCCCGCTATTGTCTCTTTTTGTTTGTCTACAGGAAACCATGGCGACTGAATCTGAACACGTTACGCTCGAGCCGGAGCTAACAGACACATTAAACACATTATCAGTTCATTATCAGTTCTGTGAAACGAGCTTGAAATCCTCCACGAGGCGCTGACAATTCATTATTATCAAGTCAGTGTCGTTCAATTTTGAGCTTTCTGGTTATTAAAAATACAAAACATGTGGATTGTATTAGAACAGATGCGGCGGTCACATGATGCGCCCAGGAAGCATGGAAACGACTTTGAGTATGATTTTAGATGGTGTCAGTTCAGGGCAGCGTCCCATTTCGCTCTATTTTCACACACACAGTCAGTATGCGTACATGGCGTTCAGTTCCTCGGTCATATTTTTGACTGGAGATTTTAGCACTTTGACAATAAAAGAGAGCGTATAAATCCACCCACCCTCTCCATTTTCTGCCATTTATGACCCGCTGACGTCACAAATCACAGCGGGAAGCCCACCTCTGCAGGACAAACAGGCTGACGACAGCGGCACACTCCTCACAGTCACTTAGCAGAGCGCCTGCTCCGCTTTATGGTGTCATAAAGCCCCCTCTAAAAACACTCTTTAAGAGATGACAGTAATTGGCGTGTTGTTTAAAGCGCCCGGGTGCCATCACCTCTGTCCCGACAGCAGTAATTAGCCTGAAGGCCGCAGTATATGGCGCATTAAACGGCCAGTTAATGGTCATTTACCGTCACTCGGCACACTTCAGAGCTGCTGGTCAAACGCTGGAGTGAGAGGAACGAGGTCTCCTAATGACGACCTGGAAAAAACAGTAGTGGACTTAAACTGTAACTGAGTTTAACGTGAAGATCAGGAGAGAACGATGAAAGATTGACGTTAACAAACGCAAGATACTGAGGGTTATTAAAGGGATATTCCGGTGTAGAATTAGGTTAGGGTCAAACACACCGTAACACAGCAACATTTCAGGAAGATCTGGAAAATAAAACCACAAACCATCTTTAAAATCAGCAAATATCTCTCTTTTCCCCCACATAGGACCTCCTTCAGCTCCACCTTTCTTCATACTGGCTGTTAAATGAGAAGAAATCATAATTAACTCCCATAATGCAGCTCTCCATTCTGAAATGAGCTCCAAAGTGGAGCTGGGAGGCGTTTGGATCATGCATCACTTGCTGCCTCCAGCGGTCCCGGAGGGGCGGCGCGCAGAAATCTGATCCCCCCCACTACCACCAGCACCACCACCCTAACTGCTGCTGCTGTTCGCTCCGACGGCGAGCAGCCCGGAGGAGGCAGCCAGGAGGCATCCCGGACCGCGAGGGGACCAGAGAGCAAATACACACACACACACACACACACACACACACACACGCACACACATATGCTCAGTGCAAAACATTTGAGGGCTGTGCTTTCAAAATAAAAGCCCTTTTGTAGGTAGATTTGATATCTTAATTAAGAGCCAACTTTATTATTGTGACTATTTATTTGCTTAAAGACTTGCTAATCCTTTTTTTATTATTACTTTAGCTTATCTGTTATTGTTTTTAAGCAAAACTGCAGAAATTAAGTGCTGAATTACGGTGGCCGAGAACCGCCACTGCTGCAAATAAAAAAATAATAAAAAATGCAAAAAAAAAAAAAAAAAAAAAATGCAACAGAAGTTACCAATGCAAAAAAAGAAACCAAAGCCCGCCGCAAAAAAAAAAAAAACAGTGCAGATTTTTAAAAAACAGCCACAACGGAAATTAATGATGCAAAAAAAAAAAAAAAAAAAAAAAGTGGCGATGGAAAAAAAAAAAGGTACTTACTGCAAAAAAGCAACAACGGAAGTGAGCTGCCGGGACCAATAATGATAATGCACTGGTATTTTGTCTTTTTTTTTTGCATTCCTTTTTATCTGTGGCAGTGGCATTCTTTTTTTTTTTTTTTTGCATTCTTTTTTGTATTTGTAGCAGTGGCCGTTCTCGGCCACCATACAAAATAAACGGCTCAAAAGTTGCAAAAAGAAGCAGACGACAGAAAAAGTGAGAGGATAATAACAGTTATGTTAAATAAAAACAAATTATTATGCTTCAAACTTTAAACTATGCAGAAAAAAGAGGTTATTTCATACTATATTCATCTATTTTTGTTCACTGCATTGGGTACTTTCACCAACTTCAATCCTACGCAATATTTACTGATAAAAAACACTTGAAATATTTTGAATTAAAATAAATATTCAGGCCTGTCAGCTTACTTTGATTAATGTAGGATCATTTTGGCAGGAATTGAGACAGAATCACTTGGAAAGATTAGATTTTCCAATTTCGTCCAATCAGAGGGCAGCTTTGCATAAGACACCTCTACCCAATAACACGAGCCCTTATTAATGTGTTAATGTACTTTGGTATTGCGTCACTGGCTTGTCTCCACGGATCTTATTTTGGAGGCACAAACCGGAAGTCCCCCGGTCTTCCAGCCGGTCTCTCTTGACGGCGCCACCGTGCAGCCCGTACTTCACTGGCAGCCAGCGGAGCAGAGCCACCAGTCCGAGTTGGCTGATCCGCGGCGACAAAACACACCGAGTGGAACCCGCACCGGAGAGGAGCAACGACCCGGGTCAGTCCAGTAAGTCCAGCCCGGCTCGGCCACGCTGCCCGGATTTCCCTCCACGCAGGATCACGGCACACCGGAGGTTTGGACTCTCCGGACAGCAGCGCGCAGTGGAAGACGGGATTTAGTGGAGAAGTTGTCTCTGTGAGCGGCGGTGTCTGAGCCGAGGACTCTCGCTGTCAAGCCCTGAGGAGGATTTCTGACTTTTTTTGATCGCTGTGCCCCCAGAAGCGCGAGGACGTACGGATTTAAAGTCATTTTGTGGGTTTTTTCGTGGAGTTTTCAGGAGAATTACAGCTGATTTCCCTCCTCTGAACGCTTGGTGACATCTGAAAGACTGGGATTTGCAGTCAAGACGGGATACTTTGGGTAAATAATCTCAGACTTTAATTCTTCCTGCTGTGTGAACTTTTCCTTTCAGTCACGATCGACTCCTTTTAGCCTTTCGGTTAACCGAGGAGGAGCACCACTTCCTTGGACAGGTTGAGCCCTCCGGTCTCTCGGGGAGCGTTGAGACGCCGTGTTGAGCTAAACAGTGTGTACAGTGTGTGTGAAGCGTGAAGCGGCCCCACAGCCGCGCACACTGACTGCACAGGTGCCGCCGCTGCTGCAGAGCGAACAGCTCGACTCTGCTTCGGTCTGTGCGTAATCGGCGCGTTCTTGGGCTGGCGCTCCGGCGGAGTGGGGAGGTTTTGTCGTCTGATTTTGACACTTCTGTTGGAGAAAGTGTGGAGAGTCTTCTGGTTTTGGCTTTTATTGTTGTCTGTGAGATATTTGAGGCAGGTTTGTACAATTACGCACGGCGCGTCCGCACAGTCGAGACATTTCCTCTGGGTTTCACGCAGGATAAACTCACTTGAATATGTTTTTAAAAAGATGAGACAGCGGGTGCAAAACTCTGACTCTGAATTGAGGAGAATTTGTGAGACTGAGCTGCAAAATGTGGAGAAAAGGCAGATTTAAAATGCGCGAATTACGCACGATTGTCTGTCCACGAGGATTACTTGGATGTTCCCATTAGATGCGCCTCATCTGAGTTTGGTTTTCAGGAATCATAAATCTAATATTAAAGTGGTCACTCAGGGCAGGGCTGGTTCCCACTAGTTCCAGGATGATGAAAACCGTTTTCTCAAAATGAAGAGAGAAGACCTGTCATTCTAAAAACTTAACTATTACCAATTAGGCTACTTTACAGACGAGTATTTACATCACTATTACACTTCATATATGTTTTTCCAAAGTCAAAGGAGCAGGTTGTTCGGAGTGTTTTATGTGAGTCAGACTGCCAGGATCCATGAAATAGTGCAGTGGAGCCGAAGTAGCTCAGTTTTAATTAACCAATTCGATCGATACCCGGTAAAAATTAATTCCGATACAGTAAATCGGCCAAATGATAAATATCGGGCATCGATAATCGGCTAATTCCTTTTAAAATTCCTGTTAACTAGTGTTTAATTGACCTTTACGCCTGCACGGTGACGCCTTCTCTGCTCCGGAGCAGAAATATGAATTACCCACCAGCCCCTCTCTCTCTCTCTCTCTCTCTCTCTCTCTCTCCCTCTCTCTCTCTCTCTCTCTAATGCCTCAGATCATCTCTGAAGTTTCTCCAGAAAGCAGCAGTTTCTCTTTTTTCTCCTCCTCTCCTCTCTTTGAACGATCGAGCTGTGCGGTTCTCTCCCCTCAGCAGCAGATCAGTCATCCCCTCTCTCTTCAAACACGCGCGCCTCAATGGGATTCAGATGGTGATTTTGGGCCACTCAGCTCCGCTTTGACTCCCTCCACGTCGAGTCATCACCGAGGAAAATTAGCGGATTACAGCATTCTTAAAGAGGAGGAGGGGTTTGGGGGGTGAGAATTAGGACTTGTAATGCTTTAGCCTATTAAATTCCAGCGCCATAAACAAGCATGCGCGTGATAATAGTTGTGGTAATGCTGCAAATTAATTGCATCTATTGACCCGAGAAATAACGCACGCCTGTCTGCAGCGTTTTCAATCAGAGTCGAGCCGCAGACACATTTCAGCTCCAAATGAGACTCTGATTGCCTCCTTTCATTACAGAAATTGGCCTGAGACCATCCCTGCGTGTGCAGCTCAGGGTGCTTTCTTCTTCTGCTGCTTTTATAAATAAGTAAACAGAGCATTAATTGGCTTCAACTCCTCTAATTTCACACCAGAAGCTGATCTGGTTCACGCCCTAACAAGACTCATCTCTCAGATTCCAATAAGAAAACTTTGTGAGTTCCTGCTGCTGCAGCAGCAGAGTTTTCATTTTCTTACTTAGCGGGTAGAAAAGCTCGGAGGCTGGAATCTGAACTTTGCCCGGAGTCATTCTTGAGATTTCAAACCTCAGCTGTCTGCAGTGATGAAAATACGGCAGTTAAACGAAGTCCACAGATAACAGACATTACTTTAGAGGCAGTCAGGGCTTTATGTGATTGTTTATTCACAACCTGGGATCCTGAGAACATGTTTGGGACTTTTTGGTGACTTGAATAATCCTGGAAACATCTAAAGAAACTTTGATTCAGTCCGATCTTGGTAACCCGAGGCAAGAATGGCAGCTGTGCAACAAAAACTAAAGCAGTAAATGTTGGTTAAGCAGAACATACTTCTTATATACTGTAGTAACTATGCTGACCTGAATATGAGGTGTTTTTGACACGCTTCTAGTACAATCCAATGTCCAATCCAAGGTTGTTGTTGAGCTGTATTTTGCCTTTTATTGATTAGATGAAAACAAACCCTAGAAGACAGATTTGTCCAACTTACTTCGATGGTGATGCTCGTGATGAGGATGAGAGTGGTGTCAGATTAGCGGTAAAAACTGTGTGCTTTTCCCCAGATCACTGCCTGACCTGTGTCGCTTTTGTAGCATTTACCTGAAAGTGCCCCTTGTGGTGATTGTGCGAGTAACAAAACAAATATAGATAAAATGGCTCAAACATATAGAAGGACAAGCTCATTGTCCCGTAGAGAGCTGTCACAGTGAAGAACCCTGTGTTAAAGCTTCAGTAGGGGATTTTTGAATGTGTATGAAGTCGACTGAAATCCATACTGATGTCTTTTTATGATTTACAAAGCGAACAAGACCATCTACGTTAATGATGATGATTTCTAGATTGTGTGAGACAGCCCTGGTTTACTTCTCCTGGTGTGACTCACATGCTCGTGAGTGTGTGTGTGAATTTTGGCGAGTTTTGGGAATGCCGTTTGGTGCTCAGGTTACAATAACTCATGTATCCGTTTAATCAGATTAACCATCTCTTATTCATGGCCAAAACTGCAGCAAACCACATGAATCTGCAGACACGGACACAAGAGCTCAAACTCGCAGTAAAGGCGATACTGTCTACGAATCAGTCCTGCAACCAGGTGAACTAAAAGCAACAAGATGTTAGAGAATCTGCTCCAAACTTGTGCAAAGACATCGGCTCTTTCAGTTTCAAGGCTGAGGCTGCAGAAAAAACAAATCCTGGGGGTGCGAGGATTACCGTCTGTGATAGAGACGCTTAGATTGTGTCGTAGGAGGCAGAGGAGTGACGTTATGATAAAAAAAATGGCTTCTTATGACCGCCGTATAGTGTCGCAGTTTCTTTGCAGTGTTTCATCCTCGTTCACAGAGAGACTGAAGTGAGTTTCTGCAAATGCACGCACAGGTTTTCTCGTCTTTTACATCTGCAGTGAAAGAGAGAGACGGCGAAAGCTTTACACCTGAAGCTCTCCTCCACTCTCTCTCTTTTCTCTCGGTGCCTCTCAGCTGATCGATATCTCCTCTCACCTGAGGGTGCGTCAGCTTTGAAAAGAAGGCAGCGATGTGATGAAAGCAGGGAGATGTAGCGAGGGGACAAGAAAGACGGGAATAAATGAGGGAAGAAGAAGAAGAGGATGAACTGATATGGAAGATAATCCACTGGAGTGTCTGTTTGCTCTTCTGCTCTCCAAAAAGAAAAATCTCTAATCCCCCTTTCCCCCCTCTAAAAAGTGACAAAGTCGATCCAGCCTCGGCGTTTTAATTATTAAAGATTACTGACGCTCTGCGGAGGTGTGACTAGCATGTGACTCCCTCTGCGTTGATCCTCAGAGGGATGACAGGGATTTGAACCCGGGTTAAAGCATTTTTCTGCCTCTGAGCTACGACTACTACAACAAGAAGATGGTTCTGCATGATTAATGATCATGTATTATTCACAGCAGCAGTTGTGTTTCCCTTTCATGCTTTAAGAAAATATTAGCATGAAGACACTTTAAGGAGCTTTGAACTCCTCCTCGCTCGCTCGGACCCGGGGATCCTCCTGTTTTTTTTTCTCTCTCAGGGTTAGGGAGTGAAATCAGAAAGGTTTTAGCAGCCTGTGGAGTTCATTTGAAATGTTGAGCGTGTCCACGTCGGTCGAGTTTCATCACTTAATATTCCAAAAAGGAGGGAATTTAGGGTTTCTGTTTCGCAGGGGTTGCAGAAGTGCAGGCTGTCTTTGCTCGAGCAGAACTGGAGTCAGACTCAGCTTCTTTAAAAAGTTCATTAAAAAAGTAAAAACTGGGAAGTATATTTTTAGATTGAAAGAGAAAAAATGAGGTAATGCTTTGGAGAAAACATGATCACATGTTTAAAATAATAAACAGTTTAGAAATGCAAAGAAATCCAAACTAGTTTCTTGATTTTGGAGACGTATAACTCTGAAGAAATGAACTTAATGATCCTGGATTTGAGATTTATTAGTCAAATTAGTGACAGATACAGGGTTTATTCTGTAACACGTCAGGGATTGTGCAGTAGTGCAGGTGCAAAATGTGCAGCACATGCAACAAAGTAGGGCTGTCCCGATACAACTTTTTTTAAACTCTGATATTGATCCGATATCAGCACAAACTTCTGCATGACAAGTTTGCTTTTATAGAAAATACCGACACACGGCTGACATCACTCCAACTCCTTGGTACTTTGTTAGTACCTCAGTAACCGCTGTTGTTGTGATCAAGTGAGCTCTACATGCTGGATCAGGGCGCTGCATAATGGAGGTCCTGGAGTGGAGTCTGGACTGGACTGCTTGTATCGGAGTGCGAGCGTTAACATTATAAGTGCACGTTTAAGATCTGGTCACTCTTGATTGGACACTGTCTTAAACTCCCAGTTAGAGTGAATGCTGCACAGAATCATGGCAGCAGTTTCAGCAGCAAAGGAAGCTTGAGTTGACTGCCTGAACTAGCTCCCAGGGTTCATTCAGTCATAACTCGGTATCTGGAGACTCGTACACTCTGAAATAGCGCAGTGGATTCTAGCTGTAAATGCAGTTTGTTGTTTTGCCATCATGGCTTCAGCAGTAAGCAGGAAGACACTGCAGCAGCTGAACTACAGTGTGGGAAAAGGGACAAAATAGTGATTCATGTGCATGTTTCCATTCTACGGTCATTTGAATCACTCAGAAACAGACTCTGACTGCAGACAGAGGTCGTTCACTCTATCAAAGTGGTCTCAGGTTGACGTGGCGACAGCATAACGTCCTGTAAGTAGGGTGACCACATGTCCTCTTTTTGGGGGGCTGTCCGGCATCGTCCAGGGGAGTTTGTAAAATCCTTCAAATGTCCAGGGTTTTGTATCCTACTGAGCATTTTTTGGTCTGAAAGAGGTCTAATAGACGTCATAATGTAGCCTAGACGAGTGGTCTAATATCAGGCTACCACAGGTCTGAAAATGAGATTTTTAGACATTTAAATTTAGACCAAGTTTAGACTAAATCCAAATCTGGGCTATGGAGATCAGATATGCGGCTCACAGTTGCTTTTGGAAATAAATAATTATCGAATAATGAGTTAAAGTGCAACGTCTAAATCCCGTCTAAAAATCTACAGAATCTAGACGCTTGAAATTAGGTCTTAAGAAAAAATGTGACGTCTAATAGCCGTCTTTTTCTCAGTGGAAGTTTTGAGTTTGTGTCGCGTGGACTGAGTTAGACACACGTAAAAAACATTTAACCCGAAAAACTCTCAAAATTAACTACGCATGACTCTGTGACTCCGCCCTCGTGTAGTCGTTTCCTATTTTTGAGGTATTCAGAATATGGTCACCCTACTTTGAAGCCATTTGACTGAATATTGCATGTCCTCAGGTGTGACTATTGGGCATGTACAGATCAACAATGCATCATTCAGTCTTAGCAGGAAGTAAAGATACTATTAGAGGAAAAGTAAGTAAGGAGCTGATATCCTGAAACTTGAGCACATTAAGGAACTACTTTTTGTCATTTCTTTCCAGTTTGTCGTAAAAAGTTCTTATCTTAGTTTCATCACAAAGAAAGAGATAAAAAAGTGATCATTTCGTCGCACATATAAGCTGCTGCTCTCGCTCAGGAATTCATTTGTTTCGTTTCGTCAGTCATGCTGCACCACTTGGCCGCTCCTCAACCTCAAGTGCTCACTTTGTACTCTCAGCTATCACCTGTCACCAAATGACTCAATCCGAAGAGCCCGTTTGCCAGTTTCTCCATACATGGCACATTTGAAAGCTGCATGTCGTAACAGATCTGCTTGTTGAAAAGAAATGATTCTGCGGCTCTTGAAGTGAAGGACCCATAAAAAAAGCTAAGATTTCTTTTTTTTTTCCTCTCTTATGGCTGCCAGAAAAAAGAAAAAAACTAAAGTTCCCATATCTGCGAGGCCTGCAATCAGCTCTGCAGAGCGAGGGCCGCGCTGCAGAGCTGTGTCAACAAACCGCAGCGGCGTGGAGACGTCTTGTGTTGTGAGACGGCGAGGATGGACGGAAGAAGAAGAGTATACAGAGAACATAAAAGGCTGCGGTATATTGAAGCATGAAGGAGCAGCAGGGGTGTTTAGATAAGGATTCAACATGTGTGTGCGCCTCGCAGAGTGGGTTGTTTTGTGTGCAGAGGAGCGATAATGTGCAAACAGAGCCTGGGCTTCGGTTTGTGCTGAGCAAGGAGTGGGTCACAGGTCCACGGAGAGAAAGAAAAACACCGCCGCTAAGTCTTCAGACAACACAGCCTTTCTCTGTGCGAGCGGCGAGCTCACTCCGAGGTGTTTGCGTGTGTTTTTTTGTCGGGTTGTGGTGGTGGACTTTTTGCAGCCAAGGCCTATTCTGAAGCTGGACAGAGCTGCTCAAGTTTAAGCTAACAGTTGTCGGTGTGTGTGAGTGTGAGTTTTAGGGAGGTTTGTGCTTTTTTGCTTCTCCGTGCACCTCGCCACATTCCAGCTTCTCCCTGCTTAAGCAAACAGAAGGCAGAGCTCTCCACCGCCACCACTGCTCGCCATACTACCTCCCTCCTCCTCTGATGGGCCGGCGGGCACGTCGGGCAACTGATACTGTAGACTTCAGCATTCCTCATCCTGCAGGAGGATGAGAGAATCCGTGTCAGTCGCTTGCCAAACCATGCAGAAGAGTTTCTCAAGCAGAAAAACGACCTGTGGGAGGAATGACAGGCGTTTGGGTGTGAAATAAAGTGATTTTTTTCCCCCTCCTGTGGATTTATGTAGGACCAGGGAAGTTAATTGATTGGTTGATCAACATCTATAAACCAAAATGGGAGTGCTTTTACAAGTGGTTCTCATATCTGAGCTCCTCTTCCATCCATCGTAGCGATCAGGTGCTCTGAGAGGGTTTCTGAGAAAATCTGCGAAGAGGGATTTCCACCCTAATCCCTGAAATCTGTGTGGAATGTCAGGTCAGAATATGGTAGCATGTGTGCAGACCCCAGGGCGCTGCTTTGTGCTGCGTTCAGTTTTCATAATTCAGAGTTTGTCGCCTGATCGCATGCTCACCATATCTTTCTTTCCCTTCATGTGTTTTTTCCAGGTCACGGTTTGGGAGTTGTTGGATACTTTTTCGCGGCGTCGGAGGCCGCCGTTCTGCCGGACAGCATGCAAACGGAGGATGTTGTCTGAGTCCGAGTCGGGCCCGGCTGCTCTGCGTCTCGCCCCGTCATCCAGAGGAATGACGGCTCTGTGGCGCTCACTCTGGCTCGCCTTCTTCCTGCCTCTCTGCGTCGCTCCGGCGAGGCTGCCCACCGCTCAGCCCACAGGTAGGAAACTTTCTGAAACCTTCGTATTCACCGCTGATAAAACTCCTGAAACAAGACTGTGGATTTCTGTAGAGATAAACTAGTAAGTCCGGAGAATTCCTGCAACTTTTAAAGCAGTTTGATTTTCTCCAAGACAGAAAACAAAAGAGCGCTGAAATACGACCAAGACACGGCTTTTTTTCATGATAGTTGAGTTTTCTGACGTTCAAAGACATAAACAGAGTGAAAGTGTTAAATTTAGTTTGAAAACCAAACTTTTTTACGTATCAAATGTTTTAAGTTTTAAAGAAGTTTAAACCGAGACAAAAACTCTGGAAAAGTTGCGTAAAAGTTGCAAAAAAAAACACCTTCATGAAAAATTTGCTCTGCGTGATATGGTGTTAAAAAGAGCGACGATGTTGCTCTCCAGTTACCTCAGAAGTCGGATATCGAAGCTGGGAATGACACCTGTTACACCTGAGTTAATGGTGTTCGAGTAAACAAGTTGGAAAATCAAGATGGACGCCTACTGTTAGCCTTGTTAGCTGCTGTTAACAATCGTCAACCGTCGTTAGTCATCGTTCGCCGTTAACAGCTGTCGTTAGCTGTTGTTAGCTGTCGTTAGCCGTTGTCAGTTGTTGTAAGCAGTTGTTGTTAGCAGTCGTTAGCTGTTTTTAGCTGTTGTTAGCTGTTGTCAGTTGTTGTTAGCTGTTGTTAGCTGTCGTTAGCAGTCGCTAGCTGTTGTTAGCTGTTGTTAGCTGTTGTTAGCTGCTGTTAGCTGCTGTTAGCTGTCGTTCGTTGTTGTGAGCTAAACCAGTTGTAAAAAACGCATAACACAGTATTGAGCTGCCATCTTGATTTATGATGTCATTGTCAAGTTGGGGTTGGTGAGGATCGTCTGATTGTCCGAGTTGGAAATGCGACTTCAAGGGGGCGTTCCAGATGGATTTCAGACTTCAGAGTCCAACTGGAACGCAGCATGAGTTACTTAGATTCAGACTCAGATTCAGACAACTTTATTAATCCCTGAAGGGAAATTCACTTCACAATAACCCGCCTTGTTATTAAACCATCAAGTAACAGACAAAGACCAAACATTCCCCTGTCAGCACCACAAATCAGCAATGAATCAATAACTAGATCCAAATAACTAAAATCCAACACAGGCCACAGTCCGCTGCTCCTCAGCTTTAGCAGCCTGAGGGGATGAATAAACTGGAGAACCTATTTGTTTTTCTTGGAGGAGTATAGTTACTCAGACGTAGAGACGGGAAGAGGTTCAACACTCTGTGAGAAACTGCGTGAGCAAAAAGTCCAACTCCTTCAGAATAACGGTCTTTAATTTGACGGATTTTGTGGATTTTTAATAATTTCTCTGCGAAAACAAAAAGGCTGGTCTGGATCCATTTGGCCTTCTACTCTTGGAAGTTTGGGAAATAAAAAATAAGTAAATATGTAGATATATTACTTAAAATAACCAAATTTTTAAACTTCGTCTGATTAATCGGTAATCTTTTTCCTCCCTAATAATCGGTATCGGCATCAGCCCCAAAAAACCCACATCAGTCAGGCCGTACTGTAAACCAACGTAATTTGACTCTGAGGAGTTTAATTTCTCTGAAGGAGGAACTCTTTACTATCTCAAGGTGAAGCTAATTTCATCTCCACTCCTCTGGCAGGTCAGATGAAGTTTTCTTGGCGGCTCTCGAACATTTTTCTTCCAGATTAATACGAGTTACCAAACTTGAAGTCAGATGAATAACTTTTCCGACTGTGTGTGTCATTTATTTCAGCTTCTGCTTCTGGTAGGAATTCTCATTCGTATGAACGTTTGGGTTTGGACTCTCGAGTTCATTTGAGGGGAGAGAGGAACAACTCCTTCACAGCGACACTTTTTCCCAGAGCCAAACAACAGCAAAAAAAAAAACGCAGCTCTCCTCACGCTGGCGTCAGACTCATTAGAGAAGATGAAATAAACTCGTCCAAAAAAACAAGAAAGCAGCTGCTCTTACACTCTTCCTTTTCTTCCTCGATTGTCCCTCGTTTCATGTTCGGCGCTAATACATCTGCTTGTTCACTTTCCTGTGTGTTCATCACTTCAAATAGGCGCCTTTCATTTCTTGTTTATACGAATGCGGTGGAGTCTCTCTCTCTTTTTTTACGAGGAGGATTTAATTGGACTCTTCTTGCTTCGCTGAGCTTTGCACGATTTCTCCCACTTTGTTCTGGAGGCAGAGAAATACCCAAAGATCAGTCCAAAGTAAACGTGGACTGTGTTTGCTTTAATCTCTCATATTGGGCTGAAAAAAAAAAAAGAAACACAGCGCGAAGTAATCTGTTTTAGAGGCGTTAGCCAAGTGTTGTTTCTTCCTCCTCCTCGTCTCCGCTCTTTCGTTTTATGTGAGAGTTATTTCCAATGAGTCTCTGACACACTTTTGCACGCTACAGTGCATTAAGAAAGACGAGGAGACGGCGCTTTCTGGAGAGGACTCAACGCTCCTTATGCAAGATATTCACATCCTCTCAAACCTGAGCGTTTTTTTGTTCATACCAGAAAGTTTGAGTTTCAAAAACAAAAACACTGAAGTCTCAAGTTTTGGCCTGCAGAAGTCAGAGAGCAATAAAAAGTCTGCGCTTACTTTGGGAGAGTTTAGGAGCGATGAAGAGTTTCCAAAATGAAAAAAACAACAAGCGAAACAGGCTGGAGTGTCTGAGAGGTTTTTTAGAGCCTGTTTGTCCCGTCAGTTCATGATTAAAACTACAGGGAGGAAATAACTATTAATGGCATTTAGAGGAGGGTGCAATTAATCGACAGCCAATCAGAGTCGAGCTTTTCCTCCTCACTACTGTAAGTTGCCGGAGAAGTAAACAGGAAGTAAACAAAATGACAGAATGTGGAGCTAAATGTGGAGCTGAGGTCTGCCGTGACTTTGAGTCATCCTCCGAAGATGTTGTTGTTTAGAAGGTGTTCAACGTCGGTGGTGTGGCAGTGGTTCAGGTGTCTCCAAAGTGACGTCGTGCAATTTAGCCGATGTGCGAGGTATGTGCCGTCAAAAAACGGCTACACAGCAAATCTGTTTAATCATTTTAAGAATGATTATGCAAAGGCTTTGCCGCAAGGCCGGAACAAAAATACACATAACCGGAACCTTAACGCGTGTGCCGCCCGGACTTTTTAGTGAGTGAGCGCACAAAAGTTTCTTTCCAAAATGACAACGGCTTCAGCAGCCTCCAAAAAACGTCCGATTCTCTCGCCACCAGGGATTGACTGCAACCGTGTGAAAATACTTTGGATCTTATAAGAGAGCAAACAAGACGACTGATAAAGTACCTCAGCAAAACCACGAGCCTGAGGCAGCAGCTTTAACGCTTTAACCCCGAAACAGAGAAGGTTCCTCCGGTCATGTCCGCGACACAGATGACCATCCTGGAAACTGTCTCCAAACTTCTAAGAAGGTCAAAGTGCAAAAGTTTTCATAACAATCGTACAGTCGTAAAACAAACTATTTTGTCTTTAAAAAATCCAAGTCAAATGTTCAAAAAAATTGATATTTACTTCTTGAGTGTAGTTTTAGAGGAACTCAGGTAATTGATAGGATATTTATTTACAAATGTAGACACAGATGAAGACAAAATCAATCTTGTATGGAGAAAAAAGCATAAAAATGACAATACAATTGAGTCGAATCATGAGGTACCCTTGTTGGAACACCCCTAATGGCAACAAGACCCACCTTGAGCTGGGCCACCTCACCCAGGAAAAGTCTGGATCCACCCCTGGTTGTCTTAGACTTCACAGTCAAAAAGCTCGACTCAAAATAGACGAAATCCCCCTTTAAGTATTTCACTGAAACTCACCTGTCTATCCACATCTCCTGCCTAAACTCACCCTCCTTTCTCTCTCTCTCGTGTAAAAACTCCAAACCTCACAATCATCATGTTGTGATTTCATCCGCCTGGTTGTCTTTCCCCCGCCGGGCGCCGTCACAGCTCATCACGCTCGGCATCATCCAGGAGAGCAGAGAGTGTGTGTTTTTAAAAGCCCCTCAGGGTGGCGGCTGTTCAGGCTCTGATCTCCGTGTACCTGCAGAAACGTCCACATCGCTCTCAGGTGGATTATGTTAGTCATGTTCAGGCGTGATGATGATGATGATGAAGAAGATGAAGATGGGAACAGCTGATTTCTGCAGCCAGGGTGGTTTTCTTATCAGACGATGACGACGAATCTTAAATGATTAAACCTCGTGTGTTTCCGTCACTATAATAAGGACAGATGTGAGGCTCACACACAGCAGTTTCTGTGCCTGGCAGGTATCTCCTCCCCTCTCCTCATCTCCCCCCTGTGGTCCCCCGCCCTCCAGCAGAGTCTCCCCCGTCCACAGATGGACGAGCAGTGGGGCTAAAATGACTGTCGTTTGCTGGCAGATGGCACAATTTCCCCTCAGCCGCCTCAGAGCCGGGCTGCAGAGGTGTCGCTTATGTTTGTGCTTTTCTCTGTGTGTGTGTGTGTGTGTGTGTGTGTGTGTGTGTGTGTGTGTGTGTGTGTGTGTGTGTGTGTGTGTGTGTGTGTGTGTGTGTGTGTGTGTGTGTAGAGGAGGGGGTGTGGATTAATGTGTGTGTCTGGATGTGAGCAGGAGGTAGAGACAGAGATGCCCTTGAATTGTTCGGAGTGGTCGACAGATATCAGCTTTTCGGCCATTTTTGATCATTTTAATCCTAAAACTTCGGGTTTTGGCGACTTTTGTTTATCATTATGGTCTGATTTCTCGACTAAGCTCTTCTAAAGGTTTGAAGGTTTAAGTAGACTACAGCTGGTCTATCAAAACAAGCAGGATTCTGTTTTTAGCAAGAACTCTTACAGACGGCTCCTCTTTACTAAGGGTGTCCCCCAAGGTTCAGTACTCGGACCCTCGATATTTTTCATCTACTTAAATTAAATCTGTTCTCACTCGTCATATTCCTGTATTATCTTTATGCTGATGACACCCTCACTTATGTATGTTCATCTTATTCTTAATTTAGATTTTTTTACAGACGGCTTTTAATATTTTTCAGTCTCGTCTGCAGAAACTGAAGTTGGTTTTAAATGCCGATAAAACTAAAGTGAACCTACAACTTCTATTAAAGTCTCGCCTATAACTGTTGCTCTTTATTTGCCGACTAGTTTTCACCTTTTAATTGACGTTTTTTCATCATGTCTTTTTTCTTAAGACGTGTGCCGTAAAAGAGATCACATCCGGTATCGATGCCGATTATTAAGTTTCCGATATTTAATGCCGATATGGTGCACTCTGACACTTCCGGAAATGGCGACGTACTGAACGGACGTGTCTCACTTTGCTCCGTTGCCAATCCTGAAAACAATACGACTCAAACAACTTTAATCCGTGTTTAAAGTGTGCCAAATCAAACCACATGTGTATAAGGTAAATATGCAGAAGAAAATTTGATGCTGATATTTCATTATTTCATGCACATTTCTACCAAATTTGCATGTTTATGTGAGCCGTAAACATTCAGACCTCCTGAACCCTAAAATTGTCCAATCCTGACATTTATCGGCTTCATTAATCAACCTCTATCCTGTAATATTTTAATGAAAAATCTCATGCTGCAGTTTGGACAGGCTTGTTAATATTTCATAGTTGTGTATGAATTTGACTCCTGACCCTTGTGGGCCACCGTAGGTATGTGTTTTCAAGGTAATCACAGCTTCTTTTTAAAGGAGAGCCGCTTTTATTGATGAGAAAACTCCGTTTTTTAATGACTGAAAATAAAAAAGCAGCTTCAAAATAAATCGCTCTCTGGAATATATTTGAAACTCTGTAATTACGCCTGTGTGATGTAAGGAGACACTGTGGTCTGTGTGTGTTTGAATGTGTGCGTTTGTGTGTGTGTGTGAGGTGTTTCCATCGAGTCCACCATTATGTTGTCTCAGAGCGCGGCGTTGTTTATTTCTCCAGAGCCTGGTGGCGTTTCCAAACGTTTAAGTGGAGGAAAAAAAGTCCGCAGGGCCAAGTTGACCCATGTGAGGGCCTGATGACAAAGAGCAGAGCCTGTGTGTGTGTCTGTGTGTGTGTGTTTGCATGTGTGTGTTGCTCCTCATTTCTCTGAATTTACTGACCACACACTCCCTGCTGCTGTTTCCCCGTGGAGCTCGCTGGTTCAAATGTGCGTCTTTGCCTTTGCAGCTCATGTTTAGTGAATGTTATGTCTGTTTGAGCAGAGTCAGATTATGACAGAGGAGAAGTAAAGGAAGATGAGAGAGAGAAACACGAGAATTAAAGGGAGAGAGAGAGAGAGAGAGAGAGAGAGAGAAAGGGAAAGAGTGTGTGTGAGTGTGGTCAGGTGGAGGAAAAAGACGGAATAGGCCTCATTTTTAGACAGAAAATGACAGCTTAGGTTTGTGTGTGTGTGTGTGTGTGTGTGTGTGTGTGTGTGTGTGTGTGTGTGTGTGTGTGTGTGTGTGTGTGTGTGAGGTCTCTGACCCCCTGCCTCTCCTCCTGGCAGAGACTGTAAATGTCAGCAGGGGTTGTTTGGGTCGTTAGGAGCCTCGTTAAAACCACGCCGTCCACAGATTTACGCTCAGGCTCGACAATTCACACACACACTCACACTCACACACCTACACACACTTGTCTTTTGAAGCATCTCCTGACTTTGATAGCTGCAGTGTTGTCCTGATGTGTGTGCGTGCTGCAGGTTTGGGTGAAAACAGGCTGCGTTCACAAGCTCAGCTGGGAAAAACCTCACTGCTAAAAGCCCCTTGAGGACTTTTTAACCACTTTT
Organism: Xyrichtys novacula; assembly: GCA_962446985.1. Taxonomy (NCBI): domain Eukaryota; kingdom Metazoa; phylum Chordata; class Actinopteri; order Labriformes; family Labridae; genus Xyrichtys; species Xyrichtys novacula. Next base: position 27,418,768 of record OY660878.1, read on the forward strand.
GAAACAGGTTGAAGTTAATTGTGATGAGTCTTTGTGACTCTTAAAGCAAACAGCAACACCGGGGGACAAGACTGACTACCTCTGTGTCATATTTTTAAATGTCAGTAACGCTCCTGCAGGGCAGCTGTCAGATCAGGATGAATTACATTACTCTAAAGAGACAGCAGAGATAAACGGCGCTCAGATGCGTGCAGAAACAGCTCGTTTTTAAAGACTCGTAACTGGAAAAATTCACAGTTAGGGGCTGTTTACACAAGGGCCGTGCACCGGCAAGAGTCTGGCGATAGGATACGTGTTTTCTTACGGGGTTGGCGATGCCATGTGTTGTGAAATGTTGGATACTATTATCAGTGTTGTGCAAGCTTGGACTAAAAATGAACTGGCTCAAAGTTCAGTTCACACAGATTTAAAACAAACAAGTTCACAGTTTTAACTCTGTTAACAGAGATCACAAAGAAAGGAGGGAGCTGCACCTACATTTATTTTGTTAGTGACCTAAATTTGTGACATTTCCCGATTTAAACAAGTTGTTTTTATTCTATACTGCTATCAGATATATGTATTTAATCTAAACATGAAGAAAATTGAAGAATTTCATCCTATAACTAAAGCTGTCTTCCTCTACAACAATGAGAGGGTGCAGATATTTACAAATACAGTTAAAGCTCCTATAGGGAGTTTTTTTCACATTTACGAAACACTAAGAAAAAGTTTTTTTTCTTTTTCTTTTTTTGGTCGATTTTTGGCCTCTAATGATAGGATAGGGTGATATGTGGGGGGATATGCAGCGCATGGTCGGCGCCGGACTCGAACCCGCAACCACTGAAGGGACCATGGTCCCCAAACATGTGGCGCGCGAACCTGCTTGGCCATTTGCGTGCCCCATTTTTTCATTTTGAAGCTTTTTTATGTTATATTAAAGCAAACAAGACCATCGATGATAACATTGAGGATTTTTAAATTCTTATTTGTGATGCCGTAAATTGGCATAAGGGGGGTAGGTGTCGGTTATTTTCACAATTACAACATAAAACATTAAAAAAGTGACCAAAAATCTTCAAGATGTTTTATGTACTTAAGTATGTAGAGGATAAAAGAAGTAAAGACTGTTTTGTTCACAGGGGGCGCCAAATTTGACACAAACTGAGAGTTCCTCACAGGAGCTTTAAGTATCAGTCTCTTTTACTTTATAAGAAGCATATCAACTTTTTTTTTTAACATTAACAGTTTAAACTGAAGGCCCGTTTAGATAACTTTATAAATGTAAATGTTTTTAATGTAAATATGCTGGAAACTGACTGTTTATTTAGTAAAGGAGGAGGGGTAGGTTTAAAAAAAAAAAGCACAATGCTTCATCCTACTGCTTTTCAGACATGTTGAGTTAACATTATTATTATTTTTAGCATTTTTTATTTTTATTTTTACTTTTTGCTCTGATTATTGTTATTGTTGTTTTAAATATTCTCACTGGTTTTGTTTGTTCCTTTTCAGTTTAATTAAATGAAAATCAATCAAAAAAATAAGAAATAAAACATTAAAGGTCCTGTGAGGACTTCTCGGTTTGCTTTAATGTAGACCCCCTCCTTTGCTTATTTTGTCCTCTGAATGCTTCAGTTGTAACTTTTGACTAAAAATCTCCTCCTGCTGACTTTTAAACGTGAATATTTAATGTTAAAGTCGCATCAACAGGGCTGACACCTACCCTCCTCCTCCACCAGTTACAGGGTCGTGTTTATTTTTGATAGCCTGACAAATTAAGTTGATTTTATTAGCATCAAAAATCTCCTCACAGGAGCTTTAAACGTGACGTGAAATCACCTGGACGTCTCTGTGAGTATTTATAGAAACGTGTAACGTCGGTCACAAACACCCATCTGGACTCGGTTGCGCTGATGGGCTTTTGTTGAATGTGTCCTCCCTCCTGAAGAGATCCTCCAGCTCTGCCTCTCAGCGGGCTTTCACAGAAAGGTTATTTTCTGGAGTATGATGTTGGTGTAATTTTCTGCGAGGCCTCTCAGCATCACTACCCTTTAATCATCCCATTATGTAAATGAATCCCGCTCCGTGTGTGGGCTTCACACACCAAACCGGGGCTGTAAAGTTACTGCCGCTGCAACACTTAAGCTTCACGAGTGCTCATTTCCTTGGCAACATTATCAAGAAATCTTTTGGCAGGTGGAGGAAGCGCGCACGCCAAATACCGTAAGCCTCGCAGGATGACGATGGCGTTGAACAATGGCTGCACTATCCTCGGTCCATCAAGCACTTAATCCAGACGAGACTTTCGACACTTTTTTGGATGAGAATGAACCATCGATCACAATCAGAGTCAGAAGATTATCTCGGACATCTGAAACATAATCTCCTTTGGGATTATCTGCAAAAAAAACTGAGTCACCTTTGAGAACCAGGATTAGCGAATCAAGCCTTTTCTCACCACGGTCCTTTTTGGTGTTGTCTTGTTTGTTTAAGCACGTTACGTATGAGGGAGATTTTTCTTAAGCACTCGCGGACTACTGCTGTCTAGACGGTCCTGCTCCAAGAAAAACAGTCACAGGAGCAGAGAGGGGAAAAAAGCCTCTGAGCGCTGAGTGAGATGTTATTAGAGGTTCCCATATCAGAGGGAAAATACTCGCCGACTTTAATCAAACTCAACGTGAAACTAAATGTGTTGTTTGTCCTGGAGCAGAGCTTGAAAAAGCAACATGTCCGTACTGATAGATAAAGAGGGACAGATCTGTAACCACGTTTACTCACTTATAACCTCCTTTATTTGAGCGATAAAGGTTATTAATTAGAAATCACGCCATCCCTGTGGGCGTGTGCTGTAGCTAGGGCTGAGCGATACAGCCTCAGATTAACATCACGAGAAATCGAGCAGTTTACCTCGATAACTACTCCACAAGCTGCTCACCCCCTCCCACATTAACTTTGTCTACTTCAGCCGCTACAACTTTTGAACCGTCCTCCATCTCCTCACCTGTCTGGATGGGGTTGAGTCGCGGTTGTTGTAAATTTCGGTATAGGTGAATTTTCGGTTTATCGTCCAGCCCTAGCTGTTACCACAACAGTGACCTCCTCTCAACACTGAGCCTCTTATCAAGCCTTCACTAAACAACTTCAAGAGGGGTTTGTATCGCGGTTTTGCCGTCTGAGCATCAGATCAGAGTTTGCAAACTTTGCATCGCATGCCGGTGGATACTGTCAACGGTTAAAGGGACAATGCGTGTAATTCAGCAGAACAGACTTGCCAAAAAAACGGATTATTAGATTCAGATGAAGGAGAAGAAGTTAACATGTTTAGTAATAGACTCTTCACTGTCACTTAGGGCTGGGCGGTATGGCCTCAAATCAATATTACGATGTATTGATCACCTGTCTTTCCCTCTTTGTTACGGACCGGATGGGGTGGAGTCACGTCTCTAATGTAGGACAGCGTCTTAAAGGGACATGAGACCATAGCCTACCTACACACATCCAAAACCAGTTTTGATTCATTTATTTATTTTGACACTGAATATACCAATATGAGCAAAATGACGTTGGTTATTGTCGTAAATTTTAGTATCGGTAAATTTTCGGTTAATCACCCGACCCTAGCTGTTACCACACCAGTGACCTCCTCTCAACTACGATTCTCTCAAGCCTTCAGGAGATATTTATGTCACGGTTTCACCGTCTGAGCATCAGATTGGAGTTTGCAAACTTTGCATCGCATGCCGGTTGATGCTGTCAGCAATTAAAGGGACAGTGCGTGTAATTCAGCAGAACAGACTTGCAGGGTTCCTTCACAGTTGGACTTTCCATACTTTTACTTTTTACAATTATTTTTGGAAATACCTACTTTTCTGTTTTATAAAACAGTATTTTTGTACTGTGGTAAAAGTCTGGAAACATAAATATTTTTTCTTACTTTTTTTTTTCATTTTTCAAGACCTAGGAACCCTAGGAAGGAAAGTATGAAAGTCCTTAGTCAGCGTAACAGTGATAAATAGACTCCTCATTGTCACTGTAATCGGTTTTCCTCGTACCTGAGAGAGTGGGGGTCAAACGTACACCTCTGAGCCCCCCCTGTGTGTGCAGACAGCTGTAGATCAGCAGGTCATTGTCAGCGAGCGGCCCTCGTCCCAACCTGGTCTGCAGACCGCTCCTCTCTCTGTATTAATACACCTCATTAATGCCCTTTGAAACCCTCCCTGCATGTCTCTGCATGCATTATGGATGAAGAAGAAGATACCCACCTGTCTGCAGCGGCGGCGGGTCTCGCTCTTTTTTTTTTTTTTAATCTCCTTTTTGCTTCTTTTTTGGCACACGTCCGCTTCTCAATGACATGAAAAAACACACGTCGAATCTTTGATCTCGCCGCTTAACGCTGATTCTCTCTGTCGGTTTTTTTCTCATGACGCACCTGTACACGTCCTCCGCTCCACCTCTGGCAGGCGTTCAGGTGGGTTCTCATCCCGGCGGCTGACAGCGGCGTTGACATACGGAGGGTTTTTAATTACAAAGCTCCCCTTGAGGAAATTGTTGAGATACTTAACAGATAAGGCAGACATGGACGGGAACAAAGGGGCTCGTTGTCTCGTATCGGGAGGACTGTTTTCAGAGGGCGCGCGGGGAGGAGGGGGGCTGCGGTTAAATGTGACACAGTATTTTTTTCTCCTGTTGATGGTGATTTATCGAAAGTTTGGTGTCTCCTTTCATCCATGAATTCATCTCACTCTCGTTTTATCCTCTCTTTCTTTTCGCTGACACCTGGATTTATCGCCACCGTTGATATAATTGCGTAACATCCACCCGATTGTGGTGATGGAGGGAGATTGCAAAACGCACACTGTCCTCAAGCATGTATAAACATGTTTGTGTGTGAAAGAGAGAGAGAGAGAGTGTGTGTGTCTGTCGCAGTGAGTGTGTTTTGTCGCTGGCAGAGGCAAACAGATGGTAGGTTGTGTGCCGAGCTGTAAGGAGTCCAACACACTCACAAAGAGAGAGAGAGAGAGAGAGAGAGGGACACTCCTGATGTGTCCCACCATCACTCAGCCGTTTAACTTCTCCACACTGTTCCTCAGAAACTTCAGAAACGCTCCGAGTCTCCTCCGTCTTTCTTCTTCTCTGAGAGTTAGGAGGAGCCCCAGTTCGGCCACCCCAGTCATACAAGTCTGGACACGGCCCTGCTCGAGCATGGACATCCTTTAGATCACTCTCTCTCTCTCTCTCTCTCTCTCTCTCTCTCTCTCTCTCTCTCTCTCTCTCTCTCTCTCTCTCTCTCTCTCTGACCGCTAACCAGAAGCAGAGCTGCCCCGTCTGGCTCTGCTGCAGCCCATTTACATTTCTGTGAATGGAAACAGAGAGCTGTGTGTGTGTGTGTGTGTGTGTGTGTGTGTGTGTGTGTGTGTGTGTGTGTGTGTGTGTGTGTGTGTGTGTGTGTGTGTGTGTGTGTGTGTGTGTGTTTCCCTCATTCTTGTGGGTGTGAGTGGCGCTCTCTCTCATCTTTCTCTTCTCCACTGTCTCCCTCCCTCTCTTGTCTCTCCATCTCTCTCTTCTTCCTCCTCACATTAATTCTCTCTCTCTTTCACCTCTCTTGTCCCAAATATCCGATCCCTCTCCTTCTTCATCATCCTCCACTTCCTCCTCCTCCTCCTCTTCCTCTTCCTCTTCTTCTTCTTTATATTTGCAGGAATAAAGTCAAATTGACTTAATTAGCTTTACATTCATTTCATACTGACATGTTTTGAGAGGTCAGCTTCTCTCATCTCTCTTTTTTCCCTTCATTTTTCTTTCCTTTTTTCTTTCATCATCCTTTTTTCTTTTCTCCCCCTGTTTTCTCCTCTCCTTATCTTCTTGTTCTCTATTTTTCCTCCTTGTTCTTTTCTCTTTTTTCTCTGCCCTTCTTTTCCCATCTTTTAAACTTTTTGCTTTTGTTTTTCTTTTGTTTTCTTTTTCTCCCCCTCTCCTCTTTTTGCTCTTCATTTTTCCCCCGTCCGTTCTCTCTTTTTGCTCCCCTCTTTCTCTGTTTTTGCTCTCCTTCTTCTTCTCTTTTTCCTCTTCTTCCTTCTATCTTTTTGCTCCCCTTCTTCCTTCTCTTTTTGCTCTCCTTCCTCCTCTCTTATTGCCCTCCTTCTCCCTCTCTTTTTGCTCTCCTCCTTCTCTCTTTTTTCTCTCCTTTCTCTCTTTTTGCTCTCCTTCCTCCTCTCTTCTTCTTCTCCTTCTCCCTCTCTTTTCCTGATTTAGTTTCACCTCCACCTCTCTTAATAAAAAAACGGCGTGCACGCTCTGAACCCACGCCCTCACATGCGCTCCTGTTTAAGGCCCCCCCACATCCAGAGCAGCTGACACATCTAATATTGAAACCAAACTCCCTCCCTCGCCCCTCTCTCTCCCTCTCTCTCTCTCTCCTCTCATGTTATTTTGCCAGGAGAGCTAAAATAATAAACCCTTGTACTGTCTGCAGGGCGTAATGGAAGGCTTTCTCTGGAAAAGAGGAGAGAGAGAGAGAGAGAGACCCTGGCGTTGTTCAGGCTCGGTGTCTCTGCAGCGACAGTCGAGCTGAGTTGCGTTTTGGTTTTTCACAATGACCGAGGAGGACAGGAGTTTTCATGAACTGTTATTTCTGAGTGTGGTGGATCTGCATTTTTTCCTCATGTGACAACTTTCCCCTCGTGGCGGCCGGGCGGTCGGGCGGGCGCAGCCTTCGGCGGTTTATCTACTGTATATCACCCACACAGACGCAGTCGGAAAACAGACGATTTCTGTGAGCCAGCGGATTAAATCTTTGTTTATTCAGGAGAGCGCCTCGGTTTCACGGAGTTTACGGTCTTTTTTTAGTCCCAGACTTCTTAAAGGGTTCTTCTGTAGTTTTTAAAACTGTTTAAAATGTTGCAGGAAAAAAAGAAAAAAATGCAAAATTTATTTTTTTAATGTAGGAAAAGTTTAAGAAATCAGTGTAGCATCTTTTACACATGCGCTCCAGGATTTTTCGGAAATGCCGCCGCCCAAAATTTCCAGAGTTCCTCGTTCACACGTGACCCTGAGAGTGTAAAATATTCCCTATTAATCAATCAATCAAACTTTATTTTTAAAGCATTTTTCATATATAGAATGTAGAATGAATTCAAAGTTAATTAAATAAAACAGTCTTAAAATCAAACAATAGCAGAAAGTAAATACAAAAAGAGGTCATAAATCACAAAATAGTTACTCTATGACTAAAATAGGGTAAAATCACATAATGCGGTTAAAAAGATTAAAACTAAATTCATCTAAAAGCCAGAGTAAAAAGGTCGGTCTTTAGTTTATTTATAAAAATATGAACAGATAAAGAGATGAGAGGGTGTTGGGCAGAGATGGGGGTCGGGACTTGACTCCAGAGACCCACACAGACAATTTTTTAGTTTCCTAAGTCGGATTTTTAGGTAAATCTTGTCAGGCTTATATCAGACCTTCAGGTTCAGTCTTTTAGGTTTGCTTTAACTTTTTTTAATTTGCTCTTTTACTTATTTATGTCAGGTTGTTTCTCGCTGGTTTCGTGCTGCATGTTGTCCTCTGATATTGGCTCACCTTTACGTGAAGCTGGTAGGGAAAAGTCCGGGTTGAATCAGGGTGAAAATTTACATGTAAAAAAAGTAAAATCATGACTTTTCAGAAGCGTAGCACACGTGTGAAAAAGTCTTCCGACGTACTCTTAAAAGCAGAAACAGTGATCACATTAAAGCTTTACCTCGCAGCAGACGGAGGTTTCTGGCGTCCGTCTGTTTTGATGCGTTCACCCTCCACCTGCGATCGGCGTCTCTGCAGAAACTGAAAGTCGAGTACGAGTGTTTTGCTCGGTGGCACGTTGGCTCTCTCTCTCTCTCTCTCTCTCTGAAAAGGAAAGTAACTGAGCTCTGCGCTGTTTCATTGTCCCCCTAAAGAAACTCGACTGACTCTTTAAACGACAAAGCAGGACTGTGGGGAGTGAAGCACATACAGACACGGTCGCCTTGGTTACCGCAGACATGTTGGTGTGTCTGAGAACCGACTTCAGCTCTGTGAAAAGACGATAAAGTACCAAACCTGGTGTTTAAAAGCAGATGTTGAATATTCTGAGTCTATTTGAGTTTGTGTGGATGTTTCTGGACTTCTGTGTCTGAGGCTGTTTGTGCTCTGAGGAGGGAAGGAGGGATGATGGGATTACAGGCTTTCCTGCTCTCGTCCTGCACTCACAAGAAAACACACCAAAACATTTCAACATGACTTTTTTACTTCTTGCTTTACATTACTGGTGATGGAGTTTGGAGTTTGTAAGAGTAGCTGCAAAGACGACGGAGGAGGATCCTTTAGTTGTTCGGTAGCAGGTCAGTACAGGACAGGAAGCAGCTCAGGAAGGAAGTTGTGGGTGCTCACTGTGATCAGAAGCACATGGCAGCAGAGACCAACAGCAGGTTTCATGTATAGAGGTAATAACCGAGCGCAGAGAGAGAGACGGACCCACATGGTCCCACCGCGCTAAAACCAGCGTCATAAACAGAGCTGTAAACGCTTCAGTGTCCTCCTGATCCCTGACCACTCTGCAGCTCTAAAACCAGGACTCTCTTAGACCAGGACGCACCGATATGAGTTCAAATGTTCAAGTTTTTGATTAAGTTTAAGTTCTGTGTGAAAAACCCTCCTGTACTGTCAAAGCGGGTTTTTAAAACGACTTTTGAATACAGGATATCAACTTTTCTGCACAATGTAAACTTCTGATAGTTTTCTTGTACAATCAAGATAATTGTCTAAAGCATTTACATTAAACAGGTTATTATGTTGAATGCACAAGATCATTGTCTTGGTCACAACAGGGTCAGAACTCATGCAGAGAAGATGGTTTTCTCCTGCATGAAGGTTTAATATTGTGCTGACAAGATAAAAACGTTTGTAGGAATCACATTAAAAGTTTAATTTTAACTAATTTCGATGCTAGAAAGTGTTTTTATTTGTATATAATAAGTGTAGTTAGTGTAACAGCCTGTTACATTCTCTACATGGACAAACTTTAATTCTTTTCTTCATTTTGGAGAAACTACAAACTCCTAAACGTTAAGAATGAGGAAAAGCTCGATTAATAAACTTAATCCCATCTTTCAGTTTCTTAATGTTATCATCGTTCACTCCTCTGCTGACCTCTCTGTGATTACTGTTGGGCTGTTCTGATCCGATCAATGAACAAAACCGCTCTGTAGGAGTCACAGCGTCTCCGTACGAACACCAGGAAACAGAACAAACCAGCATTCACTCCTTATTTGTGTACGTTTATGTGTAGGTGTGTGTGTGTGAGTGTGTGTGTGTTCAAGCCTCAAAGACAAGTGTGCTTTTACATTGATCACACTCATGACACTGACGTCTTTGTCACACACACACACACACACACACACACACACTCGCTTCACATTATGGATGGGGGGTCAGGTCATCCCAGCTGGAGAGTATCAAAAGTTGTGTGTCAGTGTGTGTAAGTCTGTGTTTGTGTGTGTGTGTGTGGTTTAGGGGGACATTTGCCACACGGAGAGGTCAGGGTAAAGGACCGGGGTCAGGGGAGGTCAACGTATCGATCAGAGGTCCGTGTCAGAGCGTTCGGAGATGGTTTTCATCGGCTGTTTCTCGTCTTTGGCAACATCGCTTTGAACTTTGAAAAACGCTATTTTTTTTTAAGTTATACTGTTTTCGTCCAATCAGAAGAATGTACCAATAACCACGATCAAACGTCATCGTAAACACAGATTTGAAAGTGTTTTAGGATGCAGATTTGTTTTCAGATTTTATTCCCATGATTGCTGATCAATAATCCGTCCGTGGCGACCTCAAGCTAACGGTTTAACCAGTAGATTAACACCTCCGCTCTTCTTACACGGGACTTAACTCGTCATATTAAGTAACTTCCTGCCCAAAAAGCCTCCTTGTAATCGGATTGGTTCCTCTGTGTTGTTAAAGGAAGTGTAATTATGTTGTATAGTAGCCCCGCACACCCTCCGCAGACATCCTGGCTTTTGTGGGCCGAGCTTCTTACACTCGTCTGCTGAATTGAAACTAGGCCAGTTCGTCTTTGGAATGACAATTAACCGTGGACCGAGCCCAGGCCCTATTCTGGGGCTGCGCTCGGGGATGGAGGGCAGATGGGGGCGACGACGAGGGTATGAAAGGAGCGAAGACGATTGGGCGCTGCCAAGACGCTCTGGACGTACAGTAGCTTCCGATGCTCGTTAGCGCAGGAGAGCGGCGGGTTAGCACCAGGGGGCCGGGAGGGAGGGGGAGGCTGGCACAGGCCGGGGCGGGATGTTTAGAGGCAACGTCTATCTTTAACTTGATTTTAGGGGGTCTTTTGATAAAACCCGGCGAAGAATAGAGGCAACAAGCTGGGGGGAAACCCTCCCTCCGCTTTCTACCCCTTTTCTCCTCTCCTCCTTGATCTCCGCCGAGCCATCCCTCGTTTCCCTCCGTCTCCTCCTGGCAGGCTTTCGCCGCAAACGGTGTGAGGTTGTCAGGCTGGCCCAGATTAGGGGCATTGTCCAGAGGTATTTACATCCGGCCAAACCATATTAAACAGAGATTAGGGGTTTTCAGTGAAAAAACACGGAGGAGTAAAAGAAGGAGAAGGATTTACAATTGGAATAGCTGTGAAATGGAGGAAGAGAAATGTGCTCTTTATGGGGAGGGGAGGGGGCGATGGTCGCTGCTGCTGCTGCTGCTGCTGGTGGTGGAGGTGGTGGTGGTGGTTGGAGGGGGGCTCAGCAGATCCTGTTTGAAGGGCATGTGATGCTGGCTTGTCTGAGGGGGTGTCGGGTGTGCCAAACGGTTGGCAGCCGGTCCGGTTTTTCAGCAGAGGAAGCAGAAGTGAAAGAATCTGTTGGCGGGACACAGCGAGCAGACGGGCTGCTGTGGAGGACATCCCGGTCTGAAACAGCATGTCCGTCTGTGTGTCTGTAACTCTTCAGGAAATGTATTCAGAAGATAATCTCTTTTTATTACAACTTTCGGTTGTTTATTCTCAGCCCGGGCTTTCCCTCTTAATAAGGTGGGTCTCATGCTAACGTCTTCCAGATCTGTGCGACCACTTAAACGTGCGCCGTACGTCTTATTTTAAAAAAACATCGAGGGTTTTTATTGCGAAAACGAGAGAGTAAGGCCAGAGTTGAGCTCACCTTTAACTTTCAGCACGCTCGCTTTCCTCTTCACACACATGCGCACCGATTGGCCGTAAGTGCTCGCAGAAATGTGGAAAGAATTTTCGCTGCCTGTACAGAAAAGAAGAAAAAAGGGAGTCCGGTCTTTCAGCGGTGGAAGCAAACAACTAATTACCTGCAATAAAAAAGGCCATTTGTTGCAGAATTGTTTGCCACTGCCGCTCTACAGATGTTGGAAACATGTCGTATTATTAGCTCAGCGAAGTGAGGAGGAGGAGGAGGAGGAGGGAGAAAGGGAAGCTTGATAAAGATGGATGTCTCCCCGGCCCATCTGGAATCCATCACTTTCAAAAGGGCTCTAAAAGCAGATATGGTTTGAGAAGGTATGTGTGGCTGCTCCTCCACTCAGCTCTATTAAAGTACCTGTTAAGCCCCCTAAAGACGGACAGACTTGTAATCTTTTTAATGTTTATGATCCCTCCTGGCGGCTTGTTTGAACCTGCGGGGATGCTTCTTTATGCAAAGCAGGCAGACCGGAGAAAAAGAAGACATCAGTCTGAAGCAGCTCCATAAATCAGTCTGGAGAGTCAGTAGGATATGAAACTTTTCAAACGTCGAATATCAGATTTAATTGAAGAGCCACAGGTTTAGTTTTCAGCGCGATGAAGACGTTTCTCTGTATTTGTCTCCTCCGGAGCAGAAAATGCATTTGTCAAACTGCCAGCACAGTGATGCCGTGATTTAGTTGTTTACTGACTGATATGACAATCAGGAAAATACTCTCCCCACGCTGAATTTTAAACAGGGAGACACATCAGGAAGCATCACGCGCTCGCTCTGACGCTAAACAAGTTTCTCTGCAACATTTCAGAGGAGCTGATGCTTGAGGACAAATACTGGATTTTTGATTTAAGACATTTAATTGACAAAATTTGGAAGCGTTGGACCGGAATAAGCATCAACAAAGTCAGAGAGGTGTTTCAGCACAATGACTATGCTGTATATTTGTATTTAAAAGACTTCAGGGACCTGGTGGCATCTCAGAAAAGTCATTTCCTCTATAAAGAGTGCGGCCAAAACTGTCGATTAACCTCCTAAAAGACTCTCAAACCTTCTATCTTGTAGATATTCTTTCGATAGGATATCCCTCAGCTGGCAATAGACGGCTATTAGACGTCCAGTTATTTTTTAGACCTAATTTCAACCGTCTGGATTCTGTAGACGGAATTTAGACATTGCACTTTAACCTGCTATTCGATAACTATTTATTTCAAAAAGCAACTGTGAGTTACATAACTGATCTCCAAGTACTAAACCAAAATAATTATGATAGCCATTGGGCAATATACTGGTAGACCTCTGTTAGCCGGCTAGTCTAAACTCGGTCTAAATTTAGACGTCTGAAAACTTTCATTTTTAGACCTGTGGTAGCCTGATTTTAGACCAGTCATCTAGACTACATTTAGACGTCTATTAGACCTCTTTTAGACCAAAAAATGCTCAGTGGGTAATTTAGGATACTGTGTTTTTATTTTGTGCTTTTATTTTGAAATTTCATGCACCTATTCCACTTAAGTTTTGTTCCTGATATCGCTCCGCTGGCCAAAACTACCTAATTTAGGATGCTGTTTTTATTTTGTGCTTTTATTTTGAAATTTCATGCACCTATTCCACTTAAGTTTTGTTCCTGATGGTCTAAACGTCATAAAAAGGGCTTACTTTAGATTTCTTAAACATTGAAAACTCCTTAAAGATGATTTTAAGTGTGTTTTCTAATCTATGCGTCATCCTTGATTCGCCAGCAGCTATGGCGACAAGCCCTCGCTCAGTCTGCCCACCTTCCTGTTACTCCAGGATCCCTCTCCTTAGCTGCCTGTGTGTGTGTGAGAGAGAGTGAGAGTGAGAGTGAGAGAGAGGCAGGCGTGGAAAGGCTTTCCACATAAAGAGTCCTTTTTATCCCCAGGGCCGCAGCCTGCCCGCCGGCCCCTGGAGAAGTTTGTCGAGGATAAATAAACCTCTTCAGACGTACAGAAAAGATGGAGTCTGTGAGCGGCGCGTTAGTGGACAGCGTGCCGCAGTATCTCAAAGAGAGACTTTATTTTATTCTGAAGGGCTATTTGTTATGATATCAGGCAGAGAGGGGTAGAGGGGCCAAGAGGGCAGGGGCCTCTTGATTTATGGAGTGACCGTCCAGCTTGTACTCCACGCACACACTCACTCAGACACACACACACATCTACGCTTTGGCCGTCCCTCATTACAGATACGAACATGCACACATATCAGATCCCACGTTTACACACACTCAATGACTACATATCACACATTGCTTCCAGCTGGCCCCAAGTTCCGGCGAGCGCGGTCCCACCCCTTTTCCAAACTCACACACAGGAGGCCAAGATCTCACACATGGCGCTCCGGACGAGGAAGCAGCAGGAACGTCTTGTTGTTGATGTGAAGTTGGACGGCGTCAGGACGGAGCAGCTGAGATTTGATTTATGTGTTTTAATAGGAAATAACTCTGTGAATAAATCAAAACTGGAGTGATCCTGACAAAGATATATCAGAGAGAACAAAGAGTGGAAACAAAGGATCACGAAGCCTTTGAATTAGAGAGAAAGTTCATATGTGGAGGACATCAGTGCAGTTAAACCTGCTGAACAATCAGACTGAAGAGTTTCATTAGGTCTGCTTATTGGATTCAACTTTTCTGTAAAAAGAGCGACCAGAGGGACCTTTATTTACATTTTATGCATTAATAAAAGAGTAGAAAGCGCTTTGTTTACAATCCATCAACAGGAAAACTAAGGTTTAAATTTTACCAACTGAACAAGAGGGGACTTTTTGACACTTAATCTACTGAATAGGCAACAAGAGGGAACTTTATTTACATTGAATATGCCAATACTGCAAGGAGGAGGAATTTTTGTTAACATTTTATCCACAGAAAGTGCAAGTAGAAAGTGCTTTGTTTACATTAAATCAGTTAAAAGGGAACCAGAGGCACTTTATTTACTTTTTTTCCCCAGAAAAGAAAACCATAGAGCATTTTTATACATTTAATCATCTGAACAAACAAACATAAGGCGCTTTGTTTACTTTTTTACCCTCAGGAAGACACAGAAGGGACAGAGGGTGCTTTGTTTACATTTAATCCCTAGAAAAAGGAAACCATAGAGAACTGTTTTTACATTTTATCATCTAACAGATGAACCATAAGGAACTTTGTTTACTTTTTTCCATTGGAGGGGTTTCCAGCAGGGACTCTGTTTACATTTTTCACTGAAAGTGCAACTAGAGAGTTTTCTTTTTATTCTTTATTCATAAAAAAAAAAAGAAGCCAGAGGGGCTTTTTTTTTACAATTAATCAACAGGAAGAGGAACTGGAGGGTGTTTAGTTTACATTTAATCTGCAGGAAGAGCAACCAGAGAGCACTTTCTTTTATAACTAATTAAAAGGGTACTTTGTTTACATTTGATCCAGTTAAAGAGCAACCAGAGGGACCTCTGTTTGCATCTATCAACAGGAGGAGGAACTAGAGGGTACTTTGTTTACAGTCCTTCGACTTGAGAATAAACCAGTAAGCACTTTGTTTACATGTACGCACTTTAAGAAACTAGAGGGACTTTGTTCATCTACTGTAGAGGCATCCAAGAGGATACTGGGGGTGTTGATTGTCTAATCCACTCTTTCTGGTGCTAATATTACTAGACTTTATCGTCATATTTTCCAGAGTAAACTGCTCATCCAGACTCAAAAACATCCACTGTGGCGTATTGAAGGAGGTGACTGAATAACCCCGTGTTCACCTTCATTCACTTCCACATGTTGCCTCTTTCTCAGAGGCCTCCACAGACGGGCGCGCAGCAGCTGGAAAATCTCTCTGCAGGAATTTAAAGTGCTCACTTACTGATTGCGAATTCCTCTCTTTACAAACGTTTTTTTGTGTGTCACACTTCCACGGAGAAATGTCTCCTGTCAGCGTGATCAAACTTGTAACCGTGCATTAAAGGGCGTCTCTTGAAAGGTACAAGAAGGTCTCTGCGGAGTTCGGTCCGCAGTAGATCTGTCCTGAGAGGTTTTGTAAGGGTGCACAGTGAAACCTTTCAAAAACCCAAAACCCACTTTCATTCAAAGCTGCTTTTTTTTCCCCGCTTGTTCAAATCTGCATTTCAAAGTGACGCAGCTCAAGCAGAAAAGGGATATTCTGATTGGACGGTGACTAAAGAAAGAAAGGTTTTGCTCTGTGGTGTGTCACCTGAGAAACTGAGTTTTTCTCCTTGTGTTTATGGTAAATATCTCTGTTTTGTTTCCCTCTTTTGTTAAGCCTCTGGCAGTGTAAACATCCAAGCGGCGCACAAACCGTCCTCCTATCTATGTTCCCAGGATCAAAGCCAGAGGATTCCCTTTTTACCACCGGATCACACAAAGGCACGGCTTTGCTTTTGCTATTAAAGAATGCTAATTAAAATGAGCTGCAATGCTTAATCCATATTTTCCTCAGAGGAGACTACAGAAGCTTTAAATACACAAATAAATGTAAAGAGAGAAACAGCAGATGTGTGCAAGGATGAACGCTTGGTGACAAATGTTGCACTCATGATGTGTACAGAGACAGAGGGGAAGACAGGGACGATATAAACACAGGTGAAACTCATGGGTGATTATCGAAGGAGGGAAAAACTAGAGAAGTAAAACCAAACAAGAAACAGAACATATGACGATTTTCTCACTAATCAAAACTGTAACGTTGATATTTAAAGGATCAGTTCAACCAAAATACCAAAAAATGAGTTAAGGAAGCAAATTAAAGACAAATATTCAAGATCAGAGATAGATTAGCTTTTTCGCATCAAGACTTTTTGACTTTGTCTATTCCAACAAAATAAAAATAGAAATATTAAATTGACTGAATTATAAAATGCTCTTATTAAAATTATGGCACTTAAGGTCGTTGTTGACCCGGTTAGATTCATATCTAATAATTGTCCAGACTTGTGCGATCAATTTAGTATAGATGTATGTGTGAGGAGTAAACTGACAAAGAACAAAAAATATTATAAGCAATATTTTCATGGATAATGAAGCCGAACAAGTTAACCTAAAGATGAGAAACAAATTGAGAAACAGGTCTTTAAATGCCTGTTTACCCAGGATTTCCACCGCATACGGAACAGCGGTGATTTTCGCCATACGCCAATTCCTGGAATGGAAATTGACACATTAACTTGAATGGTTACGATCAGCTACGATCGGCAGATAAGACCTTTTTTTCGTAGCCGTTCCGAATGTGGCGGAAATTGCTGGTTAGGATTGTTTTTCTGCTTTTTAACAGAGATTTTTCTAAATGAGATTATCTATAGTTGATCTTTTGATTCGTAATTCTGAAATTGTTGGACTATTTACTTGAGCGTTGTCCCGTCCTTATTCCTGGATTTACCTTTTATACTCAGTTATGTCTCCGTTTAGATGTATTAAACAGGAGCAGTCGGGTGTCTGTGCTGTTTCAGAGGAGCTCTCTCTCTCCAGTGCTCCGTCTCCATAAAGCCAAAGTGAGCTATGAGCCTCTGGAGATTATTATATCTGCCCCCCATAAAGCTCAGCCCCCCTAAGTTTAAGACCTGAAGATATTCTAAGACCCGTTTTCTCCTTTTCTTTCACGCAGGTCATAAGTCATACTCAGAGGTATAGTGAGCCATTCATGCTGGGCTTGAATTTATGCTCTGTGCTCTGCTGCCTCTCTGTTTTTCTTCTCTTGAATGGACCTTTTTTTGCATTGAGAAAAAAAAAACAAAACAGAGTTGTAAATATACTTGTCAAAGCCAGAGGCCGGGCGGAGAGCAGCGGCGGTGCAGCCATGTTTAAGCACATTATTGACTTAACATCTCCTGTAGTTTTAATGGGTCGAATAATAGCAGAGAGAAAACAATTCACAACTCATCTGTTCGGCTCACTTTATCCAAGAGCGGGGAAACTCTCAGGGCTGCCTCGAGTGTTTGAGACTGAGATGAAACAGACGTCCACAGGGACGTATATTTCACAGCTGCCACCGACTCAAGTGCAGCTCTTGACCTCAGACTAGACCGTAACCTCATCGCGCTGCGTCCAACGAAAGGTTATCTGAAAGATCTAAAGTCCTATCATACGCTTCAAAAGACACTTCTTCGTGTCACTGGGTGATGGTGTCCATGGTAACCGCAGACCACCAGAAATTCCTCAAAGCGGCTTGAAGACTTGGCTGTGATCATTTTTAGCTTCTGGACTTTGGGCATTGTGTAAACCTGGACACGGATCAACAAAAGGACACTGATAAGTCGAGTCGAGTCCAAGTCGAGTCTTGACTCCTGAGTGATCGAGTCCCTGTCAACAGAGACAATTTTGAGTCAAATCCCAGTCCAGTCCTCATTACCTGTGTCTAAGTCTAAGTAGAAAGCTCATTGACTGTCCAAATCTAGTCCTTTTGACCATTTGTCCAAGTCTAGATCAAGTCCTCTTCAACTGTGTCTAAGTCAAAATCAGGTCCACATCACCTGAATTACCTCTATCTGACTCCAAGTCAGGTTCTTCTTACCTGCATCCAAGTCCACTTTGCCTATTTGACACCCGTGTCCCAGTCTGAGTCCAGTCACCGTTACCTGAACTGAGTCCAAGTCCAAGTCCAGTCCATATCACTTGTGTCTGAGTCCAAATTCAGACCAAAAAACTGTGTGGGAGACAGATTCAAGTCCTTATTACCTGTATCTGACTTCAAATTGAGTCCTTGTTACCCGTGTCTGAGTCCAGTTTGCCACCTTAACACCTGTGTTCAAGTCCAAGTCAAGTCCTCGTCACCCTAGCTGAGTCTAAGTGGAGTCTTTGTTAGCCATGTCCAAGTCCAAGTCCAGTCCTTATAACCTGAGTCCAAGTGGAGTCTTCCTCACCTGTGTCCCAGTCTAAGCCAAGTCAGCTTGTGTCTGTCATGAAACCCAGTCCTCTTTACTGGTCTCAGAGTCCAGTTCAAGTCCTTGTTGACACTTTCCTGGTGGTTTTGCTGGACCTGTTGGATTTGTAGAAAATGAATGTCATTTTTAACCTTTTCAAAGTCACGTTTTCCTAAAGGAGGAGAGTTTTCATCACACATCCTAACCCCGTACCTCACAGCCTGCTCTGCCTCGTCTGCTTTCGTGCTTTTATTTTGAAGGGCTGATGATGTTTCCACTCTCAGGGATGAATCAAAGTATCTCTGGCTGGGTTTCCCGCTGCGTCTCCCACATAAACAACAACTCCTCCTGTCAGTCAGTCAGTCAGAGAGAGATACCTTTCCTTTTTGTCCACGCCGACAGACAGACAGACAGAGAGACAGAGAGAGCGCATCTATAATTCAAAGTTCCTATTATGTATTCCAAGTGAAGACGGTTTCGTCTCGATTTCAACCTTCGTCTCTCAACTTCAATTTTCTAATCTCAGTTCAAGGCTGTCTGAAAGAGGGGGCTGCGCTCACGTTCGCCTCTGTTAGGCCGCCGCCCCTTCAGAGGGTCAACAGTGGGAGTGTTTGCCGTCATAAATCACTCTCTTAACACACACCTCAGTCTGTCTTTCCCATGCTCGGGTTGTGTGTGCAAACAAGTGTGTGTGTGTGTGTGTGTGTTCATTCAAAGACTCCGCTTTATGCATGTGAAAGTATGCATGCGACTGTGTGCTTCTAAGTGTCCTTGTGTTCTTGTACATAGCGGCGTTCCTTTGAACGGTTGCCAGAGCGACCAGAGCGTGCATGAGGTTTTTTTTTCGCCTCTCCTTGACGGCGTTGGCGTGTAATTTAGCTCCGCTTGAGAGGACGCCACCGATGGGAGGAAGAGAGGAGGCACAAGGGGACCCTGTGTTTGTTTGTCCCCTCCGTCTCTCTCCTCCTTCTCCAGCATCCTTTAGTGAGGCCTGTAAACATGTTGGTTTTTCCCCCGGCGCTGACCACGCTGGCACACGGACGGAGCCGCTGGAGTAAATGAGCGGGTGTGTGATGAGGAGGAGGATCTGTCCCCTTCCTCACGCTGAAATAAAAAGTTTCACTTCTCCGACCTCCAGAGGCAGATTAGCTGATAGCTCGCCAGCGGGTCGGCAGTTAAGTCCGCATCACTGCCTCTTTGTTACGGCGGGATTCAGGGGCTTTTTCCTCCACTCAGGAAACTCGAGGACTGAGTTTGACTCTTGATTATGCTGAGGAAAAGGAAAATTCTCGCTCATGCAGATCCAAAACCCTAAAATTACAAGAGATCCGCAAAATATACCTGCAGGGAGTGAACTGATCCGGGTTTTAAGGGTCACAATCAGACTCTGATTGTTTGTTTGCTCTTGATTTTACTTCCATTAGATGTTTTTAATGGGGACAAACTGGCACTGCTGGCAGGCTGGGACGTGGATTAGGATTGTCTTGCTGAAAAATGCAGGATATATGGATGTAACAACAAACCGTGTTCACAAAGAGTGTTTTTTGAGATGATTTCGATCTGATGCGGTGATTCCTACTACAGAGTCACACCCATCCAGTAAGGTTGATACCTAAAGAATTAAACCTTTCAGGACCTGAGCACCTTAATGAAACCCTGACAGGAGGTTTTAGAGATGATTCTGAGTCCATGCGGTGACTTCCACTACAGAGCCATGTCTGTTTCTAATTCTCAGAGCTTTCATATATTTACTAGAAATAAATCAAATTTTCTCTACATCATGCCGAACTTCATCCTAAACCCACAATTCTTTTTTTTTAATAATTCGAAGTTTATTATTTTTTCAATGATGCAACAGAAAAACAAACGTCAAACGAAACAGATAGAAAGGAGGTCAAAAATAGTAATAATAATAAAATAATAAATACCTACAATGGAGTATTAGGGCCACATTAAGAAGAAAACAAATTTTAAGACTTTTAATTACTTTTTAATTACTTAAGAGAATAAAGTCATAATAAAATCGTTACTTACAAGAATAAAGTTGTAGCTAATAGCTATTCTAACCTGTTGTTAGTTGTGTAAATGAGATTTAATTTAGATGATAGACATTTAGATGAACTGAACTTCAGTAGCTAGGTTTCACAAAAAGTTTTATTATGACTTATTGTCATAAGTAATGATTTTTACTATGACTTAATTCTCGTAAGTAATTACAAAGTCTTAATTTTTTTTCCTAATGTGGCCCTAATACTCCGTCGTAAATAACCAAAAGAAAATAAATGAAAGAAAATAAAAATAAGACGGGCAGGGCAAGAAAATTAACACATCTGTCTACCAAAACTATCCCATTTTTCTTTTATTTTATCATTTTCACAGTTTAATCTTCTCACATGCCACAGTCCCCATCATCTGTGTTTTCCACATACTCAGTGCAGGAGCTTGGGGTTCCTTCCAACACCTCAGAATAGTCTGTACACACGACTGTTATTTATTCAACGGGGGCACCATAGTTCTGTCTCCAAGGAGACATAATCTTGGTGATCTGGGAAGTTCGTGATTTAATGATTTTCTTATATAGTCTATAACTTTTTCCCATAAGGGGAGGATCTTCGAACTTTCCCGTTATGCATGAATAAATGTGCCGTTTTCTGCCCCACACTTCCAACATCGATCATTATTAATTAAACCCATTCTGTTCAGTCTTGATGATGTAAAATAATATCTATAAACCCACAATTCTTACGATCATCTCTCCTTTTTGTCTCCAGACTCTGTGTCCAGTGAGACCGCCTTCCTGGAGGACTATGTTCTGGGCATGGGGGACACCCTGGAAATGTCATGCGACCTGGAGGACCGCTCGGAGCCCGTCGTCTGGTACAAAGACGGCGCCGGGTTGGTGCCGGGTAACAGGACGCGGCTGGGCCAGAGGATGTTACGCATCATCAACGTGTCGTACGAGGACTCGGGCGTGTACTCGTGTCGGCTCGCTCACAGCAACACGCTGCTCAGTAACTACACCATCCGGGTGACAGGTGAGCCACCAGTAGATCTTTTCTTCAGTGTGACCCCCAATTTCCACCGCATCCTGAACGGCTACCAATAGGCCGCATCCGCCAATCGTAGCTGATTGTAACCATTCAAGTTAACGTGTCAATTTCCTCCGGCCTCTTTCCGTTCCACAGCTGATAGCAAGAGTTCCATTTTTTCTAGATGCTGCAGCATGTTGGATAAATTCAGCACAGATTAACCCGTGCTGGAAAGGAAGTCAGGAACAGACACAAAATAAAACATCCCACTTCTTTTCAAAATAAAACACTCCATGTTTCAGGCAGATCGTATTTCACACCATGCAAACGGGACGAACAAGTTAAAGGTTTTGAGACATCATTTCACCCCGATGACACCATGGATGAGGAGATGCTGATTCTAGAAGTCTAGAAGTAGATTACCTCCTCTGGAAGGACACAGTCTACTGCTTATATGGTTAGCCTAAGTGGCTAAAGACAACTTGTTATTGGGTTCTTGTGAGTTCTCGCAATTCCTGCTGTCTGTGACCCGCCACGGACGGCGAAAATCACTGCTTTTCTGAATCAGAGATGTTTCAAATGCGTTGAAAATTGGGGGTAAGACCAAAAACTCGGTCCAAACTATCCCGGATGTGTAGATAAATCACAGCATCAACGACGGCGCCGTCTAGAAAACCTCTTAAACTCACGATGGAGTCTCTTATAGAAACAGACACTTCATCTACACCCGGAGGAGGAGCTTCAAAAACAAAAACCCAAACCTGCCTCGATTTCCCAGCCTGTCTGACAGACAGACATCTGAGAATCAAAGTATTTTCTCTGAATAAACAGTCCAACAGTCTCAGCAGCCATGTCTCCACATGACATCTTTTCATAACAGCATGTAGAAAAACAGTGAAAACTGAGCCGGGGAGGAAAACTCGCCTCTTTCCTCCTCCTGCTGCACACGCACTTTCACAGATCGCTCTCCTGCTGCAGTCAGAGGTGAGATTCATTATGCAATGAGGGGATGAGCAAAGACTTTAACAAGTGTGAGATGCAAACAGAGCTCTAATGGGCATGCAGGAGGAGGGGGGCGGGGTCAGACGGCGGCTCTCTCCCCCGTAAAACTCCTGGACACCAGCTGAGCCGGTTATTGACAACTAATTAGAAAGCAATTAGCTCCAAACATTTCATCATTGAAAACAGATGGGGTGGCAAAAAACGAGAGCGCGCTCCCTCTTAACTCACCCCCCACCTCCTCACACACACACATATACACACACGTACTCACTCACACTCACACACGTGTGTTTGGCGCTGAGCCGGCGAGGAAATAGCCTGATCAGAGGTGGACAGCCTCTCCTGGTGGAGCTACATATCATCTCCAAACTGCAGGAGGACACATGCAAACACGCTCCCCACAGCAATCATTCATGAGGAAGAAAACATGCGTCTCCCAGAGTCGTGTTCAGCCTGAAGATCCACTTTTCTCCTCTTTATTCTGGAGTAAAGACACACAGAGAGCGAATCCATCACCGCGCAGCAGCACTCACACGTTTCATTTCTCACTGCAGCTCTCAGGACGCCGCCTCAAAAGTCAGATTTTTACTGCATGTGTCGGCAATATCCTGCTCATTGTGGTGGAAACACAGAGACTCAGCTCGTCTTATAAAAAACACTCAAATATCAGAGGGAGGCGTCAGATATCTGGGAGCAGAATCACCAGGTTCAAGTCCAGACTGCAGACACTGAAAAACTCTGATCTGACACACACAGAGGATGAATTAAGAGGATTTAATATGAGAAAGAGAGAAAGAGTGACGGTTTGTGCTGCAAGACTGAGGAAGAAGAGAGAGGAAGAAAAACTGACTGTTTTTTCTTGATTGATGCAAATAAAAGGTTTTTCTTTGAAGACGGAAGATTTATACAACATCTGTAAAGACGATGCACCAAAAAAATAAACCTCAAGGAGCTGGAGGAGAGAGGAGAGCAGGGAGAGGAGCAGGAGGAGGAGAGAGGAGAGCAATAAGAAGAGCAGGAGAGAAGAGGTAGAGATGTGGAGAGAGCAGGGAGAGAGGGGAAGAGGAGGAGGAGGAGGAGGAGAGAGGAGCAGAAGGGAGGAGAGCAGGGAGAGGAGCAAAAGGAGAAAGGAGAGCAGGGAGAAGAGCAGGGGAAGGAGAGCAGGGAGAGGAGTAGGAGGAGGAGACAGAGAGAGGGGGGAAGAGGAGGAGGAGAGAGGAGCAGAAGGGAGGAGAGCAGGGAGAGGAGCAAAAGGAGAAAGGAGAGCAGGGAGAAGAGCAGGGGAAGGAGAGCAGGGAGAGGAGTAGGAGGAGGAGACAGGGAGAGGGGGGAAGAGGAGGAGGAGAGAGGAGCAGAAGGGAGGAGAGGGGGGGAAAGGAAGTGGTGGAGTGATGAGAGCAGGGAGAGGAGGAGGTGGAGATTGGAAAGAGGAGCAGGAGGAGGAGAGAGGAGAACAGAGAGAAGAGAAGAAAAGAGGAGAACAGGGAGAGGAGAAGAGGAGAGGAGGAGGGAGAGAGGAGAAGAGAGGAGAGTAGGAGGAGAAAGGAGCAGAAGTAAGGAGGAGGGAGAGAGGAGAAGAGAGGAGAACAGGAAGAAGAGAAGAAGAGAGGAGAGCAGGGAGAAGAGGAGGAGAGAGGAGAACAGGGAGAGGAGAACAGGAAAGCATGGAAAGGAGGAGAGGAAGAGGAGGAGAGGAAAAGAGAGGAGAACAGGAAGAAGAGAAGGAGAGAGAGGAGAACAGGGAGAGGAGGAGAGAGGAGAGCAGGGAGAGGAGTCAGGTGTGTTTTTTTATATGTCTGAAAAGCAGAGGGACAGAGTGATCATGAGGAGAAGTTGTTTCTATTATGAGCTGCCAGGCTAAACAGAAACAGAGTCTTTCTGTCAAAGCAAATTAACCTCAACATTAAAAGTCTGAGTGATCCTGTACGTCGGACCTGCAGACTGTCTCAGGAGAACTCAGATCCTTAAGTTTGAACAACTCCACACTCACTTTGAGAAGAACTGGGACCAGGACTCTAGTCCAGTCAGATCTGCAGCTCAGCTGCTCATTTTAAGGTTCAAACTCACAGGATTCTGCTCTGAAGTCTATTTTTACAACCACAGCAGTTTTTAAGGTCTGAGCCTTTTTCACAGCGATGCGTCTCGGCACACTGCGGGTCAAACTCGTTTATTTCTGCCTCCACAGTCTCGGAGCCGAGCTGTGGACCGCCGTGATAAAAAATAGAAAGTAAAATTGTGCGTGTCAGGAGTTTTCAGGAGCAGTTTTAGCTCACGGGGGTTATGGAGGTAACAGCTGGCTCTCATTAACCAGACCTGTGGAGCTGAACCCAAACGCTTCAAGGTCACATCCAAAATAATTACGCCGCCACCGCTGCCGCCATGAAAATGTTTGATACAGCAAATCTAAACAGCCATATCTGTGGAGAGTAATTAGACGCCGTCTCACACGCTAACTGAGCGTGTTTGTGTTTTCGTGTGTGGACACGCGAACGCCGCGCGGCTAATGACCCCTCTCATTTCTAATGTCTGCAGGAAATGTTTGGCCTGTTATATCTGAGCGAGCCGCCGCTGCCGCCGCCGCCGCGCTGCAGAGGACTGTAGACTCATTCATGAGTTTCTCAATGAGCGGAGTCAGTTTCAGTTTGCATTCATGCAGAAGTCGGTGTGTGTATCTGTGTGTGCCTGCGTCTAATCGCGCTCGTTTGTGAACACACACCATTTAATCTCCACTCGGTGTTTAACATGCACAAAATTCCTGCTTTGTTTTCCCTCTTTGTGTTCCTCCGATCGGGCGTAAAATCAGCTCCAGGCTCCGAGGTTTCCAGATGTAACTTTGATGTAATCTGATGGTGACAAAGTTCAAGACGACGACAGGATAAAAACTCTCTGAAACTCTTTTCTCTCGTTTCTCTCCAGATTCTCTGTCATCTGGTGACGATGAAGATTATGATGAAGATCCAGAAGATGCAGGTAATGGAAATGGTGAATTCTTATTTATTATATTTTCACTTTTTTTGATCTTTTAAAAGTCATTTAGTGCCAGTTCTTTAATGGACATAGTCTAATTAAATGTAAAACTTTTCATAATTAACAATGAAGTTTACCTGAAGTTTACAAAAATGTGGTTTCTCTGACACTAAACATGCTTGAAAACAGACATTTGATGAGCGTTTAAAGCTCCTGTGACTGTTTTTCGACCAGCTGAAATGAATTTTAAAAACTCTTTATGACGTCCAAAACACAAACAAGACCACCAGCAGTGAGGTTGATAATCTCTGCGGGGTCATTTTTAATCCAAGTGACGATTAACGGAGGGTAGACGATTCCCAGCGATCTGAAGAAACATCTTTTTTACACTGCAGGCTAGGGCTGGTCAACAAATCGAAAATTTACAACAATAACCAACATCATTTTGCCCATATCTGTATATTCGCTGTCAAAACAATGAATAAATCAAAGTTGGTTTTGGATGTGTGTAGGTAGGCTATGGTCTCATGAAAGACAGGTGAGGAGATGGAGGACGGTTCAAAGGTTGGAGCGGCTGAAGTAGACGAAGTTAATGTGGGAGGGGGTGAGCAGCCTGTGGAGTAGTTATCGTCCATTTATCGTTATCAAGGTGAACTGATCAATATATCGTGATATTGATTTGAGGCCATATCGCCCAGCCCTACCTGCTGGTCTCCATTGGGTTGGGCGAATCCAAAATGGTTCAAAACAAGAGGGGTGTTCTGAGTCAGGCTGTTACCTGTGAAATGAGGTTGCTCTTAAAACATCCCCATGAGCACTTGGTGCGTTCCTTTTGATGAAATCAACCAAAGACTGTAAATTGACCCGGAAAAAAATCGGGTCAACCAATCAGAATTTTGATCGACTCGGCACATATCGACCAATAAGTCGACTAGGACTTTACAGCCCTAATCCAGACACTTATGATCGCTTCAGTCTGTGATTTTGACCAAAAACGCTATAGAACTCCTCCATCACTATTCTGACTATTTTTGTCCATTTAAACCCTTAAAATCATGAACATCTTTGTATCTCTCATAAATCTGCCTCTCTCCGTGAACCCTCAGGAGTTCGGTAACTACGCCTAAATAAAACCCTCCTGAATTCCAGCCGTTTAAGCAGCCGCAGACCGAGGCTGTCAGGCTCTCGGAGTGATGAGTGATTCGATCGGGACTTTGTAGCGACGTTTCAAAAAAGACGTCTTTGATTTCGGCTGGGCGTCCGTCGCAGAAACAGTTCCATATTTCACCTCTGGCTCGGGTTGCGTCCGGCGCTTCAGGTGGACTGGGCTTCAGTTTGAGGCGTGATGGATGGTTTGATAGTGGCGACGTCTGTTTGGCAGCTTTTCCAGTCAAGATGTCGACTTGTTCTTCTCTTTTG
Source organism: Xyrichtys novacula (assembly GCA_962446985.1). NCBI lineage: Eukaryota > Metazoa > Chordata > Actinopteri > Labriformes > Labridae > Xyrichtys > Xyrichtys novacula. Next base: position 27,445,244 of record OY660878.1, read on the forward strand.
AACTGACGTGAGAGTATGCAGACAGTTATAAAATCTATAAAAAGCATTTGTAGGAGTTAAACTCCGACTTAGACACATCTGTCTCTCTCTGTCTGTCTTTGTCTCGTGCCAGACTCTCTATTGTCTCACTTACTTCACTTCTCTTCCTCCATATTTCTATCATTTCATTCCCCTTTTTTCCGATCTTACTCGCCGTCGTCTCTACAATAAAGGCAGCTCGGTATGGCGTCTGGCTGGTCGTGAAGCCCACCGCGAGGGGTGGAGTCGCTCTCTGTCTCTCAGGAGTCGTGCGAGCTGACAGAACAGAGCGTGTAGAGCAGAAGCCACCCCTCATCCTTCTTTGTTCACCTGCACCTGAACTCGGCACGACTCCGAGTGCAGGAACAGCTCACATCACAGCCGAGCTCGGAGAGGGGTGTTACCCTCCGGCTTTTGATGCCTGCGATGGAGCCATTTGGTTAAGAGCTCCGGGGAGAAGCTTTAATGTGAGCACAGCGGGGCAGAAAGCACTTATAAGGGCCGTATAACTCCAATAACCCTCATAAAAGTCTAATCAGATTCATAAATCCAATGACTGCTGATGGAAACTCATTTCTTCTGATTCTTGTCGCTTTAACAAACAGAATCTTTCATTTCAGTGACGAGTGAAATGAGCCAGTTTTCCAAAACGCAGATTAAATGCTGACGTGGAAATTATGATCTGTTCCTAAATGGCTGTAAAAGGTGGATTCACACTTGGCAGAAAACTCTAATCTGGGGTTGCGTCAGACTTTTTCCTGCGGAGAAGAAGACATCGAAGGAGGAGACGGTGAAGATGAAGATGTCTGCTCAAACCTAACACTGATTCATCCAGCGATTATCTACATCCACTCAGACTGACACCTATCACTGTAAACATGCGACGTTTAAATAAAGTTATCTCGTCTTTCCTCTGCAGCGGTCTGTGAGGCAGCAGGTGCGGCTCATTAAGCTTAACGACACACTTCACGCCGCCTTAATGGAACCCAGGCTGTCTGTGTTTGACACCTGAATGGAGGAGCGCATTAAAACTTGGTGTTTGAGTGCTGAGAGAGCCGCTGCTGAGGGTGTAAAACACCTGGAGGGTGATTGGTTCTCTTTTCAGAGATGGGAGGATGTGAGTAATACTGCTGAGGTTAATCCAGCTCACTAAAACTGAGGATGATGGTTTGGACCATCACTTGGCTGTAAGGACTCAGGCCTGTTTTACCCATGAAGTCCCGTTTGTTTGACTAATGAAGATGCTTTTTATGATGCTAAAGCACATCAACTTTAAGACGACAAAACTGGTCCTCTATGCACGTGCAGTAGGGCTAGGGGATACGGCCTCAAATCAATATCACGATATATTGATCAGTTCAAATAGGTTGCACATAATGATAAATGGACGATAACTACTCCACAAACGTCCAAAACCACATCCAAAACCAAGTTTGATTTATTTATTTATTTTGACACCGAATATACTGAAATGGGCAAAATGACGTCAGTTATTGTCGTGAATTTCAGTATCAGTAAATTTTCGGTTTATCGCGAAGCCCTACCGGCTGGAGACAGGAAGATTGAAGAGTGTCCACGTTAATCAACGTCGAAAATTTCAGGGTTTTAGTCGACCAAGAATTTCTTTGGTTGATTACAGCCCTAGTTTGAATACTATTAGGTGATGGTGCTCATGGGTAATGTAGTCTTCCTATTATAAAAAAAAAACTCAGGTTTTAAAACTCCTGACTGTGCCTTTAAAAAAAGCTTTTATAAAGCTGTGTTCACACTGCAGGTCAATACTGATTTTTTAACCACATGTGACACATATCTGACCCCGCCTCTTTTGTATGTGGATATAAATCGGATATGTATCCGATATGACTGCATTGTAGACACTCAGGTCGCGTTCATCCAACCTATACGTCATCAATATGCGACAAACGTCACCATTATTCAACAATACAAACAGGCGCGGAAAGCAATTTGTGCTTTGTGCGCATGCAGGTCACTTCACGGACGCATTCGTTGTTGTAATGTGAACGACCGCACAAAAAGATCCGATTAACAAAAAATTCAAATTGTGCATCATAACCTGCAGTTTGAACGTCGCCTAAAAGTGTCAGAGCTTGTTCCTCGTCAACAGAAAAAGAGTTTTTTATCGTCTTTGTTGTCGACTTTAAAACCGTAAACAGTCTCTCTGAATTCTTGATGTGAAGGATTTCCTCCCTGTCGGAGCAGATAAGAGAGAAATCTGCATTTAATGAGACATTTGTTCCTGATGACAGCATGCAGAGAGAGTTGTCAAAAACAGGTAACAACCGCACATAAAACGGGGGAAAAGACTCGTAGTAATTACCTCCATATTTAGACTCAAACTCTTCTTTAAAACTCTGAAATTAAAGGATAATATTTTTAGATCTTCTCAGTCTCTCCAAGCGCTCAATCTTCTAATGAACAGAGGAATGTCTGGTCATTTTCTTTGTCTTGGTGCTATCGCTTTCAACATTTAATCCCTTCATTCTGCTCACTTGGATGTCGGAGGATTATTGTTGTAATCTGGCGACATATTAATACTCAATTGCTTTTTCTTGGAGGTGTTTAGCTGATATGTAGAGAGATAAAAAAAAGCTGCAGAGAGCTTTTCCTTTTGTTGTCTTTGTCGTCACCTGCCATGTAAAACCTGGACGTGGACTCGGAGCTCGCTCTGAGCTCACCCGGGGCGTTTTCTAAAGTGGCTGAAGTGGCAGCAGCTTACCGCAGACATCCTGAATGCCGGTAAATAGCCTCAGACCGCCAGACTTAATCTCTGGATGTAAGTCCACCTCATGACATACGGGGGCTCCCATTTCCTGGCCAAAAGGAGAGGGATTAGCCCAGAAACGTTAAACCCCGTATCTCTGCTTAATGTCCGCTAAGCCACCGCTAATTAGCCGGCTGTAGCAGGAAGGAGCATGTGATGAGCCGCGAGGCCGGCCGGAGAGTCCCTGTAGGTGGACGGAAGAGGAGAGGAGTGAGAGAGCTCCTCTGATTGACAGCTGGATGGAGAGAATAACAGAGAGAGGAGAAAAGATGGTTAAAAAGAGAGAGAGAGAGAGAGAGGATTTGAGGAGCGACTGCAGAAATGATGCGGCTGGCCCGAACTGGACTGATCTCAGAGGAGAGACAGACAGACAGACACTCTGCTGCAGTCATGAGCTCATCCTCCAGCAGCCTCCAGGAGACTCGCTCAGCCGTCTCCCAAAGCCTCCTGGGAAAAAGAAAGGCAGGGAGGATAGACGCCTGCCCGGCAGCCACAGTCATTCCTCGATGCGCACAAATGATATTATCGACCAATTTGTTGGATTGACACCAGATTCCAGTTTAATTCCTGAACGACAGCAGACATGTCTGTTGATGCTGCTTTTGACCGTGTTATTGACCGAACAGTGAGGTATGAGACATTTCAGTCCAGTGGGTTTTAGAGATGACTTTGGCGCCCCCTGTGGACAAAATGGGAACTTCAATTTGTTGCTAAATTACCAAAAACTCCTCTTGTTGAATTTCTATTGTGAAATCACTCATTTTGGGTTGAAACAGAGACCGTTTCTTCAGCGTATTGACCCCCTCATGCTGGTCAGAAGGACCAAAATGATGGTGCAACATGTTGGTGACCCCCGGTGACCTCTCTGAAATGCACTCAGCTGTAGATGACGCAGATTGGCTGCAGCTCAGAAGCATAGATATTTGTCATACTGGTTGTTTTCTGAACCCTGAAAGATTAATGCTGCTGCAAGAACCGGACCCAGAATCCACTCAACTATTGAGTCCACAAAATTCTGCGAAATTCAACTTGAAGTTCGGTTGCATCATCTTAAAAATTTGGAGGGAAAAAAACGAAACTGTCTCATAGTTTGGACAGACTTTTAAAGAAGACTGAAACAAGAGCAGAAAAGCTCGAGTGTGAGTGATTTCATCCTTTTCAGAAGTATGACTCCATCCGTCAGAAATATCTGACCTGTTTTAGCTTCAAAGTTTTTCTTCTCTGGTGAAATTTTACAAAATTTCAAAACCGAGTCAGTCAGCTCATGTTGAAGCGACGAAAGTGCAAATAAGGTCAGAGATCGAACAACCGTCCTCCCTCACATGTTGAATGTAAGCATTTCTTGCAGTGTGAAAGCGTTGTGTGCAGTTAGAGTCTGTGTGAAGTGAAAGGACAGTGTGTGTGTGTGTGTGTGTGTGTCAGTGTGTGTGTGTCAGGGGGAGGAATGTTAACAGAGCCTAATCTGTGCTCTGCTCTGCTCCCGAGCTATGCAGCCTCCTTGTTTACCCTGGCAGGAGAGCAGAGAGCCGGACGCCGGGCCACGCTACGCTGCTCCGCGGCCGCCATTCCTCCGACTCTGTTTGCCTTGAGTCCCTGCAGGCCCTCCGGGGCAGCGTGCCTTCAAAGAGCACCAGTGTAATCTGTAATGAAATCTGCCTGTGTGCTCACAGGCGTCAGCGAGGGCAAATTATACAATTACACAATTAGACCCCCCCGCCTCCTCCTTCTCCCTGGATCGGTGTCTGAGCGCTGAAGGGCCCTGTGCCGCGGCGATCAGCAGCGCCGTGTGTCCTGTCCTGCTCCTGCTAATTGCTGCTGCGGTGAAGTTGGTCTGATAGAGAGCTGCAGTCACGCTCCTCCGATCTGCAGCGCAGAGCCAGCAGGCAGAGGAAAAGTGAACTTTGAGCTAGCTGCAGGGGTTGTGTGTGGGTGTGTGGAACACTTGTAACAGCTCCGCTTTTCGTCCAAACACAAAGAAAATGTAATTAAAGCCTGTTTTGTTAACAAAAAGAAAAGCACTCAGACAGTGTCGACCTCTGCCAAGGCTCCACAATCCTCTTAACGTGTTGTTTTAATAACAGAAAGTATTTTAAAAACCTTAATCTGCATCTGGATCTGCATCAAAAAACACACGGTGACTGGGAGCCATTAAACACGCGCCAGGTTTCCACTCCTCCGTTGAGTAACGCAGTAGTTTATGAGAAAATCTTCTCAATCTGAAGAAATAATCTCGCAAGAAAAATAATCATTAGGAAAATTCCTGGACCCCCTCCAAGAAGTAATCATGTCAGTTTGAGCTCTTGGCCAAACTTTCCCTCTAAACCTCATTGAGATGACGGACGATTCTGAGATACCGAACTGATCAAGGCAGAAAAGTAACGACTCCTCATTATCTGGAATAAAAAGGTTTTGCACAAAGATGAATGTGAAATTTACAGCAGCAGGTTTTGGAAAGTTTGTTGAGATTTTTCTTTCCTAGAACTTGATAGAAATGAGTGTCTGTGTTCATGTCTCTGTCTCTGAAGTGATGCAAACTGGAGACTTTCTATCCAACTCTTAAAGGACTTCCTGACACAGGCCCCAAATCTCATTATTGCAGTGACTTTAAACAGTGAATCCACGATAACAAATCCAGTATTGTAAGTTCTTTTGTCTTCATTAAACAAGCAGAAACTGGAGTTGTTGAAAACTGAATCTGATGCAGAAGTGCTTCAACTGCAGTTCCTCTAATGTCCACTTGAGGCTGTCTGCGAAAGCCAACTAATCCCCATTAACACCCATGTTAAAATAGATCAATCAAGATCCTCTCCCAAGAAGTCTTTTGCTGCTGCTCTCCCTGCCTTGGCTTTTCATGAATGCATGAAATAGATGAGAGTCGGTTGATTGATGGTCGGGACGATTCAGCAAATTTCTGAGCTGATGAAACAGAATTAAATGACTTTTATTTACGGGTAAGAAATAGGGATGGGAATCGAGAACTAGCTCCAAATGGTTCAATCCATCGACATCATTTACATTTTATCTTAACGATTCCTTTCTTTACGGTTTTGCGAGAGCCAGTCTGCGCAAACGGGAACAGAGACAGAGAAAAAAGCATGACGGACGGTATGAAGAGTAGGCAGAAACGATCGAAAGCGTGGCTTAATTTTACTAAGAAAGACCACAACAGTGCAACGTTTGTCGAGCAGTGATAATATGCAAAGGTGGAAACACCAGAAACACGCTTAAACATATATTAACGGGGCACGGCATCAAATACATAATTTTTATTCTGTTATCAGAGATTCAAAGTAAGTTTTTAAAACTTTTCTGACATCCATGATTTTATTTTTTCGACTTGATTTCTTTGCTTAATTCGCATGAATCTGGACGTGGGAATGAATAGTATTTACTCACTTCATTCGCGCATTAACGGTAACTTCAACGGTAATCCCAGTTCTTTTACAATTTACCAGGTAATCCGACCTCCTCGCTCACTTGCCTCCAGGCGAGCTCCTTTTTATTCCGGTTTTGGTAATTGAAAGAAAAGGTATAGTATAATTCAAAGCACCTACACACCATTTGTCCTCCATTTTACAAACCAGTGAACAACCGTCTGATTTCATACGCCACCCGGTAACCTCCATGCTGATGCGAATATCTGCTCAAGTTGAGACATTTTCAACTCCTGCCTAATTCACGTCATTCATGCCGCCAAAGTAGTAGGAGCATCTAATCGCGTCTTTGCATTGACTTAACATGTAATTCATTCGCGCGAATGATTTTACTCGCGCTCGGTTTGTGGAGACAGTAACAAGGATGAAAAGTTGTTAGTCATCTGCGTAGTAATAGATATCATACTCAAGAATAATAATAGAAATTAAACGAGGAAAAAAGGTGGACCCAGAATCGAACCCTGAGGAACCCCATGGGAAAAATAAGATGGTCCTTGTTCGCTCTCTGATGAATGTGAGTGCCTGTGTTTGGAAATATCTGTTATGATCCAACGTAAACCAAACAAACAGAGATCCAGTTGTGTATTTTTAGGCTCCCCCTCCTGGGTTAACCTCTCCAGCTGACAGGTGGACCTGACACTCTAACTGCTGAGCTGAGAGAACATGTTACGCTAAACCAGTTTCCACTCCGGTGGGTTTGCATATCAACGCGGGGCAGGGAGGGTTATCTACAGACCCCACAGTCCCTCTGGGGTTTGAGGGGTATCTGCTCTGGTTCTCCCCCCTCTGCCGAGAAAATCCCACTCCCCTCTGCTGAGGAAATACCATCCAGCCAATTAGACACGGAGTGGGATTCCTGTGTGTTGCTGAGCGAACAGAGCAGGACGGTGCAGTAAATCAGCAACAAACCGACAGCCAGAGATCGACTGCTGTTTGTGAGCCGGCTGAGAGGCTGCAGTGATTTATTTTCTGATGCTTCTCAAAGTTCAGACTTCATGAGGCAAAGACATCAGATTTATCAGATTAGAAAGTGTTATAAATGTACCCAAATATAGCAACTCAAGATAAGACAATCAGATCTGAAAATATCTATGACACCGTTTAAGACTACAGCGGGGTGAAGGTTATTTATTACTCCGTTTGGAGTTAAAGTGTCCTCATTATTACTTTATTATTGCCACTTAAACTCTACTGCCAAAATATGTTGATCCACGTTTGTGATTTAAAGAGGCAGAAAACTGCTCTCTGTTTTTATGTCTTTATATTTGATTTTGTTTTTTGTTTTTTTAAAGCTGAGGATGAGGCGTTAATGATGGGTTAAAAAGAGAGAAATTGAGACAATAATAAGCGCTAAACAAAAAAATAAAACAGTCACAAACTTGTCAAAGTAAAATCACAAAAAAAGGAGTCAATTTTACTTTTGAAAATATTGTAAATCACTAAAAATGAAGGTTGTAATCTCACTAGAGTAAAGTTTTATTTTATAAAAAGCAAATTGTGAGAAAAAGTTAAAAAGTATTGTCATAAAATTATGAGATTAAATATGTCACTTTAGAAAATAAAGTTATTCCATTAAAGGAAGTTATAAGAGAAATTAGACCTAATTATTTAGGAATAAAAAGCTATACATCAATCGGACTTAAGTTAGGTTTAATATCATTTAAAAATATATAAATTAACAAGAATAAATGTGTAAATTTAAGGGAATAAAGTCCCATATTTACAAAAATAAAGTTGGTTTTTAATGATTCGAGTCTTAAGTGAAAAAATGTATACTTACAAGTAAAAAATTAATAAGATTGCAACCAAAATTTTACAAGAATAAAGTTGCAATTTATTGGAAAATAAATTTTGCAAACTTTTTTTAATGAGACCCAAAATTTTTAAAACAAATTTGTAAATTATTGTGAATTAACAAGGTTAAAATGTAAACTTATAAGACTTGAGTTATCATTTTAAGAAAAAAAGTCCTGAATTCAAAAACTCGAGTCTTAACTTGATGTCAAAATTAGAGGTTGTTTTAAATCCAAATGTAAAATAACATCCAGGAGATTCTCAAAGGAGCTGTCGGATTCCCGCCCCGAAACGAGCGAGTAACATGGATTATTTAGTAAAGTTTTCCTGGTCTTCTGAGGATGAACAGAGTTTACTTTTGCAGACATCAGCTCTCTGTTATCCTGCTCTCCTCAGAGTAGATTCACATGAATGAACGACATAGTTACCAATATTACAAACTTATTCTTCTTAAGAAACACCAGGCACCAGATACTAAAACTTCACGGCCAGAAAGTTAGCAGATTGAGACGTCAAAGCACCGCCCACTCTCTTTGATTGACAGGCGATCATGTGCAGACAGGCAGCAGTTAGCGCTCAGCAGCTAAAGGTCAGCGAAAAAACCAAACCCCAGAGTGTTTTTGGGACAGAACCATGGAGACAAGACGAGACGAGCAGCTGAGCTAATGCTGAATCCACACAGGCGTCTATTTTTGGGTTCAGAACGTCATTGTGGCAGACGGATCAGCACCAGCAGCAGAAGCAGCAGCGGTGAGGAGGTGTTTTCAGGCCCAGATGAGTTCAGGAGCTGCAGCACAAAAAGAAGGAGGAGGAGGAGGAGGGAGGAGGAGGACCACACATCAGGACTGTTTAAAACTCAGCGTGTGTTTCTCTTCTTTGACCGAGAGTGTGTGTGTGTGTGAGTGTGTGTGTGTGTGTGTGTGTGGCTGATTATGATGCCAAGAAAACAATGTGTTCAGACTCCTTGGAGGGTTGTCCCACGCTGCGTCGGGTGTCGCTCCAAATACGCCCAGACAGAGGAGACACAGGGAGGGAGAAGTAATGAAATCTAACAGAGATTTCCCTTTTAAGGTGGAGGCACTTTGTGTGTGTCTCAGCGAGCTGGGGAGTCTCTAACTGAAACAGGGAGCTGCGGTACAGCTGGTAAACACACACACATGCAAACACACACACACACACACACCGTGCTGATCGTCTCAACAATCGAGCGAAGAAACGCTGTGTTTGTTTGCTTTCTGCGAAAATACGTCTGCGTCTTTCATCACCGCGCTCCTCGGTCTGGTTGTAATTACTCAGCAGAGACGCAGCCAAAGTTTGACGGCGAGAGCCAAAAAAAGTGTGTGTCAGGAATATATCAGAGGACCCCGAGCTGTACGATAAACAGATTCAGACACACACGAGGTGGATCAGAGACGAGCGCACACAGGTGATGCTGACTGACGTCTCACCTGGTGTGTCCTGATGTGAAGCTCAAGGGTGGGACTAATGAAAAGTAATGACAAGGATCCCTATGAATGACTGAAGTTAATAAGTGAATCCACATCAGCCAATCAGAAGCAGCGTAGCTTTTGTATGGTAGATAATTGATTACACTCAGGAAAGCAGATGGTCGACTTAAATGAATTTTACTGCATCCCAGTGAGCACCGACCGGGATCTCAGTAAATTTAGTGAAATTTGATCAAAAACGGGCCGACATCAGGTCTGCATATCCAAGACAGAACTTCGACCATGTTTGGACCTTTATTAGACCGTCTGAAACAGGATTCTGATCAAATTTAGAGGTGAAAGATGGATAAAAATAATGATTTTTGAGTTGTCACAGTATCAGATTTTTACACCACTGTGATTATGGCCATAAAATACCATGATAATGATAATATTTTGCTTAATTTTAGCACAAAGCTAGTCTTTCATTCTTCAGTTCAGTTATTGCGAAGCTCAGAACTAAACGATCTTCAGCTAAAATCACCACAGATTTGCTGACAAAGCTTGCTTTTTAGAAAAAGTTACCAAACTGTAACTTCTTAAGAGTGTAAATGGTGTTTTATTAACCAGGAATCACTGGACGGCAGCGACGAATCAGAAAAATCTTGGAGTAAATCTAAAAGTTCGGATCATAGAGTGTAGTTTATTAAATTTATTTGATTTCAGTGTCATTTATCAGTGCTATTATGGACTTAAAACTGCTTATAAATTATAGGACAGCTGTATTTAAATTAGGGCTGGGCGATAAATGGAAAATTTACCAATACCGAAATTCATGACAATAACTGACATCATTTTGCCCATATCAGTTTATTTTTCTGACACTGAATAAATAGATACTAGTTGGTTTTGGATGTGTGTAGGTAGGCTATGGTCTCATGTCTCTTTAAGACGCTGTCCTACATCAGAGACGTGACTCCGCCCCATCCAGTCAGTAACAAAGAGGGAAAGACAGGTGAGGAGATGGAGGACGGTTCAAAAGTTGTAGCGGCTGAAGTAGACTAAGTTAATGTGGGAGGGGGTGAGCAGCTTGTGGATGAATTACCCTCCATTTATCGTTATCGAGGTGAACTGTTCAATATATCAGGACATTGATTTGAAGATCACCCAGCCCTATTCTGAGGTGTGTCGTCGATATACGTCCTTCAAAAGTGTGAGTTTTCTCTGATAACATGTTTACAAACCTCAACGGTTCATTAATGTGGTTTTTAATTGTTATTGGCGTGGACGTCCCCTCGGCTCCTGTCCGACTCAATCTATTTGTCCTCACACCAACACACAAACACAAATACACACACACACACACACACACACACAGACACACACACACACACACACACACACAAAAGCGCAGACATTGAGATGGTAATTAGCTCCTCTCTCTGCTCCTGATGTGAAAAGTAAAAGAGACATCTGATGACCGGTCAGCCACCTCCCCGGCTTTTGTCCCGGGTAACACACACACACACACACACACTCACACATACACACACACACACAGACACACACACACTCAGAGAGAGAGCCATGCCTCAGTGCACTCGCTCTCCACACCCACAGCACAGGAACAATAGGCCTCTCTGACTCGCTACACTCCCTTTGTTCGCCGCCTTCTCAATACAACTCAATAAATCGCTCTGACAGGTTTCCAAACTCTCAGGATCGCCCGATTGAAATGAACTCTCACATTGTTGTCGAGGGAAGGAGATGATGAGCATTGTTTCCTTGGCGAGACGCTTCACGCACCCGTTTTGTCTCCTTTATTAGTCCGTCAAACCGCGTTTTACACCGGTTTGCGCATCTTCGACGTCGCTGTATCTCCTGGGAGCGAAAGGCGGGTTTTCAGGGCGCAGGTAGTGTGTTGTTTATCCGAGCAGCGAGGGGAGAAGACCTCCAGTGAAATTATAACCTCACATCTGTTCTGGCGAAGCACATAACTCGACCAAGATGGATCAATTTGAAGGCAGGGCAGGAGATCAAGTTTTCCAGTCTGCGCCACATTAAAGCAATTTAAAAAACATGCAACAGGATTCCTGCAGGATGAATTTAGGAGGCTTTAGACGAGAGCAGAAAACGGGGATGACAGCGTTTATTTTGAAGGATGACGTGGTGATGAGGAGCGTTGGTTCAATCACTAAAATAAGATCGAACCAAAAAGATCTTTCCAGTTTTATTTTGAAACTTCCTCCCCATGACTGACATCCTTCTTCTTGTGTTTCCTCCAACAGAACCTCCGTACTGGACCAGGCCCGACCGGATGGACAAGAAGCTCCTGGCCGTTCCAGCCGCCAACACCGTCAAGTTCCGCTGCGCCGCCGCCGGAAACCCGACGCCGACCATCCATTGGTTGAAAAACGGCAAAGAGTTCAAGGGAGAGCAGAGGATGGGGGGCATAAAGGTGAGAGGACGCCAGAGCTGTTCGCACTTAAAAGGTTACAGGAGCGGAGACGTGATTTACCGACTTAAATCTTCACACCATCTCCCAAAAATCTGACCTACAGGAAGGGATGCTCTACCTTCCTCCACCGACTATTATTACAGTACCTTTTAGCGGGGCATCTTAATCCCTCCTAGTCCTGCGGCGTGTCCGTCAGTAAATCAGCCTGAGCGCCACGATGCTCCCCCGTGTGAATTTCTAAAACTGGAAAAGTGTGAAACGGAGTGCTGAAAGGGCGCCCATGCTGGGTGAATCTTCTCACGGTACAGAAAGGTCAGGAAACCCATCGCCGGGTTTCACGCCCTCAGCAGGTCCTCGGGTCTTTCTCAGCCCCCCGTTTAAGCTGACGGAAATAAATTTAGAGGGTTAGAGCGCCTGTACACAGATCCGTGCGTGATAGCCGGGCGCTGACAGTAATGCAGAGCAGCAAACAGCTGTTGTGCTCCGTTTTGTCATCAGATTGAGTCCAAACGCCGCCTCTCATGTGGAATGGCACCGCTTAAAGTAACAGGGCTTGGTTTACTTTTGTCTTTCTTTAACGGCCCCGAGCTGCAGGATCCAAAGACGGAGTCGGTTAGGTAAGAGCGAAGGAATTCAAACAGTCAAATAAACTCAAACTTAATGTCAAATATTTCAAAACTTCTGCCTGAGGACGTCAGTTCTTCTGAAATCTGTCCGCCCTGTGTCTCTCTGCTGCTGTTCATGGTTTAAAAGTCTGTTTCAATCACAGTGAACTTCACTGCAGGTAAAACTCACCTGGACAAACTAAAGTTAACCCTTTCCCGTCCACTCCAGCAGCTAAAACACATTACCCAGGATGCACCAGAAGACGTCTGTAAAGAAGAGAAACTTTTGCACAGAGGTTCTTGAGGATGGTGCTAGTTCAGGCAGGCCACAAACTTTAGCGTCCACTTATTTAACAGTTTAACATCCTCATACAGCTAATTTGCACGTTTCTAAATGTGCGCTCTAGTTAAACTGCTGCAGCACTGTCTATTCATCCTGCTCCACCCAAACTCCACCTTTTCACGCTTTTGCATCCCACACACACACCTGGAAAGGCAGGGAGCTCTTAGAACAGAGTCACACCTCTAAAGTTTTTCAACAAAATCGAGCTTTATTATGAACATTGCAATCCGCTAACACACTCGCTTTTTCTGTGATCATCCTCTGTATTTCTCCAAGTTTGGCCTGCATAGCTGGGCTCTGGGGGCGGAGCTTGGAATTATGACATAAGAAATCTCACTGTGTCTGAACCTGACGTTTGGGTCTGCCAGAGATTCACAGAAATGCAAATTTTGCACTTATTTTTCTCATGATATGTCCGTTAGCATCAGAAAAATGCTGTTTGAACAACAAGAAAAACAAGAAAAACACGATTTTCATCGGAGTAGGTCTTTAATACATTCACGTAATTAATGCTTTTAGACAAGAGTTGTCCTGACTGCACTTTTCTTGTGCGGCACATGAAAACTACATTTACACATGCTCAGCTATTTTCCTAAACGGACATTTCACCATCTCCGTTTACAAAAAAAACTGCGTCCACACCACTATGGTTTTCGGTTTCGGAAAAGTTTTCATTTACACTAACCTGCATATATGCTGTCAAGAGCATGCCAAACCTGTAGGTGGCAGTGTAGCGAGCAAACATGCAAACAGAGTTTTCCAAAATCTCAACTGTGGCCGGAGTTTTTTAAAAGCATCGTTTTCAGAGGCGAATTCTCAGTTTGCGTCTAAATTAAAGGTGCAAACGATGGTTAATGTCTTGAGTACATATATAAACGGGCCCTTAAGGAGGTTTATTCAATCTTCTTTATCTTCTAACATTTGAAGCAGCCCCACTCTGCATTTACAAAAAGCAAAAAAAGAGTTGTGTCTTGATCTTGTAGCGTTCTGCAGAGTAAACACGCATCAGGCTGTGAGTTCGAGGCGTTGAACCCTCCCCTCTCTTCGTCTCCCCAGCCGAGTCTTGGCATTTAAAGAGTTAAATGTAATGAGATCCTGCAGCTATTAACAGTTTACAGAGATCTCCAACATCTGCTCCCAGCAGACCAACAGCAGTTGTCTCCCTCCCTCCGTCCCCACTCACACACACAGATTCACACACCTGTCACCAGCCCTCAGGACGCCCCCACTTGGACCCGAGCGGCCCCCTTAACTGCAACTTTTAGCGTGTTTAGCGTGCATGGAAGTTTTTTGATTGCATAGTTTGTAATTATGATTTTCTTTAGCCTTAAACGAGCCGCAAATGACAAATTAAAGAGCGTAAGAGAGATGTTTTCGCTGTGACGGAGATCTTAACATCGGTGTGATGTCTCACAGTCGACTGAGCATGTGCAGTTTGTGTGTCCCTCTGCAGCAGACGCCGTTTGCATGCTCCCCTGCTTTAACATTACGCTCCTTTAGGATGCTAAGAGTATAATTAGAGGTCGATATGTATAGCTGACTGTCTGCAGTGAGCGTATGCGAGCTCCTCTGCGCCGTGTCAGAGCGAGCTGCGACACTATAAGTTGTCATCAAGCCAACGAGACAAATTCCTGTACATTTTCCGCTCTGCAGCTCCGTCAAACTTGGCACCGGCTCCCTCCGAGGGCCACCCAGGCTGAAAGTATGGGCGCTCATTAGGATTAAAGTGTCCAACCTATGGGAAAAGCTATATTTGTGTTGTGTGTGTGTGAACATGGAGGTGGAATCAGATCTGCAGCAGAGGTGGAAGTGCATTACTAACCGCAACTCTGGTGCCTTAAATGGTGCGAATCGTGTCTAGATTTGATGTGGCGGTTATTAAGACGTTCCTCCATCAGACTGGCATCACATGGTCGTCCCCTCTACCTCCCTCTCTCCCTCCTTCTATGTCTCCAAATCGAGTTAGTCGGTCACCATGTGGTCACTGTTGGCCTTGAGGGAGGTGAACAGAGAGGTCACTCTCTTTAAGATCAGGGTGCCGGGTGATGGACAAGCCTGTGACACAGCCGGGCCTCAGGGAGGTCAGGGGTAACAGCTTCACCCCGTCCTCGTGTCCAAACCTCTAACCCTGTTAGCACCGCGCACGCTGCAAAAAATATCCATTTGGAACCAAATTTTGTGATTATTATCGCCCCCAAAAAAGCAGATTTTACTTAAACTTGTCTGCGTTTTTGTCGCAGCAGCTGCAGTTTAATCAACACACGTCAAATTAGCTCCATAAAGAGTCACATTATCTCCAATTACACTGACGGATGCGTCTAATCGAGTTATATCGTCCCCTCATTATCAAACATGATCGTCCATCAGATCTTTGTCTCCCTCCCTCTATTGTCGTCAGTGTTTGTGCGCTACGTTTCCCAGCAATCACCTGCCACTCAAACCAGAACAGAGGACCTTTTTTTCCCTGAACATTTAAAAGGATGAACTTTTTTTCACCCAGAATCAAACACAAAATAAATCAAGAGTTGAATATTTGTGCCGTGTTAAAGGAGATTTAACAATTAAACGGTAAATTTGAGGGAATAAAGTCATAAATTTAAGCTTTTATGTGACATTTTACTCAGAAATCTTCAACTTAAATCCTGCAGATTTTAAGATTTTTCCTCCTTTTACTTTAATTTCATAGTTCCTCATAATGTTATATATCTATTTTTACCCTTAATGTAGTCATACTCCTGTTATATGTAATATATGTATATATGTCATATAATTTTACTTTAATTTACTTTCTTACAATCTCACACATTTTTACCCTTAATGTTGTTGTACTCCTGTGTTTTATGTAATATGAACATAAAAATAAGTGTAAATTTATTTTTCTTTAGTTGCATTAACTTTGGTCTGGGAACTCAAACCCGGTTTTAACGTTTTTAAAGATCATGCATAAACTCCCACTGCGCAATGCGACGTCGAAATGACATCTATTTAACGTATTTTTTTTACTATGAGGAACAAATGTGGACGTCGTTTCAACATCTAAAAGAAGTCCAGTAATGACGTCTAAATCTTGGATCTATTTTGCAAGTTGTGCGGCTGTCCAGATTTTGTCTTCAGATGACGTCCAAACTCTAAACGTCAGACGTCAGATTTTGCACGTTGACGTCTAGATGTGGTCTTTGACGGACCGACCCAATACTGACTTAATCTGCACGTCTCTTTGACGTCCGATATTTGGTGGGTTAGACAAATCTGATTCATTGTCTTTCAGTTTAAAGACAAAACTCTGACTTACTTTCACATTATGATTGTTATGTTTACATCTGTTTCCTGTTAGTTGTTGCCTGTTTAGAAGGAAACCGTCACTGTTCGATAACTTTCTCACACTTAATTGACTTCTTAATTCGTCGTACTCGTATTTATAAAAGCATCCAATAACCATCGTCTCTCAGGATTGAACCGTCTTTGCACAGACGGACACGTGATGGACACGACAAAACAGCGCTTTCAATCTGTGCGTGTCACGGCCCTCCTCACCTCCTCCTGTGATGAGTTCATCGAGCAGGGTGAGGGTGAGACCAGCGGCGGGTCGGGGTCAGGAGGGGTCGCGCTCGGTCCTGACAGCCTGACAATGGCCTTCCAAAGACTCTATTCCTCCACCGGGGTCCTGAAGGTGAAGCCGTCTTCCTGGACGGGAGTTTGGATCTGACAGCCGTGGTTAATTCTCGCTGAAGGAGTCCGGTGTGTGTTTGATTTTTTTTAAGCTGTGGATGATTTTGTCACACGCCTCTGATTGGTCGGAGTTGACTCTTTAACGCCACGCTGGTCGGCACAGTGAGTCCTCTCAGCCTCTCTGAAGCGGCGATTTGTCATTTCCTCACGGCGCCGTCGTATCTGCGGGGACGTGTCAGAAAGTGAGTGACTGAGCGGAGAGAAGAGAAGACAGTCAGAGGATGAACCAAGAATTTAAGATAAGCTATAGATATGTTGGACTAGACAACTGTGGAGCGGCCTGGAGGTCAAAGTTCACCTCTCTATTGAGCCATCAGATGGAGGCGGGGAGAGATGGGCGTGTTCGGACCCATTGAGTCGTCCTGAGTCTTTGACAGCCAAAGCCAATGCTGTTGTGCGTCTCCACATACGGCAGGAGGGATTTGATTGTGTTCCTGCTAAACTGCAGCAGCGGCGGCGGCGGCGGCGGCGGCGACCGCACTAAAGTTGACAAAGTAATTATTGTGTCGTATTTTCATCCAGGTCGTTCGGCGCTTAAGTGATTTTTCAATCCCTGTTTTGACAGCTTTCCAAGGCCGCGCTCTTAAACTGGCTCCACACTGTTACTTTTAAGACTTTAAGCACTTTAAATCCGTGTTTTTCCGATCCAGATTTTAACACAGGCCGGATTGTGAGTCTCTGTAGGCCGCGCTGGAATTCCTACACTTTGCAAGATTATTTTTGGACTCCTTTAATTGCAGACCTGCCGCGGTCCTTCGCTTTCCTCCCCCCCTGTTGCTCTCCCCAAATACACCACAGATATCAAAAGACAGATTATCCAATTTATTAGGTTTTCTTCCCCATTTTTTGCTCCTTTTCTTCCAGTTTTACAGCCTTGATGAAATCTGACGAGGAGCCAAACTCCGGCAATAGACCCACAAACTTCCCCGTCTTTAATGGCGAGCCCTCGGGGACGCTCCTATCTGTTTCCACTTTCTCTGTGGGTCAAATTAGACGGTAGCACAGATCCAGGCCACTGGTCCGCTCTGACACAGTCGTAAATTCTGGTAACTGGCCCCGCTGGTTCTGACAGGGGCCGTTTTTGCGAGGTGAAGACGGAGAGTTTCGGACTGTAAAGGGAGCGAAGCTTCCTGTGTTTTCTCAGACAACGAGTCCGCTGCAAAAGATGTCTGCTTCTTTATGAGGCGTTTTAGCGGGCCGTTAAGTCGTGAGTTATTATTTTGATAAAAATAAGTGAAAGATTTCAGCCTGAGTGGTGATTTAAACTTTACAGTTTCCCATGGCAGGCGCTGGAATCAGGTTTTTTTATACCTTAAAGCTCCTGAGAGAGACTTTCAGTTGATTTTGGCGCCCCCTGGAGACTGAACTACTAAAACATGTTTAAAACTCTAAAAGATTATGAGTCTAAACTATTTAAAAAACACGTCAGTAAGTGAAAAATGTTCATCATAATTCACACTTTTTTTATCTGTTTTTAAAAGCGTCACACAAATAAAGTTAATATTATTTTAATTTTTTTATTATTATAACTTAAATTAGATTAATTGCACAGCTCAATTATACTGGAAATTAAAAATCTTTATAAAGGGAAATTGCAAAAAATATCAGCTGCACAAAAATTCAACATTCATCCTTCCCTTTCTGCTTCAACGTCTCCTTCAGACCGTCACCTTTTGCAGTGTAAAACCCCTCGCCCATTCCCATGCCTTGTGCCCTTCTGTAGGTCCGCAGCCAAAGCCCTAAAACCTTTAAAGCCTCGTATGACTCTAACGTAAGCTCCTTAATAATTTAATTCTGTTTGGAATCTGGCGTGATTGGAATGGATGGGATTATCACGTTTGGAGACTTAATTCCGCGGGTCCGTCAGGGGTGAGCCAGAGTAACACGGGAGTAAAAGCGAGAAAATAATTAAACATGCTGAGGGGAATTAAAGCAGAAATGTCACTCAGAGTTCATAATTACCACGAATAAGCAAACCGACCTAAACCCTGAAAACTGTTTACACTTCAGATGTCGTAACAGCGGCGACAAAATCACGTCCATGTTGGATTTTTAAGGCTTTAAAGGAGAGCGACCAGCGCTCGCCTTAGAGACGATGACGGGATAATGATTGGACGATGATGTTGTCAGTTTAGTGTGATTGTTTAATTAGGTGTTCCTGCTTCTTCCTCTGCACACATCTTTGTCTGTCTCTGCTGCAGCTTCTCCTTTTAATCATATGTCTGATTTTACCTTCGTTGATAAAGCCGGCTCTGTTCTGCACCTTGGAGGTCTTTGCTTTTGCTCTGCCTGGAAAGAGGAAGTTTGCTCTCCTTTCTCCAAGTTTTAGCATGAGGAACAGAGCAAATACAACTGTTGAGTGAATTGTATGCAGGAGATTCGTTTGCAGAAACGTAGCCTGATGTGATCTGTGCAGCAGATTTGGATCCAGTTCTCTTCATCTCTCTTCTGAGTCTCTTCTTGTTTGCGGTATATACAGCTGCTCAACTGTCTCCCACTCCATATAGATGCTCATATTCAGTTTCTATGCACAGACAAGCACAGGAAGTAGCAGAATCGGAAATGATCGAAAGTGATAAAACAAGGATAGAAGTCACACTGCCAACTAGTGTTAAGATGGAGTATTACAGATCAAGGTGTAAGTTTTAAAGTCCCACGCCGATTGTTTTGTTTTTACTACGTAAAGTGTTCTCAGTTTTTCGCCAAAATCACAATACCTGTGTCATTCAAGAGGATGTACAGGAGAAATACAAGAGGATCACAAATGACAGTTGTTTTATTTTCAGGACGACGAAACAGAAACACGTTCATGCCTTAAGCAGCGCACTTCTAACTCAGTAAGTCCACGCAACACAAACTCAAAACTTCCTTACAAAACCGCGGACATTTGAAGTATTATATAGGTCTTTTCTTCTGCAGAGCTCAAGTAGGTCATTAGCAATTCACCTCTGAGTCGTGGGCGGAGTCAGCGCCGCTCTGCTCTGCACACTGATGTCTTTGTGGACATGATGAAAGTTAATATCATAATTCGCTTTCTTACGAGTATTGGACTCTGCTAACACACTCTTGTTCAGCGATCGTCCTCTCTATTTCTCCGCGCTTGCATAGCGGGGCTCCAGGGGGCGGAGCTTTGATTTTCTACGTACTGAATCTGAACCTGCTACATGGGTCTGCCAGAGATTCACAGCGATTTGAAAACAGAAATACTCAGAAATACAATTTTGTACTTAGTTCTCTCATGATCTGTCCTGTAGCATCAGAAAAACGAACATATGAACATGTAGATGACAAGAAAACAGGATTTTCATCGAATTATTAGTATTATGAAATGAAATGTCCACAGGAGGCGCCAAAATCAACACAAACCAATCATCATTGACAGGAGCTTTAAGAATCAAACACAGTGCAGAAATTGTATAAACTCAAGAAAATGCAGAAAACAGTGGAAGAAGAAAAACTCTTTAAAAAATAGATTTTAACTTTAATTCCACCAGGATATGATAAAATCAAAAGTCTACTGTGCTCAGAGAGAGTTCTACACATGAACATGTGAATGATCTGCTGAAATGTTTCCACACCAGCAGCCCGGACTGTAATGATTTCTGGCTTTTAAAAACCTCCTCCTCCTGTTTCTTTCTCATGCTATCAGATTAAATCAAAACCATTACACGCTCTTCGACAGACTGGATAAAATATTCATGCTTTATTTAGCCGAAAGTTGCACCGTTTTTTCTCTGAGTGGCAACACGAGGTTATTTTCCTCGACAGCAGCCAGAAGTCGACCAAACGTAAAACCTTAATCTGCAGCAGCGACTGGGAAAAAGACAGATTTCAGAGCGCCGCCGCTGAAAGTAAACGCTTTTCTCTCGACTATAAGTTATCATAAAATGAGGTTTTATGATAAAATAAGACCATAACTCTGGTCCCGGTCTGTTGGTGGTCTTGGCCTCTCTCCGGTCTCATATTTTACCACCTTTAAGCTTCCCTCCTCATACTCCTCCGAGCTCGACGGCGTCACTCATCTGCTCATGAGAGCCGCCATTGACTTCGGTTTGACTCCTCGGCTCTGAGAGGGGGTAGACGGGGTGGAGCCAGCCGCTCTGAGAGAGAGAGAGAGAAAAAAAAAAAACGTTTGCCAGCGCCGAGCGTCGAGCCGCCTGACTCTATGTTACCATGCAACTGCAAAAACGCACACACAGGCATAATATTTACACTGTTACAGTATTTTCCGCATGCGCCTCCAGGAGAGAGAGAGAGAGAGAGAGAGAGAGAGAGAGTGGGGGAGTGCTTACTGTAAGGGAGAAAAAGAGGAGGGGAGGAGATCCTTCACTTACAGATGTATACGTCCTGTGAATGGCGGGCCTCTTACCTAAACGCGTGGGGTTAAACGTTTGTGAAAACACTCCCCCCCTCCTCGCCGCCCTCTCATTTTCCTACACAGGTGATGTGAAGTGTTCCACCCTGAAAAGCCTCTTTGTTGACATCACCCTCTCCCGTCTTTAGCAATTCTGACCTCTGTCGGGGGGTGTTCCCTCCAGCGAGAAGAGCGCGGCGCATGTTTCCACTTAAGCCGTGGAGGTCGTCCCTCTCGGCCCGTGGAGACTCTGCCCATCGATGCGTGGCAGGGTTCTCTGTTCTCACTCGATCTGCACTTCTGAATCTGTCGAGTTAGTGTCTGTCTCCCGCCGCTGCCGTCGAGCGACACCTGGTTTGAGTTATTGGTGAAAATGTTACCCTCAGACTCTCCGGGGATTGATCGCTCTTGACTGCTGCGGCCAAAGTCATTTCAGAGGTGCAAAATAAAAGATCTCTGAGTTCTGCAGAGAAGAGGACAGACCAGACCACGTCTCTCTCTCTGTTATATGAAAATAATCCTGCATAAAAAGTTCCTTTTTGGTGAAGTTTTACTGCTTGCATAAACCTCTTTTGGGAGAGTTTCAGTGCTGTTTTATTATATTCAAGGTGTGTTTGTGGTAAAAAATGATCACAATATATTTTGTCATATCGTCCGATTTTGATTATTATCACCATTTTTTTTTCTAAAGCATCTGTACTAAAAACTAAAGAAACTAGAGATTAATTCAACATTTTATTAACATACAGAGTAAAAAACGAAGAATAAGATAAACTTAGAAAAATATAAAAACCATTTTAACTCAACAGTAAAACAAAGGTAGATAAATACTAAATAATACAGTGAACTAGTTTACAGTCCTGCGTGTTTTTACAGGTATGTAAGACCCAAAATAAACTAGAAAAGCACTTGAAGAGCGCAGACCTCCGCCAAGCAGCTCATGTCCCCCCTTAAACAAGAAATGTCCTGACCGGGATTCAAACCCAGGACCTTCTGGTTGTGAGGCGACAATGCTAACCACTACACCACTTTACCACCTATCTACACCACTGTGCCGCCCATTGGTTATCTTTCAGCATTGAAAATTCCAACAACACCCTTATTTTTGTGTGTTCTGGATCACAGTATCCAGAATTTTGTCCGGATCACCACCAAAATGTAATGGGATCCTCCTGGGGCTGAGACGCACCTCTGGTGAGAATTTCAGGTCAATCCGTCAGTTACTTTATCCGTAAAGTTGCTAACAGACAAACAAACCAACGCTACCGAAAACATAACCTCCTTGGCGGAGGTAACAAATGTCCCCCTCAGAGATTATTATTAGATGATGTAAACGTAGATGATACGATTGGTTGCTGCTTTGGTCTGGTGGCTGCTCCGCTAGTTGTGGCTAAAGTGCTAATGCTACTCGTGTCGTCAGCGGTGACAGGTCGGGAAGAACTTCTTCAAATGATAAAAACAGATCTGTTGTGTTGCCTGTTTTTGTCACTTTGAAGTTACCCGAACCACCGCCACACCACCGACGTTGAACAACTTTTCTTCTTCTCAACAATAACATCTTCGGAGGATGACTCAAAGTCATGGCTGACATCTATTCTGCTGCCCGTTTAGCTCCACGTTCGGTCATTCTGTTTACGTCTCCGGCCTCTTAAAGAAGTGAGCAGGAAAAACTCGACTCTGATTGGCTGTTGTCACGCACATTTATGTTATATTTGATCGAATAAATATGGTCACAGCTGATCAACTGAAATTTATCACGATCATATAATCGCCCAGTCCTAGTTTGTGGTCATTAAAGTTGTCGAATAATCTGACAAAGCGCCAATATGATCCTGAGTTTTATTATTTCTTTACGTTGTCAGTGCATCTCTTATAACTGTCTGATTTTCTAAACTTTATTGTCATTTACCTGATTGACAAAACGATGCTTCTTGCCGTCTGGTGTTGAGTCGTGCAAACATAAAAACACTAAAACAGCTGCTGCATGCAGCTACAGTCATATATAGTTCTGTGTGTGAATACAGTCAGTTCTGAGGATGTAAATTGCAGCGAATATTCCTGAGCTGAATATGATGGAAACTCCTTCAACCCTCGGTCTGGAGAGCTCCCTCCAATCACTCCTCTCCCTGATATCTTCTTCTCTGTGAAACATTTCTCTGAAAATTTGATCCAAAGTGCCGCAGACGTCTTATCAAACCGCTCTGCACTCCTGAATCCTCTTTCATCTCGGTCTCACTCCGAGCCGCCGGCCCTCAGAGCTGCTATTCCATCAACCGTGTCAAAAGATGAGCCTCTGTCAGCTAATATGCGATCACTAAAACGAGGGTTAAACTCGTATTAACGTTTTAAATGGTGAACAAACACAGCACCGTGCAACCTGGACGCTCTGTGATGTTTTATACCGAAGGATATCAAAGGAGGGCGCAGGGGGGAGATCTGAGGTTTGTTTCGCTCATTTGTGGAAAAATAGGAAGATGTGGGCGTGTCTGTTTGAGCTTCATTTCGAAGCGTCGAGAGCAGAAGTTCAGCTCTATCTGCTACGATGGAAATGATGATAAATTTCAGGTATTTTTGTGGTTAATAAAGACGTGATTCTGACCTGGTTTGGTCTGTTTTCTCTTCTCCTCAGTTGAGACATCAGCAGTGGAGTCTGGTGATGGAGAGCGCCGTCCCATCAGACCGGGGAAACTACACCTGCGTGGTTCAGAACAAGTACGGCACCATCTCCTTCACCTACCAGCTGGACGTCCTCGGTAAACAACCCGCTAACCTCCACCTTCACTCGCTCTCCTGAGATTGCGGATCTTGTCTTCATGACTCTGCGTCTCCTCTTTCAGAGCGCTCCCCTCACAGGCCGATCCTCCAGGCCGGCCTCCCCGCCAATCAGACGGTCGTGGTCGGCAGCGACGTGGAGTTCCACTGTAAGGTGTACAGCGACGCTCAGCCGCACATCCAGTGGCTGAAACACATCGAGGTGAACGGCAGCCGCTACGGCCAAGACGGCGTCCCCTACGTCAACATCCTGAAGGTGGGTCTGCGGCCCGGTGTGCCGGTTCAGTACCTCTAATGAGGCGCTATCTCAGCCCGGAGTCCAACTGAACATTTCACTGATAATTAATCTCTCCTAAACGTCGTGTTTAATGAGTTTTTACAGCAGGTGGGTCTTCGGGGCCCACAGGCTCTTTTCACGGCGGCGTGTAATTGATGAGCTCATTCCTCCAACACTACACCTTCATAATGAGGCAGAAAAACCAAAGACACTGCAGCTTAAACAAATATACACTCATTTACATAATAGTATCACTTTAAATTACAGTCTGGCCTTCTGTTCTTCCACACGACACCTGGAGGTGCGAGAAGACTCCGCTGAATGAAACCGCCGCTGAAGGTTGTTTGTGTGAGAGGCGTCAGGTGGTCGGACTGTAAAAGCATCAAACACAGGAACTTATTCATATTTCAGCTCAGCGATTTACCCTTTTGATTCAATAAACCGACCTCAGTGTTGTCAACACCTAAATCCTTTTATAGGCCGATAAAGAAAACCGCTCCATCCTCTGACTCCAGAGTTTGTCCTGATGCCCTCGGGGCGCCGGTTTTATGCTCCAGCTAGGAAAACTAACCGGTTTATGAACACCTTTGTGCCCTCCGCCATTAAATTATTGAATTCTAGGAGAGGCATCTTTAAGTTAAGATTATTTTAAAGGTTTATTCTTAGTTTTTTCTGCCTTAATTTATAGACAGGATGGTGGACAGATTTGGAAACGTAAAGACAGAGTGAGGAAACAAACCCAGGACAAATACTCAAGGCCAAATCTCTGTATTTGGGGCGCACATTTTCACCGCTCGGCAGCCGGACCCTGTAAAAAAATGTATTTTTTTTTACTCTTGATGGTTTTGCCGAGCTCTATCCTCCGAAAAGTGAAAACATTTTAGTTAAGTTCAATCATTAAAAAGTTGTTTCTTTTGGTCGAAGCGTTTTCTCTCTTTACACCAATCCAGGGACACGATAAAATAATAAACTCCAATATTTCACTCTTGTGATACTTAAAAATTACTCCAAATCAAGACACAAACACTCTCTATGTGTTTACTGTTGTTTTATTTATTTTATTTAACATTTCTTAAATTTTTGTGACATTGGTGGGCGAGTAAGTTGGGCTCGGCCCCCAGCCCCCTGAAGCCTTAGTGACACCCCTGGACGAACACTTTAAACAGTCAGTCTGGTTGCTGATGGTCTCGTTTTCTTTTGTTTATGATAAAAAAAAGGGTAAATATGATTTTCAGTCAGTTTGATTAATGGAGGAATAATGAAATTGGAAGAATAAATCCAGTTTGGAGGTCGTGTTTGGACAGTGTTGGAGTTGTACATGCTGCACTGGTTGATCATGTTTGATGACGCCTAAATCCAGGAGGTAACCAGCAGCATTTTTATTCTTGTTTCGGTGACTCAGAAGGATTAAAAGTTCAGTCCGTACATGTTTGTTTGTGTGTGCAGCCTTTGTTGTCGCTGCACTTTCTCAATCAGAAGCACTCCCTGGTGAAATAAAGGTTGAATAAACTCAGCGGAGAGAGGGCGTCATGAAGTCTTCGGGGGGTTTTTCTCCTGTTAGAGAGCGGCTCCTGGAGGTGTCATCACCCCGGGCTGTATCGCTGTTCAAGAATAGATTCCTCACCAAAGAGGACAACACCCATAAAGCCGCCGTGAGGAGAGAAGAGAGGAAGACTCCCATCGGGGAAAAAAAAAACCAAGAGGGCCTTCAGCTTTCTTATTTAGCCTCCCTCCTTTCTCTTTTTTTCTGCCTCTGGAGAGAGCAAGGGGAATAAAACAAACATCTGGTTTGGACTAACTTAAGTGCCGTGGTGGCGGCAACGCAGGGAGAGAGACGGGCTCTGTAAACCGCCGCTGCCGTCAGATGTGCTGCGTCGCGTGGTTTCAGGAGGAGGAGGAGGAGAGAGGGAAGAGGCACCCAAAAAAGCCATGGAAAAAATGAGTGGAGGAACACAAGGAAGGGCAAAGTCAGCAGGGAGAGAGAGAGAGAGAGAATGTGTGACAGAGCAGTGGGTAGAGACGGATGGTGAGAGAGAGGGAGAGAGAGAGAGGGAAAACAAGAAATGAAAGCAAACTGAAAGGAGAGAAGAAAATCGAGTCAGAAATATGAACTTTCTGATTAAAATAATGACCTTTTTCTACTAGAGATGGATCTGAATTGATTGGCTTTGAGGCTTTTATTTTGAAAATCTTGAACTGTTTTGCATTTATTTTGCTTTATTAGCTTATTATTTCTCAAATCATGCTTCATTATGGGATTTAAAAGAGTATGCTGTTTATTGTGATGAAAACAGCAACAAGAATCGATGCGAACTCACCATGACTGACACTTTTATTTCTGCAATATTGTTGTTGTCTCGCCGTGACCTATGAGAGGCGATTACGACTGATCTTAACTTATTATAAAGAGGAACATAGATAGAAACATGCTCTCTATGGATGTCTAATTGGATATTAAAGCATCTGTAAGGAGCTTTTAAAACACTGAAATTAATACTGATCCATCTTAAATCATCAGCAACAAGACTGATTATTTCAATATTGTCATTTTCATCGTCTAATACTGCTGTGAAGGGGGTAGGCGTCGCGTTGGCAGCTTTAAACAACTCTCTTCAAAGTATTATTTCTGATTTAATTTAAAGCTACTGTGAGGGAGTTTCAGCTTGTGTCGATTTTGGCGCCCCCTGTGGACATCTTGTCCTCTTAGTACAGTCTAATCATGAATAAACTCATCTATGTTTCATTTATTGGGACTATTTTAATCGAAAGTTATAAAAACAGCAGTTTCTTTAGCTGCTTGGCTGACACCTACCCCCTCGCACCCAATCCAGACTTCAAATATGACAATATAGAAACCATCACTCTTGTGGATCATGGTCTTGTTTTTTTTTGTATATCATAAGAAGACATTGATATGAATTTTAGTCTATTTCAATAGTCTATTTATTTAAATAAATAAATAAATATAGTAATAGTGTTTCTACCGAAGCACAGAAGGGACAAACTAGGTGAAAAAACCGGCAGCACGTACCTCTCAGTCGTACACTGAGTAGCCTCTCAACTACACGTCGTTTTAAAGAGCCAGTTTAATGAATGTTTTCTCATATTAAAGCTCCTGTGAGGAGTTTTTTGACAGTAATGAAACAGACTAAAACTCATACTGAGGCCTTTTTATAACTTACAAAAACAAAGAAGACCAGCGGTGACATGATAAGGACGTCTTATATCGTAAACAGCTTTAAAATAAAGACAATAAAGACATTAAAGCTCCTGTAAGGAGTTTTTTGACATTTATGAAACTGAGTGAAATTCATATTGAAGTTGTTTCATGACATTTGAAAGCAAACAAGACCATCAAAAACATGATTGACAATTTGAATTTTGTCATTTTTAATGCCTGAAACTGGTGCAAGGGGGTAGGTGTCAGTGGAGTCGCTGATGAAAGCACCTGTTTTTAGAAATGACGTTGAAATGGTAAATTTGACTACCAAATTGTATACAAAAGACAAGATAAGCAAAGTGTGCATTGTCCACTAGGGGGTGCCAAAATTGACCAAACCAAAAGTTACTCACTGGAGCTTTAAGTAAACAAGAACTATTTTACTGTAGCCTTCGTGATACAGTGACAAAGGTTGAAGTTTGTCCAGCTCAAGATGCTTATGACAGACAAAACAGAGGAGGAGAAAGAGCAGTAAGATACTTTTAGAGATGATGGAGGGAGGGATGGAGAGGAAAAAAGAGGGTAAGAGGAGGCGAGAGACAGGCCAACAAAAAGTGAAGAGCGGGGGAAAGCGAGCCTGACAGCCCAGACCGCGGCTCCATGCTCTATTTTCAACTACCGCATAATTGAAACAGTATTTACAGAGATCTGTGTGTACCTCCCCTCTCCCTCCCTCTCTCCCTCTCTCCCCCTTTCTCTCTCTCTCTCTACCCACCACAGTTCATTCAGACTGCGCAGCATTTCATGTGTGGTATACAGTATTCTGCGGGAGTTAAATGCAGCTGTGTGTGCATGAAGGAGGGAGTCATATAAGGGTTTCTGGGTATTTTTTGAGACATGCCTGAATCGCTTTTTTGATGCCTGGAAAAAACGTTAACGATGAGCGACTCGCCCGGCGCGTTGCAGAGAGAGGGAGGCGTCTGGAGCCGAGTCGTGGATGTTCATTAAGCAACCATAAAACATGATATGTTCTCTCCTTTATGTGCTTTGCCTCTTTAATTATTCATCCACAGTTTCTCGGCTGAAGTGCCTGTCACGAGCGGTGTGTGTCTGTTTGTGTGTATGTGTGTGAGAGAGAACGTGTAAGTTTGTGTTTGTGCATGCAGCTCACACACTCTTGGGGGAGACTGACATACTGTAAGTCCTTTAATCTACTGTTAGACGGCTTGTGTTATGCAGTGTGTGTGTGTGATTTTACAGTAGTGAGGTTTTCATGCGTAGTAAAGAAGCAGTGTGTGTGTGTGTGTGTGTTTGTGAGTGTGTGTGTACATGTCTGTCCTAGTTTCATTGCTAATTAGTGTTTCTTTGAGGCCTATATAAAGAAATCAGTTTAAAGTAGAGGTTCAGCGTGAATTTTATGAGAATAATATATCACTTCAGATGATTCTGTTACCCATAATTATGAGCTCAGTGTCACTCATTTACCGCGGCTTAATTACTCGTGCAAAATGTGTTTTATGTCTTCAAAATACTGTGAATTATTTGCTTTTCAAGTTAAGGAGTGAATACAAGAAGAAGAAGTTGGAGTTCACAAGGGATAGTCCAGTGTTCAATTAAGTTAGGGTCAAACACATCATAACATAGAGGTAGACACCCCCTGAATGATGAATGTTGCCGACCGTTTGCTTCTCTAGTTTTACCAACTTTAGTAACGACGGCACGATAGCAGTACACCACCTACATCTCCATGTGCAAACCTCAACCAAAACGCCACTCTATAGCCACAAATAATGCTCAGAACAGCACCTAACTTCATCAACAGGACATATAGGGTCACAGACATAGTACTGACTAAACACAACTCACCTACTCTCTTCCAGCAGCCGCTTGATTGTGAGGGAGCATTGACGAGTCGATCACTGAGTGCAGCGGATCATTTCCATGAAGTTATAATCATCATAAGAATCGTTTTGCACTGCAGACGCGGTAGTTCTTCTGCCTTAGCGTCTGTGGTGGAATTCATAGATGCAAAGGTGCAAAAATTAACCACACGACGAGAGAATCAAGCTGGCAGCCTCTCGCTACAGCATCAAACACTACTCATGACAATCAGACGGACAGTAGAAGCCCATAAAATCCCTACAACTGTTCCTTCATATACCACCCCAATGGCATCGTTAGTCCTATTCCCGTGAGCAACCTTCATGTTGGTGTCTGATAATAAACATGCACAAATCCTTGCTGCATTTCCATGAAGCAATGATCATAAATGTTCCTCCTTGAGCTGCGAAACTCCGCTGCACCCGGTGATCGTCAGGGCTCCCCCACAAACAAGCGGCTGCTGGAAGAGAGCAGGTGAGTTGTGTTTAGTCTCTTTGCTAAAGAAATGAGTCAAAGTTAAAAAGATGTTTGGTGGCTAGTACTATGGCTCTGACCCTATATGTCCTGTTGATGAAGTTAGGTGCTGTTCTGAGCATTATTTGTGGCTATAGAGTCGTGCGGTCGTTACTAAAGTTGGTATAACTAGAGAAGCAAGCGGTCGGCAACATTCATCTCTCTAGGGGGTGTCTAACTAGGTGTTACGATGTGTTTGACCCTAACTCAATTTTACACCGGAATATCCCTTTAATTTGCAGAAAACTTGCTGAGTTTTCGTGTTTCTTCTCCAGGTTTTATAAATGTTCTGTCCATGTGTCCCAGTGAGCATTTTTCGGTTAAACTGACCAGGCTGCAGCATCTTTCAAATCAAACTCTTTCTTACTTTGGATGAAGGATAAACTTCTGTCCAAGATTTGTAGCTTTTTTCACACATCATCTTCTGCACGATGAGTTGAAAGTGAAATGCCAAATGGTTGAAATGAAGTCTCCAACATTCAGTCTTGGTTTCCATCTAAATTTCATAGCTGAGATTCCAGTTAGTGCTCACTGGGGTTCATGTGTTCCTGCAGGAATTTGCTGTAAGGGCCTCACTGTGCCTCTCAATCTTCCCTTTACAGAGTGTTGTCAGTAAACACACTGAGGCCCACAGTAAG
Source organism: Xyrichtys novacula (assembly GCA_962446985.1). Classification (NCBI taxonomy): domain Eukaryota; kingdom Metazoa; phylum Chordata; class Actinopteri; order Labriformes; family Labridae; genus Xyrichtys; species Xyrichtys novacula. The sequence goes on from OY660878.1 coordinate 27,475,429, forward strand.
TTGAAACTGTCCAATGTGACAGAGAAAGATGCCGGGAAGTACTGGTGTCGCGCCTCCAACTTTGTAGGCAAGTCGGAAAACGCTTTCTGGCTTAAGATACACAGAGAAGGTAAATCCTGAGCGCAGAAAACCGTCCGCCTTCACCGCATTTGATCCTCTGCTGTGTCTCCTCCTCTCTGCGGGGCTGCTCTTGGTTGTGGGTTTAATTGGTTGCTGGCTTGCTAATAGGACAAACACACAAACGCACACATCTTACAGCTGGTATATCAGTTCAAACGTTCACATTGTTTTAACTCGTTGCTGTCGTCCATTTGAACCCCCCGTTCCACTTTGTCTTCCTCGCAGATCGATAACAAACACAATATCGCACCTTTAATTACTGCAGTAACTTCAGGAGTCTCACCCTCACTTTCTCACAAACAATCTTCAAACACAAAAACATTCGCAGTCAGACAAAGTGACACCAAACCGTACTGCACACAGACTCACAAACACACAGAGTAGTATTGATTTCCCTTAGAGTGCATCCACCGGCTGTATTAATGTGCTTTTATATGAAAGCATGCAGCAGGAGTCTGATTCATGGCTGGGTCTGGATGTCACTGCTCATTACTGAGGCCCAGGGAATAACAGTCCCCCACCCTACCCCCCACCAATCCACATCAGACACTGAGTTTGAACTGAGCTCCCCCATTGGTCATCGCTCAAACCATTAGTCAAAGGGAAAAGCCGCAGCTCAGTGAATTTAATGACGTCTACGCTCGGACTTCTGGGTATAGAAGATACTACAAGCCTGTTTTAGTAAGATTGATCATCTGAGAGTACTTAAAACACAATCAATACTTTTTATTATTAAATACAAAAGAGCTCAAAGGAAATATGAAAAAAGCAGAGGACCCGGAGTAGATCCCTGAGGAACTCCTTTGGATAATATAAATACAGATAACTGAGAACAAGTTTGGGCAATCTGTCCTAATTTGGCTTCAGATGTAGAACTCAAAATCTTATGAGAAAAAGTCAGAGGACCTAGATTTGACCCCTGGGGAACTCCTTTGATTCATTTAAATGCAGAAAACAGAATAAGTTTAGGTGATCTGTCTTAGTGTGGCTCAAAATCTTATAAGGAAAAATCAGAGGACCCGGGGTAGATCCCTGAGGAACTCCTTCAAATAATCGTAATGCAGATAACTGAGAATAACTTTCAGAGAAATGTCTTGCTATGACTTTATATGCTTAAAATCTTTTAAGAAAAAGTCAGAGGACCTAGATTTAACCCCTGAGGAACTCCTTCAAATTGTATAAATGCAGATCACAGAATAAGTTTGGGTGATCTGTCTTAGTGTGGCTCAAAATCTTATAAAGAAAAGTCAGAGGACCCGGAGTAGATCCCTGAGGAACTCCCTTGAATAATATAAATGTGGCTAAAAGGAGAGATAACAGTTTCAAACAAACTTAACTGTCTAAACACTTAAAATGTTAAATCCTTAATTTTATCAACTATTATAAATACTAAAAATAGTTGCGTAATCGTACAATAGAGTGCATAAAAGCTAAGCAAGATGAGTGTAAGCCATCATTTCTGCCCACAAATCTGTTGTGCTTCGGCGTTTGGTAAACACTGTGCTGGTTTAATTTAAAACACATTTACTCATGCATTCATTTGGAGAAAATCCAAACCTTGTAAAAACGCTGTACACATACAAAAGTATTTAACATATGAGATTATATTATATTTGGTCTTTCTTGTATAAAGTCTGGTTTGAGTTTTAACAGGAACAGTCCAAACTGTTAATACAGCTGAGTTTATTCTGGAGTAACAGCGTCTTGAATGAAGATGGATTATTATTGGGATAAAAGAGGTTTTTATTAGTCATAAATAACTTAATTTTTTGAAGGAATAAAAATGTCCAGATGGTGGTTTTGGATTAAACCAGCGAGCTTCTTTTCCAGCGTGGTGAAGGTGCTGCTTGGGTGTTTTTTGCAGGTCTTGGTGGTGGTGAAGATGAAGAAAGTACAGCTCTGCTGATTCAGCCCTTCACTTCTTATCCTTTTCCCCTCCAGGGTGTCTCCTCATGATGACTTTCCCTTTTTCTCTCCTTCTCTGCTCTGCCTTTCCTCCTCCACAGACGGCTGGTATTAACACCACAGATAAGGAGCTAGAGGTTCTCTTCTTGACCAATGTGTCTTTTGAGGATGCGGGCGAGTACACTTGTCTGGCAGGGAACTCTATCGGCTATGCTTACCACTCTGCCTGGCTGACGGTGCTTCCAGGTATTTTCTCCCTCTCTCTCCCTCTTTCTTTGGGTCTTTTCTTCCACTCTAATTGTTATGTGACAATCATTGCTGCTGTAATTATCCTGAACGATCCATATTTTGCTCAGCAGCACAATCTCTGAGGCTCATTTTCAAACCTGTTATTGCGTATTATGTCAAATAGCTACTTGTTAACACGTTTTAAGAGCGCCGCGTCGGTGTTGACGCCCCTTTAATTGGACGTAGCGAACATACAATCCTGCCTTTATTGCCTGACGCTTTGTAATCAGAGCAGATCGTCTGTTTGGATATCTCAAGGCTACGAGGTAATTTAAAGAGATTTTTTGTGTGCTGCTCAACACTGTAATTACATCCCTGGGGAGAAACATATCACAGGTGTAATTACCTGCTGCAGCATAAAACTACAAGCTAAACACTGTGATCTGTTCCTGATTTGATTTATAGATCCATGAAAATCTGCTCCCCTCAATCTGTTCGGGTTAAACCTGCTACTGAGCAAAAAAATACGTCTTTTCAGTCGCATGTTTTGGTTGGATTTTGTCGTATTTCTCGTCCGTTTCTTGACCTCCTCCTCCTTCCAAAGCAGTGGGTCCAGAAAAAGAAGACTACTACGCCGACATCCTGATCTACGTGACGGGCTGCGTCCTCTTCATCCTCGCCGTGGTCATCGTAGTCCTCTGCCGCATGAGAATGACCACGCAGAAGACGCTGCCGACGCCGCCCGTGCAAAAGCTGTCCAAGTTCCCCCTCAAGAGACAGGTAACAGAAAGTAGATACAAGATTCGTACGAACACTTTCCCCTCTTTTCTCTCTCCTGATAACTTTGATTCGACAATATGCAGATGATGTGATCAACCCTTTGGGATCCTAAAAAGAAGTTATGTTTAGGTCCTTAGATGGAAATTTTTGGCAATCTAAGGACCTAAACATTACTTACAAAAAATTAAAAAACTGACAATACATCAAAAATAATAATTTTTGATGTATTGCAGACCTTGATAAAATAAAAAATAAAATAAAAACAAAGATATTCCTGCTTGGAATAACTGACGTCATGTAATCAAACTTGCATTTAAAGGATTAAAATTCTGAAAATAAATTAAAATTTTATAGATATGATCAGGGATGAAGTTAATGGAAAGATTTTAAGCAAAAAAAGTAGAAGAAAAATATTAATGTATAATATTTTATAGCGCTATTAGGAGATGTACATTTTTGTCCAACTAAGGACCTGAACGTTTAGTGTTTTTGTCACACAGGGAACACTGACCTGACATAATAATGGGTGGTCACATTTTAAAATTTTGGAAAGGAAAAAAAAAACTAAAAAAAATCATCCCACAGCCAAAATGATCAACAAACAAAATAATAAGGGGTGCATGGAGGCCTTGAAATGCTGGAAATTCCAGGTGGTTTTCCAGACCCAGAGAGCTGGAAACACCAGTTCAAAAAACAAAACAGACTCATCAGAATCTTAGATCTTCGATTTGTAGCATCAGATGCTGTTTTTGTCCATTTTTCTGCAAACTAAACTCCTCTTGAGTCAAAGGGGAGTAACTTTGTTAACTACAAGAAGCTCCCTGAATGAGCCTGAAGGAGTCATGGAAAAAAAGAGTCATTTTCTGCAGCAGAAAAGTTGTTAGTATCTGTTTTAACTACCTCTACACGTTCTGAATAAAGTGCGAGCAGAGCAGGTTCCTGTCTGCTGTTCTGATGACGTTCAGCGGGCGCTGGAAAGCTCCACGCTGGTGACATGTGTTGGCATTTATCTTGGAGGAGCTTCAGCTCAGGGATATTTATGCCCTCCTGTGACTGTCAGTGTTAGTTTTAGATTTCACTCTCTGTGTAACACACACTCGCTCCTCAACTGTTTGGGGAGAAACATAAAGTGGAGCAGCTGCAACACCGCAGCTCCCCGTCTGCAGGAGTCTTCACGTCATTGTCTCTCAGGGCCGCATTCAAGTGGAGTCAAAGCTTTAAATCCAAGACCGAAGTTCAAGCAGGATTCAGGAAAACAAGGACCTGACCGATGGATTCGTACATATCGCAATCAATCCTGAATCCAGAAACAAGAGGTGCAACATGTCCCGAAATGTCACCTGTGTTACTTTGGCTTCAGAGGATTCTTCAGGGGGGTTGTTCTCTCAGACGAGCACGAGGAGGAGGAGGAGGAGGGGAAAGGTTGAGTCAACATCCATCAGCGGGTCCACCAGGAAGAGTCTGAGTCAAAACAGGACCGGGAATCCGACATGTCCAAGAAGGGAAAGATGGGAAAGAGGCTCCCTTTTCCATGGCAGGCTTTAACTGGTGTGCCCTCATCCTTGTCGTCTCCTTTGTTCACTCGACTCATCAAAAGACTCCGGTCTGAGCTCCTGGGCTTCTGTCTTCTCTTGATACCCTTCTCTCTAATGTTGACTTCAAAAACCACCATGAGGCGCCGTGTGGCCCTAAAACTAGATACCCAGAGTCACTTTTATTCTGCACAATCTGTCCCTCACTCTCTACTCCCCTCTGTTCCCGTCTCTCTTCAGCTGTCTTCTACAATTATGCAGAAATCGTCTTTATTCACACACAGACCCAAACTGAGCGGAGAGAAGTGAACAGAGATGAAATCAAACAGGGAGGGAGGAAAGTCATTTCTGGAACCTGAAATGAAGGGCTGTCAAAGTTACCAAATAACGGCCATGGACACAATTTCAAAATAAAAGCATGCAGTTTGTTACTCCGTACCCCCAATTTTCAACGCATCAAAAACAGCTCCACTGTGGAGCGGCGGAGTGTTAGGGAATATTCTCGGTGGACTACGGAGAGCGGGAATCGCGAGAACTCACAAGAACCCGCAGATTTTCACATGCAATCGCACGATAAAGAGTTGTCTCCATAGAGACAGCCACATGTCCTTCTAGAGGAGGAAATCTACTTCTAGATATCTAGAATCTCCTCATCCATGGTGTCAACGGGTTGAAAAACCTTTGACTTGTTCGTTCCCGCCCAGGTTTGCATGGTGTGAAATACGATCTGCCTGAAATGTGTAGTATTTTATTTTGAAAAGAAGCCGGCTCTTTTATTTTGTGTCTGTGCCCGACTTCCTTTCCAGCACGGGTTAATCTGTGCTTAGTTTTTTCTGCCACCGTTCTGGATGCGGTGGAAATTGGGGGTCTGGGACTTTTGGTGCAGACATGCTGCTCACTTCAACAGTATAAAGAGTCTAATCTGATGGATGTAAAAATGAAAATCACAGCACCATATTACAATTTGCCGTGGAAATGTGAGCGGAATCAGGATTTGGAGGTTTATTTAGAAGGTTTCACTCCGCAGAAAGGAATCCCCGACTACAGCTCTCTGAAAACTAACGCGTGATAAGAGACAAGAAAAACCACATTTTTCCTTCATTAGTTCTCGTTACATAAACGCCACCTTGTGAGGTTATCTCAGCTCATCATCGGCTCTAATTGTAGCTCCTCCGTCTCCTCCATCCTTGTGCTTTCATAAACATGCTCTTATAAGGAAGCGCAGGGAAAGCTCTTATTGCATTTTTCTGTAATCTTTGCTTCGTTTTTGTAAAGCTAATCTCCCGCTTCTCTCCTTTCTTTTTCATAACTCGGACTAAATCTCCCCTAAACCCCCTGGCATGTTCTATCAGATATTACTTTTCATGCCTCTGAAATTGTGGCGGGGATGGGTTTTTTTCTCATTTTCCTCCGGTGGAGAGGTGGAGGAGGAGAGTCTGGTAAGTGGGCATGTTTGTTTCGGGACCCCACCTGAAGGGGGCCGAGCTGGCAGACTCTGACACAAACAGATCCATCAGGAGCGGGGGGCTGGAGCCATCAGCTCCCCCAAGCATTCAGATAAATGGAGAGAGGACCGGGAGCCGGCGGGTTCAGGCGGCAGGACCGCCGGTCTGGGAATGGAGGCGGCTGATGGATAGAGATGTCCACCGTACTTCGCCACACGCTCGCTCGCTCGCCCACCTCTGCTTCCTCCTTCATTCATCTTTGTTACTGCCGCTTCCTCCCCGCGCGCAGCCACAGGCCCGCTGTTTGTTCAAGTCACAAGTCGGTTTGTTTGTCCGAGGAACTCTGAGCTGCTGAATGAGTCCGACATCAGTCCAGAAAGATAAAAAGATAATTTAGTCAGTCATTAAATGTCGGTTTTAACGCCAAAACTGTAGGATAAACAGTTTCAGAGTTTTCTCTTTTGTCCCTCCTCTCTTCCCGTCTGTCTCCACTCTAAACAAACACCACCTCGTCCTTTTCAGAGACTATAACAGTCTGTTTTTGCACCCAAGCAGGTGTCCTTGGATTCCAACTCCTCCATGAACTCCAACACCCCGCTGGTCAGGATCGCCCGCCTGTCGTCCAGCGACGGACCGATGCTCGCCAACGTCTCGGAGCTGGAGCTGCCCTCCGATCCCAAATGGGAGTTTCCTCGAACGCGGTAAGAGAAATAGAGTCCGGGCGCCGACATCCATCTCTGCTGTTTACACGCCTGTCAGAAAGAAAACACAGGGCATTATGGGTCTTTTTTTTTCACGCTGCCAAGCGACATATTAGAGCGGTGATGGATGCTGTTGTGGTGTCCTTGTAGCCTAATGTGCTGCGAAAACAGGAGAGTCGTCAATACATCAAGGTCACATGACACCTTCCCCCACAGTTAATGTGTTTGGCAGTCGAATCAGCGTCAGTGAAAACCACACGAGTCTGAATATGAGAGGAGGGTAATTAAACAGAAGCAAAGAGAAGACAGCTGTTCTTTTTGTTTACCAGCAGGGGGCAGAAAAGACAGAATTTATATAAACTTTTAAAAAATCTAAACCAACAGGGAAAAAAAAAGGCTGTTTTTTTGTTTTTTTTTACCCACTGAGCAACAGACGCTATTAGACATCTAGTTTTTTTTTAGACCTAATTTCAACCGTCTAGATTCTACGACGGAGTATTAGGGCCACATTAATAAAGTCATTACTTACAAGAATAAAGTCTAAGCTAAAAGCTAATATTCTAACCTGTTGTTAGTTGTTTAAATAAGCGCTGTGGAGAATTTAGATGAATTGAACTTCAGTAGCTGGTTTCACAAAAGAAGAGAAACTAAATTCTTTGGTGTTTCAGCGTCATGTTGTCATAAGAATCAGGACATATGCAAGAAATGCATCTTTTCAGGACTTGTAGTGAATCGCTGTTTTTGAGGAGGTAGAAATGTCTGGAAATGTCCCTGCAAAGGCGAAATCCCTCAATGCAGCTGTTTATAGTAATAGCATACGGCTTCAGTTTATCGTATGAATCTATAAGGTGTCGGTGCCTCTGCAGGTGGAGGTTGCTGCCGGTGTTGTGCCGACATCAGAGACAGACGCGGTGCTCGTAGGAGCTCAACTCCCTCTGAATCTCAAATGTTGATCATCAGTTTGATTATTTCTTGAGAAACAACAAAAGCTCTGAATGACCCACTGATGAACCCACAAATAACTGCAGTTGACCAAGTTCAGACATTTCCTCCTTCACAAAAGCAGCTTTAAGACGAAATTTACTTTACGGCTTTATTCTCGTGAGTAATTACAGAGTCTTCTCAATGTGGCCCTGATACTCCGTCGTAAGATTCTTTGTATTTTTAGACGAAATTTAGACGATGCACTTTAACTCATAATTCGATAACTATTTATTTCAAAAAGCAACTGTGAGCTGCATAAATGATCCCCAAGTACTTAACCAAAATAATTAGGATAGCGTAGTATAGATATGACAGTGAAGTATAGATATGACAGTGTAGTATAGATATAGTCCAGATTTAGATTTAGTCTAAACTTGGTCTAAATTCAGACGTCTAAAAAAACTTTGATTTGTAGACCTGTGGTAGTCTGATTTTAGACCAGTCGTCTAGGCTTCATTTAGACCCAAAAAAGCTCAGTCCGTAGGGAAAACCGAACCTCTCTGACGCTCTCTCGTCTTCTTTCAGGCTGACTCTGGGTAAACCTCTCGGCGAGGGCTGCTTCGGTCAGGTGGTGATGGCCGAGGCTGTCGGCATCGACAAAGAGAAGCCCAACAAGCCGCTCACTGTCGCTGTGAAAATGCTCAAAGGTGAGTGGTCAACCGTCCTGCAGCGTCGTCGTGTCTCTCTTCCCTGTAAACATTTCGGTCAAACTGAAGTTTGTTTTCCTTCGATCTGATTTGGTTTTCTTTGTCTCAGATGACGCCACGGATAAAGATTTGTCAGACCTGGTGTCGGAGATGGAGATGATGAAGATGATCGGGAAACACAAAAACATTATCAACCTGTTGGGAGCGTGCACGCAGGACGGTGAGGCCGCAGCGCGCTTCAGGAGTGAGCGATCCACACGTGTGTTCTCCCCGTGTCATGAAGGTGACCCTGTGCTTCCTCCTCTTACACTCAGGTCCTCTCTACGTCCTGGTGGAGTACGCCTCTAAAGGAAACCTGAGGGAGTACCTGCGGGCGCGGCGGCCTCCGGGCATGGACTACTCCTTCGACACGTGTAAAATCCCAGACGAGCAGCTCACTTTCAAAGATCTGGTTTCCTGCGCCTACCAGGTCGCCCGAGGCATGGAGTACCTCGCCTCGCAGAAGGTCAGAGCGGGGATGATGTGTGAAAACGGTTCGAGAGCGGGTTGATTAAGATGAACCTCTGAGTGAGGATTTATGTAACTGTTCCAACTTATAATCCTCCAATATCTCCTAAAATGAGCAGAGAGCGGTTAGTAGAGGAAGAAAACAAAGATCTAGAGTCGTTTTTTGAGTTTTACTGAGTAAAATAAGGAGAAGGTTCAGTCAGGACTTTTTTATTTAGCAAAGATAATAAATTGTTTGTACGTGTCGCAACTCGATCTTTCCCATAAACCCGATTTGTCACTTCCTCTCCTCGTATTTCAATGTTTTTTATAACGGTTTGTTTTTACTTTTGTTACCTACCTGATCCGTACTGTGCAAGTCCAAATTTACGTCGCTTAAAAACTTTATTTAAATAAAGGATCGATTCAGAAACCAGCTAGCGATGCAACAGGCTAACTAGCAGGAGGCTCCAGGACTAAAGCCGAGGCGTTCGCCAGAGCTCCTGCCCAGCACAGTGAGACCTTTTGGGCCACAGAGAGCGCCGCCACCTGGCCAAAGTCATGGTTCTCTGGGTTTTCGAAGTATCAAGGGGTTCTCCGGAGGTGTGTAGCCACCCATTGTGCATCCTTCCCGGGCCACAGAGAGCGCCACCACCTGGTCAAAATCTCGATTATTTTATAAATTAATAACAAGAAGCTTCCACATGATGGACGATGAATTTCAGCGTTTTTATACAGCGTTTTAATTTTCACAATAAAATATTCACATTCATTGAAGCCGTTTATAACTACGTTGCGATTTTACAATTAAGCTGAACCTTTAATCGTGAAACTGGGCGCCTTTCTCTTGACTTTCCGGCGCTCTGAAAGCGCTTCGTTCAGGAGAAAAGTTGACGTTGAACTAAAGCGTCCATTCTGACTGAAGCGAGCTCGCTGATAGTGTCGAAAAGTGTCGAAGCTGTCACAAAACCGCACATGAGCAGTACGAATCGGGTTTCCGGGATGAATCTGGTAGCGACAGCACGAAGAGAGTCATATTTGTCAGTCTGATTGTGTTTCTGAGGTTCAGGAGAGTCCACTTCCTCTCTACTTCATGCACATGTGTCTAAAGTCGAGGCTGACAGAGCAGCAGCAAAGTCCGCAGAGGTCCAGAACAGAGCAGACATCGTTGGCGTGTAGTCGGATCTGTCAGCTGATCGTGTCTTTTGTGTTGTCACTGATAGATGCTCTCTTCTCTCTTCTCTCTTCTCTCTTCTGTCTTTGCTGCTGCTCTACCCGCCTTTGCTTCTCAAGTTGGTTAAACAGATCCACACCTCAGATTATAACTTATTTTATTAAAATAATCGACTCCGACAGACGTTCTCTTCACTTCCCTGCAGAAGTTTGAGGTTTTGAGTTTGAGGGTGAAGTAGAGGTCGTTATTTGTGAGTTACAGTTTCATGAAAAATGTCTGCGGCGTATGCAAATGCATGCATATCGATGTGTGCGTGTGTTTGATGTCTTTGTGTTTTTCCTCCCTCAGTGTATCCACCGAGACTTGGCAGCCAGGAACGTCCTTGTGACGGAGGACAACGTGATGAAGATCGCCGACTTCGGTCTCGCCAGAGATGTGCACAATATAGACTACTACAAAAAGACCACGAACGTGAGTTTCTGCTTCAGTTTTCCTGCAGTGGAATGATGGAAATAGCAATTTTGGATGTTTGGAAGGAAATTAAGTGAAGTCGATAAAAACACAAAATAAAACAGATCGTGATTTTCAGACATGATCCCAGTGAATAAAGCTTTAAGTGCACCCAAAGGTGTTGATGCAAGGAGGCAGATCGCTCCACAAACAGGGACCCACAGCTGAAAAGGTCAACCCTGAGTTTACGCAGAGTCTGAGGGACGACCGGAGGAGACAGTCTGATGAGTTAGAAGAAGAAACAAAAATATTTAAGATGGTTTAAAATCGTCAGGAAGGCGAGAAAGGCGTGACGTGTCTGCAGACACGATAAGGAGGACTGAGGGACTTACAGTCGTCAGGGAGACGTGATAAAAGCACGGATTAGATTTTCAGCGTCTCGGGAGTTTAACGGCTTAATACGCCGCTCCTCGCCGCAGACTGGATTCTGTTCGTCAGGTTTTTGTCACACGAGCTGACGGCGAGCCGAGCAGGTGGAGTTTAAGAACCACCTCAGATCAGTTTGACTGATTTTTAGACATGGCCTGATTATATTTATGAACTTAGTTATTTTACTGTAATAAATTAGAGTTATTTATCACTTTGGCTCTGTAGTGGAGGTCACCGCATGTCAGTAAGATTAACACCAGGAAGGAGACCTTACAGGAGTAAACTTTAGGTCGTCATGATGAGTTCAGGGACAGTCGGGTGGGTTCGGGTTCACGTCTGCTCTGTACAGAATGGTTCCTGCTGACTGAAGCGGTTCTGTTGTCTCTCTCTGTTGTTTCAGGGTCGTCTGCCCGTGAAATGGATGGCGCCCGAGGCTCTGTTCGACCGGGTCTACACGCACCAGAGCGACGTGTGAGTTTGCACAAACCGAAGCGCCGCATGCCTGTACGCCGGAGGAATCCGGGTGTTGAAATATCATGACGGAGCGAGTTAGCGTCAAAAAGCCGAGTTTGTGCGTGTGAATATGGAACCGCGGCGCCCGATAATCCCGATACATTCCTCGCCGCGTTTGTTCTTTAATCTCAGAACAAGACATCAAAAAGAGCGGGAAAGCAAACAGAGACGCCTCATCGTACCGTTGTTTTATCGGAGTAAATCCAACCGAGGGTCAGCGGTTATTAAACTCGCCGCCTCTGGGTGTTTTTTTCCGCATTAATTCAAAAGAATCAGAGCGGCGGCGGAGGCAGATGCGCCTTTTACAGCATCAGATCGAAGAAAGGCGAGTTCAGGCGAAGAGGTCACAAAGTCAACCAGTACTTGCCCCCCTCTCGGCAGCGTTTTCACTCAGACGCTGCGTCCCCAGCGCAGACATCCAAGCCAAACACGGGCCCCTGTCAACACTGGCTCGCCGTGTGATTACACCAGACTGGGAACGGGCTGAGAGCAGAATCGGCCTGCTCTGTTATTTCAGCAGGTCTGGATTACAGAGTCGATCCTCCCGCCAAACCTCCTCCTCCTCCTCCTCCTCCTCTCACATACAGTAGTCGCTCTCACACACCCCGGGGGGAATCCGACTTCTGACCTGTGATGGTTTTCGCTGTTTCACTCAAACAGACGAAGGGGGGGAAAGACTCCGACACGTTTAAACAAATCTGTCACACGATCGCGGCCAAACAAGGAAAAAAAGGAGGGAACGGAGGGAAAGTTCTGCGTGCGGCGGCTCACACGACACGGTTAGAGCAACAGTTTGTGCGGCTTTCAAACATTCACAAGTCTGAGAGCAAAACTGGCCGTGAAGAAGTGATAGTTTTACCAATAAATACAGGAGTTTTTAACGCCGTACATCAAGGTTTTTCAGCGCCGACACGCTTTTTACTCTCCTGCCAGTAAATCTTTTCCCGCTGCCAAAAGTGCTGAGGTGAGGATTTTACTCGGAGGTGTCCCAGGGTCCATAAACGCTGCAGAAGCAACGCTCCCTGCACCTCCATACACGCTGAGTGAGAGTGCATGAAGGCTTATAACGGGGAGGGCGAGACCGCCAATGTTATGGTTTGAGGAGGGACCCCGAATGAGCCTGCAGCTTTTTTTACCCGCAGGATTCAGAGATAAATGGAGTCTTTTACCTCCATGTTTACTCAGAGTCTTCTCCAAACCCCTCTGAGTCTGGACTCTGACCCTCAAAACCAGATTTCAACGATGACAGTGAAATAGTTCAGGTTCAGTCGTCCGCTCCGTTCTTCTGCCTCTTCTCCAGCAGCGTCTGTTTTCAGCGCTCTGGACCGGAGCGAGGATAATTAGATTAAACCCGCTGAGCCTCTCAGAGGGAGGAGGGTCCGATTCGCTGGACTAACGGTCGAACAATAGCCTCCTGGTTTTAATAGACCGCTATTATCTGATTACCTTCACTCATTTAGCCGTTTAGGAATAATAGAGCGGTGGATTCAAGCTGCTGTTACAGATAATGAAAGAGGGAAGGAGGACGAGTCTGTGGACCGACACTGTGGATAAAGTGTTAATCTTTTTTAATGTATGTGTTAACGCTCATATGTCAGGGTGGGTGTGTATTTTCTGAGACAATATGAGACTCGAATTAAAGAGGGTCGCCTCAGGACGAATGTAGATCACAATTTTTTCGTCCAACAGTTTTTTCAGTTTGCCATGAGGCCGAATGAATTAAGCATCAAATTCACCTGCTATATCAGGGTTTCAAAGTCTAATTCATTAGTAGGGCTGGGCGATATGGCCTCAAATCAATGTCACGATATATTGATCAGTTCACCTTGATATCCATAAATGGACGATAACTACTCCACCAGCTGCTCACCCCCTCCCACATTAAGTTCGTCTACTTCAGCAGCTACAACTTTCTCTCCGTCCTCCATCTCCTCACCTGTCTTTCCCTCTTTGTTACAGACTGGATGGGGTGGAATCACGTCTCTGACGTAGGACAGTGTCTTAAAGGGACATGAGACCATAGCCGACCTACACACATCCAAAAACAAACTTTTATTTATTTTTTTTTTTGATACCAAATATACCAATATGGGCAAAATGACATCAAATATTGTCATAAATTTTGGTATCAGGGAATTTTCGGTTTATCGCCCAGCCCTAGCGCCAATCCCAATTGTCACTCTTACCCCTCACCCTTGGCCCTCTGTTTTGAAGGCTAAGGCGATGGGGTGAAAACAGGCTCCAAAGAAACAAGTTGCTACTCGATTCCCGCTACGTCGTCATGCCTTGCCGCTTGCTGGCTATGTCGTAGGATGATGCGACAATACCGGTAAACAAGTCGGAAAACAACACCTACTGTTGTAACGTTTAGCTGTTGTTGGCTGTTGTTCACAATAGCAGTCTGACATCAGTGTAGCTATCGAAAAGCTATAGCTGTGTTAGCTAGCTCGTCATAACGCACGATTTTTAAATCTTCAAGGGACATGAGACCATAGCCTACCTACACACATCCAAAACCAACTTTTATTTATTTAGTTTTTTGATACTGAATATACCGATAACCGGCAAAATGACGTTGGTTATTGTCGTAAATTTCAGTATCTGTAAATTTTATCGCCCAGCCCTATTCATTCAGCAAATAGCACTCATGATATCCAAGCACAAATATACCCACATGTATGCACACTTTGCTCCAGTTGTGCATTTTATCGTGGCTGAAATGAGCTTCATTTAGCTCCACACTCTGCTGCACAGAGCTGTGCTGTACACTCTCATCCTGACATGGATGACGAGTGTCTGCTCAGTTAATATACAGCTTTTATTTTTTCTTTTTCAGGGACAAGTTTGAAAGAAACAAAAACTCCATCATACATAATGTCACAGCTATATTCTTAAATAAACAGATTTTACGTACAAATATATTAATTTTAGGTAGAATTGTCAACTTTTACTGTTACGGCCAATATGAGTGAATTAAGAAAGGTCATTTTTTCCCTCTAATTTGATCCATAATGTCTCATTTTAATGTGCGCAGACAGCACTGGTTCACAAAGACCCTGTTTGCTCTGCACTGGAGTTTGTGGTGCATTTCAGCTTTTTTGCACTTCCTGTTTTTGTCTGGTTTGCAGAAGTTTTGCAGATGTAAAACTCGTGCAGCTGATTTAGTGAATGAGTTATTATATTAATCTCTCTAAGTATGCTAGATCCTCTTTCACAAACAGGAGAAGTATTATAGTGGAGAGTTGAGGGGGGGAAACTGAGTTGGGGATTTTGGATTAATTACTGTAACTTGATTTGGAATCGGCCAATAAATTAATTCGTCATCTTCATTCTTTTCCTGTTAATAACGTTTATTCATCATTACACTCTGATCAATACAGTTTAAAGTTAGAGTAAGATGTTAAGATTGGGTTGATTTATGGGAGTGCAGAGGACTCGTCAGTGGGGAAGTGATCACAGGTGTGTCTTGAGTGTGTGGGTAATCTGTGTCACCTGTGGAGAAGTGTTAAAGGAGGGGGATCTGATTTTCAGGAGTGTGTTCCTCTTCAGAGTCTAGGTCTAGAGGAGTCAGATTGCCAGATTAAAACATATATTTGCTCCGCTTTGGTCTAGAGTTTCTACTGTCTTTAAGATTTTAATTTCACCAAAAGAGACGAACTCAAAAGCAGGAGGAAAACTTGCTTCTTGTTGTTTTTTTTGTCTGTTTCATTTACAAGCACAGACTTCAGATTCCAGCGTTTAACCATAAAAACAGACTCACTGCTGAAAGGACGGCTCTTTACGATCGTTGACACACACGATTAGGTCGCCTCGGTTTCTTTACACGTCTCCTCTGTAGCTGCAGGGCTGATTTTCACTCATATTGACTGTCTGTCCCCCACAAAGCGAAAGTCAAACTGGTTCTTAAATTGGATGCAGCGAACATTATCGAAGATCAATATTTTCCTCGGACAGATTCATCAGTGTAACGCCAGCCTCTGAACCTTTGCTGCTCCAGGCAAACCGGAACTGCTTGACCTCTAATCTTTGTGTGTTTCTGTGTGTGTGTCTCTGTTTGTGTGTTCAGGTGGTCTTACGGGGTGTTGTTGTGGGAGATCTTCACTCTGGGAGGTTCTCCATATCCAGGGATCCCAGTAGAGGAACTGTTCAAGCTGCTGAAGGAGGGACATCGGATGGACAAACCTGCAAACTGCACGCATGAGCTGTACGTGTTTTTGATGATCGTTTATGTTTTACTCATGATTTTAATTCATCTCAAATTTTCTGTCATTTTTTAAACTCACTGAAGGTTTTAACATCTCAGAGCTGAGGCTAAAATTTAATCAGCTTAATCTATACAGCACATTTAAAAATCACTTAAGTTTGCTTAAGTACTGCACAGTAAAATTAAAAGAATCAAGAGGAAATAAATTAAACATTTAAAATGGAATAAAATAAATGGGTAACACTTTAAAATAACCATAACTTAGAACTTATAAGTGGTAAATAGACAATTAATAATCTGTAGATTTTACAATTTTAAAAACCTAACCCTAACTTTACAAAAACCATCTCAGTTATTTTTATAGGTGGTTTAAAAACCAAATATTAACCATTTACAAAGTGCTGCTGACACACATTTTGATCTAGATGTTATACAACCAACATTTAAACACTATAAAACCTTTAATAAATAGTCTATTAATAATTAATGAAAATTATGAATCATCATTTCATTGCTTGTAAATGGTAAAAAAACTATTAACTTAGCATTTATAAATTATGGTTATTGTAAAGTGTTACCAATAAATGAAATAAAAACACAACTTTCATGCTGAGCTAAAAGCCAAGGAATAAAAATGAGTTTTAAGACGTGACTTAAAAGTGAAAAGAGTGGAGGAGGTTTTAATCTCAATGACGATTCGTTCCACAATTTGGGACCTACAGCCGAGAAATCTCGGTCGCTGAGTTTTTAAACGAGTTTCAGGGACGATGATTGAAGCTGATCACCTGAAGAAACGTGGGGGGGTTTAAACATCGAAGAGGTCAGAGATGTGCTGTGGTGCTGATCCGTTTAAAAGATTTAAAAACAAACAAAAAAAGTTTAAAATGAATTCTAAAATGAACAAGAAGCCATTCGAGTGATGTAATCATGTTTTCATTTACCTGTTAAAAGACGAGCAGCAGCAGTTCAGACTAACTGTAAACGTGTGAGAGAAGCCTGATTAACACCGACTTAAAGATCATTAAAGTCGTCCAACCATGTAGAAATAAAAGCATGAATTTCAGAATAAAAGTCACTGGATACCCTGCATTAAAAACAGACATGACTCTGTAGTGGAAATCACCGCAACAATCAGTGCAAGTTAAAGCTGTGCTGTACAGTAAGATAATTCTGTATAATCAGAGTCTGGAAATGAAGATTTGACTCTTTTCTTCAAACTCTGTCCTTCACCACTTCCTGCGTTTATTACAACAGCGTGGCTCTAAAGTAGAAGAGTCCAGGTGCTAAAACCGAACATTTGGAGATAAAGAGTCAGACACCCTGAACTGCTGAGCAGCTGAAATCCTCTCTGAAGCTCGAACAGGACCATGTTTCACTCCAGAAACTGCTCTGCAACCTTTAATATTCCAAACTAAATGTCAGATTTGAATAAAACCATCCAGATCGGTTGGTGTAAAACTGTTTTTCATAATAGTTTGAGTGATTTGCTGATCATTATACACGATCAGAAACTCATTTGGAGTTTCTTCTCATCGCTGCAGTCGTTCTAAAATGACTCCCATCATCCCATCTGCTGTAATTGGTGGTTAAAAGTGTCTCCTTTCAGCCGGAAATGAACGAAAGTGAGGATGATTAAAAACCCGAAATGAAGAGCTCCTCACTCTGCTTTAACCTCGCTCTCAGACCCTCTCCCTCCATCTGCAGATCCAGCAGACCAAAGCGGTCCCTTTCACATCAGAGGAGTTTTATTTACAGAGAGTTTGAGCGGACTCTAACCGAAGCTTGATGTGGCTGTTTCAGGTACATGATCATGAGGGAGTGCTGGCACGCCGTGCCGTCCCAGAGACCGACCTTCAGACAGCTGGTGGAAGATCACGACCGGGTTTTATCGATGACCTCCACAGATGTAAGTCTCCCTGCACAGCTGCTGCGCACCGATAGACCAGAAACACCTGAAAACACTCAGAACTACAAAGTTAGAGCGCGCTGATAAGATAAGAGGGCTGAACGCCACATTCCTCCTCTTTATTTCGTGATTTGACCTCTGACCTCTCCTCTGACAGGAGTACCTGGACCTGGCGGTACCCTTCGAGCAGTACTCGCCCACCTGTCAGGACTCCAACAGCACCTGCTCCTCAGGAGACGACTCGGTTTTCGCCCACGACCCGCTGCCCGACGAGCCCTGTCTTCCCAAACAGCTCCCCAGTAACGGGGTGATCAGGACATAAAACCCGTGCTGGAGGAGGGAGGGGACTGAACTTTGACCTCCAAACTCAGCGACTCCTCAAAGATGTGGAAACTCAGACTCTGCATGCGAAAGCTTCCGCAGCTCTCCGACTGGTCTTAAGCTCCTCTTCGACCGAGTCTCCTCCTTCTTCTCCGCCCTCCTGCCCAGGAGGCTCCTCAGATATTGAAGGATTATTTTTTGCCGTTGAACCATGTTTGTGTTCCTCTTTTCAGAGATGAAATTATATTTTTGTACTCGGGCCAGTCTTTTTTTCTTACGGACAATCTGTGGGGTGAAACCATTCCGTGCCTACTGGGATTTAAAGAAACCTCCTGAGACTGAAAAGACGACTAAAAGGTTATAAGAGGAGGAAATGAAGGGCATTGGTCAGTGACTGGTCGGCGAAGACCTCCGGTTTTTATCCTCCGGATGAAAGTGTGCGCTCGGGAAGAAAAATCCATTAACACGATACCAGCAAAGCCAGAACCCGGGACTTTACCTTCCTGAGACACGGCGAGGAGGACCACACGGGCATAAAACGTTTTTCTTACAGGTTTTTTTACGCCACATTTGAACCCCGAAAAAAAACGGTTTTGTGATAATCATGGAGCAAAATCCGAGGCGACGTTTCAGGGCCGTCAGTCCAGTTAAGTTTGGAGGTTTTTTTAATGTATCTAGAAAATGATTTATTGTAAATATACAAATGAAAATATGTATCATATTGCTGTCCTCAGCCGTGTACTTAAAAGACAAAAAATTACCTTTTTTTAAAGTATTGTTTTTAGGATGGAAGCATTGCAATCTAGAAGACACTGTCACGAAAGTGTAAATCATTTAATCGTTGATACAGAAAAGGTTTATTTGAATAATTAACGTGTATATTTGTAAAGATATTTATAGACTTAACATGTGGTTCTTAAGTTTGAAAGCTCTAGTTTAGGATTTTAGTACTGTACGCAAAGATTTTTATTCCTTTTTTTTTTGGTAACTTATTTTACAACAAACTGCGACGTTATTTTTCACAACAGGTAGACTCCTCTGGTTTCGGATCCATCGTTTATTTTTTTCTTTGTTTACAGTTTTATCTTTAAGAATGTACGACAGAGGTGAAGATGAGGTTTTTTCAGAGCGAGTTTTTCCACTGATGTTTGGTTTGAAAAGTTGACGTTCGCAGTATGAAAAAGCAACGATGATTCGCTCTTGCTGGGCAAGAAATAGCAGCGCTTCAAGTTCTGAACCAGAGAGGCCTTTTAGTTTGACTGAAGTACTTAAAGACACGGACGGTAACTAGCTGTGAAAAAAAAGAAGCCTTCAGAGAACCTCAGCAGCTTTTGATTTGACGGAGAAACCCTCGTTTTTAAAAGACGTGTATTTACGGAGGACTCACTTTCTGTGCAGTTTGGACGCACTGATGTATCAGGATCATCGACTCGTAATCGTAATATCTTATCATCTAATCGGCTGTGAAGAAATTCATCCACTTTACAGATAAATTAACTTTTAAAAATGTTTGTGCTATCTCATAAATACTTTTTTGAATGTGTGTCTATGTGGCTTCTTGGCTTTTTGGAGCCAGCCTCTAGTGGACACTCGAGGTACTGCAGATTTTTAATCACTTAGGCACTTATGACCAGAGTTTGCCAGGAGGTGTCGCACCAGTTTGATGCTGGTTAGCCTGCTGATTCAGAATCCAGTAGTTATTGGACAGACAAACTCTGATTTTGTATTTTATTTTATTTAGAAATCAAGTTTTGAACATCCTCATTTGGCGTACATCACTTCAAATCAAAGCAAACTGCTGTAAAGAGCAGAAACATTTAAAGAAAACAAGAAAAAAAAATCTGATTTTCTTTTTTTTTTATTGGTCAAACGTAAACAAACATGGCAGCATCGTGGGAGTGTCGCACCATCTCTAAGGAAGATCGGAAACATGCGATTTTTTTATACATGCTCCACAAACTCTAATAAAAGGAGACTAACAAGTTACTTCATCAAGTCTCATTGCAAAAACAGCTGCATTAGCTAGCTTATCAATTTTAGCGTCATTATCAGCCCTGATTGTTACATCAGTGCATCACTCTGCGAAATCTCCACATGCATCTTTACCTCAAACAACAACAAACAAATCCAACAGCATTACTGGTAAACGCTAATTGATTGACTACCCTAGTTTAAAAAAAAGAAAAGTATAAAACAGTTTTGCATCATTTTGGTTGTGACCCACATTTCCCAGAATCACGGGGCATTATTAAATCTTTAAAGGACAGATGAAAGTTTGATGAAAGCAGCATAAGTTTTCTGTAGATTTGCTGCAGTGCATTCTGGGGCTTTGAGTCCGTTCAGACTGCAGCTTCCTGTAAACATAAAAATCAAACATTTAAAAGAATTATTTACTAAAGAGAGGAACCGTGTTTGTCATATTTTTCTCCTTTATAGGTCTCTGAAGGCTTCAAACTCTTATTTTGAAAGGTCACAGGGTCGAGGCTAACGAGCTGCGTGCCGAGTCAGAGACACTCGTATGGTATCAGAGATTTCGAGCGGGTATGTCCTTTAGTGCTTGAGCGTTACTAAAAAAAACCTGCCCAGGCGCCTGAGATGTTATCGCTGCTGTATAGTATTAAAACTGAAATGAAGGCTTGCTGTGTGGATTTCACACGGCGAATAAGAAAATATATAAACAGTTTATGTTTTGGTTTGTGTTTGGAGACTCCGAAGTCTGTGTTGGATCCTTTCTTCCACTTTAATGTGCTTAAAAAAAACAAAAAGTGCCAAATTAGTCTTAAAAGTCTGTTTCACCGAGTTCTCCAGATCTCTGCATGGTCAAAGGTTCGCTGTGCAGTGAAGGATCATGGGATTGCCAAATTGATACCTGTACCCTTTTTTTATGCAGTCGTTTCTCCAGCTGACCCCCCAAAAAAGTGCAAAGTTTGAAATGTTTACAGGGTCTGTTTTTTTTTTTTAGCAAAGTCACAAAAGGGAAAGTTCGATTCATGAGGCATTGAAGGGTTCAGAATCACGATTCACTCGCTGCTAAACGGAAATAGTGTTAACTCTTCGCTGTGTAACGGCCTTTTTCCACCGTGTGACCCGAAAATACGTCTCTAAAAACCCAACAAGACTGTGTCGGTACTTAACGAGAACTCTCTTCAATCTAAAGTACTTAAAAATGAATCTAAATGTGGGAGATTCTCGTCTTTTTAGCACCAAATTATGTACTTATTCACTGGTTCATGCATGGAAAAACGGCCTTTGCAAAGCGAAGGTTACTCACCTTTACTGGTTTTTGTTTTTTTCACAACAGTTTTGTAGTTTTGGCCCAAATCTATAAAGTGCCTGGAACGATTTATCTTAAAGACGTAGAGTAATTGGTTCATTTTGATCACTTTTTGAATGTATGATTGCAAAAAACAGAAAAATAAAGAAGCAGTTCTCACTAGCAGCAGACTATGAACATGTTAGTCTGATTTTTTCCCCCCGAGTGAACAAACAAGAGGGCACTTGTGTAAAGTTTGGATGGATCTAATGAAACGGATGCTGTTTGTTTTATTTATTCTTCCATGCTGGGTAAAAGCTTTCCCTATGGTGAGAGTGTTTTATTCAAAGCTATCTGCTTTTCAGTGTTTTTCATTAAAGAGCCAGAAGATGATGATGATGATGATGATGACGGAGACGTAGAGTAGTCGTTTAACTCCCATCAGGCTTTGCTCCTGGCTTATTTATCTGGTTTTATTTTGTTTTGATGCCCGCCCTGCTTCTTTTTTCTTCACACCAGTCGAGCTTTTCTCTCCGACGGTCGAAGCCTCGGTCTCTCTGCTGGATCACTTTTTAAAAGGATTTGTTGTTTTTAACGTTTGTCATGTTTATGGACGCTAAAGTGGAGCATTACTGCGCGACCCAGTGAGCTGGCACCAACAAGGAATAAATCCGGTCTCAGATCATCGTCTCTTAAAGTCCAAAAATCCAGTTTGGAAAATCAGCTCCTTTACAACCCAAAGTTGACGTATTTTGATCGAAAGTCACGAAACTAAATCACAAAAAACTACGTAGCTAATCAAGCTAGTAGCTTGGACTAGCTAGCTTACACTTTAAAAGCAAATTTGGCGAAGATTTAAGAAATAAATACGATTTGTGCTTGACCTTAACGACAAAGGTGCTGATAAGGTTTTCCAGAATGCGTTTTTCTCTAGTCATTCCCACAGCTAGCTATGGGTGTTACTAGCGTAGTCCTGTATTAAGGCTGTTTGTAGCTTAACGAGTAAATGCATCAAACAGTTTTATTATTAGTATTGATATTTTTATTTCTAAAGACCCGAAATGCTGAAATCCCGAAGTGCAGCCACCTGCCACTAGAGGGAGTCACTCTGGTTAATGCCTATCAAGCTCTACCACCCGGATGTAAACAAGCACAGTTAGCATTTCATAGCGCAATGCTTCAGGCAGGTTTGACTGTAGTTTGACTCAGAAATCTGACATGAATATCTATGTGGGCTGTGATTGGTTAAACTTAAATCACTCAACTGGCGCAGTGTGTGACCGCAGGGGTGTGGCGTTAACCTGCAAAGATGAGGTGGTGCTAGCTCCGCTAACTTAGTGAACTCAACCAGTTTTTCTGGGGGTTTTTTAGGGTTTTTTAATCTACATTTACACTAGTTTACGGCAGAAATTGAAATGTAAGTTTTACTAAATGGGATATTAGCTGTTTTGGTTCGTTCCCGCCTTGTTCCTTATAAATGTTGGTTTACCGATTTTCAACAACTCCACATAGTTGGTTCAATACAATAGGCTACGATTATTCCGATCGCCACCAAAGTCTTACATTTCTCAAAACAGAAAAATCGCATGAAAAAGAGACTTTTAATGACTTTTTATCACTTTTAAAGATGAGCGAGCATTTGTATCATCAACCGAACCACCTGAGTCATGTGTCATTTACCGGCAAACGTTAAAAACAGCGAATCCTTATTTAACCCGTAACCATTGGTACTACATGAATCAGCAGGGAAGGCTTCTTCCTGTTTGTTCCTGCCTCTACCCACCTGTCGTCTCCACTCTGACTGACTTATTTATTCTCTCCTACATTCAGATAAACTGGGTGAAGCTGCGTCGTGTCAGCTATTTGATTGAAACGGCTCATTTTCACCCTTTTTTCTGCAGCTCTAACCCGACAGCGTTCGCCCAGATTAATTTATAGTTTGAGATGTGCTTCCACGTCGCTGATGTACATGAGTAGAGTTTTACGTAGCTGTGTGAGCTCAGAATCTTAGAGAGGAAATGATTTTCATTCACAGTTTATCTTGTTTTCTTTTTCCGTTACGTCACTTGTCATTTTGCATTCCACATCAGGTTTATCACGATAGAAAGACAAAATTCATGTTTGTCCTTTTAATTTCCTGCTCCCACATAATTTATTTTCCTCCCTCTGTATTCATGTTTCTAACATAGAAAGGTGGAACTAACCATTTGGCATTATGTGACTGTTTTTTATTTTTAATTCATAGCTTGTTTGTTGCAAATGTACCTGTTTTGATCATGATGAATCCTCTGTAACATTCCTCCACGACAAACCCCCGTGGGCGAACATCTCCCACTGGGACAGAAACAGCTATTTCACAACACAACTCTCTCTCTCTCTCTCTCCCTCTCTCTCTTTCTCAGTGTCTCTCTCTCTTTCTCTCTCTGTGCCTGACGAACTATGCTGTCAAAAAAGGTTTTCAATAAACATGTTATAATAGTGTTTGCTGTCGCTGCTGCGTCTGTCACTGAGAGCATGTATTTGGGAAAAACAAACAGATCCGGTGGTTAAAAACGAGTCAAACGAAACAAAAACCTCGACAGACTCTTTGATTCGAGGGGAACGCAGCGCATATTAGAGGTTTATGGTAATGAAATGAAACCAAAATATCACAGAACACACACACACACACACACGTCAAGGAGTTTGTTTGCCGAGCGCCTCGGTTTGTTTTGTCTGAACTCTGTGTTTGTACAGTCGCAGATATCAAGTTTGTTTCCCTTCTGCACAAACTGAGTGGATGTAAACAAGCTCTGGAGAGAAGGGGGGCACTCAGGCTAACAAAGCTGAGAGTAAACAGCTTTCCTGTGAGGCCGTACACAAACAATAAAGTTACAAACATGCCGATGTTTAGAAAAACGGGCTGCAAAGATTTCCTCTTCTTACGGGATCATGTTTAACATTAACATTAAAGCTCCAGTGAGGAGTTTTTGAGTGGTTATGAAACTGATTGAAATCTACAGAGACGCTTTTTTATGAGCTAAATAAGCAAATGAGAACATTTAAAAAAGTTTGACTGTTTAAATATTGTAGTTTGGATGCTGAGGAGGGTAGGTGTCAAACCAGACTCTTTACTCTCTGCTAATAAAATAAATCAATCAATCAATCACTTTATTTATAGAGCACTTTTCATACATGGACTGTATCACAAAGTAGAGAAGAAGGAGAGGATCAGGGGATACCAAATAAAATACCAAATAAAATACAAATTGCAAAACCCCACACACACACACACACAGACACTCACAACCACTGGGACACCAAGTCAGGGCTCAGCAGGAAGCCCCAGAGGACCAGGGAAGCGCTATCTTAAACTAAAATGGGGAAACACTGGCGTCCAGTGTTGGGGGGCTGTCTGGTCTGATATCCTTTAAATGTCTGCGGTTTTGTATGGAAGTTTTGAGTTTGTGTAGCGTGAACTAACTGAGTTAGAAGGACGTAAAAAACACCCAACCCGACCCAAAAAACTCTCAAAATTAACTATGTGCGACTCCGTGACTCTGCCCCCGCATATTCGTGTCCTCTTTTTGAGGATGCGGAATATGGTCACCCTAGATAAAGTTTCATCCCTGTTTGGATACAAACCAAGATTAACGAAGAGACAAGAAGTATGATTTTGTTCGTCAAAATCAGCCCAAACTAAAGGATCTTTCCAGGAGTTTTAAATACACTTGATGGAAAAATATTGAGGCTCTGAATTTAAAAAAATTTAACTTGTAATATGGTATAAAAAAAGTTGGTCATTTCCAGGAAATTCAATTAAAAAAAAAAAACATAATGGGATTCATTCATAGATTTTGCACCCACCCTCTTGCTCCTTTGGGACCGCTGAGATGTGTTCATTGTTAAAGCCTCTGTAAGAAATTTTCAGCTTGTGTCTGTTTTGTCGCCCCCTGTGGACAAAGCTATCATTCCTGATCTCATCCTGCTGAGTTTAAACAGTTAGGTGTTTCTTATATTGTTAAAAGTTAATGTGAGAACTGTAAAAGCAGGGCTGTTTCCTCAAACGTACTCACACCAGCATTGAAATTGATGTTACTTTCTTGTTTACTTTGGGGTTTCATAAAAAAAACATCAGTATGAGTTTCAGTCTTTTTCACAAATGTCAACAATCTCCTCCCAGTAGGTTTAAAAACGTCGTTTTAAAATAGTCGTCTTCGACACGTGAAGGCATGCACAGCAGGTTTAAGAGCTGTAACCTTAAGAAAACAAGCTCCAGTATGAATCCAAATCAAAGCAGTATTCACTTTTAAATTGCAGCAGGAAATGCAGGCAGCACATGTTTCTGCTCCCAGTTCCTGTTGATTCTGTCAAAGAGTGAACAAATTAGCCTCTCATAGCATCTTAACTGCTCTTTAATCACACAGTCCCTTTGCCTCTCCGGCTTTGTTTGCTGAGTACAGTTCCACGCCCTCCCTTGCCGCCTCGCTGGCTGCAGCTCCGTAAGCGGCTGGTGGGACGGGGGGTTGTTTTTGGGGGGCACTAAAGCCACTCAGCCCCCGGGTGGGAGGGCCAAGCTGGACAGTGACAGAGGGAGAGAGAGGGGTCTATGTATTCAGGCTTTTGGCCCTCAGCCCGTCTCAAGTGCGTCCTGAGGGGAACATCCTGCCCCTCGTTGGAACTTCCTCGGCCGGCTGAAGTGGCCCATTCATGGAGGTCTTGTGAGGGGGGCTTGTTTTCGCTGCTAAATGGATGTTTCTGTTTCAGAGGTGTTTGCGCTGGTGGACGCTTTCCATTCCTCCCCCTCTGCCTCCTCCTCCTCCTCCTCCCTCGATCCCATTCCCCTCTTTTCCGATTCCTCCGCCCAAATCCCCTCTCTGCTCTCTATTGGCTGCTGATCATCACTCTCTCTCTCTCTCTCTCTTACTGCTGCTATATGACCTTTTAACCACCTCTTTCCCAGCCTACCGAGAGGGAGGGGGAGGGAATGAAAGAAAAGGTGTGTCTGGGAAGAAGCTATTAATTTACAGGAATGTGTGGAATTAAAAATAGCATGAATTTATGCAGCCTAATTTTAGCCATTTGTTATTTTTAAAGACGTTAAAAATCGAAGAGATGCATCTTAACTGCTAAAAGGTTGCAAATGTGCATATATTGCATGGTTTAGTTTATTCCTTATTGTCTCCACACACCAAGGGCGAGTAAAATCATTTGCGCGAATGGATTACATGTTACATAAAATCACTCGCGTCTTTACATTGACTTAACATGTAATTCATTCGCGCGAATGAATTGCATGTTAAGTCAATGTAAAGACGCGAGTAGACGCTCATACTACTCTAGAATTATGCAAATTTGGCGGGAGCTGAATATGTCTTGGTTTGATATTTGTGTGGCGATAACTAATCAGCATGAAGGTTGCCAGGTGACGTATGAACATGTACGGTTGTTCACTGGTATCCAAAATGGAGGACAAACTGATCGTGTCGATGTGACTGATCAATCTTTTAATTACTGAAACCAGAATAAAAAGGAGTTCGCCAGGAGGCAGGTGAGGCAGGAGGTCGGATTACCTGGTAGAAAACCTTTGTCTTTCGTTTGATCCCTCCAGTTGAATTGGCAGGGATTACCGTTAAAATTACTGTTGACGCGCAAATGAAGCGAGTCAATACCATTCATTCGCGCGAATCAAGCGAGCAGATGATTTTACTTGCGCCCTATTGCTCTGCTTCTTGAGTTTATTCTAATATATATAATGTAAGATTCATAAATTATGATTTCATACCCTTTATTTCCTATCATAACTATCATAGCTATTCTTATTTATAGTGACTGAAAATACAACAAAGTCATGGTGGTGATTCCCAAACTAACTCGACAAGAATAAAAGACTCTTGGTAGAAAGTTTTACGTTGCATTTTCTAGTCTTAAAATACTCTCAAATTAAAGAGCAAAGAATAAAGTTACAGAGTCCAGAAACAGAACATGAAAGATTGGAGGAGATTCTCATGATTTCAGACAGACCCAGCCTTGAGGCCTCACCCGTGCTGAAAGCTAAGCCATTTTTATCACCGTCTGGCCTCATGTGCTGCCAAGAAGCACTTTAATTGTTTCCCTTTTAGTCAAAGCCACAAAGCGTCTGTGTTCCAGTTTATACAAACTACTGCCCGATTTTTTTTTTGCAGACAACTGAAAATAATTGCGAGTTTCATGCAGGCTCTGACAGAGCAGTTTGGAGTTATTTCTGCGGGCCAACCTTCAGACAGAAGGAAATCAAAGATGGCTGCTGAGCTGCACACTGTTTATCTCATCATGGGGTTTCTATGTTACACAACCATTGTGCTCATACTGTGGTGAAAGTGTGTAAGTGTGTGTGGTTTTGTGTGTATGGATGTGTATCATTCATGTCATGGAAACAGAATATGTTTATAGGGTTACATTTTGGGGATAAGAAACCACTTATAAACATATTGTTTCAGTGTAAACAGTGCTTTTGAGTGTGTGTGTGTGTGTGTGTGTGTGTGTGTGTGTGTGTGTGTGTGTGTGTGTGTGTGTGTGTGTGTGTTTATACATTCATGTATTACCAACAATGTGGGGACAATATAGTTTTCTTGATCATGATTTGAGGACTCACCTCCCAAAAATATTCAAGATACTGTGAATGGTTTTTGTTTTGTTTTCAGCTCAAAGGTCCTTACACACCGGGAGCGTTTTTTTCGGGCGATTATTTCGGACGTCAATATTTCTTTTAACCCGTATCCTGTCAATACAAGCGTTCACATCAGCAACATTTTTCTGCCATATTGCGGCTTTTTTTTTTTTCGGATCATTCACGATTTTTATATAGTTTCGCATACTGTGTGTTTCCAGATTTCGTGTTGTTGCGACATCAGATTCACCGGTATATCCAACATGGCCGACCAGCTAAATGTTTACGTGTCTAAGAACAGTGATTTTTGATAAAAGACACAAACATTACAAAGATAACGACCTGAAGGACGACTTGTGGAGAGTCATAGTGTCAGATTTCTCATATGACGATGGTTTGTGTGCTTTAACAGTTTGATAAACGTCTTTGTTTTAACTTTCATCTGTGCTAAGTAACTTTAGCTCGTAAGCTAACCTGTTCAGATACAACATACCATATGTTACCTTACGTTTATGGATTATAGTTTAATGTGTTTATCTGGTACTGGCCCTGACTCAGTACATGCTATCATGACAGACAGACATCTCAACACTAGAGTCAGCCTTCCCGCTACCACCCGGGACGCGCCCCCCCCCCCCCCCCCCCCCCGCGCAAAGTTGCAAAATCGCATCACGCTTGATGTGTATAATCAGGCGCTTTGTATATTTGCATTGTTCCTGGAGACAGCAATTATTTTGGCCGTTTGAACACTAAAACTACGTCAGATTAATCTTCACATCCATTTTTGAATCCTAATCCAACCAGGTTTACCATAGCGTATTTAGTAGGCCTACATATTATATCTCGCATTTGTTTCCCTTTTGTTGAAGTGTTCATTTTGCAACAAACACTTCTTAAATATAATTTACAGCTTTAACCGACCTGAATCATCCCAAATTGTAAATAAAAGTATCAATCCAGTGTCTGTGAGGCTCAACAGAAACACAGGAAAATCTTCGGTTGTCTGGTTGCCTCTCAAGTTTTAGTTGGTACTGTGCGTCTATTTGTGTGTGGGGGTGTGTATAAGCGTGGGAGTATATCTGTTCATGTGTGTGTGTTCATGTGTGTGTGTACTGAGTTCCTGAAACTGGACCTTGGTATGTTGTCACTGTAAGTGTGCCAAATCAGCGATTAACTGCGCTCCCTCAGAGACAGGCGTGTAGCCGAGTGACATTTGGGAACAGGTGTGTGTAAAACAATCCGGTTTTCAGTGCTCCTTGGAGAACTCCGGTCCCACCGAGCAGCAGGAATAGACCTGATGATAGTTAAGGGACCAGCAAAGGTTTGTTTGCTACTTAGGTCGTGGATGCCCCTCCAGTTGTAGGAGTCTTCTTCTCAAGTGTCAGTCAGGTGGGGCAACAATTGGTCTCCAATATTTTTTCTTTTTTTAGTCGACAGCGAGGTAGAAAAACAAAGAAAAGTCATACTGTCTCTGTTTTTTATTCTTTAGATCAGTTTTCAGCGTTTATTTCCTGTTTTATTTTGTAGTAGTTAATTCCTTGTGTTTCTACTTCCCCAGTTTTCCCTCCTTTTGTTAATCACCCATGAGTTTCACCTGCTTCTCGTCTGCCTCACCTGTTGCTCGTTTCCCAGTGTGTGTATATATAGTCCCTGTCTTCCCCTCTGTCCTGGTTTGGATTCTTCAGTCGGACATTTTTAAGTTTTTTGTTGCTTTTCATTTAGTTCTTCTTAATAAATCATTTTTGATTCTCCACTTTGGTCCTTTCCTCTTTTGTTAAACCCTGACTCATCATGTCAGACCGTACATGTATGAAAACCTTCAACATTAGACAACATCAGTATTATAAACCAGCAGATTTTATTAAAGTTATAGTAAACGGACTTTTTCTTTGAGTATAAAATGAAAAACTGAGTGTAAAAAGTGCTGGATGTTACAGTAAACCAGATTTATCAAATTCAGTGATTAAACTAGTTAAGGGAACTCCAAATAAGTGTTGGCAGCACTCACCTGTCACTCAAGGTGGTCACAGCTAATTATAAATAACTTTATGTGTCACATTATTCCAATAATCTTATAATATTCACGCTCTTTCTTTACAAAAGTCATGCTCAGATGAATTAACTCTAGATTTAAACCCTTTTGAAGCAATAAATATGTTTGATTTTTCAATAACTTTGGTTTTAACCAGGGGCCTAATGGAGATTAACTTATTTTTGGAGTCAGCCTCAAGTGGCCACTCAAGGAACTGCAGTTTTTGGTACTTTTGCTTTATATTTGAGCTTTTGGGTATCAAACTCAGTACATATAAAGTACTTTTATTACTTTGAAATACTCTCAACTCTTTTGATTCATGTCAACTCTTTAAAGCCACATTTCATTTTGATCTTTCCTTACTTTAGTCACATTTTGTTTCCCTCAAACTAGAAAACACTATTTTGTACATTCAGGGGCTACTGTGTCTAGTAAAAAGTCATCATAATTCTCTTCTATTGCTTTGTGTCCAGAGCAGTTTACTACCATAACTAATCCCACAGCATGTGTAATTCTGGACACTGGAAGTTACAGTAGTTCATAAAACCCCCTGATCCTCCGGCCAAACGCAGCGATCTCTCAAACTGCTGGACGCAACTTCAAAACGCCGAGTGCCTGGATATAAACTGACCGTTAAAATCAGTTTCACACCATCTAACACAGTACAGTACTGTACTTACAGCACTCTACTCGTTAATCTGAAACCAAGAAAAAGTAAAAATGATGGACAATAATTCATTTGGCCAAAAACGTATGAAATAATTTCGGGTATGTGTTACACAAGGACACAAACACCTTGAGTTGTTAAAGGTGGATTTACACAAAAACCTGGTCCAAAGCCTGAGGTCAGTGGGACAGTACTTTATTGACATTTAAGGTGTGCATTTGTACGATATTTAGATGGCCTTAAGACAGGGTGACTATAAACTGACTTCCTAAAAAGAGGACATGACTATGTGGGGGCAGAATTGCAAAAAGTTAATTTTCAGAGTTTTTCAGGTCAGATCGAGTGTCTTTTATGCACCTCTAACTCAATAAGTCCACGTGACACAAACTTGAAACCGACATTTGAAGGATTTTATAAACTTCCCCGGACAAACCCGGACAGCCCCTAAAGAAGAGGACATGTCCGGGTAAAAGAGGACGCATGGTCACCCTACTTAAAAGTCTATAGCTCAAATTCTGGTGCTTTTCAGACGCAGCAGGGCTCAAACTCATCTTGACTTTTTTTTTTTCTCATATTCAGTGTTTACTGGGACACAGGGACTTCTGTCTCCATACATCATGATGTACTGTATCTCAGAATACCCTCAGCCCTTCATGGGCCAAATACTCCAGACTGAAACTGTCAACAAGCTCTCCATCATGCGCACATTTGAATATCTGCAGAAATATGTTCAGAGAGGTATTCGAACACAGCTTAAGTGTTTGTCTTTTCCAGTCTGTATAACCGCTTACTTTAAATGCCGCCGACCACCGTGACTGCAGATATTTTAAGAGACTAACCAGAATTCAAAGCAGCCATTTGATCAGGGGTTGATTCATGTTACACCCAAAATGTACCTTTTAAATAATCGCACTGCTTACCTACCAAAAAGTGGTCGGACACGCCTTGATTTGCTTTCAACTTTGAGCTTGAGACCATATATTTTAGATTGTGGACTTTGCAGCATGCTTTCATCGAATAAGAGCAATTAAAGGAAGTGTGAAATGAAATATGCAGGCTCACTCTTGTACAGTCTGAGAGGGAGGTCTGCAGAACCGCGCTTTACTCTCAAAAGTGGTCGCAGAAAAATGTAAAAAAAATAAAAACGGCAGACATACAATCCTACCACGATGTGGGGGAGGGGCTCGGTCTGCTTATAGTCGAGTAATCCGACAATCACTTTACTGAAAGCATTGTGACCTTTCAAGTGGTAAACTGCACCTTTTAGGTACCCAATGATGCTTAAAACGACCCAAAGAGTGATTAGAGGAGCAGTGTTTGACCTAAGTCTGTGCTGCTGCAGGGTGGCTGCTCCGTTTCTCCCCTTGGTCGTCCTCCTTGGAGAGATTAGGAATACCATCAGCGGCCAGGACTCCCTCTGCCATTCCCATTTATGGAACATCTGTTCCATCTCCCTGGCCTTGTCTCTAATTGCTGGATTAGAGGGTGACGGGGAGGCCCTGGTTGTTGAGAGTCGTCTCTGAGCTGTTTTGACATGCTCGCCCATGATGTGCGATCATGAGGGAAAAATGTTGGTCTGGGGTCATGGTATCTCAGCGTTCAATAGCATTTTGTGGGATGATTCAAGGGATAGGAGGGCAGGGTGTGTTTACGATTCCCTCTAGTCGTTTTTGCAGTGATTTACAGAGGGAAAGGTCATCCAAACACATCATAACTCCTCGTGTGCAGCTCAAACAACAGCGAGCGTCTCAAGATTACATATTTTCATCTGAAGCATTCTTGCAACATTTCAAATCCTATAAATTAAAAGCATTATTATCAATTTAGATCACTTTTTAAATAGGCTGAACAGCAGATGGAGACCTTATGTTTTGTTAACTGCTCTCACCCAGCAACAGAGACGATTAATATTCATCTGAGTGTTAAAACTGTTTTACTAATTAGCCATTGAAAAAACACAGTTGTTTCAAATGCAAGTCTTCCTAGAGATAAAACACAGAGGCCAGAGGCAAAACACAGACTATATGAATATATAAATACTAATACAGCACACAGTAACAGTGCTGTTGATAAAAGCTTCCTGGTGTTGCAGATACCAAGAGGCTACAGGAGGAAGCAGCTGGATTACAACAGTCTGTTTTGTCCTTTTGCATGGCGAAAACCTCACGAGTGCATCCTAGTTACAAGGACGGTCATATACCCAAATATGTATCCAAAGCACCACCAAAGGAGAGTGCTAATGATCTCCCAAATGCTAAACCACACAGCATTAAACGAACTATAGCCTCGGGTGACATATGTCCTCATTTCGGGGGCTGTCCAACCTTGTCCAGCTATAAAATCATTTAAATGTCTGCGGTTTGGTATGGAAGTTTTAAGTTTGTGTCGCGTGGACTTAAGCCCAATCCCAAACTGCCCCCTACACACTCGCCCTATACACTCTCCCTCCGTTTGCGCATCCACAACATACAAATATAAGTTCCGTATGTGTCCAATCACAAAAGACGTAGTTTGGAAAGATCAAACAGGAGTCGGAAATCATGATCTGTGCTGAGGTTTGATTTGATCGTGCAGGTATATGTCTAATGGTAAAAGGGTTCAAAGACGCGCGGAATAACTAACAATCAGAGGTATAATTAACTCCTGTCACTGTGATGGTTACTGGATTTATGATTTTACTGCGAGGATGAAGAAACGAGGCAGAACTGTACACGATGTCCGTTTACTAAGAAAATAAACACTGCCATGCTGCGTTTGGTTATACCCCCCCGTTTCAATTCACTCCACAGCTGTGAGTGTAGCTTCATTTTGAGTGAGACTCGGTAGTGAAGGGCAAGTGTGTACGGGGCGGTTTGAGATTGGGCCTTACTGAGTTAGAAGCACATAAAAAACACTCGACCCGACCTAAAAAACTCTAAAATTTACTCTGCGGGACTCTGTGACTCCGCCCCCAGGTAGTTGCGTCCTGTAGCCGAAATTAACTAACGGTCCCTCGTGAGCTAATGTGGAGCTAGCATAGCCTGCATGGCGCCCGCACTCGCACTCGCACCAGTCAAATCGACCAATAGGAATATCTCAGGGGGGCTGCCATCAGGCACAATGTGTAAGACTGGAGTGCCAGATAAGTCAACCTTTTTTCCTATAATATAAAATGTCAGTTATTTTTATGTATTTTGCAGCATTTTAAGTTTTCCTGAAAATTTTACCGCCGGTCATAAAAAAACGTATGAATCATCATGCAAACAAAACTTATAAGATTCAGAATAAAATCAGTGCAGTGCAAGTAAAAACCTTATTTTGGAAAAGCAAAATAATTCTCATAACTTTTTTAATTATTGGCAGCGTGTCGCCGTTGTGCGATGAAATTCTGGCAATTAAAAAAGTGACTCAAGGAATGCTCATGTGTAGCAGATCAGTTCTTAACATTTTTAGTTTATTCTCGATATTTGAAAGTTTCTCAACAAAAAATCTTATTTTTTCCTGAATCTCTGACTCTTAAATTCTTTCATTCAGTTACATAAGTCCAAAAAATACATAAATATGTTTTGCCACTGTGAGGCGGAAACCTTGGGTCTGTCATGATGTGTTCTGTTGATTTAGTTTTCTTCTCCTGGTTTTGTTATTTGAGCATATTTTGTGTTTTTTTCCTCGTGTTTCTGTCCCCCTGTAGTCCCTGTTTCCCTCCTGTTCTGTGTTTTATTCTTTAGATCAGTTTTCATGCATTATTTCCTGTTTTATGTTGTAGTAGTTTGTTTCTTGTGTTTCTAGTTTTCCCTCCCTCGTTAATCACTCATCAGTTTCACCTGTGACTCGTCTGCCTCACCTGTTGCTCATTTTTCAGCGTGTTTATTTTGTCCCTGTCTTCCAATTTGTCCTTGTTGGTTCATTGTTTGTCAGTGTGTGAGTATATCTGTGTCCCCAGTTGCTCCCCTGTGATTTTGCTCCTTTAAGCCCCAAAAAAAGCTTCATAAAACTCAACAAACCTGAATAACTTGTGATTTAATCTCCTGCAGCGTTCAGTTTTTAACCTCCTGTGAAGTAGTTCTTCTGGAAACACAAGGTTTCTTCTTTGCCAGTGTAAACAATTCTGCACCAAAAATCCTAAAAAAAGGGTTTTAAAATATTGAGATATCGCTAACAATGAAGTATAATTAAGGGCTAATTTAAGCCTCCTGGGTACCGAGGCCAATAAATCATGCCCATTAAATACAGCACACACACACATATAATGTTGGGATATATTACTGCACGTCATAAATCATCTCCTATCTTTAGTTTATTATAAAAACTGGAATAATGAGTCTAAAAGCAACAACTTTAAACGCTTTATATTTGAGAGTCGGGCCTGTAAACACCGACAAACAGAAAACACAACAAACCCGCTGCACTCGAAGGTCGATGAGACGATAAGAGAGGAACATTAAAGCTGCACTTTGACTGGAAAAGAATGTGCGTTAGTGTTGTAGCCGTGCAGCGAGACTCAAAGGCAACATTGTTTAGTTTATTTGCCATGAAATTAGGAGTCATTAAGACCCGGGCGAGCGAGCGAGCGAGCGAGCGAGCGGTTCCACATGCGAAAAACCATCTCCCATCTCACGTTCAAGGTAAACAACAAAGAAAGGCAGCTCTCTCTTACTCTCTCCTCTTTCTCTGTTTCTCTCTGGTGCCCCCACGCTTTTATTTTTGTAACCTTAAGCCCTCTGCAGGTAACCCCACTGAGAGCACAAATCTCCCTTTCACCAGACGTCTGACCTAGAAAACGGCATCAAGTACAAAGGTAACGACACAAACCGGCAACAATCGTACATCACTTTTTTTCTCACCTCTGCTTCTCACTCTTTGTTTGACCTTGCAGAGCGCTCTGATCACACACAGAAACACACCCTTCCTCCTCCTCCTCCTCCTCCTTTTTTAGAAATGAACATGACTGATGACACCGAGGAAACACAACGCTACCGACGTGGAATTTAAAGTGGGTCTGTGAAACTTAGCCGCTACCGTTGAGACAGAACTCATGTGCTCCGCGCGCTCAGAAGGCACGGCGCACAGGCGATGGATAGGAGGTGTGAACAGGAAGTTCACGGCTGCGGCAGATGGCGACGGGTGGATATTTTCCCCGAGGCTGACGCACGATGACCTCATCAGGTTAAATCGCAGGAGCTTGGCATTGTTGATTGACGTGTGGGATACATTTCTGACACTCAATGAAGAGGGAGAAGTTTGGAAAAATAGGCACAGCACTCTGGGGCAAATTCAGACTGGCGCTAGAAGAGAGATGTCGGCATTACCGGAGCGAGGATTAAAGCGAACATTTACCAACTTACTCTGATTTATTTCCTCAAATAAAGGGAACATTTTTGAGGACATATGACCTCTAAAAATATCAAACTTATACTAACAGAAAAACTATTTTCAAAGAGAGGTCAAGACTTTTAAAAACTGTTGATAATAACATAAAGAAATACAGGACTCATACATTTACAGTCAATGTTGCACAAGACCAGATCACTTCCTATCCATCAGATGTTTATTTTCCAGAATTCTTGGAAATGCCCGCCCCTCAAATGCTTTTCTGTCATGAGGAGTCCCTCAGGGCTCTATTTTAGGTCCCCTCTTCTTCACTGTTTACATCCTGCGTAGACATGATTGAAACTTTCACTTCTATACAGACGACACTCAGCTCTATGCTCCGTTAAAACCATAGACTGTATATAGAATGGACGCCGTCTGCCTCCTCGCTGGGTGAAACAGCACCCTCTGGTGACGGGCTGCAGTATAGATCATAAATCCCGCCTCCTCCAGGAATCCCTATGGAGCTGTGGACAAACTTTACAAAATAATTACAAAGAATATAAATGTTTCTCCCCCCTGGTTGTGATGTAGACATGTAGTTACTGTCAGACTGGTTTGTGCTCAAGTCCTCTTTTTTCTATTCTTTTCTATCTTTCTTAAAAGTTATTCAAGGGTTCATGTTTTCTTTGATTGACACCTGATACAGTAGCTAGCCTGGGGGATACGCTGTTTGAGCCGAGCGTCATCACAGCGACTCTCAGCGACTCTCCCGCCTAATGCGCACAACGCAACTGCGCATGTTGGTTTCATAAAAATGGAGAAAAAACATGGAATTAGCGAGAGCTTGAACCAAGTTGTCCATAGTATGGACGGGTTTCTGTGCAGCATCATCACAAGTATGCGTGCTCAGCCAGGGGGCAGAAAGCGGGACATTTCTTATTTGTTTACTAGCAAATATGACGAGGAGCTGTTGTGCTGTTAACTTCACGAATCGGCAAAACAAACAATCGGCAAACATTGCAAGCCTGCTCCTGATATTAGAAACATCTAAAACAACGACACAACCTGGTAAATTGAGTGAAATTCATGAACATTTCAGCAAATGTTTTTTTCTGTTTTTTTTGTGTCAGGGAGAACTTGCAAACAATACGGCATCTTCACTGATATCAGTTCACTCCGAAGCAGGCTTTTGCCCTCATGGTTGCACACACACCTAGTATTGTTTGTACACAAGAAACTCGCCTATATGCAGTCTATGGTTAAAAACTGGCACCGCCCTTGTTTCAGTGCACCGTATCCTAGCATGAGCACGTGTAACATCCAAACAGTGCATTTAACTCTAAATGCTGCTGCCAGGTTTTTAACATATAGCAAAAGACGCAGTCATTTAACACCAACTTCACCAACTTTTACTGGACTTTAAGTTTTCGCAGCTTGTTTTGAACCCTCATACGGTCACACTTCAGAGTCTGACTTCCTGGAAGCTTAAACTGAGTTTTCAGGGTTTTTTAAAAGTGGAAAGTTTTGAAATGTTATGTGGACGGAAAACATGAAAGTTTTGGAAAATGCTGAAATACTTGCACAACAGTGGTTAACATGCAGAGTGCCAAACAGGCAAGTTAATAGATGGTTTAGGTCTATAAATGAAAGTTCATCATTGTACTGAAGCACAGGAGTGAGTGAAAACATCGTGCTCCTGTATCTGAACTCTGTTTCCAAAGATGATCTATAAACATGTGCCTTTGTGGTGTTTTAACATGATGGACTAATCACTGATCATGGTGGACGTTTCCCTCAAGATCCTCCTTAAAATCCCATCTGTAAACTCACCTCCATCATCGTTTCCAAAGGTTTGTCTGAACTTCTTCAAACTCCGACTCGATTGATAAAGTCAAACTTTCAGAAGCTCTGTAGCTGTTTTGATTTTCCTATCACATAATTCTGACTTCCTCTTCTACTGTACAGGTTCTCTGCTCTGCATGTGAGCGTTTTCCTTTCCCCTCCTCTTGATTTTGATGTTTATGTATTTGTTCATTAGTTTGTCCCTCTTTCCTGCTGGAAACGACCTTCCTCTCAGCCAAATCAGATCCGCTAAAGATACCATCCTGCAGACGGATCAATAACAGGACAGGATGAAAGCTTCACCCCCCGCGGTTACCAGAACTCCGCTGTGGGCCGGTATCCTGAAAGCGTGATGAAACAAACTTACTTATTCTGCAAAATAACTGCACGGCTCATGAATCTTTCAACGGCGAAGCGCACTTGTCCACTTTTTGCAACTTTGCAAATCAGGCCTTAAAAATCTCAATGTTTAGATCCGGGCTTTAAAAACTGTCTGCTTGCATTTTGGATGAACGTCAAGAGAGAAAACATGTTGATTCAAAGTACTAATTAAAATATAAAGAAAACTAAAAAAAACTAAAACTTCCAAAACCTTAAAGCAGTTCGGTCTGCAAACTGTGCAAAAAGCGTAACCATAGAAACGAGAACTTTCCATCAAAATCTGCTAAATTACGTTGCAGTGTGGACCCCATCTGCAGTTCTTAGTCGGCTTGCTGCTTCCTTAAACAGTTTCTCATCAAAGAGGCAAAACTGACCGCCATCCATTGTGGGTAATACACTCACTGGTTTCATATAACCCATGCAACCCCACATTAAAAATACCGAAATGTCCCTTTAATTCAGATGGAGGGCAGGAAGTAAACATGAAGAAAACATCTATGAAGCAAACCATTGCAAAGAGTTGGTGTTGTACGGATTTAGATCCAGTTTCAAGACAAAGATATGAGCAGTTAATTAGCAAATATGTTGAACGTGACTGTATCTCATTAAGATAGGTGAGTTTTTGACAGAACTTCAAGATTTGCCGACAATGTTGATATCACCAACTATCAGGTCCTTCAAACATCTCTGCAAGCCTTCATCCTCTGCTCTCATTGAGGAGATGCCTCTGATTTGGACTTAGTTTGAGGTTGACCATCAGAGCCCAGTCTACCGACTCAATGTCACCCAAAGCGCGAGGGCAACCTTCTTCTTTCGTGTAACATCAGAGGTCCAACTCAGTATCGTGTAGCCATGCCAACATCTCTGATCCTGGGTCAAAGCAGCTGGTTTCTGAAGGCGGTCTGTATAAGGGGCAGGTGCTGATTAAATGGTCGTCAGTCTGCTCAGGGTCAAAGCAACCAACCCTTGTTCTTAGGCGGTTCAGTGTTGTCCATCGCTGGCACGGTTGGTTGTCTCCTCCTATGGCGCCACCTCCTGGGTCCCAAATGTAACGATGGATGCGAGAGGGCCCAGCTGACTGCCACTCCTGCTTCCAAGCTGCTGCCAGCCAAGCATCTCTGGAGATCACTGGCGATTGCTCTAAGACTGCAAGGGAAGCTCGGCTTCCCTTGAAATGTCACCCCCCCTAAAAAAGAAAAAGTGGTGAAATACGTACGGCTGTGTGTACATTTCATTAACTAAATACGCACTAGAAAGCCTTCAACTTTTGTTCAGACACTGTGATAAGAAGCTGATAATCACAGGTAACCGGCATAACTTCGTTCTCATTCATCCTCGCAGCGCCTCAGCGCTTCAAACAGTCGGACGCTGGGCTTCTGCTGACTTCAATGTGGAAGCTTAAAGTGGGTTGTTCCAGCAGCGAAACTAGACGCTCATTGGATAAATGCTGGGCTTTGTCCCGCCCATCGGAAGCCCAGCTTCACTGGAGTTCTATGGCGAGAGGGCGGTCCCGACTTTCTCCCGGACTCCAAGCTTCTGCATTCATGATTGGATGAGCTGTCTGAGGCGAAATCCTTTTTTGATTGACAGCTAAACAAGCGAATCAGCGATCTTGAAGAATAAAACATCTACCAGAGCATTTTCCAAGTCATTCATTCCATTGTTCTTAACTGCTCCAGAGACTTTACCGATCCTCAGCGACTTTTGTCTTTGTTAAAAACGACTGCCGTTGTGTTTGGCGACTCTGTTCTGTTACATACTAATAAACAAATACAATTATGATGTAGGCCAGAAAAATGAGCTTCCCCTCCTTGAAAGACCAGCAGCCGCCACTGCTGGAGATGTCCTCAGAGGTGGAATTGAGCATCTCTTGCGCTGCCTTGTTGTAGGGGTGGCGGGATTTGAGTCTGCTTAAAAAGCCTAAAAAGTCCTGATGACGTCCATATTAGACTACAAGTGACTTAATCCTAATGATCACTAAGTAAATGAGCATTTAATGACAATCTAATGCTTTATAAACACAGCTACAAAAACCAAGTTAGCGAGCTAACATACTCTGACGAAGAGGTCGCTGCAGATACAGGTATTAGCAGACTCTTCCTGACCGCAGACATCGGTTTAAAATCCACTTTTTACGGCGTCGTTCTGAGCAAAATGCTCCATTTGTTTGGATAACAGAGTGAAAATCACACTAAATGAACATAAATAAAAACCGCCAAATGTTAGACCACAATGCAGTGTCTGGAGCTCTGTATAGAGGGGATCAAAAAGCGGTTCAGAGCCACCCTGCTGTTGGTCATACTTAAAGTCTTATTCAGGTTAAGCTGGCAGACCTTTGCGTGAACCTTTGATACAGCGGGATTGAGTTTCCTCTTGTCAAAAGAAGTTTATAATTCCATAAAATATATGAAAGGATTGAGCTCCCAGCAGCCGCAGTCACAGAGGCTTCCTCTAACAGCCTGCAGGGAGAATATATGAGGATTCCCATGGCAGGTACCGCTGGCTGTTCATGCTGTTTTATTGACATCCAAATCTACCTACAGCTCATAATTAAATTATGAGCTTAGCGAGGTTATTCAGAGGTATGACATTCATATGCATCGATCAAAACCGGCCTGCTACTGTGCATGTGAGTGAAAAACGCCTCTGAAAATGCGTCTCAGCGTTTTTGTCTTTGCGTTCATCTATCCTCTGTAAATTCTTATTTACTTGAAAAGGTCCTTTCCTCGTCCCCGAGACTGGAAAAATTGATAACACCCGAGTAACCAGGTTAAGAAGTGAACGCCGTGTGCATGTGAACATAGCTGCTGTCTCCGGTGCTGTCAGCCGGTGATGGATGAGCTGTGAGGGAGATTAAACGCTCCTCAGTGTGCAGTGACAGCCCAGTGCAGCCGCTCTGAGCTCCACGCTGCATTTCTATCTGTCTCCGGCCGGCACCAGACCCTTTGTCAGGAGCCGGACTACAAAGCCTCGCCAGGTCTCCATTGTTCCCGCAGATCAATACGGATTTGCAGAGTTAGAAAGCACCACAGGCGAGTGCAATTAAAATGATGATAAAATAAACTGCGCCGTGGAAGAGCGCTTTAATAGCACAGAAATGATTGACTGTGTTATGGAGAGTTTCAGTATTCTGTGACATGTTTCCAATAGAGAGAGAGAGGAAATTAAACCTGCAGGTGGAGAAAAGAACAACTCTGAAAAAGGTGCAGGACTGGAAAAAAGGAAAAAATGTTTCCAACACATGATAAAAAAAACCTTAATGAGAACTACGAAAGAGGGTTAGGGACACGTGAAGAGAAGAAAAACAATTACTGGAAGGAGATTTAAGTGGAAATTTCGAGATTAAAAATTTGAAATGTGAATAATGATGAAATTTCAAGATTAAAAAAATCAAAATTATGTCAAAGTCCAAATTTCAAATTTGTGATTAAAAATTGAAATCTCAAGATTGAAGTCAAAATTTCAAGTTTAAAAACTGAAATTATGTCAAAGTTGAAATTTCAAGATTCGAGAAAAAATTTTGAGATTAAAAAATCGAAATTATGTCAGTAAAGTCAAAATTTTGAGATTAATAACTGAAGTTCAGAGATTAAAGTCAAAATTTCGAGATTGCAAATTGGCGAAATTTTTAGTTAAAGTCGAAATTTGAACTTTTAAAACATTTAACTTTTAAATTTTTAAATTAAAAAATCTAAATTGTGTAAATAAAGTTGACATTTCAAGATTAAAAATTAAAATCAGAAGATTAAAGTTAAAATTTTGAGATTACAAAATGTCGTAATGTCATGAATAATGTCAAAATGTTGAGATTAAAAAAATCTAAATCATGAGATTAAAGTCAAAATTTTGAGATTAAAGTTGATATGAATAAAGTCAAAATTGCAAGATAAAAAAAATCAAAATTATGTCATTAAGTTTCGAGATTACAAAATGTTTAAATGTCATGAATAAAGTCAAAATCTTGACTTTTTAAAAATTTTGACTTTAATCCCGAAATTTTGACATTCAAGACATTGGTTTATGATGTTATACAACTTTGGTGCCAACATGTTCTTTTTCAGCCTTTATTTTGAAACAGTCTGACACACTTCCTGTCATTGTACTTCTTTAAACCGCTCGCTAAAGCACGAAAAATAAAAGCGCCCACAACGTTCCTAACTCGTCTTTTCTGAGAAAACAGCAGCGGTTTGGTGTCTGGCCTACATCAGATATAAATACTGTTTCCTATACTCTCATATTTACGTTTGGTTTTCAAGGACAAATAAAAGCATGTACCGTATATGTTATTCTTTACTGTAAACAAGCCCGACTGCACAACTGCGGTGAGTGTGATTATATAGTGCAGAAATACACTCAGTCTGTATGAACTCATCCTCGTGTTTACATGGGTGACAGAGTGTTTTTTTAATGTATTTGAAGCAAAACACAATAAAGCAGAAAGAATGTCCTGCTCTCTGTTTGTGCTGTTCCAGCAGAGGTGGTTTTAACCCTGAACTGATGCAAACATGAACTCCTTATATGGTCCTCGTGTCCAATCTGAGTTTTTCTGTTCATTTCTTTCAATTTGGACGGACAGGTTAGAGATGATCAGACTTTTTAATCGAGGTTTGGCACCAATAAATACCAAAATATTGATTTATCTAAACTCTGGCAGCAAATTCTGACACAGAACAAACACAGCATTTATTTCAGTGTGAGTTTGCATTTGTTGGTAAGCTTGTAATTTCTTCACCGTTTTTATTTAGGTTTATGTTTCCTTAAGCAAGCGAGTGGCTGACCTTAAATTCACAGATTCCATAAATCAAAATCTGACCTTGTCGAATAAATCCACACCAGAAACCTCCTCGCCGACCTCAGCCTCAAAGTTCTCCTCACAGCTGCACGCCAAAGACGAGCAGAGCGAAAGCACAGAGGTCTCTTTGGTTTACTTTTTTTCTCAAAAGCAGCCTTTCTTGTTGAAAGAAACCGCAGGCTGTGGTTTTAGGGTGTAATTACATGCTGTAGTGTGTACATTGTGTAATTATAGTATCACATTTACCCGTACAGTTGCAGAGTGTTTTCCCAAATAAAAATCGCAGAGATCTTCTCTGTGAAGAAGCCCTTAAATGTGGCTCCTAGCATAGTTTCTATATGGTGTAACTGCAGCTCTGCACACACCTACGCAGACAGACTCGGTCTTTGTACGACACATTAAAGGAGAAAGAAAACAAACCGTTTCATGTCGTATTTCTGACTCGCTCTGCTCAGTCGCAGAGGCTGCAGCTGGTTAGTATGATTATATAGACGATTCATGGATACATCCATCTGTTTATCCCGCTCACTGAGATTTGAAGCCATGACTAACAGACCAAAGGCTCATTTATGCTCGCCGTATATTTGGAAATGCACGCGTCCGTTTCAAACGATGGTTCCATTGCCGCCCACATACTTCCACTCGTCCTTTACGTTGGCATGGATGTTAGGCATTACACCCACCAGGGGGCAGGCCGGAGTCAAAAGTTTCTGACGACAACAACAAACAAAAACAAACTTGGCGACTGTGGAGGAGCGAGTG
Source organism: Xyrichtys novacula (assembly GCA_962446985.1). Lineage (NCBI taxonomy): Eukaryota > Metazoa > Chordata > Actinopteri > Labriformes > Labridae > Xyrichtys > Xyrichtys novacula. Next base: position 27,518,903 of record OY660878.1, read on the forward strand.
ATGATGTGTATTTTGCATAGGAGACGGAATCGGAGGCAGCGTTGGAGGAGAAGGTGGTTTGTTAGGCCGCTAAATGCCTCGCAGTTTGAGGACGGAGAATTCTTTTCTCTCGTCGTACTGATGAGAGAAATTGACGACAATCATCATTTTCAGTACTTCAGGATGTCCGTCGGGGCATTTGACAACTTGCTTTGCCTGTGAGTGGTGCATAGCGACTAGCTGTCCCCCTGCGCTATCTCGCCCCCACAGTTTCTGGTGGTACTTCTCCGTCTAGTCCATATTTATAAACTTTAAGGATATGAGCAGAAATACGAACGAAAAGAACGCAAAGCACGGACAGAGAGCTCGGTCTGTATCAGGATCTGTATGTAACGTTGAGCATAAATGAGACTTTACATGAAATATATAATCAGAGAGAGTGAGAGGAATATAAGTCAAAGAAGTAAATGTGGTTCAGCAATGTGCAGTTTTCATGCAAACGTGTAGCTCTGCTCAGCACCGTCTATCACTGCCACTTTGCAGGCCAGCTGTGGGGAAGTGGAGCACGTTCTCTGGCGAACCTGGTAGGATTAGATCGGTGTTAAGTGGAAGCAGTGACTTCTTGTTACCAGCAGGTGGTGCTGTGTTTTCTCAAATTTTTCAGAGATACTCGTTCAAGCCGAAAATCATCACAAATACACAAAAAAATGAGGTCCTGGACTCATGATTTTCAGCACACATGTGGACTAACATTTGAGGGATATCAGGAGCAAAGATGATGCCGATCAGTCCAACCGTCCCTGAGCTTTAGCTCTTGGATTAGCTGCAACATTTCCTCCAACTCCTGAGGACTGTGATCAAATATTACTGTATGAATTCATTCAGGCATGGACCTCAGTTAGGAATACTGAGTTTGAATCAAGTTTAATTTAATTTAATCTAATTCAATTTGATGCCAAAATGGGGATTGACTCAGTTTTGAAATCAGCCTCAAGTGGCCGCTGGAGGAACTACAGTTTTTTGTACATGTGCAGGTTGTATTTCTCGACCTTGGAGGTTTAAGCCCAAAAAAACAAACAAAAAAAAGAAAAATTCTCTTTCATTCATTACATATAATAATTTCTGGTACAACTCAAACTGAAACTGGATTTTTAAAACACTAGGATGACCATACGTCCTCTTTTACCCAGACTCTTTTGAGGGGGGCACACCTGATCATGGAGCACACCTGCTGAGTTCAGCTGATGCAGGAGGTGAGGAGGTGAGGAGGAGGAAGCAGGAGGCGACCAGATCCTCACTGTTCATTGTCCTGAGAAGACGTCCCCTTAGCCTGACCTGTGAACTAGATTTAGAGACATTTATTCTCTCGGCCTTTCAGTTTTAGTTCTTAAACTTACCTGGGTCCAAAACTGTTCTTAGGTTTCACGTTTGTGGACCCAAAAGTCCAGTTAAAGCACCTGAACGAGCCTCACTGTGCGTGTAAACAAACTGAGTGTTTGCACAATCACTGGACAGAAAATCAGACCCGTCACTTCTGATTTCTATGAATCCATTATCCTTGAAAATAAAAACTCAGATATACTTTCCCATGAATTTATAAAACCTCAGTAAAAAAGCCTTTCTGCTTCTTCCTCTCCAGCCTGTTAGTGACGGACTGTCCATCCCAGCCAGAGGGTTTATTGTGCTGTGACACTGAACTCAGCCAGCCAACTAAGCAGCCCAGACACACACACACACACACACTCACACACATCCTCCACCGCTGGCTCTGGACCGGCTTGTTTGAGCTGGAAGCGAGCAGCCCGGCAGCTCCGGGCCGAGCCGGGTCAAAGGAGCACGGCGGGAGGACTGCCAGCTCTGGCTGCTGCTGTCCCTCTCCAAGACAACTGTTGACGTGGCCAAGGAGGCCCAACCGGGCCAGAGCCGGGCCTGGTCAATAGTTCCCATTGACCAGGCACTTCCTGAAGGCTGCGGCGCACAGAAAAATAAGAAGAGACGAAGACAGAGAGGATGCAAGAAAGAGGGAAGAAGGAGGACGGAAATAAACTCGAGAGAGGAGGAGGAGGAGAAGGATGTCAGAGGAGACAAAAGGAGGGAAGAGCGAGGATGAAGGAATGACAAGGACGAGGAGAGAGGAGAAAAGGTCAGGAGGGATGATAAAAACAAGGAGACTGACAAACAGCTGAGAATATCAGGAGGATAGACGCATTAAAGGACGAGACCACCCAACTGATTAAGTCATCCCTGCGATCACTCTGCTCTGGATAAAAAGACGAGAGAGAAAAGCTGAACGGACAGAAACCAGAGGTGAGGATGAAAGCAGGAGGAGATGAGGAGATGAAAGGAAACCAGGAGAAGATAAAAAAGAGGTCAGAGAGGGTTTGGAGAATTCAATGTACTGTGACGATGTAGACCTGGAACAATGTAGAGCGCGCACACACACACACACACACACACTTCTATCCTACCCCGACCCCCGACTGTTCGCTTTAATGCTTCCTCTCCTCCTCCTCACTCTCCTCACTTCCTTCTCGGTTTCCTCGTCTCGCTCTCCTCTGTGAACAATTATCACATCTGGAACCTTCTCCCTGACGTCTTCGCTCCCGTATCTACAAACATCCTCCACCTGCTGAACCCTCTTTATCTGACCGGAGACGACCCGGTCACCTTCAGATCCACATCTGGGACCACAGAAGCAGAAAAACTCCGTTAATAGGCTGTAAAATCTACAAAAGACGAGCGTTTTATTTATCAACGCTGAATTAAACAGAAAAATCGTCACCAAATGTTGACCGGCTGGTTTTCTTTGTCTTGTTTTTTTTTTTTAAATGTATTCCCAGCTGTAAAAACACTAAAATGTGGAAAAAGAAATTTACTGAGTCAGACAAAAACATTTGAGTTTGAAACGCAGCAGGATGAGGTTCATTTTCAACAACACAAAACTGCAGTATGAGACTATCAGCGTCTCACAGGCTCTGAGCACAATATGACCATTAGTGAGAGAGACACCTGCAACTGTACGATACAAGGAGCTACACATGTTTGATGATGATGATGTGAGAGCAGCAAACACAGGCGGCTTGTAACTATTATTCAGTTCCAGCGCAGGAATGTCTGTTTGATGCAAACGGTGCAACTTAAAGGAGAAGCAGATTTGTTCAGAGTGGAAACAACAACAACTCCAGAGAGGTCGGGACGCTGAGTTCAGTGTTGATAAAAACAGATTGAGATGGTTTTTAGATCATTAAGTACAAAGTTAACATCTCAAATGATTTAACAGAAGTTAAAAAAGGGATGATAAATCACTCAGGGCTGCACGATTTGGCCAAAAATATAATCCTGATTTTTTTTTTCTGTAAAAACAAAATTTTCGATTTAGTCTCAAAACCACTGAAAACGATGGAGTGCATATGCCAAGCCAGTAAGTGGCGCTGTAACGCTGCAGAGGAAATGCACAAAAGACAGAAGAAGAGTACGGATCATGTGTATAAAGGTTGTTTTGGTGCCATAAAAGAGTTAGGCTGTGTGTCACATGATCGTTTCCAGAGATGCAGATAGACATCCACACAGAGATGAAATGGTCGTCATTTCCGTGTGAATGAATCACCGTTAGGACAAAAACTTTTGCATTTACTCCTGAATTAGTTTCCTTGTGGACGGGTTGATCTCGCCCTCAGATAGACTTTACAGCAGGGAGTGGTTTGCTCTTCATCTGAAACTGTGAAGTCGTACCAATTCCACACGACTGACTCGCTCTTGTCCTATTTAACCACGAAATTATCGCCGTCTTTTGCAAACGCCATGTTTGTTTACACTGGTGTGTATGGGAACTGGGGAGTCTACGGTGGCCTGGAGGCACGAGACATGACATTTGATACGACAGGGTATAAAAAAAGGAAAACCAGGGAGGCTGAGTGTCTCAGAGGCAAAACCTGAAAGAGGTTCCACTTCCTGTGAGAGACTGCGTGAGTAAATAATCCAAGAATATCAGAATAATCTGCCTGAAACTGCGGAGATTAAGATTTTATCAGAAATTTCAGAACAGAAGAAACAAACCAGTGAACCAATAAGAGAGAGCTGTAATCTTAAAGGTCAATGCATTAAAAAACAAACATGGCTCTGTGGTGGAAACAACCGCATGGGCCTAAAATCTCGTCAAAAATTGTCGGTGAGGAAACTATCTGGGCTGGACAAGAAGTCAAAAATGAATCCTGACCAATCTCTCCTGGTTTAGGAGCAACATCTGCTGTCATCCAGACTGTGACGTTTTTCAGGGAAGACCTTCAGATGATCCCAAACCACATCCTGACAGTTCTGGCTCTGTAGGAGAAGAGTCCTGCTGCAAAATGACCCAACCTGCAGGTGCATCATCGTCATCTTACTGTCAGTGAATCAAAACTGTTGCTCTATGAGTCTGAAATGAAGGAAACTAAAACTTTAAATAAAGAAAATCTTCATAATTTTCTTCTATTTCTTGCATCTTAAGCCTGAAATCTCATATGGAACTAATCTGCAGAAGTAAATAAAGCTCCGGCTGACACAAAGTGACATCGACGGAGAAAATTAAAACTCTCTCGGCTGAAATATTGTTACTAATGAGGATAATCCAGGCGGTAATTAAGTCTCTGCCAAAGCATATTTGGTGAAGTTAATGACGCATCAAATCTGAGGGGTGGGTGTGTGCTGTATGTGAGGAAGAACGGCCAAAGATGTGATGATGCTAAAGCTAATAGCCTTACTACTCAGACTGAGCTGGACTCTCATACCTGAAGATAACCGTTTAACAAAACCGGTTGTTCAAGAAAAAACCACGCAGTCGCACAAAAACTGCACATTGTGGATTTCAAGAGTCTTCAAGTAGGACATTCTGAGACGATGTTTACACGTGCCCGCCTATTTTCATTAACAGACATTTAACTCTCAAGAAAGCCTGCGTGCTCACCACTATCCGTGTATATATGCCGTCAAGAGCATGCCAAACCTGTAGGTGGCAGTGTAGCGGGAAGCTCAAGCCCATGTAAGCCAATCAGAATCCCACATAGCAGCAATGACAACAACGTCACTTCCTTCTTCTCAGTTTTTCTCCGTTTACAGAGTTTTCAGAGTTTTCCAAAATCTCCTCTCTCGCTGGAGTTCTTCAAAAGCATCGTTTTCAGGGGGGAAATTCTACGTTTGCGTCTAAACGAAGGGTGCAAACGATGGTTAATGTCTGCGTTTTTAATAATAACTGGGTATGTATAAAAGGGGCCACAATCCCTAAAACAAGGACATGACTAAGCGGGGGCAGAGTCATGGAGTCACGCGTAGTAAATGTAGTTTTGTTTAAAATGTTTTTGGTCAGGGTGAGTGCTTTTTACACGCTTCCAACTCAGTTAGTCCAGGTGACAGAAACTCTTAACTTCCGTACTAAACCGCGGACATTTGAAGGTTTCTATAAACTCCCCTGGACAAGGGCAGACAGTCCCCCAAAAAAGAGGACATGTCCGGGTAAAAAAGAACGTATGGTCACCCGAGTGTATAATGCTTCCTTTACCTACATCGTTTTCTATTCCTGGCCACATGGGGGCAGCAACTCCACAACTGACGTCAACTTTCTGCAAAGAAGTTTTGAGCACCTCTACCTGTTGACAAACAGACTAAAACTCCAAAAAAGTCCCCCGGGCAAGGCCGGACAGCCCCCCAAAAAAGAGGACATGTCCTGGTAAAAGAGGACGTACGGTCATCCTACATTCACTGGTGCAGCTAAAACACATGATTCCTGTCGTCTTCAATCTCTTAAACCTCACATAGCTCTGCACGGCGGGACGTCACATATGGCAAAACAAGAAGCGGACGCAAAGGCAATTTTTCTAAAAGGCCTCTGTAAAGTCTGCATTAAGGAGATTATAGATATAGGAGGCAGATTCCTCTGCACACCTGCCTTTCATCAGCTGATCATCTCTGCGAGCAGCTGCCCGCTCAGCTGTTCCTCTTTGGCTCATCAGGCTGAGAGCATAAAAGAGGCTTTTCTCCACCGAGCACGGGCACATTTTCTCTCCGAGCTCCGGTTTCTGTGCCTGTTATCTAACGGCATGTGTGATGGTTATCCCGGAGGTTAAAGTTTTATATCTGCAAATAATTGTTGTTCAACTCGTGCTGAACGAGTCTGAGTGTGTTTTAAGATCTTACAATCGAGCTCTGATTAAAAACAGTGAAAGTCTGACTGACTCTTCAACAGAAATCACTCTGCTTTGTGGACGTTTCAGCAAATTTGATTATGCCAGCTTGTTAAATCATGACTTGTGTGCTGAAAAGTTGCAGCCCGAGTGTCGAGGCTGCGGCGTTTAATCACTGAAGAGAGGCTGTGGGTGCCTCCTTCAGTGAAAGGCCCGCTCCATATCTTCCCCACTGTTTGGGCTGAATTGCTTTTTGAATAATTCCATGCCTGATTTCTTATGGCTGTTAGCGCCTCGCTGTTCATCTCTATGAGAGGAGGGTGAGGGGGAGAGAGAGAGAGAGGGAAACACCCCTCGGTTCCAAGCCTCGTTAGCCTGAGTGCTAAACCTGTCCACACCACAGCGGCGTCCGCGGCTCGCTCTCTCTGTGTGCGGTAATGCGATACCGTCCCCGAGGTAATAAAAACCTCCTTTGCTAAGCAGAACGCCAGGTTAGGTTTTCAGGGCGAGCGCAGAGGAGAGAAAAAACAGACTAATCAGGGAGAGAGAGAGAGAGAGAGAGAGGCGAGGGGAGCTGTTGCCTAGCAACCAGCAGGCTGACAGGTGCTACGTGGGGATGGGATGTTGAGTTCATCCAGTTGTTTGCATTTTTTATTTTTTTTGCTCCTGATTTTTCGCCTCACAGCTGGACGGACATCTGCGGCTTTTAACGGCGACGACGCGAGTTCAGACTGTAGCGGCGACCAAATTAACGACTAAACTTCATCTTAGTCTAACATTTTCATTTACTCTCAAACTTCGTCTTTTTCTGAGGTGTACCATGAATGACCATATCCTGAATCCCCCAAAAAACGGACACGACTACAGGGGGCGGAGTCACAGAGTTGCGTGAAGTAAATTTTGAGGGTTTTACGGGTCGGGCCGAGTGTTTTTTACACACTTGTAAGTCAGTTAGGATGAAGCGACCGTCTTTTCTTGTCCACAGGCAGACAGACACTTAAAAACAAGAGGATCACAAACGACAATTGTTTTATTTTCAGGACGACGGCACAGAAACACGTTCACGCGTAAAAAACTTTAAGATAGATCCTACAAAAACACGATTTCATTCTTGATTACACCAGCTCGTCTGAAAGACGGTCAGACACTTAAACGGGTGATTTTAAGATCTGTTTCAAGTCCCTAACAATATTCTAAATCCCCAAAAAGAGGACATGACTAAGTGGGGCGGAGTCATGAAGTCTCGCGTAGTTAATTTTGAGAGTTTTCCAGTCCATGGTCCATGCTACACAAACCCAAAACAAACACAGACTACATGTCCGGGTAAAAAAGGACGTATGGTCACCCAAGTGTATCATGGTTCCACGGGGCAGCACCTCCACAACTGACGTCAACTTTTTCAAAGTTTTGGTGCGAGTTAAAAAAGGTTTTAGCACCACTACCTGTCGACTAAAAATCTGTGGCCTGTGCTCCAAAAACTCTGTTAAATGTTCAGAGTGGAGAACCTTGAGTGCAGCGTTTTCAGCGTCATTGAACGCGCCTCAAAGCGAAGGACTGCCCTTGCAGGCGTCAGAAAGTAGACACTCAGCTCCACCTTTCAGAAAGTGGCTCTTATGCTGCAGTTTTCACCTCCTCGGCTCTGCAGGTTTATCCAGAATCGTGTTTTCATCCACGTCTGTCTTTGTTCTATAATAAATTTCTCCACATGCAGCCCTGTCACGATGGGGTCTTTCTCTCTTAAAGTCCACTTAGAAGGTCCGGATCAAGGACCGTTAGCGTTCACATGGGACGTTTGCTAAGGGAATCAAAAGGCTAAAAAAAGAGGAAAAATCTGTATCTGTCACCCGCTCATTTAGGGCACAATCTTCATCGTCCCACAACACACAGAAAGTCACCGACCAGAGAGAACAGTAGACGTCTTACTTCACTCAATACACCAAAGATGGCGGAGACTTTATGCGAGGAGACGCCGAGCATTAATGAAAAGGAACGCCTTTAACACGTCGTCACCGTGTTTGTTGAACAGAAGAACGACAAACCTGACAGACCAGAGCTCTCTCTGGGAGAAGCGAATTCTGCTCTCTGACTTTCCTCTTATGCCCTCTGGGCGGCGCTACTATGCACCCCCAAGGAAAACGAACAGATACTCAAACTCTTTTATCCCCTCAGCCATCAGGAAGTCGGCTGATGGTCACATGTGGTCTGTGCTGAACTGAAGCTTCAGGAGTTTTTCATACTTGTGGCTCTTATTGTATTTTAACCTTTGCTCTGTGGAACTTGACTGCTTATTGCACTTATTTAACTCTTTATTGCTGATCTGTGAGAACTGACAAGGGAATGTGGTCGTCTACTGGCTGCTGTTCATATCTTGCACTTGTCTGGTTTGTTTGTCTGCTGATTTGTGAGTTTGGACGGATCAAACGGCAGGGTAACTGTGAACAGAATTGTCCTTAGGGGATAAATAAAGTTGAATCTGAATCTGAATCTGAACACCAAGGTATTTAATATTTATCACCCAACTATTGTACTAGGACACAAACCCTCTGCCGGTGTTTTGACCGTCTGTTCTCCGTCTGCTGCCAACCTCCCTTCGTTTTTCTTGTTTTTTAACAAACGATAAAAAAGAAAACAAAATAAAAATATAATCCGACAAACACGAGATAATCTTCTGTTTAAACAGGATAGAATGCAATTATCAAATAAGGGACAGAATAGAAGGATAGAAAAAGAAAGGGGGGAAAGAGAAAGTAAGAAAGAGAAAAGAGGGGAAGAGAGCAAGGGGAGCTAGTCATTCAATATTTGAAGATTAGGTGGTGTCAAAAGAGGCCAGGAAGGGATTCCACTTTCTTTGAAATGTGATTAGATCGCTTTTAGTTGAATATCTGATTTTTTTCCAATTTTAAATAAGACATAACATCTCTCGGCAATTTGGTACTAGAAGGTCACTTGGTAGACTTACAATGAAGAAGAAGATGGCGTCTTACTATCAAAGAGGTAAAGGCTAATACTCCGGTATTTAATATTTATAACCTGACTATGATATTAGGACACAAACCCTCTGCCATTTGTCCAGTTTTACGGACAGTCTGGTGTTTTGACCGTCTGTTCTCCGTCTGCTGCAGCCTCTGGTCAGGTTTAAGTTCTCGTCTTTATTACAGCGTAAATGTGTTATTGGTTTATATTGACATATAAAAAGTCCGACTGCATCAGCGCTCCGTTCACACCCGCCGCAGACCTGACCATGGTTGGTTTGGAAGAGGACCGAGGACCATGGTCCGTTTGTTTGATCTGGACGGTTCGCTCGCACGTTCATACCACCTAATTAGACTAATTTGTACCTGCAAACACACGTTCATGTTCTTCTGGACATGCATCAGCTGAGTTAAACTGTAACCCTGTGTCATTTCTACACCAAACTAATGACTCGCTGAATTTACTTCGGTTCAGGTCCATTTATTCCAGTTTATGTGAGGCGTTTTTTTACGCTTTGGGCTTTTTCTAACTGGAATATTCTGCTGAACTCTGCACGGCCTCTTCTCATCATTCACCTCTGAGAAGATCTTCACCTCCGTACATTCACTTCCTGCTAACTCTGCACTCGGATCAGCAACTTTCAGTAATATTTATTCCCATCCCCCGCTTTCGTGGACTGATCCTTCTCTCTAAGACTCAGAGAAAGAGAAAAACCACTCCAGAGTCCCCTCTGAGATCAACAAAACCTGCCCATTAAGACTCTCCCTCTGGTGCCCAAACAGGGAATAAAGAGATGCTGCCGTCTTAATCACCTTTCTTAAAAGTTCTCAATCCCACCCACAGATGAGGAGGAGGAGGAGGAGGGTTTGAGGGAGGTGTTGGAGGAGCAGAACATGGAGCGAGGTGGAGGGCTTCACAGGTGAAAAGGTGGGAGGCTACGGATTTAAAAAAAAAAAAAAAAAGACGAGGAGGAAAAAAAGAGCCTGGAGGTCAACTTGACTGCCAAGACGCTGCCTTTCATGCTCGCTCGCTCTCCCTTTCATGTGCCGCTCCTGCCTGAGGAAGAGGAGAGGAAGAAAGAGGATGAGGAAGGAGGCGGGGGGGGAGTGGATGTCGAGGGTGAGGCAGGAGGGGTGACACAATGCATGAAGGGAGAGAGAGAGAGAAAAAGGCGCAGTGGCGTTAAATCGGCGTTAATCTTCCTGATATGAGGGGCGGTTTTTCATCTGCTGATTAACATTCGCGCCACATCGCGTCACTTCAGGAGGAATTAGAGGAATTTTTTCGCAGCAGACGGAAAGTGTCGGCGTGTATTTTCATAAGAGCGACTTTGTAACCTCGCACAGATTGAAAACTGACCTCCTCGTCACCCCGAGGACCCAGAGAAAAGACTCCTTTCATTACAGCTGGATGGTAGCGTTAGGAAAGTGGGGCAACGAGGGGGCACAGCTGGGCAGCTGTTGGGGAGAGTCGGGGGTCCCTCAGGTCCTTTTTAAATAGGCCTTTTCATACAACACCCACTCCAAGGACTCTTAAGACACAAAGAGGAGAGGAGCCAGCTGAAGAGGAGGCCGGGCGCCCCGTAAACAAACCTCCGAGTCTTGAATTCTCCCCGGCTTGTTTACGGGCCGCAGACATAAACCGAAGCTCGCTCTGTTGTGGAAAAAGAGCGCCATCACTCTCTCGTGTTACTTTGTTCTGTCAACGCTGTCGGTCAAACGGGTTTCTGTGCGATATACAAAAACGGAGGAGAAGAGACGCCGCTCCACTCGATCTCAAACAGACCTCTCAGTCTTACATCCTCAGACCAAATATTTGGCAAACAGCCTTTATGACTTTTGTTCCGATGTGACCGTGAAACCCGAATCTGGTGGTTCAAGGTCTAAAGTCCCTTAAGGACTTCGAGATGCGCCCGCGCCCCACATTAAAGAGACACTGAAAGGAGGGAATTTGCCGCACATGTGGCGCCAAAATTGAGAAATCTGACCTTTCTGAAAACATATACAAGAGTCAGCTGACCCGCGACCGCATACGACAAACAGAGACCGCAGAAGGGGAACCCCACACCGAGTCTCAGTGACCTCACCCTCGGGTTCCAAAGGAGGGGGGATCTGACGCCAAACAGTGGAAACTAACTTGAGGTCAACGTGGAAACGGGGGGGACGTGAGGTGGACCGAAGAGCGGGGACTTCCTGGTGTAAACAAGAGACATGGCAGAACCACGGGGAGACATCTGGTCCTCAAAGATGAAGCCGATGAATGTAGGCTAGCCAGTGGTGATTTTCGCCCTCTGCCGATTCCTACTGGATGCATTTGTGAGGCGAATTTCGTGGCAGATTCCGGACAGCGGGAATCGCGAGAACTCATAAGAACCACCTGGATTCAGACGCAATCACACGAGAGTTCTTGCTTCTAGACTTCTAGAATCGGCATCTCCTCGTCCGTGGTGTCAACGGGTTGAAATGACATCTGAAATCCTTTGACTTGTTCGTCCCCGCCCACAGCTGCATGGTGTGAAATACAATCCGACTGAAACACAGATAGTAACAACAATCGGTGTTACAAATTTCTCACTCTCCCAATTCTGTACAAGTATCTATATGCTGTATCTCAAGAACTGTAATGGATACAGAGATGTACTAGGTACCAAAATGTCCGCAATACCCAACTTTATATTCAACTTCAATATATGTATGGGGCTTAAAATCAAGTCATTTTGAGTTATAAAGGAAAAACCACATTTTGGGGCGGACATCTTGGAATTTTGCATGGCTAATGTTATTTTTGAAAAGAGTGGGGTTTGAAGAGTATATGTACCAAATCACTTGTATAACAAGGTGAACGATTATTTCCTTATCTGCTCAGCTAAGAGTGTTTTATTTTGAAAAGAAGCCGGATGTTTTATTTGTTGTCTGTGCCCGACTTCCTTTCCAGCACGGACTAACTTGTGCTGAATTTATGCGGCATGCTGCGGCGTCCGGAAAAAATAGAGCCATGGCGATCTGAACCGCAGGGGAACGGAAAGAAGCCGGTGGAAATCGACACATTAACTTGAATGGAAACTATCTTTTCACAGCCATTCCAGATGCGGTGGAAGTTGGGGGTGAGATTGACTGCATGGCCTGCCTGGACTAGCACCATGCTTAATTTAGATGTATGAGCTGAAAAATACGAAATAACCAAAAACCAAAGAGGAACATGAGAGACAAAAAACCCCAACAATGCTCAGAGGAAAACCACATCTGCCCTCAGACCACAGCTGTGTCAGCACGGTTCTGTTGGTCCGACTATAATGTGAAATATGTAAAACACAGCAGGGAGCGAAGGGGGGGGTGTGAAAGGGATCCAAGAGTCCGATAATGTGAGCCGCTGATCCTCTGCAGGTCGTGAGAAGGTGAAATCGAGGGGAGAGGAAGCAGAAAAGGAAGCGGAGATTATATTTATGAAGCGACCTCATTATGTAACCTTATAGCGCCGCATTACAATCACTATTCGCCATTCCAGAAATTTCTCCGGCGCTCACAGGGAGGAAAATGGCGTCCGTTGTTTTTCTGGCCCGGCAGCTGTCGCCCCCGCTCGGCCCTGCGGTCGCTGAGGATTGCGGCCCTCAATGAGGCACGACATTGTTGAGGGAGCATAAGTGCAGCAAAATGCAATACCCCAAGAATGTAAACCCCCATCCCCCGTCTCCCCCCCGCGGTCCCCCCTCACCCCCCTGAGTGCTGTTCTTACAATTATCACACTCTCATGTTCGTCACGAGTTTCTCCTGGAGGGTTTTCTGGGAAGTGGTTGGTCTCTATTAAGAGTGACACCAGATTTTGGACTCTTTTTTTAAGGGGATCAGGTTTGACTTGATTTGTAGTCGCACGGATTGCAGGACGTCCCTATCAGAGACGGTTAAAGTCCAGTCGCTTGTCATCACTCTCTGGCCTAAAACAGAAGCTGTTGCGTGTGATTCCTTTGGTGTTTTCGTTCGAGGAGTCCTGATATATCTAAATTTGCAAACCATAAAGAAAACACAAACCTTCAGATTCAGCTGTAAGGGACTCTTGGTTGCGTATTTCACCCTACAGAACACAAACACTGAGTCTTTCATGCCTGTGTTGTGCAGCCAAAGTGGCAAAAGTGAAACTTTTCATGTTTTAATGTGAAAACCATACGGCCCTGTAAACCAATCGTCAGTAAGAAACGCCTTCGCTGCGGCTTGCTATGTCATTAATTTCCACACTGACTGTATAAGCGAAGGCAAACCTATAATTTAGCCGTGAGTGATTCCTGAGTCAATGCAGAGCGCATTAACGGCTGAAGTATCGAGTCCTCGCCGAGAGTTAGAGCCTGCCTGGAAGTATTTACCCTGCCCCCTTCATTTATCACACCGGGCTTCTTTACGCCTAATTTGTCCATCTTGACTTCTCCTCCTGCTGTTTCTGCTTTTTTAACCCGTCTCCAGTGAATGTAAGACGTATTCCTCTTTCGCATCCACACTCCAGTGACGGTTTCTTGGACTCACAAGTTGTGCCTCTCTTAGGAAGTCATGAATCAGGTTTAATCTGTTTACTGGTAAAGTATTGAGTATCTTACTTAAGGTGCACGATGAGGTTTCCTCGAAACAATTGACTCTATTCTGTCTTTACTGAGCGTGCTCAGAACAGACTTTAAATCCAGATCTGTTTCGTCTTTTTCAGGCACATTTGGAACTTTTATTTGAGCATCACTTCTTCTCCTCCTGCAAAAACTTTTCAGAACATGATTTTGCGACTTCATGTTCTGCTTACCCCCAATTTCCAGTGCATCTCTAACGGCGGCAAAAAAGTTGTATCCGCCGATCGTAGCTGATCGTAACCATTCAAGTCAATGTGTCAATATCCACCAGCTTCTTTCTGTTTCGCTGCCTCGCTGGACTCCGCAGCTGATCGCAATAGTTCTTTTTTTTCTGGACACCGGAGCATGGCGGATAAATTCAGCACAGATTAACCCGTGCTGGAAAGGAAGTCGGGCACAGACACAAAATAACAACATAACAAGTCAAAAGTTTTTAGACATCATTTCACCCCGATGACACCATGGATGAGGAGATGCTGATTCTAGAAGTCTAGAAGTAGATTTCCTCCTCTGGAAGGACACAGCGCCATTCCGGATCCAGTTGAAATCCTGGGTTAGGTGTTGCAGAGACATCATAGAGCCGGACAGGCCTACTGTCCTGTTGTTCAAAGTTCACAAAAATATTAAAAATGGGACTGACTAGTTGGTCTAAGTTGACCGCTTCACCTCAGATCATCTCAAAAACGAGAGTAGACCAACACTCAAATTTGACAAATACTTTCTTCTGGCTCTTCTGGAGCACTCGCCATTTTTGCATTGTTGTTTCATTTCACCTCTGCATCCTTCATTCAGCCAGTCAGCACAGTGCATTCTCCAGAGGGCTTTGACCCAAATCTGGACAGAAGAGGAAGAAGGGACCTGCTGGTTTCTTGCTATCGTGTCTGTCGATTGTTTTGATGGATGTTATAGAGCATCAACCGAGACACGGCCCTGTGGTAATGAGCCTTTGTAGTAGAGGAGGATGTATTTGTTTCAATGAATTGCTCATGTTTTGTTTTGTATTGTAATTTTTGCTTGGGAACGGACCCGGGTACTAATTTCGTACCACAAACTGTAAAGGTGCGGGGTATGATAATAAAGCTCCTAGACCCTTGAACAACAGCTTTCCTATGTTTAAGCGTCACAGCGGTAAAAAAAAAAAAAGGACTTTGTGTGTTTTTATAAGTTTCTACTGAGATTTAAAAGGATCTGACCATGAGGAGGGCCTCGCACCACATGCACAGCGGTCATGGTCCCCGAGGGGCGGCAATCAAATCCTCCACCACCTATCCTCTGATAAATACAATAAAAGCCTCAAAACATCATCTAAAGACCTGGACCAAAGAACAAAGGAACAATAACTTTTAAATAACATGAATTCATATTATGTTTGCTCCACATTTACAGCTCGTAGGCTGAGCTGTGGAAAGTTTGTTGGGTAAAGGGAGAGTTTGTCAAAATCTGGTGTCAGGAGAGGGTCAAAAATGTTCCAAATACTCTGAGGGATATCATATGAGACCCTGAAACCCTGGACATGAGATCTGAATATAACCCCCATCCTTCCAAGAAGTCCCGGCTAATCCTGCCCCTGCAGCCCCGTGTCAGCTGTCCGCACCCCCTTCCAGCTGTCTCCCTAATGATATACCTAATGAGACATCTGGGGGGTCCCTCTCTCACACCGACACTGTACGAGGGGAGACAAGAAGGGAGGGAGGGGGGGACACGTCCACTTTCCCACATGTCCCAGTTTAGCCCTCTGTGACTAACTCCTCGTTGTTCTTTCATGAAATTTCATCAACTGCTGCCGGAGGTTTCTGACCTGCAGAGGCGGGATAAAGCCGAGCGTGACGTGGAGCCCGAGCATCGGAGTTATCCGTGAAATCGGCCAAATATGAGATTCATAAACGCTCGGGCACTTGAAAGGATAAGCCCGGGTCGATCAATCACATCTCTGCCACTCTGCCACGGCACATAAGTTCATTCTTCTGAGACACACATGAAGTGTCAGACAAAATTAAGACAATTCACCCCAAAATAAACTTTCATACGTCTACAAATCTGGGGTTCGGCTTTCATCCGAGTGTGAGATGGTCTCTGGGGGTGACGGCGAATATTTGAGGGCTTCCGTAGTCGCCAGCAGATGTCAAGATAAATGAAATCAGATATCCAGAGCGAGACTTCCTCTTCCCTCAGCTGGTCAGAGTTGACAGCTCATGCAGCAACTAAAGAAGCGAGGAATGGAGCTAAAGAGACGTCACGTTACCTGCTCTGGAATAATTAATAAAAAGGTGAACGGTTGTCTGACGTAATTCTGGCAAATAATCCAGGAAACAAACTCTTGTGATCGTAACGGCGTTTGTAACGGAGGCCAAATCCACACAATGTTTTAAATCAGCCCGACTGGACCGGCTCTCACCTCCTCCTCTCTTTGGAAACGCTCCGCTCAGCAGGTTTAGCTCATTTCCAATCAGGTTGGTCGGCGCCGTCTGCCAGTCGGAGAACAGATGTTTTCACCTTCACTCATCAGCCGAAAGAAATCTGCTGCTTTACATTCATGTCGCACAGTCTGCAGGTAGTTCGCGCTCTTCCTCTTCTGCTTAGTAAGCAACAATTTGTTGATGGCTGGAGGGAGATTTATACCGACACTTTGACTGCCGTCGTCTGTTTCCGTCGTATGTCGGCGAACATTATAAAAGGTTCAATTTTCATCTGCGGGGAAGTTTTAACCTTCAGGTCCTGAGGAGTTTTCCCATGAAAACGACCCGCTCCGCGTTAACGGGGGAGGCTGTCTCCGAGGCTATCAGCTAATTTATGACTCAGAAATCTGCTCCGAGAGAGACGGCCAACTTCTCAGGGTTTCCACTGCGGCGAGCAGTCGGTGATAAAAGACTTCTGGACCAGACTTTTTTTTTTGGCGTGTTGCTGATAAAAGTTCAAATTTAAAGCTGAAGTGAAAGTGGAGTCATCAGTCGACGAAGGAGAAGATTAACTGTACTTATGAGTGTTGTTGAAGGGCTGATCTCTGATAACACAAATCATAATTATTACTGTTTTGATTGATACTCTTTACAAAATTAAACATGTTCACCGCCTGGTTTTAAAAGGTTGAGGTCTGTCTGTAAATACTTGGAGAGGGGAGGTATTTTTAGGGGACTGGACTGACAGCTAAGTCTGGTTTAATGAAAATCATGTTTTTCTTGTCGTCTACATGTTCATATGTTCTTTTTTCTGATGCTACAGGACATATCATGAGAAAATTAAGTGTGTAATTGCATTTGTGAATACTTCTGACCCAAACGGCCAGTTCAGACACAGTGGGATTTCTTACATCACAAATCTAAGCTCCGCCCCCTTAGCCCCTCTATGTAGGCCAGACTCAGAGAAGTAGAGAGAACAATCGTTGAACAAGCGACTGTTTCCCTAAAGACATTAGTGTCTGAGAGCTGAATAGCTTGTATGTTACCTGCCACTTCTACTACACCAGCAATGTTAGGCTGTAAGCTAGCGTGAAGAAGAGTGTGCAGAGCAGCGCTGTCTCCGCCCACGACTCAGAGGTGAATTGCTAATGAGCTATCGGAGCTCTGCAGAAGAAAAACTCTTGATTTTAGCTAAAAACGTTATAATCACGATATAAAGATCACTGAGAACACTTTAAGAAACAATCAGAGTGGGACTTGAAAAAAGTCAGTAGTTTATATTTGTCATTGCTAAGGGCTTTTCCTTCTTGCTCTCTTGGTCCCTCTGCTTTACTAACACACACACACACACGTTTCTTTACCCTAGCAATGCTCCACAGCTCACCTCATTCCACCTGCACATGTTAAAGACGCAGGAGTGCACATTTGACATCTGCAACTTCTGTACTCCAAACTTTCAGCATTGTTGCTGATTCGACCTTGTTGGGTAGGGTGACCAGACATCCTCTTTTACCAGGACATGTCCTCTTTTTTAGAGCCTGTCCGGCCTTGTCCGGGGGAGTTTATTAAATCCCTCAAATGTCCGCAGTTTTGTATGAAAGTTTCGAGTTTGTGTCACGTGGACTCTCAAAAACTCTCAAATTTACTACGCGCAACTCCATAGTCATATCCTCTTTTTGGGGGATTCAGATTTAGATTCAAATGGTCACCCTAATGTTGGGGACTTGAAATAGATTTTAAAATCATTCTTTTAAGTGTCTGACTGTCTTTCAGAAGAGCTGGTGTAATCAAGGACGAAATCCTGTTTTTATAGGATCTATTTTAGAGTTTTCTACGCAGAAAAAACTGAAGAACCTTTGGGGATATCACTCTGCTCAAGGCGTGAACGTGTTTCTGCGCCGTCGTCCTGAAAATAAAACAATTGTCGTTTGTGATCCTCTTGTTTTTAAGTGTCTGTCTGCCTGTGGACAAGAAAAGGCGGTCGCTCCCAGGAGGATCAAACTCTATCATAAAGCCTGTCCACAGACGACAAAAACGCATTAC
Source organism: Xyrichtys novacula (assembly GCA_962446985.1). NCBI lineage: Eukaryota > Metazoa > Chordata > Actinopteri > Labriformes > Labridae > Xyrichtys > Xyrichtys novacula. The sequence continues at coordinate 27,537,052 of OY660878.1, forward strand.
GGCGAGGAGGACGGGCTGTCGCCGACGCCGACCCTCGGGAGGCTCCGGAGACGGGATGATGGCGGGAAATCACAGAGAAGGTGGAGAAATGGACTCTCAGCTGTCTGCATGTGAGACGTGGAGGGGGTTACGTCATCCTCCTGTTTTAAGATGCGGTCATGTGACCCAGTCGTCTATACGCGATACAGAAATAAATCAACGGTTCAGAAATGAAGAGGAAGGTTTGAGAAACAGTCAGGAGCGAGTTTTAGCTGCACTGCATTAATGACTCACTCTCCTCCGCTGTGGTCCTCCTCGCTACACTCCCTCCATCCGGCGCCGTTGTTTTCGCCGTTGTAATGAAAACAAATGGTGATGTAGCCGTGCTGCAGGGGCTCTGCATGCAGCCTCATCCATCCCCATCTGAAGGAGATCTATTCGCCATCGCAGCCAGAGGACACAGAGCTCCAAAACCCCAATCCAGACCGGACTCAGGCTCCTGGATGTGTTTTACTTGGTCCCAAACTCCTCTCTCTCTCTCTCTCTCTCTCTCTCTCTCTCTCTCTCTCTCTCTCTCTCTCTCTCTCTCTCTCTCTCTCTCTCTCTCTCTCTCTCTCTCTCTCTCTCTCTCTCTCTCTCTCTCTCTCTCTCTCCTCACAAACTTTTGATGCATTTGCAAAAACAGAAAGTTGAGGATGATAGAAGAAGTTGCTTTAAGGAGAATCGCTGTTGTGCATCTCTAATACCAGAGGTTGCAACACTTTGTGCAACTCCAACCTTCGATTTCTCCCCTGAAGAGGTGAAAACAGTCATAGATCCTCAAACGCAGTGACACAGTGTCACAGATAAACACACTCACCTCTGAGGTTTGATGATTCCCAGATTGAAACGGAGAGACTGCAGGAGAAAATCGAGTTGAAGTCTCTAAAGAAACATTGTTGTCTTGGTTTACACAGGCACTGTAGGACAGGGTGCGAACACACATGATCCCATACTAATCTTTCCTCTGCTTTGTAAATGATTATTGTCATTTGAGCCGAAAATACACCTCCACCAAATATGATATTAATCTGATAACACTGGGATTCCACTGAATGCGGATCCGTTACGCTACGCTCTGGAACGGCAGGCGGATCAAAAACACAAGCATACAGCACCCAAAGGATACGATCCCCTGCCACAAGTGGAGGAGAAGCGATTGCGATATTACCGATATATCTTGCGAGACTGGACGAGATCTCCCAAGATTTTGTGCGTTTCATTGTGAGACTTGAGATCAGCGGTGTTTATAAACACCCACAACCCTGGCCCCTCCCATTATCACATTTCATTTCGTTTCGTTTATTTAGATAACCATTAGCTTTGGCTTCCTGTAGTCTACATTCACAGTTAGCTCGCCATCGCAGTGCACTGTCACAAAAAAACATCACGCCACAAACACAAAGAAAACGTCGATAACCACTACAACTCACAACAGCCGACAAGACAAAAATAAAACAACAAAAGTAGAACAATACAAACAACATACTCATATGACTGGACCTTATACGTTTCCAAAGTGTAGCTGTTAGTTCAGAAATAATCAGATGTTTAAATATCAACTTAAATTCCACATTATTGAATTGAATTAATTAATTTACCAAAACAGTAACCAATACAAGAACAGTTCGAAGTATAGACTTTAATTTATTTTGAAAATTGACCGCTCATGCTGCGGCGTCCAGCGAAAATGGAAGCCTTGCGTATCTGATCTGACCACCGGAGCGGATCAGCAGTGGAGCCGGACGGCGGACAGATTGTGTGGAATTGTGCACATTGATTATAATTTTTGCGTATTTAATCAGACTGCCGTTCCGGAGCGGAGAGGCGCCGTTCCGGATCCTGGGGAATTTAGCCGTAAGTCTAATGAGATATTTTCACGTTTTTGTAGCGTTGGATCATCTGGGGTGACTGACCCACAAAAAAAGTAACAAAGAAAAGACATCATAATGCACAGCTCGCAGGATAAAATGTTAGAATCAGACCCCGAACTAGAACCAGCATGTTCATATTTACCAAGGATTACTGCAGAGACGACATTATGCAGTTTTTTACTTTCCTCACATTAGAAATAGTTTTCTGATCACGTGTTATAACTCCTACCTGGATGTGGTATCATAGGAGATCTGCACACACACACACACACACACTCAACAGTGTTCATCTGACTCCATTACAGCCCGAGGAGAGGTAGAAATGGGCTCATTTGCTGCTTATACTCAGCGTTTTCTCCTGCTGGGCCCTTCAAATTACCAATCAGCTGAGTGATGTGGGTCGCCCATGCAAAACCAAACAAAACAGCCGGAAAAAATGGAGAAAAAGGAGCTACAGTGAGGCGGAGCTGAGAGATTCTGGACATGACAAAGTCTGGCTGCAGGGCGGAGATGTCTACCTGAATAACAAGAGTGACCTGAGCTGATAATACAGATGTTAATGTGAGTCTGAAGTGAGACGTTTACAGAGGTAGAGTGGTCATTACCCCTGTTTCCACCACATCCAGTGACAATTCCACCTTCATGTGAAAAGTGAAAGTTTACAGTTTCTTTCTCATGTTTTGCACTCGTTCATTTTCCCTCTCTGATCTCGTGGAGCTGAAACTTTCGTATGAAACTAAAACATGGATCCTTTTGTTTCCCTCAGAGTCAGAAAACAAAGAGAGGTGCGGCTGGAGTGTTGGTGGGAGGAGATCAGAGCAGACTGCAGGACTGCATCCGTCACTGTAAAAGCCTCTCTCTCTCTCTCTCTCTCTCTCTCTCTCTCTCTCTCTCTCTCTCTCTCTCTCTCTCTCTCATCAACAGCTGCAGCAGCAACCTGGCAGCTTTTCACAGCAGTGTGTGTGTTTGTATGTACCTTTGTAAGAGTGTGTGTGTGTGTATGTGTGTGTGTGTGTGTTTGTATGTACCTTTGTAAGAGTGTGTGTGTGGACGCCCTTCAAACGCTCTGGACTTGGCTGCATGAGTGAAAACACAGTAACAGAGAGAAGAGGGGAGGACGAGTGGAGGGAGAGCACCATCCCTCCCAATCCTCACCTTCTTCCTGTTCTCCATCATTACAGCACAGAGTCTCAGTTTTGGGTGGTAAAGGAGGATGCTGCCAAAAGAAACGCCAACACCCCCTCCAGCAAAGCCACCATCTTCGTTGTCGTTGTTTTCGTCTGCTTGTCCAGGTTTGGGTCATGGGGGGCAGCAGCTTCAGGGGGGGAAGCCCAGACGGCCCTCACCCCAGCCACTTCCACCAGCTCCTTTTTTGGGGGGATTCCCGAGAGTCTCACCTTACGGCTCAGCTCTTTCTTCACCACGACAGATCAGTTAAGCAACCGCATCACTCCTGACGCCGCTCCGATCCGCCTTTCGATCTCCCGCTCCATCCTACCCTCACTCGTGAACAAGATCCAGAGATACTTGAACTCCTCTACTTGAGGCAGGACCGCCCCTCCAACCTGGAGAAGGCAATCTACCTTTTTCCGACTGAGAGCCATGGCCTCGGACTTGGAGGTGTTGATTCACATCCCAGCCGCAGGTCAAGAAGTCCAAGTCCAAATCAAGTCCTTCTCCCCTTGACTGAGTCTTATGGGGTGCTCACACCAAGCACGAGTAAAATCCTTCAACGGTAACCCCTGCCGATTCAACCGGCGGGATCAAGTGATAGACACTTGATCCCCACTCCTCGCTCACTTGCCTCCAGGTGAGAACCTTTAAATTCCAGTTTCGGTAATTGAAAGAAAAGGTATCATATAATTCGGGGCACCCACAGACCGACACAATCAGTTTGTCCTCGATTTTAGATACCAGTGAACAACCGTCCGTTTCCATACATCACCTGGCATCCTTCGTACTGAGTGGTTATCATGACACGAATATCTGCTTAAGTTGAGACATTTTCAGCTCCCGCCCAATTCGCGTCATTCGCGCCGCCAGAGTAGTAGAAGCGTCTAATCACGTCTTTGCATTGAATTATCATGTAAATCATCCAAATGATTTCACTCGCGCTTGGTGTGTGGAGACAGTAAGTTCAGTCCTGATGACCAAGTCTGATTTACATCCTCCAAACCTGTGTCCAAGTTGGAGTCAAGTCCTTGTTTCCTAGTGAAATCCTATTTACCTTTTTACAAGTCCTAGTCAGGTCCCCGATACTTGTGTCAACGTTCAAGTCCTCATTGTTAAAGTTATCATTGATAGCAAACAGAGAGGCTCTTTCAGTCCAGACCCCCAAGTCTAGGTCTTAATTCTCTATGTCCAGATCCGAGTCAAGTCCTCATCAATCCTGGTCTTTTCAGGAAGGTTCTCGACTTAAAGTTTAAAAATACGGACCTCATTTTCTTTATTTGTTGGGGTTCGTTTTGGTAGTTTGGGGGAAAAAAAGGAAACTAATCTTTCAAACTTGTTGATTTGTTCCCAAAACTATGAAAAAAGAAACTCCTGTCTAAGACAACCCACTTATCCTTTGGCTAAAGCAGCGTGAGTTATGACTCCTCTGCCAAAGAGAGTTTCATTTTTCACCTCTATTAGCGTGTTTGTCTGCCTGCCAGCAGAACGTCTCCACACTCGATCAACGGCGTGACGTTTGATGGACAGATTTGGACAAAAGAGCGGCTCCTGCTACCGAACGAGAAGCTCGTCCAAGTAACGAGGATCGTTTTTCTCTCGCTCGAAAATGAAAATGAAGACTCGCTTCCAAATCCAGCGAGAGGTTTCCGTGTCGGGAAGGTCATTTTTGAGTGACAGCTGAGCGGCCTTTGGCTGGGACAGGATGTCAGTGATTTGTTCAGCAGTCGCAGTTTGAGTTCTGGGGTTATTTCCAGAAGTAAGAGCTTCATTTGTGGAGTCAGTGTCTCCGTTTCATGGATTTTATCCTCTCTCTCTCTCTCTTTAAGTATATAACAAACAGTCTTTCCAGGAAGGTCGATTTGTTTGTTTTCCTACTCTAAGTGCTTTTCCGTGAAGGTTGAGTCCACTAATTAAATCTTCTTTGTCTCAGTTATTCACCTTCATTTGCGTCTGATGCCTTTTTGATGGCGAGCTTTGGAGAAAATCCGTTTATTTCGCCATCAAAGCGACCTCACATTCCTCTGCATCCCACTGTTACTTCATATAACTTTTCACCCCGGCCGCTCTCTAATTTCAAAGCGAGCGTTTGGAGATGGGGGACGGCCCTCTCTCTCTCCGCTTCAGTCTGTCGTCATTGCCAAAGTCGAACACATCAATCACACATTTGTTTCCCATTTAACAGAGACGCTTTTAAGAAAGATGGAAATATCCTCTTGGCGGCGCGTCAGTGCGCTCTTCCTCTTTCATGCCGTCTTATTTCGCTGGTTTTGCCTTTCCGTAGCAGAGAGCTCCCACCACATCTGTAGTGTGGTCTGAGGGGGGAGTGTGTGTGTGTGTATGTGTGTATGTGTGTATATGTGTGTGTTCGTGTGTAAGAGAGAGTCAAACTTTGTGCTTTTCAGATAAAACCTGAGTCCTTTAAAACCGACTCTCTCTAAAGATGATGAAACTTCATTAGCAAAGAGGAAAATCAGAACAATTAAAGCTCACAGGAAACAGCTGAAGGACGCCCAAATTTGGTCATCGGGGTGATGTTGATGAAACGTTCAGAAAAAGGGGAAAGAAGTGGGTAGAGAAGCGACCTGAATTAGAGCGCAGAACAATGTCGCTTTAAAACATGACGGTGATGGAGGTTTGAAAATACTCGCTCTCTATTTCTGATCTCATGTGAACTCCCAGGAACCTTTACAGGGACCAGGAAACTGGCAGATCTGTGAGGCTTTCTTTTCTCTGCACATGTTGACATATCTGGTTTGACTGTGAGAGATTTCCAGCTAACCTAGGAGACCTTATTCCCACGACGGCCATGTTCACGCTCAGGGCGCAAGTCGTATAAATCTCAACATTCGAACCGACTCATGTTGCAAAAACTCTCAAAGTTGGTGCAGAAACTGGTGGTTCTATATTCAACTAGAGATGGTGCAAACGATTAGAAACCATGTGGTGATTCCCACTACAGAGTCATGGCTGTTTTTAATGCAGTGCAGTCATTGGCAGAGCTGGGCGTCCTGAGTTACCGGCAATTACCACCGCATCCAGAACGGCTACGAAAAGGCAGTATCTGCCGATCGCAGCTGATCCTAACCATTCAAGTTAACGTGTCAATTTACACTGTCTTCTTTCCGTTCCGCTGTGGATCGCCGGACTCCACAGCTGATCACAAGAGTTCTATTTTTTCTGGACGCTGGGGCATGCTGGATAAATTCAGCACAGATTAACCCGTGCTGGAAAGGAAGTCGGGCACAGACACAAAATAAAACACTGCGTTTCAGGCGGATCGTATTTCACACCATGCAAACGGGCGAAGACAAACAAGTGAAAGGTTTTTAGACGTCATTTCACCCCGATGACACCATAGATGAGGAGATGCTGATTCTAGAAGTCGATTTTGTCCTCTGGAAGGATAAAATCTACTCTTTATATGGTTAGCCTCTGTGGCTAAAGACAACTTGTTATCGATTGCACGATTGCACGTGAATCTGCGGGTTCTTGTGAATTCTCACGATTCCTGCTGTCCGTAATCCTCAACGAAATTCGCCTCACAAACAGACCCAGTAGGAATTGGCGGATGGTGAAAATTGCTGATCAGAGCGGTTCTGGTTGCGGTGGAAATCCCGGGCTAGAGGGAGCATCCATTGAAGTGTTGGTCACAAATAATTTAGGGTGACCATACGTCCTCTTTTACCCGGACACGTCCTCTTTCTCGGTGGCTGTCCGATCTTGTCCTTGGGAGTTTATAAAATCCTTCAAATGTCCGTGGTTTTGTATGGAAGTTTTGATTTTCTGTCGCGTGGACTTACTGAGTTAGAAGTGCATAAAAAAAACTCGACCCGACCTGAAAAACTGAAAAATAACTACGCACAACTCCGCCCCACAAAACAGTGTCCTCTTTTTGGGGGATTCAGAATATGGTCACCCTAAAATAATCGGACTCTCAAATGTCAGCAGTTGTGCAGGAATAATTCTCAGGAACTTAAGGAGCTGGTTTGTGACGAGCCAAATGACCTGAGTCAAGAGAAAACACCTGAATCCCTATCATTAAGGTTGAGGAAGCGCACCAGAAAGAGGAGGGATTAAAATCTGACTCCTATCTGGTAAGACGGATCAAAGACAATTTATGCAAGATCAGACTGACATAAACCTTTTACTGGACTTGGATCATGGGGATCTGCCAAACTGGGACCACTTCTGGTCGTAGGTGAGTGAGTCGAAAATCGTGAATCGTTAAGCTTAAGTTTTCTGATCCCTCATGCAAAACAGCCTCCGAGTCACAGTCTGAACTCGCCCTACTTTTCCCAAACTTGTTTTTGAATTTTACGATCACAACAAGGAGTTGATTCTGTTGCATTTGAGACTCGACGAGAGTGACTCGAGCTGCAGGAAAAGGAGAACACTCAAACGGCGGTACTCTCTGTGGAAAAGGACCGACTCTGGACCTTTTACTGGTGCAGAACCATCCGTCTTTGTCTTAACTTTAACGAAAATCAACAGACTGCTGCTTAAATCTATCCTAAGAAACAGTTTTTGGTCTTTTACACAAATTCCTAAAACCACAGATTAGTTTTAAGAGTGACAGCTACTGAAATAAAGAAGTGTAACTCAAACTGTGACAGTTTCACTCCTCCATGTCTAACAGCCATTAAGGGACAGTGGTTAAATGACACGCTGACAGGTTAGGGATCGCCGTCGTGTCGCGTTTTCAGACGGGGAATCGACATTCACCCCCACGGTCTTCAAATATTCACATTCAATCTGACAGACAGACTCCGGGGGACGCCGTGTTTGTGTGTTTCCAGTGCGTCTCTGTCTGGGTCGCAGTAACTTGTTCCTCTCTTGCATACATAATTGAGCAGGACGACGGTGACTCACTGTCCTCAGCCGAGAGCCAGGAGTCCCTGGATGAATCAGAGACACTTGTCTAGTAACTCGCCTGGAGCCACGAGCAGGTACAGAAGGGCCCATTATCCATCATGTGGACACAAAACAAACCCAAATATGACATCTCTTTGAGCGTCTCTGTTTGTGTCAGACAGGATTTAACTATTCATGGACGAGGGCCGGTTCGTATCACCTCCACATGCTGACATGAAGAGACCCTGAAATCATATTTTCTTAATTTTCTTTGTTGCTCTGAGGGAAATCGAACTAATCGGCTAAATCTGGTGGTTAAATCCCAGACATACCAAAGTTTAAACGAAAGTGCATCCAAAGTTTTACACGATGCAGGTCAAGAACAAACTGTGCAATAAAAATAAAGTTATTATTAAAGTTATAATAACGTGGTGGAGGGTTAGAGCTGCGTGAGTTACCTCTTAAGGCTCATTTACGCTCGCCATACGTCCACTTCGAACGATGGTTCCGTCACTGCCAACATACTTCCATGCGTCCTTCACGTTGGCGTGGATGTTAACCAATATATCCAGTTTCTGACGACAACAAACAAAAAGAAAAATGGCGACTGTGGAGGAGCTGGTGAAAATGTATATTTTACGTAGGAGACAGAAACAGAGGCAGCGTTGGAGGAGGCGGAGGTCGGTCAGGCCGCTAAATGCCTCACGCTAAGAGGATGGAGAATTCTTTCTCTAGTCGTACCAAAAAGAGAAATTGACAACAATCCTCAAAAAGTCCTGCCACTGTCTTCTTCGTTCTCCTTCTTCTTCGTTTCTCTCTAGAGATGCATATCGGGTAGTGACAGCAGCAACACTGCCCCCGCAGTTTCCGGCGGTACTGCGCCGTCTGGCCTGTAGGCTATCCGTAAACTTCAAGGATACACGAAAAATACAGACGAAAAGAACGGAGAGCTCTGTTCGTATCCAGATCTGTTCGTCACGTTGAGCAAAACGTGTCCTGGGCAGAATTTCAAAATAAAAGCATGATCAAGATGAGTCCCTTAGAGAAAGAATTGGTTTTCATACGAGTATTAACATCTCAAATGTCGGTCCGGATGATTTGATCTGTTATCAGGACTGATGCTGCCTCAGGTATCGCTGGCTGTTGAAACACATGCAAGATCAGGATTAACAAAACCAAGCTGAACTTAATTAGACAGGACTGAGCGATAAGACTGCAAGTTTCACGGTTATGGTTTATGATGATGGTGAATACCTGTAATGTCGTAGAGATGCCAAAACAGATTGAGAGCAGGAAGTCTCTGCAGGCCCGATAAGTCCTGAGTCAAACTAACTCAACCTGCACATCCTTAGTCATGGCATCATCATTTGGTCGTAAAAAACCTAAAAACTTATGTTGTTCGTTTACCTTGCAGGTTTAGATCCAGCTCAGAGTCGAGTCTCCTCCAGACCCGGACACCGATTCTCTCTCTTCACCTGCATCTGCTGCTCCTGGCTGACTGAGAGGTTATTATTAGACCAAGAATTTCTACTTTCTGTCTTTTTTTTTTTCCAGCATGTAAAACTACACAGGGGGATAATACACCTCAGTGTGCGGGCGTGAGGATTATCCATAATGGTGATAAAACGCTGATGATGCTCCTTAAAAAGCCCTCAGTGAGAGAGCCGTGGAGTAGAGGGAGGATGGTGATTAAACGGGAACAATAAAGCTTTACCTTACGCGCACACTAACCGTCGGCTTTTTATAAAGCAGGCACTTTATCAAATGCATTAAAATCCAGATATGAGAGCTGCACACACACACACACACACACACAAGCCTTCGACCTTTACTCCCTAACACACACACCCCACCCCCATGAGCATGCATATGTAACATAACATTCATAACATTAAAAAAGCACGTCCACCTACGCTGGAACCTTCTAACCTTTGGCTGAATCCATGTTGGTACAATTTTTCTGATGTTACAAATCCATTCAGCCTCAACACGAGGAAAGATCCAGAAGGAAGGAAACAATATGAGCAGTGAGAGTGAGTATGTTTACCTGTACAGCCTGATCGGACAAAGCTCATAATACATTTGTTTCGCAGAATCGGACTTCTCTCCTTGTCCGCTGAGAAAATCGAATTATTGACGTGAACGTGTCCTCCTGTGCCGTTGTGCTTCTTTGCCTGGTAGGTTTTTTTTTTAGGTGTTTCCACCGAACCCGGGGGTTCAAGTGAAGCCGGCGTCTCTCATTAGGTCAGCAACTTTTTTAAAGAGGTCTCCGTTCCCCATTTTGCGACCGTCCATATACTTTAAAATGTCAATTTCTTTCAGGAGGGAAAGCATAACGGCACTCTTCTCGTCGTTCCAAAAGTGGACATCCTTTCGTACTTTAGCCGTGTTGCAGTTGCTTCTGAGTCAAAGGTTCTTTAAATGATAGCGCCACTTCTTCTCTGGGGGCGTGGCGCACGCATACATGCAATGTCCAATCAAACTGCGACTACGCCAGTTACATGGTAAAGAAAATCGAATTCCAATCGCATTATTTGGGTGTCTTAAACAGAGTTCTCAAACTCCGATTATAGTCGGACTAAGGTGTTTACATGACCTTCAGTTGTCGGGTCTTGATCGAAGTAAGGGAATAATTCGATTTTCTTGAGTGTCGTGTAAACGTACTGCGTGTTATCGTCGGATGGGCCGCTGCGTCCTGAATCATCTCCATGCACCAGTAAGGAGTTGCAGTCGTCAATAGCTATGTTTGCAATGGAAAAAATGTCTTGATCTGATTAAAAATTTGAGGGATCGGAAAATCTGAATCCACTGTTTATATGAGCGCAAAATCAAATAATCCGATTATGAGTTTTATTCAGATTAGAAGCTGTTGGACGTGCACAGAGTTGTCTGATTTCGCTAAAACAACCGCAGAAGAAGAAGAGTCGTATTTACGTCTGTGCTGTCAACAAACCAACAAACGCAGTAGTGGCTCTCTCCATCCAATTCAAGAGTTTTCCCTCTGTTAAATGTTGTCACTAGATGGCGCCCTCGCTTACTTATTTTACTGTTCTGTTAAAGGTTGCATAGTGCACGCAGATGTGACATCCTTACACTGTGTGTACGCCTTGTTATGTTATCGGAGGAGCAGACACAATACGAGAGTGTTGATAATGAAGACCGAGTCAGGTTAGAGAGTCACGATCGGAATAAGTGTTTACATGGAGGCGTTTCGGAATAACGATCAGCATAAACCACCCCTCTCGATCGGAATACGATTCCTTTCCGATTGAGCCGAATCGGATCAGAATCTTCCGATCTGCGTGTTTACATGATGCATTTTTATTCCGATCAGGCATTTATTCCGATTACTTGTGCCCATGTAAACGAGCTAATGTGCCGCACTACAAGAGCCTGAACCAGGAGCTGTGCTGCCTGCTCTGTCAGGTAGACTCTGATCCTCCTGATGTGGAATCATGACCGGACCAGAAGAGACACGAGGTCCACAATATCGAGCGCATAACAAAGAGAAATGTCTGCAGCTTCATGGAGCTCTTTCAGAAGAACACATCCTGCTAAATCGAGCATTTCTCAGGTGTGTTTTGGTCCATGTTGTTATTGAATCTAGATTTCTGGGAGTGCACACAGAAGCACTCAGTAGCTGCATTCAGGCGTTTTCTCTGCTGCTGTTTCGAAGTCAGTGATGCCACCAGACATGAGGACTCAGAGGAACCCTTAATGAGTCTCTGAAGAACAGCCAGTTTGTGCAGCGGCCAGGAAACCCCTTTTAAAACCTATCATTCCTCTCCTCGCTGCCCGTCCACTTCCCTGCCAGACATGCCAACGCTGCAACCTGCAGGGGGCCGCCCCCCACCTCCCCTCCTACCACACAGAGCTGCAGTCCCCCCCCCCCCTCTCCTGCATTCACTTCTCTGGGCCGTACTGTGAACCCGAACCAGCCGGCCAAACGCTTGGCCTCCAGTCACCTGAAAACATCATCTGCATTTAAATTGAAAACTGGCGTTGGTGACTCATTCTTACTCCAGAGGTGCGGGGTGTTTCATTACCAGGATTTGCATGCAGGAGGAGGAGGGGGGGGGGTTGAAGTAAAGTGAGGACTCTCCGTAAACATGTTGCAGTGAGTCATAAACAGAGTGATGCTGGGCTGTTCCTGGGGACTGACAGATGGAAAAAAGGAGGAAATAAGCAGCAGAGAGATCGGACTTTGTGCAGAAGAGAACATTGACTTATTTCCTTTAGATTCGATATATAATCATCATTACAAGTGCAATTTTTACAAGATTCAACCAATGCCGGTTTGCAAATCCTGTGGTGTGAAGATGCAGCAATCCAAAGTTATAATATGAAATCTGCTCACAGGAGCTTTAAATACTGCTAAGGCTAGAATTATGTAACTCCAGTGAAAGGTTGAGAACTAAGTGGGCCGGTCTGAGTCCTGAAACTCCCCAGCTGAACTCGAGTCCCGGTCAGAGCTGCACAATATATCAGTTTTATCAATTACCTCCATGCTCGAAAAACTGTGTAAGTGTAACTCAGATTAAAGAAACACGACCGCTGTGAGAAGTTCAGGGAAGTTTTATAACCCCCTCTCAAAACTTCTGTTTGTACTCTCTGTAATACTCGAGAAACCCTCCAAGTCGTTCATCATCATCTCCCACTAATACAGAGTCCTGTGAGCGACCACAGAGAGCTGGGTGGCCCCCGGTGACGAGCCAGGCTGTTTACGGACGCCAGAGTGAAGGTTAGCTCGACGCCAGATAGCAGAGGTCAGTGGCAGCCGGGAGACGGAGATGGATGTGTGTTTGGTCTGGACGGGAGACAGGCCTGGAGACGCTCTCTCTGCTACAGAGAGGCCTCAGTGCAGCTCAGCCACCGAGAACTGAGAGCCGCACAAAGAGGGGCGTTGTAAAACCTCGTGTACCTGCACTGAAGGTCTGTAATTAGACTTTATGTTGCTGTAAAGGTTCTTAATTTGACTGGTGTTTGAGTTTTTCACAGTCCCCCCACCTCTACGGTTACATTAGCTCTTAAAATATGAGCGTATGGTCTTAAAACTGGTGCCATGACTTCCTCAGATCTGGTTTCAGGCCTTTCAACAGATTTTAGCCACGAGAGCATTATTGAGGTCAAGCTCTGATGTTGGTGGACAGAAACAGGCTCTTATATGGAGTTCCAGTTAAGATTTGGGATGTGGTCGAGGTCACATCAGTCTCTCTGCACGAGAAAACAACCTTAAAAACTGTTTCTCAAACTTTTTCATGGTGGAGAGAGATAAACGCAGAGGAGCTGAATCACAACAGGACTGTGCAGCTTCTGTGCAAATCAGACAAAAAGAGTTAAAAGAACCACGAATCACTGTCACACTCAAACATTTTAGTAATCAAGATGATAGTTCCATCTCTGAATGTCGTAGAAATAATATATCTGTTCATAAAGTCTGTTATAATTACATTTTAGGGACTGTTTATTAAGGGGTTAAATAAGTTCAGGATACATACCTCATCAAGTAAAGTCAGGATGAGAGTGCACAGTGCAGCTCTGAAGGTTTCATTTTCTTCCTTTTCTTTATGACTTTCTTTTTATCTCTATTTGTTTTTCTTTTTGCCATTTTTCTTTGTTTTTCTTTTTTTTCTGTAGTTATTTTCTGTTTTCTATCATTTCATATTATTCTTTTTCTGTCTTTCCTTTTCTTTCTTACATAATTTGCACTTCTGTTCTCTTTCTTTTTCTCTTTTTCTGCTATTTTTGTTCCCTCTTTCCGTTTGTTTTGTTCTGTTCAAATGTGTATTTTCTGTCATTTTCTTTTGTTTTTCTTTCTTTCATTTTTCTCATTTTTTATCTTTCCTTTCTGTCATCCTTTTTTCTTTAATTTATTCAGCTCCTCTTTTTATTTTTATTTTTTTCATTCTTTTTTCTTTTTCTAGTTTTCTTTTTCGTTTCTTTCATTTCTTGTCTAACCTTTTTCTTTATTTCCTACTGCCTGGCAATTTTTTTTTTTTGTCATTTTTGGTTTTTGTTTGTTTTTTTTTTTATTTCATTTTTTTCATCTTTCCTTCCATCATCCATTTTTCTTTCCTTCATTCACCACCTATTTTTATATCTCATTTTTTCATTCTTTTTTTCCTCTTTCATTTTTCTCCTCTTTTAATTTTCATTTTTAATCCTTTTTTCTTCTTTCCTTCATTCACCTCCTCTTTTTATTTTTTCTTGTTTCATCCTTTTTTTTCTTTCCTTCATTTATCTCCTCTCTTTATTTTTCCTTTCCCTCATTTTTCATGTGTAGGTAAAGACCTAAAGAAATCGTCCTTTCTTCGCCCCCTGAACAAACCCCCGTTTCTCTGCTCCTGAATCATTGTGACATTTTAAAAAGACCAAACAACGTCCATCCTGCCAAATTTGCCCACAAATGACACGTTAACTCTTCATTAGGAAGATCCATCTTGAGTTGGGCTCCGTTTCTCAAACTCTCTCTGGTTTGTTTTCTCTGCTGAGATGCCAGGTGGAGCTGGTTGTTGGAGTTTCCCTTAAAGGGACCGTAATGAGACCAGAAAGATTACACAATCTCAGTCTAATAAGGTTTTAGAGTCGAGTAGTTTGAGTAGTTTTACTCTTTCTGACTCAGCGAAGCTCCTCCCACTCTTAATATGTGCTGCTGCTTTTTCCTCTTTACTCATGTGGTTGATATTCGTCTATTTAGTCACACAGAATAAGAATAAAGGGTCAGTGAAAGCTTTTATTTACCTAGACTCTCAGTTTGAATTCTCCTGCAAACACTGTTGCACACTGCCATCTAGTGGCCACTATGCATACTGCAGCAAACTGAGGGAGAGGAGTGGAAAGTTTGGCCCAAAAGTTTCTTTAAATTGATGCCATTGATTTTATTTTCTGGATTGTTCTTCTAAAAGTGTTTCCTACAGAGTTTAAAATTAGGTTTTTGTCCTGAACCTAATGTTTCGTTTTATTGATTTGTAATTTTGTTGAAGTGCCATCTTCCAATCCAAACCAATCGGCTTTATTTGTACAGCACATTTTAAAAAAATATTCAAGTTTGCCAAAGTGCTGCACAGTAAAAATTTAAAAGGACAAACACTGTAGAAAACATCACAAGGAAATAAATAAAAGCAGGTAAAAAAAAAAACATTTAAAGCGAAATAAACTAAATGAAATAAAAACACAAAAGTATAAAAGAAATAAAAGCGATAAAAGGACAGAAATCACACAGCTTTCATGCTCATCTTGTTCAGCTTTTACTTTCTGCTGTCATAGATTTTGTTGCCAGTTCAGTACAAGCTGCTGCACATCCTGGATTTGTAAATAAGTGACTCAACCATCAGGTCCAGGATATTTAATTGGTTTAATTTTTAGTTCACAGCAGATGTGAAGTGAGTAATTTTAGTGTGTAAGATACTAAAACTTTGATTTACCTCCAGTATTACGACTGAAACCTGTCTGGAAATACACTGAATGAATGAATGAATGAATGCTTTACTTTGAACAGGCTATAAAGAAAACAGAATAAAGGTAGTAACCAAACAAATAAATAAAAGAAAACAAAGATTGTTGGCAACAACCTGCATGTGAAGCCCATCTACATGTTTGAAAAGAAGTAGGAAAAAGTTTAAACTTATTTAATTCTACCCTTTTAATCAACAGTTCCTATAATGATATTTTAAATTTACAGATTTCTTTATACTTACTTCAGGCCTCTTTTGTATGTGGATATAAATCAGATATGTATCCGGTGTGACTGCAGTGTGGACGCTCAGGTCATGTTCATCCGACCTATACGTCATCAATATGCGACAAACGTCACCATTGTTCCACAACACAAACAGGCGCGGAAAGCGATTTGTGCTTTGCGCGCATGCGGGTCACTTCACCGACGTATTCCGTTCACATTAGATGCTGCATTCGTTGTTGTAATGTGAACGACCGCACAAAAAGATCGGATTTAACAAAAAATCTGAACTGTGAATCATAACCTGCAGTGGGAACGTAGACTAAAGCTCTTGTTTCCACTTTTATCCTGCAGGTGTGAGAGTCACCTTTTCACTGTCTTACCGGTCACAGAAGCTGCAGAGAATTTCTTGTGAGTTTTCAGTTTGTGTTTGACCCTGTTTCCCTCCTGTTCTCTGTTTTTTATTCTTTAGATCAGTATACAGCGTTTATTTCCTGTTTTATTTTGTAGGAGTTGATTCCTTGTGTTTCTTGTCTAGTTTTACTTCCCTTGTTTTCCCTCCTTCGTTAATCACTCATGAGTCTCACCTGTGTCTCGTCTGCCTCACCTGTTGCTCATTTCCCAGTGTGTATATATAGTCCCCGTCTTCCCCTCTGTCTTGTTGGTTCATTGTGTGTCTGTACGTCAATGTGTATTCTTGTGTCCCCCGTTGCTCTCTGTGATTTTGCTTTTTTATTTTGTTTCCTTTTTTTGTTCCCCTATGAACTACAATAACCACGAGGTCTTGACTCGGGTATTGGTGGTTAAAACCTGCAGCATTTACAGACAGCAGGAGACTCTCCCTCAGTACAGCTCTATTCAAACCTGCAGCCTCGTGTAACTGAATCTGTTGGATGATATTAGAGAAGACAGACCAGCAGAGTGAAGCAGCGTTGAGAGATTTATTGCATTTCGTTTCAAGCGATATAAACAACAGCGTGATCACAGCAGCTTCTAAATAATCCAGAAGTCTCAGACGTGTTCGTCTCTCCTTCGTTTAAGAGCGGAGCGTGTTTACATCAGATTCATAAGCAGAGCAGACAGACAGCACCGTGTGGTTTATACAGAGTACCTTCACTATCAGCGGTAAACAGTTTTCACCCTCAGCGGGGATCATGAACCTTTTCAGTCTTTGTGAAGAGTTACATTTAGGTTTGCTTTAGATTTTTCTTCTTCTTCCACAATAAACGTAAAACAAACGATATCTCCTACCACCACCTTTGTCTTCAGTCTTTGTGTTTTTATTTCTGAACGTCGTGAGGCCTGTAATGTGACGGGGACATTCATCTGTCATGACTCACAGAAGAACAGGAGTGGGTGTGAATCTTAAACGTGGTTTTTAAAGTTTAATCGCAGACACACTGAAGCTGAAGACGCCTGGAGCGACACGATAACGACAGGACTGAAGATGTCACGAAACCTTCGAATGAAACTGTAACATTGTCAGCAGCACCAGTGTGAAGCTTCTCACAGCACCTTTTAAAACTAAAATAAAGACGATCATCGACCCAGTCTGCTGCAACTTCTTCAGAACTTTTAATTGATTATTGATCGTTATTTCGCTTTTATCGCAGAGAAGAAAGTCAAATAAAACTGAACAGAGTTAGAAACTCGCTGGTGAACACGGTGGTGGAGACCAAAACGGAGTTGAAACAAGGAAGAAAAAACTAGTTTTGCTTCATGTCTACTAAATATGACTGTAGGGAACTTTTATTTTCACGCCTGATTCTACACAGACCCCAAACTTTTAACTAGTTAGGACAATTACGAAGTGAACATATTCAGGGCTTGTCTAATTATATTTAAATACATTTATATTAATTATATTACAATAACATTTTATGTCTTTGGTTGAAATGATTTGAAAACCAACAGAATCTGTTTTACTTTATTCGACACAGTGTCCTACCTTTTAAGGTGGGCTTTCCTACTTTTTTCCATGTGTTATGACTTCCTCATTTGATCTTATTCTAATTAAAATAATTGAGATTTGACAGGCTGTTTATAACAGCCTTCTTTGCAGTATTTTTGAGGGCTGGTTTGAGCTTGTTAAATCATCCCAGTTTGGGCATAAATATGTATTTAGGACAAATCTGACAAAAGAATTTACAAAGACTGGGAATAAATCGATTAGCTTTTTAAAGGCACTGAAGGAGCAGCAGGTCGAGTCACGCTGTTTCTAGCTCCATAAAAATGACAGTCAGTTGTGAGACAGAAGGTTAAAGGTCAGGGAGATGTCATAAAACATGGACACGTGACGACATTTTTGGTCTCATATTTGACCTTCTTGTTTCTTGCTTTAACGCAGCGCCATGTGCCGCCTCTCTGCGTGGAAGATGATTTCTAACTGAAGGTCTCCTCACGACGTTAGTCATTCATTGAAAGCTTTTTGGGAGATTCGGTTTACACAGCAACAACAGGAACACAGAAGCTCAGTGAACCACAACATCTTTTTAGGACCCCGACAAGAACTTCATCATAAATGTTTAGAGGAGTAACGATGGGAAAAACAACTTTTAACTCAGAATATAGATTACCAGAACTTCATCTATTGGCAGGCACTGACATTAAAGCTCCTGTGAGGATTTTCTGGTGTGACACCGACCCCCTCACCTCAAAAACCACAACATAGATGTTGTCGAGCTTGTTGCATCACTTTAAATTTCAGCCTGTTTCATGACCAGTTAAAAACTTCCTCAGAGTAGCTTTAAAGCTCGAATCAGACTAAAATGAATACTGATGTTTATTTAAAACCTACAAAAGCAGACGAGACCATCAGAGACGAGACTTTCTATATCGAAAATGTAACTTCTGGTTTTTAAAACGGCTTTTTAGGTGGTAGGTGTCCGATAGTGAAGATGTTTTCAACGGCAAAGATTCTAAATAAGTCACATAAAAACATATCTTACATATTTAGAAAATTAGCGAAGAGATTAGGGGGTAACATGTTGTCCACAGGGGGCGCCAAAGTCAATGCAAACCAAAAGTCACTCACAGGAGCTTTAAAGAAACAAACATTATGGTACAAAAGCAAGAAGCACCTGTGAAGATAGTTAGCATTAGTTATGTGGTCGAACAAGTCCTCCTCCTCCTCCTCCTCCTCCTCCTCCTCCTCTTCTTCTTCTTGAGTTTCAGCACTCTAAGAACAGTCCGTGTATTTCCTCAGAGTTCGTAAGTGAAGCAGTTTCCACGTTTAACCAAATCCTCACACGGCTACGACACAAGGGCTGGAATATTCAGGCTGACAGTCTGTTCAGGTTGTAGCAGCAGGAGAAAGTGAAACTGAAGAACGCTGCCGACTCACAAACTGAACTCCGAGTTAATCTGGTCCAACAGTTTCATCTATAAACTGTCATGCAGGCGTGTGCATGATATGTCGTCCTCAGCATGCAGTCGGAGAGATTTTTCCTGCTGCAGCGAGCTTCTTCGTCTACTTACAGTAAAAACACACAGATATATTTACGACAGCTTCACAGACTTGTACAAAACCAGGTCCAGTTTCTCATCACTACCTTGGCGAACCCTGTACACACACCGTTTACGCAGCATCCATACATTAACACAGGGAAGTAACGCAACATAAAGTTGTGATGATCGTGTTTAGGCACTCACAGTTGGTGTTCGTGCGAAGGGAAGGACTCTGGTCTTGGTTTAACGTTTATAAAACTAGTTTATGAAGGGTGACTCTTAAACTTAAATCCACTTTGACTCCCTCCAGTTCTTGTTTCAGCTTTGATTGTCAGTATTAAACACCAGAACTCGTCACTTAAACCTAGATTTGTCTTTAAAAACCATGCACACGTTATCATCCTGCACACTGAACATTTACCCTGCAGACCTCAAATATGTCACAAATCTTACACGATGGGGCTCCTATAGTGCCGTCTTTCTGTAAAATAGTTTCTTTCTTAGTGAAAACCAACTCTCTAAAAATATCAAATCTATATTTTTTTGCTATGTGCGTGTTTCTGAAGCACCTTAGATGAACTCCTGACTCCTGAAGTGCGATAAAGGATGGAGATTTAATGCACCAACCTCACCTGGAAAAGCTCAGAGCAGATTTAAATATTGAATTCAAGCTCATAAAGGACAAACGAGGACACCTGTTTGACTCGAAAACACTCCTGATCTTTTATGTACTTGTTTATCCTGCTACCCAATCACTCGCTCGCAGACGATAAAATCTGTCGCTGGAAAAATGAATCTGGTTACATTCCAGCAGGACGGGGGCTCTGAGGGGAGGGGCGGCGATGTGGCGAGAGCTCAGGAATGAAAGGGAACGAAAAATGGTGGCATAGGAGGCTCAAAATCTGACACACTCGTGACATAAGACGACCACATGGAGGCGAGGAGACACACAAAGATTGATGGGGGAACAAAACAAGGAAAGAAAATAAAGGAAATGAAACAAAAGAGACTCCAGGATCATCCAGAATTTATTCAACAATGCTGATTCATGTTTTGTTTTTTTACTTTACATGAAATATTTGATTAGAGTCGAAACAAAAGTCAGATCCAGTTCAGGTCATTCTCTAATAAAAAAAAAGAAAACTGGAAAATTTGGTTAAATAAATAAATAAATACAACAATTATTCCAAAATAAAATAAAACTGCAGAGGGCTAAATTTATACAGGTTTAATGGATATTTTTTTTGTTATTTCAGATATGATGCAAAATTAAATAGAACCAAAAATAATATACTGCAAAATGTCACCACCTCTTTCCAAATTTGTCAAATTGTCCCTGTTTTTTTCTCTCTGCCTTTGTCTGCCTCTTTCTTTCTTTTAACGATATTCGGCGTTCAGCTGTAACACCGTAAGCATGAGGAGCGTTTTTCAAGCTAATGCGACTCTTTAAGACGTGTTCAGACAGAAAGTGAAGCGCGCAGATCTGATCTCTGTCTGACCAACATGAGTCTTGTTCTCAAAGATGGCGGCTGCACAAATATTAGTTCAACTTTTTGACTGATGTTTCCAGGCTTTAACGATGAAACTGTACGGTGGCCCTGAAGGTCGACTGCACAAACATTTTATCGCTGTAAAAAAAAAAAAAAATTGCTGATTGCCAAAAAATTTCACTAAACAAACACTATTCCAAAATATAAATGTTTCACAATATTTTTATTTTAGACAAAAAATTTTCATGAGAAGGAAAAAAAAAAAGCTAAACGTGAAAATAAGTTCTGCTCATGAGACGGAGTTACATCCCGCACCAGATCTTGTCATGAAGTGCAAAAAGTTTTCACAAGACCTGTAAATATTTCAGAAAACATGTCATTTTAAGAATTTTATAATAAGGTGCTTCATGTGAAAAAATATTTTGATTCCATGAAATTTTTTTTACATTTGGTGATTTTTTTTCTTGTTTCATAAAATACTTTCCAAATGTGATTTTTATTTTGTAAGAACTTTCACATTTTATTAAATAATTTTGTGTTTCATTAATATTTTTGCACTTTATGAAATGTTTTTGTTTGTGAAATGATTCTAAACTTGATAAAATTATTTCTTTTTTTCTTGTTTGAAATATTTTTGTGTTGAATGAAGCATCGGTGTTTGATAAATACAGTTCGTAAAACATTTTTGGCATAGGGAGATTTTTTTTATTTCATTAAATACTTTTGCTAAATGTGAATTTTTTTGTGAAAATTTCTTGAATTTACATGGAGAAATTTAATGTTTTGTTAAATAATTTTGTGTTTCAATAAATATTGTTGCACTTTATGAAATGTTTTTTGTGAAATGATTTTAAACTTGATAAAATTATATCTTTTTTTTCTTGTTTCAAACATTTTTGTGTTGAATGAATCATTGGTGTTTGATAAAAAAAATTTTGGCATAGAGATATTTTTTTTTAAATTGAAATCCTTGTGCAGTTGACCTTCAGGGCCACCATAAACCTGAGAGAGCTCTTAGCTGCCTGTAAAGCTGCTCGTATAGAAACATAAAGACTCTAACTGCACCGTGTTTCCCTGACTTTAAAAAACTCACTGATCCTGCCGACAGTCTCCCGCCCTCCCTTCTTCCACCTCAAGAGAAAACTCGTATATTTATATTCATCCTACAAAAGTAGCATTTCTCTATTGATATAAACGGCTAGTGCAAAATACTTAAAAAATAAAACAACAGTGATTACATCTCTTCAAGAAATCCGTACAAAAGCCAACCACAAGCGCACCAACTCAACACGCAGCAGCCTGGTAGGAAAAGTGGCAGATTCCACTCAATACTTTCTTTCCTTTCACTTTTAGCACCTTTTTTTATCTCTCTTTCAGCATGATTACACTTTTATATTTCTATTATACATATATTACAGTCTGCTTAAGCAAATCAAACACTTGTTCCACCTCAGAGGAAAAGATGAAAACAAAAATCAAAAAAAGGTACATGTTGCATAAATGACTTATTGCTCTAAATACTTGTTTTTTTCTTCAAGCACACAAGATGGACAGGAATCTTTCAGGACGGTTTGTCGGTTTGTTGTAGACCTTCGGCTCTCGAGGCGGGTCAGACTTTGTTCACACCCCGAGTTCAGACACAAACACACACCTGACATATGAAAAAAAGGAGCAGCGCTTTTGCACGGCGGCAAACATTCACAGAGAGCAGCAGCTTAAAGAAACGTCAGAAAACAACTTCTCCACTTCAAACTCTCGCGTCCTAGAACAACAAAGTGCAACACTGCCTCCTGTGGTGAGCAGCTGCAGCTACAGAAAGGAAGCACACTGATGAATTATGACTATTTCTAGAGAATGTCAGTAGTTGCCTTCTCGTGTAAATTAAGTGCATTAATTTTTAAGGTCAAGCGTACTGGAGATCTCTTGGAATTTTCAGATTCTGCTCCGTCTGAACCTTCAGTATCGATCACTCTGTTTTCTCTCGCCGTCACGCCGACCTCTCGCCCCTCTGCGCGCAGAAACGGTGGCAGTGCCGCTAATGTACACAGTGCCTCTCTGAGTCGGACCTGTCAGCCGTGATTTCACAAACACCACTCTCTCCTGCCAAGTGCAATCGAGAAGTTGTCACAATATTTCGCCGACGTGTTTACACCGACGTTTGATTTACGCAGCCGAGAGCGTGCCATGTCCCGCAGGATCGTCTGTAATCTAAACACAACCCCTCCAGAGGAGCTGGCTGTGGACCATGTATGGGTGAGTGTTTACCCAGCACCCATCAGTCTGACTGGTCCCAGACAAAGCAGCGCCCTCGTCCTGTCAGGCAACTGAGACGGCGTCTGACAGGAGATGAACGACCTCTTAATCATCCACTCGTCTGGGAGTGGATTCAATAAACAGATTAAATGGAGCGTCTTCCACTCACTGTTATCTCGAGCACCGCTTCGTCTCCTTCACAGCTGAGCTCTTCTCTGGGTACTGAGGGATGACGAGGACTAAAACTGCTGAATACGGGAAAGGTGGATCAAAACCTGACTGTTAGTTCACACTGACAAACGACGCAGAAGAAGAGAAACGTGATCGGATTTCTGCGATTTTCTGCAATATTTTTGTAGAAGAACAACAAACGAAAGTATTTTCACGTCTTTCCAGGTGAATAATATCACCCTGTTTTCTGTTTTATTTAAATTTTCTAATGTCCATTTTTTCTTGTTTTTATTCAATTATCAATCAGATCACTTAATTGGAAAAAGCTCTCAAGGTAAACAAAAATCAGAGTCCGACTGTTTGCAGTGTGAACCCTCATTAAGAAAAGTCAACAGGATGAGAGATTAGTTTTATGATCGCTGTTTGACTTCGTCCTCTCACACATTCGCCGCCGCAGTGCAAATAAAACACACCCTGATCCGCCGTTATACTCATCTCTAACTAAATGACATCCGAGTACGAAGGATATCGAACTTCTACCTTCGTTGTTAAACACTCAAAAATAAATACACAACAGTATTTGATCAGTCACGAGAAGGACACTTTGCGTTGAGACTGTGGAGGTCGCACTGAACCGTTTAACATTCAACACGAGGAGCTGCTTTCACTCTTTAACGGGACGATTTTTAAAGCTGCTATTCCCTGAAACTGAAACCCTCAACCCTAAACAATTAAGACCCTCACTGCCTGTAAATACAGCCAAACAAGTACACCTGTGGACCAGCGCCGTGATTATCTATATAGCATCATATTTAAAGTCTTAATCCCCTGTCTTCTGATTTTAAATTACACGTTTACTCACGTTGCAAATGTTCTGTGAGAATATTTAAACACGAGGTTATCGTACCAGCTCAAGTTTTCAGGTGGGGAATTATTTTTATAGAAGATAAAATCCAAAAAAATACAACTCGAAATGTTGTAATAACAGAGACTGTCCAGCAGAGTGTGCTCAAACTCCCCAGTTCATAAAACTCCCTGCACTGTCTTTATCATCATCCTTTCAGTTCCCTAAACTCAATAATCAATAATCTTAGATATAAGAAACTAAATTTCTACGTGACTCAAAAATCTCATATCAGGCAATTTGTTTGGAGATTTTCAGTGTTTTTAAGATGCGCCTCAGTGCAGCTTTGGCGTGTTGCAGAGAGCTATCGAAGGCTAAAGTGAAGACGAGCAGAGCTGTGCTAAACTGAGACGACGGATTATTACGTTAAATAAAATTAAAAGATAATACAGCACAATATAAATGTGAATTTTACTGTTTAATCAAACATCCTGCAGCACGAATCCTCCGTTTACTTTGGTTTTAGTGGTTTAGTGAACATAAAGCTGTGATTATTTTATGTTTAGATGAAATTAAAGCTGAATTTTTAAGCTGATCTGTTTCTGTTTGATTACATGTGCGGTCGCAGCCACCGTTTACACACACTATCCAGCGTTAAGCTACCCTGTCTGAGTACAATTCATAAAAAAATAACTTTACAAAGTGGGAGGTGGATGGAAAAGGAAAAATAAAGATGATAGTCATTTTCTTTTTTTTTTTAAACTGTGCAAAGTTCAGAAATGATCGCTCATTTCTCCGAGATGATGATGATGACGACATGAATGGAAAGGAAAGGCAAGACGGTTCACCTCAAACATAATTTTTGATCATTTTTCTCCTTGACCTTCTCTGACGCTCAGAGAACAAACGTGGTTTCGTGTCGCTCTGTTCCCACTATCAATAAATTACTCTGTAAAATTACACAAATCCAAAATATCAACATATGATACATGATCAATCTGGAAGAGTTTAACACAACAGCGATTATAGTTTTTGTTTTTGTGCGCTTTCAAGGCAATATGCCCTCGGTTTCTTTTTACACAGGTGCTAAATTTAGAGTGAGTACATGAAGAGGAGACAGCTGTTACCTTCGGACTCTCTCTTGACTTGGTGTCCGAGTTTTTCTGTGTCCTCCGGGGTTCAGCCTCAAACTCCTCCGTGGTCTTTTTCTTTTGTTTGTTTTTTTTTTTTACAAGTGCTTTGTGTCTCTGTGGAAAACGAGTTAGTGGTTGAGAGTGGCGGCCTGCTCTTTCTCCGCCTTGTCTTTGGCCTTTTCCTTCTCCATCAGCTTCTCCTCCTTCTGCAGCATCACCATGATGTCGGCCACCTGAGTGGTGGAGATGTCGATGTCCTCCTTGTCGATCAGCTCGACCACCTGCGGGACGAAAGTGACTGATTATCATTTCAGGCTTTTGTTCCTCGTTTTTTAGTGAATACAGTGGATAGAGAGTGATAAACTGGGTGAGAAGAGGACATGTGGTGAAGGTCAGGAGGTCAAAGTTGAACTCAGGCTGCTCACTTTGAGGCTGCCAGCATTTGTAAGTGGAAATCATAGTTACACCGTAAAAACCACAGACACAAGTGAACACCTGCGTACATGGTAGTGTGCTCTTTAACTCATTCAGCGCCATTGACGGATTTTGATGGATTTTTCAGTTTTTTGTTTTCCACCAGAGGGCGCTCCTCCAAAATGCGACTAAGTTTGGGGTCGTTCTGAACGCAGAAAAGCCGACAAATACTTCATAACCATGTTAAGATAACAACAACAAGTACTAGTCAGTGAGAAGTGTGCCAATTAGGCGAGTTGTGGAGTGTGTTTCTTTACGAGGGGAGTAGGAAAATGCCGAAGTCATTAGCCAAGAGCAAACGGTCTCGGCGCATCGGCTCCTGTTGGCGCGGTGCTACCGTCTCTTGGTCCAGTGGAGATCCCGGTATAGGACCTTCACACCGTCAACAGACAATCAAAGAAACAATTTTTCGGCATGTCGTTGTGCCGCCAGTGCCGGTACTGATGAGCGAGACTGAGCTGGAATTAAGGGACAGTTCCAGCGAGGAGGACGCAAGCAGTCCATGTGGTTTACGTCGCGGCGTCAGGTTCTCGAGAGCCAATACGAAGTGACTTATTACAATCGGATGAGGAGTGGTGTCCGAGGAGGGAGGACCTTGATGCCACCGGTAAAGTAGTTTGAAGTGAAATGCAATAGACGACCAGAGTTCGTCTTCAAAGTCACTCTTCCGTAAAAATTTGTTTTTTTTCCCAGGTTTCTTTTTCCAGATCTGAGACTTCTTTCCAGATCTTTCCAGACGCTGCATTGAGCAGACAATAACTAAACACAGTAGAAGGTTAGAGACTGACTTTTTCTTTCTTTTGAGCTATTGCAGTTAATTCTAGTCCAAGAACAAGATATTCTGTGGGTCCTGAAAGATACGGAAATTTCTATTGTAGTCAATGGTGACACTGAGTGAAAATTGTATAGATGAACCTGGTACTGAACGAGTTAACAGTGAATTCACATTAAACCGCCGTTTTTATATGAAGGTTATCTTAAGACTCTAAAACGGCGCCCCATTCCCCCCTCAAACCCACCTTGATGACGTCGTCGATGTCGATCTTCCCGTCCTTGTTGTCGTCGAGGGCGTCGGCGATGCTCTGCAGCTTGTGCTCTGGAATGTTCTGGATCTGCCGCATGACGTTGATGAGCTCATCGATGCTGACGAGGTTCTCCCTGAAGGTGTAGAACAGACTGCATACAGGAAACGGTTACAAGGTTGGACCGCACGTAAAATGCGGTGGAGAGGTCGGCATGCTGCATTCGGGGGAGGGGGGGGTTCCCAGATCACACCAATCAAATGGTTGAGCTTCTATTCTCCACGCCAGGTGGACGTTAATTCATGCTGAGATTAGTGTTGGGGTGTTACTGATGCAGTTTTAATCTAATCTCTAAAAATTAAATCTGATTTCTAATATTTGTTAATATCTCACAGATAAAACATTCAGTTCAGACTCTGCGGTCTCTAAATCAGGAGGTTCGGGTTAGATGTTTGGATTCAATCTGAGTTTTTCTACACCAGAAGCAAAAAACCCGAATGAGCACACATGAAAGCTTGATCAACAATTTCACTTCGGGATGCACCGATCTCACCTGAAGCTCACACTCCACGAAACAAACAAACTGAAAAGCATCGACCCGATACATGATCCGGACTCTCGGGTCAGTATGGGGTCGATCTCTCCCTCCAGGGTCAGATCCGTGCATCCCTAATTTCAGGAGCTGATGAGCCACAACCACGATGCAATGTCAGTATTTGGCGGGTAAGCAAATGGCGGTTTTTCTACAGACGGACTTACCTCGAGGCATCGCTACATTTAGTAAAGAACAATCTGGAAAATTTTGGATAAATTTGATCTTAGAGCCGTGGATTTAAAAAATACAGCCAACAGAATTTCAGGTTTTATTTATTCTGGGAAACAATTCGCTCCTCTTTGTATCTCCACCACCATTTTACGATGTTAATGAAGATGGAAACGAAAATAAAAGTTTTAAACTGAAACAGAAATAATGTCTCGAATGAAATGAGTCAAAGAAAACGATACAAGGTCGACATTTTCAGAGGAACCGTTCGTTTCCTCGCTCTAAAACAGTCGTCTTTGTATCGTTTACTTCCAAAAGCCACAAACTCAAACACACAGCCGCCAAAGCCACAGCAGCTTTTTAAACTCGCTTTAAATGAGAGGTTTAAAAGGAAATTAAGTATTTTAACTTTGAACAGCGCCCGTGTTTGCAGGGCGGTTCATCCTCTCCTCTCTAAACTAAAGCTTTTCACACACAGCTTCGAGGTTTACTACCCTGAACAAACACAAACATCACTCTGCAGCTCTTACCCCACAGGTGGAGACGATCCGCTGTCGATCTGTCCGTCCAGGATGACCTTGTCCTTCTCCAGCTCCCCGATGATCTTGTCGATGCGGCCGATCATCCGGTTCACCCTCTTGGAGAGACGCTGGCTCGCCTTGGACTCCTGGATCCCCTTCTCTTGGCCTGTCCTGGAGAGCTCCTTCTTAATCTCCTCCAGGTCCTAGAACGCAAACATGGATACACGATTTAAACACATATATGCTGAGACAAAAGCGTGAGAAAACTGAAGTTAAAGCTTTAAACGGGCACCTCGTTGTATTCCTGGACGTCATCCTTCAGCTCCTCCAGCTCTTCTTTCTCCAGAGTCAACAGTTTCTTCTGCTCCTTCAGCTTCGTGCAGGCGTCACTCAGCAGGTCGATCTCCTCTTTGGTGATCTCCTCACCCTAAAACACAAAACGCTCCGTAATGTCTCTGATCGGATACTTTTCTTTTCTAAAGATATGAACCCCAAAGAAAACGTGCCGCACTGATCCACGATAACAGTGCAGTAAAATGAGAGTTTCACCACAGAGTGTAAATTAAAAGTGACATAAAATAAAGGTGCATAAGGGCGCGCTCACACCCGGCAATCCTCAGCCTCAACATGGTTTGAAGACAGAGGTGGTTTCTCATGGGTGTGCACAAGCAGAGCGCACGTTTATATGTATTTATGCTGCGAGTTTGATGAACAAAAGCAGCAAAAAAACACAGATTTGTTCAATTTAAAAGGATGAGGAGGAAGGGGGTAAAAAGGCGACTCCTGTACTGGCATAAGGAGGTTAAATGGAGCAAGATAGGCACCGGTAAATCAAACCGAGGAGGGTATGATCATAGTCTCACACGAGCTGAGACTCTGCTCGATTCATAGGTAGATGTACCTAAGAAAATAAATACTGTGAAAAGATTAGACCGCTCCAAAGGCGAGTAAACGGTTAAATCTGCAGTCACGTTTTCTGTTTGTTGTCCACTTTGCGGTCTGTGACCACGCCTCTTTGCATGATAGTAGGAGGTCATGCATGATTCTTCTAATGGTTTAGGTAACACGGGTTAACATGGCGAGGCCTGTTTGAGCAATGAGAGCGCAGGCCTGATGTGAGCGCGCCCAAATACAAAGAAACTGTGGCTAAAGATGCAACAACCAAACTGAAAACATACAAAATATTTCCCTGAGAGCAAAGAAAAGACTTATCAAACACTGAAAAAAGACACTCTGAGATCATTTTTTCTCCCTGGTTTGAGTGTAAATCAATAAAAACTCAAGTTTCTATCAGAAGTAGGTCACAAAGATCATCCGTTTAACAGCTTCCACATGTGCAAACCCACATAAGAGACGACCCAAAGACACAAAACGGGTAAATAAGGGGAAGATCTAGAGGCCACTGGGATACTCCCTTAACTCCAAATACACAAAACCACATGAGGAAGAGGAGGAGGAGGAGGAGGAAGAGGAGGACTCTGTGGAGCTACGAAGAGGGTTTGTTAGATAAAGAGGTCCATGACAAAGGCTGGAAGGATCCACAAAGAGGGGGCAGAGAAGGAGAAGTCCATGTAGATGAGGGTCAGACTGAACCTGCACTTTGTATTTGGCGTTTATTGAATCATTTCAGACTCTCTGAGAGGTTCTGATTTTTGTGCTTGAAAGTTTTTAAAGTAAACACGATATGTCCGCCTTTAACCTTAACTTTAAACTTTACATTTTAAGGTTATTTAGGTAATAAGTTCGGTTATGTCAGACTGAAAGAGTTCAGATAAACGCCAGAGTTACAAATGCGAGTCCTGTTTGACCCTCATGTGGTCCGCTCAGAGGAGGAGAAGTTTTCGAGCGTGCAGGAGGTGAACTGGTGAAGGAGTGAGGGTCGTTTTGGGAGGAGACATGGTTAAACCTAACCTGGAAGCGCAGGAACGAATGCCACTGTTCAAACTGTGGTACAGGAGACGCAGAGGTGACGTCATGAGAAGGAGGCAACAAGTTAATGACACCAAAAAAATGACAACCTGGAGAGTTATCATCGTAACAGACGTCATAACGACGAGAAAAGACTGTTTGGTATTTTATTCAAACAGAAAATACTCGTTAAATATTCACAAATGTACAGCCTAGACTGAATAACATGTTCAGAGCTGGTTATGATCATTTAAAAGCCTTAAAAATAAAGCAAAAGCTTCACATTCCAAGGTTTTCTCAAAAGTGTTCGCTCATTTTTAATTTGATGTCAGAAACACATCTCTAAAGAGTCAGGACAGGCAGGTTTAGAGCTTCTACTTTTAGCATTCGGGGTCTGAGGAGACCAGTTTCAGGACCAGGAGGAAGTCATACTGGTATTTTTGCATCATGTTTACGAACGTTTTCCTCTTTGAATGGTTCAGTTTTAACCTGCGCTGTAGATGTTAAGATGAACTGTGTTATTTTTGAGCCTGTGCAGTGATTTCAAAGATTACAACCCTCCAGAACTTCTTCTTATCATATTTATTTTTTAGATAATCAAATCCTCAAACTCTCTGCTGCTGGCATCAAATTTAAAAAGAGCGTATACATTTTATAAAACATTTAAAATTTCCAGTTTTAATATTTGGCATGTTGTCAAATAGAATATCATTACCTTCACTCCCTCGATGATAGGCGCTGTATCCTTCAGGATCTCTGAGGAAACATCCGCTTTAACTCTCTCTGCCTCGATTTCCTTCTCTTCTTCCTGCACAAGACAAACATTTTACTGTCAATACTTAAAAAAAAACACAGTTACAGGTTTCCATCTTGAAAGTCAGGCTGTATCCTGTTACCCTGGCAGCTTTCTCTGCAGCGTCCGCCAACCTCTCCATCTCCCTGTCCTTGTTGTCCTGGCGTATGGCCTCCTCCTCCCGCAGCGTCGTCTCCAGCTTCGTCTTATTATCCACCTGGGAGAGCTCCATCTCCGCCACCATCAGCTGGGCCTCCTTGGTCTGGACAGAGGAGCGGAGAACTAAATCATCTGCTTTTATAAAGTCAAAATAACCTCAAGCTTTACTTTAAATGATGACAGCTGATCACGTACCACCATCTCAGGCAGCGTCTGCAGAGTCGTCTTCAGCTGGTCGGCGGGGGAGAGCGTGTCCGGGAGGTACATGGCTCGGGACAGCAGCAGCAGGGACGTAGGGATCTGCTGGTTCAGATGAAGCTCCAGCCACTACAAGAACCAAACAGACATCATCTGCTACAGACGTACAGACGCCATGTTTTTCCAAAGTGACAAACGCTTTTATCAATAATTTAAAGGATGAGGAGGAATCAGATTTGCGGCACAAACAGTTAAAACGTTAAAACGAAAAGTCTCCTCCCTCCCTGATCCGGTTCTTACCTGAACCAGTTGCTCTCTCAGACGCTCCTCTGTGACTCCCAGAGACCTCATCCCTCTGACACGACACGCCGCCTGCACCTCGTTCACGTTCAGACTCTCCACGCCTTCCTCTGCGATCAGCTGTAAAAACAAAACACATGATGTTCAGCGACTCAGGAAAAGAAAAACTATGAATCTATGTAATTCAGGCTCTTTAATGAACCTTGTCGTCGGCTCGGATGGCCCTCAGCTTCATGATGAGCTGGAAACGGAGGAAGTTGTTGGTCCCGATGGACTGGAGCTCCAGGAGACGGCAGAGCGCCACCAGCTGAGGTCGGGTCAGGTTGTCCAGCGTCAGCTCGTCCTCGAACAGTTTGGAGAATTTGATGATCTGCTCGTTGCTGGGACGCTCGCCTGAGTCACGAATCTAGATACATTTGTTTTTTGACATCGATTAAACCACGTTTATGAATCATTTCTCATTCTATCACTCCACCACTAGAGGGCAGCACTGAGCCTCCTCCCAACCATTTTAATTGAGGCACACTGACACTGACCTTCTGGAAAAAGGTGGAGAACTCCTCCGTCACGTTTCCCTGAGCAGCTTTGTTCCTCAGAGCGATCTCCTCAATGGTGTCCTGCAAGAACTTGGCCATCTCCAGTTTGACCCTCAGCTCCGTTTTTAACCTCTCCTCCTGAAAACAGGTGAGACGAATTCACCATAAATGACTACGTGTTTGATATCAACTTGAATAAAATGAAATTTAAAAAATAATAAAATTAGATAAAGATGATGTTTTCTGGCGCTCCGATTACCTTCTTGGACTGTGTCTCGAACGTGGACGGCAGCATGTTGGGGAAGAGTTTCAGAGCCACTGGAAGCAGGAACTCCATGAAGGGGACGATGATGAAGACGAGGAAGGGGAGCAGTCGGAAGACGTCCGCACATGTTCTGAGAAACTGAAGGAGAAGAAATCAAAAAAAAAAAAAAAATTATTCAAGATGAGAAAAAATGCAGACCTGCTAAGAAACGTGTAGATTTCAGATCAATATCTATTTATCTTCATATAAAGTTTATTCATGTTTTAAATTTATA
Source organism: Xyrichtys novacula (assembly GCA_962446985.1). NCBI lineage: Eukaryota > Metazoa > Chordata > Actinopteri > Labriformes > Labridae > Xyrichtys > Xyrichtys novacula. The sequence continues at coordinate 27,569,197 of OY660878.1, forward strand.
ATATTTATAATGGGAGAATGCACTAATAATCAGAAGAAAAACCCTTCTGGGTGGACACGACCCTGAGAGGTCTTGTGCGCTCTGAAACGATTCCATTCTGCATAAGTTATGTCTCCAAGTAGCGTCTCCATGGCAACAGTATTCATAGGCGGGGAATCATCAAGAGTAAAGCAGATGTGTCAAATCTCCTTTAGTTGGATTGATTTATGTGATAAAGTTTTTTCATGTGTGATCGGGGGGTTTGACCAATCAGAATCAAGTATTTAACACAGCCGAGTCATCAATAAGAAAACCAGGCTATTATTGATTATTTTTATCAGATTTTCTGCACGTGTATTTGTCTCTTTTTTTCTTGTTTTCAGGGTTTATTTACAGTATTTATCTCCCTGGCGCTTTCTTCGCTCCGCTATAACGCCACATTTCCTCCCTGACAGTAAAAAACACTTGAATATACCAGATCTAGGTCATGGGGCCTCCGTGTGTCCTCCCCCCCTGTAGTTTGTGCATGCCTCCAGCAGAGAGCAGCATTGAGAGGAAACGCCGACAGTGAGGAAGGCTTTACCTCGTCCGTCTTTGTCCCCTCAGTACAATCCCCTCCTGCTCAATCCCTCTAATCACAGTCCCAGCCATCAGCACTTTTAACCTCAGACCTATACATCTCCATAGCAACAGAAACCTCCAAATTCACGGGTTTGCAGTGAACAGAGGCGGCTCAGAAAGTGTCCTCTTGAGCCAACAGGAAACACGTTTGTTCAGAGCGGACCTGAACAATCCTCAGAGATTAGGAGAACCAGGCCAACAGTGGGACACTTTATTGTACAGCTGTCCGACTGTGGCTTACTGACCGGCGCGGGACACAATCCAGAGCAGGCATCTGCAGAAACGGTCCCTGAGGAGAGGAGGCCAAAACACGAGTCCTTCTTTCTCCGCCCTTTCCACCTGCATGTCGGCGGAGAAGTAGGGTGAAGGATTTAGACCCGGCCGGGTGAAAGGGCCTTTGTCCGCGAGCCTATTGACATGTATATCATCTTTCAGAGCTTCACATCAAAAGGAGGGAGGAGGCGGTGACAGATTAAAATAGCCTTAAATGGAGGCCTGAGTAGTGTAAGTGAATATGAAAGGAGGAGATTAAGGAGGCAAAAACCAGCCCGGGTCAGATGAATGGAGAGAAGACGGCGCTCAGAGGGAGTCAGCTGCATTTGAAAAGGTTCAAATGGGTCTGTGGTGTGAGTTTAATGAAGGGGGAAACTGTGGTCGTCATCTTCACTGACCACCTGAGCACGGCTGAAAGAATCATGAGTGGAAAAAAACAATCAATACTTTTTTACTGAGTCCTGACAGGCTGGATCAGGCTCAGGCATGAGATGTCCACATGGTGCAGCAGCCTCACATGCATGTTTAACTCAGGCTGCAGTGAAGGTCTGAAGCTCTCCAGTCAATACATGAGCGGTCTGTTCCTGAGAAATCCAGAGACAGACGTCTGACCCTCCTCACATCCTCCACTCTGAGTATGAGCTCTTTCAGGGTCCACTAATGTGAACTGAACCACTTTAAAAACTCCTTTATGCTGCTGAGTCAAACCCCACATTACTGATGTTCTTATCTTTAAAACTGTCTCTCACTACACTAAGACTAATGTACAGGAGGTATGTGTGGACTCCTTTATATGTGTTTACTGTTTTCATTGGAAATATTGTTGGTATTCAATGTTATTTTATCTATTTGTTTTATTTATTGGTACTATTGTTGATTTAGGACATTGATGTGTATCATATCATGTCCTATTGTATCCTTTCATATCATATCAGTTTGTTTTGTTTCATTTCTTATCATATTGTATTAGATTGTATCATATAACAGTATCTTATTGTGCTGTATGTTTTCATATTATATTTTAACAAATTATACAGTATCATACTGTACTGTATTATATCTTATAATATAATTTAGTATTATTAAATGACACGTCAGTATTATTTCATATTGTATCATTTCGTAATATTGTAATGAATTGTACCGTGTCGTATTGTATCGTAACACATCACATTGTATCTTATTGTTTCCTGTTGTTTGTATTATATTGTCGCATGTAGCTTCATATCAAATCTTATTGTAACGAATCACTACGAATACTAATATATGTTGAACTTCTTCGTATCTTATCAGTTGGTTTTGTATCATTTCTTATCATACTGGATTAGATTTTATCATATAGTATTGAACAGTATCTTACTGTACTGTATGTTTTCATATTGTATTTTAATTAATTGCACTGTATCGTACTTTGTCATGTCATATTGTATTATAACATGATACATTACTTTACGATATAACATATAATTTAGTATTATATCATATTGTATCATGTCGTAATGTTGGTAGGAATTGTATTGTGCTGTATTGTATCATAACTCATCACATTGGATCTCATTGTGACGAATTAAAGGAGTATCGTTTCCTGTTGTATTGTATCATATTGTACAGCACGACATTGTATCATGTCGTAATGTTGTAATGAATTATTTTGTGTTGTATTGCATCGTAACACATCACATTGTATCTTATTGTACTGTATGTTTTCATATTGTATTTTAATGAATTGTACAGTATTGTACTTTTGTTGGTATTATATCATCTTGTAAAATCTTGTATTATATCAACTAGAATCCTATTGCATCAATTGAAATGGTATAATAACTTATTGTATCGTATTGTGTCCCATTGTATTGTATCTTTTTTTATACTACTGTGTTGTTTTGTATCAGAAACGTTAATTAGTTTATGTTAGTCATGCTAAACAGGGAGAGATATTGATCCATACCATTCAGAAATATGTCTCCAGATGTTTAAATGTTGAAAGAGTTTAAGTTTTTACTTTCATAAATGCATCTGATGTAGCTTATGAGAAATTAAGAAGTTAATCAAAAGGTAAATAACCAGATTAAATGATCATGATTTCTGCAATCATCGAGCAACAAGCAAACGAGCATCCTGATTCACTTCAGCTAAAGAACCCGAAAAGATTCAAAGACCAGACCAGTCGAGTTTAAGTCAACCTCTCAGTAACTGAGTATATCACAGATTAATCGGCTCATTCCTGCCCACTAATGCTGCTCTCTCCCGTACAATTAAGGACGGATATCGTGACCTTCGCTGACACGACACTTTGCCGACTGCCAAACCTGCTCAACCTGACCAAATGGGCTCGGAGCCTCGATCCGGACAAACTTCCCTGAGGTTGACCAGACGTGGCTCAGCAGACTGATTAAGAAACGGGAGCGGATCGTGTCAGAGATGACAGGAGAGTCTGGCCTTCAAACCTCATTTATCACTAACACCATATAAAGTGAGTTTTTACCAGTGTTTCCATACTGACATGCTGCAAATCATGAAGACAAACATTAAAACTATTTTATCAAATTAAGCTAATCCCTTCAGAGTAAGTCACATCTCTGAGTGTTAATATCTAAATACCCCTGAAGTGGACATCTCTACATCCCTGTGCTCTGTTTTTAAAAACTTTAACTCCAGTCGCAGAGGTGGGAAACTTTGGAAAGTGTAAACACGGCTGACATTAGATTTAATCAAAGAAGAGACACGTCGAGCTTCTTCTTAAGAGAGATTTACTCAAGAAGCCCAATCTGCCTGGTGTCAAACTCAGCGTGCGGCCAGTTTCTCTCAGTGATCCTGTTAAGACGGAGAAGCTGTGGATTACACTCAACGGTACAAGATGTCGGGGTTGTTGGATATGAATCTCGCCAAGTTGTCGGTAATCTCTGAACTCATGCTGGTTATCTGCTCTGGAGAGAGAACGACGTTTACCGGGGACACTGGCTGATTGATCCTATTGTTTGAAATCATAATGAGCAAAATGTTGATGATCAGGAGGTTACGAGAATTTACGTTACACCTCTAACTCCTTCCTCACCTGTCTCCTCTCGCGGCGAGATAACGCGTTCCCGTTCAGCACCCTCCACAGCATCCGCCCAGCAATCGTGGTATCGATCCACAGCAGCCTGAAGCCGTGATAGTAGTGTTTGATTTCATCTATCACCCTCTGTCTGATTGTCCTTCTCACTGGCTCTGCATCCAGCGTGGGGCTGTACACCGGCCCTCCTTCCTCCAGCTTCTTCTTCTTGTCCTTTAACGAGCGCAGCGACTTCTCCACCTTCGAATCGTCCAGCCTCCTCCTGGAGGTGTGTATCCACCGGACGCCCGCGATGTCCTGTGGTTGCACTATCGTCCACTGGGGACCCGATGTGATTGCGGGGTAAGGTGAGGGGGAGACGCCGGGGACGAAGGCGCAGTAGAGGCGCTGTGAGTCCAGGCTCTGGCAGGGGCCGATGAAGCCTTCTGACAAGGAGAGGGAGGACCCGAAAGAGGAGACCTGTGCGGGACTACCGAGTCGGAGTCCATCGAGTCTGAGGAGGCGACAGGAGAAAGAGCTTCAGGATACAAAATCTCACTGTTGCACAATGAAGGTGTGGAGAAGTGGGTGTGAGATTTTTGGAGTGTTGAATTTGAGCAAACCTGTCAGACTTAATCTCTAAATTGATCTCCATGTTTGGTAAAGGTTTGCTCTTTGTTACGTAACAGAATCACTGACAAGTTAAAGTTTCAAAGACTTAGAAACTGGATTGAAGATGTGAAATCATGCAGCAGAGCTTTAACTTCTTAATTCAGAAGCTTTTGACTGACGTTTCCAGGGATTACAGACCCCGAGAACGCCTCACATGTGGGCAGCTTACTTTTGACTGGAGAGTCTGAGCGCTGTGCAGTTGAAACAGGCACCATCTTGTAATTTTCCTGAAAGGAGAGAAGACAAACGTGAGCAGCTATGATAAGAGGCCGTTACTCAGACACAGACACAGATGAGTGGAGGCGATGTGCAGACAGATTTTTCCTCCATCTGTTGAAAGATCGTCTTTGCTTTTTATTCTCAAGATCATCATTTGTGATGTTTATTATCTGCTAAACTCTGAACATGCACTGTTCCTCCACTGAGTTGGTTCTTAGAGGTCAGAGTTTTAACCCCACAGTGAGGCCCACAGTGAGGCTCCCCCTGCACTGAGGCCGCCATCAGCGTGACGTACATGCAAAGGGAAGGTGGAGTGGTGAGACACTTTAAACCAATCGTCTTAAAGCACATGGCTAAGCCACGCCCTCCCTCTGCCTCTCACATGGCCGGCTGGAGTGAATCCAGTAAGGCCTGGTCTGGCTGTGGGCAGACCAGGAGGACACCGAGTTTACTGGAACAGAGTCACCTTTGTGGCTTAGCGCCCAGCAACTGGAGTACAGGAAGAAAACCCTGGAAATACAGTCGATGAGCCAACAGCGTGTCGTTCACCTGGACTGTGTGTGAGCGGCTTCACTCTGCTGCAGGGTTCCTGTGTGCTTTTAGGACTCTGGGGGGTTTTGGTTTAGTTTTGGTTTTGTTCTTACAGCTCTTTCAGTTCAGTATGTCACATGTTGATATTGTTGATCTGGTTCTACAGCTGTTATTTATATCATTACTAGGTGAATGCATTTCTATTTTAGATCACTTGGAAGGTAGATAATAACCTCTAAATAAAAATGGAAAATAAATTCATGAATAAAAAATACACCAGGGGCAGCTGCTTGCTAACTAACTGTAGCATCCCTCTGAGAGCCTGTAAGTAAGAGGTTATGTTTATTTAAAGTAAATGTTTAATAAAAGTATTACTGTTCTTCTTGCCTTAACTTTTCCAGAACTCTCTGACTCTCCTCCCTGACTCCAGACTCCCTGTGTGGGAGGAGTCCCGGAGTCTTAAAGGCCCAAAACTCACCTGCTACAAACTCTTACTGGGAACACTGGAGACAATAGAGCTGACTGACTGGGAGAAACATCACCAGTATAATTTACTGTGTGCTTACACTGTGAGTTTGCTTTGTTTAAGTTGTTAAAAAATACTCATCTGTGATTTATTATCCTGACTTGTACATAATTTTATGGTTAAAAAAAGGATGTTTCTCAGTTTGCATATATTTGAATCATTTTCGTTGATTTGCTCTGATATTATTGATGAAAATGATGATATTGTATTTAATTTAATTCACTTTTTTCAATTCTTTCTCGCCCAGAGAAACCAGCTGAATGCATACTGAATAAAAACTCTGGACTGGATCTCCCTCCCATGTGTTTTTTGTCCTCACAGACAAACTCCACCTTAAACCAGCATAACCTTTAACAGTCTAATATCCTTCAATTTTCTTATCATGAATTGTTTTGTTTTTGATTATCAGGAAATAAAAATGTGATTTCGCGACAAATCCAAAAGCTTTTAGAGGAACATTTTTACAATCCGCACACTGTGAGAAATGTGACCCAAAAATCACAAATCGGTCCCTGAGGCTGTAGAGCATGACTCCCTCTGTTCTCAGACACACAGACAAACTCCCAAAAGAAACAAGTGATGTTTACACAACAATAGTGGGGATTTCTTTTAAACATTCACGCAACAGTTCAACTTAATTTCACTTTTTGTTTCCATGGCGATACAGTTGCGACTCGCTCTGTCACCAGAAAAATTGCACAACAGGGAGGAGGGTGTGAGTCATCCCCAAAACCACATTAAAAGTGAAAGTAAACGACTGAATGATTCCAGTAAAAGGAGCGTTTCTCCTCCAGCCACAGTGATGTGAAGTTAAACTTCTATACATGTACAGCTGTAGGTCAGTGTTGCTGTTCTTCAGAATTTGGATGTTGAAGACTTATTTAGGTCATTGTTTACTATGGTGATGCCCTAGTTTTGGTCTTGACTCTAAATAAACCGGGTCCAGTCAGGAGAGGTCATGACATGGTCACACTCTGCCGTTTACGTGCAGCGGCACTCACGTGTGACCTGAAGCCTGCAGCTGTCTGGCAGTAAGTGCTAAAACTGCAGCTTAGCAACGCGTCTTCATTCAGAGGGTGACACCAAAACAGACCTGGAGTCAGATCTCTGAAGTTCTCCTGATAGAGAGAGAGAGTTTTCAACCTTTATCAGAGGATATCAGAGCAGCAGAGTCCTGCAGAAACAAGCTGCGTGTGCTGTTTTTATTCATCCTGAACTTAATGTCATGTTAGAAAGCTGTGATTTATCAAATGTCCAAGCTATATTTGGTTTAGCAACTGGAAAACACCTACAGCAGATGTTTCTTCTATTGCCATGCAGTCCTAGCGAGCGGTACATCCAGATTTACTGTGCCACAGCATGAACCTCACTTTGTCTGCATCTGCTAATGACTCAAAAACACATGAAAAGGATCCAAAATATTCCTGTTTGCTGTGCAGAGTGCTGGTAAATGCAGGTCCAGACTGTCGATCCCTTAAATATGTCTGACTTTCCCGGTATGTGCTTTTAGCGGCTGCAAAATATCAGGTGTCTCCATTCACAGAACCCATAAAAAGTGACATTTTTAGGTCATTTCCCACAGGACTTCACTAACACTTGTACTGAATGAACGCCAGACAACTGAAACTCGCATGTTTGGACATCTCATGAGTGTGAAATGAGCGGAAACGACAGCGAGCACAGCTGGAGAAAACCTCATAAAAGGAGTCACCGGCCGCTTAAAAAAAGCAAATATGGAGTCCTCGCGTTACTCCAAAGCACATGTAGTTACCTCAAACTTTATTGTTCCTCCTGCGGTTCACTGACACTGTTAGATAACATTTTAATCTTTACTACTTCTAACCTCACAACCTTTGATTGACGACCGCTGCACGACGACTCTGCAGAACTCTGGTCAATGTTCGGCAGTAAAAGCAGGACAGAAACACTCTCGGTCACTTCACCCTTGCAACTCGAGCAGATACTTTCTCTATCTATTCATAGTTGGTTCATAGTTACAGCCTTGAATGTAATTTTCCTCCCAAAAAATGAACAATGTGAAGAAATAAGGGGTGAAATGTCCCTTTTTTCACCGTCAATAACCTGATTCGACAAACTCCTGGTGTGGCTTACACAAGAGGAAAACGCACTTTGAGCGTGTGATGTAAAGCGCGTCCGTCTTGATATGAGGCAGTGTCCGTTCACTTCACTGCAAGTGGGTCTCATGTGGAGCTCGGTCTGTGTCAGGTGGAGTTTATATTAAAGACACTGACCTTTCACTGTGGAAGCGCCACAATTCGTCTGATAATCTGGGCCTGAGTCCAGAGCGCAGTCTCAGCCGCCCGCTGCAGACAGACAAATTCCCTTTATGACCCTTCCATCTATTTATAAGCTCGGCTTTAATGCGCCGGCTGAAGTGCAGACATTATTTTATCGCTTCCTCTGTAGCATCATCTGATAATGTCTTTTGCATCACTTACTATGGGTTGTGCTGCACCTATTAGCAATGCTTAACAATGGAAATGTGAAAGCTGGTTATACAACTGCTTACTTGAAATGCTTATCAATACAGGAGGCGATATGAGGTTGCTGAGACACTCTCACTTTGAACCAGGAATGCATGATATAAATCAGACTGATATGAGATGGTTGGTCCATCGGTGACAAAGCCAACGCCACTGATCACACAATTTCTGCCATACTCTCAGATATCTAAGGCACAGCGATCTTACTGCAAATATTAGGTTGACAAATGTATTAATCTTGTAATAAATGGTCTAAAACTGCAATTTTATCATAATTTCATGATAACAGCAGCTCAGTTTGGCTTCTCAACAGGGATATACTGTTTGTTTTCTTCTGTATCATGTCATAAAATAAATAAACTTTGTGTTATTTATGTAAAGTCATTGTGTAAAGTCATCTGAACTGAATCAAACAGACAGTTTGTGGAGGGAAAACACCTCTGCTGTGTTTACTTAAGAGTTTACCTGCTGTTGCACTACAGGTGTGCAAATAGCTTGTGGCGAAATCTGTTACAAAGAATCCCATTTCTTACATCACGTGACATTTAACGGCAGGAAGCTTTAAAGAAGTGTATCACATCTAGGGATGGGAGTTGAGAACTGTTCCAAATGGTTCAATCCATCGACATTGTTTACATGTTATCTTAACGATTCCCTTAATGATTCCTTTCTTCAAATCGTCAGCCGCTGCTGCCACGCCTGGAAGGTACGTATGTCCTGTGTTAACTTACGCACAATGCATGCCATACTTGGACTAACTGAGTTAGAGGCGCGTTGAAAACACTTGACCTGACCCCAAAACCCTCGAAATTTTGTGCGCAACTCCGCCTCCCACTTAGTAATGTCCTCTTTTTGGGGATCGAGAATATGGTCAACCTAATCTGACTTAATACCAACCGTTTTTAGACTTCTGTTATCAGAGACTCAATAAAATTTTGAGTTAACGGTGAAAACTTACAGTCTAGGCATCAATAAGGGAATCGTTAAAGAATTAAATCAATAAGCACAATCGAAAATGGCATCAATATCACTAAAATCTTAACAATTCCCATCCCTAATCACACCTTGTAGCACTGTAGTAACATCCTGTGTCTAAAAGGTGAGGCATATATCTGATATTAAGCAGAAATATAAGGTAAACATCAGCAGAAATCACTAATCACGTGACAATAATACAATAACACATCCTTGATTGAATCCTCAGGATCAATTCTCTTTGATAAACGCCACTGCATAGATCAATTCAACCAAATCAGCTCATCAAATCTCCAAACGAGGATATAAATATATTTTCATTTCTATCTTGCCCGTTTTTCCTCGCATCAGGCAGGAATAAGGGGATCTTGGGGCGTGCTGGAAAAACAGATGGATCCTGTCTGCCATAACAACAGCATCCTCAGACTGCAGTGAAAAGAGGGGGCGCTCTACAGCCTCAACATACACCGAGTTGTCCTCAAGTAACCTGAATCCCAAATCAGGTTTCTGCTCCTGTGATGAATCCTCAACATTTACAGACTTCTCGGTCCAGTGAGGGGGTTTTACTCTGCTAATGCACCAAATATAGCTCAGGTGAGGAATATTTACTTATTTATATTTTATAATAACGGATTAAAGATGTTATAAAGGGGGATGCAGAGTTGTCTTGTCACCTTGAGTCACCCACCATCTTCCTGGAAACCAAAACACCGAAACCCCCCAAACCTCCTGACCAAATGGAGGCATGACTCTCCAATTATCATACGATTCTGTTAATAAGAGCCACAAAATCGACTTTTTTAAATATAAATGTTAATTAATGAACACTTACCTTTCCTGAATTCGCTTTTTAGTGACCTGGACGTTTTCACGAGAGGCGCCCTGGACCTCGTAAACAGGATTAACGCCATGCGGAACCTTTCTGTTTGAAGTGGAACCTTTAACACTTACAGTAAGTAAGTCTACGAGCTAGCTAGCCGGTTAGCTTCTCCTCTGTTTCCTTAAAACGTCGACAGGAGAGTGGCGCTGACTCTGTACGAAGATAAACCGAAACTCCCGGACGCTTTTACCAATCTTCGGCGCATATATGAGTGTAGTCGGTAAAATTTAGCTCCATGACATGTCCTTTCCCTCTGCGCTCCGGATGACAGATAGCCGAGCCAGGCTCCCGAGTGACGTCAAACGGGAGATTCACGTTTGTGAAGCGTTATTGCGTATGACGGCTGAGTCACTTCCGGTAAATATACAAAATAAAAGCACTCGTTAATGAGTCGATATAAGAGAAGTTTTGCATGGGGGATTTAGAAATAAGGGCAAATGCCAAGGTTTAAAAGAAAAAGTGTAAGGAAGTAATTCAAGAAAGAGACTGTAGGCTGCTCATGAAGACACTAAGGTATTAACTAAGATGCACATAAGATGTCTAAACCAGTTGGTAAATCTCCTTATAAGGGCAATATGTCATTTTTTAAATAAGAAAGTTTCAAACATAAATTAGTTTCATGCCAACAGTGGAGTGGGGTCCCTGAATGCACTGTTCCAGAGTGTTTTAAAGTTGTCTGGAGAGTTAGTAGCAGAAATTAAGCATAGGAGAGAGTGGGGTAAGTTGAGCCACCCCCTGTTGCTTGGAAATGGTGAAAGAAATTGATCATGTGACCAAATATTTTGGAGATGGGCATCAATTAATGGAGTCTGTGAAGGTTAAAGGCACATGGGTGAAGAGGTTAGACATTTATTTAAAAAAATAAAACATTTTTCACTCTTGAAAGTGAATTTAGTCTGTCATAAGTTTGATTAGAATTGTGTTCAGACCAAAAAAGATCATTTTAAATCTGTTGTATACATCAATTGTGGTATCTTTGAGCTACAACATGAGGTCAAAAACCTAACATAAAAGTCACCATTTTAGCTTAGAGGACTAATAAAGTCATCATAGTAGTTCTGAGGTAACTGAGAAAGTAAAGTCTGATGAGAGGATCAGAGTTTCAGTTCCTATGATTAACTTACCCCATACACGAGGTAAGTTGACCATAGGAGACCACTTTTTTTGTCATGCTATATTATCAAGACAGTTCTGTTTACACTCATTCTGTTGGTTTGCAGGGATTAACAACATCTTGAAATATATGCAGATACACTAGTTAGAGACAAAACTATGATTGCTGTGATGTAATGATCTGAAATATGAAAAGTGACTCATCTTACCCCACTCTCCCCTATCAGTGAAGGGTTACATTTTTTTTTTTTTAGAGACACAGCATTAGCTAAATTAATAGATTACTTTTAACTCATGTGAAAGCGTAATTTTATTTTTGTATTTCAGTGATTTAGTTAAACATTGTTGAAGTATTCAGAAGGAGATACACAGAAAGTATCTTCACTACAGGAGCAGACAGGTTTGAGAAATATGTGAATACATCATTGGTTAGTTAACTTAGAATCTGATGTATTGATTGAACAAACCAAAATAACAGTTATTCTCACTTTGCTTTGTAAAAAAAAAAGCTTAAATTCGTGTTCAAAACATTATATCTCCTTTAGAGAGTTCTCATTAATGACATTGCCATCACATTGCATCAGGTTTAACTTTGAAAGGCACACTTTTGCCGGAAGTTGCATTATTTCAGCAAGTTTCACGCCCCTTAGCTGCTTCTGCTGGTACTGCAGCTTTCTGCTTGAATTTACAGTGCAGTGTTTATGTGTAGAGAAAAAGAATCAGGGCCTCTGCTCTGCTCTGCTTTGCCATAACCAGGTCAGTAGGCACGTGATGAAGCGCAGTAGTGTCAGCTGTTCTGCTCTAAACACAACAAAGAGGGGCTGTATTTCAGGTTATTGAAACGGTGCATGCATTAAGCTAAGTGGTCAGAGTAGGATACTGTTATTTATATTGTGATTAAAGCTCCTGTAAGGGACTATCTGACATGTCATTGTTTTCCCTCCCTGTGGATAAAACAGCTTGTCTAATGTACCTCTACTTTTTCATTATTTCAGCAGTGCACTGTTTCACTTATTTGGGATCTTTGCAATAGTAAATATCATTTAGATTGTTTTTCTGCTGCATGCTCTTGACACCTAGACACACACTTCAGACATTAAAAACAAGGAGTGTAAAAATAGTTAATAATGTACTAATAGTCCTGTTTGCTACTGTAGGTCAAAACAAGGCATGATTTTCTTTTTCGGTTTGATAACCAGTCAAAAAATATGCACAAGAGCTTCAACTTTACAGTCTGATCTCTTCTTATGGGCCACTGTTTGGATCATGCAAAATTTTGCAGTCACATCTTGAACAAGAAAACTTTTGGCAAATTTGTATTAGTTAACTGTAATTAAAAAATACCTACACACAAAAATGTATTAAAGCTTTTGCAAGGAACTTATGTTTGTACCTGTCTTTAAATGGCTGAAAGTGGACTGAGGGGGTAGGTGTCAGCCGAGCAGCAACAGGCGCAGTCATGGTTTTTAAACTGTCATATAAAATATTCACGAAAAACTATTGAAGCATGTGGAGGACAAGATAAGGAAAGACTGCTAGTCGATTAGGGACGCCAAGGTTGAAACAAACCAAGAGTTCCTTACAGAAGCTTCAAAGGAATGGAAATTTCAGTATTTCTCATTCTTTGGTTTGTTTTTGTAGGTCATATAAAGCCATCTGTATATCAATTACAGTCTTTTTCATATTTAGGTATAAGCCCCTCACTGGAGCTTTAAAGTTGTAAGAGACATTTAGAAACAGACCAGTTAGTCATTTTTTGTTGTAGGGTTCTTGTATTGTCTGGGTTCCTTATGACAATAAACTCAATTTGGAGGCCTTGTTTTTAACTGAGCTTTTGTTTTTTATTTGTTTATTTGATGTTCTGTGCTTTACAGCTGTTTGTCAAAGCACTTTGTAAACTTATGTTTGTTGTTTTTTTCCAAAATGTTTTTATTGAAAAATACAATGAGACATTTCCAAGTACTGGGATACAGTTATCTTTTTCTTATTTTTATACATATATGCATATGTAAACAGTCACATATACACATACAAAAGAAAAAGCAGTGACCGGCCCCCACCCATGCCCCAACTCGGCTCATCACAATCAACACACACTCTATTGGTTCAGAGCCAGCCCAAGGCATAAGCGAACTAAGCGCCTGCTTAGGGCCCTGCGGTTAGTAGGGGGCCCCCAAAAGCAATGAAAAAATATATATATTTAAAAAATATTTTGTATTTTTTGCATGAATGAGTGATGCTTTCTGTATGATCATATCTATATTATTGTGAAAATAAAATAAAGTTAAAATATTTTTGTGCTGCTGCTGATGTAGGCCTATTATTCTTATATGTCAAAGTTCTGCTACCGTTATGTTCCTCTTGCTGTGCAATGTGCACTGAGCATCCAAAGAGCTGGTAGCTGTGGGGCAAAACAATGTTGCAAAGAAGGACATATACCTTTATCTTGGCGTCTTTTCTCTGCTCCTGAAGGATGTTTGCATGTCATGGAATGTTAATCAAAGAGATTTGTGAAAGTGTGTGAATGATCAACAATCAATATTATTGGCAGAAATAGAGGGCCCCAAAATCTAATTTTGCTTCAGGCCCCATTGAGGCTTGGGTCGGCTCTGTAGTGGTCATTTTTGCAATATAAAATATACCACAGTAATAGGCAGAAATTCAATCAGGTAGTACCTCTAAATTAGTGAAAAAGGAAATAAAAGGTTGCCATTTGTGAAAAATTTGACTGTACATCCTCTTAATGTATATTTAATTTTCTCAAGCTTTTAAAAACACTGTTTTGTGTAGAGCTGAGTACAAGTGAGGGGTTAGGAATCCCAACTATAGCAATCAGAGGGCAAGGTTGGAGATTTACACCAAGAACAGTCGACATAATAACAAAATAATCCGCCTAAAGACAAACTTCTGTTTTTAAAAGTGCAATAAAATAAAGTTTATATTATCATGATTGTTAAATACAAGCTGGGAGTAAGGCAAACGGATGAAAAACAACCCCATAAAGTGGTGTACTGGTGTCAAAATAGACGGGAGACACCGGGGTCAGCTACTTCCTACGGTTGGGTTTTTGAAAGGACCGGTTGGAGCCTCGCTCTCCTCCCAACCAATCAGGAGTGAGTATTTTTCGCGCTGGTTGGCCGGAGAGTTTGAGTTTCCCGCAAGCTTTTGATTCTACTCGGATGAAATCGTTCGTTTAACGGAATGAATGCGGGCATTTTCTCCCTTTAAACACGGAGAGGAGGTTTAACAGGTAACTACGATGAAACTGCCTTTCATGTTATTGTCAATCCCGCGGATAGTCACCGGCGGCGGCTTTTGTAAGTACACTTGTTCGGGCCGATCATCCATTTTAGCGGAGGGGACCTGCTAGCTGATCTCAATGGTTAAGCTGGTTAGCTTTGGCTAGCGCCGTTAGCTTTTTTGAAACAAGCTGTCATGGCGCCCGCAAATTGGGTATATCAATGAAACCGAGGCGAAACAGCTCTTCTAAATTATCGCAGTCACACAGCGGTGAGTCCTTATAACACAACATGTTTGTGCTTTATAAACTGGGTGTAATAAGCGAGCTGGCTGCGTTTAGCGTTGAGTTGTCGGCTTTGTCTATTTGCTGGAATGCGCCGTATAATGGCTGACTGTAGCAGTGACAGGGATGCTGTAAGGACGGTGTTCGGGAAAATGCCTGTCTGCTTATCCACGAGATTCCCACACATCGTGGCGGCTAATGCTTCAGGTTGTAGTCGGAGCCCGTTTCTCGTATGACATGATGGTGAAGCCTCGGATTTACGTTGAAGATTAACTGTAAACGCGTGTGTTTAATATTACAGTAACATTTATAGCGATTACAGTGGATTCTAGCAATCATTTGTTGAGCTCTAATGCAGCATGCACGGATTTAATTAAGGTTGGACGTGAATCACATCTCTCTGTTAACGTCATTTCGGCTCATTTCCGCGGCTTTTCTCGCCGGTGATGCGGTGGTTACGCCGCTCCTCGAGCCTCCCACTCATTGGGCATTCGCTTCATGCGGTGCAGCCTGCCTCCCTGCCGTCTCCATACCGCTTTCCCACAGCCAGCGGCTAACTGCTAGCCCGTCCTTTTTCCATGAGAAAGAAAGGCAGCTTAAAATCGTCGCAGTGAGGGTTTTTTTGTGTATTTTTGTTGTGTGCCAGGATTTTAAGGAGAATAGCTTTGCTCGATCTACCTTCACATAAGTGCAGATTAATGTAAGAGTTGTGATTTCATTGAGGCATTAGTATTATTTTGAATTTGCAGAGGAAACGCTGCTGCTAAATCAGATTTCTGCTCATAGGAGTTTCTCGACTTTCTTATAAAAACATCCGAAACCAGGCGGCTGGAACATTCCGTGACAGGTGCAGTTTTCTCTGTCGCCTCCAAGCTCTCTATTCATGCTCAGCCGGAGCGAGTGAGTGCCATTTTGTACGATTTCAAACGTTATATTCATAGGATTCGTGTCCTTGAATGGCATTGAGAGCTTCTATTACATGCTATTGTGCTTTTGTAACCTGTGGAATGATAAGTTTCTCTGTCTTGTAGCTCAGTGAGCCTGGAGGGGGTTACATGGGATGGACAGCAAAGGTAGCTCCCTGCCTTCAATGCCTGAACCAGCCAACCCGATCAGCATGAAGCAGCCGCCGGAGTGCCTCAGCGTTCGTAAAGGCGGTGGGGATATGAGCAGTGACCCCACTCTGCTGTTGGACAAAGCTGCCGCCCAGCTAGCCGCCACAGTGCAAGACGGCGTCCTTCAGAAGATGGCTGGCCACAGTCATAACAACCACAGCCACGAGAGGCTCAAAGATCTCACCTACCGGGTGCTCAACGGAGACCAAGACACGCTGCCGAAGCTTTGCGCCCCAGAAACACCGATGCTCAAGTGTCTTGAGGCCCCCGCTACTAATGGCACGCATCAGCACAACTGCACCCCTCATACTGAAGCTGAACTTAAGGTGACAATACCCCAGGTGGTCAAGCAGCCGCTGTTCGAGCCGAGCTTTGCCAATGGGACCAGTTTTGCTACGACCACTGAGGAGACGATTGCTGGACCGGAGGAGAGACAGGAAGGGAAGAAAAGGAGGGGAAGACCTCACAAACCAAAACCTCAACCAGACCTCAGTTCTCCTGCCATCCCTGTGGACCCGTCTGACCACACAAATGCTGTAGATGAAACCACGGCAGCTGAAGAGGTTTTTAATTTATTTCTACTCTTGGATGAATAACGGTTAAGTGAGGACATGTGTGAATAAACTCAAAAGCATGTTTTCTAGTAACGCTGAAGCTTCCCCTACATTTGTGCTGCATGAAAAGTAAAATATAAATCCTTCTTGTGAAAAAGAAGAGTGTTAAAATTGATATAACAAGCCAGATTAATAAAGTGTATCCTTCCTTAACAGGTGTAATACACATAAAATTATGCCTATAATTCTGAAAATCTACAGAATCTTTGTTTACTGTTTGTATCAGTTGGTTACCTGATTTTTTTTGACTGTTTCTTACAGCCTGATCTCATCCCAGAGTCAGTGGATGAGGCCACAGTCGAGCTGCCTCTGCACATTCGCTTTTCCGCCGGGGATTTGGTTTGGACTAAAGTATCGGGGTATCCCTGGTGGCCTTGCATGGTGACCACAGACCCCGAGTTCAACAATCACTTCAAACAGAAACAGAAAGGTACATCAATCTAACGGATGAAGAAGCAGAGTTTATAAAACACTCAACCTAAAGGATTAGACACGCCCAACTATATATTTTGTTTTTCTGTTTTATTTGAATCCCCTGTAGCGACCAGCAGCAGATTAGGCCTCCTTTATCACGTGCAGTATTTTGGAGATGCTCCAGAGAGAGGCTACATCTTTGAGAAAAACATGGTGTCTTTCACCGGGGAGGATCAATACGAGGAGCTCAGCCAGGGCAACAAACAGCCAACCTCCCGCGTGATTCACAAAAAGGTAAACTACCTGCTGCTTTTATCACTTTGCGTGCACAGTGTTGACACAGACAGGAAGACAGCTTTTCTTCTTCTTATATTTGTGTCATGTTGGTGTGGAGAAGCAAACCCCGATATCATATCTACAACAAACACTCATGGCGTGTTCGCCATAAAAAGCATTTTCACGCTGCTAATCAAGTCCAAACCTGTTTTATAATAACCTTGTGGCTTTCTTAACTTTTCGTATCGTTTTCTTTTTTCGCCGTGTGGTGCAGACGACCCCCTCTGTGCCCCGCAAACTGAAGGTTCAGTGGAACATGGGCGTCATTCAGGCCAAGGAGGCCCTCTGCATGTCACTGGAGGAGCGCATGGCCAACTTTGCGTTTTTGTACGACGACAGCGGGCCTCGTCTGAACCCCCATATCCTAGAGAAGTTGAAACCAGAACCGAGCATAGACCAAGAACCAGCTCAGGAAACCGTGTCCAGGCTCAGCCCAGATTTCACCTCCTTGCTGGACGGCTCTTCAGAGGATCCCACGGCCACAGCTCAGCCCCTGGACAGCACTTCAACGGAGAAGATAGCGAAAGCACCGAGGCAGAAACTCACAAGAGTGTGGCAGAGGAGGGATGAAGGCCACGTTAACGGTGTCCTCTTGAAAAAGAAGTTGAACACAGTTTCCTCTGAAATGATCCTCCATCAGAAGACAGCCTCACAGGTATCAGAAACCACTTCATTTATTGTGGCACGTAGAAAATAAAAAATAAAGATTTGTAATCCTTACATAACAGAGGAATTTTTTACATTCTACATCTTTTTTTTTTTTTTACATCTAAAATTCTGTTGCTTTCTTCACAGGATTCCACCTCTTTAACATCCGATAATCAACCTGAATCAGTGACACCCCAGAGGAAGAAGAGGAGACCCAGACAGGCTCAGTCTCCCACAAAGACCGTGAGGAGGAGGAGGAAGAAATCCGCAACGGACGACACTTCCGACCCCATGAAGAAGAGGAAATCAAAGCTGGCTTCTTCGACAGACGACATCGCAGAGCTCGTAGTTTCAGTTCCAGGTCGGTTGAAAGTTGAAACTCAGGCACCAGATCAAATACCAGCTTTGGGTCAATGAGATGTTAAATATTTGCTGTGGCTGGGCACGTTTTTGCCAAGCCTGTTTTTTAAATGCCAAGTGCAGACAGTAAAGTAGTGAAACGTTGGGCTGTTGTCCTTTTAATATCGCGAGTGTATATTTTAAAAGCATGAAAATGAGGGTTAATGCTTGAAGAGGTTATTCCCCTGAGCTTATTCACATGATTGGATCTTTATTTATTGCTGATGAGATAAAAATGTGATTTTATTCTTAAATTTAAGACGAGCCTTTTGTTTTTATAGTTGACAAAGAGAAGAAAAGACGCAGGAGGACCCCGGAGGAGAAGCAGGCCGACTCCTCAGGTGAGTCTGTAAACTTAGTGTGATATTTAAAAAACCCTAAAGAGGGGAAACATTAAAACAAAACCTTTATTCACAAAATATGATAATAAAAAAGGAGATTACATCTTTGAAAGGCTATAAAAAAAAGGTCTTCTCATATTCAGGCGTTTTCCAGATGGTTGAAGAAAGTTTTTATTTGTATCACAAGCGTCACTAAAATTTTCCGGTTTAACATTCGTTTGTTTTCCTTTCCAGTCAAGAGAGAGTGGAAGAAGGCCGTGAAAAGGCCCCTGGAGGAGGATACAGCAGAGCAGGGTCAGCAGCCGAAAAGGAGGCGCAGAACCAGTAAAACAGCTGAAATAGAGGTGAGGATTCAACACTGTAATCAAACCAGATCTTTAAAACAGACATCGCTCCTTATCAGACTGAACAGCTTTCATGTATTTAACACGCACAATCGTTCTCAGACCTCAGCTTCAGAGGGAACAGAGAAGAAGAGAAGAAGGAGGAAGAAAACTGAAGTGGAAACACCGGAAATCAAGAAGAGAGGGAAGAAGTTAAAAGCCCCCCTCGCTGGTAAACCATCGCAGAAGTCCCTTTTATAAAAAAAACAGTTTGCTGTTTCACATTCAGTTTCAAGACTTGGTTGTTACATTCACAGATGACCAAGGCGCTGAGAAACCAAAGCGTAGGAGGAAAAGGAAACAGGATGGAGAGAGCCAGGCTCTGCCCATCAAGGCGAAGAAGAGGCGGTCCTCCTTGTGTCCTGACCCTGAGGTGAGGGACGGTAAACTCCACGTGTGTTTTGCCGCGCTCTCATTCTGTCGTATTTCCTAACGCGTTGGTCGTGATCCGCAGGGCTCTGGGAGCGAGGAACGTCCTGACTCTCCGAGCGACAGCTTAGACGGGACGAAAAGAGGGGAGCGGAAGAAAGAGTTTGTTTGTCAGGTCGGTCTGACACTCTTGGATTGTGAATAGATGAGAGATAAAAGTTGATTAAAACCCTTGAGTGATCCTTTTTCTCTCTCACATCCCTCTCTAACCTTGCAGATGTATATTTGTCTTTTCTCTCATTTGTGCTGAAATGATTCATTCTGGTCCTGTCACTGTTGAAGGTGTGTGAGCAGGCTGGAGAGGACCTGGTTCCCTGTGAGGGTCACTGTAACGGGATGTTTCACCTCCACTGTCTCGGCGTCTCTTTCATGCCTGAAGACAAGATGCAGTGCCAGGAGTGCAGCGCAGGTGAGAGATTCTCTGGAAATCACCTCCAGGTTGCCTCCAGGGGGCGCTGATGTCCGAGCAGTCTGAGTGACCCATGTATAGTGGCTGCAGTCTTCGTTTTGTCTCGTCTCACTCTGCTCTCGATCTCCTCTGTTTCTGCTCTCAGGAGTTCACTCGTGTTTCACCTGTAAGCAGTCCGACGGCACAGTTCGCCGTTGCCACGTCCCACACTGTGGCAAGTTTTACCACGAGGCGTGTATCAGCTCGAACCCCCTCACTGTGCTGGACAACAAGGGCTTCCGCTGCCCACTTCACGCCTGTCTGAGCTGCCACTACGGCCCCCGAACCAAGCAAAGGTCCACCAAAGGTGAGGCTCCGCGGTCCTGACACTCCACTTCGACCTTTGGTTAACCACAAAATGCTCAAGTCTTAAGACGTCTCTGGTCGGTTGATGGAAATTTTCTGAGGGTTTTTTGGAGCTGTGTGGGAAGAAGATTTGCGTCAGCTCTATCGAATACGAAGAAAACAAATTATTGTTTATCTGTGGGAATATCGTGACATTTCAAGAGTTTCAGAGGGAGTGTCTCTGTGTTAAAGAAAGATCGTGTTGATTCTGGTTTCCTGCTATAAAACGTATTAAAATGTCAGATGTAGTAGAAATGTAAAAGGATCTCTTATTCTTCCAGCTTCAGCAGAAACACTTTCACTCAATAAAAAATCTGTTTGTGCGTCTTTCATGAAGGAAACATGACGTAGCGGCAGCTTTCTCACGTCTCCCTCTCTCTGTCATCGCTCTGTAGGAAGGTTGATGCGCTGCCTCCGCTGTCCTGTGGCGTACCACGTCGGTGACCAGTGCGTGGCCGCAGGCAGCGAGATGATCACAAACTCCGCCTTCATCTGCACCAACCACTTCAACGCCAAGAAGGGCTACAGTCACCACAGTCATGTGAACGTCAGCTGGTGCTTCGTCTGCTCCAAAGGTTAGCCAATTCTTTACAGGTTCCTCGTAGACAGACAGAGTTTTCTTTTGTCGTTGTTCTTATGAAGCAGGAAGCCACGCCTCCTCTGTATTTGATAACCTCTCAGGAGGTCATTCTTGTAGAGCGCGTGCATGTTTTTCTGTACCTTTTTAAGGCTCAGTGCCCGTTTACTTTTTTGCATTTTCTTTTTTTTTTTTTTTTTGGAAATGATGAATATTTATTTTACAGTCTGACATTTAATCTCCTCTGATAGAAACTGGCTTCAACTTAAGATCACGTGACCAGCTGGCCATTAACAGGATCTTATTTTTCTTATAAGTGTGTAACATCAGAGTCTGAAATCAACCTCCATGTGCCGCAAGAGTTAACATATATAGACCGAGTCCCAGTCAGCTGCCTGTCCTCCTGGCTCCAGTTCAGGATTGTCATTTAGCTCCAGTCCAACCAAACCCCATTCACAAATTGTCTCATTTTAACCCAAGCCCAGCCTGGAGGTCTGTCCTTCTAAGTGTCTCTGGGGCTCCCGAGTCTCTCTCGTCTCCAGTGGGCCCAGCAGGATAGCTTGTGTTTCCAGTAGCGTGGTGTCTGTGTCAGCTCCCAAGACTTTTGCATTTTCAACTTTGTATGCATCGTCCCTCAAGATGGTGCATGTTGCCTTGAAATCAGCCAGTTTCTTTCGATTTTGAGGTTTTATTTGTCATTAAACTCATAAAATCAAAAGTATGCAGGATTGAATTTGAGTTCTGTTGTTTCCCCTCCAAGAAATGTGTTTTATAAATCATCAGGAACGCTCATTTTTATAGTGTTCCTACACAAGTGTGGAAAAGTATGGACATAATTTGATCAATTTCCAGGTCTTAAAAATTATTGCAAATGAATTATAAAGTATGGAAAAATGGACTATTACAAAATAAAATACTGTTTTCTAAAATGGAAAAGTAGGTATTTCCAAAAATAATTCTAAAAAGTAGGGTATGGAAATTCCAACTGTGTAGGAACCCTGTTTTTAAGAGATCAGCTACAAGTTCATGTATCTTAGAGAGACTTTAAAAGGTTGTACTTAAACTGTACAGTGCAGTTAATCCCACATATAGCAGCTCATTTGGCCTGTTTGCTGCTTATTTTTCTGCATAAATTCAGTCCTGAAACCCTGAAGCCTTCTAAAGTTATTTCAGGGTGTTTCTGAAGTGGTGCAGAGCAAAAGTCAAACTAGTCGGGGTTTTCCTTTTCTTGCAAATCCTGTTTGAAGTTCTTCCAACCCTTCTGCATCCTCATGTAACATTTAGAGAACAACAGTCTGTGCGGGGGTTTGTTTAATGAGTGGGCCCCTGGCAGTTATTTGGCTTTTGTGTTTTTATTGTGCTTATTTTTTTTAATCACCCCTGTACTCGATGATTCAGCTGTAATCACTGTAAACGATCCCACACTCGTCTGTAAAGCTGTTAGCGTCAGGTCTAAGTGGATTTCTCTGACATGTCTGTGTTTCAGGGGGGCAGCTGCTGTGCTGCGAGTCTTGTCCGGCAGCTTTTCACCCGGACTGCCTGAACATCGCGATGCCAGATGGGAGCTGGTTCTGCAACGACTGCCGGGCAGGAAAGAAACCCAAATATAGAGACATCATCTGGGTCAAACTGGGGACATACAGGTCAGGAAAATTAATGTATTTAAGAATTCTGGCTCCATGAGATAAGAAAGCAACTACATCACCAGTGTTTTATAAAATAAGGTTGATTCCAGCTCCTCTTCTCTCTCCTCAGGTGGTGGCCCGCAGAGATCCACCACCCCAGAAACATCCCCACCAACATCCAGCACCTCCGACACGAGATCGGAGAGTTTCCCGTTTTCTTCTTCGGCTCCAGAGACTACTTCTGGACCCACCAGGGCCGAGTCTTTCCGTACATGGAGGGAGACAGGGGCAGCAAGCACCAGAGGACCGGCATCGGCAAAGTCTTCAAGAACGGTAAAACAGCCTACAAGAGAGGGAAATATGGAGTTTATTTATAACTGTGACCATAAATTAAACTTTTACACCGATATTCAAGTATAAAATATAACAGAGTCTTACTTTGTTCTGTTTCCTCAGCTCTGTTGGAGGCTGAAGCTCGATTCAAGGAGATTAAAATGAAACGAGAAGCCAAGGAAGCCCAAGAGAGCAGCCGGAAACCACCTCCTTATAAATTTATCAAGGTTTGAAATCTGTTTTTAGTGTTTCTGTAAAGTTACGAATCAGTCTTGATGTCTCTCCGTCTTAGTTTGTTAATTTTTTTCCTCATTTAGGTGAACAAACCTGTTGGAAAAGTTCAGGTCTACACCGCCGACATCTCTGAGATCCCCAAGTGTAACTGCAAGCCGTCAGGAGAGAGGCCGTGCGGGTTCGAGTCCGAGTGTCTGAACCGGATGCTGCAGTACGAGTGTCACCCTGAGGTTTGTCCCAGCGGGGAGCGCTGCTGTAACCAGGACTTCACCAAACGTCTCTACCCAGAGACCAAAATCATCAAGACCCCGGGGAAGGGGTGGGGTCTGGTGGCTCTCAGGGACATCAAGAAGGTGAGAAGGAAGGCTTTGAATGGACTTCTACTGCTCTCAACTTTGTGCTGCTTCTATGCAGCTTTGAAGTGCTGCCTGTTTTTACTATCCTGCTGTAGTCAAGCTCAGGGGAGGCGATGTTTGGAGCTGTGAGGGAAGGACAGACCTGCTGCTCGTCTCTGCTGGTTATTTGGTCTCATAAATTAAAGATTCTTCTCAGTCAAACAAAAAAATCACACCTCTGTTTTACACTAAATGCACGATTATAACCTAATGAAGCAGAAATGATGGCTTTACTTATCAAATACTGATCAACCACTACTCTGGACTTTATCCTGATATATTTGGTTTTTAATGTGTTTATTTTTGGCATGACTCCTTTACAACAGGTTTTACGGTGATTTTAATTTGTTAAAAGCCATATTAGATTCAATCCAAAACAAATAGGAAAGATGAAACTGAAATTATTTGTACTTATTGAAGAGCGGGGCCAAATTATAAACATGTAGTGATATCTGTTTGAGCTCATTTCAGATGAATTAATACAAATATAGAGTCTTTTCTGTTGATCTGACCTGAAAACTCCCTCAAAGACCCCCCTCCATATACTGGCATGAAATATGAAAACTCTAACGGAATGTTTATTCTTATTTCTCACACACAATCACCTTTCGTTTTTTGTTCGGCGTCCTCGTCCTTTGGTCTGATTTGGTGTTGTTTACTTCCAAACAGGGTGAGTTTGTGAACGAGTACATCGGGGAGCTGATAGACGAGGAGGAGTGCAGGGCGAGGATCAAGTACGCCCACGAGAACAACATCACAGACTTCTACATGCTCACCATCGATAAGGTCAGTGCCAGACGGAGATTCGGACCCTGATGTTTTGCTCCTGAGTGGATCAGGGTGCTGTTTTTCCCAGCAGCAGTGCCTTTTCCACTGGGAGCCAGAGAAACAGACTGGTATTGCATTGGGAGTGTCGCATCACAGGTGGCTGTGACATTACAGGAGTCAATACTACAAACAGCTGAATCACATATTTGACTTTGATTTAAGTGCATGAAATGAAACTATCAACAAACCTGTCACGAGATTTTCTTCCCCTTTTTTTCCAGGACCGGATTATCGACGCCGGTCCAAAGGGAAACTACTCTCGCTTCATGAATCACAGCTGCCAGCCAAACTGTGAGACGCAGAAGTGGACGGTGAACGGGGACACTCGGGTCGGCCTGTTTGCTGTCTGTGATATCCCAGCAGGTCAGACGCTTCGTCTGCTCACACGTCTGCAAGATAAACAACAAAAATCTGAAGCTTTTAAATTTGATCCTCACATGCTCACGCCGTTGTTTTACAGGTACTGAGCTGACCTTTAATTACAACCTGGACTGTCTCGGGAACGAGAAGACGGTCTGTCGCTGCGGCGCTCCAAACTGCAGCGGTTTTCTGGGTGATCGGCCAAAGGTGAGCGTCCGTATTTACATCTTTATTGTTTTACGTCTACAGCAGTGGAAAAAAAGAATCTGAACATGACAACACTGAACTCTCCACCAACTCTCAGCTAATAAGAATTTTACACATTACTGTTACCTGCTAAATTTGAGCAAATGAGCCAAAAGGATCTAATTTACAAAGCAAATGCACAGGGTTCAATGTGCCACAAACTGTGCTGCAGAGCAAATACTACAGCTGTATACTGACGATGTTTGCATACATTTAAATAACTAAATCATGCATTCATTAGCAGCAACATAACCCTCTCTTTATGCAAACAAGCCTTAATTTGCAGAAACTCATGACCCAAATAGAAGAAGAAATAAACATTGACTTAATAAACCCAAACCTGCGTCTCCCTCACAGAACTCAAATGGCCAAACAGCTGAGCCAAAAGGGAAGAGGGTGAAGAGGAAGTACAAGAGGAGGAAATCAGAGGGAAAGAAGTCCGACGACGAGTGTTTCCGCTGCGGAGACGGAGGACAGCTGGTGCTCTGCAACAAGAAGGCCTGCACGAAAGCTTATCACCTGTCCTGCCTGAACCTCACCAAGAGACCCTTCGGTAAGACACGACACAGACACACTGGGGTTAAAGGTCACGTCCAGAAACTGAAAAAAGAAAATCAAGCAGGTTAGAAAACACAGGGCTGATGTTTTAATGGATTTGAGTCTTTTAATTTAAGGTCTTTTTTAAATTTTCTGGGTACCTGATAGTTTTTGTTTTGATGGGTTAAAGTGGAGAATGGCTCCACTAAACTAATAAATAAAAATTTTGTTAAAAAAAAAAAAAAATGTCAGTCTAGTATGTTTCAAAATGTCATAGTATAGTATGATAAAAAATATTAAAATTTTTGTTTTAAGAAAAATGTCATAGTATATTATGTTACAAAACGTCATAGTATAGTCTGATAAAAAAATATTAAAATTTTTGATTGAAAAAAAAGTCATAGTATAGTATGATAAAAAAAAATTTGAATTTGTAAAATAAATGTCATAGTGTAGTATGTTACATAATGTCATAGTATAGTATGATAAAAAATATGAAAATTTTTGTTTGTAAAAAATGTCCGTATAGTATGTTACAAAACGTCAAAGTATAGTCTGATAAAAATATTAAAATTTTTGTTTGAGAAAAATGTCATAGTATAGTATGATAAAAAAAAATTTAAATTTGTAAAATAAATGTCATAGTGTAGCATGTTACAAAATGTCATACGATAGTATTATATAAAAATATATTTTTTTTAAATTGAAAAAACTGTCACAGTATAGTATGATAAAAAATTTAAAATTTTGTTAAAAAAAAGTCATAGAGTAGTATGCTTTAAAATGTCATAGTATAGTCTGTTAAAAAATATTCAAATTTTTGTTTAAAAAAAAATGTCATGGTATAGAGTGATTAAAAAATTTTAAATTTTGTTAAAAAAAAAAATGTCAGTGTAGTACGTTACAAAATTTTATTGTATAGTATATTTCAAAAATAAATTTTTGTTTGAAAAAAATGTCATACTATAGTATGGTAAAAAAAAAAAACATTTACTAAAAAAAAATGTCACAGTGTAGTATGTAAAAAAAATATATGTCATAGCGGTCAAGTGTTTGAGTCTAACCTCCTAGAGTCCGACCTGTACTCAGACTGTTGTTTCTCTTTCATTTGTCTTCCCCCAGGCCGCTGGGACTGCCCCTGGCACCACTGTGACGTCTGCGGGAAAAACTCTGAGGCTTTCTGCCAGCTCTGCCCCAACTCCTTCTGCAAGGCCCACCAGGAGGGGGCGCTGCGTCCCTGGCCCCCCACAGGCCAGCTCTGCTGTCAGGAACACGAGGAGCTGGAAGGAACCGACAACCACGATCAGGACGTCAGCTCTGAGACGACTTCAACGACCGCCATCACTACCATCACTACCATCACAGGCCGTCCTCCTAAAGGCGCTAAAAAGGCGGCTGGAGCGGAGGCCAAAACAAAGGGCTCCAGGAGGAAAGCTGCAGAGGCCTAAAGTGACCTTTGAACTCCAAACTAGACTTTGACACCTGCTTAGTGAACAAATGTAAAACCCTCGTGATTCTATCTCCAAGACCACCAAGATGACGGCACTGTACACGTTTGTTATCAGGGAAAGCTGCTGACCGCTCACCTTCTCTCTCCAGCTCGACACTCAGACTGTTTGATTTCGAACTTTGAATATTTTCAGGGTGTTTTTTTTCTCCTCTCTCACGTGTCTGCACTGAGGCGAACCATCTGGGATAAAGCACAAAGCAGCAGCAGAGCCAGGACACTTCAGCCAACCGTGGAGTCCAACCGTCACCCTCCTCTGAACCAAACTGCCTTTTTTTTTTTTTTTCTTTTTAGAGTTTTGAGTTTTACTGCTGAGTTTTGTTTGGATGATTTTCTCTCCGAAATAACAACAGAAAGAAAAACCAGCTCGTTTCTGCAAACCTGAATCAGCTCTGACTAACAGAGAGCGGCGGCCTCGTCGTGCTGAGCTTAACTTGAATCTGTCGCCCCCGACACGGATGATCTTGAAGAGCAGAGTTTTATAGCTATAATAAATATATATGTGTGTATATCAAAGACCAAAACTATGAATACTGGAATAGTGTAAGACATCAAACAGGTTGCCAAATGGATTGTTTTTATTTTTATATATAGTGTATATATGCCAGATATAATATGGAACACCAAGACACTATGGATCGGCCTCAGACCATCTCTTTGGTTCTTCTGTGTAGCCTTAGGTTACACTTAACTTTAGTTTGCTTTTTGACAGCCTGTTTTTTTTCTTTTGTGATTTTGCTCAGTTTAACTCTTTAGATTTAATTAGATTTCATTTTCAACATGGTCTCTTTTTCCTGCCTGTCCAAGAAGACGAGGAGTCGAGTATCAGAGAGCACTCTTACCGAACGTCAGGCGTGAAAACACTACAGAGGTCTTTACTGCGCGACATCTGAAAGCAAATGAAAATGAAGGAACTCGTGTTTTATCTTAACGTTTTACAAAGTTCTAATTTCAGCGTGATGTTATTTTTTCTATTAAAATATCTCAAATCTGGGTCAACACATCTTTTAAATACACACATTCTACTGCTCCGGTGCTGCTGATCAGGCGTTTTTATCAACGTCTTCAGCTACAATAACCACAGACCTCAGCTGCTTCAGTCCTCAGGAGGTTTTCAGTCTCTAAACTGCATCGAGTCTGTTTGACACACAAACAGGCTGATAACACACGGGCTAACACTCTACAACTTCAGGTTAAATAACTGTCTCATCTGTCTTTCACACGGCCAGCAGAGTACGGTGGCTGTTTTAGGACACATTAGACTTAAGTTTCAGACTTCTGCTCCTCTTAAACCTCATACAGTTGAAAATTAGGGGTCGACTTTTATCGGTTTTACAGATATCGATCAATCATGGGACCCTTAGCCAATCAGAAGAGGTCAGAAGACAATCTTAAGACGATTAATCAGAGAGATTTTCTGCAGCTGTTTTTATTTACAGATAAAAGTGCATTAACAAAAAAAACACCTCAAACGAAGTCCTTAAACTGTGTAGCGAGTGTACGTTTCATCTCACTCATAACTTAAGATTTTTATGATTTTGATTTTTTTCTAAACTCTTTTCTTTCAACTGATAAATGAGGAGATTTTTTTATTTTTTGGGGAGCTGCAGCTCAAGATAATCAGGTTTAAATCCAGAAATACTACAGAAACTTTGCATGTTAAGTCATGCCGAGCTTCACTTAACCAGCACAAAACTGGCCTTGAGACTGTAACTGTTCGTAACATTGGGCTCAGATTGGTTTAAACTACGTCTAAAGTGTCCTAAACCTGCCACCCCAGCTGGTCGACTCTTATCTGCTCAACTTGGGAACACTGCTGAGTTTTTTTTTTTTCTTTCTATCTTCAAACATTGAACTTTGAACGGCTTCTTTTGTGCCTCTTCATTTCTGACACCGTTAAAGTTCTGTAATCTTTGTGTCGGTTTTCCTCTAAAGGCAGCTCGTTTCAGTTCGTTTATCAGCGCCTTTTCTTTCCTCCGTGTAAAACTGTCTCCACGTATCTACGCTGATTTGTACACCTTTATTTTAATAACTGCACCTTTTATCTTCCTGTAGTCGTCTCATCTTTTCCCAGGGCGTGTGAATGGGAAATGTCCAGCGGTGCAGCGAGTCTGGTGCAAGTATTTTCTTCTTTGTGTATCCTAACCTTGTGTTGAGTGAATGTAGTCAGTTATTCTTTTTGTAAGCACTGTAATTCCCTGTAGAGCTGAAGTGTAACGTGTGCGTAGGGGTTTCATTCTGTAACTACTGTCATAGTAAACCAGAGACTAATATGTACATAATGTATAAGTGGTAATAGTGATGCATCTATTGTAAATATACAATTTTTCTGACATTGTATGTTTTTTTTTTTTCTTGATGCAGTGCTGAAACACTTTTTGTGCGGGATCTCACATCTGTAGAACTGTGCATTAAAAAGTGACCAAACGTGAAATCATTGTCTAAATTTGACTTTTTTTTTATTATACAGAACTTTTTACACTTGCCTTAAATGACTTTCAAATTTTTTGAATAAAAAAAAATATCTAGGTATAGTATGTTAAAAAATGTCATAATATAGTATGATAAAAATGTAATAGTATAGTTTGATTAAAAAAATTTTTATTTTAAAAAATGTCATTGTAGTGTGTTCAAAAAATGTCATAGTATAGTATGATAAAAATGTCATAGTGTAGTATGTTAAAAAATGTCAAAGTATAGTATTATAAAAAATGTCATAGTATAGTATGATAAAAAAATGTCAGTATAGTATGATAAAAAAATTTCAGTATAGTATGATAAAAAAATGTCATAGTAAAGTATGATAAAAATGTCAGTATAGTCTGATAAAAAATGTCAAAGTATAGTACGATAATGTCATAGTATAGTAAGTTAAAAAATGTCATAGTATAGTATGATAAAAAAATGTCAAACAATGTTATGAAATTAAAGTCATAGTATGGCATGATAAAAAATGTCAGTATAGTATGTTAAAAATGTCATAGTATAGTATGATATAAATGTCATAGTATAGTATGATAAAAAGTCATATTATAGTATGATAAAAATGTCATAGTATAGTATGATAAAAATGTCATAGTATAGTATGTTAAAAAATGTCATAGTATAGTATGATAAAAAATATCATAGTTGGTATGATGAAAAATGTCATAGTATAGTATAAAAATGTCAAAGTATAGTATGTTAAAAAATGTCATAGAATAGTATGATAAAATGTCATAGTATAGTATGATAAAAAATGTCATAGTACAGTATGTGTGAAAATGTCATTGTATTTGTTAAAAAATGTCATAGTGTAGTCTGATAAAAAATGTCAGTATAGTTTGATAAAAAATGTCATAGTATAGATTGATAAAAAATGTAATAGTATAAGATGATAAAATTGTAATAGTATAGTTTGACAAAAAAAAATTCTAATTTTTTATTTTAAAAAATGTCATTGTATAGTGTGTTCAAAGAATGTCATAGTATAGTATGATAAAAATGTCATTGTACAGTATGTTAAAAAATGTCATAGTATAGTATGATAAAAAATGTCAGTATAGTATGTTAAAAAAATGTCAGTATAGTATGATAAAAAATGTCATAGTATAGTATGATAAAGAATGTCATAGTATAGTATGATAAAAAATGTCAGTATAGTATGTTAAAAAATGTCATAGAATAGTATGATAAAATGTCATAGTATAGTATGATAAAAAATGTCATAGTAAAGTGTGTGAAAATGTCATTGTATTTATCAAAAAATGTCATAGTGTAGTCTGATAAAAAATGTCAGTATAGTCTGGCAAAAAATGTCATAGTATAGATTGATAAAAAATGTCAGTATAGTAGAATAAAAATGTCAGAAATAGAATGATAAAAAATGTCATAGTATAGTATGTTAAAAATGTCATAGTTTAGTATGATAAAAAATGTCAGTATAGTATGATAAAAAATTTCATATTATAGTATGATAAAATATGTCATAGTGTAGTATGATAAAAAATGTCATAGTATAGTATGATAAAAAATATCATAGTTGGTATGATGAAAAATGTCATAGTATAGTATGTTAAAAAATGTCAAAGTATAGTATGATAAAAAATTTCATAGTATAGTATGATTAAAATGTCATAGTAAAGTATGTGAAAAAATGTCATAGTATAGTATGATAATAATGTCATAGTATAGTATGATAAAAATGTCAGTATAGTATGATAAAAAATTTCATATTATAGTATGATAAAATATGTCATCGTGTAGTATGATAAAAAATGTCATAGTATAGTATGATAAAAAATATCATAGTTGGTATGATGAAAAATGTCATAGTATAGTATGTTAAAAAATGTCATAGTATAGTATGATAAAAAATTTCATAGTATAGTATGATTAAAATGTCATAGTATAGTATGATAAAAATGTCATAGTATAATATGTTAAAAATTTCATAGTATAGTATAATAAAAAATGTCATAGTGTAGTATGATAAAAAATGTCAGTATAGTATGATAAAAAAGTCATAGTATAATATGATAAAAAATTTCATAGTATAGTATGATAAAAAATGTCAGTATAGTCTGATAAAAATGTCAGTATAGTATGAAAAAAAATGTCATAGTATAGTATGTTAAAAAATGTCATAGTATAGTAGAATAAAAATGTCATAGTATAATATGTTAAAAATTTCATAGTATAGTATGATAAAAAAATGTCATAGTATAGTATGATAAAAAATGTCAGTAAAGTATGATAAAAAAATGTCATAGTATAGTATGATAAAAAATGTCATAGTATAGTGTGATAAAAAAGTCATAGTATAATATGATAAAAAATTTCATAGTATAGTATGATAAAAAATGTCAGTATAGTCTGATAAAAATGTCAGTATAGTATGAAAAAAAAGTCATAGTATAGTATGTTAAAAAATGTCATAGTATAGTATGATAAAAAATGTCATAGTATAGTATGTTAAAAAATGTCATAGTGTAGTATGATAAAAAATGTCATAGTATAGTATGATAAAAGTCATAGTATGTTAAAAAATGTAATAGTATAGTATGTTAAAAAATGTAATGTATAGTATGTTAAAAACAATTTAAAAAAGACATAAGTGGTTAAAATAACCCTCAAAGTATCAGCAGACCAGTAAAAAGACATCAGACCGAGTAATTTTATTTTTTTTTATTCATCTTTAAGACAGACAAAAAAAACAACTTTCATTTTGCATAACAGTAGTACAGCAGCAGCCGAGGGTACAAAAACGCTTCTATTCTGTTTTTCAGTGTAAAAATAACTCTACTCATACCTCACACCTGTGCCGTCCTCTCGTAGTGCAAACGCTTCAAATAAAAGTTAGGCACATGATGGATACGATCGCAGTTCAATTACACTTAAGTGCTGATGATGACGAGTCAAACGTGGGTCTGAGTTCATTTCATGTTAAAGACAGTCTGAGAAGAAGAAGAAGAAGAAGATGATGAAGATGATAGCCGGAGTTTAAAAGCAGAACAAGGGCAGTAAGATTTCCTGTTTATAGCTGTTAGCTTGATTAAAAATAAAACCTATAGAGTTCTAGTTCACTGACATTTATCAGCTTTTTCAACTAAGTGCAACTGAGTTTAATACTATCTCAAAAACAAAAATACATCG
Source organism: Xyrichtys novacula (assembly GCA_962446985.1). NCBI lineage: Eukaryota > Metazoa > Chordata > Actinopteri > Labriformes > Labridae > Xyrichtys > Xyrichtys novacula. Next base: position 27,601,795 of record OY660878.1, read on the forward strand.
TAAGCTTATGTGGTCCCAAGCAAAGATCACACCTCCTCCCTTTGTTGATGTGTTTGCTTGTAAAAATCTGAGCAAGCGTTTTAAGTGGCAACTTGACATCTTTCTACTTTAAAAACAAAGAAATAAAAATAAGAACTAGCAGAAAATAAAGTAAAAAGTCAAATATTTCCCAGATTTACATATGTTACAAATAAAAATAAATATCAGCTCTGTTTTTAATCTAGGCGTTTTACTCTATTCTTCCAGAAAAATAAAGGTACAAAGAGCGACTGTCCTTCTCTCCAGTGCAGCTTATTTTTCAAAGTGTTCTTCTAGACATCAGGACGCCAGCACGCCGCGCCGGATGATGTCAGAGCCGTAGCGGCGAGCCAGAGAAGACTCACCCCTCAGCTGGTGAGAGTGGCATCGTTTCAGGCACGGCTCCACCTCGCTGTCGCCGGTTTTGGAGTCGGAGGCGTAGCCGTCGCTCTCGGCCCCCGTGCGGAGTCTGGTCCTAGGGTTTGGCGTGTTTATCGGAGGCCTCTGCGGCGCGGGTTCGTGACGTTCCACTTCCTCCTCCTCCTCTTCTTCCTTCGCCATCAGAGGTCTTTCGTTCCTTTTAGGGATCCTGAATTTGCCCCAGCCTCTCAGATGGCTGCCCACTTGCCTGCTGGGTGTGTGCGAGCCGTTCGCCTTCCTCAGCCAGCCGTTGGCCCCGACAGCCGCTTCGGAGGCGGGGCTTCTTTTCGTCATCCCCTCCTCCATGAAATAGTCGTCATTGTCGGAGCTCCTGATATCGACCAGCCTGATGGACACAGTTTTCTCTAGATGTTTAGACCCGTACCTAATCCTACCCTGACCTGGGAAACTCTCCACCGCGTCGCTCCTCCTCTTCCTCCTCCTCTCCTCTTGTTCGTGGTCGTTGTCTCGTTTTCTTCTCGCCAGAGCCTCGTGTTCGACCTCCCTTCTCGAGCTTTTTCTGCTCTCAGATTTGTGCAGTTTGACATTCATCGTGTCCTGAAAAGTCTCTGACTTCTGAAGTTGTGGGAACGGGCTCTCCAGGAGGATCTCAGAGTTTAAGACTTTGGGTTCGCTCGTGGCTTCAGCAGGCGCAGACGCTTTACTGTCTTTAGTCTCCAGTGATTCGCTCAGGTTGTCCGCCCTGAAAGTGTGCGGGGAGTCCAAGAGGCCTCTTCTGTCGCTGCTTTTCCTTCGTTCCTGCTTTGAAGACCCCCGTTTGGTTTTGAGTCCGGAGTGGCCCCATGAGGAGCGAGGCTGGGAGCCCTGAGAGGATAACCAGCCCAGAGAGAAGAGCTTTTCCAAATCCTTGGCTGAGGGATCTCCTGAAACACACACACACACAAGTCAGACACACACTCATTAACACTGGAGTACCACAGGGCTGTGTTTTTGGTCCTCTACTTTTCTCATCCATTTTCATCCGACTCACCTTTGAGAAGCTCGTGGTCCAGCAGTCGGACTTGGTGTTGGAAGATCTGCTCCTGGACTCTCCACAACGAGCGCTTCATCTTCTCCCTTCGCGTCACCATGTAGGTGAGATTACGCACCTGAGGAGCAACAGTAAGAGGTTTCTTCAGACAGATCATCATTTCTAAACGTAAACATCCTCACTTCTGCAGGATGAAAGTGCAGATTTGCTCTGCTCCTGTGAGCCTCGTCGCAGGTGAAGTAAAGACCTACCCTCTCCAGGTCCTGGCGGAGGTGCGTGAAGAGCTGCAGACGTCGCAGCAGCACTTCCTGCTCGCGGCGCGCCAGGCTGTCCTCCTCGTCCTTCTTTGGCGTGAGGAGCGGCTGGTTGAAGTTGGCTTTGCGTTTGAGTTTCCAGTACTGGAAGACGAAGTCCACCACCTCCGGCTGCAGCTTCAGGTGACCGGCCACCTCCTCCACCTCCACAAACTGGTAGAAGTCCTCCTCCATCGCCTGCAGCTTCAGCTTACGGAGGTTGACTCTTTTCTCCTGCTGGCGGCTGCTGAGCGTCTCCAGATCTTCGGGCGCTCTTGTGGCGAGCTGAGGCGCCACGTACGGAGAGGAAGAGGCAGAGTCCTCCTCCTCTCTCACCCTTCCTCTCCTCTTGCCCTTCTTGTCTCTGGCGCTCTCCTTCTCCTCCTCGCCTTCTGAGTCTCGGTCTCTGGACTCGGCGCCCTCCAGCCCGGAGTGTTTGGGGCAGTAGGACTTGAACTTGACCTCGTCGTCCTCTGTGAGGATGGTGTTCATTTCAAGGCTGGCGTGGAGGCCGCACGTCACGTGGAAGGCAGTCCGGCAGTTTTTTGCTGAACACTGGAGAATATTTACAGAAAAAACATTTTAGTTTCTCAGACAGTTTGATGTTTGAAAACGAGAGACGATGTGACCGGGAGGGAGTGTGTCAGAACAGTCTTGAGAGATTCTCTATAAAATCTTAATTTCAATCAAATTAACAAACAAGATAACTTAAATTTAGTGATTTAGAGATTAAAATGTTTATGTTTATTGATCATTTAAGCCCTGTGCATTTAAAATACAGTCTTTAAACTAATAAAGTGGCACTGGTGGTTTAGATTTGTGGCTTTTAGGATTATTTTCGGTCTCTTTTGTAGATTAAATTCACATAAACCATCATAGAGTGAGACGATTTGATTTAAATTGACAATATCATTAAATATTAAGTTTGAAATGTTCCTCAAAGGGATATTCCGGCGTAAAATTAATTTAAGGTCAAACACACTGTAACACCGAGTTAATCAATTTTACGCCAGAATATCCCTTTAAATATTAATTGGTTAATATAAATTAAGGTGGATTAGTTTGAGTTAAAATTAATTATATCTAACATTTAGTATGATTTAAAACAAGCGGGAGTTTCTGGAGAAGTTGAAGACCACGTCAAAGTTTTGATATTTCATAGTTTTTGTGAAGAATCCAGTCAGATCAAGTCAATAAGTTAAATAACAACTACAGCTGACTTCAAACAGATAACATATTAGTTCACTAAGAGCTTGGATTGGCTTGATTATGATGAGAGCGCCCTCTGCTGGATCATACAGCAAGCTCCCCTCATCCTCTGGCTTAGAGTTTAAATTGTTCTTATTTTACGCTGATTTGTTTTACTTTTATCCTCTAAATCAAACCTGAAATAGAAATAAAAAGTGTTTTTGTGCCGACTCTTCACTTCTTGTTTCAGTGTTTGCTTCACTCTGCTGAACGCCTCACATGAAGACATCGCTCCTCAGCTCACACGGGGAGTATATTTGCTCACGCTCGGCTTCTTCACGTCTCATTAAACGTCTCTCATTTCTGCGCTGAGTGAGTGAAGCGTGAGCGGCGCTCTACCTGGATGCACGCTCCCGTCTTCTCTTTGCACAGGCAGCAGATCAGAGCCCATCTGTTGCTGGGAATCTGGGACACGTTGGTGATCGGCTCCATCTTCTCCGGGTTGCCGATGCTCACCTGCGCGGCAGATTAAACATCATGATGAGAGAGAGAGAGAGAGAGAGAGAGGCACGTGTGGCTCACGTTTCAGCACAGGTGGTGTTGACTCATTTGGAAAAGCAAACACAGAAAATGGATCTTTGTTTTCACTGAGTCATGAGGAGTAAAGGACACCTGTGCAGCGTCTGTGCTTTGTTGTTTTGCCGCGTTTTTTGTTCAGCGTATAATCAACAACAAATCTAAGCTCATTTATTTGAAGGAAACAACTTCAGCCTGTTAAATCGTCTCATAAAAACACAGTCAAACCCAAACGAGCGGATGTTTCCTTCACCTCTGGGATCCACAAGGCACAGCTGACGTGGACCCACTTGGTTCCACTCCGGGTCGGCTTCATGGCTCCTCCCTTCTTGGGACATAACTGGCACTTTGGCAGAATGCCGAGGGCGCAGATCCGGCACAGCCAGCTGCCTTTGGGGACTTTCTGGATGCCGTAACACGCCTGGCGAGAAAAACGCAAATAGATCCCAGCTGAGCGTCCAGACAGAAATGTAACACCACAGAGAGTTTGTGAGAAAAGTCACTTTCAGTTTGATTTTTACTCCGACTAAAACGTCTCATCAGCTGAGACTTTAACTTCATTTGGCGTTTTCCTCTCATGTAGAGCTGGTTAAATGAGCGTGTGTGTGTGTGTGCGTGTGTGTTTTTGACCTCTGACCTGGTGAACGCAGATGTTGCACTTGTCGCAGAACACCATCTCGTTGTTGTCCTCCCCGTCGGGCGACTGGCAGACGTCACACACCACGTCCTCGTCGTACTCGATGCCCAGCCCCTCCTCCGTCTCCATGGCGTGCGTCATGTTGTCATGGCAGCAGCGCTCAAACTCCTCCATCACGCGCTCCACGGTGATCTCGTCCAGCGGGGGCAAGGCTGAGGGAGCAGGAGGGGGGAGGTTTACGAGTTTAAGTCACGGTGAACATTTTCTAAAAGCTCTCTTAACAAGCGGACATTTTGGAGATAACCCGACCGACTAAACTCTGAAATTACAGCTAATTACAGGTTTGCTGTGAGTCATCGAACCATAAAGACCCAAAGAAAGAGGCAGAATGTAGTCGACACAAACATGTGGTCAAAAGAAGGTTAAAAAAAGACTCTGAATCCTCGACTCTGAATAAACTCTGACTTTATTCTGTTCTCAGTTCTTCAGATAAACTTCGATTAAACTGCTCATAAACTGAATAAAACTCGACTCTGTGCCTCACTTAAATAAACTTTGTAAAAAGAGACAGACATGAATAGAGAGACAAAGTAAAACTCTACATGTTTGTCAGACATCCAGCAACATTTTTTTAAACTAAACTATGACAAAGAACTTTAGTATCAACTTGCAATGACTGTTTTTTTTCTGTTTTTCAGACTATTTTTTTTGTCTTTCTGTATTTTGGACATTTTTTTTTCCTAACTAAGCGAGATATCCTGCGAGAATCTCAGACAGTCAGATAACGTTAACCACCACAGCTGCTCCGAATCAGTGGATTCTCCAGCTCCTAGATAACTTTGACTACAGGATCAATGGGAGTAAAGCGTATTATTAGTTAAACATAGGGTTTGTAAATCCTGAAGTGCCGACGCAAAGAAGACAAACTAATGATGATTCCATCTGTCTGACTTAAAGAAAGGAGGATCTCTGAGTGTCTCAAACCCAAACGAAAGTAAAACTTGATTAAATTGAACATGTGGGCCAATAAACCCAGCAGAGGGGGATGAAAGCGTCTGTTTTTAAATTATCATGATAGGAAAAACAATTAGTCTGAAAAACAAAGCAAGAAAATAAATACTCTGAAAAACTGAGCTTTCTTTTTTTTGGTGAATGCAATGTGCTTCTGTAGAAACGCACTAATATCTAAGGAATGCTGTCTTTGTTTAAGGAGACCTACTTTACTGATCCTTGTTTTAGTTTATTTTCAAACTAAATAAAAATAATAGCAAAATAATAAAGTCATAATAATTAAGTTATTCTTATTTTTTTTTAACTAAACCTCTGTTCTGCACTTTTTTGATTCATTATCTCTTTTAAACTTGCTTTTGAACGCTCTTGGAAGTTTTAATGTTTTCAGGACAATAACGGCCACAAAGTCGACGTTTTTGTCTGAAACTTCACTGATAATTTTTCTGTAACGAGAGGCCAAAACGAGCAGGATTTGTGCCTCAGCTGCTGTTAAAACCTGGGGCTGTCTTCCATGAAGGCTTAAAAGCACACGCTGTAGGTAACACTACACCAGCAGCTAACAAAGATAGAGCCGCTGGTAACAGCTGATCTTGGACCATTTTTGTTGAGGTGTCACTTTCCTGTTGTTTAATAACAACAAAGCTGTAAAGAAACTAACGACCCACAAGCTGAGTCTCACTTTAAATGAGAGGAAAAACAGGCAGAGGATGAAAAGTGCTGGAATGAAAGTTTCACAGATTCCAGTTTGAGAGTCCTGGACTGACATAACGAAGGTGAAACCGGGTCTCCTTAAAGTCGGCCATATTTGTCTCAGGGTTCACGTCACTGACTCACCCATCTCTGCAAACTCCTGGTTCACGCTCTGCAGCCAGGCCACGTCTTCCTCGTTGAGGTCGTAGCGGCACATTCCCTCTGCTAGAGTCCGGATGTCGACGTAGCCCAACGCCTCGGTCCCCGACGTCCTGATCAGCTTCTTTGGCCTGATGAACATCACCTCCTTCTCTTTTTCTGCCAACACCCTGCATCGCACAGACGAGACACACTTTACAAACCCGCACTCATCAATTCACTGGATCCTGTGAGAAAAGATGCAGATTTCTTTAGTCTGACCTGACGACAGGCTGTGGGATGGATTGGGGGCTGACGGGGACCTGGACCCCCTTTTCCCACTCCTGCCTCCACGGGTCGGCGAGGATGTAGTACTCCTCTGGGTTGAGCTGGTACGAGTCGTGCACTTTCATGGCGGTGATCAGGTCTGTCCTAAAAACCTGCAGCAGAAGAACAGAATTTGGAGTCGGTCGAGGAAACTTTGTTGAAGCTCAAAGAAACAAAACAGAATAATGTCGCTTATTTATAATGATTCATAAAAACAGTTTAGATAAACATGTTTACAACTACAATAAACACAAAGTCTCTCCCTCTGCAGTTGCTTCATATCAGCGTTTGTAGGGTTAAAAAGTACCACGTTGTGTTTACACAGCCGTGCAAGAATCGGCCAATCAGGATCCTGCTTGGACTGGAGTCAATGTTTTGTTTTGATCTGATTGGCTCTCAGTTTGAGGGCGTGTACAGTGGCCTGCAGGCTCCAAGTCCACAGACTGTACAGCAGATAACAGCTGCTAAGTTTCTGCCTAAAGGAGCGGCAGTTTGATTATGATGGCCGAGGTGAAATTATGACGATAAAAACAGAACTTTAAGACTGTATTCATACTATAAATAAAATAATAAACTGACTTATTCCTTTGAATATTTCAATTAAATGATAATTTTCTTTCTGTTGGTCTTACCTCTGAGGGTTTCTGCCCGGTCCCCCTCCTGGGCTGTGATGAATGTTGGGACCAGCAGGTGGAGTTACCTGGAGGAGGAGGAGGAAGATCACCACAGATTATTCGACGTCTCTCCATTTCCTCTAACAAACGTCTCCAAATGTGTGTCTGGATTTCCCCGAGTCGTCCGGCTCATTTGAATAGTCAAAACGGCACATCTTGAGTTTTCTGATTTCACTTCTGATTTGAGTTTAAGCTGCTTCTAAAAACAGACAGTAGCACCTTTGTGGGACCTTGATATCCTGAACCAAACCTTTATTTATAACAGCTTCAAATGAAAGCTCCAGATAACCCATCAGTCTGTTTAGATGTCTCTGAACCTTAATTTGATTTTCACTCATTAACAGCTTACTCAATGAGTCCATGAGATATAATAAAGCGCTCTTCAGCTCAGGTCTTGTGCAGCTTTTAAAGCTCCTCTTTCTGACCTGCCGGGGTGTTTTTAAAGGTCCTAATGGGCCTCCAGTCTCTACTCTGTCTCCTGTCTCTCAACCTGTACGCCTCCTTTCCTTCTTCTTTAATCTGACCTCCTTCTGCTGTCCTCTTTCTTGCACATAAATACACATTTCCTGGCACAAGAGTGAAGACACGTTTTCAAGAGGAAGAGAAGAGCCTGGAGAAAACCCCTTCATAAACATGATCTTTGTTTTTTTCCCCATGTAGGAATTTACTGTCAGAACTCTTCAAGTTGGCAAAGTTACAGTGCTGCTCTGCAATTTCTGAGTGAAACTGAGGAAGGTGGCGGGCTCGTACTGACCTCATTCAGGTCTATATTTGGACTGAGTATGAGTGAGTCAGCACAGACATTACTTTGCTTACTTCCATTGTCGGAGTCATCGCTGCTGCTCGGGTGCCTGCTTCTCTTCATTGTTGTGTGTCTGCGAGGCTCTGGCTTAAGGACACTAAACAAAACAGAGAAGAGGTTAAAATAAAACAAAACTGATTACATAACGGAAAAAAATGCAGAAATGATGAAATCTGAACTGAAAAACATGATATCACAACATCTGACAGTGAACCTGACGGATTATTCTGCACACTTAAGAGTCAAAACACAGAGAGCATGCACCTGCACAGTTTAACATGAGATTTCAACCATTTAAACACATATTTATGCATCGATTGGTACAAAATAATTTGGGTCTTAAATTCCTGCAGCCCGTCTAGTTCTGAACTGATTCATTAGATTTGAGAATGACACTTTTGTATTTCTGATAATGCTAAAAATATAAGTTTACAGAAGTTGTTTTGCACAATTTAACAGCAAAAGTCAAGAAATATTACTGACATGATGATAAAATAAATAAGGACTACATCAGAGTTAACTACAGAGGCAAAAACAGCTGTGTGTAAAACACGAGGGAGTGAAAATAACATGTTATGTAAAGAGTTATTTGCAGAAAAGATGTTGCAGAAAAACTAAATTGTTCTTATGCACTCGTTAGGATAATGGACAAGATGTTAACAGTCACAAACAGAGTTAATATAAGTAATAAAGGAATACGAACTTAAATAACTAAAGGTCCATATCTGACAACCACCCAATTCTCATACGGTGGCTTCTTTTAGATGTACTGAATCACTAGAATCAGTTCACTAAAAAGATTTGTTCAAAAGATTCGTTCACCAAATCACAAATCACCAAATCTTGTGAACTCGTCAACGTAAACGCACATTTGTCTCGTCACATTTTAGTCATCTAAGACATGTTTAGCTCGTCAACGTCACGTCTTCGTTGTGGAAAAAGGGGCACTGAAAAAATATTATGACGTGACGAACATACGTCAGCGAAAACAACACTGCCATGTAGTGTCCAAAACCTTCTGTAATTGCTCTCACTACATAGTCAGCTATATAGTGAAACCCCATATGAGGGTTAGGGATTAAGTGATTCGTTTCGGACACAGCCTCGCTTGAAGATTCGGTTCTTTTGCACGAATCGTTCGCGAACGACACAACACCAACTCACTGTTTAGCAGCGACAACAAGCTGTAAGCACATGTATCACTGACTATAAACAACACTCTGAGTTTGCAGTGTGCAAAAGCCAGAAACTACAAAGAGGTGGAAACATTTTAGACTCTCCACGGAGAGATCATAAGGGGGAAAGGCGCTCACCCCTACCCGGGCTAACTCAGCTAACAGCGGGCTAACTCCTGTTGGTGTGACGCCCCTTTTTCCAGCCGTCAGGATATGAAGCTAACTAGCCGCTAACGTTAGCAAAACAACTTTTACACCCACTATCCCCCTGTTAATACACTCACGCGTTTAAGTGATTTATCTATTCGTGTAAACTTAGCAAAATCTACAGTCACGATCATGGTAAAGTCGTGCAGTCCTGTTAATAAACAGCGTATTATAGCGGGCTAACGTTAGCCACCGAGCGAGTTTTCCCATCTACCGTTATGCAACACGCGGCCCACCCACACCCGGCAACTCCACTGGAAATGTTGTTTATAACGGGAATATTTTTAACTGGGTTTCACGCAGTGCTTAAAATAAACTCTCAACTGTTTAAATCGGATTAATTCCTCGTTTAAAATGTATGTTTTTAATCAGACGCAGCGACGTCGGGTTGACGTTATTCCTGGTTGGTATCAGCGGTTAGCTCGTTAGCTGTGCCCCACATTAAACCACACCGTCCCGGGTATCTGTCAAAGGTTAGGGGTCAATAACTGACTCGGTTTAACTACCTGGAGCAAACGTAAACACACCTTTAAAAATGATAATTACAGCAGAAATGTTGCACTGATATCTTAACTCGGAACCAGCAGGGCACGGTGTGGCATTTTGAAGCAGCGCTCCACTGGCTGAGGTTAATCTTTGGCGCCATTTTAAATGACGATGTCGCGTTTTCCTAGCGGACTGCGACCAGAGCAGGGCTGTATAAACCCGTCCAAAACCCGTCCACAGAACCCTCTGAGAGAGCTGCACATCATGACAGAAACAGGTGTATAGTTGAGGATAAATGTGACAGTACATACAGAGCACGCCAGGCAGATGCACGCCGGGGTTTGAGTGAGATTTGAAGCGCAGTTTCTGCCGTGAGTTCCGCTTGACCCGCATTCCACATACACAAACACAGAGAGAGAGGCGGCCGGGGAGGAGGTTACCGAGCCCGGGCTGAACAGCCTCCTGAAGGCCGCTAGAGGGCAGCAGAAACCTCCGAACCGGGACCACGGATCCAACACCTCCAAGAACTATCAGAGGAAAACCTTATTAAACCGGAGTGGTTCTTTAGAGTTCTGGTCCCGAACCTCGTTATCTGGGAGTTAATTTAAGCGAAAACGAACAAAATGTGAGTCAAATATCCAAAGTGCGCGTGACGTGGCTGTTCCACTGACTGACAGTCACTCCCTCCTCTGGCAAGTAAACACACAGAGGCTGTTTTATCTATTAAAGGGACAGGACACTCAAAACTCTCTGACAGCAGCTGCTCGAGAAGTAGGGGAGACTGGGGTACGTTGAGCCACCCAGAAATTAAAGGATAAAGAAACTTAGAGTTAAAAAAGATGAGTATTAGAGCCAAATAAATACGTTTGAATTCTCCTGATAAATAGTCTTATAGTGATTAATTATCCATAGGAGACCAGTTTTTGGCATGCTATATTATCAAGACAGTTCTGTTTACACTCATTTTGTTGGTTTGCAGGAATGAACAACATCTTTAAAAATATGCAGATACACGAATTAGAGACAAAACTACGATTTCTTTGATGTAGTGATCCAAATATATATCTTAAAGTGCAGACATTTCTCAAAATTGAAATATAATTCATGAAACCTTAAAACAGTTTACAAAACACAAAATATTTCAAAAAATGATGAAATATTCAATGCAACACAGAAATATTCACTGAAAAAAAAAACTGAAGAGTTTTTCTGGATTAATTACATAATTATTTAATTAAATCAGAAAACCAGAGTAAATTTGTCTGACATAGAATATTCTAATAATCTTGGGATAATACATTTCTTGATAATTAAAGATTTTCCATAATTATAAAATCAATTTGGTGTTATTTTTCTGAAGTGGTTTGGCCTTCTATGAAATATTGAGCTTTCATAAAATATTGGGGTTTGCACATTTTTATTTTATTTATTTTTTGTTTTTCAGTGAATCTCTTTTTTTGTGCGTGTTCATGAAATATAGTTGACCTTCAGGGCCACCGTAGCTCCACCCAAACTAAGCTTCTTCAAATAGCCACAGGACAAATGTCAACCCTTGACTCAGCAAATATTCTATTACTGTAAAGGAGTGTGTGTATTTGTCATTAATTATGGACAAACAACAAAATAATTAAATCTTCCTAACGGTGTGCTCATTCATAATAAAGAAATCTGTTTTCTTCTGTTTTTAAAACTCAAATATATTAAAACATTTCTGACACAGTGGATTATTATCTGAGCCATTTCAGGGGCTACATGAATCTAAAAATGAACCTGCAGTAAAGAGAGCCACTGCAGTATATTTATCCACCAGCTGGTCGTTTACACATGATATTCTGACAGAAAACAGAACAAACGTGATGATTTCACTCAGATTTAATGAGAAAATGCATGCAACAAATGTGGAGTGGTAAGAAATGTAGTTTATGTATCATGAGATGGAACAAAAAGGACAGTTTCAATATGCACTTACACTTCATGTATGACACAAATCACAAAAACCAGTACACAGTAAATCATGTTGTATGTTCCTTTTCTATTGTTGTCCAGTGTGTTTTTAATGTAGCAACAGCTGAGAGCTTCAAAATAGATAAACAGGTAATGTTTCTTTAACCAGTGCAACAAAGAAGTTTACAGAGTAACAGATATTAAATGAGAAATTGTTAAAACACCAGTAGAGGAGTGATGGAGGTAAACCGAGCTTTTGTTTCACATGCAGTCTGAGAGGGACCCTGAACTCATCACAGTGAACGGAAAGGCTCAGATCACAGTCACACACAACACACACCTTTTTTTTTACTCAGTTCAAAATTCAGGAACATTTTCACCCTGTAAAACTGCATAAGGATGAGGTGGATCATTTTTTTCCTGAACTTACAGGTACACATTATTATTTACAGATGGTCTTCATGCTGCAGCGCTCAGATATTCACAGAGAAGTGATCCAGAGATGAACCTGAAACCCGATCTGATACCCTGTATGATGAGTTTAAAATGTGACACATTAAAGCTCCTGTGAGAAACTCTCTGTTTGTGTTGGTTTGGCGCCCCCTTGTGGACAAAGTGGTAACTATTTTCTTATATATGTCTTGTCTTTTAAGTCAAATAACGATGTTTTGAAGTAGGAAATGTGACACCTACCCCCTACCAAGAGTTTCCAGACGTTAAAAATAACAAAAACAAACATTCAGTTCTTGCACTGATGGTTTCATTAACTTCTATTATTGACATTCTGTTAAATCACTATTTAAAAAATCCTCACAGGAGCTTTAAGCAGATATCAAGCAGCATTTGGTATCTTCAGCACACCAATAAAAAGAACAAATAATAATAATAAAAACACCTTAAAATTGAGGTCAGTTAAAATCAAATACAAAACACTTTTTAAAAAGTATCAGTGCAATTTCAGAGTCTTTCAGAGGAGCAGGGGTGGAAAATAACTAACTACTTTTACTCATGCTGCTGTAGTTTTGTGTTTTTTTGTGTATTTTAATTTAATTTGAGCTGTTCTTAAAGCTCCAGTGAGGAACTTTCTGCCTGTGTTGACTTTGGCGCCCCCTGCGGACAGAATAGTACCTCTTGTATTATTGTTGATTTTGTTAATTGACAAAATGTCCTCTCCTTATCTTTTAAAAGTGACATTAATCTGACTGGCTGTAGCTTTAAATTTACAGACATAAGAGAGATTACAATCGTTTTATCTTCACACAAACTCAGTTTAAAGGAGCAGTCTGACTTTTTTCTTTACAAATATGAACTAATGTGTTTGCAGATAAGACCTGGAGAGTTTGTATTTAGTTATTAAGGTTTCTGAAGACATGACGGGGTCAGACCAAAACTCTAACTGGACTTCTACGTGAGTTGAATAGTTTTTTTTCAGAGCTTAAACATTTTAAAGTCCACTTTCAAACCTTTCAAGGCCTTGAAAAGCTCCAAGTATAACTTCCTTTGTTTTCCCAGACTTGACGGCCGCTCCTCCGACCGTCCTGCTCTCAGTCTGAGCTCACCTGGTGGCCAGGATGACGTCGTACGACTTCCCGGTCCGGCACACCTGCACGTTGCTGAAGCCGGTCTTGGTGAGCAAGTTCTTGTACTCAGACGGCGGACGCTCGCGACCTTCGGTCTGCACCAGCATGTTGAGGGAGAAGATCTGAGCCATGATGGGACCTCGTCTGTTCTCGAATAACATGGCCTCCACCACCAGGACTCCACCACCTGCCGGGACGACCAACACGGATTAAAGTACTGAAAGAAAGAAGGTTTGGATGGACCAGTAGAAACAGAGGAAATTAAATATCCTCTTTGCTTGTTTCATCCACACAGGTGCACACTGAACTAGACACACGAGCGAGCGAGGGGGGATGTCAAAGGTCAGGAGTCTCGCTGCAGGGTCTCTTAAAATTACTCAGGAAATGAACTGGAACCTCTCCAGCAGAGATTTTACCTCCTGAACGTTTCAAACTCGGAGCAGAAGAGGCTGAGGCTGGAGCACAGCATCGGTCAGCTTTTGTTTTAGGCTTTTAGATTCAACTTAAATCTACTAAAATTAAAAACCAACATATCAGAGTACGATCCCAGTCAGGTGGACTTTAAAAATAGAGTCACAGGTTAACCAGTGAACACACTTCTCTGCAGAGAGACTCGCCTGGTTTGCAGGTGTCGTAGATCTTCTTCAGCAGCATTAAACACTTCTCCTCAGGCCAGTCGTGGATGATTCTGGCGAGCACGTAAAGGTCAGCAGGAGGGATCTCATCAGTGAAGAAATCTCCTGCAGGTAAAAGTCAGTCATCCCTCTGTGCATGAACTTTTTATTCACTTATACTCCACATTTTTTAAGATACTCCTATTTACCATTAAAACACAGACTATAGCCTCTTATTCTGCTCTCTGGTGACATTTCATGGAATTAAATTAGCAAAGTGCATCAAAATAAACTTTAAATTCTCTCCTCAGTGACTCTCTTTACCAGTTTTCAAAATGCATTTACACACGGGTCAGAGTTTGCATACTGGTGTGGAAATTCTGTCCAACAAATTTGTTTTTGTGCGTCCTAAACTCTCCACCAAACGAGGTCTGAGTCTGTTTTTCTGAGTGTTCAACATTTAAAAAATGAGATCGAAGAGCATTTTAACTTTTACTTCAGACTGCGTGCTATTTATTTTTATATATGCTATTTATATGTCATATGTATATATTACATTTCTAAACTGCACTTTACTTAGGTTACTTTTCGGTTACTTCAAATTCATGAGAGAAGAACCTGTTCAAAGAAGAGAATTTATAAAACATCAGTTTAGTCTTGTCTGAGTTATCTGCCTAAATGTAAAAGACAGTTGAGTTTTTTTTAAGCCCACCTGTCTGAAACTCGACGGTGTCGTCCTCCTGGGTGAAATGTTTCTGAGCTGTTTCCACGACTCTCGGGAGGTCAAACACCGTCACAGAGGAGGTCGGGTACGCTTTTGAAATCTCACGAGCCAGAGCGCCAGTGCAGCCTGGGAGAAAGAGTAACATGTATAAAAGGTCAAGTCTAAATTTTCTCTAATTTAATCCAAAGAGACGGTTTGTTCGACCCAAATATCTTCAACATTTCACCCACAGACTGATGACCTCTTACCTCCCAGATCTACGATACTCTGGAAACAGGAGAGGTTAAACGCCGTCACGATGTCGTGTCCGTCCAGAACCCAGTCAGAGTTCATCAGACCCATGAACTTCAGCATCTCCTCTTCTGATCTGAGGGTGAAATTTACACAAATCAAAAATCAAAGATTTACAAACTGAAGTCTGATCATTTTATGATTAATCGATCTGTATCCACACTCACCTGTAAATAGCCTGAAAAACCTCGGCTGGTGGAATCCCGAAGGTCTTCTCGTTCTGATTCTTCCCCTCCCTGCATGTAGAAGATTTTATCTTAGTTTCTCAGAGGCACAGAAGCTCTGGAGGCCGATAGCTCACCTTTATCATCTTCAGCCTTTTTCTACTTTTCACTGCCACAAACAGACAGAGAAATCCACCTGTTGCTTTTACACTCATATATCACAATCACACTTAAACACCAAGAGGAGACCAGCAGCATCCCGACACCTCATGCAAAGTTCGCCCAATAAAATGTGTTTTTTTTTAAGAATGAGAGGAAATATCATACATGTGATATTTCTCCTCCCAATTGTGCAGGATCATGTTAATAATTAAAGGAAATCATCTCCAAATGAAGCTAAATCCAGTTGGCTGGGTTCGCTGTTTGTTGTTGTGTTGCTGGTAAATGTAGGTTAAACATGTCGGTCTATTCAGGCGCAGAATTTGCCTCGAGGCTCTTAAATAATTTGAATTACTTGATTTATTCAGCGGAGGATCTAAGAGCTGTGAAGGTAAATATTTTGGGCAGGACGTCAAATATCATCACCAGAGTTTAACGCTGAATCCTAGAACGTCCGTAGAGTTAAAGTCCATTTTTTATGGTTTATAAATCACTAAGAGAAGAGCACAGAAGCTGATAAATGTCTCTGACCTGACGGCGTCCACCATGTTGTTCCACAGCGGGTAGACGGTCTGTGATTGGTAGATGATCATGTCGTGAAGAGACTTGGCGCTGCCTTTGGCCAGGTACAGATTGGCCACGTCGCTGCTGCTGTACAGAGCTGATTTATGGAGAGAAATTCACATTTAACGGCCTTAAATCAGGAGGTTATCCGCTTCGATCGCTGCGGTCATGCATGAAGACATACAAGTGTTTTAGTGTCTTTGCACCGGAGATGAATCGATCAGAAACTCAAAACCAGAGCTGATCAGTTTTCCAGCTCAGACTTTCTCCTGACTTCATTCCCCACCATGAGCCTCCATATGTCCGTACACTAATATATTAGCAAATATCACCCCCTCATCGCCTCTCTATCCTCCTTCTCCTCACCTGTCCCGCCCGACATCTCCACCTCCAGGATCTCAATGCCCACCAGCGCGTCCAGCAGCCTCTCCATCCCGTCAACGCTGGCGTTCAACTCCCGGGCGACATGCTGGGCGCTTAGAGGCTCCTGGGACTTCAGCAGGAGGTCAAACACGCCCAGTTCACAGGCTGAAAATATCACCTGAGGGGGTAAAGTGACAAATGTTAACTATTATTAAACATTTGAGTTGAGTCAAATTGTTGCATTATCCAAAACAAACCAAAAACAGCTAGCTGTCAAAAGGTTTTTTAAGGCCTGCCCTCCAAAAACCTTCATATTTTTAAGTATAACTTAAAAGGTTAATAGAAAAAGACAAAAAATATAGTAAAAATTTAGATTAACTTTGCTGACAGAGGCAACAAAAGCAGATTTTGGCAAGAATGATGGTGTACAGAACTTAATCATGACACCTCTTGACCGAAAATAAACTACTAGCCCCTGTTTCTTTGAATATAGCTGTTAAAAAAAATACTGAAAATTATTTTTTTTTATTTATTTATTTTTTTCTGAGAAAGGCCCCCACTCTTACTGGGGCCCCACCCCCCAAAATTTCATTTGCATAACGCCCCTGGATACATTGAACACAAACAATTTAACAACCAAATCCAGTGTATTTATACAAAGCAACACAATAATAGCAGAAAGTGCACCTCTGTGAGTTAAATACTGATTAAATGTGAAGGTTTAAATGAGACCTTTGAGATCCTGAATCCGTTAAAATACTCCAGAAGTTTGAATGGATAGTCGAGCTCACTCTGAGACAGATGCTCTGCCATCACTGCACAAAGAAACACAAAATTAACCAGGTTCAAATCCTCAGGATCTTAATAAACACTATTCTTCCTCGTCTGTTCGAGCATCACTAACCCGGTGATGGTGTCTGGAACAGCCTCAAAGATGAGCCGGTCCTCTCGGGAAAACGGAGGATTTTAGGGGGAGTTTCCAGCCAAGATGTCGGTGATGTGTTCACGGACCGCTGTCTTTGTAAAATGGTCGGCGGATCATCAGCGGATCAAACTCAGCATCTCCGATCCTGCTCTCGGTGATCAGTTCTGGAGCATCTCTCCGATTGTCGATAAGCCACAAGAGCGACCATCTAACACACACACACACTCACGGAGACCCACGTATTACTCAGTGTGACGCTGCAGTTCCGGGATCATCCGGGGATGCAAGGAGGGCGCTGTTGAGCTGGTCAGTGAACTACCCCTCGTTTACAGGGCAGCTGGACTTGTTTGAGGTTCTTGAAGAAGTTTCTATGGCGGCCGAGAACCGTCACTACTGCAAATAAAATAAATAAATACATAAATAAAAAAAAATTTAACAAATGCAAAAAAAAAAAAGAAGTCGCAATGAAAGTTATCAATGAAAAAAAAAGAAAACGAATCCCACTGCAAATAAAAAACTAAACGGTGAAGGTAAAAAAAAGCCACAAAAAAAGGTGATTAAACAAAAAAAAAGTTACTCACTGCGAAAATAAAAGGATGCAAATTTTTAAAAACCCACAACAGAACTGAGCTCCCTGGGACCAATAATGATGATGCACCAGTGTTTTATGATCTAGGCACAGAGGACGACAGCGAAAAAACGAACAAAAAAAAACAGCCACAATGGAAATTAATGATGCATAAAAAAGGTGGCGATTCAAAATAAATAAATAAATAAATAAATAAAAAGGAACTGAAGCTTCCTGCAAATAAAAAAAGAAACAGTGCAGATAAAAAAACAATGGAAATTAACGATACAAAAAAAAGTGGCGATACAAAAAAAGAAAAAACAAGTCACTTAATTCCGAAAATAAAAGAATGCAAAAACAAAAAAAGCCACAATGGAAGTGAGCTGTGGGAGACCAATAATGATGATGCACCGGCATTTTACAATCCAGGTACAGAAGACGATGGCAAGAAGACAAGCAAAGAAGTTAGTGGAAAGGTTATTGTTTAATTTTGCGCCGTAATTTTTTCAATGTGTCATGTGGTTAGGCCAGCAGTGGTAGTTCTTGACCACCGTACCTTTTTTCCTCTCTTCCTCAAAGTTTCTTGAGTTTTAAAGTGACTGCGGCCAAAGTTGGACGTTAATATCCTCTGTTGGTCATCTGTTGGTCACCTGAGAGTTGTTAACAGTTTCACTGACCTGGTTTCACCTGGTGGGGTGCCCTCCTGGGTTTCTTCAGGTCTGCCATTTACACAAATATACTGCTTTCTAAAAATATAGGACATTTGTTCTTAGCCGGACTGTTTTTATTTTACAAAAACGTTTTTACTCTCTGATTGTAGATATTAAACATTTCATTTAGACCATGGTATTTATGACCCCAAACACTTCTGAAATTAAACTAATAACACTAAACATTCATAACTTAAAGGGATATTCTGGTGTAAAATTAAGTTAGAGTCAAACACACTGTAACACCCAGTTAGACACCCCCTCAAAGATTGTGGTTTCACTTGCTCTACATACAGAGAGTTGTCTACAAATATACATTTACTGTTATTTTCCATGCTGATTCCACACATCACTTCACATTTTCCTCATGTTCAGACACACTTGGACTCGTCCTACAAACCGCCTTCAAATTTTTAATCAGGAACTTTTAATTATTTGATCGTGGCGCCCCCTGTAGACAAACTGTGACCTCTTACCTTCATGCTGATATTGTGTATGTGATTGGTGCTCTGTGTGCTCTTATTCTCATCGGACACAGTCTCTATAGAAACAGTTTCAGACATTAAAAACAACAAGAATTGAAGAGCGTATGATGGTCTTGTTTGCTGGTGTCGGTCTTTTAGGATCTTCAGTGTTTGTTTCAGACTCTTAGATACTTCAGACATTAAAAAAATGAAGCTTTTCTTTCCCACTTTGTGGTTTTGACACACATGCACTCTGACATATTTTGAGCGCATACTTCTGCGTGCACACTTCATGACTTTGACGATACATTTCTGCTTTAAAATCATGAACAATAAAACAGAAAATGAGGACTGCAGCTCGCCGTAAACACCCCCTCCTCTCTTCTCCTCTCTCTCTCAGTGGTCTGTTTTTTCTATCCCCCCCTTCTCCAAACTTGGTTTTGAGCTTCTCTTCATCTGGCATGAATCAAGTTTCCAAAGATGTGCCGTTGAGCAGCGTGAACGTTGAACATTTTGTTCTTGGTTTCTGTTCAATTTCCCACCACTGCTCTCGAGAAACGGGAAAGCACATCATCCTTGGGATCATTTTTAAACCAGGGCGACTACTTTGTGAATTCGTACCCTCCAAATTTTTCACTTTCCTTGACACTCCATCTCGCATATTTGTTTTTTCCCTCTCCGCAAACACTCCCGGAGTAAATCCACTCTCTGTTAAACATTTCATCGCGAACCATAAAACATTTTCCCGGCAGAGATTCAATCACGGCGTCCCTAAAAGCAAATAAATTTCAGACGTCTTCAATTATTAACCAAATCAATTTATTATGCATGAACAAATCCCTTCCTGCCTCTGTCACGCAGACACGCACACACACACACCCAACATTTAAATACATGACGTGGTGGGAAATTCGGCATAGCTCACTTTGTTTGTTGCACATGCTTTAATAAAATGATAGATATATTTACAGGATAAGCAATGTCTCCGAACAAAAAGATTCGCAAGAACAGCTCCCGGTCCCGCCCTGCAGCACTTTGCAACGCTCCCCCTTTCTGTTTTCTCTTTTTTTGGAAATTCACCCACGTTTAAAAAGAAGGTCGGAACTGAAAGGAAGAAAAAAAACAAAATAAAAAAAAAACATGGGGGTTTTGGCCAATACGACATAGCATTATACATATATGGAGTTCATCAACTACATAAATATGGCAGTAACACTGAGTAATTCATACGGACTATTTACAGAGTTTGTGAAATAGTGGGGAGATCGTACAGTCTGTGCGTGGACGACTGACAGAACGTACGTACGTATGGATGCCTTCTTTAAAGTCTGGGGGACCGAGTCTAGGAAAAAAACGTCACCTCCTTTCTTCCTTTCCTCCTTTCCTTCCTTCCTTCTCGCCTCCTCTGTTAGAACGGTCAGGACTGACACGACAAACGAAATAAGGCACAATTAATACTTGGACCATTTTTTCAGGGGAATCTACAGACTTGCAGCTGGCTTGTGAGGCATGTAAACAATTGAAGTGGATTGATTAGGACTGCCTTATCACCTTCCCTTTTGTATTCCCGATCAGTGATTCAGTCCGTCTGATGTGATTCGAAACAGGATTTATGGCAAAGGACCTTCAAACCCCCCGACCCGAAAAGAAAAAGAAAGAAAAACAAAAAAAACAAAACAACCTTCCCTCCCGCTCTCCCTCCCTCTATGCTACTCGACAATTACAATCACATGGTGACAAACAAAGAAAACTAGTAGTGCATACACTACAAACACAACAGGAAAATGCGACGCCCCGCAAATTTCCACAGCACTGCTGAGGCGGCAGCGCTGCCCTCCGAACGAGGAGGGGGGGGTGGGAAATGATTTGAACAGAGAAACAAACGACTGATTGACGAGCTGTCCGAAAGCTGAAGCAGTTTGTGACTAAACCAACGATAAAAAGAGAGAAATCCGTTTACCCGTCCCGATTCCGCTGATCGTCTTTGACCAGCGAGTTTCTACTTCTGACCAACCTCCACACAGCGCTCGGCGGCCATCACCACACTATCCCCCCTCCCCCGCCCGTGGAGAAATGACTAAAATATTTTGTGGTTTCGTTTCAATTACACCTAATGGCACGACGTCTCTTCTCCACCCCCAGACACGTTTGTTTCGCCGTTGAAACGCCCTCGTCGTCGTCGTGGTAATCTTCGCAGGATGGAGAAGGGAGGGAGGTCTGGGCGTTGAGACTCGAGTCCTGCCCTGTCCAGGACGGCCGCGGCAGCAGACAGATTCAGGGGGATGTTTGAAGAGTTTGGGGGGGTGGGAGAGGGGCAGAGTAAATGTGCGGCAGGAGGTCTGGGGGGGGTGGGGCGGTCTGTCGCAGCTGTTTTGGGCTCCTGGCTTTGGTCGGAGTGATGGAACCGCTCAATCGTGTTTCAGGTGGTCCTTGATGTCCTCTTCGTCTGTGTACTCCGAAGGCTCGTCTCCCGGCTTCAGCAACCTCCCCACGTAATCGTATTTTTCTGAAAGGACGAGAAGAAAGGATCACGTTAAAAAGAGCGCCCCCCTCTGGTCAGACTTTTGAAAACTTTACAACTTAAAAGTTCAATTAGTGTGCGATCAAAGACTAACAACCTCCACACAATCACACCCTCTCCTGCAGTCTGCATGTTTGAAACTGAGCAGGTCGGGCTCATGAATGCTAACTTTAAATCTTACTGTATCATGGTGTGTGTACTAGGGCCCGACCGATTTATCGGCGAGGCGATTAAATCGGCCAATCTTAGCCCCTCTGAGACTGATCATTAGTCGGCCAAAACTCGCCGATTTTTACCGATATTTTTAGAAATAAAATGCGGAGAATAAGATTCGGTTTCACTCTGAAAGCGTTCCGCCATTTGAAAAGTTCCCTGACTTATCCTGTAGATGGCGCAGCGACCTCATGACAATCTTCATCCACTAGGGGGTGTAGTTAAAAATGCTTTTGTGGTCCGAGTTTTATCTGTCAGTCTTCCTGTCGATGTGAAGAGCAGCAGCCTACAGTATATCTACAGTACATATATATATTTTTTATAACTCAATAAAAATTTTAAGAAATTGGCCGATTAGTCAGTAATCCGATTTTTCCTGGTATAATCGGTATCCGGGCCTAAGCACTACATTATCATGAGTATCATAATGATATTATTACGACTTTATTCTCGTTAATTAACAACTTTAATCTCAAAGTCTTATATTCTTTTCTCTTAATGTGGCCCTAATACTCCGTCATACTATTCTGCTAACGACCTACAGGGGAAAAATAGTTTTCATTCAGCTAACGCAGACCATAAATAAACTTTAAGCAGATTTATTTACAGCCCAGGAGTTAAATTCTAGTGTAAATTTGTCTGGTAAAAGAAAAAACATGATCTGGATGTTTTTTTATCTCCCTGCTGTCCGGTCCAGACTCTGCTTTCACCTTTTATTATCCTCATATATGATAACGTTCAGTCAGAAACCTCACAGTCATTATCTGAGGTTGTTTAAGTTTAACTCCGACACTCTGGATAACAAACTATCAGACATGATGACCGTTAACCTGATACAAGAGACAAACACAATACTGCTGCTTTTTTCAGTGTGTGTTCATCACACACACACACACGCACACACACACACACACACACACACACACACACACACACACACACACACACACACACACACACACACACCTGCAGCTTTCCCCTCTTTATACACCTCTGTATGTCCCGCCCCCAGCTCCTGACGTCCTGATTGGTCAGTGAGTGTCTGATGTTTAGAGCTCTACATCAAATAAGAGGGTTCGAGTGAGCTGATCTGCGTCTGTGTTTTGATTTCCTTCTGGGTCTGTTTTCTTGCATCACTTTGTCGCACCCACAGCACGATCAGGTTTCACTATGAAGCACTATCGCTCGAAAGTTTCCACTGTGATTAAAAAAAGCAACTTTTAGTAAAATAAAAGATCACACAAGTTTTTTTTTTTAAAGCAAAATTTCAAAACAAACTTTGCTCTGTTGCACAAAAATCATGTTCTTAAACGATGAATGTGTCAAATGTTTTCTTGGGTTTTGATTTGTATAAAAAGTCGAGTTGAAAAAGCACATGGTGACAAATTAGAGGAAAAACTCAGACAGATCCTGAGTGGAGATTTGATTTCGTCACTCTGAGTATTCGTCACTCTTTTCAGCTGATATCCTTCCTAACTCATGACACAGTAAAAAAAACAGTGATTTTACTCCTCTGTTTCAGACGGGATGACATCTGAACAGTCACATTTTTACCCTGAAGTTTTGCCCGCGTGGCAAACGTCACGCCGTGAGTGATTCACTCACATCTCTTTCCTTGAATTAATCAGTCGATGTTTGGGGGTCGCCAACCTCTCCAAAGCTGTTCGCTCAGATCGGTCCAGCTCTAAGTGTGTTATTTGTACGGAGCGGACCTGCTGTGTGAGCCTCCAGAAGCTTGTTATTTATGTAAGCAGAGGCCCGGCATTACTGAGAAAGGATTCAGTCCAAAATTAGACATCCAGCACTTTAAAAAAAGGACTCTTCGTCTTGATAGGAAATAGCAGCTTTGAGCTCCTGTATTTTAAGAACAGCCCGTAACAGGATTTTTCGCTCCTGTTAGATTTATGCAACTCATGTAAAAGTGTCTAAAAAGAGGCGTCTCAGAGTTTCCTGCTCTAACTGTTCTCCTGCAGATGTGGCCGCAGAGGGTATTTTTAGTCCGACTTCATTGCGGCTCATTCCTGAGTTTGGTTCAGCTGCACATTTCAGAGATTTCTGTGGCGATCAGATAAGTGAAGGAGAAGTTTGTTTGATAAGAAAAAGACCCGAATCCATCAGTTACAGTTTGTTTTTTATACTTTCTGTTGTACTGCAGCTGAATTCTCCTCGGTTCAAAAAAACAAACAGACCAACGATTCACAGAAACAAACACCGAAGCAAACTGTTTCTTCAGAGCTCCTCAACAGGTCTCAGGGAGGCTGTGAGCTGAGCTGCAGGTAACAGACTCAGGAGTTTATCTTCTACCTATAACACAGATGCTGTTAAGGTTAAACACACCTGTTGAGAGGATCCTGACCTAAACACGAGCTGAGAGGCAACAAACAAACGCAGAGGCAAACTCAGGGAGTCTCAGGGAGGCCGTGAGCTGAGCAGCAGGTAACAGACTCAGGAGTTTATCTTTCATTCTATGTTCCTCTTATAACACAGATGCTGTTAAGGTTAAACACACCTGTTGAGAGGATCCTGACCTAAACACGAGCTGAGAGGCAACAAACAAACGCAGAGGCAAACTCAGGGAGTCTCAGGGAGGCCGTGAGCTGAGCAGCAGGTAACAGACTCAGGAGTTTATCTTTCATTCTATGTTCCTCTTATAACACAGATGCTGTTAAGGTTAAACACACCTGTTGAGAGGGTCCTGACCTAAACACGAGCTGAGAGGCAACAAACAAACGCAGCATCTGAGGAAACAGGTTTTTGGGTTAAACTGGAGGAACTCAGAGTTTTTGTCGGTCTGTTGGTTTAAAATAAAAAACAACTACAGAGCCGTTTCTCTTGCTCTGCTCTGTGTGTTTCACGAGTTAAAATGAATAAAAAAAGTGCAAATATTTGACTGACAACGGGTAGAGTGACGAAAGGACAGCAGCTCATCTTGAATCACTTAAAGGGAAGTGCTCTGGAAATGTTTGACGTCACAGAAACAGACGGTTTTCTAAAAACCTCCAGATATGATACAAAAACTCAGACTCATCTCTCCTAATTTACTCACTTGTTGCTGTGATGGAATTAAGGGAATAAGTGGAATCTTCACACTGATTAGATGTATTTGTTTTAAAAGTGAAGACAATCTTTCCCCAGAATGCATAATAAACTGATTATCGTTTATAAAAGCCTTAATTACAGATGCTGGATCTTTACTTTTGAACTATATTTACATCAAACTGCAGATGTTTAGATGGGACTCTGCAGAGATGAAGCAGGAGATGCTCTGAACATGCCGGCCGTGTCCGTGAAATCTGAGTCAAATCGATTTTCTCTTACCCATGAACTGCATCTCCCACTCCCTCACGCTCTCCATCTGCACGGCGTTGAGGTCTGACAAGTCGTCGTACTCATCCTTCAGGGCGTTTTCATCCAGGCAGAAGGTGGCCAGGCCTCTCGAAGCATCCCGACCCGCGAAAATGCCGTAAGGACCGTCTGAGGAGTGAGAAGAGAACCACAGGAGTCAGGCTAAATCAAGAGTGGGGTGAGTTTAGTTTAGTGGTTTTTGAAGGACACAGGAGTCAGTGTTTGGCCTCGTGTGGTTCGACTCTCTGACTGCAGCAAACGGATTTAACAAGAATTTAAACACTAAAAACTGTGAAGGAAGTTCACCCATGCAGATAACTGACTCACGTCATGTGACTCCTGCTGCTGCTTCACATGAAGAGGTGCCAGAGAATCAACCACATGAATGTGACACAGATACAGAGAGTTCACAGAGAGGCGCACTCCTCCTCCTCTTCATCATCATCATCATCCCCTAAACTACAGCTGAGACCGACTGAGTTTTACAAGAGCAGGAAACTGAACTGAAGCAGAGAGGATGATAAAAAACTGAATGAGAGGAAACTAGAAAAGTTTGTTGACAAGTTTTGGTCACACTTGACTTGACTTCTATCTCTATAAAGCACTAAAAATATACTTATGTGTTATATTCAAGTTATAGTACTGTATCAGTAAAGTTAAAAACACAATTATTAAGCATTTTATCATGACTTACAGGGTCAGGTATAATAATGTTTATAATTACTGTTATCAAGCCTTCAGTTAATTAATGAGTGTTTATAATGATAGTTATACAAGTTTATAACACATTATAAATATATGTATAATGCATTATCTATGTGGGCATCGTCAGTGAGTTGTTAACAGTTAAAACACATTATAATACCTGACCTTGTAAGTCATGATAAAATGCTTTATAATGTGTTTTGATTATTACTATAAAGCATTATGATCATTAATGAGTGTTTATAGTTATACAGTGCTATAACTAAGGCCTGACCAATATGGATTTTTTGGGGCCGATGCCAATGCCGATTATCAGGGGGAAAAAATCTGATTACCGATTAATTGGCTGATTTTTAATTTTTTTTATGAAGTTATAAAAAACAAATATATCCTGTAGATATACTGTAGGTTACTGCTCTTCACGCCCACAGGAAGACCGACTGATCATCTCAGTAATTAGAGCCTCCAGGAATCCTCGATTCCCTGATCGCGGAAATTATCGTAGATTTCAAAGTCCTCTGTGAAAATTAAAATTAAAGTAGTCCGCGGAATACAAGGCGAGGTGCAGAATATTATATTTTACATGTAGTAGTTTTCATCCTGGCCACTAGATAAATTGGTCAGATAGACGGGAACGGGAACTCACAGCCGAATGCGGAAAGGTTTGGCGTCGCCTGGTTGCGTGTGCGATCTGGTGTGTGAGAGGAGGATCCTAGATGGAAAGGCGGCTGTAGAGCAGATGGCACATTTTTAATGGAGTAAAAAAACACAGCGTATGATGAGCGACAGCGAGCAGCTCCAGCGACACTCGAAACGGAGCGCTTTCTCCAACGCCATAAAATAATATTCCGCACTTGTATTTGTTTACATTTATTATCTGACTGTATAAAATGCACTTTATTATTCCTGAAGTTGCTGCAAATAAATCTGCCAAAGAGGGACAAAGAGAATATTGATGTTTATTGATTATTTATCAGAGCGTTTCATAGTGTTTTGGTTTTGCAATTCATTTTATAAAAAGATATTTTTTTCTTTATTATGACATAAAAAAATGTTTGCTTCAGAACTAGAAATTTAAGGTTTGTTTTTTAATGTCTGCGGAGTCTCAACTTTCAAGCCGCAGTTTTCTTCAGTCAGTTATAAAAACTTTTACCTGCCAGATAATTAAATCCTCATTATGACTCCTCGGATCTAAATATTAATAAAGTAACACTGAATCTAAAGCACAGAAAACACTTCAGAGGCGCTGCTTTAACTCAGCTGTGAAATCCTACGCTCAACATACAAGAGGGCGGCCGAACTTAGATTCCTACTCCGTCTGATGAAAACCGTAAAATCCCAAAAGAAAAAAAAGACTTTGGTCATCTCCTTCTTCTCTATCAAAGACAAGAAAAAAAGTGAAATCCTGAAAACCACCTTCTTCTTCTTCAGCGTGCTTCTGTCACTTATCTGCTCTGACACCAACTTCTTTGTGGTGGTTACAGAGGTTAAAGTTTGTTTTCTGTTTTGGTTCTTGTGGTCTTCCTTTTGGTAGGTCCTAAAAATGTCCTACTTTTTGTGTTATTAGATTTGTTTATTTGATCAACACAAGCTAACCTGGTATCAGAGCTGTGCCCCATATTGGTCAGAGAGATAACAGGAAGTGTGACGCTGCAGAGAAAGTTAAATATTGATGTCCTTACTCATCTGGAGTTAAGCGTTCACTCTGAAAAACTCTGATCCGTGTTTGGGTCCAGTGCTGCTCGGCCCTGTTTGTTTTTCCTGCTCAAACTTCCACGAATAAGACGTCACAGTGGGGTTAAAATGCCCCCTGATTACAGTTCAGTGTGAGTTTATTACTGAGAGCTCTCCTAATGTGGCACCAGGAGTAAAAACTGCTCGTAAAAACCTCCAAACAAACATTCAGGCTTTTCTCCTTTTTTTATGTGAAGTCATCTTGCAGGAGGAACATCATCTGATCAGCATGTGAACGCTCGGCTTCAGGTTTTCCTTTTCAGAATTGTGCAACAGAAAGAAAGAAGAAAAAAAAAATCACTCGGTCCAAACTGACGACCGCGAAGCCGAGGAGTCTTATCGCCTCGTAGATTAGATGTGCCTCCACCTTGCATAACTACAAGATCAAACCTTTCCAAGATAAAACTGCTGAAGGCACTTCATGCAAATCTCCGACACTCCAGCAGCAGCAGCAGCACACATACAGTTGTTTTATTCACGTCAAAGTCAGTCTATTATTAGAGACTTATTGAATCTGAGTTCGTTAATGTGACTCGTGAAGAAATGACACAGTGCAGCTGAAAATGACAGCTTGGTTGTAGAGAGTTTGGGTGAGCTTGAGGTTTATGGTCGTCAAGAATGCGAAAATAACAGAGTTAAAGGTATTACAAATATGTCATAAACCACATTTCCATCATTTTTGTTTACATACAGACTCGCAAGTGTATTGTCTTGGCGACTACACAATTTAAGATCCAGCCCGGCCCAGCCAAAGCCGCCCCCCCAGGGCTCTTAAATGTGTGTCATAATTTAGCGAGCTGGATAGATTCTGGGTCTTGGCTCCGGCTCTCTTGGCGGAGTAAAACAGGAATGGCAGACGTGACATACGAGACTGTGTGGGAATAATTATAGCAGATTACAGAGTGGATGGGTGAGTTCACTAGGTTGGAGAAATCGCTGAGCAAGAATAGTTGAGCAGAAATACATGAAAAGAGGTATCAGGCTGAAAAATGTCATATTTGAGTAAGGAAATGGAGTAAATATGGGGCAGACACTAACAGAGTGAAGAGCAGATATTTGCATATATTTACTGTCGAACCGGTAAAGCTGACTATTCCAATGTGGTGAAAGTTTTCTAACCAACTTTTTCCACAGTCAGGCCCTCATCCATCTCAACAAACAGCTCTGTATGACCAGGTACGGGTCTAAGACGACTTCAACAGCCTTCCCGTCAGATCTGTTTTTATATCCTACTCTCTTCCCCTGAGTTTTATTTAGCTTTTTAATTTTATAAGGAGGCCCTACTTGGACTGGCTTAATCAAATATGGAGAAATTAGATCAAATTAACATCTTCACAAACTAAAACCACGAGGTAAACCTCCCAGCGTTCATGGTTGGTGAGTCCCATCATTGTAAATAACATCTTATTCCCAACCCCCCATAGTGTGTTACATGTAAAGTGAGAAAAACCAAACCCTGATCTGAAACGACAATGCCCAGATTTGTCAGATCTGGATCAGATGTTTAAGTGGATCTGAAGAGTTCATGAAACACGATTCAAGATTTGTTTGTTTTATGTATGAAAACGCAAAAGCGGACAATTTTACAGTTTTTTTTGGACAAGCTTCTGAGTCAGAACCACAGTACCAAGACTTGAGTTTATAAACACTTTGAATGACAGATCTTCAGATTTGATTATCATTTAATCTATTTGTAAGAATGCATTAACAATAGTGTCTTATTACCTTGGTGGGACACTATCATAACTGCCTGCAGTGTGTCCAGATGGTTTTGTGGACTAGTCAGCAAAAGTAGAAGCTGATGCCAAATATTTCAAAACACCTCTACCTGGTCTGAACTGGTCCAAAGAGGTCTAGACAAGTGGTTGACTAATACAGATTAATAAATGACCGATACCAATAAGAATAAGGGAGCAGGTCACTTAGATGGCCGACCTACAGTTCTTAACACTTCGAACTCCGCTTGATTGTTTCTCAGGAACCAAACCGTGTATCTCTGCGGGATAAAAAGTTTTCAAAAGTTTACCCTTTTGGCGATCTATTGATCTGACCGTAGGACTGGGCGATAACATGATCGTGATAAATTTCAGTTCGATCACTTTGATCAGCTGTGAGCATATTTACTCGATCAAACATAGCAGAAATGTGCGTCACAACAACCAATCAGAATCGAGCTTTTCCTGCTCACTTCTGTAAGTTACCGGAGAAGTAAACAGAATGATCGAACGTGGAGCTAAACGCGGAGCTAAGGGCAGCAAGATAGTTGTCAGCTGTGAATGACCGAACGTGAGGATGACTTTGAGTCATCCTCCTAAGATGTTATTGTTGAGAAGTTGTTCAACGTCGGTTGTGTGGCGGTGGTTCGGGTATCTCCAAAGTGACGTTGAGTAATTAAGCCGATGTGTGAGGTATGTCAGTGGTCGGTGCCCTCAAAAACCAGCTACACAACCAATCTGTTCAATCATTTGAAGAAGTACGTCTCGAGTGATTCTGCGAAAAGCATAAAAATGCGAGCGGAGTCTGTACAGCCTGTCATTGCTGAGGGTACAAGTAGCATTAGCAGTTTAGCCACAACTAGCGGTGCAGCCACCAGACCAAAGCAATCAATCGTATCATCTACGTTTACATCATCTAATGTTTACATTTAAAGGCGTCTTCATTATCTCTGAGGGGGCCATTTGTTTATTTTGGGTCTTACATACCTGCTAAAACACTCAGGACTGTAAACTAGTTCACTGTATTATTTAGTATTTAACTACATTTGTTGTTCTGTTGAGTTTAAATGTTTTTTATATTTTTCTAAGTTTATCTTTTTCTTTGTTATTTACTTTGTAGGTTGATAAAATGTAAAAAAATAATCTCTAGTTTCTTTAGTTTTTAGTACAGATGCTTTAAAACAGGCAGTAAAAAAAAATCATGATAATAATCGAGATCAAACGATATGACAAAATATATTGTGATCATTTTTTTGCCAAATCGCCCAGGCCTTCCGTTAACCATCCAAATAATCCACCGACTAACTATCTGTAAATAATATTTCAACTTTAGCCTTTTATTTTAAGCATTTTAATTTTATAAAGTGGTCCTGTTTGGACGTTTTAACTCAATTAATGTCTTTAAAAGTGAAACCATGAGGCAAACTTCCCGATATTCATACTCACTCACTATACTATATTATAACAGAGTTTTTATTAAGCCAGATATGGCGTTAGATCAATAGTAGACAGCTTCCTGAGTAGGTATGAGCTGAGTACAATTGGTTCAGATTTGACCGTTAACCGTCCGAATAATCGACCGCTTAATTATCTTAAACTAATATTTCCACTTAAGCCTTTTATTTTACGCATTTTAATTTCGCAAAGAGGTCTTTCTTGGACGTTTAAACTTAATTAATGTCTTTAAAAAGTGAAACCATGAGAAAAACTTCCCGATATTCACGCATGTTGAGTCTCATCAATGTAAACAAGCGGCGGGTCCAAACCCAGACAACCAGACTGTCTAATGTGCACGTCAACAAGCTAGCAGGCTAACGTTAGCATGTTAGCTCGTTAAAATCTGCGCTCCGGTTTTACCCGAAGAACTTAAGCGGAAAAGTTTCACCTGTTCACTATTAATAGAATAAATAAAGTTTGACCAGGAGAGGGTTATCACCACATGAGTCACACCCCTGAACCGTCGCGCTCGTACCAAGCTAACAGGTAGCATCCCATTCAAAAACACAGACAAAGCGGAGGAGCTAGCTAAGCTAACAGACACAGACGTTAGCGCCCAAATTTGAGGTTCGGGACAGCTCACCACAAACGGACACGGGTCACACAACTGTCACGGATCCCCCCCTCCACGCACTCACTTTTCCCGTAAAACTTTTTGCCGCTGGTCACGTCGAAAACTTTCATGTTGACTGCCATCAGGATGCGGGGGTTCTGGAGTCCGTCGTACTCCCGGAGCTGCTCCAAAGTGAAGTCCCGTCTCCTCATCTTGGGAAGCGCCGAGGCCTCGTCGCCCTCGGCCGCGTCAGAGACGAGCCGCCTGCCCCACCGCCGGTACACCGCCAGACACACGGCCACCACCAGCACCAAAATACTGATATTCAGCAACATCCCGCCGAGGCCGAGCCCGTCCGACTCATCCGCTGCCCCCTGCCCGCCGCTTGTGTCCACTGGTCCGCTCGAACTGT
The DNA here is from genome assembly GCA_962446985.1 of Xyrichtys novacula. NCBI lineage: Eukaryota > Metazoa > Chordata > Actinopteri > Labriformes > Labridae > Xyrichtys > Xyrichtys novacula. Next base: position 27,633,193 of record OY660878.1, read on the forward strand.
CTCCATCGTCCGCCATACTGCACGGTTAGCGCCTACCCGCCCCTGGCCAGATGCTGCGTTCACGTCTCGTCGGGTAACACGGAGACACTAGTTGAGCGAGTGAGACGTTTTTGTCACACCGTGTTCTCTAAGTCGATGTCTCACTGCCAATCACACGGCAGAGCTACAAGTACCGACCACAACTGCCTATCGATTATTTTACTGATTGTTTTATCGATTAGTTACTTAAACATGTCGACTGCGCGGTGTCAGCAAACAGTGAAAAAGATCGTTTGCTATAGTTACGCGTTAAAATGACACTTTTAAAGTCCAAAAATCCGAACAAACTGTTTTCTCAGCTTCTTTTCAGTATCGAGATCGAATACAACATTCAAACTTTCACAATTTGAAAGCAGGAAGGAGCACACCGACATAAAAAGACCTGGTTCCTGGAGTAATATTAAGTTTATGTTGTTTATAAAGAAGTTTAAAGTGTAAAATATCTTCACTTTTGGTTTCCAGGGCGACCAATACGCGTCTATAAGTAACTAAAAGTCAAACTTATGTTGACAATTTTACATTTGACAGAAACTTCTGAACCCTTTAGGAGTAAAGCAGCAACCGTTACCCCACTTTAAACCCACCTCCCGTTGAGTCGTTCAGTTTACGATGGATACCTGAAGGCATCAACGCACCCGCCCACCTCTTGTCCTGAATTGCGAATGGACTGTTGGCAAGTTTTGTCCCTTTATCGGGACCCGTACAGTGAAACCACCCAATACTAATCCATATGTCCCAATCATTTAATTTTGCAACATATTCAGTTCATTTGCATTTGAAACAACAGAGTAATTTCACTTTTAAAGACATTATTTGGCCTCAAGCGAGCATAAACATTTGTCTTTGCTCTGTTTTATGAGTTGTCTGTACACTCACTCACGCCTACCTCTCCATCTGCCCTTTTAATTTCACTTTTCTTCATGCTATTTGCTCACTTTGTGTAAACACTTCTTTCACCCGAGTGCTTGTTTACTCTGCCAGAGATGATAACAGGTGAAATGCGCTCATTGGAACGAATTAAGACTTGAGACGCACAGCTGACTTGGAGAGGCCGTCTTCATGTTTGACTGATGAGGACTGATGAATTTCACCCTCAGTAGTTGGGAACAAAAACCTGTTCATCAGGCTCGATCGGTCGCCTTCAGCAACACCACAAATATTCAAAAGGTAGAGAGGAGAACGAAATGTGCAGACCGAACAGATCACACAAACACAAAGTTCATACAATCAAGTGTTATTTTATATTTTTTTGCATTTTACAATTCAAGACTCTGGCATTAACATGCATTGCTTTGTCCTAAAACACACTCAAAACCACACTACCGATAAAACAAATCATTTCTTAAAATCAAAGAATAACTGAATAGCAAATGATTTTTTATAGTATTTACATTTTTTTCTTTTAAATTCAACTCTGAAACCACTTTAAGTCCATTTATAAAGTAAAGGAAAGTTAACGATTTAAGTGCTCTAAAAGCACCAAGCCTCAAATATAATATGAAGTAAACTTCAAGCTAAAATAAAATGTAGTATTATGATGCTAGCTCACACCCATAATTCCAGCAGAAACATTTCCTTTTTTTTTTAAAATTCATCATATTCAATAGCAAAAGCCATTAAAAAAACTGCAATGATTATCTAAGACTATTCCATCAAATCAAGTAAATGGAAAAACAAAATAAATTATTCTACCTCTGGGTGTAAAAACGGGACTTAAAGCTCCCCAGGTCAAGTCGTGTGTAATTCTGCAGGTTGAATTAAAAACCAAAAACAGCGCAGTTACGCTGTGATGCCTTCAGGGCACGTTTGGTTCGGCTCAGCGGCCTCAGGAAGGGGTGGGTCGGGGGGGTCAGTCCTTCACAAATTTTGTAGCTGTCATTGATTGTCACTGAAAAATAAACGTTTCAATCTGAAGGAGAGAAAATCTGAAAGTTTCATCGGTTTAAAACCCCCAAAAAACTCAACTTGGAAGACTTTCAAAGCTAAACGTGAATTTTTTTTTTGTTGTTTTTGTTTTTTTTTGCAGCTGATCGCCCTTTTTTCCTCTTACTGAATCAGATTAAGGCACACAAGACTACCTGCAGTATCTCTTATCTTGGCAAACTAGAATCACAGTTCAACAGGCGGAGAGCTCTTTTACAGACCAGAGCTGGTTACAGACGAGGAGATCAACAATCCCCTTGAAGAGTTTTGGCATCTTGAGAAGAGAAAGTAAAGGCAAAATGCAGGGAATGCATTTTTTTGTTGTTTTTTGTTTTTGTAAACGTTATGAGCTGTGAGGCGCGCACATTCAAGCTCTCTGCCTATGCTAACGTACTTGCTTGCTTTTTTTAAAAATGAAATGCACTGATAAAAACGATCAAATTAAGTCAACCACGCTCAGTTTCTCTTCATACCCAAACGGTTTGCCGCCGAAAAAGAGCAAACGCTGAGCCGCAGCCGCCGCTGCAGCCGTCTCGCTCTGCGCCTCTGCTATCCAAACCCACGCCGTCAGGAGGGGAGCTTCATTTATTTGGCGCAGCGCTTTCCTTCTTCCCGGCGCCATGATCGGACTTCTTCCCCTGGTTGGCGGCTGTTTTCTGGGCGTTGTCTTTGGGTGCATTCTGAGCGGCGGCGGGTTGAGCTGCAGCGTTGGAGGGTTTAGAGGCCTGCGCTGGCTTTGAGGTAGTGTTGGAAGGATGTCGACGACGCCTCCCGTCATCCCCGGCCGAGGATGAGTGGCGTCTCCTCCTGCCTCCTTCCTCTCCCATCGGGGGCTGTGAACACAGGGGTCAAAATTTAGGAAAGTTTGAAGCATAAACGACTTAGAAGTGGAAATTTTAAAATGTGTTTGATGTTTGAGAAATGTTTTAATGTTGGTTTCTTAGTTTACTGCACAAGAAAGGACTCGAACGAGGAGAACAAACATGTTTTAGTTTCATTTCAGCAAAAAGACGTTTGAGGTACATGCCAGTTCATGCAGATATCTGTCCCTTTGTACCGCTCTCACATTTCTTGCTCGCTTATCAGACGTGAACACTCACCACCACCCTGAAGTCCTCCAGGGTCTTGAACTGGGAGAGGTATTCCTGCAGTTTTGGGTCAATAGGCTGGTTCTTTATCTTTGAATATTTCAAGAAGGCCCAGAACTTCTCCAACCCGTACAGCTGACCTGTAAGAGAGGGGGTGGAGATTATTAAACAGATACCAAACGTCCAAATGTTCCTGTTTGTATCAGGAATAAAGTTTAAACTGATACAAAAGGAGAAACAAATCAAACACAAACTTGTCTAAACTCGACTTCTCTTTTCATGCTGCTGAAGTAACACGACAAACTAGTTACACAACAGATACACAAAAACAAAAGGCAAACAAAAACAAGCCCAACAGGCAGACAGCTGACAGAACACAAACAAAATAAGGCGATGTTGTTCGACATGTGTGGAAGTAGAATCTTAAGGGATAAAAATTGGATTACAAAGAAAAAAATGAGGAGAAATTCAATATAAAACAAACTAAATAATTAAATGACCATGAATGCAAAAGCATGAGAGCCCCCCCTACTGGATGGCTGCAGTATGGGTCATGGAACAAGCCCAAACTATGAACTGAAAGTTTCTCAAATACACTTTCTCTCATTATCATCACACTGACTTTAAAGGGAACTTGCTAAGTCGTGTCATAAAGTCGCGTAAAGTAAAGGCTTGGTGTTCACGTAGTAAACGAAGGGTAAGATGGAATATGTGAATGTTAATGTAAATGTTCTGTATTAGTACGGCCCACTTAGCTCCACCAACTACAGACCCCGTCAGTTACATAACAGCATTAATGTGAAAACTGGATTCAGGACTGAGCAGCATCCTCCCATCTTGAGAAATGAAGCTAATGTGAAAAGTTCTTAAAGCTGCAGTTCCCTGAGTGTCCACTAGAGGCTGGCTGCAGAAGCACCGAAAACCACACACACACTCATTGAAAAAAAAAAAAAACATTTTAGAGCAGAAGTGCAGCCTGGTTCAAAAAGTGGTTTTGACTGACAGGCAAAGAGGCTGAAGCCCCGCCTCCGGAAGGTTGAGTCAGCTTTACTAATATGGCGGCCGCTGCTGATCGCCTCCAAAACTCCACAATCAAACAGTCATTTAGTTAGCTAACATTTCTATCACTGTGCTACAACATCTGAGCTTCTCCATTGAAGGATTAATTCAGGTTTACCTAATCTGGATTACACCGACTGTCTTCAACAGAGAGATGAGCTGATTGGAGGCCTTAGAAAGGTCTTATCTACCTGATACGACTATTTTCTCACACTGCAGTACGATCAGAGCGCTCTCACACAAAGCCAAATAAATCACTGCCTTCTGCTTTCATAGCTGGTTATGACTTATTATGACAGGCATACATTTGTTGCCGTAGCGCCACATCTCTCTGACAGATCGGCCTCCGGTCTGAAACATTACAGCGACATAAAACTACTCAGCTGGAAGTAAGCGGCTGAAGAGTTCACTGAGAGTCCTCTGTTCAGCCTCACCGGGTCACTCGGTGTTGAAATAAGTGGAGGAATCGAATTTAATCCCATTTTTTTCTCCCTTTTCACGCAACAACACATCCAGATTAAGAGGGTTAAGCCTGAGCTACGTGAACTTTTAAACCGGGGTCGAGCAGGTTCACGGGTCTCACATTATGACATCGATTATTTATATCAGTCGGCTGAATGCACAATAAATCCACGCATGGTAACACACCTCTAACTGTAGCTGTTCACAAAGACACCGCTGCCAATAAATACTCTGATTAAATCTACATCATGCATCATGATCAGGAGGTGCTGCCGCTCCGTTGTACAACTTTTAAACTTCTTAGATTACACACAGTGAGAGAACGTCTGTTTGAGTCTTTGATTTTAGCAGGAAAAGTTGTGAAAAATGAAAATAAAAGGGTAAATGTCACTTCATGACAGCACTATCAACGCCCCTAAACCATCAACAGCAGACATGAGAAGTGAAAACCTTTAAACGATACCACAGAGGAAGAGTCTAAACACTCCTGAAGGAAGATTAAAAGGAGAATTAAAGTCCAGAAGGGCTTTCAGGGTTATTTGGTTCCAGTCTGAAGTGTCTAAATCCTCAAGGACTGAAAATTCTGAGTCTCTGAGGTGTGGATTTAGTTGTTTTTTTTACATGAGTGATTTTAACCTGTGACTGTGACTTTTTTTTGTCTTTTTGCATAAAACCTTATTTTTATTCTGTTGGGGATACCTTTAAGTTCCAGATGTGCTGCTTTCTATAGCTCGCCTCTGTGTGAATCTAAGGCTCAAGATGTGCAGGAAACCCTCCAGAATTTTCAGGTTAGGCTGCACGTAGATGCAAAAAAATTAAATCCTTTCACCTCGTCTACATATGTGATTTTTCTGCCAGCCTTAAACGTAAATTTTGCAAAATAAAGTTTAGTAAACTGATGAAAATGCAGCAGGAAATATTCAGAGATGGACTTTTCATCATCATGTAGTTGGTGCAAACCCAGAACAGTGTGAAAACTGTCATCACAGTTCAGGACTGACCCGTTCTGTGCTTTTATTTTGAAAATCCACAGTGAGAGTGTCAGGTGAGGTCCGGACAGCTGTTGATATTTACCTTTCTCAAAGTCTCTGATGGTCTCCTCCTGGAAGTCCTTGAACAGATCTAACCTGAATCTCTTCTCCAAACCGTAGCTGTAGTATCTGAAGAGACACTCCAGTCCGTACCTGAGGGGGGGGAGACAAACATTAACCTGCAGGCAGTCTGACCTTTGACCCCACTTAACACCCGGCTTGTGTCTGGAGTTATGTTTAGACAGAGAGCACATTCAGAGACACACTGATTCACTGTAAAGACGTTCCCACATGTGCACTTCACAATAAGAGCTTTGTCTCTCGGATTATTGATGGCTGTAATAAAGCTGGCGGAGGAACCAGACGGACGAGTCCACCGGTTCCTTTCTGGAAGTCAGCTGCTGCATAAACAGCTGATGGGCTCGTTCGGTTGTCTGCTCACACACACACACCCTGAAACTTCACTCTGTCCCACTTCAGCACTCAGGGCTGAGCTGCCTACTTATCCCACAAGTATGTGGAGCTTGGCAGGTGAGGAAGGTGGCTGCTCCTGGCAGATATGCAACAATGTAAGAGCGAAGCAGCCACCCCTGTTAACCCTCCGCTGTCCAGTAACGAGGCAGACACCTCTGCAGCCTGCAGGCATGAGCGCAGGACCAGGAACTAAAGAGTTAACCACTTTAACTTCAGGGAGCTGTGTGTAAAGTTGAGTCAACTGGAGGATTTCTTCACTTACAGGGAGGCAGTGAGCCAAAGTCTTCATTTCACTTTGAATTTCGACTCTTTAGCTGCTTATTTTACATGATTTTGTCCATCTTTGGGATTCACATTTTAGGACACATGACTGTTCTTCATCGAATTTCAACAAAAGAGGCAGATAATGTCTCCATGCAACTCTTGGAGCTTTGCATGCATAAAAGAAATGACTTAACACCCAAATACTGTGACAGGACTTGTGCAAATCTTTAGGGGAGTTTATAAAATCCTTAAAATGTCCGGGGTCTTAAATGGAAGTTTTGAGTTTGTGTCGTGTGGACTTACTGAGTTAAAAGCACGTAAAAAACACTCGATTCGACCTGAAAAACCCTCAAAATTACAACACAAGACTCTGTGACTCCACCCCCGCGTGGTCGTGTCCTCTTTTTGGGGATTCAGAGTATGGTCACTCTAGATAAATGAATAATTTTTACTTGATTCAATCATAATAATGTTCAATATTTCATATCACAGTATACAGGAGCTCTGCATTTACCAGGGTAACTGTTTGAGAGTTAATTATTATCATCATGACGTCTGCTTAAAGGTTAATTATCGGCACCAGCAGACCTGTCGTTAGAATTACCTGCAGGAAACGGTGATTCATTAATTATATACATGCAGTGACAGCTTACACACGTTGGCTGCATGAGAGTGACTTTAAATACTGGAAACAGACCGCAGACGTATCATTAATGTGTAAAATACTTAAACCTAAAAAATCATGTGTGGTCGAATGAAATGTGTGAAAATATCGGCCTTTTTCTACGATTTTATAACCTGACCTCATGGTACTATCATCCTGCTGTGAGTCTGTGATGTAAACTCAAACTTTTTAGGAGTTTTCACCTCTAAATATGAATTTTCAAGGTAATTTTATCTCTCTGTATCACCCTGTAGTATAAACGGGGCAAATATCCTGAATTATCCTGATCACTCGATTAATCGATGGAATATTGGCAGCCCTCATATCGTCCTCCTCCTCACCTGTTGTTTTCTTTGGCGTCTTCCAGCGAGTACTGTTTGAACTCCTCGTACATCTTCCTGTTGAAGTTGTCCCTCAGGAAGAAGGACCAGAACCTGAACAGAGTGTTCATCTCCTGGGACTGGCCGACCCCCAACCGTTTCCTCTCTGTGGAAGATGCAGTTTGAAATCAGAAGATTATCCTCGTAATCTCTCGTAACCTGATAATGAGCGCTCGTTTTGTAAAATTACAGCATCAGGCTCAGAACAAACGAGCTCACCGTTCAGGCACCGTCGGCGGTACTTGTGGTATCCCTGCTGGGTGAAGCCGTTGTCTCTCAGCAGCTCGTGGGATGGATGCCAGAATTTGGGCAGAGACTGGGGGGTGCAGCCGTAACTTCCTGTCAGCGGGGCTCCTTCTGACGGAGAGGCGTTGGAGCTGCTGCATGAAGAAAGCAAAGAAGACGTTCAAGTTTGACGTTTATCTACAAAGTTTTAAAGCAACAGGAACTTTTGTTTTTAATGCTTCGGGTAATAAGAAAGTTGTTGTTGTGCGACAGTTTTCATCTGTTAATATTTGTCAGATTCAGTTTGGTTTCACTAACTGTGTGTGTTTTTTTAAAGTGTGCACAGCGCAGAAGAGAAATGCAGATATGAGCTCGTCTTCAGGAGCAGAATTCTTCACGATGAGAAGGTTTTAAAAGGTGATTTTTGTCAAAGTAAAGAAAAAGTCGCTGCAAACGACATTAACTCCAGTGTTTTATGTCTAATAAATAAACCGTTTATCTCAAATTTCCTTAAACCTGCATGCTCTCATCTTCTCTTCTGTTTGCAGTTTGCACATGTGGACAAAACAAACCGCCCTTATTTCTTTATTTTCAACATGAACACACCCACAAAAAAACAGATGATATACGACCTCATCCTGACCTAAAAGAGTGGGTCTTTGTTGGAAGAAGTGAATAAATAAAGTTTATAATATTCAACGACATGCTAAAGTAGATGGATAGCCTCTGACTCTCTAATCTGCTCTGATATAAAGCGATCAGTCGGACCTGATGGAGGCCGAGCGCGGCCGGTGTTCCCGGGAATCCATCACCCAGCCGATGTGGGCTTCCTGAGGAGGGTTTGAACTGTGGCTGGTTTTCTTCTTCCTCGGCATCTGAGGGTGAGAGAGATCGTTTCAACAGATCGATTTAATTCATGACCAGGATGGGAGTCATCCATCACCGCGGAGCTGCGTTTATCGCACCGTCATCACTTAGACAAATACAAGATAATCAAACTTTTCCTGAAGATAAAAAAATGTTTGAGGTGATTCTTTCTTTTAATCGAGACCTTTAAACTCCATTCAAACACAAAGTATGTAAAACAAAGGAGTGTTTGCATATTCTGTGTGAACCTTTAACAAAGTAAACACAGATGCAAAACAGGTGAGACTCAGGAAGTGATCCTTTGTGGTTCAAACTCAAACACAGAAACGGTGAAAAAACACCAGCTGTGAGAATTAGAGCTGATTTTCTCAAACTCATGATGTTGTTTTTGTTTTTGTTTTGTGTCCCAGCTCTGATCTCACCTGTCCGTCAATGTTGACGCTCTCCTTCATGACAGGGTAGAAGCGTGGCGTCTTGTTGGGGTCTTGGCGTCCCGGGGTGCGGGGCGTTCTTGGCGTTCTGGGTTGGTGGGAGCGGGGCGACTCTGGGACCGTTGTAGGGAGAGAGCGAGCCAACTCTGCGCCGCTGTCCACTGAAAAAAAGAAGAACGCTTGATTTTGTAACTTTACATCCACGAACATCAGACCCTTAGAGCGATTAGTACTGTCTTAACGAGCTCGCCATCACACATGAAGATGCGTTAGTGTTATAACCAATAAGAGAGCCACTCTGCTTAACAGACCCACCTGTCATAGGAGGAGGAGGGACTTCCTGGTTCGTGTCGACGGGCGTTTTGGGGGTGAGGGTGTCGAACTCATCTTGACTGATCATGTTCAGCTTTTTGAAGTTTTCCACTTCCTGCTGAGAAACACAGAAACACACAGACGGTTAAAATACAGTCAGAAGGTCTAACAAAGTTCACCTGGAGTTTTATAGAGACTTTATTTTGGTTCATTTTGTTGTTTTATGTGCAGAAAAACTTTAGAAAGACTTTATATCAAATATTAAAAACAAATGTGATCCTGCGCTGTGACTTTTTAACTCTGCAGCCTCTGTTTTTGAGTATCAGGCTGTTTAAACTGATAACATGAAGGTGTCATGGTGGTAAATAAGACTCGATACGCCAGCGGCTGCAGCAGCCATGAGAGCCTGTGACACTCAGCAGATGTGCGGCGTACTTTGAACTGAACACGTCAGCGTGAAGAAAAGAGAGAAATCCAGGTGACCTTGGTCTCTGTGTGTGTGTGTGTGTGTGTGTGTGTGTATTCAGGCGTGACATTTCCCACATGTAGAGACACAACAACCTTTGAGCTGAAAACTCGCCGTCAGCAGAGAAAATAAAGAGTTTTATTTGATCGATCGTTAATCTGAAGCTGTGAGTTTGATCGATGTGTCCTCTCAGGACAGGAGGTTCAGATTCAAGTCAATCCTGCAGATTTTCACCCATAACTGCATGAAACTGATTCTACTGTTGTGATTTATTTTACGTGTCTGTTCATGTTTAAAGCACCGCTGATCTGACGATATAAGAAATGAAGGAAACCAGAATAATAACAATAACCGTGAGAGAAAATTAAGATGATAGACGGTCACTCCCCAGTGGTCCTGGGCGATTTAGCAAAAAAAATGATCACAATATATTTTGTCACATCAGACAAAATATATCATTGATCAGATACCTTTGTGCATAATATGTAAGTATTTATACAGATCTATGTAATTTATACGATTACATTTTCTGTCCATTCATTATTGGCTCTGATTTGTAAGGAAGGAGCAGGACTAGATCAGCTCTTTGCTTCACTCTGTTCCTTCTCAAACTGTTTATTTTGACAAACATATGTTAGTGTAAATTAATCTTTGACATGTGCAGTTGTTTGGTGTATGTATGTTTTATTTTGTTCAGTGTTTTTGTTTCTAGTTGTTGTTTTTTGTTGTTGTTGTTGTTCTTAAAGTTTGAGATAAATAAAGAAAGAATATACAAAGACTCTGAATGAAGCCACATGGTCCAGGTTTGACTCCAGCCTGTCACATCCCCGTCTCTCTCTCTCTTTTTCCCCATTTCCAGCTCTTCACCTCTCCAACATCAGCACAAAATAAACAATAAAAATAGAAAAAAACTAAATAGATGCTTTAAACCCAATAGTTCAATTCATTCTTTCATCACAAATATGAAAACTAACATTTCGATTTGAGATTAAATAAGTCGCTGTGTAGAAATGATTCCCTCTTATTCCCTTAAGTCTGTTTCATAACCGTTGTTGGATGAAATGCTGTTTTAAATGTGCTGTAGTTTCACTTTTTTGACCGAAATAAGTTGTTGCACAACCCGCAGACGTGTTAAATTAGAAAACAAAGACTGAAGATTTAATCCAGACGTTTGATTTTACTGCTTCTGCAACTTGATATCAAATAAAAGTCTTCATGTGTTTGATTTGTGTGTTTACTCTGAAGTAATCGCTCAGGGGGCGTGTGTGTTCAGAAGAACAAACAGGAGAGCTGGGTCACCTGGACAAATTCTCTCAGGTGTCAAAATAAGTCGGCGGCACATCATCAGGTTTTTGAGGCGCACGTGGAGACGAGGCTGAAGGTGCACCTGTTCGTCTTATTCAGTTTAATTTAAGTGTGAGTGTGTCCTGTTACCGAGTCCTGAAGAATAAAAGTGTAAAGCCGAGTTACAAAACTTCCAAAAGATGACATAACCCCCGTGTAACTATGGCGTTTCTTCATCGTGTTTCCACAGACGAGGCAGCTTTTCCAGAAAACAGGTCACTCTCCCGTCTGGCAGCAGCTGTGCGACACACATGCAGTCCGGAGGCTCGTATAGTAGGCGATAAACTGTGGTTTATTTTTGTCCCCCTCCCCTCCCGACACTTTGAGACTTCACAGATCTGTCCAAACGTCTTTCTGTCAAAGTGTTCGGAACGCCGGCGGTGCTACCGAAACCCTCAAACTGCATCAAACACCCCGGGTGTGCGGAGTCGGTGTTTGTCCTGATAAAAATGTATTTGTGATCGGAAGTGATGACAGGCGTTTAGGGGGCTTTGAGAGTTCAACAGTCAAGTGGATGTCTGACCTAGTTTCAGGAGCGGGATCAAATGTCAAGCCTCTCGCCATGATGGTCTGATGAGGCCTTGTTTAAGATCAGGTGATCAGGATCTGTTATCAATTTAGAATAAAGACACGACAAGAATCTACAAACCCCTTTAAGGAGATCATCTCTTTCCTGTCCCTCCTCAGCTGCAGTAAAAGTAAAAATTTGGAGCATCTTTCCAAACTTCACCGAGACTTAAAATTCAGAGTAAAAATAAAGACGTTGGTGCAGGACAAACTTAGACTACATTTACACATGCCCAGCTATTTTCATAAACGGACATTTCACCCTCTCTGTTTATGAAAAGTAAACTGCGTGCACACCACGACATTTTCAGGAAAGTTTTCTTTAACCCGTGTATATAGCAGCAGCAGCAACAACAACAACATCACTTCCTTCTTTTAGGCGCACAATCTGCCGTCAGCTACCAAAATGTCTGTTTTTCTCTGTTTACACGCAAGCGGAGTTTTCCGAAATCTTCACTCTGGCCGGAGTTTTTAAAAAGTATCGTTTTCAGGGGCGAATTCCCCGTTTGCGTCTAAACAAAGGATGCAAATGATGATTAATGCCTCTGTTTTTAAAAATAACCAGGTACGTATAAACGAGGCCTAAACGACTCAAACTCCTCAGGGTGTCAGTTTGCCGTGTACGTCTGTTTATGTTCAGCGCTCCTCTTTTTAACTCGGTAATCCTGCTGACCTGCTGGCACAGTGACTGGAGCTGAACAACATATAAAACATCCAGAGATTAACACTCAAGATGTGACAATACAGATTTACAGACCGCTAAAAGACGGTAAAACGAACCTCAGATTTTCTCCTATGAAAACTTTTGCTTTTAGTCCAGAAATGAGGACAAAAATCTGACAGTAAATTCTTCTTCTTCTGTTTTATTTTTTTTGCTCTGAAACTTTGGAGCACTCTCCCTCGAAAACTAAGATCTGTGGACACTGTGGATACTTTGTAAAAGTGGTTGAAAACCCATTCGTTTAAACTTACTAGTGTACTTTTTGTTGATGTCTGTCTTTTTGTCTCACCATTTTTAATTTGAAGACCATGAAGCACTTTGTGACAACTGTTCTAGAAAGGTGCTACACAAATAAAGTTTATTATTCTTATTCTTATTATTATGTGAACTTATGTGTAAGTTCTGCACAAAGATTAAATCCGTGTCCATTTCTACAACTTTTTTTTGGACGCAGATTTCTTCTTTGACTGAACTGTTCGGCCCCGTTTCACGCTTCCTCTCCTACGACCGACTCGTCCTGCTCAGACACGACTTGTTGCAGATGTTGCAGATAAACTCGCTCCCCTCAGACTCGCCTGCTCTGACATGTTCGTTCGGTTCCTGGAGGTGGTCTGATATTTAAACCTGTCAATCTGACGTGGGATGATCTGTTGGCACTGGATTAAAGGTCAAATTCTTGAATTTGAGGGCGGAGCCTGTGTTGCGTTGTCACACTTACTCACTGATTTTAAACTAGAATAAAAAGTTGACCGTCCTAATTCTGTTTTCTTTTTCTTACCTTGCTGCACTCGGTCGGCTCCTCGCCCTTCCACAGGTCCTGCTCGTAGTAGTACAGCCCGTCGTTGATGGCTTTGGCCAGGTCGGTGGTGATCTTCGCTCGGGACTCGTGGTTCCCCGTCCGGTCTCCGCCGGGGTGCTTGCGAATGTAAGGAGGCGTCTGTGTGACGATCAAGATTTTGTTGACGTCCTGGTCGTCCAGCTCGTAGTCCGAGTCGTCTTCGTCTGACCAGTCGGTGAACTTGTTTTTCCTCGGCGCCATCTGCTCCATTTCTTCATCGAACAGGAAGTCCAGCTCCTCCTGGTCGGGCTCAGTTTGGGTGGGAGGAGTCTGGTGGCTGCGTGGGGACATGTCACTGCGCTCCTGAGTGGGAGACACACGGTGGTTATCAGAGGAAGACACAAGAGGACAATGACACCGTGGAGAGCAGGGAGGATGTGACGTTTAAAGGAAGAGTCTGAAATTTTACACCTCAGACGTACTCTGTCGAAGAGTATTACACATTTGAAAATTTGTCCCAATACTTAAAAAAACCGATTTTAAAATGAGAAATTTATTAAAAATTAAAATTAAGAAGAAAACTAAATATTTCAATCTGTCATTTAAGCTCTGATGTGAGACTTAAAGTGTTCCTCAGGAGTCACAACTTCTCAAAAAATGAAACTTCACAACATAACTGAGCTGCAGAGAGAGTGATTTTGGTTAAAGTTTTCCGACGGTATCTGACGTGTTCGACCTGCAGATCAAGATTACATCGGCCTAAATGTCCTGAATACAAAAAGCCGAATAAATCAGAGGTACACTGATTGAGATACATGTGAAAAAAGTGGTGCAGGACAACTTGATGATAGGGGAACTGAAACTTCTCTGCAAAGACTGGAGACAGCTGCAGATTGATATGCATGAGTGAATCTCAAAATTACAGTCATGACAGTCTCAAAAAGCTGGTTCGGAGGCTGTTAAGTTAAATATCTGTTGGCAGGACGGCTCTGGCCCACACATGTGTTGGTTTTTAAAGTAGAAAATAAACAATGAAGCAATGAAACAGTGAAGAAAACTCAATTTTTTTTTCCTGTCACTTAAAAGAGTTAAAATTAGCCTGTTATATACGTAAAATAATAAACAATAAACACGTGTCAGTGCAGATTTTCTCTTGGCTAATGATCATATAAAAAGTTTAATAATTAGTTTAAGGACAGACAATTGGATTAGGGCTGGGCGATAAAACGAAAATTTAAAGCTACTGAAATTTATGACAATAACCAACATCATTTTGCCCATATCGGTATATTCAGTGTCAAAAAAGTAAATAAATAAATAAAAGTTGGTTTTGGATGTGTGTAGGTAGGTTATGGTCTCATGTCCCTTTAAGACGCTGTCCTACATCAGAGACGAGGTAAAGACAGGTGAGGAGATGGAGGACGGTTCAAAAGTTGTAGCGTCTGAATTAGACAAAGTTAATGTGTGAGTGGGTGAGCAGCTTGTGGAGTAGTTATCATCTATTTATCGTTATCAAGGTGAACTGATCAATATATCGTGACATTGATTTTAGGCCATATCGCCCAGCCCTAATTTTGGATGGTTTAAATCTGAGTGTTTCTATCAGCGGCTCTGATTCACACACAGATAAAATCCTGCAAAAAGTGGATATGGCTTAAGAGTGAAATTGAATTGATTGTTCTGCTCAATAACATGCAAAATAGTTTCGAAACAGAATAATAAAACAGAGATTTAAATTCTGCCTTTTAAAAAAAAGTTGATATAATTTGAGCCATATCGCCCACCCCTACACCCCATGTTTAAAAAGATATAGAAATACATTAAAACACTTTAATTTGGGGATTCTCCCTGAACCGACCTGGCTACAGCCCTCGCTGCATTTAACATAGGATGAGTGTACTTAAATCTATGTGTACTTAAACCTACACATTTAGTGAACAGTGTAGATCTTAAATATTGCGTTTTATTTTATTTGTTTGTTTCTTTTTATTAATTATTTATTTTTAAATTTTATTTTCTTCCCCATTATTTCAATTTAATTTGTGTTTCTATATCTGGACCCTGTTTTTTAAGCAATAATCTTTCTTTACATTGTATGTTCAGGGTAACTTACAGTGTAATTTATCTTTATTATTATCCTTATTATTATTATTACTACTTTTTTTCTCACTTTATACTCCTTTTAGCGGATCTGGGAACATTGGGTGGTAAGGGAGGGACTGGGGGAATTTATTATGTTCATTTATTTAACGTGATTTGTTTATGTTCAAACTGAAAATGCCAATAAAAACATAACAAAACAAAAAAATTTAGTTGGATATAAATCAGAAAAAAAGTTTAAAAAATAAATTTTTCATGTGAGAATTTTTCACTTATCGCCTCAAACTGTGAGATTTACATGAGGCAGAAATAACTTTGCAGGGATATATGTAGAGATTCAGTCAGATAATAGTTAAAAGATGAATATGAGCGACAATAATAAAACAAACGGGGTTGAGCAAATAAAAAAGTCACATGAGAAAAGATTCAGGTTAGACGGTAAATAAATGATGAGAAGCAGAAACAAAAGCAGCTGAAGGTGAGGAAAGAGCGAGAACAGGGAGTACTCAACTGCAGAGGGGAGGAGGTCGGGCTGGAGCGGCGAGGGAGGAGAGGAGCTGACAACACACACGTCATCGGTGTCGTGCTGTCAGCGCAAAGGTGGAGGAGAGAGGAGCGGGAGGAGACGACAGAGGGATGCAGGAGGTGGAGGAGGTGAAGATGAAATGAGAAAAATGGAAAAAGTCAGACGAAGGAGGAGGAAGAGGAGGAGGAGGAGAGGAAAGATGAAAACTGGATTCTGAAAGGTCAAAACTGTCGGCACCTTCACTTTTCCAGAGGGGGGTCTGTGACGTTTCTCCACCTGGATCCAGGCGTCAGGGTCGGGTTTGGGGACGGGGGCGTCTTTGGAGGCGTCTGCGTTGGGGAGAGACTCCTGGCGGCCGGAGGAGCCGGGATCAGACGAGTCCCGAGGCTCAGCGGAGTCGGGGGGAGTCTTCTCTACGGGCGAGGAAGCTGAAAGGCCAAAACACATCAGAGTCAGACGACCTTCAACGCGGCTTTGGAAATCACCCGTCACTCTGTCAGCTCTCATCAGAGACGCTGAGGAGCAAAACCCAAACCCCGAGTCTGACTCTGTTCGATGGTTTTTATCACCATGGCGACACATTCGACTCTTAAATCTTAAAAACCTGAGGACAGCACGAACAAAACCAAAATAATCTTTATTTTCTGAGCTGAAATGATTTTCTTTTAATAGTAACAGCTTTCTAAAAGTGAATATTTGCTAAGAAAGATTAAATTTGAAGGATTTAGAAGGTTAGTTTTACAATTTAAGAGGTTTTCTAAATCAAAAATTTGAGTTTGTTGCTTCCAGCTGATGATTTTAAGGCAAAATGGAGTTAATCTACAATAAAATATCAGAGATTTAGAGTCTATCAACACACCTAAGAAATCCGAAACTCGCCTGTATTGGCAGATTTACTCAAAAATGTTCAGCTTTGGTTCAAACAATCACGATAAAATCTCCGTCAAATGTTGCGTTTTTCTTTTCTTGGACTATTTTTTGTTGTAGATTAATCCACATTTTTTGGTCTGTTGGGTTTTTGGGGCAGATATTTGACTCTTCACACAAACACACAGTTCTGGTATTTAGCGGGATGTATTCGTTATCAAAAGTGTAAAATATCTCCAAACTCCTCCGTTTATTTTCACTTTGTCGTCTGTGAAGAAAAGCCGAAGTCGGAGTCAAACACTGACCAGAGTTGGTGGAGCTGAGGGACTGACGGGGAACGAATTCAGGACAGTTGATGAGCTGTGAGAAGTCGGTCCTCGGGGAGCCGACGATGGGAGGGGTGGGGATGGGCCAGCGCTCCGGGTCGGATTTACAGCGGACTTTGTCGTCCACCAGCTCCACCTCTTTGCTGCTTTTCAGAGCCTGGAGACCAAAACACAAAATAATTATTCCTGATGTTATCATGGTGGGAATTAAAGACACAGAACTAAATGTGAAAATCTGAAGTGTGTTTTTACCTCCATGATGAGGTTGATGTCTGTGGTGAGAGCCTGGACTCTGTGGAAGCTGGCGATGAGGGAAATCGGGAGGAAGCCCTGCGCGTCCATCTTTCTCCTCAGGAAGAAATCTCGCTCCAGGTTGTGGAGGCTGAAGTAGTATTCGCTGAAGGAGGGAGGAGAGACACGAGTTTAACGACACCTCATATCAATGATACCTGTCCTCGCTCGTGGTCACTGCAGCCTCACTCCGTCCCTCTGCTTTTCAGACACACACAGACCCTCACACCTGCCTCCTCCTGATCGTTTGTGCCGTTGTTTAACAACATACTGATGATGCAGAAAGAGCTGCAACTTCCTGGTGCTCCTAAACTTTGTTTCTTATCGATCTGAGCTGCTTAACTCGTTCAGTGCCATTGACGGATTTTTCAGTTTTTTTGTTTTCCACCAGAGGGCGCTTCTCCCCAACACGCGACTAAGTTTGGGGTCATTCTGAACGCAGAAAAGCCGATAAATACGTCATAACAAAAAAAAAGTACTCGCCAATGAGAAGTGTGCCATCAAGTGTGCCGATTAGCCTGAGTGTGGAGTGTAGAGTGTTTTTTTCTCTATGAGGAGAGAAGGAAAATGCCGAAGTCATTAGCCAAGAAACTAACAGTCTCGGCGCATCGGCTCCTGTGGGCGCGGTGCTGCTGTCTCTGGGTCCAGTGGAGAGCCCTTCACATTGTCAGCAGACAATCAAAGAAACACTTTTATGGCGTGTCATTGTGCCACCAACGCCGGTACTGGTGAGATCCGGAATTTAGCGACTGTCCCGGCGAGGAGGACGCGAGCAGTTTATGTTGTTTACGTCGCGGCGTCGGGTTGTCGAGAGTGATGCGAAGTGGTAATCTGAGAAGGGAGGACCTTGACGCAATTGGTAAAGAAGTTTGAAGTGAAATGAAATAGACGATCAGAGTTCGGCTTGAAAGTCTCTTCTTTGTAAAAATGTGTTTTTCTCAGGTTTCATTTTCAGATTGCAAAGATGATACGACCACGCTGCATTGAGCAGGCAATAACTAAACACAGGAGTGGGTTAGAGACTAACTTTTTTTTCTAATGAAAGAAGAGAATCACCCCTTTCTTGTGTGATATTGCACTTAATTCTAGTCCGAGCACAAGATATTCTGTGGGTCCTGAAACATACGGAAATTTTTATTGCGATCAAGGTGAAAATTGCATGACTGAACCTGGCACTGAATGAGTTAAGATGAAGTGAAAGTGAGAGCTGTTGATGGGGAGAGTGAGGGTCATTAACATCCTCGTTAAAGACCCTGAACCAGATCCTAAAATTGACAAACACTCAGAGCTGGAAGGTTTCACATCACTGAACGAACCCTGTTTGTTAAAATCAGAGAGATTATCATCATTATAACTCTATAAGTCTTCACTGATATCAAACCTTCTGACTGGAGCACCAAATACCAAACCCACGGTAGGAAAGACTCTCTGTCCCCACTTGTCACACCACTTAAAGTCACCACATGACACAAAAACACACACTCAGACACACACACTCAGACACACACACGTCTGCAGGCGAGTTTTCTTCATGTGGAGTAACGTCGGCTGAGTGAGCAGCCTGAATAACCCTGACAGAGGAAGAATAGAGAGAAGAAGACAAGCATGTCCGCTCTCTTCCTCCTCTCGCTCTCCACCCCCCCTGCTGTTGTCTCCCCCCCTCCCCCTTTTATTTCCTCGCTCAGGCCTGCATATAATAATTCATCCCCCTGTCCCCTCCGAGGCACTCAGACTATATTTGGGAGACCACCTCACCCTCCACTATTCTGAGTCTGCTGATGCAACGAGACCAAAGCTGTCGGAGAGACGCAGAGCGAACGCTGCCCCCTGCAGGACACACTCGGAGGAGCTCAGCTGACCACACATGCACGCTCTGTTTGCAGCTTATCGC
Source organism: Xyrichtys novacula (assembly GCA_962446985.1). Lineage (NCBI taxonomy): Eukaryota > Metazoa > Chordata > Actinopteri > Labriformes > Labridae > Xyrichtys > Xyrichtys novacula. The sequence goes on from OY660878.1 coordinate 27,652,289, forward strand.
TCTCTTCACACCTGTAATCTGCACTGACACAACCTTCACATGTTTGTCACCTGGGTAAGTCGTTTTCCACCTTGACCTTTTCAGTCGTGGCTTTTTTTTTCCCAAGATATGAAAGAGCTGCAGATAAAACTCTTGAACCTGCTCGATCAGGTCTAGATTTAGGTCTAGATTTAACGTTTCTGACAGCTGCTGGATTTTGGAGGATGAGTTTGACGCTTTTAGAGGCTTTAAGGAAAGAAAAACTGTTAAAAATCCACTTTTTTAAAACTTTTTAAGTGTCGACAGCTTTGTAGGGTTAGGAAAAATGAAGTATTAAATGTGTTTTTAAGCTCCTGATTTAGTGCTGCTGTAAAGGCATTAATTAGTCCACCCTATCACGTTCCTCCTCCTGCCTTATATTCAAATAATGTTTTTAATTTTACTCTGAATGAATGTAAACTAACCTCACCCCCTGAGCACACATCCTCAGCTCCTCCACCCTCCATCAAACACACTTTCTCATCAATATTTTCTATTTTTATCGCGGTTTGGTCGCGTGTGCGTGTCTGTCGCATGCACAACTGCAACCCAGCTGAGGCCGATGCAACGACATCGCTTTATAACGTCTCTGAAGTCCAGGAGCATTCGACTCGATTTATGGACTGGAACTGTCTCTTCCTCGTCTGCCGTGTGTAACCTACACAAGGATGATGTGTCTCCCACAGAGGAAGTTACAGATGCAGAATGGCGATGTTTAGCATTTAATGCAAAACAGCAGGTTAGATCGTGTGTGTTTGTGCAGATCCAGCTGTGAGTTTCAAATGCACTTCTGCAACTCTGTAATAGGGCTGGGCGATATGGCCTCAAATCAATATCACAATATATTGATTAGTTCACCTCCATAACGATAAATGGACGATAACTACTCCACGAGCTGCTCACCCCCTCCCACATTAACTTCGTCTAAAAGTATAGGAGACAGACAGACGTATAAATGCTCACATTTGTCGTTTGATGTACTCTTTCAGGAGCTTCTCATCCACTGTGTACATCTGGACTTTGCTGCCGTCGTCATAGTAATAAACCATGTTGGTGCCGAACTCTGAGGGGACCTGAACCGAGCCGTCTGAGTTCTGAGAGTCCCGGAAACTCTGCGAGTATTCATAACGACCTGGAAGAGAAAACGAGACCGCCGAGGAACATGAGGAATCAAAGAAACGGCACATAAAGAAAACAAGATGATGAGGGATGATGTTTTTTAAGATGCGTGTGGATGCAAACAAGAGGAAAAATGTTGTGAAACTAAAAACCACACCTCTTCCACGACCTCTCCCGCGCCCGCGACCTTTCCCCCGGCCTCGTATTCCTCCACGAATGCTCCCGCTGTCACTCCGGACGCTGGAGGTGTCATCTCCTATGTCTCGCGGCTCTCTTCTCCAACCTGAAGAGGAAAACAAAAGTTTAACGCTGTAAATTTGCAGCATTTTAACTCATCTTCATCTACTCTTCTTTTACCCCATAAAGTTAAACTAAAACTCTGATTCTAAGTCACTAAAATCAATCAAAAAGGGAAGATAAGAGGCACTCTAGATTAAGAAGAAACAACAGCGAGATTAAAAACACAGTAGTACAAAAGCAAAACTATTCACACACAGTTTTTTTTACTACACAGCATTTTAAAAGAGCGTGCTCGTGTGTAGGACTGTGATTTGACAGAAAAAGGATAAATTATTAAACTAATATTTCACCAAGTTTAAGAAACTAAAGAAAAGAGGAAGTTTGTCTCTTTTTTAAGGAGACAATCTTTTATACAAATATCAAATTTTGAGGTCAGACTTGGAGTTTTATATCTCAGTTTTACATTAAACGTGTCGCGTCCTCTGCAGTTGAAAACTCCTTAAAGCTGCTTTAAAAAAACGTTGTTTTAAGGAGGAAATATCAGGTTTGATTTTTTTATTTATCACTCCTCTGTCGAGTCTGTCGCTTCTCTTCCTCTCTCACTTCCACAACTGAAGAAATGAAAACCAGAACAATGAAACAAACACTCAGTTGTTGATAGAAACATTGAAAAACTGAATGAAATCGATCAGACGTGTAGGATTTAAATTTGGTGATAATCAGTCAAACAGAGATCGCTCATGCTCTCAGTCTGAGAGAAAAGACAGATGGTCAAAGTTTGGAGCAAACATGCGTCAGAAAGCAAACAGCAAAACCAAACCGGCAGCAGCAGCAGAGACTGAAGGTGAGACGAACAGAGGACTTACTCCTGCTGCTATCATGCGCCCTGTTATTATGGAGTGTGTGATTGGGTGACGTGGGGTCCGGCGAGTCGCTGGCGGGGTCTGTGTCGGAGCGCGCCGGGCCTTTGTCGCCGTTGTCTCTCGAAGCTTCCTCCAGCGGCAGAGAAACCCACTTACGTTTGTTACCTATCGATGATTGCAGACCGGAAACAGAGCTTGAAGAGTTTTGTTCCCAAATAAAATCAAGTTAAAAAATCATCTCAGATTATTTTAAAAATCGTCCACAAACTCTGAGGATCATTCAGGAAAACATAAAACCTGAAACCCAGCATCTGGAGTCTACTTATGATGAAACTGACATTTTTAAGGAACAAAACTCTTCGTTTCATCTCTGGTTTAGACACTCAGTGATGAAAAGTTTCATGTCAAGTTTCATTAGCTGTAAAATCACCAGAGTAAGTCATAAACCACCAAACACTCAGAGAGGATCAGCAAAAGTGCAACACGGAGGATTATCAGCATGCAGAAATCAGTCATTCAGAGCTACGATCAATCAAGTTATTGGCATGCTCTCTCTCTCTCATTCTGCAGAAATCCACATCTTCAATCTTCATTCAAGCATTTAAGAATAAAACTAAATAAAGTTTCGTTTCAGTGGTCGGAGAAAACTGCGCATCGATCAGATTCTGGTCAGAAGAACTCACCCTCACCTCCTCTCTTCTTCAGGCCCGAGTTCTTGGCGTCCTGTCCCGTCTTGGACTCTCCGTCTTTGGGCAGATCTGCCAGCGGGTCGGGCTGAGCCTCCTGGTTCTCCTTGCTCTCGCCGCCGTCGTGGCTGCTCTCTGATTTCCTGTCGGGCCGCTCCCTCCTCTTCTCCTTCTCTCTGCGTGAGGAAGGAGGTTTCTTCCCGTTGTTGTTGAGCACGTTTTGTTGTTGCTGGAAAACAAAACGATGAAGTTTGAGCGGGTGTGCAAGACTGGATCCCTCTGTCTTCATCCATGTTTGTTTCTTATTAAATCATATTTTTATTTAATTTTTTACTATTAGACAATTCAGTTCCTTCTTTTTTTAAATAAAACTATAAATAAAGGGTAAAAAAACCCACAAAATCAAAGACTGAAGATCTTATAAGAGTGAAAACACGTCTCATTTTCTCTTTTTTTACTTCTGATCTTCCAAAAAACAAACTTTTTAAAAAAAAATTCTGACTTTAAACAACAAATTTGGACTTTCTGACAATAAAGGAATACAACACAAAATATTGAGCACACAAACTGATCAGCTAAAATGTCATAAACTCATTTTTTGATCAAACATTAACAGCTTTACTACAAGTTCAGCTTTTATTGACACGGTCAGAAAGCTCATTATTAAATTTTGGAGTCTGGGTTTGGTGAGTTTTTGGTGCATAAAGGTAAAATAATATAATAAAATATATATATGTATATTTAAAGATTAAAACGGAACTCTTGAAGAGTAAAACACTAACAAATCAAGTTTAAACAAACTCTTTCCTCTTGATTTTAAGTGTCCATTATTGATTCAGTGCATCAGCTGACTGTGTTTTGTGAAATGCACCTTTAAGCCTAAAAAAGCAAAGTCAAAAGTGAGACTGCAGATTTAGACCCAAAGTCCTCAGGATGATTTTTGTGCTCCATCTAGTGAGCAGAAATCAGAAACACTTTTCTGAGATCAAACCAGTTTGTTCAGAAAAAAAAAAAGAAGCAGGTTAATCGCCTCGTTTCTGTGGAGCTCCAACATTTACACTTTCTCTCCTTCTGCTCCTCCACATTTACATTTACAGACAAAGAGACGCTGCAGCTTCAGTTATGGTTGATTTTGTCATATGAGAATTAAAAGGACAAATAAAACAATTAAAGGAAAATATTAAATTGTTTTAAATCTCCATGCATTAATTCTGTCAAGTGAGATTAAGCTGCTTCACTTTTGAACTTCAACATTTTTGTTTAATTTTTAACCGTTTTGATCAGCGGGCTGTCTGGTAAACAAATCACATATTTTAAAAAAGTAACTTTAGGCTCAAAATTATATATTTTTTAAATGTATAAATAAACAGAAGCACAGAACGGCGAGTTGCGGCTGAAATGCCCTCAAAGAATGAAGAAGAAAAATCAGCGGATGTTATTATTGTGCACAAATGGAGGATCAAACTCATGCATGAGGAGCTTTTTGTCCTCAAAGGCCACCGTAGCTTCATTAAAGGGTGAGTAAGGGAGTCTTTTAATACAGAAATCTGACTGATGGATTCTCCTGTTCCTTTAAACCACAGAGGGTTTTTTTCTGCTTTCCTATGTTAACTTTTACGACTGTGTAAACTGTTTTACATTTATTTCAATGCTTTCAAAACAAACGGGGAAAAAATGATGCAAATGCAGTTTAAAAAAAACTGCAGTTCCTCACTTGTCCCCAAGGTTAAATCTCTCCATTAACACCAACAATTAAAAAAAACAAATCTGCAGAATTAAACATGTTTGCAGCCCGGTGCAAAGACAGATTCTGGTCTGAACGTTTCATTTGTTGAAGTTGCAGAGGAAGAATTTATTATTGCTCGTCCATAATGAAGATATTTAAAGACTAATGCTTGGATTTGCATAATTTTGAGCTGTTTGATTCAGTTCAGTTGCTGTCACAAAATTTAACAAAAGCTAGACTGGGTTGTGTTTTCATTACACCAACATATATCCCGATTATATACTCTCATTTGGTCTCTACTTCACTGTATTGTTGAGCTATTTTAACAGTTTTTAAACATGGTACAGCATGTGAATATTGATCTGTAAACAGGTTACTAATCCTTCTCCAGCCCCATCAATGTGTTTGTTTGAACCCCTCTTAGTCACAGACACCCTCGTCTTCTCGTACCTCTTTGGCCAGTTCACCAGGTGTGGGCCAGTTTGTGATATCGCTGAAGTCACTCGACTGTAAATCAGAGAAGAAAGAAAATAAACATTAACATCAAGATTTATGAGTTTAACACATCTCTCCTCCTCCTTGTGATTATTTGAGGGGTTTTATCGTTAGTTTGGGTCAGGGGAGAGCTGAGTGTCTTTCTGGTAGAAACAAGCGGGGTAGGAGAAGGAGGAGGAGGAGGTGGAGGTCAGTGCTCCTGATGTGTGGGGGGAACTGCAAACAACAACGATAAACAAGCCCTGTCACTTTCCACCTCTGTGAATCTGGTAAATTTGGACAGACTGATACGAGATCAAGGTTACGCAGAAGAGGGTTAAAGTTACTCTCTGAACAAAACGTCTGTGTGGGAATTAAACTTTCTTAGTTTTAGCGTTCAGAGTCGTCGTTCTCGGTTTGCTGCGGAGCTTCACAGACATGTGAACTTTGTTTAAACCTTTCCCCTCTCTTACAGTAAACACATAAACACCTCCAAGTCCTCCTGATTGTCTTATTCTCCTGTCTCTGATCAGCCCTACCCTCTTACAGTACTCTCGAGTTCACCCTCGGGGTCGGCACAGGTTAAGTATCTCAGGTATTAGTTACGAGCCACGTGTCAAATTATGTCAACTAGCTGTTTACTTCACATCAGGCAGATTTCTAGAAACTTCTGCCCTGGCTGAACCTCCTCGACTCTTTAATTCAGAAACTCTCCTCCAGTTTTGTTGACATTCGGGTCCCTGAGAGTTAAAAGTAACGTGGAGCTTCATTTTTTGTCAACAGTCTTTGTTTACAGTCGGGAGTTTGTAACCAGAAGTGTTGAGAGCGGGCCCTGAGCTGTTACGACTCCAACATGAACGAAGAAGCAGCTTTTTCAAAATCCAGTCAGAGTCGATAATTACCGGCTGCGCTCTTCCTTCTCTTTTCAGTCTTTGCTGACTCATTGCTGATTTTGGCACCGGTGTGTCCTCATGTGCCCGCTTACACAAAAAAGAAACCCGACTATAGATCAAATCTCCGAAACACACTCCACACAACACGACCCGGAGAGGGTTTGTAATCTTTAAATACCACAAACTGAGAAAGTATAAATTACAGTCCTTAAAAAAGCTGAGTCTGAGGGGGTGAAACGTGACGCTGACAGAGGCAGATTTCACAGAGTGTAGGGAGGGGAAAGAGCAGATCTAGTTTGGGCGATAAAAATATGAGAAAGTTTACTCTGTTTTTGTTTCACATAAAACATGAAAACGTCCACAAGTTTGATTATTTCGTAGTGCTGGTTAAACGGTTGAAAAACTCATGATCAGGAGGAGAAACTTCACCCACATCCATCCATCTCTCCTGCTGCTACACAAAGCCGAATACATTTAATCACTATTTTAATATTTGGTCGACTTTCTGCCATTTATTTCAAACAACTGCAGTGGAAAAACTGGTTGGAAAAAAGCAAACAAAACAGCCCGTCGGCAGCTCGAACCAGCAAACGTTTGACTTGTGGCAGATGTTAATTTTCCCATCCTGCGTGTCAATACCTGGCAGGAGTTCGCGGCGCTGAAATATGAACATGTGATCCATGTGACATCTCGGCTTCAAAGAGCCAACGTGTTCGCTCATTAAAAGGTGAGAAAGAGGCGAGATCCGACTCTCAGGGCTTGACTTACAGCTTAATTAAGACGCTGAGAGGAGAAATTAACGATGAAACAAACTCAAGAGAACACAAACAGAAAGAGTAGGGGGTTTACCTTGCTGGATTTTCTCGTCCTGGGCTTGCTGGCACGGACCACTTTGAGAGCGTTTTGCTGATCTGCAGACACAGAATCAATAAAAGGAAGAGACGTCATCTTACTTCATTAAAATCCAACTTTTAGAAAGAATCTCAAAACCACCAGTGAGCTTGCTCAACACTGGAGTTTAAGAGGAGTTTACTCATGCATGCTCTGCTCATTGGGAATTTCTGTCAGTACAGGATGAATAAATATCCCCCCCTTCCCCAGATGACTGAACTCGTCGAGGGTGTTTTGTGTGCAGCCAGCGGCAGTATGCATGTGTGTGTCTCTCTCTCTGCAGGCTGGGAGTGGCCCGCTGCAGCCCGACAGTCCCTATCGCTCTGCAGAGGATGGTCGGATTGATAAGAGACGCGGGGCCGAGGCTTCGACATGAATGGGTGTATGCCCCCCGCCGAGCCCGCAGACGTCCACCCCTCAAGAGCTGGTCGTACAGTAACGCTGTAAAATGATGCCTGTGCGCTCGCTGGGAGAGTCGAATGCTTCAAATATAGCTCCCCTGGCTCTCTGACACACTTTCACTGCTCAACTTTTAGTCGAGAGAGAGAGAGAGAGAGAGGGAGAGCTGCTGCTTCACCTCCGAGCCAACTGTTGCAGACGCTAATGAACAAAATGTGATCGCGACAATAAATCTGTGGAGAAATTCTCACGTGTCCGTTTCAGCGATTAAATCGGCGATGAAACTATCAGGTGATTATTCAGTCGGGGTGATAAGATATGCAGAAAATGTACCGGTACGAATCTGATATCTGAACGTCTGCTTTTAAAGGGGAGTTTTATCAGTTCAGATTGAACTTCCATAAAGTTAAAGGGCACTTAGACTGAAGCAGGAAAGACCAAAACTTGACTTTGAGACTTTTGCATGAATGAAGCGACTAATCCTACACTTCCCATGATGCATTCCTGTACTAAAAGTTAGAAATAATAAACTCTAGCTTCCTATTAACTTCAAACCAGGAATACCTTGACGACATCCCTCTGTCGTCACCAGAGTCAACATGGCTCCCCCCAGAGCCTCAGGTGATTCCAAACAACCATCTCCTCACGATAAGCCGAGTGAACAAGAGTGTCAAACTCACTGCAGCAGCTTTTTATCCTCCTCCTCGTAAAAATGTGTATTATGCTTTCATGAAATGCCCCAAGACTTTACACTCCTGGCTGGTTACTGGGGAGGCTGGTTATGCAAATTAATCATTTTAATGGCATCGCGAGGAGGCTGTAGTGGTGTCGGTCTGTTGGCATTCATCACAAACGCAGAAATTACAGCGACACCTGTGTAGGATCCTCTTCCCTGGTTTTCCTCTCACTTAACCAGTCCTGTCACATTGCCAAAGCTCTGACCATGATACAGCTTCTGTTTTCTTCAATTTGGTAGATGTCCTTTCATTCAGCCTCTCGCTCCTCTCTCATATTCTTTTATTTTCTAAGATATCGTAAACTATCAATCTAAAGTTTTGTGCTCTTTAAAGAACATTCCTTCTGTTGTCTCCTTAAGCTACAGCAAAGTCGCTTTTTGTAATTACGCTACAACTTTTTCCAATATATCTGTTTTCTTGGTCGTGGAACAGCTGAAATTGGACATCTCTCTTTATAAATCTAAATTAGTTATCTCGAAAGTGTATGTTTTTGTTTCGTAAAAGCCATGTGTTTAAGTTTTGTTCGCTGTGTTATTTGTGACAGCTCCAAGTCTCTCTTGTAAATGACATTTTTAGTCTCAGTGAGACATTCTGATTACATTACTACATTACTATTCATTAAAATCCTGTAATCATTTTATCAAACAGCTAACCTGAGGTACTAGAAAACGAACAATTAGACTCATCCTCAGATATTGGAATTGTATTATATCGAAAATGTCCATAAAAGTGTGTCTTTTTGTTTCGTAAAAGCCACATGTTTAAGTTTTGTCCACAGTGTTATTTGTGACAGCTCCAAGTCTGTCTTGTAAAGGACATTTTTAGTTTTAGGACATTTGTAGGTAAAGTACAAGTTAATTAAAATAAGTTTAAAAACTATTTCATATGTGTGACATGTGTCGATTGCGAGTATGACCAAAGACCAAAACATGATGACTGAATGAGAGATTATTTGGGATTTTTGGACATTTTAATGAACAATTTTTGTATTTTTGTTGATTGAGAATTTTAATTAAGAGGCAGATACATTCACTTTCATAATCATTCATTCCATCCTGCCATAATTTTATTTACCAGCTAACTTGAGGCACTAGAAAAATAACAATTAGACTCATCCTCAGTTATAAAAATTCTCATTAGTTTAAAGTCTTAACCCACGTAACTCCTCCACCTGTCCAGCCACCTTGTTCACATACTTTCACAGCTGAAATTTGGACATATCTCTTCATAAATTTAAGTGCATTATAATGAAAGTGTCAATTAAAGTGCGTGTTTCGTAAAAGCCACGTGTTAAAGTTCTGTCCACTCTGTTTTTTGTGACAGCAACAAAACTGTCTTGTAAAGGACATTTTTAATCTCAGTGACACTTCAGAGTAAATTTAAGGTTGAATATAGTAAATTTAAAAACTCTCATACGTGTGACGTGTCAATGGCGAGTTTGAAAAACAATTTGGTGAGAGAAGATGAATAATCAATGATCGCAGACCTAAACACAATGACTGAATAAGAGATTATTTGGGATTTTTGAAGTCTGAGAAAATGCAAACTCTAATTTTAATTCAAAGTATTTTTGCTGATTTAAGAGTTTTAACTCAGAGTTAATTACATTACTTTCATTATCATTCATTACAATGACATGTGTCAATGGCGAGTATGCAACACAATTTGGTGAGAGAAGATGAATAATCAATGGTTGCAGACCAAAACATGAGGACTGGATATGAGATTATTTGGGACTTTTAAAGTCTGAGAACGTGCAAATTGTTTGTATTTTAGTTGATTTAAGAGTTTTACTTAAGAGGCAGATACATTCACTTTCATTATCATTCATTCCAATCCTGTCGTAACTTTATCAAACAGGGCACTAGAAAAATAACAATTAGACTCATCCTCTGTAATAAAGATTCCCATTAGTTCAAAGTCTTAACCCACTTAACTCCCCCACCTGTCCAGCCACCTTGTTCACATACTTTCACTGGTGACAGTAGTGAGCAGGCTGGTGGGAGGAACTGCAGGCAGCCAGGCCATTGGACATGCAAAACGTGTCTTTACAGCAGCAGCAGCAGCAGCAGTTAGCCTGCCTGCTGCTGTCTCATTAGCCTTTTGCCCTGAGACAGTTGATTTAGACCCTCAATGTGACCCCTCTGCACCTTTATCCACCTCAAAAACCCCACTCACTCCACCTTTATCCCTTTAAAGCTAAAAACACGCGTTAAGAGCTCTCTTAGAGTCTCTATGTTTGAGGCAAAAGAAGTAGCAGTTGTCAGCAATCAACACGTGGTGCTTCAGAGCAATCTGAGTACGGAGGGGGATGGGGCAAATATGCAACAGTCAACACGTCTCTGCTGCCCTGACATTCAAGTTTATGCACTTCATTCAACTCTTAAAAGTCCCCAAACAGACGCGTAAAGTGGGGATTAAAGTGGATAACCGTGCAGTGAAGCTGTCAAAGTGCTGCCACGGCGTGCTCGGACCCTGCTGTGGGAGAGAGAGCTGAGCAGGAACACACACACAAGAAGTCAGAATAAAAATCTGCTTTTATACATGTTAAAATGAAACTATCTCACCTTTCTCGTGGGAGCTTGAGTTGACATTGTTGATAGGCACCCTCCCCGTGGTCCTCTTAGTCCACGGGTTGACTTTAGGTGGAGGAGCTTCAACAACTTTCCTCTTCACGGTCTCCACAGCCGGGTCCGAGGAGCCGCTTTGGTCATTCTCTTTATCGTTTTCTTTGCATTTCTTGTGCACGTCTGTCGGACTCTTCGCCGCCTCGCTGTTGTGGACGTCTGTCGGCTGCTTTTCCACACCTTTCGGCCCCTTTTCCGTCGGTTCTTTCTGCAGGTGAGCCCCCTCGGACCTGCTCTGGCTCTTCTCCGCCGCCGCTGCTGTCAAACCTGAATCAACCTCTGCGGACATCCTGCTAGTTTCCTAACAGCGCGCAGTGTTAAATCCAGTGTGGAAATTTTGGTCCCGGAGAAAATCCGCGAAAAGCCCAGGGGGTGACCACATCCACAACTTCGAGGTAAACAACTTTTGGGCTGGACCTCGCTAGCCAGCTAACCGAGTAGCTTCTGAAGCTAACTGTTAGCTAGCTAGCGACCATGCAGAAGTCCGCGAGCCCGAGCTAAATGTTGCTTTTTTCGGCGATAAACGACAGTTTCATATCAACGTTTAGTTACCTCCGAGTCTGTAGACTGTCACCATGTAAGGGAGACACGCCGAGTTAGTTCGCCCTCAAGTTTGTGTAACTTTTTCAGTAAACTACTACAGCGACCTCCTCTCTGTCTCTCTACACTTTCAACTCCACGCTACCAGCTAGGAGCTCGTGCAGCCAGCTGCTCCCTGCCTGTAAACAGTGACTCTGCTGCCCCCAGCGGTCGAACCGAGGTACTGCAATATACGTTAAACTCAGAGCACAGAGGGATAAACGTGGTGGAAAAGTAAATATACTCAATGTGGAGTCAGCGATCACCGGTACGGAGGCCCTAAACGGTCAATATGTACTAACTGAACACCAAAAACAACAATAATAGTAAAAATAATACATAAATCATAAATAAATATATACATACCACAAGTGTTTAGTTTGATACAGCAACATTTCATATGTAAAATAATAATTATAAAAATAATATCTGATCAAGCACACAAAATACCGTTATGTAATAGTTTTGAATTTCTGTAAATATTTGTGCTTTTTCATTTATTTTATATATTTTTTTTGGTTTGCAATATCTTTCCTTTCATGGATAATTTTTCATTAATTTTTTTGCTTTACTTTCGAATAAAAGTGAAATGGGAATTTATTTTTATTTTATTATTTTTGTGGTTTGTAATACCCTCAATGTTTCAGTTTTGAGCAATGTTATAAAAGGTTTTGAACCATAAATGAAATATATTAATGTTTTGTGAAATAATTTGGGGTTTAATTGAACATTATTTGGTAAAAGTGAAATATTTCTGTGCTTCAGGAAAAAGGAAACACTTCCTTTTTACATTAACAATCAATAATAATGTATAGTGAACAGGCGGTTTTGCAAATTACAATCACATGACAAGGTGAGCGAGAACCTAATGTGCCAAGAATGTATCGGTGAAGCTTGAAGTTCACTGGATGGCCATAACTCCCTCACCTCACATAGTGTCAGTGTCTCTGCCTGTTCATCTACAGAATATTAAACACAAACAGCAGCAAAATCAGCATCAATGCATGAAAATGTGTCAGCGCTGGTGCAGAAGAATGAACTCTGGGTCTGGTGTAGATGTACGGATGCTCCTGAGGAAACAAAAAAGTGAGATAAACATGATACTAAGAGTTTAAAAACTCAAACAAAACAAATCTTTATAAAATGTAAATGATGTACCTTAGGAGGGCAGATGAGTTTTACCGGGTCTGAAAATGTCTTGATTTTGTCTTTTTCTCCCACAGGCTGAAACTGAGGAAAGATTTTGGGTCAGCAACTTGGGTCAGTTTATGTCTTTTTTTCTCCTTTGCAATAGATGTGAGAATTCAGTGATGGTGTGCTTAACATTTCACAGAGTATTTGATAAATTCCTGCTCAACTTTCAACATTTTACTACCAAACTAGTGACTTGATGCAGGAAAGAGGTGACATTTTGAATGATAGCTGTATATAACCATAAGTTTCAGTTTCAGTCATTACTGTAATCTCATAACTAAAATAGTTTGCTGGTTTAAATCTTCACCATGTTGTTCCACAGCCCCTTGGCCAGCTCCTCGTGTCCTTTAACTCTGAAGTGGAAACAATCCGCAGTGAAGAAGCTCAAGTCAATCTCCCCGTCCTGAGGTTACAGAAAGTGAAAGGAGAAGATCAGACAAAAATAAAAACACAAATAACATGAACTACAATTTGCTAGTCTCAAGAGAGGACTTACGGGGAGTCTTGGTGGTTCTGCATTTTCTAAATAAGGCTGCAGAACAACAGAAAAGTCCTTTTTGAAGAAACGGCCACTGTCAATAAGCTTCTCTAAACGCCTCTGTTGAAGACAGAAAACGAAACTGTGTTTGAAAGGGGAAAAACTTGAAGCTGAAACTTTACATTATGTATTTTGTGGTTTTAACAGTTAAAGATAGTGTAAGTTTTCAGTATAAGACTTGTTGACATGTTATTTATACCAAACCTTTCCTTATAAGCAAACTTATGATCACTTTGATGATGTTTTATCCCCTCAAAAGCACTTTGTTTACATTTAATTCAGTAAAAGAGAAATCAAAGGGCACATTGTTGACATTTAGTTCTATAAAATGCAACCAGTTGAAACTTTGTTTTAATTTAAACCACTAAAAGAGCAACAAGTGGGCATTTGTTTACATTTTTTTAACAAAAAGCAACCAGTTGGTGCTCTATTTACAGTTTTATCACGTGAAAGAGAAACCAGGGGCACTTTGTTTACAGTTGATCTATTAAAGGATCAACAAGAAGGCTCTTAGTTCACTATCATAACACCAGAAAATCACATTGTTTACATTTTTGTCTACTATGCAACATCCAAAGGGCACTTTGTTTACATCCTAGAGGGTACTTTGTTTACAATTAATAAACTGAGCAGCTCTTGGCTAACATTTCATACCCTAAAAGGCCAACCAAGGGCATTATGTTTACATTTTTCACACTAAAAAGCATCTACAGGGCACTTTGTTTACATAAAATGAGTAACCAGAAGGATCTTAGTTTACAATCAATGAACTGAAGGGCACCTTGTAAACATTTTATCCACTAAGAGGCATCTCAAGGGCACCTTGTCTAAATCATATCACTTAAAGGCTCTTTGTCTACCATCGATACACTGAAAAGCACACAGAGGAGCATTTTTTTCAAACGTTTTCCATGGTGTCCAAAAAATATACTGTCCTGAATGCAGTTTTATTGTTAAGCAGCCAAACAGCGCAGAAATAGAAACCCTCTTCCTGTTCTGCTGTTGTTACAGTGAAAAAATGTTTGTGTGGAGACGTCTTTGTGAGACGTTAATGGCATTTGAGGACAAGCAGAGGTTTTGAGGACAGTCTAATGGTACCTTGTTTAACCCTTTTTGCTGAAAACACACACACCTGAAACTCAAAGTTAATCTCTACCAGCTCCTGCAGCTCGGTGGAGTTGTCCTCGGGTTGGACGAGGCAGGAGCAGAACCTCCTGTGAGCAGATTAATTATCAGATTACCACACTAATGGATTATTGGGTTATCATATTAACAGATTAACAGATCAGTTGGTCTGATGAATTATGAAATTCTGACTCATTAACTGTATCCAGCATAACACACACTGAAATAAGTCATCGGCAATCATCTTTTGATTATTGAAACTGATCAAATTCTGTTAATTGGAATATTTTGAAATTATAATTCTAACTCTTTGAAGGTTTAACATGATTTAAAATAAAACCCAGATTAAACAAAGTGAATTTAATCACTGTTGAACTCAGCATTAAGATATTATTTAGGAGCATTTTACATTCTGTGTAAATCGTAATATGTTTCCGTTATTTTCTGACCAATTTTTGTGGCTGATTTTTGTCAAGAAACCAAGAAACTAGACCCACATTCAATAATCTTGATATAGTAGTGACAAAATATGGAAAGTTTTGATGTAAAGTTCTTCCAACTAACAAATCTTTTTAATATAATTCGGTTAATTGTCTGAAATTTTGATTACAAGGTAAATAAAAGGAGAAAAAGTCACTTTTGAAGCTGACAGCCCAGAGATGGTTTCTGAACTTCTCTGAGAGGCTTCATCTGCAGAATCTGCACCACGTTCACGATCGTCCTGGGGATCTACAACCAAAGAAAAACATTTATTTACACAGTTTTACACTGAAGCGCCAAGAGTGTCCCTGAACATGCCTGAAAAACGTCTTAAACTTCATTGTTTCCGTGTGAAAGTAGGAGGAGAGAACAAACTGTCCCAGAGTAGGTAAAACAGGGAAGCACGAAGAAACAGTTCATTCAGACACTGATACAGAGTCGGACAAAAGAAAAGTTAATAAAGGCAGAGCTGAGGTAACACGTTTCACAGACAGTATTCATGAGTGTCGAGAACTTTCCATGAGTTTCTATCAATGAACCTGCCTGAATGAATAGTTCCTTTCTGGGACAGTCAAACCCTCCCTGTAGATTTCTATTTTTAGACATCTTACTGGTAACTCCGTAAAGTTGGTCAACCTGTCGGTTCACAATGAAATATTTATCTCAGAGCCTCAATGAGGAAAAGAGCTGAAACAAGGACCCAGAGAAATTTTAAGAGACCATGGAAACTTTGGATTTTTGTAACTTAAAAAAAGTCTTTAATTTAAGTTTTACTGTCATACTAACCCTGAGAGATGAAAATAGAAATGATGTGTTTGATTTGTTGGGGTTTTAAAAAATATTGAAACAAAATGCAAATGCTAATAAAATTCCCCCAAAACATTTGGGACACTGACTTGACTTTGGTGGTGTGCAAATCATTTAAACTCCACATTTGATCAAAAATAGAGCCAAGACAACAAATCAGATGTTGAAACTTGTAGATGTGATGTTTTATGAAAAAATAAATACATGAAAATCTGCTCCAAAAAGGAACCGCTCAGCATAAATGATGATACAGGGATGTATAAGTGTCCGTGGCATAAGGAGCTCACATGTCTGTAAAGGCTCTGTTAATGCTGAGTAATATAAATCAGTATTTAAGCACTACTCCACTCACCAGTTTTAAACATTTAGTGCACCATGAAACAAAGATATTGAAAAAGGAGACCCTGAACTATTGCAGCATGGTAAACATGGTAAATATGACCTGGTCCCAACAGTAAGATTCTCAATTTTTTGATATTTTCTCTTTGCTGTCTTTGTTAAATGTTGATTTAAATGATTCTCAAACCATCAGATTCTGTTTTTCCAACTTTTTTTTAAAATTTTGATTGTTTCTCAGAAAGTTTATTTGATTAAAAAAATTTAAACCTTAAACCACGACCCTAATTCTCCTCACACATCTCATATAACAAAAAGCAACAGTGAGCTTAGCTGGAGGACAGTGTTTCGTTCACCTCCTTCATCAT
Source organism: Xyrichtys novacula (assembly GCA_962446985.1). NCBI lineage: Eukaryota > Metazoa > Chordata > Actinopteri > Labriformes > Labridae > Xyrichtys > Xyrichtys novacula. The sequence continues at coordinate 27,668,389 of OY660878.1, forward strand.
CATGTCCAGAGCTTCTGTCATGTAGTGGATGAAGTTGTCAGGAGAGAAGAGAGTCTGTGGAGAGTAAAAGATAAAAGATTTTAACCCCTTTTTTTAATGTTTTTGTACACTTTATTTATCCACCTCAAACTTCCCATTTCTATTTCTTTTATTTTGCATTTATATGTCAAATATATCTCATATACAAACATCCAAATTAATACGTCTGTTTCCATCACTATCAAGTTAAAACGAAAGCTTTTGTGCCTTCAGTCGTTAGATAACTTCTCTCTCCTAACAAGGACCAGACTGACGCCAGAAAACAGTTTTCTAGTTTCTCTTTTACAAGAACAGAGTGTCTCTCTCTCTCTCCCTGTGTGGTTTCCACTCTGACCACATCCTGCATTCATGAAGGGCGTTACTGGTCAGAACCGTCTATAGAGGTGGACCGCTCTACATCACAACAGCAAGGTGAGAAGAACGGACTCAGTTACTCTGTTGTTTGGCGCCTTGAATCTTCATTTGTGGAGTTATTGAAGTTAGCAGACTCATTAAGGGGAGTTCAAAGTGTTCGATTTTAATGTGGAGACTGAGAAGAAAGTGGAGCGATAAGAAAACACTTAAAACTGACTTTTAAATAGACCAAACCCTGAGGCTCTTACTTTGTTTTTGCAGTAATCACAGATGTCGTTCATGCCGATCAGCATCGTCACCACCTTCCAATCCTCTTCAAAATTCAGACCCTGAAACAGAAGATTTATCTCACTTTGGGAATAAAACAAACACACAATAAAATACGCTGAAGGATGAGCAGGGAGACTCACCGGATAGGACTTGAATGTGTCAATCATGTGTCTGATCTGATCTGAGACGTTTCTGAGGAGGAACAGACAGATAAAGACCTACATGAACTCTAGTTGTTTGATTTTGACTAAAAAATACATGCAAGTGTCCAGGTGTCCTTACAGCGTGTTGTGTCCAGTGACGGCGAAGTTGAATCCGGTCTCGTTGACTGTCGTTGGACGGCCGTGGAAAGTCATGACAGGTGAAGGACCGAGCAGTTTGGGGTTGAAGAGCTTAAAAATATCTGGAGGATGAGACAAAAACTAAACACTTTAGGAGCCAAAGGACTCATGTGGTCCAGAGAAGTCAAATTAGTCAAAGAAGACCTGCACACTTATCCCACTAATTAACATCTAAAGGTGATGAACTGTTTGAGATGATGACATGGTGGAGTCAAACACTTGTTTCTGATTGGTCAATCATCTTTCACACACTGACTCTGACATTTTTCACTCGGCTCTGTTTTCTGTAAACAAACTCACTCGCCAGCGTTATGACGTTCTGGTAAGTCCCATATCCTCCGATGCTGCACACAGAGAGGAGAGAAGAAACACAGCTAAAGTATGAACGGATTAAACATCATCATGTCATATGAAACCTGAGACACAGATTTACCTCCAAGACACCTGACGAAACTCAAAGGGGATCGATAAAATGGTGGAACCGTTGGCGCCGATCGCTGTCTGAAATATAGAGCAGACAAGCATCCTCGCATTCCTGTGTTTTTAATAAAACCTCAGCACTGTCTACCAATGATCCCATTTAAACATTTGTGTATATTTTAGATCATTTTCACAGTTCCGACATAAAAATCTGACTCAAAAAATCAACATGACGCCTCTTTACTCACGGTTAAAGAGTCTCCCAGCGCAGCGATGACTTTGACGTCTGCAGCTTTAACAAATTCAACTACAGCAGAAGAAGAAAACAGTCAGACTAAAGATGAAGCGGAGAGCCAGATCACTCTCTTTTAACTGCATGTTGGTTCACCTGATGTTGGGACAGAAGGAGATGGAGTCATGTCGGGGCAGCTGAACTCAGGATGCAGACGGTGCTGAAGAAAGTCCGTCCCAAAGACATCCTACAGGGGAACCACAGACTCGGGTTTTAGTAAATGCAGCTCAGAGAGTTTCAGTTAAATCTGTTAAACGTGAGTGGGAACTGTGACGTTTTAAATCAGGGTTGGTTTTCAGATTCAAACTGAAGGTGCTTGTTGACTTTTTTAAGGCACAGTGGTCCAAATGAAGTTTTGGGATACTTGATCCACCTTTAAAAAGTCCCTGCTTAGGTGCTAGCACCTCCACAAATCCAGGAACTCTTGAGAGAAGGGCTTGAAGATGATCTCATGTACATACATTAAGAAAACAAGTCCTTAATTTACATATTAAATAAAGATAATAAAGATAAATAAACCTTTGCATGTTTTATTTATTTTACCAGCAGCCGGCATGGTTTGTGAAAACAGTTTGTGATACAAAGGTGCAGCAGAGACTCAAATAAAGAGCAGTGCAAATTACTTTATCTACCAACGACAGTCTTGGTTTGCATAATCTCCTTCAGAGGAAACTTGAACAATCATGGGCCACAGGAAACATTTAAGCTCCTTGACACAAAAATTTCCTGGAACTTTTGGTCAAAAATAGACGCCTGAGGTCTTCCAACTAAAACATCTTTTAGTTTCAGTCTCATTTTCCTTTTATCCAAGTTTGATTATATTCAAGAAACACACAAGAACTTTACAGAATATGGACATGAAAGATGTAACCACACATGCTGAATGTAAATGTTAGATGAAGATGGACAGTACCTCTTTGAAGACGTCCTCTTCTTCACTGAGTGGATGTCCTGCAACAGAGAAGAAGAATATATGAGGACATTTTGCTCCAGATGATGTTCAGAGTAACACGGTAAATACACACCGGGTGGAAAATGCCCATTCTTATCATTTAGAGCTCACCATCTATAAGACATGCGGTAAATACAAAGACAGCAAACAGCACACGGAGCCACATGTCGGCGTCGCACCAACAACAAACACAAAACAGGAGAATAGGTGGTGATCCTGCCTGTTCCCAGATTAATTATTTAACCTGTGTTATGAATGATGACGAAGCTTATCTTTGACCTTTGCATTCATTAGGCAGAGTTATGGACGACTGATAATCGATCGGTTGTAATTGCTCGCACACCAGGTCAAACTTAAGCATGTGCAGTTCATGTCGAATCAGCTACACTGACAGTTTTCTGCAGCTGCAGTTTATTATCATGAGAAATGTGAAGGTTCATGAGAGTAAGGGTTATGACATTAATGTAAAAAAGAGATATTAGCCTAATCAATTAATTACTCATCTTCAGATCTTCATTCACTCAGACAACAATCTACTGATTGGATATATTTTCATATTTGGAAAGTTTAACAGAACTTGTAAAATAGAGTACGATGGCTCTAAAGGTCAACTGCACAAACATTTTATGACAGCAAAAAGAAAATAAATAAACAACTTGATGAAAAGAAAAAATTAAATAAACTGTAAATAATAAAATGCTAAATAATTTCAGGGAATACAAAAAATAATAGAAAAGAAAATAAAGAAAAATGAAAAAAAAAAAAAAGTGTTCCAAGTCTGAAGAGACAATTTTAAATATTTTGTGTCTTGGGCATGTCTGTCTTTTTTTATTATTATTTATTTAGTCTTTTTTTATTATTATTAATTTATTAAATCTTATGATTGCAAAAAAAAAATATTTAAAAAACTTGATGAAAAAATTAAAAAATAAACTGTAAATAATAAAATGCTAATTAATTTAAGGATACGCAAAAAAAAAAAAAAATAATAAAACAAAGAGAAAAACAAAAATAAGTTTTCAAGTTTAAAAAGACAATTTTAAATTTTTTGTGTCTTGGCCATGTCTGTTTTATTATTACAATTATTTTTATTATTATAATTATCATTATCATTATTTTATGGCTTGTAATTTTTTTCCTGTGAAATATATATTTTTAAATATATTTTAAAATTTGTCAATTTCTCTTTTTATGCAAGTAATTATTTGTCTAAAGTGTTGTGACACGCTTGTTAATTTCCAAGAAAAATGTTAATGTTTTCTTTTTAAAAAATTTAAAAAGAGTTTTTGTTTTTTTTGCAGTCATAAATTTAGGTATACGTGACCTTCAGGGCCACTGTAGTTTGACCCATGTATCTGCACATTGTAAGACCTACACCTTATTACATGTTCCAAAATTTATAACTTGTTTTGTGAACTAAATACTTTAAGGAAAAATACCAACATTGATGCGTAAATTCGTGTGGTAAATGACATGTAGTCTTGCCTTAAAAATATGTTACCTTTCCTAATTTCATAATAATTACCGTAACTATCATAAAAGAGTGGCCCTCCAAAAAACTTTCATTTATAAGTGGGTATAAATGTTGGGGTTTTTTTTCGTTCAAAATGCACACATTACTTTTTTTTCATAGTAGGCTACCTGTCAAGGTAAATACGGGGCCGTGACGTCACGGCAGGGGTCACGCGGGTGACTCAGGTGTGTGTTTTTTTCTTCTCCGTCAGTTTTCAGGTAAATTCCTGCTGAAACGGAACAAATGGACTCGGCGGCGTTCAGCGGTAAAAACATGAAAAATGTGACCAAACTGCGCGGATTAAAGCGAGTGAAATGCCCGGACCGAAGAGAAGATATAATGTGCGATTTCCTCCCGTGAGTACGAACTTTATCCTGGTTTACCTGAGATGTTTGAGGGGAAAGGTAAAACCGGCAAACAGCTATTAGCATGTAGCATTGGGTGACAGGAGCGCCTGGTACATTCAGGGGCCGTCTGAAATCTGGATTGTCAACTGATCGGTGCGCGACCGATCACCGAATGATTCAGTGACCGATTCAAATTAATTACAAAACAGACATGCTCGAGTTTCAATTAACTAATAATGCTTTTGGCATTTTACCTGATAAAAATAAGGTGGAGCATCGGCTAAAACTACCGGTATAGTTAAAGTCACGGTCGATTTGCTATCTCGAATCAGAATTTTACGAGGAGTACCTGAATGCAGCAGCTTACCTTGCAACTTTATTCCTCTGAAAGTGGTCAAATCTTTGTTTTTGCTGCAGGGTCGCATCAAAAAGATCATGCAGAAGGATGCAGAGGTGGGGAGGATTGCGATGGCAGTGCCCGTGATCATCTGTATCCTTCAAAAACCTGAAGAAGAAAAAAAAACATGAGCTGCATGTGTCTATCCAAGAGCAGGTTGGTTGTTTTTAACCTTATACAGGTGTCAATTGTTGAAGGGATACTATGAAATGAAAGACAGATCCATAAAGTCCTGAACTGCAGAGATCAGCTCGGGCGCTGGAGATGTTCCTGAAGTGTCTGCTAACCAAAACCTGTCTGATAACTCAGTCAAAGCTCAGCGCCATGCTCTCTGTTGCTCATATGTAAGTATACTTGATGCTTAATGATGAGTCCTATCTCTTCTTATACAGCGCATTTATACCCAAACTAACATTATTACTTTCAACTTGTTATTCTTTCATAGGAGGGGTTGAGTTTGTACACCTGGAAAAGGTTGAATCCATGTACAAAATGTGTGAGGTAAATAAATGTTTGTTTTGCTGTAGGAAGCAGTGCATCGAGTCAGAGAAGCTCTTCCACTTTCTCAAAGATCTGGTGGAGCGAGCAACAACGACGGCAAGTCAGAAGGACAGCAAAGGCATGGATATATGGCCACTCTACAGGCAAGGACAGATTTGTGAGAGTTTCTTATGGGGTTTGGAAAGCAGAGCAGAAACCACTTGAATGGGTGATATAGATTACATCATTATCTTGTGTTATGGTATTTAGATTATGATCTTTTTAGTTTTCAACAACATTTAGAAGATTTGTTTGTTGTTTAAACTTTTAGTGAGTCATTCTTCGAAATCTAAAATCTGTGTATTTTCTGTGATGTGTTCACAGGACCAGACGGCATGAAATTTCAGCCAGAAAACCACCTGAAGTGGTAGAAAAGACTCCTCGATCAAACCTTGACTCACTGGAAAAAGTCCAGCGCCAGTGTAAGAATCCACAGATTCAACCTCCGACATGCAAAATACAACAAAGTGCCATTTGTTTTGAATGGTCCTAAAGTAATATAACAAACAAAAGATGAGTATTCATGTAAACAAAAAGCTTTATCTGTAAAGACTGTAAACAAAGTGCCTTTCTGTCACTCTTTTGGTGGAAAATACTTTAAACAAAGTTGCCTCCTGCTGCTCTTTCAGTGAGTTAAATGTTAAAAGTGCCCCCTTTTGCTGTATTAGTGAGTTTAATGTGAACAAAGTGTCCTCCCAAGTTTTTTCTGTAGTAAATTTGATCCAAACAAAGTGCCTTACTATTGCTTTATAAGTATATAAAATGTAATCAAAGTGCCTTTCTGTCGCTCTTTTAGTGAGTTTGATGTAAACAAAGTATCCTCCAATCATTTTTTAGTAAGTCAAATGTAAACAAAGCACCTTCCAATTTCTCTGTTGTGAATTTAACATAAACAAAATACCATCCTATTGCTTTATACACATATATAATGTAAACAAAGTGCCCTCAGTTTGCTCCTATAGTGAGTTAGATATGAACCAAGCGCCCTTTTGCTGCTTTTCAGTGGATCAATTGTAAACAAAGTACTCTCTGATTACTCTAGTGGATAAAATGTTGGAAAAAAAAGTGATTTTCAATTTCTCTTTAGTGGATTTAACTTAAACAAAGTGTCCTCTGTTGTTTTTTTAAAGTTAAATGTCACCAAAGGGCCCTTGGAAAACAGTTCTGATTCTGAAACTTGTGAACTATTTGCTTCCATCTTTACTTCTCTTTTTAAACCCACTCACATTACTCACCAAACTAAACTCTGAGGGTTACAACAGCGACCCCATGAGGACGCTGTGTTTCATGCATTCAAGAAACGGACTGAAGGGGATTTTTACTATTTTTAGACCCTGAAGTCATGAGGTAAAAATGTGGAGGCTGTTCAGTAGCACTAGAGCAGAGGTCATAAGAAATAGAGAAGTGATTGACAGTCCCAGTTATGAACGTTTAATGGACTAACCTCTCTCTCTTTCAGGATTTAAGAGCTCTACGTCTGCATCTGAGCGTTTTATCAGAGGAAAAGTGCTGCCGTTTGTTCACTTCAGTTGAAAAGTTCATCTTCATGCCGATGCTTGTTGGGGATATTTAAAAAAACAGAAAGTCTTTTGGAGAGAAATGTTTCAGTTCAGATATTTTAGACTGTTTCCTGCTCGTATTTTGTTGTTGGGACTTTTTCTGTTTTATTGTGCTGATATGAATTTACTTTGGATTGAAAGCCCTTATCTTTGTTTTTGTTTGTAGCAGATGTGTAAGAAGGCATTGTGATGTCTGCATTACTTCACACTAAAAAAAAGTTTAAAGGTTTTGAACTTTTGCAAAAGAAATTGTCTCAGAATGTGAGATTTTGTTGTTCAGGCAGGTAGCTGTAACTCTCAACATGTAATGTTCTGGATCTATGATTAAATGACGTCCCCGTAGCTATCGCAGATTTCCTGAACATTTTAGACCCTAACCCAGACCTTTAGATCCAGAAAAACTGCTGATTCCTGCTAAGCGGCCTTTGCGTTTCCTGTTTTTGAGCGTTAAACTTTTAGAGTATTTGTAAATTAACGTTTTAAAGACAGTGAACCTTTGGATGTGTGACTGTGAAGAAGTTAAAAAGATGTGCTCACATGAATAAAAACGAATCAAACGCATACAGGGATTGGTTTATTCCAATCTGCTAATCTTTTTACAGCGGTGAAGGATGAGGTGATGAATAAATAGATGTTCTGAAAACTTTCTTTTAATGGAAATTTACATTTTGATGCCAAATATAGCAAAACGTCTCTCATAGGTTGCTACTGTTGTTAGCTACCCGCATAAAGAGGTGAAACTGTTTTCATATTTCGAACAACCATGTCCTCGCTGATCCGCACACGCAGACAGCCGTCGGGTTTTTTTTCCGATGTGCATGAAATCAAGTCTGAATGAAACAAAAACAAAGTACAGAACTGTTTAGATATAAGTGACAGACTTTACATGTAAAGTTCAGATTCAGCAGTCATTCCCCCGCCCGGCAGTTTGAAAAGAAACATGCATCTTGGCTGAAAGCATCTTTACTACAGTTAGATTTCAAGAGTAAAAAACAAAAACACAAATCGATTTAAAAGCAACATAGAACCTTTGAAATAAAAGAAAGCTGACATTTAATTTTAACTCTTGCATTAATTACATATTTATAGAACTGGAGGCCAATTATCTTTAGTGGTTCAATAGATTCTTCTTTTCTTTATTTTAATTCATTTTCCATCCAGAGTCCCAAAGGCACAGTCCATCGACGCTCCTTTGAACAACTGACTCAAATACTGACAGGAAGGAATCAAAAATTTAAATATGTTCAGAAATTTCAACATTTACACACACAGAGGCGACACGTTAGCCTCACCCATCTGGTCTCTATTCGTCGACCCGTGTCGTGATTTTTACATTTGGACATCTCGTGCCAGACAGACCGAAGGACAAGCAGTTTAAAAAATTCAAAACGGAACTGAAAACAGCACTACAGTGAACAATCTTCAGAAGAGCCGCGCTCCGAAGCCAAAAGTCTGTTTGATCGCTTCAAAGTAGTATCTCTTCCAGCCTTCTTTCGTCCGCTCCTCCTCGTTGTCTGGGACGCCTCGACACTCCACCTTCAGCTCCGTCTCGCTGCTCCGGTCCAAGAAAGTCATTGTGATTGTCGAGTAATGCTCTGTGGGACAGAAACACGATCACATGACGTGTTCACGCTCACAGTGGGACTTCTTCAGAGCCACACATTTTACACTAAGCTGCTTTTACTTTAATATGTGACATAAACTTACCGCAGGGCCAGTTGTTATATCGCCACTTCATTACTATTTTCTCATCTGGGACCTGGTGGATATTCAGACAGTTAGTTTGATGATAAAATCGACAAAAAGTTAGAGCTAAATCTTTGACCTGTTTCTGCTTTTAAACACACAGATACTGACGTTTTTTCTTTAACAGTTTTCAGGTTTCACGTCGGTCTTACCAGCTCTGTGAATTCACCAAAAACATTTCCATCTAGTAGGCGAAACTTTCCGCCCCGCTCTCCCTCCACTGTGGCTGAAGCGTGTGTGAATGCCTGGACCATCTGCAGAGTCAAGACAAACAAAAACATTCAGACAGTTGAACTCAGCACTCATATTTTCTCTCCTGACTCTTAAAAAGGTACAGTGTGTGTAGCTTTTTAAACAGTTTTCACGCTTCAGTTTCCTCAGGACAGTATGAAATCTGATCAAGGTGAGAGATAGCAGACAGCCAGATGTAGCTCACCTCCTGGTTGAGGAAAACCCTGTAGAGATCAGCCGGAGAGGTGAGGAACTTTTCCCTCATGCTGAATTTACAGGTGGGAATCTTGACGCCAGTGTTGACGGGAGCAGCTGTGCTGCTGGAGGAGGAGGAAATCTGTTTCACATGAAAAGAAGAAAAGTCTGGTGAGGATAGAGGTGCTTCACCGCCTGAAGGAAAACACTGAGGAGGTTCATAACAGATGAATCGTTATAGTAAATAATTAAGGGACAAGAGCTCCGTTGAAAAATGTTAACTGAAGCAGAAGGTTGGAGATCTCCTTACGTGAGTTTTATCCGTCTTGGCCTTGGACTGCGAAGTGGACTGAGGTTTGGCCATGCCGTTTGCTGTGGGCAGGATCATTCCCTGAGTGAACTCTGCAGCAAAAAGGAACAAAAATGAGCTCACCTGGGCTAAAACTTCCCAATAATGGAGAGATATAGAGAAAGTTTCATTCCAGATGTACATTTAAATGTGATAAATAGCGTTTATCAGCCAGAAGAGCAAGCAAATTTCCCCTACACATACAAACACAAATATTTAATCACATTTTTAATGATATCAAGCCTTTAAATGAAGGTAAATAAAGATGATATACACGTAGCTAACACGACTCACTGCTGGTAATTTCTCAGACTGAGTTTATCCCAAATAACAGCACTGATACGTGAACATAAAAAGTACATTCGGTGAAAAGTAGAGACCTACAGCTTAAAATAACCATTAATGATTAATCTAAATCATTATCGTTCAGATGAGACTGTTAAACAAAACCTTTAACAGGTTCTTATCAGTCATTAGGGAAGTTAAAAAGATTGCGATGCCTTCCTTCGCGGTGGACTAAAATCCCTCTCTTGCATCCCTCTCCATTTGAACCTGCAGATTGCTTTTGTTCAGTTCCTATTAAATGTAATAAGATCACCACACCTACCTGACTTTAAGTACCCCACGTAGCTCCCCAGGGCTTCACGGATCTTCTCCGCTCCTTTTGTCCTCATCAGGTTGGTCAGCGGCGTGTCAGGTTCATCTTTATTCAGCGATACAGCAATCTAGGAAAGACCGCAGGATTGGGTTTACCACACAGTTCTTTCTAGACTGAGGCAGTCTGGGTTCTTAGAAAACAAAAAGCTGTTCATGTAACTCACTTCAAGATCCTCCATGTCGTTCTCATCGGACAGGTTCGGGACTTCGATCGTTCCTTTATAATTCACACCTGATTTCGATTTTCCTGGTCACATGGAGAGAAAACCGTCGTCAGCAAACATTAAAAGCTTCTTCACTTCAAACAATACAATGAAAATAGTTTTACTAAATTAAATTAAAGGAAATAAGTTGGTTGTTTAAAGGAAATTGATAGTGATCCCTCAAAAACAAACTCGACAGCGGCCGCAATGGTTTCCTTACCAACCCAAGTGGCTTTCAGGTTCCATTCATAGAAGAAAATGAGTTTCCCTTTGCGGTTGTTGATGGAGGCTTCTCCCTCCAGCTTACTGACTTCCGTCACCTCACAGCTGCCTTCATCGTTCTCCACAGCCAACCCCAGGACCAGGGATTTTAATTTGTCCGACGACCAGTTTGTTGCATCTCGTTCAGTCCTGAATAATCCACAAGAGACAGACGCAATGACGAAGTGAACCCAAACAGGGAAACAACAGTAGTTGAGTCTTATTGAAAGCTAGTGAGTGAAGTCAATCTGCAAACACGTTCAATCGGAAAAGTCTTTTTTAACACAGACACATAACAGCCTTCCCAAACATCGCCTATTTGTCTCATAATCCTGCAGGTAGGGCTGGGCGATATGGGAAAAAGTTTATCACGATATATGTTACTCTTAAATTAAATTTAACAGTACTTATTGGTAGCATGTCTTTTGCAACACAATAAGCTACTGCATCTGTGAGGTCTTTGTGTCTCTTTGTAATTTTGTCATGAGGCGTTGCGCTAGAGAGAGCGGACTGAAGAGTCGGTTCAGCGCGGCTAGGACCCAGAACAACTCCCCTTTTCATTCGTATTCCTTTAGTCTACCAAACCATGACAGAATGCTGACTTTCAAAGAGCATATTGACCATGTTTCATATCGATATTGTGGGACATTAATTATTGATATATTTTATTATCGTGTTATCACCCAGCCCTACCTGTAGGCCTACAAAATAGATGGGAATATAGTGAAATAGGGAACTACTCCAGTGTTATGAGTAATCTAAAACATACAGTTAACATTTCTTTGTACTAACATGTCAGACACTGCTTTGAAGGGCCCCAAAATCCTAGTCTATTAACAAGAAATCTGATCAAGTTTCCATAAACTGACACATGAACAGACAAATCACAGGTGTGTTTAACTGTTTCAGGTAAATACACAACAGGCGTTTCAATGTTTTGACACCCAAACACGTGTTTAGTAACAGGTACAGTGTTGTTAGCGCCCAACAACGGCTTAAAAACTACAGAAGCTAACTATAACGGAAGCTAACCAGGACACGACTACAGGATCAATCATTTTAGACCCTCAGACTTCATTTTTATCACTTATAAACACATAATTTTCACACTTATGTGTATCTGTTAACGTGTGTGTAGCAAACACTGGTCTATATAGATCTAAGAAAGCCCCGAACTGCGTCTGTAGCTCCACATAAAGCCTCTGAATGGATGATGTTAGCATTAGCATGTTAGCTCGCAGCCTGTGTCCTTTCATAATCTTACCAGTGCCAGTTGTTGACATTAGTCGCGTCGGCTCTCTCCTCCACGATCCACCGAGGGTCTCCTTCTCCCCACTTCGCCATCTTTCCGGATATAAAGTGAGAATATATGAGGATGGGTCCGGAGAGCTGGTCGGTGTGCCGGTGACTATCCCGGTGCACGTTGTTTCTAGAAACCTCTAGCTGCTGCTGCTGGTGGTGCTCTAGCGGTGCTCCTGCGTAAATCCGCCGTGCTCAGAAAATGCTAGAAACGGAACCTTTTTAAGAACGGAAATTCTTTTAGGAGATTAGTTCCGTTTTTGTACGAGGGAGGAATGTGGCCATCTCAAGGAGGTTAAAAACATTTAAAAAAGGTTACATTACGAAAATAAAGTGGCAGTGAAACCAAGAAGTTAACGCCACAATATTCAGAGGAAAAAATACATTTGTATAGAGAATAATATGTATAGATATGTATGTATAATGTATAGAGTTCTTTTTTTTCTGTATGTATTATAAAAATAATCAATTTAGTCTATTAAGGAATCACTAAAAGCATGCAAATGATGCTGAGAGAACAGTTAGATTGTCACTGATGAAAACACCAGCAGAGGAGAGCAGAGCATGCTTAAACTGCTGAGCCTGGCTTGTGTTGACTTTGGCGCCCCCTGTGGGCAAAGATGTACATTGTACCTCTTTGCTTTTATTGTCCTGAACACAGTATGGTTGTATTTTCTGATAAAAAGCCCCATTGTGCCAAATCTACCCCTACCCGGTGGATTGAGGTATTAGAAAATAAAAATACAAACACTGTGAGTCTTGTTGCAGATGGTTTTGTTCACTGTTTTGGGTCACAAAGAGACACCACTGTTTATTTTAATCTTATTTACAACTGATTAAAATATCCTTACTTGGCCTTTAAACACAGTAAGATTCAGAGTCTAAAAAGTTTATACTTTTTAGCAAACTTACATTAAACTGTAAGGTATTATGTGTACTGTATATGTATTTCCTAATCATATCCTTGGTTCTGCTTGTATACATGCGTATTTCTTTCCTACTGCAGGTCTTAAGATGTAGGGTTGTCTGTTATATCCCATCACAGTGATAAATAAGCAGTAGGGCCTGCTTATGTGTGCTTTACAGGAACATTTGAAGAGCTTTAGAAAAGTACTGATATGAAGACCTAAACAAACTGTATTACAAGCAAATATCCATCACCAATAAGAACCATCAGCAAAATAAGTCGAAGCATAGAAGCGAAAGTAAAAGTAGGAACTCAGCATGAAAATAGCCTTGGTGGCCTCCAAGTGACATTAAGTTTTTACTGACACATCAGTTTGTAAGTAATAAAGCTGAAGCTTATCTGCCGCTCCTAATAGTTTGGTATAAGAGTTCATAGCACAACAAAAGGGTCAGGCTCCTCCAGAGAGCTGTAACATATACCTGCTGAATAAACCTGTTTTCATTCCAGTTTATGACTGCTCTTTATGAGGTGATTTCCTTATTTTTTAAAGAGAAATCGGGAAACGGTTCTTTCATTTTTAAACAGTCTCATAAATAAAAATAACGTAGAAGTTTAAAGGTTACATCTTTGGTGTGGGATGTTTTAAAATACAAGTTAAATCCACTTTACTGCCATTCATCCAAACAGAATGAATTATCTCTCCTCACAGGTCAGGCACAAAGAGAAATAGTACTTATAATAAAACCATAAATGACACACATGACTGCTAAGGCAAGTGTGCTGCAAAGTCTGGTGTGCTTGCAAAGTAAACATAGTGAAGCAAAGTCAACATAGTAGAAAATTTACACATAGAGAAGCAAAGCAAATAAAGCAAAGAACATCATGAATGTAAATAAAGTGTGTGAAAAAATGCACCGTCACTGCAACTGTGCCACTAAGCAAACTGTTAAAGGATAATTATGTAAAACACAGCAGCAGAATAGTCAAAACATACAGTACTGCATAAGACAGTAGTAAATAAACAGTACATTTCCTTACAACACTGAGACAAGGTTTGATTCTATCTCATCTTTATCCACCTGGGGCAAAGCAGGTTGCAGCCTTTAGCATAAATAAATAAATAAGGATTGAAGTTTATTTTTGTACTTAAAAATAAACCAGTCAGACATTATGGATAATTTAGCTTTTCATCCTAAGACCTGATAAAAAAACATCTCTGAATTATGCATTATCATAAATACAAATGGTAAAATATAAAGTTACATGTCATCTTGGGATAGGAATAAATATCAATGCTGTAATCAGTTCTATTTATTAATCCAATTCTTTTTTAATTTTGATGGATTCACTGTGTAGTCCATGTATGGCTTTCTATGTCAAGAACACAACTTTATTCTCAATTTTTACACTCTGCCGAAATCAGAAAGCCTGCCTCTGCATGGACCCCTGGTCAGCTGATGGCAAATACAGCCTCTGATTGGTCGGACTAACTAACATGCCAATTGGACTCTAGTGTTTACATGTATAATAAAGGTCTACTTCCAGTGGGACAAAATCCATAAATTGATTTATTGCAAAGAAAAGACTTGAAAAGACAAAAAATGCAGAGCTGTAACAGTGACAGTGTTTTCATCATTCAACGTACATCCTGTTAGCCACTTGCCGACGTGTTTGTTGATTGTTTTGGTACAGAACAGGCATGTCGTGAAGCTACGTACTGCAGCAGATGTGGACATGCTTTGGTCAATAATTCAATTCTAGGATGGTGCTTGTAAACTTGGATGAGGATAGTAGTCCAGTTAAATTGTCTGATCAAGCTCGGACCATAGCTGGACTTAACTGTACATGTAAACATACTAACTCTCTCTGAGCCTCAGGCACCAATGAAGGATATTCCAGCACAAAATTAAACCATAAAGCCATAAACAAACCTCAACCGAAATGCCACAGTACATATAGGCTGGGACCCTATATGTCCTGTTGATGAAGTTAGGTGCTGTTCTGAGCATTATTTGTGGCTATAGAGTGGCGTTTTGGTTGAAGTTTGGTTATGGCTCCTCAGACCGCTGTGTATTGCTATTGCGCGGTCGTTATACGGAAGTTGGTATAACTAGAGAAGCAAGCAGTCGGCAATAATAATCACTCGAGGGGGTGCCTAACTCGGTGTTATGGTGTGTTTGACCGTAAATTAATGTTACGCAGGAATATCCCTTTAAATAAGAATCCCTACATACTAACCAGATTAGTAATAGTCTGTTTGAGACAATGTAAAGTGGAGTGTTGTAGAGCTCAAAATGGTCTAGGTCACTATGGTGTAGCTCCAAAACCAGACAAACTTGTCAGATCTTGAGTTATAAACATCTGACTTCACATAAACAGTTTATCTTTAAACTTCAGAACACATTTATTACACTTTTAAGCCAAATGCAAGTGCTCTATTTGACTACAATAATAAATAATATTCATTACCCCCTCACTCTTATTGCTTTTCTGTTTCCTTTGATTGAGGTTAATATAATTTGAGTGTAAATGCAGGACGGTAACCCTCACTAACTCCTGTGTTTTCATCTAAATGTCACCCACAGGCTTTTACTTGTTTCCCAAATTAAAGCATTAAGGGGAAAGAAAAGCAGGGAGGAATCATTCCAGAGGAATCCCAGGCATATGGCTGGCTTTTGTCGGCTCCCTTCCCCCTCCCTCCCTGCCTCTCTCTCTTTCTCTCTCTCTCTCTCTCTGTCTCCCTCCCTCCCTCTCTCCCTCCTGCCGTCCGCTCCGCAGCAGCAGCAGCAGCAGCAGGACTGAGGTACTTCAGTTTTTGAAGCCGTGGCATGAATGATCTCATCTGAACCTGATCTCCGCTTTCCCTGCCGTCGATCCTATGACCGAGACGGGAGTAAAATAACACAATCACGAGGTGAGTCCGGCCACACAACCACCCGGCGATAGTCGCTTTAACCTGTTTGTATTACACCTGAATATTGTTTTAGGAACTTAAGAGCCCCAGCCGCAGTGAAAACTCTTGTTTTTGGGCAGAAAGGAGGAAGGACCGCGGAGGATGTGTGGGTGGGCGCTTTGAGCTAATTAGCCTGCTAGCTTTATATTACATGAATAAAAAGAAGCAGCTTTAAAAGAGCAGTATTTTGATCCGTTAAAGGGTGTTTTAATCCTTAAATTTTCCGTTTCACTGAACATATTAGCTCAGTTAGCTTGTCCGGAGCTCGTAAAGTCGGACCGTAGCGTAGCTAGCCGGCTAGCTGTTAGCTACTAGCGCAAAATGGCCTCATTGTCGCTCGGTAGTTCTGATGCTGTAAAGACAAAGCATGCGGCAGTCACGGCCAGCAGCCCCCAGCCGCTCTCTGGAGCAGCTAAACCGGCCTCATACGGGGGCTGAAAGCGGTTAAATAATATTCTAATATACTAAATCGTGGAATTCCGTGTTGTGGGTTTATTTAGTGATTTAATAGGACGTGCTGCTGTGAAAGTCCTGGTTCCAGTGTGCAGTGGGGGATGGGCCACGCTAGCAGCCATTGACGTAAAGCGAGGCTGCATTTTGTTTGGCTTCTGGCTCCTAGCATAATACAAAACAACAGCTACTCAGTCCAGGACTAATGTTTACCTACATCTGTAATTACTACCACTGTCTGACCTACTTACATTTTAGTCACACGAGTGTCTGATTCCCGTTAATCACGAGTTAATGAGTGGAGATGATTTTTTCCTCATTTGATTACTCATTTTTAAGTGTTTGAACAGCATTTTCATGTTAAATCTTGTCAAAAACAGTCTGACTAAATCCAATATGATGAGTTAGCTGGCAGGTATTTAATGGTTTATTCCATTTGGAGTCATCTTTATTTAAGAGATGCACTGATTGAGACAGTCAGGATGTTAAATTCAGCCTAAAAACTGATTCCTAATTTTTCCTAAATTTAGATTTAACAAGAGTAAACCTATTGGTACACAGATAGTAGTATTTAAAGCCCCTATGAGGAGGTTTTTAACATTTATAAAATAGGAAAAATTATATTAATTGCCTTTTTATGACCTATAAATGTAAATCAGACCAAAAGCAACAAGAGTAAAGATTTTTATTTTGTTATTTTTGACGCTTCGAAAAGGTGAAGGGGAACAGGTGTAGGGCCTGACCGATATGGATTTTTTTAAACAAAACTAATTTCAAATCCTTTTTATTGCTAAAAAAACCCTGGCTATTTATTTTAACTGTCATAAAGATGATAAACTAATTATTTTTAGCTTATTATTCTGACTGTAGCGCGTGTGAGTCTGATTATTTTTTCAACCTTCGTCTCGTCTAACTCACTCACTCGTCATCCTCTGAAATAAATAGCGTTTAGAAATAAATGAAAATAAAGCTAACTCACGAAGACCGACTAATCATCTCAGTAATATTCCTCGTATTTATCATTAATCAAACTCAGACCAGAGAAGTGTTTTCAACTACCCTCGTCAAAAATCAGCAGGGTGAGATTTCTTTTGTCAAAATTCGGCAACTAATATGTTACACTGACTAGTGATTCTGGTGTGGACTAGCTATTGGAACACTGTTTAATTTACATTACTAGATGCATGCACATAATCCACTTCTGAGCAAAAACCTGGTACTAGACTGATTCATACTATCCACCAAATATTTCCTACTGCAGCTGATAAATACCAAATTAGTTGTTGACTGACTGATATTTATCAGCTAATACCAGGTTGTATACTGGTATATCCCTACTTTATATCTAATACTGCAGTCAAGCAGCTGTAGCAGACGTAATGTCTCAGAATGAATATTAATCTGGATTTATTCTATTGGTGTCAACGATGAGGGGCATAGACGGGATGGTACTGTAGTCATGCAAAATTTAGCGTGTTTACATTTAATTCACAATTTCTGATGTGATTATGTTCATTTTTTGGTGTTCATGTAATCGTATAAATTTGTATATATGCTAGATTTAATTGAGATCTTGTATGAAAATTTTCCCAAATTTGTTAATTTAATAAATTGGCTTCATTAAATGCCACTATAATGCATATTTGTCTGCTACAGTTGATGGACTTTAAGCCCTCTGAAGACTGATCTGAGCCTCATTTTCAGAACAGAGAGAAGGTGCAGATAAGAGCTGATTAATGGTATTTATAGTTGAACTACTGTCCAATCTGAACCTTTCAGATTTAACGCTGAAATGCTGAACAATAAGGTGATCAAAACTAGATTCTCAACACAAAATTCTGTCATGAAAAAACTGTTTTTGTTTTTTTTTCTTTAATTCTCTGCAGTGTGCTTTCTCTCAGGTTGTAGGTCTTCCTGGTTAAATTTGAGTTTCATGTTCAATTGTGACACAATGTTTTATTTCTCACTCATGGCGATAGTACCCTCTAGTGTCTCTTGTTTAACAGGGAGCAGCAAAAAATGCACCACACAGGAAGACAACATACCATGTCCATGATTGTTTCTCACTGTCTTGTATTTTAGATCTCCGGGCAACTTCATAAATGACCTTTTTTTTCTCACCCTGTCCACTGTCAGGAAATGTTTCTCTGTATGCAAAGTGAGGACTCAAAGAACTTTTATCACGGTGTCATTCAGGTCTCATTAGATCCCTCTTTATTTGGACGGGGAGTGTGATTATCAGATCAATCAGGCGAAGACGGTAGTTGTAATCTAATCATTCTCTCTGATCCTGATGTCAGGTTTTCATGTGTGTAAAGAAGCACAGTACCTCCCTCTATTAAAAGGAATTTGTAATCAATGGCTAATTAGTCCTCTGTCAATGTATTGATCAACTGTGTTAGAGTTAATTGAATGCAAATTGCTGAATTCTGTGGTGTTTCTGTCATCTCAGTTTTTGGTTGTGAAACTTTGCACAACACCTCTGAGTCTGTAATGTGTTCATTGTGTATATTTTGCACAGATTGGCTTTACCTGGTAAATATTCTGTCATATGATAATGTAAAGAAAATGAGTGATGATATTTTGATCAAAGAAAGTTGGCATTTTTTGTGTGAAATTAACTTTTTGCTGTTTTATTCTGTGAACACAAATCTTGTGCTTTTTCAGTCCAACTCCTGCTTCTAAGGGTACTTTTTTTATTTATGTACTCAAGGTTTGACTTACATTTGTTAAAAATGTACCACACGTAGGAACTAAAAGCAAGTGGAATCTTTCATTCATGCCCTGCCCACAGGTTTTTAACACAGAGGAGACACAGACAGAGAGACAGACGGACACTGCAAACTATTTTTTCTGTCTGATGGAAAATTAAATGCCACAGGCTGCTGTTCAGCGCCCAGCCTCCTATTTATGTGCATCCCATCTATTTTGGGGAGTCAGAGGGACTTGAATGTTGGCAGGAGTGTTGTTTTGTTCCTGTAAGACATCTGTGTGTTTCACTCGGTGTGTAATAAGGAAGTTGACTTTACTTTTCTCCCCCCCCCCCCCTTCAGTGAACAGAAAGTGAAAATCTTGTTCAACTAGTTTTTGAAGCGTGTGGTGCGTAGACCTGGAAACCTGATCTCCTTGTACATATTAGTGCTTCTTCATGGTGGTATATATTGTATTGTGAACTCTGTAAATGCCATTTTTTCTACATTCCTCTCTTTTTTTAACCCCTTGAAAGCACCCTTTATTGATTGGGATATTTTCTTGATCACAGGTGGCAGTGGGGAACAGTATAAGTGCACTGATCATGTAACTTGAGTGCTTTTTTTTTTTTGTTCTCTGACAAAGGTCTCTCTAGTCTGTCCTTACTTTGATGCAGCGTCGGCTTTTAGTTGGTAACCATGCTATTTTCGGTGGCTCAGTGGTCTGTTAAAAGTGTGGTTGTTCCGCCCAGCAGGAGTCTTGCCTCAGACTGGCCTAAAATGGGCAGAAATGGTGCTGAACAAAAGCTGCTTGTCGCTCGTACTAAAGTACTTGAAGCGTTGCAGCCCGGACCAAGCTGCATTGCTATTGCCTGTGCCTCTCAACAGGAAAGGTATAGCAAACTTTAAGAAAAAACTACAACAAACAATTCACTGTTTACTGTAGTTCATACAGACATTCAACCTGTAGAGCTAATAGATAAAGTCACAGCTGCTGTTGAGCAGATTGTAGCCCTAGCTCCCAATATTCATACACAGATATTACACCACATAGATAAATCACATCACATGTACTTCATTAATTACATGGCACTTACTCTTTTCACTATTTTAGCTAGTGAAATCCAGAACAGTAGGCTATTTTCTGTGTTTGTCAGTGTGATTAATTAGTTCATGATCACATTAGGTGTCGCTTTCACGCGTCTAACTGTTTGTCTGTTTCCTCGCCATCACTACAGAGAGACAACATGTTCCCGAAGGGCACCAAGCGCAAGTTCTCAGACTCCGGGGAGGAGCCAGTCCCCAGCGGTGACCAGGTCCCTGCAGCCTCGACTGCAGCGGCTCGGACGCTGTCGTCGTCCTACAGCCTGCAGCGGCAGTCGCTGCTTGACATGTCGCTGATCAAGCTGCAGCTCTGCCACATGCTGGTGGAGCCCAACCTGTGCCGCTCGGTGCTTATCGCCAACACGGTGCGGCAGATCCAGGAAGAGATGACCCAGGACGGGACCTGGCAGATAATGACCCAGGCCCTGGCAGCCGCCCAGTGTCCCGCAGACCGCCTGGTGGCCACAGAGGTGCTGTGCCGGCAGACGGACCCAGCAGTTCAGGCCAGTCAGAGCCCGAAGCCGTTCTCCGTGGTCGGTCTGGAGGAAGGCTACCACACTGAGGAGGTGGTGATGGAGGGAGACGGGGAGACAGAAGTCACCATGTCCACTTTGTCGCCCGTTTCCCCGCAGCTGTCATCCACGTCTTACCTGGCAGGCCCCTTTGGCATGGGGCCCTGCTGGGAGGAGGAGGAAGAAGACGGTGACTGCGAGGAGGACGAAGAGGAGGACAGCGAAGAGTGTGTGTCAGAAGGAGAGGAGGCAGAGCGGGACCACCTGAGCGCAGACTCCAGGACAGGGGAGCAGGTTTTTGGGACTTTCGAGATCAAGCACCCGGCGCCGCCCCCTGACCCTGCGCTCGAAGAACTGTTTTCAGACGTGGACCCCTCCTACTATGACCTCGATACGGTGCTGACAGGCATGCAGAGCGCCCCAAAGATGGGGCCTTATGACCTGCTGGAGAGCCTTTCCTCTCACGCGCCAACGGCCCTGAGCTCCAGCACGAGCTGCAGGTCAGACCTGAACGAACTGGACCACATCATGGAGATCATAGTGGGATCCTGAAACTCAGAACATTCCTTTGGCCTGAACTGATCCCTCAGACTCTGACCAGACTATGCACAGTTCACTCGTGCATGTTCTGTATGTGGTATTGTTACACGCAGAGGTTGTCGCCGATTTTGGGATGAGGTGGGAAACGAACGGCGAGCCGGTCGAGGTGAAGTCGCTCTAACAGCAGCTGTGAGTCGACAGCTGCTGCTCGGACGCTAAACTTCGACCTGAAGATTTGTAATTGGCGGTTTAACTTTTGAGACTTAAATTTCTGAGCGGAGCTGTTAATTTCCTACTTTGTCGATGAAATCCAAAATCGGACGATCTCTGTGAGAGGGCAAAGATAATTACCTATACCATGATGCATTCTTATTTACGTACTTTCCATGTTTACGTCTGTCATACATTCTGTCATACTAGCTCCTTCTGGACGTATTCTCTGCCATTTTGTCCATTTCTATTTATTATTACATGGACCGTGGAACAACTCATCACACTACACACATCACAAACCAGAACAAATTGTAAATCCAAATCTATGAATCAATGCATATTTTCCTAAAGATTTGAGCAATTATGAATGGAATATATGTATATGTACGTATGTGTATATAGAAATATATTTTTTGCATTATACAGCTGGGGGATTTTGCAAGTATCATTTGATATTATTATTATTTTTCTCCCTCCTAAGCGGTTTTTAAGATTTTAATGTAGCCAGACTCAAGACAGTGTCTTCCCATGGTTTGGTATAAATAGTGGACTGTAACAGGTGTCAGGGCTGGCATTGTCACACTTTCTAGGCGCTGTTTTCTCATTTCTCAAAGCTTTATGCAGGGCAGGGAAACTACTGGCAGCCACCGACCAAACGCTGGTTTAACGATTGTCTGTTTCTGCTCAGTTTACAGTATCCAGCGGACAAATTCGAGTAAGTTTCCCGTCCTGCTTTTCATCCAGATTTAACGACAATAACGGCTTTTTTTCTAAAGCATTTGGTGAAACCACGGGGTGATAACTGCATCATGAAGCCATATTTCTTTCTCTCATTTGTTAGATCTACAAATGAAGAATTCTGTGTGTCAACCCAATCTAATTTATTGTTGTTTTATTTATTGTATTTATTATATCTAGGTACAGACATGCCATATTGACTTATCAAATCAAACACCAGGCCTGATGAAATTATATTTATCCAAATTTTGCCCTCCGTTCTGAATGCAGTACCTATTTATTCCTCACATTATTTCACCACTGTTAGTAATAATAATAATAATATCCGGGTTACTATAAAAATCACTATGCAGCTCTGTCATACGTGTTTCAAAATGATTGTATACGACTCAAATGTCCTTTAAATCCTTTATGCAAACAGTTGCCTTTCTCCTAAAGATGTGGAAAAATCAAATGCATTTTTCAAAATTGTTCCTTATCATGGTGATGAAGAAATGAACTCAGGCAAAAACTAAATGTATTGACAAGAATACAGTATTACGACACACTGAATACCTTACCACAACACTCCTGAAGGATGTCACTCTGGTCTGAATGGGAGCTAGAACTTCAAAGACTTATTACCGTTGTAAAATGTATGCATTTTTTATATTAAGGAAAAACATTGTAGCATCTTTGTAAATATTTTTTATAATAAAAGGTGCAACTATTCATCGTGTGGTTTGATTCATCTGTTCAACTCTGCAGAGATTTTCCTTTGGTTGCCGTGTTTTAAATCCCTGTAACATGTTTTGGATTGAGTTCTGTGAAGTTACAGATTAATATTATGGTACAAGTAAAACCACAATAGCTGTACACTTGTCAGAGAACAAATCAGTGCTACATAACAGGAGTACATGAGGCATATGTCATCCGTCTGTCTGATTTTACGCATTTACCGTATTTTTTATGGCGCACTGTAAATTAACGTGTCTTTGTTCACACATTGGGTGCACCAAATTGTTAGGCACATTAAGCATTGATTGTTTTATTGTTGCTAGCGCGTACTCTGGGCCCTTACACAAATGCACGTCTTGTAGACTGCTCAGGGGTCCTGCTACGGGCCGATACGGTAGTGACACAACGTACCGTAATGCTCCAAATAAAACACTTACTAGCGCATAAAATTGGTCAGTAAACACAGCAAGTAATCCCACATAAAGCGCACTGGATTACGAGGTGCACCTTCAATTTTTGAGAAAATGTAAGGATTTTAAGTGCGCCTTATCGTCTGAAAAATACGGTAAGTATTTCTAACAGTTATTTTGAAAAATTACCAATTTTTCGAGCACTCATGACATGTTATTTGACGCAAACGTGCAGATTTTAGACTTGAATGCAGCTCCAGTGAGTAACTTTCTGTTGGGGTTGAATTTATCTGAACACATTCTGTTATTGGTTGGTACTTTTTTGGAAATCGCGGCTCTGAAGAGGAGTGGGACCACAGCATGAAGGTCTGTGATACTTGAGAGAAGCAAAATTTCCCATGGCACTTAAAAATCTGGTAAGGCTGAATTAGTGCTGAACGTTATAAACAGGTTATGGAGCAAAATATGCTGCCGTCCAGGTGATCTAAACAAGACAATGACAAACGGCATTCTGCAGAGATCACAACAGCATGGCTCTGTAGTATCAGAGTCAATCTGATGCCATCAGTTTTGCAGAATTTGCTTTAAAGAGTCTACTTGAGAGCTGACATGTTGCATCCTGAAGTCAAATAGTGTCCGCTACACTTTTACACAGTTGTTGAGTTTGTATCATAAGTGAGAAGTCCTGAATGTCACAATACTCACAGAGAGTTAGATTTGACTCCGCTGCAGTTGGACCTTCGTGGTCACGTGCTCTCACATGATCAGAGGGAGACAGTGAGATCCTACATTAGATATACATAGTTACAAGTGATTCAACAGTGCAGAGCTATTGTCTCAACACACGCAGACAACCATGTCCTCCTCAGTGGAATCATGGATACTCTATTAATAATGAATGCTACTTTTCATCCCGCTGAAAACAGCCCCTCTATGTCTTGGACTGACAGCAGTAAAATAAAAATCTCAAAGTCAAAAGGTACTTGTTCGTAAAAATTCAAGCTTACTCTGCATGTTGGCTGGCTGCCTAGTCTTGGTTTGCCCATAGTTAAAGATTAATGGCCTCTCGGTGGTGACTCAGCAAAAAAGCAGCCTGAGGAAAAACCGAGTCGTCAGAGAAAGAGACTATTGTGTCTTTAAAAAACGCAGCAGAGAGAAAACAGTACACATGCTGCAGAGAGTACATGAAGTTTCAGAGATGCAACAGAAATCTGAAGTTTTTAAAAAGTTCTTCTAATTAAGGAAACTTTTACTTTTATTACTCTGACCTTCAAATAACACGCTGAACTTCACGATGCATGTGCTTCAACTTTTAAAGGACTGAACTGCCCTCAAAAGCAGGAGCAGGTTAGGAGTGAATAGGAACTAACAGGTTTTGCGGTGCCTTCGAGTTCCTCTTGTAGGCGTGAAATCTGAGGATGACAGCCTATTTTCTCAAACTGAAGTAAAACTCTGTCTGGGAATTGAATCTTGAGCCATTAAAACTTTGTCTAACTAATATCAGCAACAGTGAAAACAGAATTTGTCCATTTTTGTCAGACACACTGACCCCTGCAGAGCTAAACACTATAACTTACACACGAGAGAGTAGGGTTATTCGATTAAAAGAGCTTACAAGCACGCCACCATTCTAGGTAATGTGGTCAATCTTTATAAGATCTTAATAAGATTTACCAAAAGAAGGAGTAATAATGTTTAAACTTTCAAGATCTATTTTCTGATTACCAGACCAGGACGAGGAAAGAAGAAGTCGAGGTAAAGCTGTGACAGCAGGAAGAGACTGAAAAACGTGAATGAGGAGTTTCCTTATTTGGTGTTTGCCGTCCACGTCTTTCCGGTCACATCCTCCCCCCTTCCTCTCTGAGTCATCTGTCCCTTTAAAATGCTGCGTTCAAGTGCTCACTGCAGCTCCTGAGCCTTCTAGACGCTTCCCACTTACATATTTGTTGCATAATCTCTCAGTAAATTCGTACCTCTGGAATAAATAAGTCTTGTTTTGCGCTTTTTTCTACCTGGACCTTCTGTAACATTCACAGTCAAACTGTAATTTGGAAGCTTTTTAAAATCTGTAACAAGGATTGGCTTAAATCAGCTTTTAAGTCTGTTGTCTCAGCAAGAAAAGCACAGCATAACTTTTGACAGTTTCTAACATTGTTCTTCTACTTTAATTTTTTGGTGCAAAAGACTACAGGAGCGAGGAAAATGCCCCATGTACAAACGCAGAATAAAAAACAAACTGACTTTCATGACAGAAACTATAAGAATAATTAATTTTATGTGTCTTATAGTTTTATATAACTTCACACATGTTCCATCTGTTTGCACAGAGGAGGTAAAACTGATGAAGAAATCTGCGACCAGTCAGTAGGGGGAGCTCTAAATCTTTTGCTTTCACAGCATAGACTATTTGGTACCTCATTGGATTAATAATGCTGACTCAACCTGACATAGGCAAGGTTTTAGCCTCTTTGCTAACAGCTACAGTGTGCATGCCTATCAGTCAAGTCAGGATTCTCCGATCCTGTTACCTTAAAGGGATATTCTGGCGTAAAATTAATTTAAGGTCAAACACA
Organism: Xyrichtys novacula; assembly: GCA_962446985.1. Lineage (NCBI taxonomy): Eukaryota > Metazoa > Chordata > Actinopteri > Labriformes > Labridae > Xyrichtys > Xyrichtys novacula. The sequence continues at coordinate 27,694,161 of OY660878.1, forward strand.
CCGTAACACTGAGTTAGACACCACCTCGCTTGTACCGTATTTTTCGCACTATAAGGCGCACTTAAAATCCTTGTGGCTTGTCGCAGCACTGCAGCTACCGTAGCTACCGTAGCCTCGCTGAGTTATTGAATAATTTAAATAAAGTTTGACTTATCTAGATGCGTTCATTGATGGTGCGCCTTATAATCAGATGCGCCTTACAGTGCAAAAAATGGGGTACTATGGCTGGGACCCTATATGTCCTGTTGATGAAGTTAGGTGCTGTTCTGAGCATTATTTGTGGCTATAGAGTGGTGTTTTGGTTGAGGTTTGTTTATGGCTCCTCAGACCGCTGTGTATTGCTATTGTGTGGTCATTACTAAAGTTGGTATAACTAGAGAAGCAAGCGGTCGGCAACATTCATCTCTCGACGGGGGTGTCTAACTTGGTGTTACAGTGTGTTTGACCCTAACTTAATTTTACGCCGGAATATCCCTTTAATATCTCTTAATTAAATGCCTCACCAACAAAACTAGACTGTAAAAATATTCATTTTTGCTCCTAAAATTGTCTTTTTATCCTAAAGCGTACGTGATTTCTTGTGCTCCTGCAGCTCGCTACAAGCAGGCACTCTGGGAATTGCAGTTTTCAGCCCTTCTGCATTGGCTTCATCTCTCTAGAACAGAGGTTGAGGTTTATGGATGACATTGGGATCCAGATTCACTTCGAGCTTGAAATGATATTCTTATTTTTAAACATTTGTCCTGTAATAAACAAGAAAATATAAGTGAAACATATGAATCATGCTCTTTTTTAATCTGCAAAAAACATGCAATGTTTGAAGTGTAGCATGAGATAGCATTTATAGGATTGAGGCCAACTATTAAACTGTTCCAGTGTTACTAAGTGCTGATTTGTAGTTATTCTTCATTACATGTCTTAGAGAGCACAGCCTCGCTATAATTAAACCCAAATTGCCTTTTCTATTTCGCCTCCTCTCCCCGTACACGTGTGCTCCGTGCTCTCTCTGGAATAAACGAGCCTCCCCTGAACGCAGCGGCAGCACGCACTCAGAACAGACGTCCGCACATTCGCTGCCCCGTGAGAGGTGGAGGAGTACGCATGATCAGCGGGGGAACGGACCAATCAGAGCCGCTCGCTGACTCCGGCGCTCTTCTCCCACTCCCCCCCACCCTCCCCCAGTGTCTCCGCCCCCTCCCCCCGCCGCTGTGGATGGACGGAACATTCCTCTTATTCCTGGGGCTCGGTAGCTGCTGCGGAGGAACGCGGCGGAGAAACGAAAGGAAAGGATCCGAGGACACGACGCTTTCGAACCCCTCATGACTCTGTCGAAGGACACGTAAGGTTGTTTACTCTTTCTTCTTATTCATTCGTTTGAAATGTCGTCAACTTTTCACGTCTAACCCGGTCGAAAAAAGGGGGGAGAGTGTCTCTCAGCTGAAGTCCGGGGACCGTTCAGGGGTTAGGGCTTGTTCTTCTTTAGGGGTCCTGAGTGAAATAAGTGAAGAAGAGATGAAGCTGTTGTCTTCATTTTCCTTGAGTTGTAAAGTCATCTGTGTGATAAAGTTTGTAACCTTTAAATTTACTTATTAATGGTGTTAAAATCTCTTGAAGCATCATTGAATGCTTTCTTTTCGGGGGTCTCACTCTCACCAAATGGGAATTCATGTCTTATTTACAAGTTTCTCAGAGGAGAGGTGAGGAGAAGCTGAGGAACCCGCTCCTGTATGGATGAGTAAAGTCTCACAGTCTGCAGGGGTGTCTCACTGTGACTCATAACACTTGTAATGTTCACTTTACAAGAGTCTAAGATGGACAAACCCAAATGTTCAACCCTGGAAACTGCTTCCCTTTGAGTCCTAATGGTTGGGAGGTCTGTTTTAGTGCTGCTGATCAATTGGAAGTGAATGGGAATTAGCCATGTTTGCTAGGTTTGTGCTGTTACATAAACTGGATGTGAGGTTTAGTACTGAGCAGCCCTGATGTGGAGCCTGACTGTGCTTCACTGTTGCCTCTGAGCGACTCTTATCAAAGATGTTTTCCTGCTTTATGATTTGAATTAAGCCCACAGATCCTCTCTAAAACAGGTGCTTATCTCTGGGAACTGAAATTAAAACTAAATTTATCAATATTTCATCAAAGAAGTTATGAAAAATATGTAAAACATCTCATATTAATAGTATCAGACTAATGACAGTAGATGCTAATAATTACAGAGCAGATCAGCCAATTGCAGACATGTAATGTTGATATCATGTTGCTGATTTTTGTGTTGGATAACACTCAATTTCATAACAACCAATTAGGAGTAAGTCATGTGTAACTCCAGTATTACATGTATGCTATTAAACAATGTAATAAGCATGGTTAGCTAAGACAGGATCAAGTTGAAGATGGATTTTTGGTGAATGAATGAAGGAGAAAAGCATTTACAAGTCTACATGTCTTATTCTGCACATAAAAACAGAGTTTGTACTAAACAGTAGAGGTCTACAGATTAGTCAGTTAGCTGATTAATTAGGCTGATTAAGTCATTTTTAGTAACCTGTCATATTGGCATCAGGTGTCTGCACAGACATCTGAAATCTTCACTTATGTTCAGTGTCTTTGCTTCTCATTTTTTGTCAAATGCAAAAAAAAGAAGCAGAAGAATAAAGTGGTTTCAGTGTTGGATATTAACCTATCATCAAGTTACCTGCTCTCTTATTATCGGCATCAGCTAATGGAAATATGTAATCGGTCAACCACGATTAAACACAAGGCAGTGATTGTTCAGGATTTGATCATGCTGTTCATTTTTTAATTTCCCTCTAGGATTAGTATCTATCTACCTACCTACCTACCTACCTACCTACCTACCTACGTATCTATCTATCTATCTACGTATCTATCTATCTATCTATCTATCTATCTATCTATCTCTCTCTCTTGGCTGTGAAAGCAGTAAAGGATGATGGTAACTGATCAAATGTAGGCATCAGAGTTATGGTAAAAGCTTTTACCACGCTCCTAAAACTGTTCCAAAGCATATTTTTATGTTTATTTGAGGTTGTTCACAGACTCGGTTATGAGCCAATAAAGCAAATAATAACATTAAAAAACAAAAACTGAAGTCTCTCCCATTAAACAGCCTAATTTTATACTATAAACCATCTATGAAGCAGCTGGAGGCAACACTGATGAGGCTGCCTGCAGTGTCTGCAGACCTGTCTCGTTTATATTTTTCTGATTACCTATAAGATTTTTAAAAATATAACTAATCTGACATTTAACTTATCAGTCTATCTCTAATTTTTACATCACGCTGCTCTCGTACAGAAATTTATGAAGTCAGTATTGAAACACTTGTCACATGCATCGTGCATCAAGTCTAATCATTATCATTTTGTTGGTCCAGGCTGATGTTGGGTCGTGGTGTGAAGCGGAAGTGGAGCTGCCTGGAGGAGCTGGAGGTGGAGACCCTCCCTGCTGCTGCTGCAGAGAAGGAGAAGAATGAGGTGGAGGAGGAGGAGCAGAAGGACGAGGACGGGCTCCTCGCGAGTCCGTCCAAGTCTGACATGAGCCACTTGCAGCAGCGTCAGCGGGTGCTCGGCCTCTGCCTGGAGAAGCTGCAGCGCTACCAGGCCGGCGTGGAGCTCAGCCTGCGCCGCTCGGTGCTGCTCATCAACACGCTCAGGCAGATCCAGGAGGACATGCAGAGCGACGGAGTGGGAACCTGCGCGCCGGAGGTTCTCCTCAACGGCGTGCACTCTGATTCCTGCATTCTCAGGGAGGACATGCCGGTTACGTGCCCCGGGTGTGCAGAGGGAGATGGAGGTAATTTATCTCCGCCTCTGTCCCCTGAATCCTCTTCTCAGGAGGCAACCAGCTCGCCAGACCAGCAGAAATCCCTCCCTGCTGCTACAATCAATGCTTTTAGTGATGCAGTCAACGCCATGGGCTACCTCAGCGACCTCGCCCTGGACGACATCTTCGAGGACATTGACACATCAATGTATGAGACTTCAGATCTGCCTTCTGCCTGGGCATCGAGCTCTCTCTGGCCTGTTAGTGTGTCGCTTTGGGCCGACGAGGACGTTAAAATGCGCCCTCCCGGTCATGCCTCGGCTGGGGGTCTCCAGTCGTGTTTGATGGACCTGAATGAGCTGGACCACATCATGGAGATTCTGGTGAAGTCTTGATTTCTGAGGTGAACTCCTGAACGTTTCAATTGGTCCAGGAGTTGATCACGGCTGCAGAGGAGCGTGTAGACCAGGAACAAGGACTGATCTGAGTGTGAATGGACTCAAAGTGAGTTTGGATTTTGAAGGTTCCATCAGATATTTCGGTTGTTTTGAGCTTCGGCGGGTTAAAGAAAACACTAACTCCTATGCAAGTCATTTTTAAGGAAACCTCAAGATATGTATGAGCTTGTGCCTCTCATTCAGAACTTAGTATTTATTAGAGCAGAAGAAGAAGAAGAATCCAGTTTAAAACGAGAAAAGATGCGCTTTTACACTGCCTTTGATTGTTCAAACTCAGGTTGGTTATCGGCCAAATGTGAGGATTTGATATCGGGAACATTTAGCTGTTGTGTTCAGTGAATTATTGTTGACATTCAACAAAGAAAACTGCATTTTTAGACTTAGTAAAAGAGCGTTTTTGAACCCTGCGCAGCAGGAAATGAATCAGATAGCTCTTCTGAGTAGTTGGTGAATAATGTGTTGTAAAAGTAGACGTGTCCAGACAAAGCCTTTACGCTAAAAGTTGAGTGTAATTCATGTAAGGGAAGAGTTGTAGCAGGCAGGACTGGGTGACATTTAACAGTTTAAAAGAGTCTACAGTGTGTTTGATCGAACTCTGATGGAACCTTAAATTTCCAATCTCACTGCGAACACGCCACTTTTCCCTCCTGTTTCACGAAGTTTGGCTAAAGCTCTCTGAGTGAATCACCCGCTCAGGAAGGAGGAACGTGAGCTGAGCGTCACTCAGGCTGGTAGATCAGACCTGGGTTGATTATTAATTAAAATCTCTTCAATTACTTAAGAGGGTGTGATTCAGCCAGAGAGCCAATCATCCAGGAGGGCAAAGGCCCCGGCTTTACTTTCATTACCGGGACTGAATGGTTTTGTAGGATATTTAAATTCGTAGCCGTCATAAGGTGGATGGTTTTATATATTTATTTGTCTTGTGGAAAGAAGAAGAAGAATGTGGTCAATCATTTTGGGGATTCACCAGCCAAAGAATAAGCTTCAAATCCTCAGAGCTGAAGGCCGACAGAAGCGTTAAAAAGCTGGTTGACATCTCGTCCCCCTTGTTTTATTTATGAATGAAAAACCCAACCACGAACTGCAGCAGATTTCACTCGTTCTTTTCAATGTACAGCGTTTTTGTTTGTTTGTTTGTTTGGGCGTGAGTGTAACTTATACTTTAGGTTCTTCATGAGGTTGAACTTTAAGCGCATCAGCTGCCGTTTCTTACTGCTTTTTGCTGACTCTACTGCATCGATCTTTTGGGACAAACAGATCAGAAGAAAAACACTCATCCTTTCATCCCTCTCGGCAGCTTGTATTTACGATTAATGCAATATGTGATGAATGCAGCGTAAAAGATGTTTTTAAATCGTGTGTTAAGGACCCCCGTCTGGTTCTGACTGAGGAGCTGATCGCCTCGAGTCACGGATCAGGACGCTCGCCATCATGTCTCAGAATTGTAAATGAAACGGAAGCTTATGTATTTTTATGGCCATCCTGATGGTAAGAAGTCAAACTGCAGTGTTTTTAAAGAGTTTGTACGTGTTTCTACCTGAATCTCTCATCACCTGTCCAGAGTGAAGGGCTGACGCTCCTTCACTGTCTGTGGTTTACTCCCGTTCTACCTCCTGATGTCTGTTCTCAGTTTAGATGGACGCTCTGTTTCACACAAAAGGACCGTCTGATTCTGATAGAAACGATTTAGTGAAATTCCAACGCTTTCCCTACAGACCAAAGCAATCCGTCCGCATCCCCATCTCTCATGTCGACAATGTGCCTTACTACTGAACCTAGTTTTTATCCATGTTGAGGGTTTTGTGCTCATTGATAAAAAACAAAAAAACTTCAAACTGAGGCGAGATGTTATGTAAAGCATTAAAACCCGGAACCGTCATCTCTTCTTCCCTCTTCTTGGCCTTTTTTTTTCTGCGCTCAGAGAACACTAGTAGCATATGAGCTTAATGTATCGTGACAGGCTGACAGTGAACTAGCTGAGGGAGGAGGTGGCAGCAAGGGCCGGGAGGGAAAAATAAGAGGAGGAGGAGGAGGAGGAGGAGGGGTGGGAGGAAGCAGCTTGCGTCACTTAGCTCAGTAGGAGGGGCTTAGAGCTTGTTTTGCCCGGACTCTGACCATCGACCAATCGCAGAGGAGTACGAGGAGCTAGATTGATGTATGAGGAGCACACTGCTTCTCCAACAACAACTTGTTTTCCTCGCTCCTGATGTCTCTGCACAGAAAAACAGTGTGAATCTGATGGATTTCAGCCTGAAAACAAATCCACTTTCCAGTTGTTGTATTTTTTTGTTTTTGCCATTGAAATAATCTTCCTGACAGGACTGAGAAAAACAAGCAGGAGGCTGCAGTGTTATTTATAAATGTATGAAAGCGTCAGTATGGTTTGTGAAGCACAAGCTGTATTGAGTATGCTGTAAATGATATAAATGTAACTGAAGGAAGAGTTTACTATGTAATAAGATGAAAATTAATGATGTATTGTATTTTTTGTGGACTATTTTATAGATTTTATTCAATAATACGTTGAAAAATACCCGTATTTTTGTGTCTGAGTCTTTCTTCTCTTGAATCAGGTCACATTATGCAACATCTCCTCGACTTAAATTGTTTGTAGATTTTAAAAAACACCCATTCGACACCAGAATGATGAAACCGATCACACAGAAATTGTCTCAGCAGTTTTCGGCAGACACTGTTGAACGTGCCTTCCTGCACATCATGCATAAACAATGAGGTATTAGTCAATACTGCATGTGGTTCACCGACTGACTGTGTTTCTCCCCCTGAGTCGAACCTAACAGGCGGAACCTTCTCTTCAATTTGACCTAAATCACTTCTGTCTCACTGTGATGGTTAACCCAAATATTAAAACATCTTTTCTGATGTTTTTAGAAATGGCTATCATTCAAAATCATGCAGAATAACCTGCTCCTGGACTGAAAAGAAGATTAATGTCTTTATGCTTAACTAGACTTGATAAATAAAGAAGGAAAAAGATTAGACAAGTATAAGAAGAGTATTTCCAAACCATCCTGACTCCAAATTTGATATCCAATGCACACAAAATCTAAAAAGTACAGATAGTAACAGGCAGTGCAGGAGCCTGAGAAGACACACTCAGGGCATAATCTCCCTTCATCTGTTTCCACACATGGCCAAAGCTTCATATCACAGCCAAGACCGCCCTCTGCTGGTTCCCCCGCTGAAGAGCAGATGTTTGCTGACCACAAGCATGACACTGCATATTCAAAAAATGTATTTCTGTTCAGTTTGTTGGTGCTGTTGTGTTTTTTTCTCTCCTCATAAACTTGATCCTTGCACAAAATCAGCGTCCACGCTCTGCAGAATAATAACTCCCACTCTCGCTTTAGGGCTGGAAACTTTCTCTGTGGTTGAAAGTATTGAGCGAGGAGTCTAATCTCACGTTTCAGCCTCACTTGTGCAGAGCTGCAGGTCAATACTGTGGTGGAAAGTATGTTCAGAAGCTGCAGCACCACAACTGGAGTGAACAACCAAACTTGCACGAGTCCAAAGCAGCCGTTATCAAATCACTCGTGTGCACAAGACAGCAGTATTCGAGAGCTGTATGATGTACTGTGCGGGAGTTCAGACTCAGTAAATGTAGTCAAACTTACATAGAAAAGTCCTTATCTAGGGTAAACACTTTCTAATGAGAATAATCAATTCAATTACATTTCCTCAAAGTCAGACTTGTGTTCCCAGTTTCCTTGAATTACCTCCAATCTCTGCCAATCTCACTAAAACAACAACAAGTGAGTTCCCACATGGCTGCCTGGAGTGAAATCTTTAAATCGTGGCACCATGGAGCTCCAACTTCATGTTCTCTTTCTGTAGTTTGTTTGTTTGTTTTCATGTGACTTCTGTGTTTTTTTTTATGCCTTTATAACGAAACAGAGTAAATCATTGAATGGCTTAAACAATCATGGTATAACTAAAAAGCACGTGTGTGTTGTTTTTTTTCCTGAGAGTGATCTGACAGAGACAGAGGGGGGAAACAGAAGTGGAGTTCCGGTAGATGTTGTTGTTGAAAGAGGCTCTGGAGCTGGAGCTGGAATTCAGGGAGTGGTCAAACACACGAGGAGGAGCAACACGTGAGCAGCTGCACAAAACCACTGCTAATGCAACCAATAAGACATGTGAACAAGGGCTCATCTGACTGCCCCACCATACCTTTACTATCTATCTATCTATCCATGTGTCAATCTCTGCTTCTGTGCATTCAGGTGGTCCAGTAAACACACCTGTGTGTGCACAAGCTGCACTTTGATCATAATTTGCTGTTTAATTAATTAATGATCTATAGCTGCTTTAAGTCCACCTTTGAGGCCGTTTTTCACCACAGTAGGGGACAAGTCAAATAGTTATTGTGTAGGACAGAGAGGAAGCAGAGTTCTCGTGCACAGTAATGCAAACAGCTCAACTGTAAAGTCACCAGTGTTCACGTCACATGGTATGTATATAGAGAGAAATAAAGCAACTGCAGTGTGGCTTTGAAGAGATTAATGTTGATGAAAACCCCAATTATCTACGGTATATATCTAACTACATATCTAAGTATTTACCTAAGTATCTGTGTCTTCATCTATATACCAAGATAAGCTTTTATCTCATTTCTAAACATCAATTAAAGGTTTTTAAGTATCTATTCATTCATACTGTATATAGATCCTTAAAGCTCCTCTGAGGAACTTTTTACAGAGATGATAATGTACAAAAAATGAGCCTATTAATGTAGAGATTTCTTTTCAAGATATTTAGCTGCTGTGAGGAACTTCCATTTTGTCCACAGGGGGCGCCAAAGTCAACAGACATAAAGTTCCTCACAGGAGCTTTAAATGAGGTATTCATAAGAGTAACCGCAAGTATCTAAGTAGGCGTCTCAGTAGAAGTATCTAAGCATTCATCTAAAAATCAGCATATGGAGCTGAACATGGGACACTCAAGACCTCGTGAAGTATCTATCGAAGAAGCCACTTGGCACCAATCAAGATGTCTAATTACACTTAACCGATCTGTTGTGGTGAAGAAAGAGCTGAGCCATAGGGCAAGACTCTTGATTTACCGGTCGATCTACGTGCAGATCCTCACCTATGGTCATGAACTTTGGGTAATGACCAAAAGAACAAGATCGCCGATACAAGCGACCGAAATGGGTTTCCTTCGCAGGGTGGCGCTCAGAGTAGAACCGCTGCTCCTCCACGTCGAGAGGAGTCAGCTGAGGTGCCTCGGGCATCTGGTTATTCTGGACGCCTCCCGTTAGAGGTGTTCCAGACATGTCCCACTGGGAGGAGACCTCGTGGCCGGCCCAGGACCAGGTGGAGGGATTATATCTCTCGCCTGGCCTGGGAGCACCTGGGAATCCCCCCAAAGGAGGAGGAGCTGGTGGAAGTGGCCGGGGTGAGGGCCGTCTGGGCTTCCCTCCTGAAGCTGCTGCCCCCACGACCCGGACCAGGACAAGCGGAAGAAAACGACAAAGTACGAGTATATGCCATGTACGAGTATATGCCATGAAATCAAACTATGCATCTCAGATTAATAATTAACATAGAAATTAGTAACATAGAAATTAAGGTAGCTATCTGTAAAGCCATGAAGGATATACAACCTTAAATCAAGGTCTTATTCTTCTTTGATAATACTGCACATCTATCTATCTATCCATCTATCCATCTATCTATCTATCTATCTATCTATCTATCTATCTATCTAGCTCATTAGTCAGTCAGAGAGGAAGTGAAGGTGTGGTTCGGATGTCTAAAGGCTCGGCTCTGCGGTGACTCAGGCTGGGTTTAATGTTTCTCTGCAGGCAGACATCAGTCGTCTGCGGCGGACTGGAGCTGGGTTTTGGCTCCGTCCACCACACTGACTCAGCACAACCTCACAACACAAACAAGCTCTGCTGCTGCAACACCACCACCACACCAACCAAGTGGGCTGATGGATGGATGGATGGAGGCAGCAGCACTTGGAGGGCTGTTATTTACACATATGTGTTTGTATAATGTATGAAAGACAAGGAGGGAGGGTTATATTTCAGACGGGATACATTCGATACAGTTTAAATTCAAGGCTAGGCTCACGTTTTTATCAATATCCTCCAGAAACAGGCAGCAGGTGCGCTCCTCAACATCTACCAGCTCAGTCTCAACATATAAATCCAATCTAAGCAAGACATCAATAACTCTACATAAGGTACCTTCTCATTTACCTAAAAATCCCACTTTGATTTTGTTGTCTTAGTCACTGTTTTCTGTGGTTTCAGAGCAACCAAGTACTACATTTAACGGCAATAAGTCGACTGCATCTTTACTGAACCTTCCGATGATGTAAAGTTGATATAAGTAGCTGAGACAACTGCCATCTCTTATTACCATCAAATTCAAGTGTGAAAGTTTTGCACTCAGCTGGGACTCTGGATGCAAAAATGTAAAGTTTCTCCTACTTTAGTTATGTAAAACTCAAGTTATGCAGCAGGTAGGACGCTGGACTGAGGCAGTAAAGCATTTAGAAACCTTTGAAAGTACTACTGCAGTTATTTAGGGCTGAAATCCTAAAAATTAGTCTGTTATATTTTTTATATTTATCTCTGTGTGTTTCTTTTACTCACTAAACTTTCTTGAAATGTGGTTTTAAATTAATCAAAATTTCCTGAATTTTTTTAGAGAACAAGAAATATTTTCACTGGTTTGTTTTTGTGAGGATCTTTAACACCACACACTGGTCTAAAAACTGTGTTTCAGTTCTTACTCCGGAGAGAGACGCGTTATATAACATGTAATTTCTGGACATGAAAACGCTGTTAAAGTCGTTTAACAGTTTAACACTTGATGGACCTTTATCGGTCTTTTTTGAATCAATTATCTGCCATGAATGATTATCTCACCTAACCATCATTATCACTCAGTTTTTTCCTCATTATGTAAAGAATTGATTAATTAATTGATTAATTTGTTTAATAACGTGCCCAAGTTTACTCATATTTTGTCAGATATATGCCCGTGTATGTAGTATCTGTATGATGCTATTTTTATTATTTTGTTTGTTTGTTTGTCTGTTTTGTTTGGTTGGTGTCCAATGGGAAACCCAATAAAATATTGTTAAAAGAATTGATCGATTTCTAAACATATGAAAGGGTAGGAAACACTGAAAACTATTGAGAATCCATGTCTAATAAATTGTCCAAAAAGCCTGAGCTTGTTCAGTATTTTAGTCCTAAAAACAAATGTATTTCAAATGAATGTTTTATTAATTTTTATCTTTTTATTTTAGGGTTGTTGTTTGTGCTCCAGACATCTAATTCTGCTTCTGAAAGTGCCAAGGAAATAAAAAAAGAGCTCAGTTCTTGTTAAATTTACATGTTTTTTTAATCTAAATACATCTTTTCATGCACAAAAAGATGATTTTAGAGTATTTGCATTTTTTTAAAAATACAAAAATGTATAACCTGAGTGTCCTTCCTGTGACCGGCTGATTAATGTGTCCACTTCGCCTCCGTTCCTCGTGAAATCAGACCTGGTAAAGTGTCTGATGACCCCCGAGAACAAATTCCTGTCTGTAAGTGATTTACAAGGTCCTGCAGACAGCGTGGAGAGCCGAGATGTGACCCAACACGTAAGAAATGGATTTAAAGCGGAATCCTCTGACTAATAGGCTTCCATTCATTTTTCATGGGGAAACAAATTAGCTGCTGCTGGTATGTTGTTTTTCTGAACTCACTATCTGTAAGACAGAGACGGCACAGTTTGTGGGACTTTGTGAGGAGGACGGTCTTATTCAGGTTGTGACCTCGGACCATGTGGATGCGTTAATTAAAAGGGGAAATACAAGAACGTTAGTGGCCAGTTAATTTCTAATGTACCTCTGCCAAAAATTCGTCCCCCGCCAGTTTGACTTGAGGACAAACAGTACACATGAGTGCAACATGAAATTTTAGAAATAATCACATTTAAGAGGCCAGATTTTAGAATTTAAATTCTGGCACAGCTATCACGTTCAGACACAAACACATGAATTTTAGCCTGAACGTTCAAAATTCCAGTTTTTAATTGGTTTATACATTTTTGGCTTAACGAGTTAGTGTAAGGAGTCAAAGAGAACATTTACCCGTAAACTTCGCCTGGATGACTTTGTTGGAGACACTGAGACGTACCAGACATTCCTCCTGAAGGCTTTTGGCAGACACATAAATAATTGTATTGTCTGCATACATTGGCAGCTGCCAGGTAATTCACTCTTACATAAAGTAAAAAGGGCTTAAACTTGAACCCTGTGGAATCCCCATTTTGTAATTTTGAAAACATGACCAGGTAGGGTAAATCTGGTGCACTGCTCTCTGTATTCAAGACATGACCTGAACCGAATTATTGCATCAGTTTACATTGTAAAAATTTGTAGTTTATTTAAAAGAAGTGTGTAATTTACAGTGTCAATTTTACAATTTTACATTATATCGCATATTGCCCAGCTACTAACAAAACATATTAAGTTAGTGACACTACTTATCAATTTCAAGAGGATTTTATTGATTTAACTTTTATGTGTTTATACAGCTAATAAAACAGCACCCCTCTCATTCAACAGACTGAAGCACTTTCATAGCCACAGTATCTTCATCAGCCTACTTAAAGGTCAAATTAGCATTAAAATCAACATTTAATTCTTGTTTTTCTATTATAACTCACAAAAAAAGTGTTTTTCTGTCACCATTTTTAGCAGGTGCAGAAAATTTAAGGTTCTACTTCATGTAACGCTGACAAAGCTCAGACTGTATTGCAGTTTGTGGCTGTTTTGAGTTGGTTTTCTTCAATTTGGTTGATGTCGTCTCTCTACGCCCCTTTTGTGTTTTGACATCTCTTTATAATTCCTGTGCTTTTTTCACTACTTTTGTCTTCTTCACTCGGCTGTTGATTGATTAGCATGTCGCCCACCGGTCCAATTAGAAAGTAGCATTTGTTTGGGTTAAGATGTCAGTAGTGTTGCCTTTGTTTTTAAGAATCAATAACTGTTGTCAAGGTGTTTTGACCAATCAGAATCAAGTATTTATCACAGCTGGGCGATAGGTAAGATGGATATTAGTCTTTCGTATTAATTTGTAAAATTCAAGAACTTTTACTTTACACATTTGAGTACAATTTGCTCCTTAATTGACTTGTTTTTTTATATATATATTTTTGTTTTTACTTGATAGTTTTACCTCATTTAACTTTTATAAGAGTAACAGTATTGGATTCTTCTCTAACTCACATATATTAGATTAAGTACAGGCTTAAAAAAACGTACAAACCATGAATTAAAGATGCAGACTGCTGCCGAGTATCTCTAAAATCAGTCTCCAGAATGTTTCCAAAACATTCCAGAAAATTAAGTTTTCACAATTAAGGCACTAAAAGATTCAAGGAAAGCTGATTAATGATGATTGATTTATCCAATACTGTTCTGGGTATTAATTTAATCCATGCTTGTGCTGCCCTGCTGCATAAAAGTCTAAGTATATGAAGAATAATTACTGAAAAAAGATAAAAACTGAAAAATAGCCCCATTTTTGAATTTGTCATCAGAGAAAAATTAACATATTGTGTTGCCCCCTGATTGACTTATCTAAAATTAATTATCCCAACTCAATGTCTCTTGTGTTTCCACCCACTCAGCGCTGTGCTTAGTTAAAATATCTCCAACTTGTAGTACGAGTAGAACCAGCGATGGAAAATGAGTTATGAGGTTTTCACAGGATGACATTGCTGATGGTGGTAATGATGATAATGATGATGATAATTGTCAGCCTTGGCCGGAAATCAACCGAAGTTCTCCAACAAGAGTGGTACTGTACCATATGGCTGCTCTGCCTGCACAGTTCAATCTAATTTTCCTCTAATTAATAATAAATGTGGGTAATTAAAGGCTGAGTAGAAGCTATTAGTCACGTCTGCCACTGGTTGCATGTAGATGAGACACATGCATGTGGCAAATGGGCTCTAGCTAACATGCATAGAGGTCTGTCATGTGGGGATCACATGAGGGGCAGATTTTTGAGTTGTGGGCTGTAGTTAACGCTGATTACAGGTCTGAGTGGTACCTTTAAGAGGATCGCAGTGAAATTTCACTTATTTGAGTGAATCAGGCGCAGAAATGTTCGTACTTTTCGTCTGTGTTCATCTTGGATCAGAATCAGCACCAGCTTTATTAGCTAAGTAGATGCAGACATACGGTTCAAGGGCGCACTCGATGAACTGATGCAGGGACAGACATAACAACAGATGTCATAACAGATGCCTTAACAGTTTGTGTCGTAACTTAAAGTTTCTTCTGTATTCCAGATTGAAAAATGAATTTAAATCAAGACTGAGAGCAAATTTTTAACAATTAGTGCAAGTTAATCAGATGAATATTGATCAAAAAAGTGTCATGTTGCTGGACCTCATCAAACTGAGGAGATGATGTTCACATATTCGCTGTCACCCTCCCCAAACCCACCCGCTCTGTTTCACACTCACAGTTGGCCGTTGAATCATGAAGAGATAAAAATGGTTACTCATGGTCAGTGGGAGTTCAGGGAGTGATTCTGACCCGGACGAGTGAGTAGATAACATATTTAGGCGTACAGAAGTATTTCGCTCATCACTCTTGATTAGGTTTGGAAACACGTGGGTCTGTTAACGGGGAGGTCTGATGCAACTCTAACATCAACTCTTATCCTCTGAATGCCAAACAGATGTCTTCATCTCCATAATGAATTACACAGCTCAGAGTGAGCAGAGGGGACAAGATGACAAGGTGAAGCACAAACCTCAAGTATGAAAAAAATTTTATGTGTTATGTTCGTCCCTTTCGTAACTCTCATACCGTTTATGCTGCTACAACCGAACAGTATCAGCTGCAGGAGCTGAGAAAACGACAAACATAGACTTACCTGAATGTGGAGGGATTGAAACCAGCAACCTTGGGTCCACCTCTTTCACATGAAGACTGTTGAAACCTGGAAAAAAAGAGAAATAACAGTCAGTGCTGCATGCAGTTTTAGATAATAAACAAACCATGACCGGTTAAGTAATATTATTTCATCAGGATGTAATTGTATCATAAATACAACAAAACCATGAGTCAAAGTTTATACTGATGACTAGAAACGCCGTCAATCCGTCCTGAATGCATTTCAAATCGAGCATGTCGCTATGACATCCTGATCAGAACCCCTCGGTCCACCTTAAGCGGGTTTACATGTCTGTGGAGAATGAACTCATGAGTTATTCGTGACCACATGATTGATTTCCAACACTGCTGAGAGGAGAGCATCGTGTTGATAAAGTTATCAGCTGTGCAGCGACACCCTTCTTACGCAACTGTGACCGTCGGTTTGTTTACGAGTGATTCTTCCTCTTCTGCAAAAAACAATACATAGAAAGTTCTGTGTTGTACTGGATCTGCTAAAATGCACAAGGTTGAATTAGAGGTAAAAGAGCTGCGTCTTCTGTGATGACTGTTTTATTTTGGACTGTTAGCATCTTATTATATTTCCCTGGCTGGTGTGTAGTTTAGTATTTGCACCTGCGAGCGATAAAACAAAGTGAAGTTTCCCTCAGTGAACATGTTCAACACACATAAGGCTCTCCAATGTCCTCCAGTGTCAAACTGAAATTAGCATGAGTCCAGTACAGCCCACGGTTTCACTTATGGTCTTATTCACACGCATTCCTACATAACAGTGCGAGGTCTGTGTTGTGTGTTCATGCATTATTGATGTGTGTTTTCATGTGTGCGGTTGTGTATTTCAAGGTTTCACTGCCATGTGATGCTGGCTCATCTCTGGGACCATCAGCTTTGCTTTTCACAGTTCGTTGTGTGGAACTGAACACTCATCGGGGTTGGATTTCTCTGGGACATAAAGTGAGCTTACATTTCTCACAAGGTGTCCCCTCTTGACGTTTCTTTACCACAGGTTAACTGTTACAAATCTATCGGCAACACCTCCAATCGAGCAGAAACCGAGAGCAAGAGCTGCAGGTTAATGATGCTGAAAATCTTTTTGGGAAAGTCTCATTTTTTGTGTTTTTTTTTTAACACTGTGGCCTTAAAAATCATCATAACTCATTTCTACTCCAACAAGAAAAACAACAAGACTTAACTTTGCTGCCCGGTGGCTGCAGGATGGAAAAAATGCAACAGAGTGCCAGCAAGTTTGCAGCATCATTTTCAATGGTGATCATGTGTCAGCGTTATGTTTCTTGCTTGTTCTGCAGGACTTAAGTGGTGAAAATCAATCGTCCAAGTATTTTGACTCCAGGACTCGTCCAGCCATGTTTAGCATTTGTTTCATAACGGGACCCTCTGAGTGTTTCCCCCCTTTGTGGATCAAATACATAACAGTGTGTGTGTCTTATAAAGAAATCCTTGAAGACACTAGCGGCTCTTGTTACAGCTCCATCGAAAAGATTTCTAAAAATAAAATCAAGGCTAAAAATAGTCTGTAGTTTGCAGATGAGCTCGATATTTTAAGTCCAAAGAGACCGAACAAAGTTCTGATGGTTTCAACGTCAAATGGAAGGCCTCGTTAGTTCAAGAGTTACAGAAACAGCGAGGGAGTGAACGTTCGCGCGGGAAGAACAGTGTGGGAATTACAGCTGTCTTCACTCCCTCAAAGGGCAGAATCTCTATGTGCTTCATGGGATGAGGATGTAAACACCCACACAGACGAGAAGTATCATGCAAAAGGGACTTGACTGATCAACACGCCGAAGTTAAAAGTCACGAATAAAGATTTTTACATTTCAACACAACGAAGAGAAGAAGTTCCAAGTGTGGGTTGAGATGCTCTGTCTTTTTCTAGACGTCTAGATTTGTGTTTTCCTCTTTGAAAAAATCCCCAAATGTGCGTTAGTGGGGCGCAGATGGCCTGTTGGTCTAAGAGCCCCTAAAGGTGCCCCATGTATAGAGGCCACAGTCCTTGTCATTTCTTTAGTAATTAAAGCTCTAATGAGGAGCTTCACTGTTAATGAAATAGACCAAAATCTACTGCTAGTGTTTCTCTTTGACCTCTGAACTCAAACTAGACCACTGACAGGAAGCGTGGCTGTTTCAGTTTAGTTCATTTAATGTCTAAAACACGAACAGTGAGGGAGGGGTCACATGTTTTTGGTCACATACCTGAGTTAGTTACACATTAATGCAAACCAAATGAGATACAGCTGACAAACTTAATCTCCATTTCTAAATCTAAATGTATCATCTCTCATCTTGTTTACATCCGGGTAGTGGAGGTTTAAAACATGATCACAGCACCAGAGCTACAGAAACTAGATTTGATCAGCAGTTTGGACAAACACTGATGAAAATATGAGAAATGTGTTTGCCATGCTCTTAAATGACACAGATTATAAAAGGAGAGTGATTTGGTGACTTTCATAAGGACACAGGTGTTACCTGAGATCATCACCAAACCTCAGAGCAGCAGAATTGGACTCCTTGGTACTGATGTCCACATTGTTCTGACTCTTGTTGTTGTTGTTCTCATGTTACACACTTTTGGATTATCGCTTTGAGAATCTATTTTTAAGACCATCTATTCAGAATATGCGTCCGTGCAGAATGGAGCTGCTATTTCTCCTTCCCCTCCAGACAGGAATTGACTTTGTATTACGAATCTTTTTGAACTTTTGCCAAGGCTAAATGCTGTGTCATTTTGTCTGCTCATAAAAAAAGGAAAAAGATCAAAAAAGAGCTGTTTTTTATTTGTCTGGATTTGCCCTGACTTGAATGCAGACCCAGATGAAGAACATTAGTGATCCCACAAATGGGCGGTTAAAAGAAGAAAGGGGAAAAAAAGCTGGCATTAAATGAGTTTCACTGATGTGTGTGTCAGTGTATAATGGGATCAAGTAGACGACATTATTCCCACATATTTGAATAATTGCTCGTATTGTTTTATCTGATTGATCTGCTGCGTCTCTGGGAATTGAGTTCACGCTGCAGAGAGCACGGCTGTCTGCCAAAAATATCCTCCATGATACCTGATGATCGTGTTTTCCTCCATACTGTGGCAGACACCCCCATCCAGAGCAGGAAGTTTGATTTTCTGCTCCACTGTTTCCAGGCTTGTTCTGTTATTCTTGTGTTATTAAAAAAAATACACATATGAAGATAAAGACCTGGATGATACCAGCCGTCTGATACCTGACCGGACCGTCACGCCGTTATGCTGTCTTGCAATTCTTCAGTATTGATCAGGCTGCCTGTCTAAACATAACTAATGCACTGCTAGCTGCACTCTCAGGTCCAAACATCACTTAGCACTGATGATCAAACACAAGCGCACCCACAGACCGGGGGAGTGCTGCAATGATTTGCTCCGGTTTGTGGGATGTTGTCCAGCAAGCAAGAAAAATGCCCGGATAGATTTTCTAATAAAACTTGATGCTGACCAAAAGGATGTGTGCAAAATCTCAAGGATTGTCACCCTGCGTCCCACCACCTGTGAAACAAACCGCCAACATTAGTACCCACAGTTTCTTGGCCCACAGCCACGTCCTAATTTCCCAGTTTCAAGAAGCACTTAACCTGGGTCTGCTCCTCCACGTCCATCTGGCCTTCATGACGTTACCGTTATACAAGGTGAGTCTCTGGGGGTCTACTACTTTTAGCCTCCGTCACATGTTCACTCTGCTGCAGTGAAGGACAAGTCTCCTAGTGAGGCTTTCAGGGAACCCTGGTGGGGGTAATTTTGACCTTTACTTCTCTAACACTTCTGCTGCTGCTGCTCCCTGTGTATCAAATTTGTGCAAAAGTACCGATTATTTTTTATCATTTATCGTTATCATACCACTAGGGGTTAATAAAATGTCCTGTGATGATAAAACTAAAAACTGCCATACCAAAAAATACAAAATGATACAAGATATGATCTGACTCAATCCAAGATAAGACAAAATGATGCAATGCAATACAAAACAATATGAGATAATATGATTTGGTGCAATAGAAAAATAAAGCAGGATACGATACGATACAATATGATACGGTATAATATGATATGATACAATACAAACGGTATGATCAGTATGCCACGATACAGTATGATATGATGCAATATGATACGATATGATGCAATACGATACGGTATGATACAGTATGATATAATACGATACGGTATGACACGATCTGGTACAGTATGATACGATATGATACAAATGTTATGCTATGATACGGTATGACATGATACGATACGGTAAAATACAATTTGATAAGATATGATACGGTATGATACCATACGGTACAATACGATACGATATGATGCAATACGATACGATACAGTATGCTACGATATGATACGATTCGGTACGATATGGTTTGACACGATACGGTATGATAGGGTATGATAGGGTATGACACAATATGATACGATAGGATATGGTATGATAAGATAGGATATGGTATGATATATAGGATACAATATTATACGATATGATACAAAATGATATGATATGATACGATATGATACGATATGATACAATACGATACGGTATAATATGATAGGATATGGTATGATATATAGGATACAACTTTATACGATATGATACGATATGATTGGTACGACAAGATAGGATCCAATATGATACGGCATAATATGATTTGATACAATACTATACAATAAGGTATGACAAGGTGTGATGTTTTATGATATTGAAGTAAACGATTAGACATGGCATGACATGATACTATATGAAACGATACAAAACAAGATTTGTTTTGCAACCTGGGACAACACAGTCATCAAACCACAATAGATGACTCATTCAAGGCTGTAACTGTCTGATTATAACTCCTGTTAAATATGAGGTTTTTTTTTATATCTGGTCATGTTTTTGATTAAACTGATATCTATTTTGGTCTCTTGAAGGTTTTGTTTTCTCCAAACATTCATCCAAAACACCATGATATTTGAATTTACAATTATATAAGAGAAAAGTGGAATAAAGCTCAATTTTAGACTAAAGCATAAATGTTGCTTGTGTTTTTTAAATCAATAAGTGGCAGTGAAATGGTTAAAATGTCTGTTGAACTCTGCAGAGGCCTACAGAGTTTTTGTTTTATGAATCTAATTATAAATTTTACACTTTTTACACAAATGTTATTCCCAAAGCTTAAGCAGTTTCACAGTTCAAGGTTGATCAGGAAAGTCAGTGTGGAAATAGTTCATTACACTGTAATTTACAGTGAAGCAAATCAATCAAATCGAATCGAATTAAATCTCTAACAGATTTTATCCTGAGCTCATAGTTTTTAAAATATAATAGAAATGCTTCCTAATCCCACATGAAGCACAGTGATCCAGTAAAGCTGCTTTGACTCATTCGCACAATTATTCTAACAACGTTATTATTTGATATTTAAGCTCTTATCGACAGTTTGTTTTAAAAGGTGCTTCGAGTGTGTTGACAAGCCTCGTGCTGACTGTAACTAAGCCACATGCTTATCTTGTTCTGTCTTGGATTGAATCTTCCCAGAAACAGAGATGAGACATGACATATCAGCGGAAAATCTGAGTCTGGTAACTAACTTTCCTGATAGCTCGGCTGCTTCTTTGACATCAAAAACAAACTATCAGCCTCAGAGGACGACTCTGACAGGCAACATTTGTGTTTTGTTTGTTTCTTTCAGTTTATGCTTGTTTCTCATTTGAAATCTTCATCGTTTCGCCTCAAACATTTTCAATTAAGTGTAATTAAGTGCCGAACTGAGTAATTGGCAGATGTCAGTAAAGTGTTTGAACCGCTTGATATCAGTTCTGGAGCCAGAAGCTGACATCGTGATTGTCCTTGTCCGATTAGGCTGATCAATGAGACTGAACAGAGGAGGGAGGAAGAAAAGGAAGAAAGGGAGGAGGATAAGAAGCTGAAGGATGTGTCCGTGTTGAGAGGGAGGAGGGGGGGGGGGCAGCTCCTCCCATAATTAAGTTAGCTTGCTGCACTGGAGGTCCATGTTTACGGGACAGGCGAGGGAGTTTCCTTCACTCAGTGGACAGCTCTGGGCGCGGAGTAGGCAGCGAGCGAGCACTCTCTTCTCTTGTCTGGTTATTTTCTTCAGATCATCCCTCTGCGCTGCAGCTGCACATCCAGGCTGATAGAGGACGAGCTGGGGGAAACAGCAGCAGCAGCAGCACCTGCCTAACCCTTCTCCACCAACTCCCTCCCTCCCTGCCAGGCCTAGGACCTCATCTCTGCCTCCGCCACCGCTGCCATCATGTGCGACTGTTTCCACCTGGCCTTCCCCAACTGGCACGCCGCCTCCTCAGAGACGGGTGGGCATCTCTTCGCTCTATTTTCCCTCTCTCTAAGACTCTGTCTGTGCTGTTTTCTCTCTGAGTAATTCACCGATTCAGCAGCAGGGTTCAGTAGAGCAGTGCGAGAGGAGAGACTGGGTCTGTGTGCGTGTTTGTGACGGAGGGAGACTGTGAGCGA
Source organism: Xyrichtys novacula (assembly GCA_962446985.1). Lineage (NCBI taxonomy): Eukaryota > Metazoa > Chordata > Actinopteri > Labriformes > Labridae > Xyrichtys > Xyrichtys novacula. The sequence goes on from OY660878.1 coordinate 27,715,876, forward strand.
GTGAGTGCTGCTTGGTGCTGATGCTGAGTTGCGTTGCTGACCTGCAGTGGGTGCTGGGTGTGTCTGCAGAGCGCAGGGGAGTGTTTGAAGATGTCATCATCGAGGATGTCGGGCGCCGCCGCACTTCTCCTTCTTCCCTCCTGCTGCGCGTTTGAAGCAGAGGCTGAAAGGAGAAGAGAGCCGGTTAATGCAGCAGTTGGCAAAGAAAATAGTGATAGAGGATGAATTCCTCGGGGTAAAAACGATAAAAAACGCTTCAGAGAAGTATTCCTGAATTTAAAAATACCCTCACAGGAATAACCCCACTGATGCGAGCTTTAAAACGACACAGTGAGGAGCAGCTACCTGTATGCTTGCATCACTTTCGCTGTAGTAACCGAAAAATAGTAACACTTGAGAAAGTTCAGGCTGTGCGAGCTGCTAAACTTTTCCAGTGCTTGTTTGACGGGTTGATAGGAGAACTCTATCTTAAAGCTGATATGAAATGGATTCTGACCATCTGCAGGCATCAGTGGTTACACCTACGCTCCGTGTAAATAAACCATACATGATCGCATGTGGGCATGAAACACAGTCATGTTCTTAGTGTGAAACTGATTACAGTCCAGCTGCAGCATCGATTCAGCAGATTGCATATAATATTGGCGTGACTATTCAGGGAACTGTTTAGTGTTCGAATCTGGTAGTTTGTATAAAATAGTCCCTGAGTCTTTTTTTTTTGTCTGGAACATGACCAACTATTTCACAGACACTGCAGGTAAAAAGCATCGATCTAATGTTCCCCATCTGCTTTTATGAGGGAGGAGGTCTTGCCAAGAAGCGAATACGTCAAACCATAAAGTGAGGCAGAGAAATCGCTGCATCACCACTATCTCCTGTGATGGACTCGTTTGGAGTCCGGAGAGAAGTGGAATAAATTTGGCTGGACTTCACATCGAGTATCATCCATCATCTCTGTTGTTCTGAGTTTGATCAAAGTGCTAAGACTTTGAAATCAATGATGTAGAGCGATATTTCACAGCAGCGGCACATGCTGATTATCATGATAGCAGATTTTTATCATAAGACTCTGACAAACATTTGTTGAAAGGAGATAATACCGTCTGTGTTTCCTCGCTCTCTTCCCTTTCCCCCCCCTTTAATTCTCCTCATTAACTCTGCTGGTACTTTTAATTAAATCTGCCTGAAGATGTGGAGAGGTTTGTGTCGCTCTCAGAGGCTTCAGGCGGCGCTCAAGGTCAGAGAGAAAGAGAGAGAGAGCGAGAGATAAGGAGGGGCAGAGAAAGAGGGCGAGCGAGATTAGTTTACTGTTGGAAAGTGAGCCAGACAGGGTGGCTGATCTGCTCAGGAGTGGAGCCCAGATCAGCCTCAGATGGGAAAATCCTCCTCAGTACTTATATTTGTGTGTTTATCCTGTTTAAACAAAGGTTTGATTGAATTGAAGAGGGAAATGAACCTCTTAAAGCACCACATCATGTTTATCTGTGATAATAATCGGACAAACAGAGTTCACACACATTAAAACCCAGACTGGAGGAACTCTGATTGGGAAACACTTCGTTCTTTCTCCTAATAAATTCGTCAGGTTATTCAGATTTGTTTACATTTGGGTGAACCAGTTTGTTAATGTAGCTAAACTACATAACCAGGTTTAAATCTGGGTCACTACGGCCCGTTCTGAAACACTCTCAGCCCAGGTGTGGGTGGCTGACCTCGAGTCTTTCCACGTTTCTGCGATTTTGGTGATTTTGCAGCATGTCGTGGGAAAACATGCAGATTATCATATGAATTCCAAAGCCGTGATGAAACTGGATCGATAGATTGAAAGCATGCGCTGCTAAAGTCTCATGTTCATATAATCCATGCAGAAAATCTAATTTTTTTCCCTCCCTTCACTCAAATCTTATTATAATTTGGATCCAAACAAGCTGCCCTCCAGTGAAAGGAGCTTGTGTCTGCCTGTTGCACACAAACTGAGTGGAACCCAAATCCAAGAGCACAAATAATGAGCTGCATTACTCTCTATTAGTTTAGTGCAGAGGGGAGCTTCAGGGAGCCTTCCAGGTGCTGTTCAGCAGGAACCACATACTGGAGCAGAGGGGGTTACGTAAGAGAGGAGCTAAGGACAGGAAACTAACATAGTAAAGTTATTTTTTACATATTTTTAAGTGATGAAGCTGATTTAAACTTCTAGAGTCGCAGTTTTGTTTTTATAAGAACTTTCTGATTTGAATCAAAGTGGAGAAAAGTGAGCGTATGTGAGGTTCACCATCACAGCTCTGAGTTAGGAGGACAGAGGAGTTTCAGCGTCCACTTGAGTGTTGTTCTAAAGCAGACAGCAACAGTAGTTTATCAGCCCTGTCTGATCGGCACAAGCACCAAAGGATGAGCCACACCCAGAGTCAGAGCCGCAGTTTAATCCAACTATGAATCATGCAGGATCTGCACCACAAAGGACCTCTGCATCTCCTGCCTGTGTGTTTATATCTGCAAATGACTACCGTCAGAGTCAAAGTGGATCATCAGACATCAGCCTGTGAATATTTCTGGTGTGGGAAGTGATCTATAACAAGTCAAACATGTCAATAACACCGTAAAGTGATTTTGTTTTGATAATTCTGGTCAGGTCCGCAGTGAGAGCGGATATCAGGCCCTCTGTGGCGCCCACATGACAAATATTTGAGGAAGGAGGTTCAAAACGTGCCGTGTCAGTAGATGAGGCAGGAGTGTTGGACATCCGCCTGATAATTGTGGTGAATAATCTGAGAAATAATTCCCACAGTCACCCAAAGCGTGACTGAATCCTCTACAAGGCTCAGAGCAAACACTGAGGCTATGATGGATGACAACACTAACTGTGTCTCTGACACATAGCACATGACAGATCTCAGCCTTGAGGGACTCAGGCGCTCCGTATAATCCAATGAATCTAACCTTGTCCGGCTGAACTTCCTGAAGACACGCTGGACTATCAGGAACACTGTTTAACTCCACAGATACATCATCAAAACAACATGAGAACAATGTTTACAACAACACATAGACTATTCTGGTGTAGTGGTGTTAAATTGAAGGAGTTTTACACACTTTTGGAGTATTAAAGGAAAAAACATGAGTTTAAAAATCTTTAAAACTCCATGTTTTTCTAACTGCTGAGCAATTTCCTGTTTCTGGGTAATCCTAAATAATTCCTGATCGATATATGTAAAACCTTTTGCAAGTTTCCTCTATAAGATTAAAGATTACACTCTTATATCCACTTGTATTTGCTCACACTACCAACCCTTTGAGGGCTCAGTCGTGTTAACCCTTAAAACGTAAGTACTGAACATTTTTAGGCGGGATTTTACATTTAAATATGTCAAAAAAATGCTTAAAATTGCAAGCCATATTTTCTCCAATCTTGACACCTACACCCCACGATGCCATCTTATGAATCTTAGAATAAACTTGGTGGCATTAAAAACATCTTAACATGTGTCACTTCCACTGTTTATTAACTGATTAATCGAAGTAAACTCTAGTTATAATTCAAGGTTTTCCTTAAGAGTGAGGTGTTTCCTCCTTATTAAGGCTGTCAAACGTTTTAAAACTTTTTCACAAGCTGAAAATGATTCAGTCTGTTATTTAGAAGAATCAGATCTACAGTTTTATTTTCAATCTGATGACTTTTTCTAAATCTGCATTATTAAGAAAACAAAACAAAATCAAAGACGTCCGTTTTTGGGTGCCCCAGAGTTTAGCGTTTGCTGCTTTGTTATGAAAACTGGTCTAGATATTGTTTGATTTGAACTATTATCATGAGTATAGTTTGGTATTGTGAAAACCCTCTCCCTTTCAACACTAACTCTCAAATCCCAGGGGATTTGACAATGCGGACAATGAGGTATTAAGAGGAGGATGTATGTTTGCACATTCAGGAGCATATGAAGAGTTAAGTCAACACACACGAGGAGTTTCAGAAACTACATTTAGTTTGGGAGTGACACCCAAGGTACAACTGTAACCTAAAAGTGTCCCGCCTCCTTCCTCGATCTGAGACTGAACAAATCACTTTAGCCACTTTGGCTAAAGTCTCAGTCCTGCCTGGAATGTAAAAGGCCAGTTTGGGTAACGCAGAGTTATTAACACTTTGGTTTATTTCCAGGAGTTAAACCAGCAGCAGCAGCAGCAGCAGTGGGTACGGTAAGCTACTGAATTTGCGTTTAATTAATCTATAAGAGAAGAAGGATAAAAATGTGAGTCTTCTGTATGATGAGGACTCATACAACACTTGGGTTCATGTTGAAGACTGCTGCACATGCAGGCTGGAGATGATCATATTTCACAACATGTCTAGACTGTGGTGTGTTCTGAGTTGTGTCTGTTGTGTCCTGATGTTAGCCGACTTAAGGGTCTTCAGTGACAGAGCATGTTTTGTTTCAGAGAAGATCTGAGCTGTCGTTTTGATTTGACAGCTTCTGGAAATCTCATGAATCATCAACTTTAGAGAAACAACACACCCTGAAACAGAAGGAGGTTTTAGTCTCCTGCCTTAACAGACCTCTAATGCACTTACACAGGGAGTCAGGGATCTTCACATGACATACATTAAGGGAGTGGAGGTGGAGGTTGGTTAAGAAACTAAGGTGCAGCATTATGTACAGTGGGGTTAATCCAGCGTGCCTCAGTTACATTCCTTATTTCTGGCAGCTATTTTGATAAGTAGTCGATGATCACGATGAGTGTAAAATCATTTGCATGTGTAATAACCTCCTAAACCACTCGTCGAGTGAAATGCTGATTGCGTCAAGTGTTTTCTTTCAGATATATCCGGGATAAATCACATCTGCAGAATCTGATCTCACTCACCAGCTCACCAGAGTTTAGATAAAATGTGGAGGGGATTAAGTTTTCATTTAGGGCCATTTCTTTTACTGGGTTTGTTGAAATCTGTCAATTGTTATGTTCCTAGAAACATTGAGTATTTGTGGTGATAATTTCCAGAGTCCAGTGCATTTAAAAGGCTCAGTCCTAGTTTTACATTTATATATTTAATGTGCTGCGCAAGTAGTTCAGCACTTAATCTGCAAATAATAATGAAAGGTGCATCATTTTCAATTTTTTTCTGCTGATCAATGCATATTGATGATCTGCATTTGTTTGCCAATCTAAATCTGTAAACAGGAAATGTTTAGATGTAAAGGACAGGGACTTGAGCGCTGATCGGAGCTCATCTTTTCATCGGGGAACAAATCAATCCAAACATTTGAACTGCTGAAGTGCATCTCTGACTGGGAATCCCGATACAATTAAAAGTGGTCTGAATAAAGAGGTAGTCTAAAATGGAATCTAACCGAGTAGAGGTTAGATATCACGGTGGGTAATAATCTCACTAACCACATTCATTTGGAGTCAGACTTTCCCTTTTCAGCCGCCTGCAGAGGTTGAGCCGAGAGGCTTCAGAGACTAATCTGTGGATCGATACGGCAGATCACTTAACAGACGAAGGAGACAGCCGATCCCTGGAGGAATTATTGCCAGGAAGAGCTCTAAATAGTCTCATCATCGGCTCCAGTGTCTCTCTGAGCCTCAAAACAACCGTCAGGAGTCAGACCGGGTGGAAATCTCAGTTTACTGCTGAAAAATGTCAATGTAGATAAACACAACACTTTTACTTCTGATTTTCTGCCTTCTCTGCTTGGGGAAACTACACATGAATGATGCTCCTTTTTCTTCTAATATCATCTACTTAAATGTAAGAAATGAATATCAAACAAAATGTTGTGGATTGCATTTCATTTGCTGTGATTTTGAAGATTTATAATGGCTTTCAGAGTTCGTGGACTTAGCCCAGCTGCTCTGTAACTAGGCCTGCTAAAAAAATCCATTGTGCAATTTTCCCCTCAGCTGTTAATCACCATGCAACCTATTTTTGAGATTAAGTTATTTACTTGTGCTGCTGTAGCCTGTTGGTGTGAAGTTTGAATATTTTCTCAAATATCTGAGCGGTTAGACGACGAGGTTTCTTTGGTATTTATGTTTTCTCAATCTCTGTGTTTGTGAACAGGAGGCGGTCGGAGGCTGAGGGGAGCAGAGCCTGTTCCAGAGGACAACTCAGTGAGTAGCCTCAGTTTCCCTTTTTTAAGTCCCTTCAGGTTTCTCCCTGAGGTTAAATCGACAGAAAAATACATCTGATCAACTTCCTCTGACCCTGATTCTGGTCTACGTCCTTAAATAATCGGTGTTATAATGCGGAGTCTGATCTGATTGACCTAAATTCTGATCAAATATGCGTCTGACACATTTATTAACAGCTGTGGCCTTTCGACTTTGGCACGACTTACTTTATTTGAGCTACTTATCGGAAAGCCGTTTCCCAACACATCTAAGATGATTAGACCCGCAGAATGAATCCTTTGGGAACTATTTATGTCTCCATTTGTAAACTCCGTCGATGGATATGAAGCATTTTTGACGGGGGAATGAATCAAATCATTTGTACCTCGTTTCCTTTGGATGAAAGTGTGAGACTGACAGACTGACTGCCTTCCCTGGAAACACTCAATTAATGTGACAGTTGTTAATTACCAAATGGCCACTGGCGTAGGGAGGTGTGATCACACTATTTGGGATCCAGTTTTTTTCCTCATAAATTTGCGGCTCAGCCTGCAAGTCGATCTCCTTCAGTTCTGTCGATTTTAAACCAGATAATAAATCTCAAACTGCAACAAACTCAAACATCTCTTTAAAATAAATAACAACAGCTGTTTAGGGAAAAGACCAGGTGACTGTTTCCGCGCTCACTGACCTCATGTCCACGCAGGTATGTGACGAGCCGTCGCAGTTCACCGAGGGAGAGAGACCACGTCCTCAAGGATCGTCCCCCGTGGAGGAGTATCCTGAAATGGAAAAATACACCGAAAGTGACAAAGAGGTACACAAAATTAAGAAAAGCACAACCAAAATTACAGAGAGGAATATGGTTAAAAGAATAAGTCAAAGAACGTGTGTATGTGCTCTTCACTAATCTGAATATCCAGTTAAAATAGAGAAAAAAAATCAGGTTTTTTTTGGCAGTAATCCCTGTTTTCTTTCTCATAATCCCTCACCTCCAAGAACATTTTAGGTTAATACAGAGACCAGACTGTAACCTGGTTACTTTAATACTTTGGCTACTTGTAAACACCCCGACTCTGTCAACAGTCGATTTCAGATTTAGTGTCCTGAGGATATACACAAATGAAGTTAAAAAAAAAACACAAGCTTGTGACCCAGCAGGGAAGTCTGTGTGTTTGTCTTATTTATGCTCACATGAAGCAACACATATGCTAAAACAGAGAGGGAGGAGAAACATTTCAGCACAAAATCAAATCAAAGGGGACCAGACTGATCCACATGAAACTGTCATGAACAGATTAAGCAAATTTAGGTTTTGGGACTAAATTAAAGCCTGATTAAGATTCAGGTCTCTGTCATCGGGCACATCAAACATGTTTCCTGTAAAGTAACGATCATGATTCCTTAATGCTTTCATTGAATAGTCCTCAATCATATTCTGTAAACATCTACATGTTATTGAATCTGAGCCACAGGAACTGAGAACTATTTGTAGTTCCTGGAAGCTTGTTAAGAGGAACCTTTTTCACTCCTGCCTTGGAGAGGGCCCTCTTAAGCACTGTTCATTGATCCATCAGTAAGTGTTCGGTGATTGGTCAAACACAAGGACCAATTCAGAACCATTAACCTCCATTTTTGTACCCCAGCATTAAGATGAGCAAAATAACATGACGTAACAGTCGGTTAAAACTCTGAAAATGGTGTGTAGTAGCATAGAGGAGTTTGAAAATATCAGATTTAGGCATAAATTCAGTATCGCACACTCCCAGTGCAGGGAACTCTGTAGTAGGCAGTCCCCAAAGACATCTTAGTAATCAGGTCTGTGAAATTATGTGTCATGGACATCCCCGTCCCTCTCAGAGGAAGAAGTCTGACAGCCTGTTGATGCTCCTCTGTGCGTATAAAGCTGAGGCTCTGACTCGACCAGCTTTCTTCTTTTTCTGTATCATGTCGAGTAAGAAATCTATTTTTTCCTTTTCAGTGTGAAGGTGAGCATGACCCACATCGCAAAGGTGGGAGTGGAAAGAAATCCAAAAAGTCCGGGCTTGGCTCCATGTTTGAGAAGCGCTCCACTCTAAAGACAAGTAAACTGAAGGTGAGACACTTCCACATTTCTAACCTCTCTATATAGATCTGTGAACCCCTTCAGGCTGTGCCACTGTAAAGAATAGCACAGCTGAAGGTAAAGCGATTTTAATCCCTCCTACTTTGATGTGTTGACAGGAAGCTCCCAGCCCCGAGGCTGAGGTGATAGTGAAAACAGCCCAGGATGGATGTGCAGAGGGTCTTGTTTATCGTGGAGGGGGGAAAGACGGGATCTTCATTAAAGAAGTGGTACCAGAGTCACCGGCCTCAAAAAACCTGAAACTGAAAGAAGGTAAACTCGCGGTTAAGTCGGTTTTTGGTGTTCATGTTTGAATTGATCTGGCAAATGTTTTTAATGACCAAGGGATGAATCCAGAGTGCTTCAAATATTTATCTTGTACTTTGATGATTTAACTCCTGCTCCATCAGATGTGTTAAAAAATGTTGGTAAAAACAGAATTTAAAGGTTTGCACATTATTTAAACTTCATATTCCACTTTAAACCACACACAGGAAACATTTCAAATGTCGACATTAAAAAATGTTTTTCTTGTATGAAAAATAGTTCATCACTGGCGGTCAGAAACCTTGTACTTCCATAAGGAATAAAATTATCTACAAGACATAATTTCATAAAATGATTGAAATCTGTGCAAAAGGAGAGGGTAAAAAAAAACACAAGATGGCAGGTTAAAACTGTACAATACACAAATAATCCTTAAATCAACTTCATCACTTCTAAAAATCCATTTTTCAGACTCAGGGCCACTAAAACATGTTGCTTTTGTTTACACAGGTGATCAAGTTTTGAGCGCCACTGTGTATTTTGACAATGTTCCATATGAGGACGCTATCCAGATCCTGGAGCACGCTCAGGCTTACAAAGTGAAGCTCTGCTTGAAACGCAAACCAGACATCAGTGAAACTGAACCCATCATGGATTCTGACGTCATCCCAGTAAATATGTTAATGATTTGATTCTTTGTGATAGATGCTCTTTGTGGGAGGAAAAAGACTTATATTTTTTTGTTTTGTTGCCCTTCAGGAGGACGAGACCTATACTCCAGAGATGAGGGAGCGAGGAAAAACCAAAAGGCGTGCTGATGCCCGCATTTCATGGCCCAAATTTCACACTTTAGGAAAGAAGTCCCACTTTACCAGATCTCACAGTTCCTCAGAGGCTGATGAGCAGAGAAAGCTTGAGCTTAGCCCCACCACAAGTGACACAGAGTCACCAATCAAATCTCAGGATGCTCTCAAAGGCAAAAAGAAGAACAAACTGAAGCTTTCTTTCCTGAAAATGAGAGGTCGAGTAAGTTCGTCTGAAGATCTGTGTTCAGACACGACGACAAATCGGCAAACTGGTGGCAAAACTCTCCAGACACAAGAATCATCAGACGTGCTTTCACCTGAGGGCCTTGAAAGCCCGTCAGGAGAGACCCCTGAAGTTTATGTAACAGGGGATCAGAAGGGGTTGGAAGACTTGAGAGCTGAGCAAACTGAACAAAACCTGACACATAAGATGGAACTCGTCAGTATTGATAGCACTTTGAAAACAGAAGATCTAACTGTGGCTCTGGCAGATCAAGAAAGCCCCTCTGGTGCAAAGTCTCCTGACGGGAAAAAGAAGAAGAAAGAAAGGTCTGAGTTAAAAATGAAAATTTTGGGGAAGGATAAATCACATAAGAAAGAGGCAAAAGCCAAAGCCTCACCAAAGAGGTTGAAAACACTCGGGGCAAGCATTGAAATAGCAGATCAGCCTGATAATGAAAAGACAAATGCAATCCCAAGTACTGAGACACACAAAGAGCTGCATGGAGATGACAAGCCACCTGATGCCAAAACTCAACCAATCAGCAGTGAGAATTTGCAAATAGACAAGAGTGTACCACAAGTGGAACTCGAAAAACCTGATGTCAAAACTGCCAAAAAATCTCCAAAGAAAGGTGAGAAATCGAAAAAAAGCAAGGACAAACAAAAACAAGATACCAAGGCATTTAAACTGCCAAAAATAGGTTTTGGCGACTTAACCACAGAGGAAGAAATTCCCAAACTGAATGCCAGTGTTGGAGAATGCACAGTAAAAATCGAGCCACCTACAGCTGATGGCACTGATGTGAAAGAAGATCCCTATGAGCGACTGTCAAAAAGCAGTCTTTCCAGGACTCAACTTCCCAAACGTGAAGACATTGAGATTCCTGGAATGGAGGATGTGTCTCGGAAGACCGCAACCAAAGGATCCAGAGAGGCCAAAATGATATACACGGGACATTTTGATGAAATTCCATCTGACCCTATACCAATATCAATTGACGTTGACAGTGTCAAAGAGGCGGTCTCAAAACTGCCTGGATACAAGCTGCCTAAGGTTGACACGTCTGGTGTGCCCATTCCTGAGGAAATTACTGTGATAGATGCAAATGCCCAAAGAATATCAGTCAAGACACCTACTAAAGTCGTAGATGCCAAAACAAAACACGAGACACACTTCACAAAGTTTGATATGTCTGCCTCTCCAAGCATCTCCAAGACCACAGTCAAACCACCAAAGATCCCAACTGCAGATTTGACCTCTGAGGTACTCCTAGTTGAGACCAAGATAGAAAAGAAAGACAAAACTGGAGAGAAAGAGAGCAACATAGAGATCAAAACTGGGGTTCACAAACGGGAAGATATTATCATACCTGGGAAGGAAAGTGCAGCTGAAGTAGCTCTTCTTCAGGCACAACATGATAAAAAATCAAAGAAGACAAAGAAATCAACACCTGGCTTTGGCATAACCATGCCAGACATAAGAGTCCCAGACATTGGAATTGACCTGCCAAAACAAAGTATTGCTCAGAACAAAGATGATGACTTAAAAGGAGAAAGAACTATATTCCTCCAAGATGTACAAATGACCGTAAATGAAACAAAGACAGTAAAGGTGCACACTGGAGGTGTTATATCTGATGTCAAAATCCCTGAAATTGATGGGATTGAATACATTGACTCAGTAGGTGAAAAGGATGGAGGCATCAGGCTGAAAGGTTTTGGTCTTGATGTTGCACAGCCAAATGCAGACTTTTCCCTTCCAGAAAAGGATGTGCCTAAAACGGAAAAAGCCGTAATCATTGATGGAGCAGAGATAAAAATTGTGGAACGAGAGAGACATGGTGGCATATTTAAAATGCCAAGTCTTGGCATCTCCATGCCGAAAGTGGAAGGACCTAAAATTGACCTGGGACTATCAAAGAAGGATGTGGATGTCACACTTCCTGGAGCTAAAGCAGAAGTTGAACTACAAAAAGTCTCTGAGGTCAAAAATACCCTTGGGAACATAGATGTTTCTGTTCAGGGCCAAAAGATAAAGGTTGAAAAACCTGAACTCGAAATCAAATCTGAGCAGTCTGGTCAAGGTGGCAAAATCAAGATGCCGGAGCTGGGGATTAAAATGAAAGCACCTCAATATGATTTGAGCTTCTCAAAGAAAGATGTTGATGTCAAACTACCGGAGGCTCACGCTGACGTCAAACTCCCAGAATTTACCAAGACTGAGGTTCAGCTTGCTGACATCAATGTTTCTATTCCAGAAGAAAAGCTGAAAGTAAAGACACCAGACATCAAAATCAAACCTCTTCAGACTGAGGCTGAGCTTGAGGGACATGGAGGCAAGATAAAAATGCCGAAGATTGGAATCACAATGCCAAAACTGGAAGGGCCTGAATTTAATGTAAGCTTGTCAAAAAAAGGTGCAGATGTGGCTCTACCAGATGCTACAGTTGAGACCTCTGATGTTCCCAAAATTGATGTTAAAATGAAATCCCCAAAAATTGAATCAGAAATGGATGAGCAAGGAAGCAAGTTTAAAAAGTTTGAAATGTCAATGCCAAAAGTAAAAATGCCCGAAATCGATTTCAGCTTATCCAAGAAAGAAGCAGATGTCAAACTACCAGAGGCCAAGGCAGATGTCACACTCCCTGATGCTGAGCTGCCAGATCCCTCTGCTCAACTAGATATCAAAGTTTCTAAAAGTAAAAGTTCTGAGAAGAATGTGGACGGATCACCATCAAAATTCAAAATGCCATCTTTGAAACTACCCAAATTTGGAGTTACTGCTCCTAATGTTGGAGTTGACATATCAAAGAAACCTAAAGCTGTTCCAGTTCCTGAGGCACAGTTAAAAACACTTGAGGAAGGTGTTACAGTGGATCTTACAGCCCCAAGCATTGACATTGAGGGCCCATCTCTTGATGTGAAAAAAACAGCGGCTGAAATTGATGGAAAAGGACACAAGTTCAAAATGCCCAAACTTGGAATCTCAGTGCCAAAAGTTAAAGGTCCTGAAATTGACCTGAGTTTATCACAACCAGAGGCTGAACTACCAGAAGTTGAAGCTGAGGTCAAACTGCTTGAGGTTGAATGTGCAGAACCTGGTGTGAATGTTCAGATTAAAGCTCCAGAGGTTTCACTTCAGCAACCCAATATTGAAGGATCACCATTGAAATTTAAGATGCCAACATTTAAACTACCAAAGTTTGGGTCTGATGTGCCAAATGCATCTGTGGAAGTACCAGATTTGGACAAAGACGCAAAACTTGAAGGACCAGACTTCAACATCTCAGCAGAGGGGTTGGCAGCTAATGTTACAGCACCCAGCATTGAGGGACCTTCAGTAGATATGCAAACAACTGGAGCTAGAGTGGATGGAAAGGGAATGAAGTTTAAAATGCCAAATCTTGGTTTATCCATGCCAAAAGCAAAAGGACCTAAACTTGATTTCAGCATCTCAAAGAAAGACGGAGATGTCACAGTACCAGTGGTGGAAGCTGATGTCAAGCTTCCAAAGGCTGATCTTGGAAAAGTTGATGTGTCTATTCCAGAGAGTACAATCAAAGTTCCAGATGCTGAGGTTGATGTCAAGCTTCCAAAAACCACTGAAATTAATGTGGAAATGAAACCACCGGAGTTTGAGACTGAAGGAACTTCTGGGAAGTTTAAAATGCCCAAGTTTGGAATTAATCTGCCCAAAGTGAAAGGACCAGATATCGACTTGAGCTTGTCAAAGAAAGATGTGGATATGTCATTACCACAGGCAAATGTTGAAGTCAAACTACCAGATGCCCCAAAACTTGATGTTAACCTTGGAAAGGCAGAAGTGACAATTCCAGATGCTAAAGTGGAAATGAAACAACCAGAGGTGGAAATCAAACCTTTAATGGCTGATGCTGAACTGGATAAACAAGGAAGCAGGTTCAAATTACCAAAGTTTGGAATTAAAATGCCAAAAGTAAAAGGACCTGAATTTGACATAAATTTCTCGAAAAAAGATGTAGATGTTACGCTAGGAGAAGCAACAGCTGATGTAAAAGTCCCTGATGTTGATGTGAAAATACCCTCTGCTGATTTGGATATTCAAACTCCCAAGATTGAGGCTCATTTGGAGGGATCTCCATCGAAAGTTAAACTTCCAACATTCAAGCTACCCAAAGTTGAAGGTGCCACTCCAACTATAAGTGCAGAAGTTCCTGAGAAGGACATACATATTAAAGGAGCTGAGCTAAAAATACCAAAAGATGGTATTGATATTGAAGTTCCAAATATTGATATTGTGGGCCCTTCACTTGATGTGAAAATTAATGAAACTGAAGTTGGGGGAAAAGAGAGTAAATTTAAAATGCCGAAATTTGGAATCTCCCTTCCAAAAGTGCAAGGTCCTAAAATTGATATTAGTTCATCAAAGAAAGGTGTGGATGTCAAATTACCGGATGTTAAAGCTGAACTCCCAGAAGCTCCTGAAATTGATGTCAGTCTTGGAAAAGTAGATGTTTCTATCCCAGAAGCAACAATTGAGATTGAAAAGCCTCAGCTGGAGATGGAATCCTTGCAGTCTCAAGGCGAATTTGCAGGGCAAGAAAGTAAGTTCAAGATGCCCAAGTTTGGAATCAAAATGCCTAAAGTTAAAGGGCCTGAAATTGATATCAGTTTATCAAAGAAAGGCGACATTACTCTACCAGAAGCCAAAGCAGAAGTCACTCTCCCTGATGTTAAACTGAAAGATCAGTCTGCTGAAGTGGAAATTAAAGCTCCTGAGATTGAAGTACAACCAAGCAGTGTTAAAGCATCACCTTCAAAATTCAAAATGCCAACTTTCAAATTTCCAAAATTTGGCGTTGGAGCCCCTAATGTAAGCATCGAAGGACCTGATTTTGACAAAGAAATCAAGATTGACGGAGCTGATGTGCAAATATCTGTGCCACCCACAGAAATTGATGTACCAAAAGTTGAAGCAGAGGTTCATTTGCCAGAGGTTGAAGTCAAGGATATTTCAGGGGTAGTTGTAATAGACCAACAGCCAGGTGTTGAGGTAGATGTAAAGATGAAAAAGCCAAAGTTCTCACTACCAAGTTTTTCTTTTTCAAAATCAAGTGTCAAGGCCCCCGAAGTTGATGTGAATCTTCAGGATGTGAATGCTACAATTCCAGAGGTAACAGGGCCTGGCATTGACTTAAGTATATCAAAGAAAGATGTAGATGTGACACTTCCAGAGGCAAAAGCTGCTGTCAAACTGCCTGAGGTTCAAATGAAAGGACCTTCTGCTGAAGTGGAAATGAAATCTCCTGAGATTAAAGCTGTAAAAAAGGACACTGAAGGATCACCATCGAGGTATAAAATGCCAACATTCAAACTACCAAAATTTGGAATGAGTACACCAAGTGCAACTGCAGAGCTGCCTGAACACAGCACAGATCTCAAAATTCATGAAGCAGACATAAAACTCCCTGAGGAAATCTTAACAGTTGACATTAAAGGACCAAAAATAGACATCAAAACTGAAAGTGTAGAACACGAAGGAAAAGGAAGCAAGTTTAAAATGCCAAAGCTTGGAGTAACGATGCCAAAAGTCAAGGGACCTGACATTGATTTAAGTTTGTCAAAGAAAGACGTTGATGTGACACTACCAGAAGTCGAAGCTGAAGCAAAAGCCGAGGTAAAACTCTCAGATGTTGACCTTAAAGGGCCTTCAGCTGAAGTTGATGTTAAAGCTCCTGAGATCAAAGTCAAAACAAAAGACAAAGAAGGGTCGCCATCGAAATTTAAAATGCCAACATTCAAACTACCCAAATTTGGAGTAAGTTTGCCAAGTGCCCATTTGGAAGGGCCTGATACGAGCAAAGACCTGAGTGTAGATGGAGCTGATGTTACAATTCCTGAAAAGGACCTCAAAGTTAGTATTGCTGCCCCAGACATTGACATCATTGGCCCATCCATTGATATCACAAGCACAGGAACTGGTCATGAAGAAAAAGGAGGAAAGTTCAAGATGCCAAGTCTAGGTTTTTCTACACCACAAGTTAAAGGGCCTGACATTGATTTAAGTTTATCCAAGAAAGAGGTTGATGTGACACTACCAGAAGTCAAAGCTGATGTCAAACTCTCAGGCACTGAAGTTCAGGGACCTACCACTGAGGTTGATATTAAAGCTCCTGAGATCAAGGTCAAAACAAAAGAAGGATCACCATCGAAATTCAAGATGCCAACATTTAAGCTACCAAAATTTGGTGTAAGCTTGCCCAGTGCCTCTGTGGAGGGGCCAAATACTAGCAAAGACCTGAGCATTGATGGAGCTGATGCTACAATTCCTGAAACAGATCTTAAAGTTGATATTGCAGCACCCAGTATCGATGTTAAGGGTCCATCCATAGATATAAAAACCACAGGAACTGACCATGAAATGAAAGGAGGAAAGTTCAAAATGCCAAGTCTAGGTTTTTCAACACCTCAAGTTAAAGGGCCTGATATTGACTTTAGTTTGACTAAGAAAGATGTCGATGTGACACTTCCAGAGGCCAAAGCTGAAGTGACACTCCCAGATGTTGATGTAAAAGGACCTACTGCTGAAGTGGACATTAAAGCACCTGACATCAAGATTCAAGCAAAAGACAAAGAAGGGTCACCCTCAAAATTTAAGATGCCAACATTCAAACTACCAAAATTTGGAATAAGTATGCCAAGTGCCACAGTGGAAGTACCTGAACCTCACATTGAAGCAAAAATCAATGGAGATGATATTAAAATGCCAGAGGAGGTACTTACAGTTACAGCACCCAGCACTGACACTGAAGGTCTATCAGTGGATATGAAAGTCACAGGAACTGAGCATGAAGGAAAAGGAAGCAAGTTTAAAATGCCAAAGCTAGGTGTAAGTATGCCAAAAGCAACAGGTCCAGAAATTAAAGGGCCTGACATTGATTTAAGTTTATCCAAGAAAGAGGTTGATGTGACACTACCAGAAGTCAAAGCTGATGTCAAACTCTCAGGCACTGAAGTTCAGGGACCTACCACTGAGGTTGATATTAAAGCTCCTGAGATCAAGGTCAAAACAAAAGAAGGTTCACCATCGAAATTCAAGATGCCAACATTTAAACTACCAAAATTTGGAGGAGGTTCATCTAGTGCCACTGTGGAGCTGCCAGATACTGACGAGGAGCTCAAAATAGGTGGAACCATTGGCATTCCAGACAAGGATCTCAAAGTTGATGTCAGTGTCCCAGATGTTGACATTAAAGGCCCATCAATAGAGATAAAGACCACAGAAACAGACAAGGAAGGAAAAGGAAGCAAGTTTAAAATGCCAAGTCTTGGTTTTTCTGCACCTCATGTCAAAGGACCTAACATTGATTTAAGTTTGTCCAAAAAGGACGTAGATGTGACACTACCAGAAGCCAAAGCTGAAGTCAAACTCCCTGAAGTTGAAATGAAAGGACCCTCTGCAGAAATTGAGGTCAAAGCTCCTGCAATCAAACCAGGAAAGAAAGACTCTGAAGGCTCACCATCAAAGTACAAGTTACCTACTTTCAAACTACCAAAATTTGGAGTGAGTACACGAAGTGGCACTATGGAGATGCCTGAAAGTGAAACAGACCTTGTGATTGATGGAGAGAAAGTAAGAATTTATGAGAAGGAACTCAAAATTGACGTTGCAGCCCCAAGCATTGACATTGAGGGCCCATCAATAGACATCAAAACTAAAGGTGTTGAACATGAAGGAAAAGGAAGCAAGTTTAAAATGCCAAGTCTTGGTTTTTCAGCACCACAAGTAAAAGGGCCTAACATTGATCTGAGTTTGTCAAAGAAATACGTTGATGTGACACTACCAGAGGCTAAAGTTGAGGTTGAAGTGAAAGGACCTTCAGCTGACGCGGAAATTGATGCACCGGCAATAAAGGGTGGGAAGGACATTCAAAGCTCACCATCGAAATTTAAGATGCCAACATTCAAACTACCAAAATTTGGGGTAAGTTTGCCAAGTGCCACTGTGGAGGGGCCTGATACTAGCAAAGACTTGAGTGTAGATGGAGCTGATGTTACAATTCCTAAAAAGGACCTCAAAGTTAGTATTACTGCCCCAGACATTGACGTCATCGGCCCATCCATTGATATCAAAAGCACAGGAACTGGTCATGAAGAAAAAGGAGGAAGGTTCAAGATGCCAAGTCTAGGTTTTTCTACAACACAAGTTAAAGGGCCTGACATTGATTTAAGTTTATCCAAGAAAGATGTCAAAATTGAAGCCCCAAGCATTGACATGGAGGGTCCATCAATAGACATCAAAACTAAAGGTGTTGAACATGAAGGAAAAGGAAGCAGGTTTAAAATGCCAAGTCTTGGTTTTTCAGCACCTCAAGTCAAAGGGCCTAACATTGATCTAAGTTTGTCAAAGAAAGACGTTGATGTGACACTACCAGAAGTCAAAGCTGAAGTCAAACTTCCTGAACTGAAGGACTCTTCCACCAAAGTGGAAATGGCAGCCCCAGGGATTGATGTCAAGACAAGTAATATTGAGGGATCACCAACAAAATTCAAAATGCCCACTTTCAAAATGCCCAAATTTGGAGCTACTCCTGTGCAGGTCAGTGCAGAACTTCCAGATATTGACAAAAATATTAAAATTGAAAGTGAGAAGCTGGAATTATCTAAAGAGGGTGTTTCAGTAGATGTCACAGGACCCAGTGCAGACATTGAAGGCCTATCTGTAGATCTGAAAGGTAAAGGACGTGAAATGGAAGGATCAGGTAGCAAGTTCAAGCTGCCAACTTTGGGCATCTCTCTGTCCAAAGTTAAAGGACCGGAAGTTGATGTAAGTTTATCAAAGACAGATGTCGATGTCACACTCCCAGAAGCAAATGCTGAGATCAAACTGCCTGATGTCGGAGTAAAAGACCTTAAAGATACCATTACAGCACCAGATGCGCCATCAGTTGAGGTTGATGCCAAGTTAGGACGACCGAGCTGGTCATTTCCTAAATTTTCATTTTCAAGCAAAGGTGCTAAAACTCCTGACATTGATGTAAACATTGAAACACCAGAAGTTGATATTTCATCAGGAGATGCAAAAATTGATCTCTGTCCTCCTGATGTTGATATCCAGGGACCTTCAGGGACCATTTCCACAGAAGAGCCAACTGCAATAGAAACTGATGCAAACTTGAAAAGATATAAATTTTCTCTACCCCGCCTATCTTTCTCAAAGTCAGCTGTTAAAGAACCTGAAGTCAGTGCTGAACCTCCACAACTGGATATTTCTCTTCAAGAGGGGAAAGTGATAGTCACTCAGCCTTCAGCAGAAACTAAAGGTGAGCCTGAAACTGAACATGATGGACAAGGAAGCAAGTTCAAATTGCCAAGGTTTGGCATTGCACTACCAAAAGCAAAAGAGCCTCAAGAGGAGTTAAATGTGTCACAGAAAGATGTAGACATTAAACTTCCAGAAGTTACACTTCAGGCCAAACTTCCTGGAATTGAAGTCAAGTCTTCATCAAGTGGAGAAGCGAAAGCATCTGAGACAGCAGCTAAGGCAAAAGATGCTGGAAGATCACCTTTAAAAAGTCAAAGTGTTGAGGTCAAGATGGATGGCTCTAAAGAAGAAACACCAGATACGGAAACACCAGCAACTGAGGGTGAAAGTGTAGGTCCAGGCTCTCCGAGTAAATTCAGGCTACCATCGTTTAAAATGCCAAAGCTAAGCTTCTCAAGGTCAAAATCTGAAGACCAAAATACTCCTGTTGAAACTGAATGTCGAGATGATCAGGTGGACACTGAGCCAAAAGAAGAGAGTAAATCACCAAAAGTGACTCTGACATCATTTGGGGAAATCCTCAAAAGTATTGATGTTGAATTTGATGTTTCAAAAACGGAAGAAAATCTTGAAACATCAAAGGAAGTTCACAAAACAGATGAACTCAGTGGGAAAGAGACAAAGGAAAAGGAAGCGCATACCAAGCAAGATGCCAGCAAAAGTCCCGAAAGGACGGGTTGGTTTAAATTTCCTAAGTTTGGACTGTCGTCTCCATCGGAACCTGCCAAGATTCCTGTAAAAGACAAAGATGGAAAGAGTCCAGAAGTGGAAACTGTGGATGACACAGTAAGTCCCACCTGCTCTGTTCAGTCATCAGACGCCTTTGCTGACATTAGTTCTGCAATGACGAGTGAGCATATTGGTGTGTCCTTATCTTCTCCAACCAAGGTAACAGTCAAATACTCAGATCCCAGCACTGCCACAGAGCTTGGAGAGGTGCACAGTAACATCATTACTTCCACCACAAGGACCGAGATGATCTCAGTAGAGCCTGACCTACCTGAGAAAATCACCATTCTATCATCTGGAGTTTCTTCATCATCTGAAGACACACTCAGACTTGAATCTGGAAAAATACATGTCATAACATCTAACATAGAGGCAACCCCAGGAGCACAGCAGGCCAAGCTTCTGACCACTCTCCAAGTCCAATCAGCTGGAGGTGTTCCCCTTCAGTCTGAAACGACCAAGACCGCATCATGGACTATTGACGAATCAAAAGGAGGCAAGACAACAGTGTATGAGAGGCATTTAGTCACAGAAACAACAGGTGAAAGAAGTGAAAGCAAAGAAACAGTTGTTATAACAAAGCAAATCACGCGCATGTTAGACTCCGCTGAGCACATCTCCGGTGAGACAGCTACATCCATTCAGCGGCTGAAAAAGACTGTACACTCAGAGAAAATGAAGTTCTTTGATGAGGTTGAAAAGTGAAGTAGCTTAGCTTTCATTTTGACTTAGAATACAATCCACACCTATCCATGCCCAACAGCCAGTTGGATCCTAATCTACAGTCCATTCAACAGTGAGACAGAAATCATGTTGTCAACTGGAAAAGGTTGGTAGCAACTTTGAACCTACCAATCACATGAGAGAATCGGTCAGCGTTCAGGTGTTTGCTTCAGTTTCTGGTTGCATGTTGCTAACCTGTAAAAAGATGAAGATTAGTAATTTATACCGATAACGTGAAGATGTCAATAAGCTGTGTAACTGAGCAACCTTCCAGCAAACTATGAATTACCCAAATACCACTGCTTACTATAGTACAGCACGAAAATAAGCCATGTCTGTTGCTTATAAAAATGTATATCTTTGTCATTTCAAAGTTTTTAATGAATAACACTGATCAACATATCCTATTTATCAGATGATAATTCTATACAAGTGAAAATCACCAGTGCATTTGATTTGATCTGATCAAAACCGTTGCAAAAACAATCAAGGTTAATGACATTCCAAAAAATGTTTACACTAATTTTACTGTAAAGTTGAGAGTAGATAACACCTACAAAATAATACTGAGTATATGGCAGGCAAATAATATGTACATGTATTATCGAGATATTCTTGTTGCTGTAGCTAAAATGTAAAGAAAGTAGTGATGCTAAGCTGAAATGAGATGCTTATAATCAAACACAGCAAGTGTACTGCTGCAATTATATTTTTTATTAATATTTTGCTTACAACCTAGTTTGCTACAGTAAAGAAATATACCAACAGTATGTTTCTCCTTCTTTATCACTGTACAAAGTGGAGATATTTAACTGTCTGTAAATAGCTTTTAATGATCCCTGGGGTTTTATTTAACCACTGCTCATTTTTGAATTCTCATGACAACTTGCAAAGATATAAACGAAAAATAAATACTGTAAGCAAACCTTTGGCTGAACCTTATTGTGTGGTGTGGTCTGTGTTCAAAAGTTGGTTGGTTTTAAGCCTGATTGAGGTTTTTCCTGTTTAGTTAGTAAATTAAAAAAAGATCAAATTTTGCAACAGTTTGGTACCCCAAATTTAAAAATTTGCATATTTTTAGTGCTTTCGAATTAGGTTAAGACTACAGATACAAATCTTGTGTCTTCTGAAACCAGGTCCTACTTTTAGTAATAGGAGTATTTAGCGATACGTCTCATTCTCATTGTGCAGAATATAAAGCTCTGCAGATAGACAAACTGCAAACCACAGCTAAGACGCACTATATTTGGCTAACTGATCACTCTTTAAGTCACAGCATGTGGCTTTGGCAACAATTATCAGCACAGATTTAGTACAAAATGGAGCATAATATCATTAAAATTATGTAACCGTCTGGATACTTACAATGGGCCTTTTAAATCTTTGAAGGAGAGAGTCCCCATCCACAGAGACAGCCACCTTGCACCGTCAGGTTTCTATAATAGCACAGAAAAGACAATTCACAAATATAGTTATCATGCAACACTGGTGCATCTTGTAGGGAAGAGAGGGGTAAGATAAACAGTTTTTCATATTTTGGATCACTACATCAGGTCAATCATAGTTTTGTCTCTAACTAGTACTTTCTGCATATATTTCAAGATGTTGTTAATCCCTGCAAACCAACAGAATGAGTGTAAACATAACTGTCTTAATAATATAGCATGCCAAAAAAAGTGGTCTCCTATGGACAATTTACCCCGTGTATGGGGTAAGTTCACCCATACACGGGGTAAGTTGACTCCCTATTCAACTGGTACAATAATTCTTTCTATTATTATTGCATATAACTGCTAAAAAGCTGTTTTGTAAAAACACATTTTAACATGAGAATGTCTTGAAGTGATTCAGAACATTCACAGCTGTAGATCTGAAAAGAAAAAGTCAAACATTTCAACAATCTGAACTGAAACTCTGATCCTCTCATCAGACTCCTTTACTTTCTCAGTCCTCTGAGCTAAAATGGTGGACTTTTATCCTGGGTTTTTGACCTCATGTTGTAGCTCGTAACCACAGTTGATGTATTAAAAAAATTTAAAATGATCTTTTTTGGTCTGAACACAATTCCAATCAAATTATGACAGACTAAACTCACTTTCAAGAGAATTTCATGTAGGATCTGGGTTATGGATATTGCTAATATTCCCATTTCAACACACTACACCAATATTTAATCATGTATATTTATATTTTCTTACATTGTGTAGGCCCACAGACAGGTTCGGATTGAAATTTAAGGATTTGATAAAGTTTAGGAGAGTACATTGTGATTCAATGAGGTGCCTGGTGAGTGTGAAAACTATAAAAACAAGTAGCAGATGTCATCCAGTAAATGCTTTTAACTGCAAATCACCTAAATGTCCCTTTAATAAAATATAGTATCCATACAAAGAGATAATGCTGACAGGCTGAAGTTAGGGTTATCATTTCCTGAACACCAAACACTGCCTTGGAGGAGCTTTAACACATGTATTTGCACACTAGAGGGAGACACAGCTGATATTTCTCCTACGGTAAAGTCTTGGGACAGAACAAACCATGAGAAAGAGCAAACTTTTTCACACATATGTGAAACCTCGACTCTGTGCTAGCAAACAACCCGTATTTTCTTGCTAGGGGCTCCGTTACTGTTTCTGAAAGCTAAACTCGACAAACTTTAACGTTTTGTAAAAACACACGACAAATTCGACGTACAGAACGGGAATGTATCGTCATATGGACGAATATCAACATTATATAGAAAAATAAGTGAGGTTACCTGTCCAAATCAGCTAACTATGCTAACAATATTAGCATATTTAAACTCATTAACGGCTGCCCGGTTCACCTGGTATGATGCTGCCTTCAGGTGCTTCTCGTAAGTAACCGTTTCAAGACTAATCATTGAGATTTTCAGATTTAACTTGTGTCTTTTATGAACGTTACATTGTTCAGAAGAGCAAACTCATTACCCACAAGATAAATAATAATCAATGAGTTCACGTAATTTCCTAATAAAACACCTGAGTGCACTGCGGCAAGGGTTGTCGTTGGATAAACTCGGGTTTTACAACTTGTGACACAATATCGTTCAATGCTGTAGTGTTTAACACAAATGAACCATTACATCAACTGATCTGTGTCAGCCACAAAAGGAAAATCGACGTTTATGAATGTTTAAATCGTTGATTCTTACCGATTGCAAAATATCTGACAGTCCCTGAAGGCAGCATCGGTCCACTGTCTTTGCGCAGACTCCGAACACTTCGATGCGAGCGGCAACTTCACCGGTAGCTCTGCGCGCCCCGCCGCCTGTCGCCCACAACAGCCCGCATCATCATCACCATCATCATCATCATCATCACCATCATCATCCTCATCAGCAGCAGCAGCATCAGTGTGATGAAGCAGCGGAGGACGGAGACCTTCCTGCTCTGAGACTCTGGATCTGCCCGCTGACAGGTACGGAGCTTTTTTATTCCCACTCTGAATATAACCGGATAAAACCTCTTTTATTTCCAACTCTGATCCAGGATCTCATGAAGTCTTTTTTTTAAGACTTTTTAAAAAATTTAAGTAACTGTTAAACTATTTTTGTTTTTAAAATCATTATATGAACTTACATTTAAAGCATAGAAACTCATTGAACCTGCTGTACTTTGTGGTTTTTCTGCACTGGTGGTGCTCAGTGTGTGGGATTGTGGGCAGAAAGCACTGATCAGTGTGTGTGTGTGGTGTGTGTGTTAAAGTGTGGGTGTAGGAGAGGCTGTGTTTTATATTTAAATCTATTTATAGTACGTGATACCTGCAGTTATCTGGCTACCTGTTGTGTCCATGCGAGTAAATCAGAATTAAACATTAATTAGTGGCATTAAATTAAATTCATGTGCCATTAAAACATCATATAAGTGCATGTGAGTCAAAAACTAGAACAGGAAATGTGAATTAGGGCAAAATACACTCGAGACATAAAATAAAAACACTAAAAAAAACGAGCTGTGGATTGTTTCAGGTAGCTGCATGTTTTATGAAGAAGATATCTCTATATTTGGCAATGGATTAAATCATTTCTGCATGTCCCTGGGCTGTGTAAACTTACTGGGTTATCCAAGGAACCTGAATTTGAGGAGGTGGTGTTGCTGCTGGCTCTGTTTCGCAACAGAAATGAAATAAAGTGGAGCTGGAGCGAAAGAGGACAGAGAAAGTAGAGTGGTCATTCTTCAGCAGAATTCAGTATCTGCAAAAAAATGAAATAGTGAGATTTCATGAGTAGTCCTCAGAGGTGCCAATTTTTGAGAATTGCTGCCACTTTAACTGGACAGTCTTCATAGTGCTGGTTCTCATGATGGACAGGAGAGAGGAGGAATTTTAATACATGAGGTCAAATCTTTCTTTCCAAGCAGCGAGGATGAAGAAAATGAGACCGTTGCTGCAGGCAGAATTGTTTCCTGGAGATTTGGATAGGTTTCAAGAAGAGATCAGATCTCTGTGTGTTTTTAAAAACACTAGTAGGTGCAAGAATCTGGCTTTAGTGTGAAGTCTGCAATCCAGCAACATCAGGGTACTGGTGTGGGTTTTTGGCTTGGACAGGTGATTTCTCAAAGCTGTGAATATTGTTTTTTTGTTGTTTTATTGTCAATTAACTTGTCAGTTATTTAATCAGGTATGAAAATGATTTTAAAAAAGAGGGTGCCTGAGAACAAAGAAGGTGTTTTCACTTTTACTGTGGAATAAACAGTTAGACCTCCCCAGTGTATTTAGGAGTAATAAGAACAAAAGTGACAAATAATGCCCCCTGGGAGCTTGTGCTATTCTTGACAATGACTCAAACAAATGATTTCTCAGCTCAACTGTAAGTACTGTAATTTACTTTGTCTCTCTCACAGTTTTTATTATGTAAGCGTTTTTGATTTGCACTTAAAGTTTAAAGAAACGGAGCATTTAATCAGTTCAGGAGGTATAATATCCTTTAATAGAGTAAAAAAAAAGACAGTCTGAATAAGTTTCTCCTCTATGAAGTATTGCATAATAAGTAGGGCCTCACAATAAATCACAGTTTGGTTGTTAATAAACATTTCCAAAGTCTAAATTTATTTCAATAAATCTGACATATTATTTAAAGCTACTGTGTGGAGTTTTAGGACTGGTTAGGAAACAGTCTGAAAATAACAGTGATGACTTTTTGTGACCTACAGAGGAAAACAAGACCATCAGTGACAAAATCACCACTTATCATGAAGTAATTTTCAACGCCGAAACTGCTGTGAGGGGGTAGGTGTAAGACGAGACCACTGACAGCAATCTAAAAACATACTCTTACTTTATTTATCAGAAGCAAATCTTTACAGGAAGTGACTCATTTAACGGTTAACAGACACCTATTGTCAGAAAATACAGCTTAGACACGGAAAGTTCCTCACAGGAGCTTTAAAATGCTTTTCTGAATTTATTTTGGATTAAGCACTGATGACAAACGCAGGTTATGTTCAGGGTAACTCATGATGTTGTGCTTAATACATCGCCCATGAAAACGACTTTTGAGAACCGGGTCAGGGTGGCCAGAAGTATGTGTGTCCAGCTCTATATTCACCCTGTTTTTACTATCTACTTAAACTACTATCATTAAAGTACTACCGTATTTTTCACACTGTAAGGCGCACCATCAATGAATGTGTCTATTTTCATACATAAGGTGCACCGGATTATAAAGCGCATTAAGCCAAACAAAACAGTCAGATAAGTCAAACTTTATTTAACTCATTCAATAACTCCGCGAGGCTACGGTAGCTGCAGTGCTCTGACAAGCCAAAAGGATTTTAAATACACTTTATAGTGTGAAAAATACGGTATATAGTTATTTTTCTTGTGTGATATTTTTGGGTCATTAAAGTAAATACAAAACTAAATCATTTTCACAAGTTTAACAATCAAAGTTTGAGTTAACTATTTCAAAGTTACCCATTGGATTTAGTCCATAAAATATTGCACAAAGACCGACAAACTAATAATAAAGCATTTTAAATGTTTCATGAGTGTGTTTTAGTTTTGCTGGTCAATGGCAGACCCTCGCATCTTCACAGTCTGTGAGGTGGTAAATCTAAAGTTGGGGAAACTAGTTGGTGGCAGAGTGGTGTCTTTGGAGTAGCACCTCTTTTCCAAGCCAAACCTCCATGAATATGAGAAAGATGAAGTTATTTTATTTTGTCTCCTGGAGTTTTTTATATTTAATTTAAACTTCAGCCATGCAGGCTGCCAGCAGGACTGTCCCTTTAGATCTGAAATTAAAACTTTAATTTAAACTCTGAGGAAAAAATTTATATTCGAACTGTCTGAAACTCATTATAATACAGTACTTGTGCGCTTTAGGCTGCCTGAAGTAGAGATCCAGCAGAGGGCGCTCTCCTTGTAATCTGTCCTACATCAGTTTGTCCTGCTCGGCTTTATCAGATACAGTTAATATGCAAATAATCAAGGTGTGCTTTGACTGTTTTCTGACGTACTTGACATTGCCATTTTGCACATCAGTTAAACAAAGATAAAGATAAAACTGTAGATGATTCAAGTAGCCAATCATAGCGAGGTGGCCTAGTCGATATGAAGGGGGTTAGTGGCACCCCTGGCTGCCCCTCTGGACTCACCCCTGTTTATTCTATTTGTTTCACATTGTTTATTCTGTTTATTAAATATAAGCCCTGGTTTTTAGATGCTAATTAATAAATCCTTTTACTTAGCAGGTCACCTCTAAAACATGTATTTCACAGCTGACACATTTGTGTCTCTGAGTCTGGGATCTTTTTTATTCATCACGTTGTGAGACGTGACTCTCTGTGTGAAATCAGATTTAGTCTCACAGGTTAAGACCATGAAATCTCCAGTTAAACATAATTTACTTCAGCTCAAGATAAAATAAATCAAAGCTTAAGTGTGAAAATTGTTTTATTCAAAGCAAAGATTTTACCCTCTGCTTAATGGAGCTTATTAAATGGATTTATTTGATATTTATTCTCATGAAACTCCAGATGAAACTCTTCAAACCGCTTTTAATACTTATATAAAGTGTCTTAACATTTCAAGTCTCAGCTGAGGCAGAAGTGAAGCGGCTTCCTGCAGAGTGAAGAGGCAGACATTAACACATGGATAACCTTGTTCAGACCTAATGTCTCAAATAAGAGGTTATTATTATTCAGCTGCAGAAGAGGGTAAGAAAGCTTGACAGAGGCGTCACGCCTGGCATCTACATTCAAATTCTTGTGTCTGTTACGCTTCACATCTCAGCAGAGGGAGTGCACTTCTCAGAAACGAGAACAGACTGGAGACATGTGCAGGGCCTCTCCAGTTTCTGCTTCCAGATCAGCAGAGCCTCTTTTGCTTTAAGTGTGTTAAAGCCGGACATGAGACCAGCCGGAGTGACCGCGCAGAGGAACAATAAGAGTCTCTGCTGAATAATAATGGCTGCATTGTCTCGGTGCTGGTGTGAAGACGGACCAAAGCGAGTCCAGGTTTCGCAGAGAAGTCTCACAACAGCACGGCAAAGTCCTGACCGAGGTAATTGCCGCATATCGGCACACATGAATACCCCCAAATCAGCCCTCAGCCTCGTGTGCTCAGGCAAAGTGCACTACTCAGACAATCAGAGCCATACAATCTAAAATGCTGGTCCCCATGGCAACAGCAACTGCCGGTGTGATTGTATGGAAAGTGGTGTTTCTGATAACTTGTCACATGTAAAGTCTGACACTCAGTAGTGGGCTGAGGAATGGTGCTGTTTGATGGTTTTTAAAGAGGCAATAGTCCCACATTTGTATTTATATCTATTCAAACGACGGCGTTAGTTCTGCTTTAGGCATTATGTAAGTGATTCTGCACAACCAGGTGTTCTTACATAAGGAAGTAATGAGGAGGCAGAGGTGAAGGATGCCATAATATCACTCAGGTCATCATCACATCAGTTAAAGCCTCTTTTAAAAACACCTTACAGACAGACAGCTGGTTAATACTGTATAACATTCAGCAGCGAAAGAGCCCGGTGGACAAAGATGATTTCACATTCATTATTTTTGGAGGACCAACTGAGCTGGTCTCTCAAAACACTCAATCTCTGCTTTTCGCACCATTTTAGGTTCGAACCGTATGATCCTGACGGAGCTGTGCGCAAGATTAGCATTAAAAGAGGGCGACGCTGAGAGATGAGACCACTTCAGATTTAAGGGTCCATCTCAGGATCAATCGCCCGCTGACCGCTGCCTGGATACCATGGAGTGCTTGGATTATCCGCAGCCACAGATTTGCAAAACATGGTGTGCACTCATTGAGCTCTTTCTGTGAGACGGCCGTTAATAGACACTCTAGTCTGCAAAGTGGTCCAAACACCCCCTTTCTGAAGGACTTACATCAGGACCAATGTCGATAATAAGTTTTGTTTCTTTTACCGCCACTTCGTTGTGAAATAGAAAGGGATTGTTTTTGAAGCAGCAGTCACCGTTTTGGAAATGCTGACTCAAGCTAACTTTTGGATGACCAGAGAATGTGAAAAGATGGAGTTGAGGCGGACCTGTCTTAGCTAGGGTCGAGTCAGATATTCTCCTGATAACCTCAATACTAATACATGATAATAATTCACTCCCTGCTCAGTCTGTGTGGAAGAAAAATGATCATTTCAGACCAAAATTTTCTCTATAGACGAGGTTATTTGTGCTCTTAAATGAATGGGTGTGTATGTGATTACCGACACTCTTGCAGCCAGCCTCTAGTGGTCACTTAGGGAACTGCAGTTTTTAGCTCTTTGGTATCAGCTTGATAGAAGCTCTCATCGTTGTTCTCACTCATCCATCTGCTCTCTCTCACCTTCTTCTTTTCTTTTTTTATCATGATCTCAAGCTTAGATCTAAAATTCCAGGAATCATATTCAAATGATTAATAATCCTTAAAATCAGTATGAATGTAAGTGTTTTTGGGGTTTTATTGGTCTGTCAGACTCAGTACCGCCTTCAGTATTTGTTGTGTTGCAGCCAAATTTGGAAATTTTAGAACAATGTGTGCGTGTGATTGTGAGAATGGTGCAGTGCAGCATGAGCCAACTGCCCGAACTAGCTCTCAGGCTTCACTCCATAAATGGGATTGTAAGATTGATTCCCACTGAGCTCCAAGTGACAAGAAACACAGAAATTGACTGACACAAGCAGATTATAACCCTAACCCTAACCTCAGCCATTCTCTATGATGTTGTCATTCTATAAAAACATAGAGGGTGACGGTGGCGGCTCGTCAAACTTTGACGTATGAACTGAAAATTTACCGATACAGAAATTTACAACACTAACCACGTCATTTTGCCCATAACGGTGTATTCGGTGTCAAAAACAAATAAATAAATCAAAGTTTGTTTTGGATGTGTGTAGGTGAGGAGATGGAGGACGGTTCAAAAGTTGTAGCGGCTGAAGTTAATGTGGGAGGGGGTGAGCAGCTTGTGGAGTAGTTATCGTCCATTTATTGTTATTGAGGTTAACTGATAAATATATCGTGATATTGATTTGAGGACATATCGCCCAGCCCTACTTTGACCTCTCGTTGTGAAACAGGAAGTCAATGTAACTCTTTGATACAGTGATCAATCTGTTTGGTATTTCATATGCATGATCACGAATCCCCTTGAACACATTGACATTCAGACCTTTAGTTGCGTTCATAGCGCCCCCTCTGGTAGGACATGGTACTAACTTTCACATGCAATACTCATCCTTATATAGATTACTGCAGTGCCACCTATTGAACGGGAGCCATAAAAACATTTAACAGTTAAAAACATAATTTTTTCTTTAATGAGCTGTAGTTTATCTAAGTTTCAGCCACACACTCTCCACTCTGTGTGGAAAATTACACATTTGCTCATGGTTTTGGCCCGAGCTCATCTCCATAAAGTTTGCTCTTGGTGAATTCATGACTGCAGCAGAGGCAGATCCACAAAGGTGCAGGTAGCCGATTCATCACCACTCGGGACCTTATTACCGACAGTTTTAGTTAGTCTGAATTTCTATTTCTATTTAACTAACTGGGAAATTCGTCACTTTGACACATCCCTAAGGCCTGACAGAGGTCACAGACATTATAGATAACTGAACAGAAGTAATCAATCTTCATCCTGATGATCTGGTTTACTTTTGTTGCCCATGAAAAGGTATCAGCAGAGATTCTAGTCAGTTTCATAACCAGTAAAAGACAAACTTGAGCTGTTGTTTGGACGCCTGTTGTTGTTGTCCCCATTCATCTCGTTAATTTCACTGTCAGTCACTTTAAACTGTGCAGCGACTCGTTTTAAACTGCTTTTTTAATTAACAGCAGCTGGAACATGCAGTCCAGCCGGAGCAGCCCAGCAGAGAAACTGTGTTCGGTTTATCGATCGGTGATCATCAGTGTTTGTTTTCCCGCAGGATGACCGAGGTGATGAACTCTCTGGAGCCGGCTACGGAGGATTTCAGCGGGGGTGGAGCAGCAGCAGATCAGGGCGCAGTATCCTTCCGTACGGCTGTGTGTTCATATGTTTGCGTGTGTATGTGTGTGTGTAGATTATTCAAACCAGTCGGGTTTTATTGAAATAGAAAGCATGAAGCAGTGAGTCACAAGAGTGATGAGCAAGAGTAAAATGTGGGTTGACGTGACTTAATGTTTGGTCGGACTCGGCCCTGCTGAGAGTAAATGGTATGTATCTTCTCCAGCTGAATGAGTTATCCCCTGTTACTGTACATTTATTCTCTAAACATCATTATTAGGTGCAGAGTGTGCGGAAGGATCGCCCTGTCAGGGGTGTCTGAGTTGATTAATTCCTGGAGTTTCCTCGTGTGTTGCTCCTCAGGTTCACGTAAGGGGACTTTCCTCGGTAAACAGGTTCAGGGAGCTTTATAATCCACTTTCTAGGGATTAGATTTCAGAGGTTTTTTAAAGTCTCAAACCTTCAATTTTATTAAGTTTTCCCCTGAGGATCAAAAATAGACATACAAGTCTGGAGGGTTAAAAATAACAGTTTTCCACGCAGTTTTTTCAGTAAATACATGCAGTATCAGGACACACTGACAGTCATTGTCTGACAACTCTATTTAATAAATGCCCCTCAGGACAGATGCCAACTTTTCAGTGATTCCAGTTAAATCAGTGAGCACTAAATGACTTCCAGCTGAGATTATGAAAGGTTAACACCGTCATTTTTGGTGTATTACAGTCCCTGTTTCAATTAGGTCTCTCTTCAACAGGAAACAGCGATGTAATCCAGAAAATAATCATAATAATCTCATGATTTTCTTACATTTTACAGAGCTGGAGGGATTTGAAGGAAGATATAATATGCAGACTTTATCAGGGGATAATGAAGCAGTAGACCGTTTCTTGCAATATTAAAATATATGTAAACATGTTTGAACTAAATTGCACCTTTTCAAAGGGCGGCACAGTGGTGTAGTTGTTAGCTCTGTCGCCTCACAGCAATAAGGTCCTGGGTTTGAATCCGGGTCAGTACGTTTCTGTGTGGAGTTTGCATGCTCTCCCCGTGTCTGCGTGTGTTTACTCCAGGTACTCCGGTTTCCTCCCACATCCCAAAAACATACCTAAGTGGGGTTAGGTTAATTGGCCCCTTTCAAAATTGCCCGTAGATGTGAATGTGAGCGTAGATGGTTGTTCGTCTCTATATGTCAGCCCTGTGATGAACTGGCGACTTGTCCAGGGTGTCCTCTGCCTTCGCCCAAAGATGCTGGGATAGGCTCCCAGGATGGATGGATGTTTCTCACAGTCGTACCTGAATATTATAGTTGGGGTTGATTTGCTCTTTCATGGATACACCCCATGTGCACGCTCCAGAGTTTGCACGTTTGGGCTCAGACTCAGGTGTTGAAAAGCATGCGTTGCTAGGAAACCAGGTAGTCAACAAAATCCCAGCAGAAGAAGATAGGACATAAAAAACGGTCATATCACACGTATTAAAGGTCTGTCTTCTCTTCGATTGGTGACGTTCCTCGCCTGCATCACTGAACTGGTCGACCAATCAGCATCCTCCCTGCTCACCTTTGAAAGATCCATCCATGGGAGACAAATTCTGTAAAACAAACTGGTTCTTGTTTTCCCACATAAAACCTTTAATTGTAAAAACGATCATTGCGTCTGATTAGCAGATTTAGAGTTTCAAAGCGTTCGACTGACTCACACTGAGCTGCTTTGTCCCAGTTTTTACAACCTGCTCACAGGGTTACTGGACCAAGATAATAAATGTTATAATTCAAAGAAGAAATTAAGATATCATGACATGCATGTCCACATTTGAAGTGAGGGATCAAAGAAATAAACCGCTGCAGTCATATGATCCCGTCTCTTTAATCCAATCCTTTCTGCATTCTTGTGTTTTTTTCACGTGTGTTATGAGAAGCGATGATCAAATCCCTCCAGCTGTGAAAACCCCTCTGTTTACCCTTACATGAGATTCACGCAGATCTTCCCAGAGACGCATGAAAGGAATCCAAAGCTGTCCAAGAGGCTTCCCTCCATCGTGGTGGAGCCCACAGACGCCACCGAGGTGGAGAGCGGGGAGCTCCGCTGGCCGCCCGATGAGCCCAGCTCTCCGGACGCCAAGAGCGGGAGGACGGTTGCAGAGGAAGAAACTGCAGGTGAGGAATGAAAGATATTAAAATAAACAGCTAAGCTAAATTAGTCATGTTTATATTTGATTGTTGAGTAAATTTGCAGATAAAGAGTTGCCTAACATGTTACTTCTGCAGCCAAGTCACTAAATAGTTCAGCATCAAATTAGTTATATCACCAGTTTGGTATTTTCCATCTGTGGCTCTCCATAAATACTGATCATTCTTACAAACAGCTGTCTTTTAAATGTCTCATGATCTGCAGGAGATGTGTAATTGAATTCCATCTCCATGAACCCATATAAGGTCATTTCCTGTACTGACTTCCTCATGCGATCGAAGCTCATCATAGCAGTTATCTCACCTGACCGGATGAACCGAGAGGAGGAAACACTCTGAGCAGAAATGTGCCCAACTGAGAGCCAAGAGGTGAAGATATGTTGGTGTCACATGACTCTGATGGGAGTCACATGATCAATGATAAATCCCATTAGAGGCAGCAGTGTGGGCCGCCTCCTGTCAGTGCCTCCATGATCATCAAGGATGTTTTTAAAGACCACTAGATGTTAGTAAAAATCTGCACACAGATCATTACAAATGGGGCCCAGTCAAGGTGAAAGTCAAAAGCATTGGTGCTACTGTAGATGCCAACAGACTACCAGCAAACACAATGTTTGCAGGACTTCTACAACTAGGATAAAGTGACATAGTCCAGGACCCGAGGGAGGACAGTTTAGCGATGGCGCTACAACACGCTACAGCAGGTCCGTTTGACAAGAAACACTTCTGTTACAGACACTTGTCTTACTTTGTTAAAGCGGTTTACCTGTCCAGCAGAAAGGTTACAGGGTCACCAAGATCCCCAAGAGTCCCCCATCGTTTATGTTGACCCGGCTTTTTAGCTCTTGTCCGGTCTACCTCCGTTTTAAGCGCCCGTTATTCCTCCAGAGTCTCTTACTTCTTTTTCTTGCTTCCTCTTGATTCCTGCCTACCCCACCTTTAACAGAAGGAATCAATTTGAAATAAGACAGGATCATATATAATACATTAGTACAGGCTTAATCTCATCATTTTTTTATAATTTTTTATATAATTAGGTATTGAGTTCCGTCCTGTAACGGCTCGATAGGTTAAGATTTAAGTAGCTCTGTTCTTGGTTTCGGTGGTCCGGGGGCAGAAGAAACCAAAACATCATCTGGAAATGTGTCGAACTTTGCAGACTCGAGTCTCTGCAAACTCGTGTTTTTCTCAGCTTTGCACCAAAGGAGATCTGTTGGTTCCTAAGTCTGAAGTGGTCTCATCTCTCCCTGTTCTCATCTTGCACACAGAATCAGCCGACTCTCTCCTGTCATTTATCCAAACTGATCAAAATCAAGTAAACCCTTTTCTTTTTTTTTTGTTTTTCCAGATGATTTCCAGTTGAACGTGGACGAGGAGGCTTCAGGGGCGGAGATGCAGGACACCAACTGATCAAACCCTCCTCCTGCTGTGTAACCCACTGTTACTGTGAGTGTGTCCAGACTCGGATGATTGACTAAGAGTCTTACTCAAGAGCACAGACAGATTATGGAGTAAAAAAACAGACAAAAACAGATTCCCAGACCCCAGATTTTGGGCTTGGAGCCAGAGTTGTGTCGGCAGTATGTTAAATAAATCTCCAGGAGCGCGTTTTTAATTCATGTACCTGTCTTTTTTAGTTGATCTAGAACATGTAAACTAACAATGATTGAAGGGACCAAGTGACACTTTTCCGGTTTCGCCTTTTGGATGTTTGTCTTTACTGTCTGGAAATCAACTCTAACTCCCGGCAGCGGCAGACATGTTTTCACTGCCACAGTTTTTAAGAACGCAGACATTAGACTGACGCTACTATGACTGTTGTCACATTTCCAGCTTTGTGGTTTTGATATTTCTAATTCGCTAAATTTCGTTCCCTCTGGCTCCAAGCCTCTGCCGTCCAGATGTCCTTCAGTGTCATTTTTAATCTGGACCGGTGTTTCTAAATGCTGTCTTAAGTATTTAGCTCATGTGTGCCATATTACTACTACTACTTCTAATGGTAGCTACTGTATTCTGTGCACAGATTTTACATTAACTCTAGATGTAAATAACGTCACTGTTTGTTGAGTGCTGACTGCTGTAGTTTGGTGATCTTGGTTCACTTTGTACTAATAGCTACGATGTTTTAAAGACAGTGTTTGATTCAAGAAGCCTTCATCACTTTATCGATGTTAATATGAGGATAATAAATTCTTTGATATATTATAGTACGTCTTCATAAAGTGGTGTTCAAGGGAATGTGATCGTGTGGTTTTACTTAGGATATTTAAGCAATATGTTCACAGGGTTTTAAAGGCAGTCCCATTTTGTTACCGAAGTGAGAATAACCAGAATATTTTAGACGTGTTTCGCTTGTCACAGACATGATATTTTTTAAAATACTGGAAGCCTAAATTATTGCACAAGTAATAAACCTTTTCAAAATTCTTAAAAAACTGCGTGTGGATTTGTCGTCCTTGGATTCAGATCTTTAACTTCAAGTCGAAACAGTCGAAACATAAACCAAGCAGACTAGTTTTCTGAAGACCTGATGTAGGATCTACTTCATGTTTTGGTTTCATGAGGACTCTTCTACTACAGAGCCATGCTGTTTTAACATGCACAGATTGTAGTTTGGCGTCTTCTCGCTGTATGTCTGTTGTGAATGGCGGCATATGTTGCTCCAAAAACCATGAGCACCTCAGGTCTCTGGGAAGATTTTGTGATGCTGGGACAAACTGTGTTCACCGACAGTGTCATTTTGATCCAATGCAGTGTAGGGCTGCACGATTTCGCTAAAAATAAAATCCCGATTTTTTTCTCTAAAAACTAAATTTTTGATTTCGATATTTTGTTCACCAAACTTCACTTTAAAAATAAGAAGTTTTTCTCTCATCTCGCAAAACAAAACCACTGAAAAAGATGTAGTGCATATGCCAAGCCAGTAAGTGGTGCTGTAACGCTGCACAGGAAATGCATCAAAAGACAGAAGAAGAGTACAGAGCATGTGCATAAAAGTTGTTTTGGTCGGACACGTGCAGGCGCCATAAAATAGTTACGCTGAGTGTTGCATGATCATTTCAAGAGATGCCGGTACGACAAAAAAACTTTTGTGTTTCCTCCTGAATTTGTTTCCGTGGTGACGGGTTGATACGCCTTCAGACAGACTTAGCAGTGGGGAGTGGTTTGCTCTTTATCCGAAACT
Organism: Xyrichtys novacula; assembly: GCA_962446985.1. Taxonomy (NCBI): domain Eukaryota; kingdom Metazoa; phylum Chordata; class Actinopteri; order Labriformes; family Labridae; genus Xyrichtys; species Xyrichtys novacula. The sequence continues at coordinate 27,751,970 of OY660878.1, forward strand.
GTGAAGTCGTACCAATTCAACACGACTGACTCGCTCTTGTCCTATTTAGCCACGAATTATCGCCTTCTTTTAGAAACGCCAGGTTTGTTTACACTGAACTGGGAAGCCTACGGTGGCCTGGAGGTGCAAGACATGATAGAGAGGAAAATCGATTTGACAATTTCAATTTTTTTAACATCGTCATAATCAAAAAAAAAGGTTACAATTTAAAATCAATTAATCGTGCAGCCCTAATGCAGTGATTTCCACTACAGAGTCATGTCTGAAGGCCCACTATCACAGTGATCCAGTATCAGTTTTAGACCATGTCACTTTTTCACAGAGTTTTTTCCAGAATATTTAAATGATTTTATGTAAAATGGGACAAAATCTTCTGACATCGTTGAGCCGTTTACTCACACAGTCTCTCACTACATGTTGAACCTCTTCCTATCGTCACTCCGGAGACTCAGCCTCTCTTAAAACCCAAGTCCTGTTCATAAAATCAAACATTTTTGTTAGTTTAACATCGTTCAGCTTTTATGTGAATTTATATCATAATATAAAACATTAATAAATCACATTTTTGACACTGTAGTTGCCAATAGTAGCTTCACATACTCAGCAGCAGCCTCGGAGTCAGTTAATGTACTGCTCATCTGACTGTGATTTTAGCACTTCCTACATGTCTGCATGTTAATAACTCTGTCATGATTGAACATAATGTCCTGAGGTTACAGTCCGCTCGGCGCTGAGAGTCATTTAGCATCACCACGACAGATCTGCGGACAAAAGAACCACTGAGAGAGATATTGTAGTAAAATGATGAAAAATTTACATGAGTGGAAGTTTCTGAAAGTGGAAGTCGGTAAAAGCTTCTTCATTCTGAGCTAAAAGAGAACAAAAAGCCTCTGAATGTCAGTCAGGTCGGGACGTTTTGACTCTGAAAAATCAAATCTGAGCGGTTGAAATCAGAAACAAACATTCATCCGACTCAAAGATGATTTTCTCCGATCGTTCTGCTGCTGTTTGAGAGTTTCACACATTCCTACTTTCACAAAGAATAACAGGTTAACCAGTGTGAACGGATTAATTGTTTGCCTCGTCGAATTTTGGCTGTCACCGTTATTAAGAGCCAAAGTGACACCTTCGTAATTATTGTTTGTCAAAACTTCCAAAAGTCGTTATAAAAGAGAAATATTGAAAAAGCAGCAGATCCAAAAGTTTTGATTCGTTCAGTTTGCACCACTGCTGTGTTGTTGAGTTAAAATATGTGATTTTTCTCTTAAATTTAATGAAGCAGAAACAAAAACTGACACAAATTTGAGCAAATGAACCTCAAATTTAAACGTCAGACATTAAAAACACTCGCTGAAATCCTCTGGAGTTGATTTATTAACTGCACAAAGTATTTTAAGGGAACATGAGCACTATTATTTAGGAATTTATTACTATCTTGAGGACACAAAATGATAACTTGTTCCAATAACATGTAAAAAAAAAGGGAAACACTTCAGTATTTTTAACTCCTAAGTTTCCCAGTGAAGGAGACTCAGGTGTGTTTCTTTTCCGAGCCCGAAGCTGCTCCATGATTTCAAACCTCGCCTCTTATTTTTAGTCCCTGATTTATTTTGCATGCCTCGGAGTTATTCAAGGAGCCAACACGCCGAACATCTGCTGCGCTTCACGTCACGAAAACAGGACACTTCTTTATGAATCAGCCGTCCCGGTGGAGGAAGATTTTATTCATGAACCAGGATGCGGACGTCCTTCATCCGTCTGCGTTAGATAGTTTTCAATCAAACATGCTCTCGTCCCTAAAAGGCTGTTTATCCCTCTGCTGTGCTCAACTCAGAATCATGAATGTGACGTTAATACAGACCAGGTTTTTCGGGTAAATAAAGCCCAGGGTTACCTGTTATGTAATTTCTGAAGGAGGAGCTCACTCACGGAGGAGTTGAGTGAGTTTGCCTTGAAACTTCAGGTTAGAAAAAGAGACAAATAAATAATCAAGTGAATCTATTTTCTTGTTTTTAATATCCTGCTTTCATGTCACACACCAGTTAAAAGCAGTCTTCACTCCTGCACTCTGGCCTCGGTTTCATTTCACGTTGCATGCACCTCGCTTTGCCTCTGATGGTTTCCTGATACTTACTTTTAGCAGCACTGTGATTTTTAACCGCAGTGCAAAGAAGACAAAACTTCAGACCTCAGAGTTTTTACACTGAGAGCAGGAAGTCATCCAAAAAAGGAGCATCTATGTCTGCCCTGTTTTCTCTAAGAGTGTAATAGCCCCCCTGTTTCCTTCCTGTTCTCTGTGTTTTATTCTTTAGATCAGTTTTCAGTGTTTATTTCCTGTTTTATTTTGTAGTCGTAGACTCCTTGTGTTTCTACTTCCCTAGTTTTCCCTCCTTCGTTAATCACTGATGAGTTTCACCTGTGTCTCGTCTGCCTCACCTGTTGCTCGTTTCCCAGTGTGTGTATTTAGTCCCTGTCTTCCCCCTGTCTTCATTGTGTGTGTGTTTGTCGGTCTTTGTATTTTTTTGTTGGACATTTTAAAGAAAGTTTTTGTTGTTTTTTTTAATTTAGTTCTTTTTAATTAAATCTGCATTTGGGTCCTTTTCTTTTGTTTAACCCCTGGCTTTATGACAAATAGTGACTGAAACCTCTAAAATCTTACACTGGGTGATGGTCATGTACAATTTTAGCTTCCTGAGGGTGCGGATTTGTTACTGTGTATCATTAATGGTCTTATTTATTTAATGGTTTGCACAGCGAGTATGAAGCAAGTGTTATTGAGCTGTCACTTATGGTTTTAGGATATTTTGGGAGTCATTTTTTGTTTCTTAAAAGGTGAAACTAAAAGGTGATTTTTGCGTCATGCTATAACTCCAAAGAAGAAACGTTCATGAGTTCATGTTTATAGTGGCCTTGTTGAAATGCAAAACCTGATATGCAGTAGAGCCTCTGCAGAAATCTATTGATAAGATAATATATCGATAAGATCAGACCCACTCCCGTCCCAAGGTTTACCACACAAGTGAAACACTTTACAGCATTAGAGAGTTACAGTGGAACTTCCTTTAACAGGCAGAAACCTCGAGCAAAACCAGACCCAAAAACTTCCTGTAACAGGCAGAAACCTTGACTCAAGAACTTCACTCAACAGGCAGAAACCTCCAGCAGGACCCGACTCAAAAACTTTGTTTAACAGGAAGACACCTCAAGCAGAACCAGACTCAAAAACTTCCTGTAACAAGCAGAAACCTCAAGCAGAACCAGACTACAAAACTTCCTTCAACAGGCAGAAACCTTAAACAGAACCAGACTCAAGAACTTTATTTGACAGGCAGAAACATCAAGCAGAACCAGACTCAAGAACTTCCTTCAACAGGCAGAAACCTTAAGCAGAACCAGACTCAAAAACTTTATTTGACAGGCAGAAACATCAAGCAGAACCAGACTCAACAACTTCCCTCAACAGGCAGAAACCTTGAGCAGAACCAGACTCAAGAACTTCTGTTAACAGGCAGAAACCTTAAGCAGAACTAGACTCAAGAACTTCCTTTAACAGGCAGAAACCTTGAGTAGAACCAGACTCAAGAACTCTCTTTAACAGGCAGAAACCTCAAGCAGAACCAAACTTAAGAACTTCCTTCAACAGGCAGAAACCTCGAGCAGAACCAGACTGATGTTCAACAGTCATCTGCGGAGACTGAGCTGGGTTTAGAGAAGGAAAAGATGGTCATAGGTGATCATGGTGAACATGGCGTAGGGAGGGGTGATCGAGAAAAGACAACTGTGCAACCCCGGTCTGCCACAGGGAGCGAGAGAGAGATACCGAGGCTGCTGGAAGCTGTTTATCTATCTGGTATGGAGCGCCAGGCCCAGGTGCTCCACATCAGAGTCCATACTGCCAATCAGCACATCAGGCACCTCGGAGGAAAAACATGCAAATTAGTGTGGCCACCAGAATAGACATCCAGTCAGGGACTAACAGTGACAGTGCCGTTCACCGCTTTGGGCTGTATTCTGCCATTCACTGGATGTGACTTTACCGACTGTGGCATCAAGTGCGAACCTTTTGCTGTGTCGTGATTGGATATTGAATTGTGCACATACTTTTCCCTCTTCTCCTCTTCCTGCAAAATGAAAAATAAATATGCATAGGAGTAGATTTACAGAAAAAAGGACAAACTCTTCTCAACAAAATTAGAAACCTGCGTGTGTCGGTCTCTTACAAACACACTTTGCTCTCCCACGTCCTCTCTGACAGCTTGTTGAGGCTGATAAACTGTAAAAGGTCAGACCGGTGTCTTGATCCAGACAGCGAGATGGATGGCAGGATCTCTATCTTATTCCTTCATGCCTCGCTCACTCTCCGGATCTGACCTTTCTGACGACATCCCCGCGAGGAGCACTTCATCGGAGCACGCCGGGTCACTCCTGGGAAAATTAAGGGCTGCAGGGAGCCGGGCTGCGAGGAGGGGAGGGAGGGAGGATGCAGTGTCAATTATCTCTCAAATGTCACGAGCTGTTTTTCAGAGGGAGGAAGACTAACACTCATCTCTCCTCTTAAGACGCTCACAAACACACGGTCTCACTTGTATTTGAAAGGTGGGAGCTTTTAACATTTGCCGCTGCGGCTCTTCAATTAGCAAAACACCGTGACACATTCGAACACGATTCACGGAGACTGCACCTGCATACAGACAAATCCCTCAGTTTGTTCAGAAGGTAAATATGTCCAGACTGATATATCTCCACAACCTCATCATCTCTAATGAAAAACTTTGTGGTAAGTCTTTTGATGTAAACTGAATTTTCAAAGGAGACCCATTATACTCATTTTAGCTAATCTAACCCCCAATATCCACCGCATCTGGACCGGCTATGAAAAGGCCGTATCCGCCGATCATAGCTGATCGTAACCATTTGAGTTAATGGGTCAATTTCCAGCGGCTTCTTTCTGTTCCGCTGCAGATCGCCGGATTCTGCAGCTGATCGCAAGAGTTCTATTTTTTTCAGGTGGATCGTATTTCACACCATGCAAACGGCGGGAATGAACAAGTGAAAGGCTTACAGACAGCATTTCACCCCAGTGATACCATGGATGAGGAGATGCTGATTTTATAAGTCTGGAAGTAGATTTCCTCCTCTGGAAGGACACAATCTACTGCTTATAAGGTTCACCTCGTGATCACACGGGAATCCGCAGGTTCTTGTGAGTTCTCGCGATTCCTGCTGTCCATAATCCACATTAAATTTGCCTCACACACTATCTGATAGGAATTGGCGGACGGCAAAAATCGCCGCTATTCCGGATGCGGTGGAAATCCTGAGTAAGGCTCTATAAATATTTATTTATCTCAAACCAGTGTCCATTAACACACTTATTTCAACATTTTTAAGCTGCTGCCTGATCTGTTCAATTTTCTTTACTGATATAAAGTCAGTCAGAAGTTGTGGGTGTTACTTTTTACACAACTTTGTAGTCATGAAGGGTCACACCTGTACGAACACCCAGAATTTGTCCACAGAGCTGTCAATCATGACCACAAACCCCCTCTTTTGTTAACATCAGTGAGTGATTCAAACTAAATCTTTATTAAAATTAGACACTTGAATTTAAATTAGCTTAGTAAGTACTCTGACAAAAACCATGTTAAGGTAACATCGCTTTGACGTCCCATCTGTTAACATGGAAGGGGCGGGGCTTTATGACCTATACTGCATCCAGTCTCTAGAGGGAGCTCTAAAAGTTTTGGTTTCACTCTCAAGGAGCTGATGTGTTGTCCACCTTCTTAACTGGCAGCTCTCTCAGATGTAATTTGTGAATTTTACTAGCAATTTTCTTGACATGAATCTGTTTTTTGCTGGAACTTTACACTTTAAGATTTGACATTAAAGATCAGATAACTTTCGCTACGATGTAGATACCATTTTCCTGCTTTTTTTTTCTTCCAACAAACTCTTTAATCCACCTGTCTCCTTTCCCCTTCCAGTCTTTTCCCTTCTTTTTCACACACGCTGTCTTTTTTAAAATAATATTTTGCCACTTTGAACCTGAAAACAGTTCGACATTCATTCTGGGTATTAAGAGTCTCAGCAGATAAGGATTATTCGTCTGAGCGGTGTCCCCTCTGGCTGCTCTCTCCTGTTTCATTATGTAGGATTCATTCATGTTCAGATCAGAGCAAAGACGGAGCGGACGGAGCCAGCGGCCACTTGTAAATCTGTGTATTTAAAAGTACCTTTTAACACAGCCATTAGAGGTGCTGAGTGTTGTGAGGGAGTTGTGTTTTGATGATGTCAAAGAGTGCTGTGCCAGGACTTTCATCTCCCACTCCCGCTGGCTTCAAACGGCTCTTTCAAATGAGTCCGTGATAGGCCGAGGTGCAAACACCCGCCCTCTGCCTGCAGCTCAAACACTGCCCTCTCAATGCTCAGCGGGACTGGATTACAAGGGTTTGATTATGATAACAGAAATACAGCAGACGAACCAAAAAAAAACCTGTCCAAGTTGGTCACACTGTGAAGAAAAAAAAAGTGCTGGTGAGAATTCAATTTGTTGGAAAAATAAAAGTTCTCAGTTTATTTCAACTTCAGCTACAAAGGTTTGCATTTTCTCAACCATGAAAATGTGATTCCAGGAAACTTCAGGCCCCTCAAGTAAAAATAAAGAATGAGAAAATGGGTTTTTCTATTAGTCGCATGTTACTGAAGTAAGCTTGAATGTGTAACTTTCTGTTTACAGTAAAACTAAGACCTGAAGCTCGTGAAACAAAGGAAACCCGAGGTAAGCCTGTGTGTATCTAAGAGTTAAAAACTTACATGAAACAGGTAAATTAAATTAGGTCTGAGTTCAGCCTCTGTGCAACTAACGGTTACAGTGAAACTGAGACCTTGTGAGACAGAGAGACTTGTTTGACGGCTTTGTTTTACTTGCTGTTAACAGTAAAACAAGGACCTGCTTGAAACAGACCCTGAGTGGGGCCTCTTTGTAATGTACTGTTAACAGTAAAACTGAGACTCATTTGAAAGTGATAAACTGAGGTACGACTCAGGTAAGCTTCTGTGTAACTTGCTGCTTACAGCGCAACTGAGACTTACTTGAAAGAGAAGAACCAAAGACAGTCTAAGAGAAGACTCGGTCTATCGAACAGTTAAAAGTAAAAGAAGGCCCTTCTTAAAACAGTGACGACTGTGTACCCCACTGTTAACAGTTAAACTAAGACTTACTGGAAAAAAGTCAAATAAAGGAAAAGTTAGTTAAGCTTCTGTACGTCTTGCAGGTACAGTTCAACTGAGACCAGATGAATTAAAGAGTGCCAAAGTGAGGCCTCTGTGCAACTGACTTTAACTCTAAAACTGAAATTAGCCTGAGTGAAGCTACAGTGAAACTGAGACCTGCCAGAGACGGATAAACAAGTTCATTTTCAAGGGCGGTGATGGACCAAATCTGAAAACAATTAAGGCAGTCTTGACCTGAAGTTGTTTTTCACAAACTACCTAAACTTCTAAAAAAGTTTCCATCTTTTCTCAGGTGCAAACTTAGCAAAGCGTCGTCAGACAACGATTGATGCTGTCAGGTCCTGAGACTACGCTAAGGTTGTTCGCTTTAACCTTAAACTGTATGCACTTAAAAAATCAGATGAAAATATACTTTTAAATTTTACAGAATTCCTTTGACGTTAAAAGTTTCAAGATAAACAAGTACTTGGAATACCTCGATGTTGTTCACCCATGGCCTTTGCTGGCTCATCCTCTCCCTCTTACATGCACTAACAGGATCCTCTGAACCTGCATTATCGGAGAGACTGTTCAAGGTCTAAACTCTACTTCATAAACATAAACTCTGCTCAGGAGGTGAACTGGCTCCTCTCCAGCAACTAGTCCAACACCCTTACTTTGTCCATATCAGGACTTGAACTTGCACCCCTCCGGTTCACAAGCCAGGTCCCTGCAGACGGAGCTTCAGCCGCCCCCACTGCTGCACTGTAATGAAGCATTTCAGGTGGAAGTTTACTCTGTACGGTTGTATAATGCTTGTTTCTAAAGTTGGAGCCTATACCTTAAAAAACCACCTTTCACACCCAGGAGGTTTATTTTTGAAAGGACGTGTGATTGGCTGTCAAGTCTCATGCGTCTTGAAGTCAGTAAACTCGGCTCCCATGCTGGGTTAAGGGTCTTAAAGTGTTTCCTTGAATAAAGTAATATGTTTCGTAACAGGTCAGATGTTTGGCCTGTTGAGAGCTGGTGCTGATAATGTGCCGTACATCATGAGCCGAGCGGAGATTTCTTGAAAGGCTGAACTGATGAAACACAGCATGAACCTGATGAAACACTTAAATGTGTAAATTAAAGAGCAGGGAGATGCAGTGTGTTTGATTATATGAAGAGCACTTAGTGTGTGGACGGCAGCCAGCCAGGAGCTCCGTCTCCTCTGAGGCCTCTCAGCCTGCGAGCTGGACGCCCACACACAGAAAATACACCTACATGTTGGACCCGTCATGGCTGCCAACACAGCGCAGTGACAGGAAGAGTTTAACAGAGAACTAACATTAACATTCATCCTCCAACTTAGAGCTGCTGCTTCTTTCACTGTTCGAGTTGAAGAGGAGCTGCAGCGCGCATAATGAGAGCCTGATGCAGAGCTGCACGACGGATCAGCAAACATGTAATGGGAACTTTACCGGAGTCCAACACCTCACTTCAGAGAGAAAGAAAAGTAAGTGGTTTCAAAGATACAACCTTAAGCACCGTTCACAGAGGGTAAGTGTTACCCGGAGACAGCTGCTAATTAACCCCTTGACGTCAGGATTTGGTGTGGATAATTTGTACCGGTGTAGCAGAGCTTGTAATCTAATGACTGTACTCATATTTCTGATTGAAAACCCAGAGGTCCACTCATTTGTCAGAAAGATGTCTAGATGTCTCTGAGTCACACTAAGCATGAGGCCTTGGAGTCCCCCAAGGCTCACTTCTTGGACCAATCCCTTTTTTCCCAGTAGGATAAAAAAAAATTTGTGTAGTATTGGAGTTGGAACAGCTTCTGTTTACATTTGCAGTTGCCTTTTTAAGCCTCTAGAGGGTGCAGTTCATGTATTTATTACGAAAAAAATAGAACTATTGCGATTTGCAGCGGAACAGAAAGAATCCGGTGGAAATTGACACATTAACTTGAATGGTTGCGATCAGCTGCGATCGGCGGGTTCGGCCTTTTCGTAGCCATTCCAGATGCGGTGGAAATTGGGAGTCAGGCTTTAAGAAAGACTAGAAGACTCGAGGAGTCGCCGGCGTCCCTACATGGCGGCGTACCAGTATACAATTCTGGTACGCTCTATGGTAGCTGATGGGAGGTGAATATCACATCAGTTGAAGAGGCAGAAATGCTCTTTTGTTTCAACATAATTTAGGTTGCACGTGATTTCCAAACTGTTTGATTTGTTAAAAACATCTAAAATCGTAACACGAGGCAGAAATTTATATTGAAAATAAATATATATATATATATTATTGCTATTTGTTATTAAAGTTATCCCTATAATAGAAATATTACTAATATAACATACAGGAAATGATTTAATGTTTTATACATAAATGATTTAATATAACTTCCTTGTGTGTGTAGGTCTATTTAATGTTTATTTATGAAAATCCATGGCTAACATTATTCTTGAGTATGCAGGAACATAACTAAAACTCTGAGGTTTGTTACAAACCAAACCGTTTAAAAATCGGTTCAAACTTAATCAATCTTTGGTTGTTTAAATGCTACATACTGTAATGTTATGAGTGGGCTAACGTCCCGTAGCAAAATGGCCGCCATGCGCGAACGTCGGTCTCCATTGGCGAACAGTGTGCGCCATCTAGCGTTTAGAAAACACGTCAATACCTTAGCAGGAAGTGAGGTAATATGGAGATATTCTTCTTCTACACTTTAGTACTGAAACATGTCAGGCTGTGTGACGTAGTCCCTCTGCCAGCTCTATCAGCTTTACCGTGTTATGCGTAGTTTGTTAATATTATACGTGACGCGTTGACGGTCTCTGCCGTACGTCTGTATATTCTGGATCCGCCATGTCATTCATTCGTTTGAACAGGCAGAAAACTCGAGCAGAACCGGACTCAGGTGAGTCAGTCATCTGCCGCGACTGCAACAGGTTTAGAGAGAGATGTGAAGACTGGTGAATGTATTTGAAGCAGCTGGACAGCATACATGTCCACCGCAGCAAAACATCCAGATGAACCTACAAAAAAGACACATCGGCACTGCAAATGAAGTAAAAAAAAACATGCTGCAAGAAGCCAAAACAACTGCATGCACAGCAAAAATACTGCAAATACACCAATGATACAAAGCAAAAATCTGTTGTAATTCATGCAACTGATTGAAGACTTGAAAACGAGGCACAGGAGACTTTAAGTGAAGAGAATTTAGATGCTGCTTGAAAGAGAACACAAAAAAGTTGTTAATCAGTGTGAACTTAAAAGAATATTCCGGCGGGAAATTAATTTAGGGTCAAACAAACCCTAACAACAGGACATATAGGGTCACAGCTGGGTCACCCCGCTGTAGTCTGTAAAGGACTGGCCTGAAGTCTTGCTACAAACAAGCTGCTGTTGGAAGAGAGACGTTGAGCTGTGTTTAGTCTCTTTGCTAAAAAAAATCAGGCAGTTAAAAAGATGTTTGGTGGCTGGTACTATGACTGGGACCGTATATGTCCTGTTGATGAAGTTAGGTGCTGTTCTGAGCATTATTTGTGGCTATAGAGTGGCATTTTGATTGCACGTGTGGCTCTCTGTGGTCGTTACTAAAGTTGGTATAACTACAGAAGCAAACATTCATCTCTCGACGGGGTGTCTAACTCAGTGTTACAGTGTGTTTGACCCTAAATTAATTTTACACCGGAATATCCCTTTAAACACTGCTGAGGGTTTCCCTTCACTCCCTAAAACTTAAACACATCCTAAAATAAAATAACCTTTTATCCAAAACTCACTCAGGTGAAGTTTGACGGCCAAAGAAAGCTCTTAGTGTTTCAGCCGGACTTTTAAATTAAATTTTAAACTCTTTAAAATGCTGGTTTTTTTTTTCCTCCATAAGAGGAAGGTGAGGAGGAAGTGTTCCTCTTTGCTGAGTCCTCTCCTTTCATAACTGGGACACCTCGCAGCGATTTATTGTGCTTGTTACAGGAAGAGAAATGTTGGCAGTGGTCAGGTCGGTTCCACCGCTGAGAGTTCAGGTAGCGTAGCATGGAACAGAGATATTGTTGCCATGGTTACCTGAATGTTAATACCACCTTTTTGGTCCTCCTGATAAAGAGCAGCAGTTTAAAGAGATGAATCAAACTTTGATATAGTGTTTTAATTCTTTTGTGCGGTCTTATAAACAGCCTTCAGTTACGTACAAACGTCTCTTTTCATATTTTAAGACATAAATCATTTAGAAACCACTTTCAGGGATAAAAAACGCAAATAAAGTAAAATAATTACGTGTTTTGTGCAGAGGAGAAATCCATTAGAGCGGCAGAATATCGATCTTAATGCAATAATCTAAACTCTCTCTTTCTGCGTTCCTCTTTTCACCTTTTCAAATAAATCCAGAGTGCTAAAATATCAGCCGAGCGCTCGGCAGATCAGCATATTAAAGATAATTACACAACCAGTTTGTCATTCAGTTCAGTGAAGAGCGTCTCTTCATTTGTTTGGGAATAATGCGCCACTCAAACACGCTGCTCTGCGCAGGGTTACTCTAGTAACCTTTTCTATGAATAGTAAATGTCACCGTAATCAATTTTAGATGGGGCGGCTCTGCAGGTGGAGCCTGGAGCAGGTTGGGAGGAGGAGAAGGAGGAGGAGAAGGAGGAGGAGGAGAGCTGCTGCTGCTGGAGTAGATGTTTTTCTAGAAGCTTTGTGAGGCAGACGGACCCGAGACTGAAAATGAGAGAGGAGAGAGTGTGGACATGTTAGAGACAAAGAAAGTGTCCTCATGGTCTCTCCAAGATGATGTCCAATCTTGTCTCAGTGGTGGAAAAGCCTTAATCTGTTATTGGGCGTCCCTTTCAGCGATCTTACGAGTGTTAGTTTCATCTCAGGTGAAAAGTGCAGCTAAACCAAGAGGGAGACGTCTGCAGCTGATGCACAAGTGCTGAAAAAGTGTAGATACAGAGCAGATACTAGATTAAAGCTCCTGTGAGGAGTTATTCTAACATTTATGAGATTTTTTAATAATATCTGAAAGAGAACAAGACTGAACATTTTTCTACTAGGTTGTGTTTTTGCATTTTCCTGCTTAATTTTAATTAATTTTAGGTGGAGACTATTCTAAAGAACATGGATCACCCACTTCACAACACCTTAATGCAGTGGTTCTCAAGCCCTGTCCTCGAGGCCCACTGTTTCCCTGCTCCAACACACCTGATTCAAATGATGAGCTCATTTGAATCAGGTGTGTTGGAGCAGGGAAACAGTGGGCCTCGAGGACTGGACTTGAGAACCAAAGAGCCAATGCTGGTGGACGGCTCCTCTCTCAGAAGATCTTTTGTGCCAACAGCCATCAGACTTTATAACTTTTGTGTAAATAGTAGATAAACTTTTAGAGACATGACAAATGAGACGACAGACAATTGAATTTCCCTTAGAGGATTAATAAAGTTCTTCTTAAAATACAATCAGTGATACTTGTGAGTGTCAAGAGGACACAACTTTGGCACATAGATGACAAGATAAGTAAAGACTTCTTTGTCCACAGGGGGCGCCAAAACTGCCTCAACACTTTAAAGCAGCAGCTGAGAACAAGCGGCAGAAAACCCAGGCTATGACAAGTTGATATTATTTAGTTTGCTGGTCCCAAAGCTGACTGAGAATGAGTAAAATGAAATCTAGATCTTCCTCCTGAGTTTCCCCTGTTAGCTCAGGGGAGGATTTTGGCACATGCTAGTTGTCAGGAGTAAAATTTCTGCTCATGACTTGTTTTCTCACCTTACCTCCCTCCTGTGTTTTCAGTCTGATAGAAAAGAAACACCTCAACCAGAACTCCAAACCTTAAAGCGAACAGGAGAGAGAGCGGCTCACCGAGCAGGCTGTGTCGTTTTCTCTATCGGGAGCTGCAGCGAGCCCTCGAAATAAAATCAACTCCTGCAGACTGAACATCACTCAACGCTGCTGTCTGAGGACGCCCCAGTTCTAGGACCATATGTCAGGTCTGCACTCGGTCGGATCAGGTATGTTTGAGTTACAAATTCGATCTAAAGGAAGGAAAGCAGATGAACGTACTTCAGGAGGAGATTTACACTCAAAAGATCGTTTACTTATTACAGGTCCGTCCATCAATGAGCTTTACTGTTTGTCCAGGTCAAGGTTATGGAGGACTCGAGGCGGAGTGCACCCTGGACAGACTGCCAATGTATCATCAGGCTGCAACCAGAAACACTCCCAGGTTAGTTGGAGCTATAAAACTTCCAGTAATACCAGGATTTCATAGTCCTGGTCGTTTCCGTTGGTCGCCACATGTCAAAAATTGGAGGAGAAACGAAGAAGAAGTAGCGTCTGCCAGCAAACTAGCTGTGTCAGTTCTCTCACGGATGTTTCAGCACTTTGAAAACTGACATCCAGATTTATTTTTAACCCAAAAACAACATTAGAGTGAAAATCTGATATCGTTGCAGCCCAATCGTTGGTCCTTGTATCGTTGTTTCATAACACCTCTTCAGATTTCACCTGTAAATCCTTCAGGGAAAGACTGAGGAGATGTTTACAGAGCTATCCTCCTGGTACGAGGTCTCACTCTGCTCCAAAGTAAACACCGCCACCTGACTGAGTTCACTCTCTGACCTGCTCAAAGCCTCGGGGATCCAGGTGGGGTCACGACGAGCCGCGGGTCCTCTTAGTCTGAACCGAGTCGCAGCATCTGGAGCTCATCCACTCGACACAGAGCTGATGATGCTGCATGTTTTATTCAAAGCTCTTAGTGTCATAGCATTTTAATCTGCAATCAACCCGCCTCTTCAGGGCTTACGTTACCTTCTCTGAGATCCTGACGGCAGGGTTAAAATAAGGACAGAGGTATTTCTTTAAAAATGAAAAAGCTCTGATGTTGTTTTTAATAAATCCCCCGAAGAAAAGAACAAAGAATTTCTGCCTCAAAACCCCAAAAATGAATCTTGTTTATTTTTAACAACAGAAACACTTTATTTTGAAGGCCTGAATGTTGTTTTAAAGGCTGAAGCAGAAGTCAGGGTATTACCTAAAGGCTGCTTTAAACATGGGGCCTGAATTATACATTAGTTGGCATAAGCATGCCGGGCTTGTAGGAGGTCATAATAGGTACTCAGTCCGCAACGCCGCTCACCACAGGGAAACAATGTGAGCACGGGGATTTAGCATCTTCTTATAGAGTGTAGGTAACAGTGTGGTTTAAACCGTGTAGCTACAGAGTGGAGCTGAACCCAACAGTATGAAACAGACGTGGATCAAAAGGTTTCTGCTTGTGCAGAGACGCAATAACCAAAGACTGTGCATGGATTTAAGGCCGAAACGCAGAGACCAAACGATGTTTCGCACCAGAGTTGTGAAAATGACTGTGCTGGTATCAATAAACCACAGCGTTGCGTTCAACTGTACAGTCTTTATTTCTTTATTCCTCGCTTCGAGTACCATGAAACTAAAACACAGAAAAAATACAAATCAATTTCCAACATAAACACAATTTCACAATTAAATCAACAACAATGATAACATTCGAAACAATTTCTCCTTCCAACATTATCAATCAAATTGTTTCACACTCCCTACCTCTCTTCGCCCACCAAGGGTGCAAACTGGATCCAAAAGCCTCTTGTACTCGACCCCAGACCAACTGCACCCGATGATAAGAACGAACAAACAAAATAAATGTACGTAAATGCTGAGTTTATTATCACAGACAGCCGGAAAACTTTAGTTCAACTTTCCTTTAAGTACACATACTTTTGATCATTTCCTCTCTCCACAACAACCCGCTCATTTTCGTGTAACAAACTGGGGCGTGACATCACTATTTAACCCCTTTGTCGGTGTGACGACCCCAGACTTGAATAACCAGCTTAGCGGGCCACTTAAAGACTGTATCAGGCTGGACCTGGGTGTATCCATAGACTGTATAATATATGGATGGAGTGATAGTGGCGTCAGTAAGATAGAGGATTAGGGCAACAAGAAGAGACAAAAAAAATTACCGGAGGCAGATTTTTTTAATTTCCATTTCAAGATTAAAGTTTAAAAAAGTTGAGATTTTTCGTCTTTATTCATGTCGACTTTAATCTCGAAATGTTGATTTAATTCTCAAATTTTTAATTTTTTAATCTCGAAATTTCTACATTATTCACGACATTTTGTAATCTTGATATTTTGGCTTTAATCTTGAAATTTCAACTTCATTGACATAATTTCAATTTTTTAATCTTGAAATTTCAACTTCATTGACATAATTTCGACTTTAATCTCCTTTCTGTAATTATTTTTTTTCTCTTCATGTGGCCCTAATCCTCTTTTTCGTACGTCACATATTTATTGGTGAAGCTGAATTTTGACTTAACCTTACTTTAGGACCTACCAGAATCTCAAAGCCGACTTATAACCAGCTCCAGTGTACCCACCTCACAGTCAAGTCAGCTTTGCCTCTGATTCACCGATCCTGAAATCTTTATATCTTCTTAACAAACACACCAGTACTAATGTCTGCAGTTTTAACACTCCCACATCAGCTTAATTTCTCACTGTTTAACTTTTATGACTGGTTTTAAATACAGCTTTAAAAACAAGAGACTTTCTCCTCCAAACGCCCCGGTAACAAGGTGACCTGATATATTCAATGGAGGAGAGTGAGAATCGGCGTTCCTCAGGGAGTTCGATGATAAAACCGTAGATCAACTTGACCTGCTTCTGTCTCTGCTTTTCTACTCATCACTATTTGCTCCTGCTCTGCAAAGAATTTCTCAGAAAAGGAGATTTTAATGAGTCTAAAGAGAAGGATCAACATTTGGAGTTGTTGTTGCCGCTTATATCGTGATATTCAAACCAACATAAACATCCCAACACAACTTCATTCTCGGCTCATTTTAGCAACACAGGGAAATAAAAACCCAGACAGCAAACAGATGCACTCAGGAGCGCAGAGTACACAATCAATACCTGTTATTTACCTGTTATGAGATGCTTTTAGCAGTAGAGTACATGAGGATGAGAGAGGCAGAGCAGCGCAGCTCTGCACATAATATACCTGAAATTATAGGCTGCAGATGGATGGCAAATACGCGCTCCCATCTCTTTCCTTCAGATGGCTTACAGGGATTTTATCAACAGGGAAGAACTTCAAACATGTGTGGATGACAGATATTAATCCAGAGCAGCAGGGACTCCACTTCCCCTCAACATTCACAGTTTGAGCCGAGCAAATTCAAAGCTCAATAGCTGAAACGTGGCCGTAGTACTTAAGTACATCCTAAACTGTCACTTTATGGGAGATTAGAAGACCCGGGCATGGACTACATTTACATAGACTGAACTACACGAACGCTGCAACCCTTAAAAAACTGTAAAGGATGTGAACTATCAAAGTAGAAGTACCAGGTAACGGTGATGTGATGAAAAGCTGACAGGGGTGTGTCCGATCTTATTGACCGAGGTGGCCCAGCCCAACAGCTTACATCATTTACATTTGGGGAAACTTATTATTATATTATACTCACTCACCTTTCATTATGTCAATTTGCATGAAAAAAAAATCCAGATTTGTCTAATAATGGCGTCTGCAAAAACCCCTACATCAGCATTTTTTTTTACTTCTACTTAAAAAGTTGCATTTCAACTGATTTAAAGTTAAAGAGAGCTCATGGGTGTTACTTTTTACACAGCTTTTAGCCACATTAGCATATGTAAGCGATTATAACGTTGCATGTTGTCATAATAAAGCTTATAGCTTACAATTTTGAGTCGTTATTGAGGGTCTTTACCATAGACTGTGTTTACTATGGACAACTTGGCTCCGCCTTTCGTCATTACACGCATTTGAAGCCAATTTGCTCTCGGTATTTCCGGTGGGAGAGTCGCTGTGATGACGCTCGCCTCAAATAGCGTATCCCCTGAATGAGCTACGCAATCTTGGTACGCCCATAGGCTGTATCAGGTGTCAATCATAGAAAACATGAACCCCCTAATAACTTTTTAAAAAGAGGACTTGAGCACAAACCAGTCTGACAGTAACTACATGTCAACATCACAACCAGGGGGGAGAAACATTTATATTCTGTGTCATTAATTTCTAAAGTTTGTCCATAGTTCCATAGGGATTGCTGGAGGAGGCGGGATTTATGACCTATACTGCAGCCCGTCACCAGAGGGTGCTGTTCTATATACAGTCTGTGATCTCTACAAATTAAAAAGCTTCAAACTCTCTTAACATTCGTGATGCAAAATGAAAGCGCTAAAACTGCAATTCCTCTGGTGTCCACTAGAGGCTGTCTCATAAGTACCCAGGACCACATGGTCACCTCTCTCAGCCCCCATCTCTTTATAATTTCATGTAATGTCAGAGGTTAATATGAAATGATCAGTTCAGAGATAAAAATAAACATGAAGTGGATAATAACGGACTGATGAAGTCAGAAGGTGGAGCAGGAAGGTTGGATAAAAAAAGTAAAAGACCAACGATGTCGATCACAAACAGTCCGGTAAAGAAGAAGAAGGGAAAAGTACGATATTATTCTGGTCTAATCCAATCCAATCCACTCTTGAATGGACAAGTTGGAACCAATTTTCATGAGGGATTGAGAGGGTGCTTTCAATTGAACTGAATCGGAAGCTCATCGGTTACATAAGAGTGTAATGTTTGCTATTCACCTACTTCTAGTCATGCAAAAATCTGGATAGATGCGATAATAAGAACAAAAAGGACAATATTTATAATGGCAGTGGTAAATAAGCCGTAAGAGAAACAGCGTGTGTGCATGTAAGAAGGTGTTTCCACTGAAGAAGAGGAGGAGGAGTGTGTTTGTGTGTGTGTGTGTTTCAGAGAGAGAGAGAGTCTGACAGCCCGTCTCACAGCTGGGATACCCGGTCTCAGGAGTGGGGCGATGGAGCCACGGGGGCGCGGGTTATTTTGGGAACCACAGAGGAGGAAGCGCTTATTTTTCACCGCCCCTCCTCCCCCAGCCTCCCACCGTCTGACAGCTCCCTCTGTTCATTTGCACAATCTCAATTAGCCTTCAGCGGGGAGAATAAAGCAAGTGGTCAGACAAAATCCTCTAAAGGGTCTATTCAGCACAGGCCAGGGGATTGTGTGTGTGTGTGTGAGTGTGTGTGTGTGGGGATATAAATACATCTGAGACTGATGGTGTGTTTGATGTTTGCACCGGGCTGCAGCTCCAAGGTTCAACCTCTAAAAAAGGTCTTTGAAACAGATCTGTGATGTCAAACACTTACTTTCATATAACAGGACAGGATGTATGTCTGTATCTATGAAAACACATCCTGAATGCACCTTTTGTTCCAGGAGGGACATTCGCACCTTTACAAATAAACGGATCAAACGGACGCGTCAAGATGGAAAAAGCAGAGTCCCCCTGTGGATCTCACTCATTAGGAGACGGGTTAAAGATGCAGCTTCATTATCACAGCGGTGACATAGAAATGACAGAGTGAATTGAGGTGAGACTCATGGACAGTACCTGTGATGTTCTTGTTTTGAGTCGATGATATGTGTGAATGATAGTGGTCAGAACCTTTGTTGATACACTCCACAAAACAGACCAAAATTGCCGTCATTTCCCATGAACCTGTACTGGTCTTCAGCATCTTAGACCAACGAAAACCTGGTTGAAAGTCTTAAAAGAGCGAGAGCGCTTTCCTAATATCAGAGCAAGTTAATAAGATTCACAAGAGAAGTCTCAACCCACTTTCTTCTGTTTGGTACACACTTACAGAGATATAGGGGTGTCCTGAACTTCTATCGATACCGGATATCCGATATTGGCAAAAAAACGGTTTGCATCTAAAATCTCCGATGTCAGCACTCCGATACAAGCAGTCCATTCCAGACTCCACTCCAGAACCTCTATCCAGCAGCACCTGGATCCAGCATGCAAAGCCCACATAATCACAACCACAGGAAGTAGCGAGAAATAGGACTGATGTCGGCCGCGTCGCAGTAATTTTTGTTGAAGTCAGAAAAAGACGATAAATGCTGCAAAACTTGCAAAAAATGCTAGTTTGTGCAAATATCAGATCAATACCGGTATCAGACAATAATGGAGACTACAATATCTGTATCGACCAATACTGAAGGCTGCAATATCGGTATTGGCAAATACTAAAGGCTACAATGGCAGTATCGGCCAGTACTAAGGACTAAAATATCCTATCGGCCAAAACCAAAGGCTAAAATATCAGTATCGGCCAATACCGAGGACTAAAATATTGGTATTTGCCAATACTAGAGTCTACAATGTTGGTATCGGCCAATACTGAAGGCTACATTATCAGTATCTGCCAATACTGAAGACTACAATGTCGTTATTGGCTGATACTAAAGGCTAATATATCAATATCGGTTTATACTGAAGGCTAAATTATGGGTAGCGGCTAAAATATCGGTATTGTATTTAAAGTATAAAAGTTGTATCGGGACACTCCTACAGAGATCCACAGCAGCTCTTTAACCCAAAGGAAAAAAAATCTGCTGATTCAGCTCTCTAAGCTCTCCATCATGCGCACCGTCCCTTTAATACATGTGCAGACAGACACACACCTGTGCACGCTCACACACACACACACCCAAATCCTCATCACGACTAAGTCTGGGTGTCACATCTGCAGATATTAATCAAGACTGAATCATCAGTTATGTGTGCAGCACCAAACAGAGCTGTGCTAAATAGTTAAATTCAGATTTACAGCCGACCTTTGTGTTTGTGTATGAGCTTCAAAAAAAGCACCAAAAACCAGAACCAGAACTTCGGTTCATTACCATGATTTCCACTCTATGCAGTATTTATCTTCCCCTTTTTAATAAATGACTGGACTGTTCCTGTCTGCTGACATTGAGAGAGAAAACTAAACCATGTCAAACTTCCTCTTGATAATTTCCTTCTTCCTTGTCGGTTCGTTCTTACTGGGAATATTTATCCTTTACTGGAGAACTAATGCGATATAAACGTGATTAAAACAACGTAAAAATGTGTGAGAAAGATCAACAAGCAACAGTTCGTCTGAAGTTTTTCATGTGATCCACAAACACTCGACTCCTTTCAGCACGAGTGACTGACATCTTACTAATGTGTTACATAATTCTCCTCCTTCCCCTCGTGTTTCCAGATGAATCTGTTTTTTTTTTTTTCTGAAAACACTTTGTGCTGCAACACAGGAGCAACGCGTGACAAAGAAAAAGCTCCTGTTAAGCTTCGTTTGTTCTCTGAAAAGGCAAAGTGGAGGATGTTGGCGTGTGTGTGTGTGTGGAGGTAGGATGTGGTGGTGCCTGAGAAGAAGATAAGGGTTGATGTTTTTGTGATAAGGGCATTAGTTTCCATCTGTGACCTTGCTCTGTAAAGGAAGCCCACAGCTCTGGGGTTTCTGTGTATGTGTGTTTTTGTGCTGTTGTGTGTTTTTGTCGGGGGTTTGCCTTCACAGTGAGTCCACAAAGACATTTTGACAACACGCAGGCTGCAGGAGCTGTTTTTTCTGACCTTTTCTTTCTGCTCTGTGTTCGCCGTTTCTGCATCGTAATGATCAGGAAATGAAAACTTTAGCGAGGATTGATTTAGTGTTTGCAGCCGTAAAATTATTAAAACCCTGCCTTTGTTTTACTGATTACTCCAAATGCAAACGAGTGTGCCTTATTGTTAAGAAGTGCGACTTACTGATGTCATGACAAGCGTTTACTTAACTCAAATTCACCTGTGTCGTTAACTCTGACCCATCATGTCCCGTGAAGGCTCAACGTTACATACGAATCTGGATACTTTTAGGCCGTATTTTTGCACATATCCTTGAAATTTCTGGATATGGGTAAGATGGAGCAGTACCACGGGAAACCATGGGGGCAGTGTTGCTGCTGTCACAACACGCATCCATCCATTTTCTACCGCTTATTCCCGGGGGTGCGTGGGGACTGGAGCCTATCCCAGCATCTTCGGGCAAAGGCAGGGGACACCCTGGACAAGTCGCCAGTTCATCACAGGGCTGACATAGAGAGACGAACAACCCTCCACGCTCACATTCACACCTACAGGCAGTTTTTGAAAGTGGCCATTTAACCTAACCCCACTTCTGCATGTTTTTGGGATGTGGGAGGAAACAGGAGTACCTGGAGTAAACCCACGCAGACACAGGGAGAACATGCAAACTCCACACAGAAATGCCCTGACCTGGATTTGAACCCAGGACCTTCTTGCTGTGTGGTGTAGTGCTTACCACTAACATCACTGTGCCGCCCCAGATACAAATCTCGAGAGAAAAACGAAGAAGACAATGGCGGCACTGAAAATGACAATACTAGAGAAGGAAAGTCCTCAAACCGCGAGTCATTTAGTGGCCTGACTGACCACCGCCTCCTCCAACGCTAGGGTGACCATATTCTGAATCCCAAAGAAGAGGACATGACTACGCGGGGGCAGAGTCGCGGGTGGTAAATTTTGAGGGGCCCATGCAACACAAACTCAAAACTTCAATACAAAACCCAGGACATTAGAAGGATTTTATAAACTTCCCCTGACAAGGCCGGACAGTCCCCAAAAAAGAGGGCATGTCCAGGTCAACAAGGGTGTATGGTCAACCTATCCAACACTGCCTCACTAGCTCCTCCCGCAGCCAATGGCCCTCTAACATCAGTCTGGTCCAGCTCAAGGTTTCTGCCTGTTAAAGGAAGTTCTTCCTCTCTTGATAAATGCTGCAAACTGCTTCACTCTTGTGGTTGAAGATGGGATGGGAGCGGGAAATGAGGTGCAGCAAGGTCTCGCAGCATCATGGGGGGAAAAACCGAGATAGATTCATGTCTAGAAAACACATTTATAAGACAAATAATGTGCAACAAATCCAATACCTCCCACCTTCCTGCTCTTTCAAAATCGTATTTTCATCTCAAGCCTTCACTCATTTCACATCACACTGGCTCCCTTCCTGCAGCTCACTCTGTCTGCATGTTTTGTCCCTCTCCTATTCTACTTCCCCTCCAAATCCATTTCCATAAAACCATCTCTGACAGCGCTCGTACGAAAAACTAAACTCACCTGTTATTTCTTCCTCTGCTCTGCGCTCCCCTGAGCCGAGGAGACTGAAAACACAATGAGTCACAGAGCCAAAATCCAACCGGAGAGATAAAGAAAAAACACACAGGAGCTTCCTCTTCGCTTGTGTACCTGATACTCTCCTGCCATCTGCCTGTTGACTTTACTTCCTTTTTGTTCTGTAGGGTTTTGTTCGGCTCTTTTGTCCGACAGAGCAGTCGAGGTAAACAAAAACATGCTGAGTACAGAGTGAGGCAGTCTGCGGACGCCACTTTTGAACACTTTTCTCCATAATCATACAATCAAAGGAAACCGTTGGATACCAATTGGTGAATTAACCTTGTTGAGGATGGTTGCACATGGTACAAAAGCGAGCTACACATCTGCACCAAAACTGCACATTGCTGAACACAACAGGTGTTTCCATGCAGGACACGGTTTCTTCCCCTCTTGAAATCCTCCAAAACTCATGCAACAACCTCGATGAAAGTCGTAAACTCAGCTGACAAGGCTGTTTTATGGCCTCCTCGTCCTTTCGGGCTTTTATCCATCAGAGCTCCTCGACTTTGGAACGACCTCCAAGAGGAGATGAGACGAGCCGAATCAGAGACGTCTTCTCCGACACGCTATTTATTATTTTTTACTCATCCTTCATTAATTTATCTTCTCTTTATTTATTTGTCCTCTCCATCGGTTTTACTTGAATATTTATCTGTATTCATCTCGTTGCTCATCTCTTTGTCTGTTTTATTACATCTGACGTGACGTCGTCTTCGTATAACCTTGTTATTCTCCTTCGATTCTTTTACCTCTTTTTTTTTTATCTCCTTATTTTCGATGATTTATTGCTCTTCTGCCCTTGAAGATCTTCCACTTTTATCACTTTTATCCTGTTTATTTGCATTTACTCTCGTCGACCTTTTCTCGACGGCTCTCTGTCTGCTCTGACTTTTGATTATTCAAACATCCCATGATATAAACGTGACCCTGGGTTCGGTCGACACAGACTTCGAAATCTGTAGATGTTGCTCAAACTCAGTCAGTAAGTCGGTTTTACGTCGTCTACCTCTCGGGGAAATCACCTCATCAGCGGCAACATTTGAGCGTGCGTTACAACCTGGAGTCAGCCACTGTGACGGGTAACAAGAGGATGAACAGAAACAACGAGAGGCACACTGACAGCTTCAGCTCTGGTGAAATTCACCCGGGGCGGGTTGACGGGAAGGTTGTGGGGATGTTTTGTTTTCTGTCACGGTATTTTTCTAAAAAAGAGGAAACACTCTAAACAATGATGGTCGGCAGCCAAAGAATAAACACGGACACAATCGACTGACACCGACGAGACAGAAAATAGAAAGAAGAAGAGCTGAGGTGAAAATCTGTCACTCAAACCGAATCCTCAGCCGTCCTGTAAATTGGGAGGGTATGCAGATGAGGGAGGAAATATCAACATAATTGCTTGTAAAAATTGCAGTAGATTGCTGTAAACTGAAACACACACACACACACACACAATTATGAAGTATTGGTGTGTTATCTGAAAAGGTGGAACAGAGGACGCTCCGCACATTATTATCTAGATTGTTCTTGTTCAGTTCTTTTCAAAAGAGCAGAGTTCAGAGAGGAGCGGCGGATGATTTCTCCTCCAGAGCCCCGCTTTGATTGACAGGAGGGAAACCTCCGGTGCTGTCTGGGTCACACGAAAACCGGATGACTGAATCAGATTTCCATATGTAATTTTCTCTCAGTTTCATGTTATTTCCTGCCAAAACGAATGACTGTGTCGTGTCGGTGTCGAGGCTGCAAACACGCTCAGCTATCAGTGTCAGAGCTTTGAAATATCAGCATCGGGACGCCGCTTTACGCCGGGACTGCTCGTGGGGACGAGGTGACACAAGGCGGGGACGTGAAGCAAACCTGGTCAAAGTGGTTTGAGTAAAATAAAGATTAGTGTCTTAAGTCGAGTCAAGACCAAGACTTGGCCGGAGAGCTCTGTTAAAGCTTCATTCTCAGCTGTGTAAAAAGTAACACCCATAAGCTCTTTGTATCACAGGGAAAGCAGCCAGAATGAGTCTGAGACTGAAAAGACTAAATTAAAGGGATTTCCAGCATAAACATCATAACACTGAGTTAGACACGGCCTTGAGAGATGAATCTTACTGACCGCTTACTTCTCTAGTTAAATCAACTTTAGTAACGACCGCAGGATAGCAATACAGAGAGGTCTGAGGAGCCATAAACAAACCTCAACCAAAACGCCACACATAACTTCATCAACCCCACTACGCAATGCGACGTCGAAATGACATCTATTTAACGTATTTTTTTAACAATGAAGTACAAATGTGGATGTCATTTCAACGTCTAAAAGAGGTCCAATAATAACGTCTAAATCTTGGATCCATTTTGCACGTTGTGCCGACGTCTAGATTTTATCTTCAGATGACATCCAAATTCTGAACATCAGAGTGACGTCTAAAAAAGATCCAAATTGGACGTTGAATTTTCTAACCTATTCTGCACGTCTCACTGACATCTGGATGTGGTCTTTGACAAACCGACCCAATACTGACTTGATCTGCACATCTCTTCGACATCCAATGTTTGGTGGGACAGTACATATAGGGTCTCAGCCATCAAACATCTTTTTAACTTTGCCTAATTTCTTTCGCAAAGAGACTAAACACAACTCTCCAACTCTCTTCCAGCTGTCGCTTGTTTGTGGGGGAGCCCTGACGAGTCGGTCACCAAGTGCAGGGGATCATTTTCATGAAATAGTAATCATTTTTTACTGCAGACGTGGTAGTTCTTCCAAGTCTCCATCTGATTTGCATTTTCATGGAGAAATGATCATAAATTTTCCACTGAACTCTGTGATCGACTCGTCAGGGCTCCCCCACTTTCAAGCGGCTGCTGGAAGAGAGTAGGTGAGTTGTGTTTAGTGTCTTCGCCAAAGAAATTAGGCAAAGCTAAAACAATGTTTGATGGCTAGAACTGTGGCTAGGACCCTATATGTACTGTTGATGAAGTTAGGTGCTGTTTTTGCGCATGGAGACGTAGACCGCTGTGTATTGCTATCCTGCAGTCGTTACTAAAGTTGGTATAACTAGAGAAGCAAGCGGTCTGCAGCATTGTCACCCTATTAAAATAATGTCCCAAGTCATTTTTTGACAAAAATGAGTTTTTGGCCTCAATCATCTCTTGATAATGCTGGCCATCTTTGGCAAAGTAGCATGATCCTTTCAATGATGGATTTAGGCGAATTTAGTCATTTTCGTCAAAGAATGACTTAGGCCATTATTTTGATAGGGTGACGACATTCATCTCTCGAGGGGGTGTCCAACTCAGTGTTTTGTTCTACCATAACCTAATTTTACGCTGGAATATCCCTTAAAAGATTTCCACAGACATCACAATGAGATAAAAACTCAATGAGTCTTTTCAGCTACAAATCATGCAAAGCTGCTCTAAAGGAGTCGTAGTGAAAGGTGAAAACGAGTGTCACAGGTCTCTTTTAAATAGCTGTAGTGTGATTACACTTTAATCCTGCTGTCTGAATGAAAAGAAAACCAGGGTCGATATCAGAGTGAGGTCGGGGATAAAAGTTGTTCATTTGCTTCTTTTGCTTCAAACAAAACAACCGACAATATCAGATAATCACACGTACAAACCCTCAATTTGTCGATGAAAAGGGTTTTATGTCCCTGCAGTTTAATTAGACATTCAACATGGTGTAAGCCTGTGGACATCTGTGGGTCACACACACACACACACACATTATTCAGGACACAGCTTTCTTTTCATTATGCAACACTTATCTGAGGCCTGCGCTCAAAAGCAGCCTTTGTGTGACGGAGCTGCTGCCGAGTTAAGCAGCACGTTAGAAATCTGAGAAGTGCTGGCGAAACCGGTCACGCTCAGAATTTCAACACAAGGAAGTAGATGTTAAAGATGATAATTGGAGACCTTCGTACATGCATTTCAGAAGTGTTTGACAACACAAACAGAAGCGTAAAAGAGAGTCACACTGCAGCGTTAAAGCAGAGATTACACCGACAGAACGGACGAATTCGTCCAGAAATCTGCAGGTGGCCTCAGCCTTCAGATGCATCACCCCCACCTGCTGTGCTGGAGTGTGGGCTAGACTTATTACCCTTTTAATAACAATTATACACATTGTCAGATACAAAGTTTAGTGTCATTTATTACTTCTCTCTGTAACAATTTCAGTTTTGATCGGCTGTGATAAATGAAGCCAGTGCAG
Organism: Xyrichtys novacula; assembly: GCA_962446985.1. Classification (NCBI taxonomy): domain Eukaryota; kingdom Metazoa; phylum Chordata; class Actinopteri; order Labriformes; family Labridae; genus Xyrichtys; species Xyrichtys novacula. The sequence goes on from OY660878.1 coordinate 27,778,475, forward strand.
TTCCTCGAGTGTCCACTTGAGGCTGACTGGAAATCGAGTAAATGACACCTTTACAGTTGAAACACAAAAAAAGTTCTTATTTTTTCATCATAGAAAGATTCTTTTAGATGTCTGACTGAGAAAATTAAAGGTATCAGCAAGAGACGCATTTAACTGAAAGTCACCAGTTTGCAGGGTCACAGTTTACTCTGAAACACCGGTGGTGTCTGAGGCTCAGAACAACATTTATGATAGAGTGGGAGATATCTTTTGTTTTTTTTTTGTTTTGTTTTTTTTGTTAAAAGGAAAGGAAAATACATGGATGGACAGATTGATGGATGTCCAGATAAAACAGGATGTGCTGGGTCGTGTTAAGCCGATACAAAGAGCTCAGTAACTGTTTCATCGCCATGTGTCCATAATCCTCTCACTGTATATCACTAACAGAGGACAGAACATTAACCCTCTGTCTCTCTCTCTCACACACACACTCACTCGAGGGAGCAGCTGGTCACAATGTAATGCATCCTGGACTTGAAATGGTTAATCCTTTATGAATCTGACGTCTTTAGAATAACAGATTTTATTATTAATATCCTCATAACAAAAAATAAAAATAACTTATTTCTCATGTTTTAAAATTAAATCTTTAAGTATGGACAGTTCACATCTCGACCACTGCAAGAGGAACAATTTAGACTCCTCACAAGAAATAAAAGGTCACATTACACCACTCAGTGGACGTGGAAGGTATTACATCAAAGTTTGATTTTTAATTTAAATGAATTTCTTGGGAAACAATTTGAAAAATCCTGCTGTCTGAGCTCAACTAAACTATAAGAAGGACTTTATTCTCATAATGTCATGGCTTTACTTTGGCTTTATCCACATTACAGTATTCTCATTACAGCTCATTACCACTTTAATCTCATAACATAACTTTGTTCTCATGATATTTGCACTACTATGTCTTTATTCTTGTTAGATTGTGCAGTATTCTTGTAAAATTACAGCTTTATTTCCTTATGACTTTATTTTAAATAACATCTTTATTCAGTCATTGCCTTAATACTCTGGGGTAATTTTATAACACAAAAGCTTTTTTGTTGTTGTTTTTGTTGCATGGTCTACAATAAAATTCTGTACATACTGTATATCTACTTTATCCTTTTAATGCATGACACCACAGATTATGGCCAGAAAATTCAATTTTTCTGGAGCTGAAATGTTTATTTCAGTTACTACTGAAAACCCCCCAAAATCAAATTGTCCTTAAAATTTAACAGATATATTTATTCATCTCGTTTGATACATTAGATGTTTTTGGAAACTGATAAACTACAAGAGGACATTTTTTTATCATTTATTGGACTGTATTTAGGTGTTTTTTAGTAATTTGTTGATCATGTTAATTTGATAGAAGTATGTAAAAGTATGTATCAAATATGATACAAAAGTCAATAAAAGGTTTAAACAACAGCTTAAATTACACTGTCTGTAGGTTTTAATCTTAAACTATATCTCTGTGCTTAAACTTTATCATTCACTCACGTTTTTTTAATAAGGGCCTGTCTATTGTTTGAAAGAATATATATCCAGATACTAAATAATTTTGTTGCTTTTGACTCTTTAGCATGTGTTTCAATAACAACAACACAGTTAAAAAGGTGTTTTATCTGCCAGCACTGCTTTTTTACGAATGGCACCTGAAGGCAGCACAAGGTTGGACCTAAAGGGAGCGACAAAGGGAACAAGGAAACGTCTAGGCCTTGTGGTTTCCTATTGGATCGCGGTCTGTAGGTCCCTCATTATCATGGGACGGGCCTTTTATCGACGTAGCCCAAAAAACCGCCGTGGTGTGTGACGACCAGTTCGAGCGGAAAACCGGGACCTGAAGACGGGCAGGACAGGGGTTTTTCACTCCCCTGAAAAAAAATGAGTCTAATCTTGATGAAGTGAAGTTTTCACACTCGGCAGGAATAGAGAGAAGAGCAGCAGCAGCAGAGGAAGTGTTTGTGAAAGAAGAAGAAGAGCAGAGGAATGCTCAGGAAGGAAAACTCCCGACCATACAGAGAGGTAGGACACGGTTACAACCTGTTAGACACACACTTTCATTTACACTCTGTGACTTTATCTCGGGTTGGACTCGGTAAACAAGTGTATTTACTGTAACTTCCACGCGATATGAAGAGTCCAGTAAACACAGCTGATATTATCATGTGACTGTAGAGCTGACTGCTGCAGCTTCCAGCTCCATGAAAAGCAGCTGACTGCAGGTTTTTCTGGGGGGTGAAAGTTGAACCTTGGAGACCAAACATGGAGAAATAATCTTTAAAATGTTGACTAACAGGAGCTAAAGTCAATGAAGGAGAGCTGTCATTGTGGAGGATTAATACTGCATGTTACAACAAGTCTACTGAAGCACTTTTTATTATTCTGTGACTTTTATTTTGATGTCAATACTCCCCTATAACAACCAGACAACTTATTACAAATTAAACCAGTCAAGGAGCTCATTAGATGTATTATCGTGAGATAAAGTAGGGCTGATAAGTAAGGCTGAAATTAGATAAACAACCAAACCTGCACTTTTTTCTAAGTAAACTTCCTTGGTTGTGATCGTCTGTACTTTAATGTCCTTTGTTTGTAACTTCACAGTTTAATGATGAGGATGATGAAGATGACAAAGGGCCTCCAGAGTACTTCGACGATGCCACTGAGGACCTGGACCGGGAGGAGCCCAACGGCAGCATCTCACATGGTGATAATAACCCGTGTTATGACGGACAAACGTGTGCTCTCTGCAGTAATAACACTTCACTGAAAACATCACAGAGCCTCACGTGTTTACTGGATTTGATTGGTCACTCTTCTTTATTGCACTTTTGTCATAAACTTTGACAGACTGGTTTGTTTTACTGGTTTCATCCTCTATGATCGAAGATATTAAAGGTTTAGAGAATCCAAACATTGAGATGTAGTTCCTCTTTTATTGATTTAGCTCCTCGAATACAAGAACTTATGACTATAATAGACTTTTGAATTAATAGTTTGTTGTTGTTTGTTTTGGTTGAGGTTTGTTTATGCTCTTCAGAGCCATGTAGCGAGATCTCAGGCCAGTCCATTATGGACTACAGCGGGGTGTCGCAGCTCAAGGAAGAACATTTATGGTCATTGTTTTATCATTTCCTTGAGTCAAAATCACCATATTAATTATTTTGCACTGCAGACATTGTAGTTCTTCTGCCTTAGCATCTCGGTCTGATTGTCTTTCAATAAAGAAATGATAACTAGAGAAGCAAGCGGTCGGCAACATTCATCTCTCCAGGGGGTGTCTAACTCGGTGTTATGGTGTGTTTGACCGTAAATTAATTTTACACCGGAATATCCCTTTGAGGTCTTTTTCACCGCAGTACTTTGCTCACCCTAATAAACAATAAATATCCTTTCCCTCTTCTCTCACCGCAGAGGAGGATCTCAGGGGGAGCAGTCCGTCTATGCGGTTCAGTAAAACCTGCCTGAAGAACGTCTTCACCGTGGTCCTCATCTTCATCTACCTGCTGCTCACTGGGGTGGCGGGGTTCTTAGCCTACCAGACCATCAGCGAGTTCCTGGAGAAACACAACAACCCCGTGATGTCCGTCACCTACAAAGAGGTCGATTTCTTTTCCCCGCCAGGTTTGTGAGAGAAACATCTTCACCTTCAGACCAACATAACTGTCATTAGTGTAGATTATTTTATGGTTTTTAATTGTTTATTTTTTGTGTGTCTCTGTGCAGGTATCGCTCTGTACCCGGGTAAAGCTGAGCTGCTGAGCTGCAGACATCACTTCCACGACTACATCCCACCTTTAGTCGACCCAGGCAAACCTCAGGAAGGAGACTGTGTGATTAAAGACGTGACCTACTACGGACCGTTTTCCAATCAAACACAGGTGAGCGAGAACAATATAAAAGTGTTGATTTCACAGTTACAAGACGGATATTCAATAATCAAAGAAATCTCTGCTGAAGTTCTAAAAACAGGCGTCATTTTTTAACAACTTTTTGATCACTTTTTAAAACTTGCAGCAGGAAAGGTCATGCGGGTCCTAGCTGCAGTGCACATCATCAACCAGTAGGTGGTGCATGAGAGCAATCAAAATATAACAGTGGATAGGACAGTTTATAGTAAGTTTAAGTCTAACTGAGACTAGAATTTTATAACTGCTGTATAAAGAAGTTGGTCTACACACACTCAGTTACCTTTTCGGAACATTTGATCAAATTTTTTTCGACGTATATCTTCTTTTTCTTGTCTTTCATAACGATGTTATTTATCTGAGCCATGCAGTGTGGCAGATTGTGAAAGTGACACTGTTTATAACCACCACTTTTAACTTTGTCATCATAGAAAAGAGCTTTAGTGGTCCGAGGCCCGTCCGATGTGAGGAGGAGGGAGCTGATCTTCATGCAGTTCAGTCACAATGAAACAAAGGAGGACTTCAGCGCCATCACCTACATGCTCTTCGCAAAGTTTAGTGACTTGAATGACAGGTAACTAAAAATCACCTATGTAGTGTCTGCAGGTTTGTGTCACGGTAATGTTTCTAAATAGCTGCCTTATGAAATAAAGACGTAATCAGAAACATGTTTTTTTGTTGTTATTGTTTAGTGCAAATGAATCGGAGTTCATGAGAGAGTGTGAGAAGAATTACTCCATGTGGACTTTCTCTGGAGGATTCAGGACCTGGGTCAAAATGTCTTTAGTGAGGACGGCTGGAAGAACCAACGAGGGGATCGAGTTTCGACAAGAGGTATTTATGTTGTTACACAAACATACATTTGAAATTTGACTTTAAAAATACAGGTTAAGTCATTTTTGTTTGGTCTTCTAGTCTGCTGTGGTGAAATTCAACGACAAAAGGCCTGAACCAGAGCAAACCAACCAGCTCTTCTTCGCCGTCTTTGAATGGCGGGACCCTTATATGCAAGAAATCAAACTGGTAAATTCTCTTTATTCCACATAAACCCTCCTAATATCTATACTATCAGTGTGTGAGTCTGTAAACAGTGTTGCTTTCTTTTATACAGATAGTTACTGCAAATCCCTGGAGCTCTGTGGCCATCCTCTGCGGTGTCTTCATGGCTCTCTTCAAGGCTGCTAACTTTGCCAAACTCACGATTCAGTGGATCATCAGAATGAGGAAGAGGCATCTGAGGAATAAAGCACGAGAAATGAACCCAATAACTGATAGCTGAAGCCCAGACACAGTCTAAAATCTGGATTTTACACTGTTTAATCTTTGGTTAATATCGTCGGTAAGAAAGTTAACCAACACCATGTTCTTAATGTGATCACTGAGTTTGCATTTCATCACTATTTCCTTAAACATTCCTCTAAATGAAGATTTTGTACGCACACACAAAAGAAAATGTTGCTGAAAACGGAGGCACTTCTGTGTCTGATAGTTTTAGAGATTTTAAGGTTTGACTGTTTCAAGCATTGACTGTATGTTAAGATGGACCACGCCTTCAGCTCCTCCCTTTTTAAAAAGTGAAGCCAAAATGCTGCCTTGATAACCGCTGACTTTGTGCACCAGTTTAACCAAAGCGTGTGCAGAAATAACCAAACAGGCTTTAAACACCAAAGATCAAACTCAATATTTAATAGAATGCCCTTTACTGCAGCCAGTCACTAGGGGGAGCTCTGAAAGTTTTGGCTTCACTTTAGGGAGTTGTCATGCCGTCCATGTCTCGTTTAAGGAGCAAAACTAAGAAATGTGAACTTTGGTCAAATTTATGCTGGATATATTTGTGTAATCTTAAACTCAAGGGAATTTTATTGTTGTGTTTTATGTTTGTGTCCTATTTTTTTCAAGAAAATATTACAATTATTTCACACAGCCTTGCAATAATGTAAAAAAATTGATAAGGGATTACCATGAGCTACTTTTCTTTGATCAAGATTTTTCACTGTTTATTTTTTATAAAGTTGAGGCTGTATTTTACGCGCTGTCTTCCTCCTGTAGCTAATATGAGATTTTAATGTAACACCAGCATCTCTGTGTGTGTCGACTGCTGTTAAATTTTTACTTGAATTATTGTCTTCACTGTGTTGTGGTCAAGAATGTATCCTGAATGCTTGTTTGGAGATATTTGGGAAAATTAAAATGTTTATTTTAAGTCAAACTGCAGTTTTTTTTCTCAACATAAAACTAAACGTTGCACAACTGTTTCACAAGTATACGGGCCACAAAAAAATGACAATAGCAAACTGAATTTTATGATTTCAGAAAAATCCAATCTCTAACTTTTTCCAGTATGCTAAATCTTTTTTTAAGAAATTATAGCAACAATTCGGAAGAAAAAAAAATCTTCAAAAAAGTAAAAAAATATTCTTGAATCTCAAATTTCTGATAGAATAGTGACAGAATTAAGTGGAAAAAGTGTGACTTTTAAAAAAAGAAAAGAAAAAGGCAGACTATAAAATCAGACTATTGAGAAAAAACGGGAAACAGATAAATTTTTTATCTCGAATTTTTATAAAATAAAATAAATAAAAAAATAACAGTCAAATCCTTCTTAAAAAAAAAAACTAAATTCCCATATGTAAAATCTGAATATTGAGGACAATTCGAAAACGTAAAAAATTACAGAACCTTATTCCGTATATTATTCAGGTGCCAGGAGGGAGGAAAAAAAACATATTATTTTTATATATTTTTTTTATTTTTAATTAAATAACCTCAATAAATATTTACAAAACGTCTCGCTACCAGGACTTTGCTTTCATTTCCAAGGCTTTAATAAAGTTGAAGTGGATATTATCTCACATCAAGTGTAAAGGAACTTGGTTAAAGTTTTTTTTTCTACCTTTTTTTTTCTCCTTTTTGGCATTTCTTCGTTGAATTCATAAAACTCCGAACACCGACGCCCTTGAACGCACCCTGAGTTTCCACTTCCGTTTCGGGGCGAGGAGGCGGATGTTGTTATTGTTTGTTTCAGCGGTGGATAAGAAAATGCAGTGGTCCTAAACATCTGGATTTAAAGGTAACAAATTGTCATATCTCAGTGTTTTTAAGAGATGAAAACACTTAATATAATCTGCATTATTTATTGCATAGATATATTGAGTCATATTCGCGGTGTAAGGTTGGAGTTCCTCACTAGCATGTTGTTGTTAGCCTGCTAAACTCCTAGCTAACCAGGTTCAAACTTTAACTGAGTTCTGATTTTTTTACTTTGAGATAATGAAAGGCTGGGTTTCTAATATTCCCTTTTCGCTTTGACTTATTTTTAAAGAAGTAAAAGTTGTCTTTACTAACAAGTTTTAGCTCTGGAGCTATGCTAACAACAAGCAGGAGCTCGGTTGGCTGGTCTCAGAGGTCAGAGCGTTTCCACAATTTCACAAGAACAAACAAAGAAACAAAGAAAGAGGTTTTTGTAGCAGCTGACAGCCTTTGTTTTGTTTATAACTTTATTTTTTCCTCATCCTTGAAATATTGGTTGGTAGTCTAACAAACAAAGTTCTGTTAAGAAGTTACCTAAAGAAGTTAGTCTTGTTAAACAGCTGATTTTCTTTTGTGTTGATGATCTGCGAACAAAAACTCTCATTCTGTGAAGATCATTTCTGAAGTTTACTTTAAAGATTTTCGGGGAAGTACAAATTCTTAGTGTTTACATTTTACAACACTCATATTACCAATAGAAGCTTTACTACGAATGAAAATACTCTATAAATCATTACGAGGAGTAAGAGACTAAAGGATAGTTATGTGAAATAGCTACAGCGGGGTGACGCAGCTCAAGGAAGAACATTTCTAATAATTACTTTATCATTTCCTTTAAGTATTAATCATCATTTAAATCATTTTTCACTGCAGACGCGGTAGTTCTTCTGCCTTAGTGTCTCTGTCTGATTGTATTTCCATGAAGAAATTATCATAAATGTTCTTCCTTGAACTGCGTCACCCCACTGTAGTCCATAATGGACTGGCCTGAGGTCTCGCTACAAAGAAGCGGCTGCTGGAAGAGAGTAGGTGAGTTGTGTTTAGTCTCTTCGCTAAAGAAACTAGTACTATGTCTGTGACTCTATATGTCCTGTTGATGAAGTTAGGTGCTGTTCTGAGCATTATTCGTGGCTATAGAGTGGCGTTTTGGTTGAGGGCGTGGCCCTCTGTATTGCTATCCTGCTGTCGTTACTAAAGTTGGTATAACTAGAGAAGCAAGCTGTCGGCAACATTCATCTCTGGAGGGTGTGTCTAACTCTGTGTTATGGTGTGTTTGACCCTAAATTAATTTTACATCGGAATATCCCTTTAAGTGGGTTAAAGCCAATGTAATATGGGTTAATGTGGATGTGGACTTATTTTGGATGTATGATGCACATGTTGTAAGTATGCATTTACAAGAGCCGCAGAAAGACATAAAAACTGAGTTATGGCTAATGTACAGATTAATATTTATTGAACCTACTCCTATTTATCATTGCAGTACTAAACTGCAAATCATACAGACCTGGAATCTGCATAATAAATATTCCATTTATGCTCTAAACTCCTATGTGTCCTCAAAAGTGAGTTTTTCTCAGAGTACGTGCAGCCCACATTAGTCCTTTCCTTTCACTATCTGTAGGAGCCAAAATATGTTTGTTGAAAGTTTGATTTCTATAGCTACGTCACTGAGGGGTGTGGTTTTTGGATGTTTGGCGGGTTATTTAAATCTCAGTGCTGTGGTCAGACAATGGGTTGTGGTAAGATCTGATAATTTTCTGTCGACCGTTTCAATCGTCCTGTTCTCACCTCATTTCATCAAATCACTTTTTCATTAAAAGGCAAAAGTTTTGGGCCCGGATCAGTGTGTTTTCTTTCACTTTTGAATTATTAATTGCTTTTTTTATCACTCAAACTGGACTGATAATTGAACGAGTCACAGATGCAAGCAAACCTAAACCCCAGTGGCCTTTTTGTTGAAGGAAAGCCGTCGCTACATTATCAACGATCGTCACTCTGTAAACCACAGTCTTTGTGTAGCAGAGAGTTCAGATTTACATTAAACTGATTTGCATCACTGTTGTATAACTGTAAAGTTTGTAAACTCAAGTACCTTTTTAGTTTATGCAAAACCAAACCCTGTTCAGTCAAAACAGTTGCTGAATTGACTCTACATCATTGTTTTAATACGGTTTTGATTGGATTTTGAATTTTGCAGCTGAGGCCAGTGTTTGGATATTTATTTGGTGACCTTCTCTGTCCTGCGTGTTCCCCTCTCGGGATTCAGTGGCTTAGGAAGAACTTGACCTTTGGTTTACACTAAATTATAAATACCCACCCACTGGTGCTTTTGGAGGGAAGAGAAATGGTGATGGAGGGGCTGTGTGGGCGTTTACGTCAGAACCAGAATAAAGGCCATACTAATGAGCTTAGCCATGACCATTATTAGATTAATACATAGTTAACATTTATAGTCGACTGTCAGGTCACTCAGTTGTGAGGATGAGTCATTGTGCCGCCATGATTGTCCTTTTCCTTTCAGTTAAGTCTGGGTTCGCTTTTATCTGGTCAGAGGGACGGAGGCTTCAAACCTGCAGTTATGAACTCAGAGATAAAGTGTGTTTACTGACAGTGGTTTCTAGAAGTTGTTTTGAGTCTATGCACTGACCTCCAACACAGAGTCATGTCTGTTTCTGTACAGAGACTTTTTCAGTCTCAAAATAATATGTACTGTAGCTGATGAGACCCTTAAACATCTTCCTGTAACTGTTGATACTGTCGATATATATTGAAAATTAATTTCCCTCAATATCCTTTTCAATAGCTGGCATTCTGTAGTGTTTTTGAAGACTATACAAATAGCCAATGAAAAGGGGAGTTGATCTGGGTCCATTTTGCGCTGAACCAGTCATGTTGAATTAGAACCAAGTAGCAAACAACTGCATAGTAGCAGACAGCAGCTACATGCAACCATAACACTTTACCAGGTGAAGCCGAAACTGAGTGCTACCCCCGACAGAAATGATGATGAAGGCTCAACATATGACGACAACACTGGCACGAAAACGTCGGTGGAGTGGAGGTATTTTGGTTTTTTTGAGGTCGGACATGAAGCAGAGTAATGTGTACTGTAAATTATGTCGAGTACATGTTTTCGCAAAGTCGGGGGTATACCTCAAATCTTTTTCACGACCTGAAGTAGAGCCACGCGGCAGAGCACGCGCAATACAGAAGGTTACAAACCCTGAGCGGAGCAAGGAGCCCATGGCGCCTGTGCAGCTGAAACAGACGACCATTCAGTCAGCTTTCTCTAGAGCAACGCCTTACGACAAAACGTCAAAGAGACACAAAGACCTCACAGATTCAGTAGATTATTATATTGGAAAAGACATGCTACCAATAAACACTGTTACATTTAATTTTTTATATTGTGATATATATCGAAATGTAAAAAATATATTGTGAAAACCTTTTTCCCATATCGCCCAGCCCTATTTGCAAACCATCAGATTCTGTGTTTATTGGGGCACAGGCCTGGTCTGGTGGTTGAGTCTAGTTCCCCTTATGCAGAGGCTGTTGTTCTCAAATGTGCAGTCTGCGTTTGATTTCAGCCTGCAGCTCCTTATTTCATGTTGCTTCTGCAGGAGGTAAAACTTTTAGACTTTCACCATCTTTGATTTACTCTTACACACGTAAATCAGTAACATTCTAGAGCAGATCAGGGGGTCCACATGATCAGCTGCATCTTCAGAGGGTGATGTTAGCGTAGAAAAGCGCAGAAGTGTAACCTCTCTGGCCTTTGGCTCGTGGCTCGCTGGCGTTACTTTCCCACCCTGTTTGTGGACGTTGAGCATGTCCAGACTTAGCCCTGGTGCTGCCACAGCTCTGCTGCCTGTGGGTCACTGAGCTGCTCTATCAGCAGACCAGATTTAGACCAGTGTCCAGATTGAAATTTGAGCTGGTATTTGGGCCGTGGTGCCGAGGAATGTTGTTAAACGGTGAGCCGATGTTGTTCAGAGAAAACGAGGCTTCGGCTTCCTCTGCTGCGTCAGTTTGATGGGCTGTTTTTAGAAGCTCTACACACCATACTGTATATATAAAATACTCATACATGAAGATATTTCTACTTTAGTGCTCTAACCTCTGACATTTTCTTTATCGACAGGACTGATCTCCTGTCGTGTCAAAGATGGCGAGAAACAGAAAGTGTATCCTCTGTGAAACAGTCTATGTCTCCAAGCAGGTAAACTCACCTTCACACTCGTTTCTGTCCTCCAAAGTTGTTTTTATTGATTTTTCCTCGGATGTATTTCAGCACCGAACACCTAAAGAGAAAAGATAATAATAATAATAATAATAATAATAATAATACTAATAATAATACTAATAATAATAAACAATAGAAATAATAATAAATAATAATTATAATAATAGTTATAATAATAATAATAATAGTTAGAATAATAGTTTAAAAAATTATAAAAGTTAAAATAGTTATAATAACAATAATACTAATAATAATATTAAAAAGTTAAATGATGATACTTATAATAATAAAATTTAAAGTAATAATAATAATAATAATAAAAGTAATAATAATAATGATAATAATAATAAAGACATAACTAGATTAGATGAATAAATCTGTAAATATTAAGGTAAAAACTATGCAAAAGCATACATTTTTATTCTTATCTTTTCTTTTATATTTCCTTTATATTTATATGGTTGTTTTACTTTATTTTATTTTATTTTATTTCTATTGTTTGAATGTGATCTGATTCTGTATGATCTTGGCATTGTTTTTACCTTCATACTCCTTTCAATTTAATACAATAATATGAATATTTAAGGTTTTAAAAATCATAGCTATAGGGGTGTTTTTCTAATTTGGACGATATGATGCCCGTTATCCTCATTGTATTTTATCTGCAAACTTTTATTCTGGTTTCAGAAAAACCACGTTTTAAAAGTCCGAGACTTGTTGTGGAGCAGATAAAATTGACACTGATGCCTCTTAATGGGCTACAAAAACAAACAAAATCATCAGCATTAACACTGACACTTTCTATACTGTGAGTTTAATACTTGAAACCAGTATAGAGGGAAGCTTTAACTGTTTTTTTTTCAATAGTTTGATAATTTAATAGTTTATTCAGCTGGACAAATAGAACAATGTTTATTTTCTTATCATCTCTATGACTCATTTTCTGAAAACTTCAAGTCTCATGCTTGCCAAATAATTCCAAGTATGCGATCTCCTGATAGAAATCTTATTTCCACCGTGTTTCTGCAGGAGATGGAGGAGCACATGAGAAGCATGCTGCACCACCGAGAGCTGGAGAAACTCAAAGGCCGGTGAGTTGTTGCATGATTTAACATAATCACTGCATGCATGAGTATCATCTTCTCCATTATACACTGACCCTGCAGAGAAATCATAGATGCATGTCCCTGTTTCTGACTGCATCATCATCCTGACCAAATCTGTGAGCTGCGAAGTGAAATACTTGTTGAGTTTGACTTTAACGACTTTTATCCAAATTTATTTGGGTCAGCAGGCACGTGTGCACACTGGCACGTGCTCATCATCACAAGCGGTTCTATGGGCAGCTGTCTCATCTGTGGCACATATATATTTAGACACAATCTCTCTCCGGAACAACAGGCATGACCGATAGGAGGCAACTGGCTATCTTATGACCGCCATGTAGATTACTAAAAGTATGCAGCCTGTCGCTGAGATGGAAGAATCTGGAGGCGAGCGAATGCTGATTCGAGGCTGGGGCAGTTGCTGCATGGCTGAGATTTCATAGAAACACTTTAGCAAATGTTGCACATTTTCAGATCAGATGGTTTGGTAAAATGTTTGCAGGAAGTGTAAGATTGTAAAAGTCATTCAAAGGTTACAGTTGCTGGAAAGTTCACAGCGATATAGAAGACAGGAATAGAGTGTATGAAGCTAAACTTATACCGCAACCAAATAAAAGGTCCATGCTGATTTATAGATTATCATAACAGTTTAGTACTGTTAAATTTTAGTATGATTAAAGTCAGAAATCAACATCCTGTGTATTTGCATGTAGTTAAAAAAAACACTCTTTCACTTTTGAAACAAAAAACATTTTACTGTTAAAATTTTGTGTTTATCAGAATAATAAACACCACCAAAGTGCTTTAAGACTGATTCACCAGCAGGCCTATCATTCAGGTAAAGCAGCTAAAATCACCACAGATCTGCTGATGAAGTTTGTGTTTGAGAGAAAGTTACTAAACTGGAACTCCTGAAGAGTGTAAATGGGGTTTTATTAACCAGGAATCACTGGACGGCAGCGACGAATCAGAATAATCATGGAGTCAATCTAAAAATTCAGATTATAAAGTGTAGTTTATTACATTTATTTGATTCCCAAATCAAGACTCTGGTGCAGAACAGTGTTATTATATGTTTATTGGAGATCCGTACTTTGGAGTAGGGCTGGGCGATAAACCGAAAATTTACAGATACCGAAATTTACGTCATTTTGCTCATATCGGTATATTCGGTGTCGAAAAATAAATAAAAGTTGGTTTTGGATGTGTGCAGGTAGGCTATGGTCTCATGAAAGACAAGTGAGGAGATGGAGGACGGTTCAAAAGTTGTAGCAGCTGAAGTAGACGAAGTTAATGTGGAAGGGGGTGAGCAGCTTGTGGAGAAGTTATCGTCCATTTATGGTTATTTAGGTGAACTGATCAATATATCGTGTTATTGATTTGAGACCATGTCGCCCAGCCCTACCTCTGTCTGTTGACAATGTGGCAAAAACACTGTTTCTGGTAGCGTCTGTAAACAACAACATGGAGGACATTTTTAATATTTGACTTGAGAGCTTAAAAGTTTACATTTATGGTTACCAGTTAGAGAAGAGGAAAACGACACAGAAACTAGGGAGCTGAGTGAAAGAGACATCAGCCAAATTGAAGAAAACAGACACAAAACAATGGAACAACAAAATGGTACGTGGCCAAGAAGAAGACCTTACACATATGCTGCAGAGAGTCAACTCATTTGCTTAAAAAGTGAGCTGCAAAGTTATTCTTCACTTGGTTTATTTTGAGGGTTTTAGGCCTGTATCCATGGAGAAGGTAGAGGGAGAAAGCAGGAAATGGCGTGGCAGAGTGTCGCCTGCTTCAGGGCCTGTTGCCTCTGATCACAAAGCACATGATTCAACCACGAAGCTAAACTGGCGTCCCCATTTCGCCCAGCCCTACTTTCAAGTGTTTGGCTCCCACTCTCCCACCTTTTCTGTTTTCTCTGACCTGTATAATGATTCTCTCACATTTCAAACTTTTTCACTGTAAATAAAAAGACCTCAGAGGAGATCTTTGTTTCTGACGGAGGGTAAATTTCACCCTAAAGTGAGAACGAAGGTGCCAAAATCGAATGAGAAACACTATCTCATCGATAAAGAGTTTGCCAACTGCACGAGAGGTCATAAAATGGCAGAGCGCCATGACACAGATCTGAAAAAGAAGTTGAGAAGCAGCCAGGAGAGTCACTGCCCCTATCAGAGTCACAGGATGGCATACTTGGGAGAGGTTTTGTGAAGTTAAGGCTCTGAGCAGCTGCACCGGGATCCGGTTACACGGGCCTCGCTCAGGATTGGTCAGGAGGAGGCCGGAGTCTATAACACATGCCGGGGGGGATCTCAGGGAGACGCGTGAGGTCAAATACAGACACTGCTTTCTGTAGAGTCTCAGAGCGCAGCGGACACCATCATGAAAGCGCGCTAGGCTGAGGGCGCCGTGCCTCTCTCCCCTTCTGTGCTGCACGGCTGGACATAAACAGTTAGCATGCTGCCCGAGTCCAGCCTGGCTGCTCCTCCTGCCGTCCTCGCTCCGCCGCCGATGGCCTGCTGAGGAGAGACGGAAAACACAGGATCAGGATGATACACTTTTTATTTTTTTAACAAGAGAAAATTATAAGTTAGCTACCTCCTGATCCGTCACCGATAGAGAATTAGGATCTTTTTGAAGGATTGTCGAGTAATCTCCTCTCCTTACGTTATTTTGACTTTAAGTCACACAGAGAGTAGAGCCATAGCGCGTCATAGCGGGCTCTGCAGGCAAGATAAAAAAAAACAAACCAGACCAGATCGCAACCATGCCCGAAGGAACGATTGAACGCCCGCTCTCGCCTTCCCTCCCCAGGGACTGCGGACACGAGTGCAGGGTGTGCAAGGTGACGGTGGCGAGCCTGACCGAGTACGCCGGCCACATCTCCAGCCCCTCACACAAACAGAACGTGGAGGCCGCGGAGAAGAAGCACGCCGGGAACGAGCGGGACGAGGACTACTTTGATCAGGCTTTGGTGCAACTGGTGGAGAAGAGGAAAGAGCAGATCAGGTAAGAGGAGTTCAAACTTACGAACAGGATTTATAAGAAACACAGAAATCCAGATATCTTGATTTCCAGTGTAGTGTGTCTACGATCATAGCCATCCTTGTCTCTGTTTTTTGGTAAATAATCACGTTTAAGGGTAAGTGATAGGGCACCTGCTCTCATTTGTGTGTACATAAGCCTTGTATAGTCACATCTCGCTCAGGCCGGATTTAGCTGCGGCTTCAATCTGAGCTGCAGAGGAGTCGGATGTCAGGAGACCGGAGCCTAAAAAAAGCCGGACTTAAACTCACAAAGGAGAAAAACACAAAAACAAAAACCTAATTTGACAAAACACGGACACGCAGTGAGACTGTAGGAGGAAAACTCATAGTTTTAAACTGAGGTACATGTGTAAGTTTATAATGAGTCGTGAGGTTGACTTTGTTGCATGGCAACAGTGGAGGAGGCTTCCAGACAGCAGGGAGGCAGGGAGGGCGTTGGGTTCAGATAACGTAGAAACCCAAAGTTAGATTTTTTGAATTTGCTACTTGAGTTTTAGTGACTTGGGATTCTCCAGGGTTTGATGAGGCACAACAATTACTTAAAGGGATATTCCGGCGTAAAATTAAGTTAGGGTCAAACACACCGTAACACCAAGATAGACACCCCCGTCGAGAGATGAATATTGCCAACCGCTTACTTCTCTAGTTATAGCATAGCAACAGCACCTAACTTCATCAACAGGACATATAGGGTCCCGGCTATAGTACTACCCACCAAACATCTTATTAACTTTGACTAATTTCTTAACACAACTCACCTACTCTCTTCCAGCAGCCGCTTGTCTGTAGCGAGACCCCAGGCCAGTCCATTATGGACTACAGTGGGGTGCCGCAGCTCAAGGAAGAACATTTATGATCATTTCTTCATGGAAATACAATCAGACCAAGACGCTAAGGCAGAAGAACTACCGGGTCTGCAGTGAAAATTATTAATATGGTGATTATTACTTCAAGGAAACGATAAAAAAAATGATCATAAATGTTCTTCCTTGAGCTGCGGCACCCCGCTGTAGTCCTAATGGCCAGAGGTCGCTCTACAAACAAGCGTCTGCTGGAAGAGAGAAGGTGAGTTGTGTTTAGTTTCTTTGCTAAAGAAATGAGTCAAAGTTAAAAAGATGTTTGGTGTCTAGTACTATGGCTGTGACCCTATATGTCCTGTTGATGAAGTTAAGTGCTGTTCTGAGCATTATTTGTGGCTATAGAGTGGCGTTTTGTTTGAGCGCATGACTCTCTGGTCGTTACTAAAGTTGGTATAACTAGAGAAGCAAGCGGTCGGCAACATTCAGCTCTCCAGGGGGTGTCTAACTCGGTGTTATGGTGTGTTTGACCCTAAATTAATTTTATGCTGGAATATCCCTCTAAGTCCGGACCATGTCTGTCCCAGGTCCAGATTCTGCATCATCCCTCCCTCTCGACTCCTGTTATTTTTTTACAGTTCAGTGAAAAATTTGCTGTTTGTTTCCAGAAAAGAAAAAGAGGCCGCCGCTGCGAAGTTGGCCATAGAGGAGGAAGAGCGGAAGCAGAACGAGGAGATTCAGCGGCGGTTAGAGGAGGCGAATGAGCGGTACCAGAGGGAGCGCGCCTGGCACCAGCAGTGGCAGGGCTTTAAAGGACCCGGTCACAACAGAACCTGGTTCAAGAGCAACCAGTTTAACCCCAGATCAGGGGGGCCGGATCCCCGGTACCAGAACAAGCAGGGAAAGAGCGCCACCTGGCACGCTCAGGAGCCCCCAAACCTCCAAAGATGGGGGTCCGCAGAGTTTGGCGGCGGGAATTTTAATAGCCAGGACCGTTTTGGGAACAGGCAGAACCAGGGTCCATTTCAACAGAACCGCCTGCCTTGGCTCAGCAGTGGAGGCAGCAGTAACGGGTTATACGGCCGGAACAACATTTCCCAGTTTGCTCAGGGGAACCGGCCCATGAACAGGTTTGAGACCCCGATGTATCCGCCGCCGCCATTTTTGTTCACACAGCCGAATAACCAAGGAGGTCATATCAGGTTCCAGAACGGAGACGGACGACCCGCAGAACCGGAGCACAACAGGAATCCTAAGACCTTCGGGAGCAACCCCAAGCTGGACAAAAGCGCTCGCTGGTCCCCTTACCCGGTCTCGAAGAGTTCTGAATCCGCGCCCCACAAAGATACAAACTCGTTAGAGAAACACCCGAACGCCAAAGTCCCAGAAACTAGTTCTGTCAACAAGAAGAAACAAGGGCCGATGACGTCGAGTCTTGAAGACAAAGAAAAACCCAAAGTGAAACCCGGAAACAAACCCAGGGATGAAGGAAGCAGCAGCGATTCTACACCTGGTCCGAGTAAACCGGAACCACCTAAAGACAGGAAGGTGTCGTCGATCTTTGGCCTGAATATTAAAACTAAAATCGGTAAACCCTCCAATCAGACGCAGCCACAATCAAAACCAAAACCCAGTTGCCCGGTTCCAGCTGTCGGGCCCCTGCAGTCCAGGAAAGAACGGCAGCTCCCCGAAACCTTCAACAAAGCCAAGCAGGCCGTGCTGGAGAGGAGGGCGTCCATGGAGATCTCCATGGCGGCGCAGCAGAGGGATAACGGACCGAGTCAGACCGGGGTGAACAAAGAAAACACCTGCAGGCAGAACGCCGCAAAACCGAGTCTACCGGACTCATTGAGGCCGGAAAAGCCGGGACTACAATCCCCAGACAGCAGCCAGTTCCTCCAGTCGCTGCAGGTCAGCACCTCCACGGTTGAGAGCTCAGATCCTGCAGCCTCGAGTAAAGACGGCGAAGAAATCAAGAGGAAAGAGAACGAGACGTGCCAAAAGGAAGTGATGCAATCTGTGGAGGCGGGACAGAGCTCAGAGAGCGACACGTCCAGAAACGGCGAAACACAGCAGACGGTTTCAGGGTCGAACACAACAAGTCTGTCTAAACTGGACCTTCCTCCCGTCCTCAAACGAGACCTGACCAAACACATCAGCTCCAAGAGCAAAACAGGAAGTCACGAGCCCAACCTGAACATCGCCAGGCGGGTTCGAAACCTGAGCGAGTCGCGGAGAGGTGACGCGGATAAAGACTCGGGGCTGAAACCGACCGTCAGGCAGCTCATCAGCTCCTCCTCCAGACGCAACGTGAACTGGGAACAGGTCTACCAGGAGGTCCGGAAGAAGCAGGACCAAGGGAGAGGCATGCCCAGGTCAGTCGAGAGAAAATCATTCAGAGTTTTTTTAGTTTTCCATCTCCGCTCGATCTCTGAGTCCTGTCTTTCTTCTTCTCCTGCAGGTTCGGGATCGAGATGGTCCCATGTGAGCACGAAGACCAGAGCCAGGAGGAGGACCATATTCCCCTGCTGGAGGGTTTCCAATGGGAGTCATTCATGGACATCGCTACACCCGGATCCTCTAGAAAACGCTCCCTATCTGAGAGCTCGATCGCCCCTGCATCCGCCCACTCCCTGTTCACGTCCCTCACCTCACAGGATCCACCCACAGACGGCTCAGAGCAGCAGGGGTCCTCCGTCTCCACCAAGACCAAGCCGGAAGAACGCGACACAGACGATCGGGGTCAGCAGGAGGAGGAGGAGCAGATGCTGGGTCAGCTCGGGGATCAAGCTCAGAAGCAGCCGGAGAAACTGACGTCGGCGTCTGTGAAGGCTCTGCAGAGGTCTGACTCAGCGCTCGGGGACAGCAGTTCAGGGACGGAGCAGCAGGACGGCCAGGGGGCGGGGAAGAGGCGGCGAGGAGCCGGGGTGAGTAAAACACGGACCGAGCCGTTTCCTTCGCATTTGTAAATGAAGTCAGTTTATAGAAATCAGGAGAAGAGAGAGGACAACAACAGTAAAGGCGTTTTTTTGCATGGATTTTAATGTAGGGCTGGGCGATAAACTGAAAATTGACCGATACCGAAATCTTTCAGATAATGCAGCTAAAATCACAACAGATTTACTGACGAAGTTTGTATTTGAGAAAAAGTTACCAAACTGGAACTCCTGAAGAGTGTAAACAGTGTTTTCTAAACCAGGAATCACCGGACGGCAGCGACGAATCAGAATAATCTTGGAGTAAATCTAAAAGTTCGGATTACAAAGTGTAGTTTATTACATTTATTTGATTTCAGTGTCATTGATCAGTGTTATTATTGATTTAAAACTGCTTAATTATTGGACAGCTGTACTTTCAAGTAGGGCTGGGCGACAAACCGAAAATTTATAGATACCGAAATTTACGACAATAACCGACGTTATTTTGCTGTCATTTGAAGTAGACGAAGTTAATGTGGGAGGGGGTGAGCAGCTTGTGGAGTAGTTATCGTCCATTTATGGTTATTAAGGTGTAGGGCTGCAACGATTAGTCGACGTAATCGATTACGTCGACACGACAAATTCATCGACACGAAAACAAAGCGTCGACGCGTCGTGTTATTGTTGTTAAGAATCACATGCCGGCGCCTCATGCTCATCTATAACTGCAGTGCACTACAGGATGTGCTGGGGGCAGTAGCGCTCGCTGTCTACATCCCGCGAGCAAACACAGAAGAAGAGTGCACACATTATGGCAGAACAAACTGAAAAAGACACTCCAAAACTCGGACCCAAAACTTCAAAAGTTTGGGAACATTTTACGGAGAACAAACCAAAAAAACACGTCGATCAAAGCTCAGCTTTCCTACCATGGCAGCACCACGGCGATGCATGAGACCCTGAAACGCAGACACCCCGGAAATAGGTGTTTATAAATAAAGAAGATAGTGATTAATCGGACGATTAGTCGACAAAAAAATAATCGTTAGTTGCAGCACTATTAAGGTGTACTGATCAATATATGGTGATATTGATTTGAGGCCGTATCGCCCAGCCCTACTTTAATTTTTTTTCTAATGTACCAAACTTTCCGACTCTTCAGGCCTTTATTGGAGCAGGTCTCTAAGTTTGATGGAGGTGAAAACTGCTCTGACTGACTGACCGAGTGTGTGGACGTCCTCTTTCTTGGTGGATCTTCAGTCTTTTTATTTTATTTCTTTGTTTCTGTCTCGTAGGATGTCCCGGGTGCAGAGGTGTTGTGCCTTGAACACAATAATAAAAGGAGAAAGGTCAAATCTAAAAAGGGTAAGGAGCAAATCTTGATGGACTTCACTCATTTATTTTATTCACGTCACTTTTGCAGTTTGATTTTCGAGGTTCCTGTAAAAAAATCTGTTTTCTTTTAGCTCGTGTTCATCAGGTGTCTTTTCGTGTCTCTGCAGAGCGTTTACAGATCGACCAGCTGCTCACCGTGTCTCTGAGGGAGGAGGAGCTGAGTCGCTCCCTGCAGACCGTGGACACCAGCCTGATCCAGGCCCGCGCCGCTCTGCAGGCCGCCTACATGGAGGTGCAGCGTCTCGTGGTGGTCAAGCAGCAGGTGAGTGTTTCAGGTCTTTGAGCTGAACCAGGATTTACGTTTGTGAGTCTTTTATTAATCGACTCTTTATCGTCCTTCTGAAGATGACGGGAGAGATGAGCACGCTGAGGAACAAACGCATCGAGTTACTAAAAGGGATGCAAGGTAAGAGCGCGTCTGAGGATTGAAGATAACTTCGTGTCGATCAGAAGTTGTCAGTGAAATAAAGTTCATCGTGTTTATTTATTTTTATTTCTATAGGAAGTGTAGATGAAGCTCCTCAGGTCAAACCAAAAGAAGAAAGGTTGGATCCGGTCGACACGGAGCCGTACCCGCCCTCCTGCTCCACGCCCCCCTCTGTCACAAACCCACAGAGTCCCGGTCCCCCCGCTCCCTTTAAACCTGTCGTCATCAAACAGGAGCCTCAGTCTCCGGTCCACGTCAGCTCAGACTCCGATCCTCCATCTCGCACCACCCGCTGCGCTCACAGCACCACCCCGGAGCTGCGGGTCGGCCCCGCCGCTGCAGCCTCTCCACCAGAACTGAACCAAACCTCCTCAGACCATCAGCTGGAGACCTCCGCTGATCCGGCGGACTCTAAAGAGGGTCTGTCAGGACTGGTTGAGATGGCGGACAAATCCACGCAGTCGACTAGAACTGCCTTCGCTCCTCCCCCTGACTCCAAATCCTCCGTGAAGCTTCTCTCCCCGAGCAGGAGGGGCTCCGAAGCGGGGAGTGTCGGCGATTGTTCGGCGGCCTCGCAGTTCGAGCCCCCCTCCGCCCTGAACCCGCCCGCCTCTCCGTCTGAGCTGAGGAACGGGAAGCGCGTGAAGAAGCGAAAGAAGAGGAAGGTGCTGAAGAAGGCTCAGGGGGCGGAGCTGCCGGAGAGCAGCGACACCGAGCTGGACGGCGAGGTTCTGAGGCGGAGGTGGCAACGACCGCACAGGAGACCCAGCGGGAGCTCTCAGGTCAGCACCTCCACCTCGCTACCCGTGGAGGAGAGAGAGGGCGACGTGAACATGGAGGCCGGCGAGGACAGGAAAGTGGACTTCAAGTCTCCTAAACTCCCTCCTGCTGAGACCCCCGTGAACTCAGACCCAGATGAAGTCATGGAGGTCACCGCGGACTTCCAGCAGACTCCTCCTCCTCCTTCAGTCCAGGTCTCCTCCGGAAGAAGACCTCAGAGTCTGGCCTGCAACGAGGTCTCGTCCACCAGTGACATGGAGATCTGCAAATCCTCCGAGAGGTGAGACTCGACGAAGACTTCTGAGTTTTCTCCAGAGCTTTTGTCGTCTTTATTCAAAGTCATCATCTCCTCTTCTTCTCCCTGCAGCGATTCACGGTTTCCCGTCTCTTTGCCCAGACCCGTGAAGACCTCCTCAGGTACGGATCCAGATCTGTTTGAGCAGAACCAGATAAAAACATCGTGATAGTCTAATGAAGATCGTTGAACAAACTTGAATCCTGACTTTTCAGATGCATCTTCTGACCACGGCGAGGACGATCTCCCCACTGAGGGTGCGTTCGAGGGCCACCAGGAGGCCGTAAACGCCATGCAGATCCACGAGGGGCTGCTGTACACGTGCTCAGGAGACCGGACCGTCAGAGCCTTCGACCTGGTGGTGAGTGGAGATCAGATTCTTCTCTCTAACCTTCTTGGACCTTCAGCTTATTCAGTATTTTCAGTCAGTGCGACAACCAAAGAGTTTTTGTGTTTTTGTTTGCAGACTCACAGATGTGTGGGCGTGTTCGAAGGTCACAGCTCGAAGGTCAGCTGTCTGCTGGTGTCCGCCGCTCCCTCCCTCCACCTACGCCTTTATTCGGGCTCCAGTGACCAGACCATCCGCTGCTACAGTCTCAAGGTAACCTGCAGCGACCGCTTTCCTTCAACAAAAAGGACGCTTGAGTTTAGGTTTGAACGATCAGTCCGGTTTGAGAGTTAAAAAATGATTTACTGTTCAAAAAAAGGAAAGAAAACACGCTGATCCAGGTCTGAATCCTTTACCTTAGAATGAGAAAAGTGAAATATGCTGAAAAACAGTCAACGGAAAATTATCGGAGCTTACAACCCCAGTCTGACTACACCGGTGAGATTTAGATAACCTGCCAAATATCCTAAAACCACACCCCTCTGGAAGTGACGTACCTAGAAGAAATCAAACTCAACAAATATATTCACATATTCACACATCACACTGCATCCAAACCTGTCCTTACTCTCACTCTCTCATCTTTTTTTAGGGTTGTTGTGTTTCTGTTTTTGTCGTCTGTCAGTCTGAGGTTCTTTTTTGTCGTTTTCATGACCGTTAAATTGTTCCGTTTTATCCGTCTCTCCGTCTCTCCGTCTCTCATGAAGAGTTTTTGTCGTTGTTGTTTCTCACCTGCAGACGAATGAACTGGAGCAGCAGTTCTCTCTCTCAGACCGGGTCCTCTGCCTCCACAGCCGCTGGAAGTTTTTGTACGCCGGTCTTGCAAACGGCGCCGTGGTGACCTTCAACCTCAAGGTGAGACATGTGTGCTTACTTTAAATGTAAATGTAAATGTAAAGCAGACATCTAAAAGCTCATCTCTTCTACTTTTTCATCTTTTCTTTCCAGACAAACAGAGAGTCGGACGTGTTCGAGTGCCACGGGCCGCGGGGTGTGAGCTGCCTGGCCTCGTCTCAGGAAGGCGCCCGCAGGATCCTGCTGGTCGGCTCCTACGACAACACCATCAGCGTGAGGGACGCCAAGAACGGGCTGCTGCTGCGCACGCTGGAGGGACACACCAAGCCTGTGCTCTGCATGAAGGTAGGAGGAGTCAGAAACATGAACCCTGAAACGTGACTTTATTTAAGTTCGCTTGGAGACTTGGGCGGCGGTGACGGGTTTCCTGATCTCTCTTTCAGGTGGTGAATGATCTGGTCTTCAGCGGCTCCAGTGATCAGTGTGTTTGCGCTCATAACATCCACGTGAGTCCTCCAGATTAACTCACTTTTCCCACATTTGAGATTAAAACCTGAACGTCTTTAGATGTCGTTGTTAATCTTTCTTCAAATCCATAATCCCACAGACAGGAGAGCTGGTTCGGGTCTATAAGGGGCACAGTCACGCCGTCACCGTGGTGTCCGTCCTGGGGAGGGTGATGGTGACGGCCTGTCTGGACAAACTGGTCCGAGTCTTCGACCTGCAGGTCTGCGTCCTCCCGAGTTCACTCCCTCCTCTTTGTCAGAGTTTGTAGAAATCTTGTCGACGGTGATTTGATGTTGTCTTCGTTCTCTCCTCAGTCTCATGAGCAGCTGCAGGTTTACGGAGGACACAAAGACATGGTGATGTGCATGGCCATCCACAAAAACATGGTGATCCTTTTTTCTTTCTTTTTCGATGTGTAGAAAGAGGAAACATGGAGATCTTAAAGGCTTATCTTCAAACGTTTGTGTTTCAGATCTACACAGGCTGTTACGACGGCAGCGTGCAGGCCGTCAAGCTCAACCTGATGCAGAACTACCGCTGCAAGGTGAGAGAAAGACCACGTCCTGGATGAAACCACGAGGCCTGATGTTTGCATTTTTAGAGGAACTGAAAGTTTCATCTCTTCTGTTTTCAGTCGCACGGCTGCTCCATGGTGTTCGGGATGATGGAGCACCTGCAGCAGCACCTCGCCACCGAACACCCGGCGCTGAAGACCCGCTGGAAGAACGGTGAAGATTTCGTTTGTGGACGCAACGGCTCCAAGCAGGTAAAATCCACGTGTTCTTGACGTCTCTCGTGGGGTTTGCTGAGTCTGGTGCTCCTCTCAGCTGCAGACGTTGATGTTTTCTGATGTTTGTGTTTTTTTTAGGGGACGCTGAAGCAGAAACACGCCGAGGAGGAGGCTGAAGTGGAGCCTTAAGGACCTCCTCTCTTTTTAACCTCCCATATTGGGGGGGATTTTCTCGGGACCCACTTAACTGATGAGTGGCGTCCGATGACTCCATCCTTTATGTTCCGTGTTGGAATCCAACCATAAATATGACTGGCGGAGGGAGGGTTGGTTGTGCTGTTCTTTTTTTGTACGTACACGCCGTTCTCTCTGTCTGACCACCGCAGCTCCTCTTCTCACTGACCAAAGTACGACTAAGAAACTCGTTTTTTTTTTAACTGTTGTTCGTTTAAGAAGAAACTTCAGAGTCGCCAGAAATTTGAGGGAATTGTTTCGCTTTCCTGTTAAAACAAAGACCAACAAACGTCCCCGGATTGGTCGGCTCCACTATGGCATGGGCTCAGAGATGTTTTTACTTGTTGTTGTGCAGTTGTGAGGTGTCTCTTTGAGCAACTTAGAATTTTTCTTTTCTTTGACTTTAAAAATCGAGGGTAACCGGGTTCGATAACCTCATATTTTATGACGGTAATGAAACAGACGTAGCTCTCCGGGCTGTTTGGATGAAACTGTGATGATTTGTTTCATTGGAGTGACACTTTTTTTTATTAATCACGGTTTGGTTTTTATTTTTAATCACAGGGAAAACCCAAACTCCTAACAGTCTTTTTCTTTTTCTTTTTTTTGTTTTGTTTGACGGTTAAGTTTAATTTTTATTTTTCCTGGTTGCTCAGGAGTTGAAGGACTTTGGTGCTGTGTTGTTTTGGTATTTGAGAATTGACATTTGCAGTGAAAACAGACCCAAGACGTGGGGTTGGTTTGTTCCTAACTGTGTTTTCTCAGAGTGGGTTGACTCCGTTTCGACGTCCGCAGAGAGGTTGAACTCTGTTTTTCTCGAGTGAGTGTGAAGTACTGTTTTAATGACGCGGTTTCCTCTGTGGAGATGTTGGGGTTTTTTTTTTTCTTATTTATTTCTATATGGAGAACTGAGCGAGCAGAAGGCACTGGAGCTGTATTTTCCTCAGCGAAGACGGTTTTCTAATGAAGCGAGGAGGTGAAGGATGTTTTCAGGAAGGTGTGTGATGGAGGAGCTCGAAGGGAAGATTTAAAATTCATCTCCCATGCCATACTTCGCCCTCTCTGCGTTTTTACTCAGTCTCAAAGTTAAGCTCGGGCTTTTCCTCGGTTGCTGCTCTCTCTCTCTCTCTCTCTCTCTCTCTCTCTCTCTCTCTCTCTCTCTCTCTCTCTCTCTCTCTCTCTCGTTAAGGTTTTCGTCTCTAGCCGTCGTCTTCCAAACTCACCTGGCCGGGGGAAAGCGTGCAGTTCTCCTCTTACCTGGCATTCCTGAGTTTCTTCGAGTTTTTCAGTTGTTGTCAAAGTTGTTCAAAGATATTTTTGGATAAAGTGCAAATTTAAAAAAAGTTGTTAATAATAATTATAATAACAATAAAAAAAGTTGTTACTCTGTAAAACTCCTCTGTGTGGTACTTTGGTTTAGACGCTGGTTCAAGAGTGAAAAGAAGTAAGTATGATAAAACTGTGAGTGCTTCAGGTTTGAGGGTCCAGACGATTTCAGCCATGGACAGTTTGGAGTAACTGCGACATCATCCCTCAGGGTACACACCTGTTTTTATATCACTAACCACTAAAGAGCAGATTTACAGGCTCAGACAACCAACAAGATCCAAACTATATAAAAGAAAAGCCACAAGTGAAAAAAAGTTCTTTAGGTCTGACTTTTTCAAATTTTGACTTTCTTCTCAGTAAAGGTCAAAAAAATATATTAAAAAAAAAAATTTAATTTTAGGTTTCCAAAGTTGGCCTTCAGAATTCCGGCTTTGATCTTGGAATTCTTTTTGAAAATTCCGATTTGAATCTCCTAATTCAGACTGTTATCGCAAAGTTCAAACTTTATTCTCACTATTTTAACTTTTTTCCCCAGAATTCTGAGATTGCAGTCAGAATACTAACTTAAATCTCAGAATTCAAACTTCAATCTCTAAATTCTGACTTAAATCATAAATCCTGACTCTGATCTTTCTCTGAGAATTCTGAGATTTAATTCAGAAAATTCTGACTTTTTTACTTCAAAGATTAATGTCAGAATTCTGACTTTTTTCTCACAATTCTTCCTCAAATTTTGGAATTCCAACCTTTTTCTTTAGGAATTCTTAATTCCGACTTTAACCTCAGAATTCCAATTTAAATTTCAGAATTCTGTCTTTGATCTCAAGTCTTCTCTTGGAATTCTGAGATCAGGTTCTAGAATTCTGCCGTTTTTCATTGATGACATTGAAGTCAGAATTCCAACTTTTTTCTCACAATTTTTCCTCAAATCTTGGAATTCTGACATTTTTCTTCCAGAATTCTTAATTTAATCTTAGAGTTCCAACTTCTGACCTCAGAATTCCCATTTAAATTTCAGAGTTCTGACTTTGATGTTGAAATTCTTACTTTTTTTTAAATTTTGAGATCAAGTTTTAGAATTCTGCCGTTTTTCATTTATGACATTGAAGTCAGAATTCTGACGTTCTGACCCTACTCTTAAATTGAAACCTTAATTTTGTAAATCCAACTTTTTCCTGTAATTTCTAATTTAATCTCAGAATTTTGACTTTAACACCAGAATTCTGATTCTGAGTTTAAATTCCAAATTCTGACATTCTACTCAGATTACCGACACAAATGTTAGTCTGACATTTTCTTACAATTCAGTCTTAAGTCTTGAAATTCTAACTCTAATTTGTTATACCAACTTTAATCTCAGAACTATAATTTGTATCAAAAATTCTTTTACCTGATAAGCTTTAGTCCTGGAATTCAGACTTTTAATGACAGAATACTGATTATCTAAATTTTGACTTTTTTCCTAGAGCCATGTTTCAATTTTAGAAATTGGATTTAAATCTTATCTAATCTAAACCGCTTAGAAGATGAAATTCTGAAAAAAAAAATTAGAATAATTTGAGAAAAAAAAGGTTATAATTCTGAGAGTTGAAATTAAAAAAGCCCACGTCCTTCCAAATGGAGGCACAGCTGAGACTTTGTTGTCACAGTTTATTGTTACGGGCCCATGAGCCCGCTGAAATCGGCTCTGTGACTCAGATGAGAAGTTCTGAATGAAAAATTTTGACACCGAAATATGAAAAAACAGCGGCAAAGTCAAAGCACCGTGAATCTCCCTCAAAACAATTCACATGAAATCTTCTGTCAACAGTCACACCAACAGCTACACAGTTATTTATTTGGTTAAAATGTTTAAAAATGCAGTACACTCATTTGACCAAAGCCTTAGTAAGAATAAAAAAACCACAAAAAGCTGCAGTCCAACCTGGAAGCCATATTCTTTTTTCAAATCCACCAACGTCTGCTAAATAAAAACTCATCAGCTCCACAGTCTTGTTCTTGAATCTCATCCATCAGAGAGCTGAAAGGCTGGTCGACTGGACTGTAGAGGAGGAGGAGGAGGAGGAGGAGGAGGGTTTCTGTAGCTGAGGTGCACAAAAGGAGCCTGAGTTTGTCCGAAAGACTGGAGCACAGACGCCAGTGGTGGAGCAAAGTGTGACTGTTGTTGAGGAAAACAAAAATTCCTGCAGGTTTGTTCAATTCACAGAAAAACATCTCTGGTCAGAGTGATATCAACTCAGGAGGCCCTGGAAATCCCAACATAAAGGGTTAGCTTTACGCTCAGAATCGAAACAGGTTTAAGGAGTGGTTTACGAGTTTATTCAGGGTCCACCAGAGAGCCCAGAAGAAAACAGGAAGAACACCCTGACTGCCCAGTGGAGTTTACAGAAGAAAAAACACAAGGAGGAGGAGGAGGTGGTAAACAGAGCTCTGTGAGGTATTGTGACAGAAAAAGAGGTTCTGTGTGTTTGATGCCTGAGACCGCACAAGTGTGTTCAAAATAAAAAAAACGGCCAATGACCAAAAAATAAAGACTGATAAAAGGAAAAACAAGTGAAGAAAGAAGGAAAGAAGGAAAGTTTGGGGAGATAAAAATGGAGAAGTTGAACATTTCTGAGGGGAGAGAGCAGAGGAGTTTAGGAAGTCTGGAGGTGAGGTGGATGAGAGCGAACGACGATCGGGCACACTGAATATTTGAGGTAAAGGCTGGTAGGTCTGGTCCTCGCATGGAGAGGAGCTCACCTGGGAGAAGATGGGACCTTTTAGGCGTACATGGTCAACTGGAGCCACTGCAGACAGACAGACAGACAGAGAGGAGATCAGACCCTTAGACACCAGGAAATGGATTCCTCTTTAATCAGCGAGTACGGTAAGTTACTGCCGTCTCTTACCTCCAGGACACTGAGTCTGATCGTACCATCTCCATCCTGATCGAAGGCCTGGAACGCCCCTAGAGAGAGAAAACACATCACACTGCATCCAAAACTGTCCATGAAGAGCAACTCAAGTCTTTACATTCACTCTCAGGGCAATCTTAAGATACTCTTTATATCTATTTTTGGCATTGTTTATGTCTCTCCCATCAGGCCAAGCTCAGACACCTAAATGTAGGTGAAGTGGGGGATGGTCGGGCTGAGGTAATAAGCAGGTTCAGGAACAGGTGTGTGTTTGAGAGAGAGAGTGTTTGATTTGATCACTGCATGGAGACCTCAGAGACAGCAGGAGTGAGTAAACTTTAATTTCATTGACAAATAAGATAACTTTGATTTAGTGACAGAGATTGAAATGTCTGTTTTTATTGCTAATTTAAGCCCTGTGCATTTGAAATGTAGAGTTTAAACTGATAAAGTGGCACTGATGATTCAAGGTCCGACACTTTTCAGGATTATCCTTTGTTTTGTTTTTTTAGTTTAAACTCATGTAAACCATCATAAAGTAAGTTTATCAAGTGCCACAAAAAGAGAAACATTTTCCCCTGATTTACTCTGAGGTGAAATTTTTGAATTCTCTGTAATCTCAAAAATGTTTCTAAAAAAACTGGGAATAAAAACTTTATTTTCTCTTTGTTGCATAAAATAAAAAAAAAAAAAAAAATTGACAATCAAAATATCTAGGAAACACTTTGATGTCCATGAAATCTTTGGTAAGTCCTTAAATCTTTGTAAATCAGTACCAGGAGGTTAACGGGGAATAAAAATGTCGCTAAATGATTATCATAATTTTTCGTCCAAATACTTGATAACATAGACATAAGATACATAGATGCCTCATTACGTGCTGAAGCGTCATCCAGTGTTGCACCATATTGGATGGGTCTCCTCACTCTTGGCTCGTACAACAGCTGAGCCATAGACTGTATATACTATGGACAACTTGGTCTCGCCTTCCACCAGTATACGGACTTGAAGCCCCTAATAACTTTTAAAAATGGAGCTGTACAGAAAAAAGAGGACTAGAGCACAAACAGTCTTACTGTAACTACATGTCAACATCGCGACAAGGGGGGAAAAAAAATTATGTTCTGTGTAAATAATTTCTAAATTTTGTCCACAGCTCCATAGGGATTGCTGGAGGAGGCGGGATTTATGACCTATACTGCAGCCTGTCACCAGAGGGTGCTGTTCTTGCGAGGACCGCCCGGCTTTTCTTATGCCACCTGTTTTTTTTTAATCCTTGAAGGGGGTATTTTCAGAATATGTCAGGTACCAAGTTGAATTAATTTCCAAAAGGCTTCATTTTTAACCCTTTAGTACACTAACCTGAACTAAAAAAATCCAAATTTGAGTGGCGGCCGCACTGATACGTGACCTCCAATAGGCACTGTCAGTCTATGAGGCGTCTGTGTATAACATGTCTATTCTTGATAAGACCATAAATCTCTATAGCTGTTGATTATCATACCAGGAAGTTATAAGAATCTATCAGGATAGGATTGGTACCCTGTCGCACAGTTAAAATATCAATATCTAACACAGCCCAGTTCAAATCCTACTTTAGTGACGGTGTGTGTGAGGCACTGACTTACTGAACATGGCTTCAAGCCGAACCAGACAGCTGATGAAACTGTCAAAGTCAATGTTCATGCTCTCGTTAGCGTAGCGCATGGTGATGATGTCGTACAGCTGGTTGTTGAGACGGAAGCCTGAGCGGGACACAAGACACATGACTGTACAGTGACAAGAACATTTAGAGGATGAGTTCAAGCCGTCAGTTCATCAGCAGCACACACTTAAAAAAAAAAAAACATTTCTGCAAATCTACAAACATCAGAGTTTAGGAATATACAGGTATGATATATATCACACTTAATGTTCAATATATGAGCATTATAAAAGAGTAACTTTTAAAGGATCAGTTCACCAAATTTACAAAAACCTCATGTTGACACAGACTGGTCCAGATAGTTTTTGATTCGCTGAAGTTTCAAAAACAATAAAGTTTGTATTGTTTCTTTGGCATTTTGTCCGTTTACCTCCATCAACTTTTAAAACTCCAGAAATATCAGCATTTAAAGACCTGTGTGTGTTTTTGTAAACTGGGTGAACTGACAGAAACAATCACATCTTATGTCAAAGTTATCACCTGCATCGTTGACCGCGTTCCTCATCTCGTAACTGTTGATGGTACCGGATTGGTCGGTGTTATAGTGCATAAAGATTCCCTGAAAGAGAGACGGCGTGAGTTCGATGCAGCGAAGAAAAGAGTATACAAACTAAATCTGAGGTTTGACTGACTTTCAAATCTTTAAATTCTCTGTTTATTTATGTTTTACATCAAATTTTATCTATTTTGGATCGGGACTGAACGCTGAGAGAAGAAGACAGACCTGCCACTGTTTGATTTTATTCCACAGATGTCTGAACTCCTGAAGATTGAGTCTACCTGTCCCGTCCATCTGAACCCAAACAGTTAAGAACAAATCCTCTAATCATTAAGATTTCAAAATAAAAGCTGACTCAGACAAGTCAATATCACAAGAAGTCGTCTTCCTCTGAGGTCAAACTCATCCTGAGGAAACCAGATACTGGAGTGAACTGTGGTGAAATGAGGCCGCGGCCCTGTGAGCATCCATCACAGACCCCACCATGGGTCTCAGCAGGTTGTGCCTCCTACAGACAACACAGCCAGCCCGATGCACTCGATACAAAGGATACGTCCATCAGAGCAATCATGCTCCTGCAGCTCTCCAGGCTGAAGCCCTCTGTGTTCAGGTCCTTATCTGCAGAGACGCAGGGGTCAGAATCAACCTCCAAGACTTCACGTTTGTAAACATGCAGCGACATTAGTAATGTGTAAACTTTGGTTTGACTCAATGAGAACAGGACAGGAATAGAGTTAAAGTGATAGATTTAAACTCACGTTTGGTGATCACTCTGTTGAGAACATTTTTCAGTTCATTGGCTGTGATTTCCATTTCCTAAAAGAAGAAATAAAAATGAACTTAAACACTAAAAAGTAGAAACCCAAGAATCTAAACTAAATCTGTACTTCTTAACTGTGACTCTAACTCTTCTGTCTTGTACTCACTTCACCGGCTATCTCTTGAAAAATCGTCCTGAACTGCTGGTCCTCCTCGCTCTCCTCCCCCGCCGAGGCCGGTGCCGGCTGAGAGAAAATAATCGAGTTAAACTCAGATGTAACAGTCGTGTTGTGATGTTTTAGTCAAGTCTACAGTTTGTTGTAAATATCTTGAAGGTCCGGCTTAATAATAACAAGACTGACACTTACCACTGGATGATCGGCCTCGATCCTGTTCTCTATCTCCCTGAGTGAAGACCAACAAACAGCAGTCACCATGGTGACAACAACATCCCACCTGGACCACATCTGCACTTCTATCTCTCTTTACAACAGTCAGTAAACCTCATCACACAGAATATCAGATCCTGTAACTCATTTAAAAACATTATTATTATTATTTTATACGGATTAACAAAACAACAAAACATGACTGTATATAAAGACAAACAGGATGACAGCTCCCCAAAACTGAAGCCAAAACATTTCCTCCATGTTAACAGATGGGTCCGACTATGGGATTAAAATTCTAAAATATCCCAAAATATTCTAAAAATATCTAAATTAGTTTGTTCTTGTTATGATGATTTACGTCAAAGTCTTCACAGTTTGGAGGGGTCTAATTTTTTTTACAGTTAAAATCCAGAATACAGGTCGCACAGGTATTAAATCTGCCGCCATCTTTATTCAGTCATTTATACTTTTTGCACTTGTGATGAACAGATTACTTGGTTGTTTGTCCAAAAAAAGAAAAAATTTAATGCAAGCTGTTTTATATTATTGATTAATCATTTTATTCCTCCATTCTTACACACTATACTGGGATTTTATTCATTATTATTAAAACACGGCCAATTTATGGTGACAAAAATAAAAGTATTAAAAGAGGATCTGCAAAGGTTATTTGATGATTTGTAAATCCATCGATCGATCAAGTGTTATTTATATAGCGCCAAATCACAATAGTCGTTACCCCAAGAAAAAAAGAGCAGGTCTAGACCACGCTCACGAAAAATGAGGTCTTGGAATCCTGTTAATGTGTTATCCAAGAGTCCTCATAACCATGAGAGCACGCCTCAAACCGAAACAAGAATCCGTTAAACTACAGACTGACTCACATTTGTCAATCTATGTGATTTTATGAGTAGACCTTTTGTATTTTCAGATGATCTCTAATGTTCAGAAACTGTCAGCACCCATCCTCAGGAGTATTTTGGCTTCACTTTTGTGCAATAGAAACAGGTGGGCATGTGTCATCCATCTTTATATACAGTGACAGTCCTGTACTCACATCAGCTTTAAAGATAGAGTGATCCCTGATGAAGCTGTGAGGAAAACTGGTTAGTTTAGTACCACCTGTTTGAGCTTTCTCTCCTCGTTTGTCTTATTTTGGGCGTTCTTGGTTGAGGGAAGTTTCTTCTTCTTGAGTTTAAATTCAAGCTGAGGTTAATTAACGTGTTTTTATGTGCTATTCAACAACCTTTAGGTATAAAATCAGTAAAACTTAGAGCTAGTTTTGGCCATCTTTGTGGTCACATCCATCCCACAGCCTGATTCACTGCCAGGTCCCGGTCCATCAATGCTGTCTGGTCCTCCAGGGCAGCAGCTGGGGGTGGGTGTAGGAGGAGGCTTGAACATGCAGTATTGAATATTTTGAAAGTTTACCGGTGCATGCCCAAATCTGAAGTCGCTTGTCCTAAAAAAGATTCCATAACAGCTTCGAACTGGGGCCGATTTCTTCCAATTCTACAAATCAAATCGCCGTTAAAATTGTTTGTTCTTGTTGGTTTTTGTCCCACCCACCAAACAACCCGACAAAACAAGCCCACCCTCATCCACAAACACACACAGACCCACACCGAAAAGATGCACATGATACCCCAAACCCCACAAAGAGATATTAGATCTACATCATGGACTCAAAACAGCATCTACAAAAACCTGAGTGAAACCACATGGCTGCCCCCTGCAGGCCCCCCGACCGCCCTCACCCACTCACTCTGAGGTGTTCCTCTTTTCAGAGAAGACTCGCAGGATGAACTCGCCCTCCTGGTGCGGCTCGTACGTGGAGGGGATGATGACGTACTCCCCGGGCGTCAGGCGGAAGCGCTGGGTCACCTCGCGCAGGTTGATGTAGGACTTACAGCGAGCTTTGGAGGAGTTGAAGAGGAAAAAGTCCTTCTGCATGTGCTGCTTGTTTCCATGCATCTGGAAGGGGAAAGTAGGACATGTGTATCAGAACAACTGTGGGGAAAAAAGGCAAAGATGATCAAATTAAAGAAATAAAGAAAAATTTAGATCTAAAGGAGTCGACTCGGGGAGAATTTGATGTTTTCTTACCTCCTTTGGCACCTGCAGAGAGACAAACGGAGGCTGCATTAGACTTTATTTAACATAAAGCTGCAAATTAAAAACAGAAGAACATCTCTCTTTGGGTCTCAAACCTGCTGCTGCTGCAGATTATAATAATAATATATAAGCATCAAAAGTAGAACTTATGTGGTTAATTATAACATGGTTAGATCTGAGGAGATGGTAGGACAGACGAAGAATAATGCCAACTACGAAACTTTAGAGCAAAAAAAAAGCAGAAACTTTTGTCTGTGGTACTTGGAATTTAAAGTTTTTAAAGTCTTATATCAAATTATGGTTAATGTATTTTAATCTTAGATGATAAAAATCTTTATCTAAAGGCGTGTTCGTGGATTTGAGAGCCCAAGATACAAGTTTTTTACTGTTTCTAACAATTAGGGTTCCTACGCAAGTATCAAAAGTATGGAAGTAATTTGATCAATTTCCAGGTCTTAAAAAGTATGGTAAATGAAAAATAAAGTATTGTTCTAACATATTGTTTTCTAAAATAGAATATGGGAAAGTACGGAAATTCAAATGGTGTAGGAACCCTGAATAATTTAAAGACCAATTTGATTCAGTCCTTTGATGCAGGACTGAACGAGGAACAAGTGCAACTCAAATTTCTCAACGGTATAAAATAATCTCTTCAGATCCTTTCATCAACAGTAATTACATAAATGTCTCACCTCATAGATGGCGAATCCGATGGTGAAGAGGTTGGCTCCCATCTTGCGCTCTTTCCTTCTGTTCTTCTGCATCAGAGCGACCACGAAGGTGCAGCCCACCTCATTGTCCTCGGGATCATCATCCTCCTCCAGCAGACGGAGGCGGTACTGAGGGTTGGTCCAGAAGGTGTCTGCAGGACAAAAGGGAAGTGTCACAACGTAAATGTGTCTTTATGATCTAGATCTGTGATGGAAACCAATGAAAACAAGCAGATCTGAACATGATAAACCGATCTAATGGATCCTGATTCTAAGAGTGGAGACGGGTCATATAAATACTTGAATCCTCTTTATACTTATGCATCATAAAACCAAGTTACAGTTCTCTGCAGGAAAGCTCCCAGGTTGTTTCAGGTGTCAGGTGTACCTGGGTAATTCCTGCAGCCCCCGGCGGAGCAGCCCCTCACCCAGCGACCCTCGTTCACAGAAACCGTCCACTTATGAATCTTATCGTCCTCCAGGGCGTCGGGGGTGAGGTTGCAGATCTCGATCTTTGTGTAGTTCTTTTTAAAGTCCTCGAATGACATCCTGCAGAGACCAGAAGGTCACTAGGTTGATAGTTTTTTGTCTGATTTCCAGTCAAATATCAAACTGAACTGAGAAGTCCAGATGCACTCGATAGTAGATCACTCAAAATAGTCACTTTTTTGACACTTTAAAAACACATGACCCACCAGAACTCTCCGTCCTCGGCGCTCTGATGCTGCAGCTTCTCCTTCTCAGATTTGGAGAGTGTGGCCCACTCCTTGGAGCTGAAGTTTGACAGAAAAGTTTAAACAAAAAGTGAGCTGAATGGTGTCTAACTTGGATTTAGAGATAAAAATAAAAGGTTTAAAGTTGGTCTAAAACGCCTGACTTGTCACTCCAGGGGCCGTTCCACTCCACCTGACCCCACGGGTTCCTCAGACGCACCAGACGGACTTTGGATTCCTTGTGCTGAGACGGTTTACACTGGAGGGAAACAAAATTCAGAGATTTTTACATTTTATTTAAAGACACAAGAAGTACAGAAGAGATGAAGAAGAAAACACGGCTCTGCAGGATCACAGAGCTAAAATAATCCCACACAGTGAGCAGATTCACCTCCTCCACCGCCGTCACTGAGTAGGCGTGACCCTTCACCAGTCCCGTCGCCGTACGAGTCTCAAAGCGAGCAGGAACCAGAGACTGCAAACACGAAACAAGAACACAAGTTGTGCTGATATTTAGAGGAAAAGCTGAGCGTACAACAAACAGGTGAATCACAGACTCACGTCGATGGAGCAGCCCATGAGGGAGCCTCTCTCCAGAGCTTTCTTCATGATCTTGTAGAGCTCTTTTGGAGCTTCCTTCATCTCGTAGAACTCAGTGACTCCTCCAGTGAAATCCTCCATGGCCTCGGTGGTGTTTCCACCTTTAAGCGCCTCATAGGAGCCGTGCAACCTGGACAAGAGAGCGAATATATACAGTTATTTTCCAGGTTTTTATGGAGCTGTTAATACTTCTGTCAGACTTTCTTTATATTAGTACTGGACTCGTCTGCAGCAGTTCATGGACTACAACAGGCTAAACTGACCTGGATCCCTCCTGAATAACACAGGAGCTATTGACCCAAAAAAATGTGAACTACTCCTTTAAATCAGAAAACTGCTTCTTGTCTGCCGCTAAAAGATACAACCAAAGACTGAAACACTCACTTGGCGTAGGCTTTCTCCAGCAGGGCGCTCCAGAACTCGTTCCTCTCAGCCGACTTGGTGAACACCAGCTGGTTGTTGAAAGTTGGGATGCGGTCGTCAATGACAACATCCACCCAGTCGCCATAGCGCCAGAACTGGAGGACAGATGGAGACAGAAACAACAATGAGAATCCGTTTGGACATGTGGTAAAAACATAATAAGACAACTTTGACTCTTCATTTCTATCTTTATCTAAAATAGCCAATAAAGCTGATTTCTTATGTTGCTTTGGAGGCTGTTTTGGACGACATAAGGTGAAACCAAGTTCTTCTTATTTACCTGGAAGTGGAAGATTCCCGCATAGTCGTCTGAGAAGCTTTGCTCCTGAGGAACGACTCGATACAGAAGCTTCTCATTCAGGGTGAGGCAGGCGATGGCGGCCAGCAACCAGCAGTCACCTGAACAATGAAAAAGAGTCAAATTTCAGTGTTTTTAAATGTTGCAGAGACATTTGA
Source organism: Xyrichtys novacula (assembly GCA_962446985.1). NCBI lineage: Eukaryota > Metazoa > Chordata > Actinopteri > Labriformes > Labridae > Xyrichtys > Xyrichtys novacula. The sequence goes on from OY660878.1 coordinate 27,815,715, forward strand.
ATGACAAATAGTGACAGTGCAGTTGGATTTAATCCACTTTTGCACTTTAAATGTGAACCAATGCTGCTCAAAATGCATAAAGATGTGTCACTCAGTGGTCTCATACAACCCTAAAACAGCCTGTCCACCAACTCATCTTCTCAAATAAAGGCTCAAAAGTTGACAAAAGCTGTCACTGTCCTTGGTACGACTTCAAAACAGCTGCCAAGATGATGAAACTGACCCTAGATAGATTTGATTTCACTCACAACAAAAACTCAGACTGACAGGAACTCATGAGAAGTCTCGTGTTTTTACATGAGAAGACGGTCCGGCTGAGTGCTGACATTCCTGTTTCCAGACCATCCAGGTGTGTGTGTCACTGTGTGTTAGCTGCAAACAATGTTCATTTTTTCCAACAGGCAACATTTAACCGTGTCTGCCAGGACCTTTGTCCCCTTTGCACCCTTTTATTCGCAAACTGAACAAAACAACAATGAGAAGTGCTGCTGGCTGGATTCCCTTCCAAAAGAGTAAGCACAATATGGAGAGGCCGCTGCAGGCAGAGAGAGGCCGTGTGTGGGGGATCGGCGGGGTGTTTGCTCCCCTGTTATCAACCAGGTTGGGCTCCATATAGCATGTACACACACCTTACACTGTCGTCTTACAATGTGTGTGGATCTGCCTGTTGTGTCTCTGCTTAAGTTTGAGAGTTTCATCGATAATAACAGGACAGTTTAGGATTTCCTACTTCTGTCACAACATAAACATGTGGTTTTTTGTCCAAAATATACTCCTGACACATGTTTATGACAAATTAAAGGGGTATCAAATCCATTAGAGACCAAAAGTGTGTACATGTGAGTGTTATTATCCTGGTTTTGATTGTTACTGATGTATTGTAGTCATGTAAACATCAAAATAACAGAAAACTGAATATATTCTTATAACAGTATGAAGAAATTCACTTAAGTAGTCAGATAAGACTCAAAATACCATCTGCATGGTTCAGATTTCAGATGGTAGATTTATAAACGGAGGCAGACTAAAGGGTTGTGAAAAATGAAATTGTTCCAGTAAATAGTTAACAATCTTTTTTAAATATTACACATAAAATATGCAATAAAATCCATCTGTGAGGGCTCCCTAACTGCTTAAAAAGACATCTGCCTGCTCTGCTACTAACCAATGTACTGTACCGAGATTTATCATTTGTGAGACAAAACAAACAAACAAAAAATGTTAGCTGAGAGGAACTTTTAGGGTTGATTAGAGCTGTTTACCTTACAAATAATTCCAATTAGCTTACATGTTACCAACCTCTGCCATCTGCCTTGGAAAACGATAACTTATCATGCTTTTATTTTGAAGTTGAATAAAAGTCGGTAACCACTTCCGGTACATCGTACGAAATTTTACAGCGATAAGAGCGGTTAGGGAGCACAAATGTTCGGTTTGTTAGGGGTACAAATGTACAAAATGAGGATGTTGTGTTTATTTTGTTTGAGTTTAATGTTATACTTTAAATAAAGCGTATTTATACAGGTTTTTAAACAGTGTAACGATCGTACTGTTCCTTGAACAACGTTAATGTTGTCAGGACGTCACTAAATGGCGCCTTTTTTGGTCAGCTAGGAACTGGGAAGACGAGTACAAGCTGAGTGGACGCCATTATTGGGCTCCCCTAGTTTCTTTCTCTTCGAATCTCAATTTAGTTAAAAGTGAGTACCGTGAGTCTGCTTTGTCATGTATGATATCGCCAACATGGTGTTTCGTTTAACAAAAGAGCAGCAGCCGAGAAGTCCAAAGTTAACTGTTTTGTAGACATGTCTTTTTTACGCTCAGAGCTTTTACAACAGACAAAATCCTGTAAGTTCTTCACATAGATAAAACATTAAGAAATGGAAACAAACTCATAGGAGCCATGTTCATTGTTTTAGAGCAAAAGGCTGACTACTCTGATGTCTCCCTTTGTGTTGTTTTTCATTTACAGTACATTAATTACAACTTTTTTTATTGTGGTTTGGAAAAACCTAGATATTCCACCTGTAGGACTGTGATAAATAAATACCAAAATACTACTGAACAAAGAAAAACAATCGAGCCAAACTTCTGAGCAAACATCTAGTGGGAAATCAGGACACGACTCCTGACACACACAGAGGACAGAAAACGTGGATTTGTCACGTTCGGTGTTGACATCAGATCCAGCTCAGATCAAAACTGGGCGTCCAGTGATCATGTAAACACACTCCATCATAGTAAAAGTGTCAAATAAAGCAGGATTTACCCAGATCTCCCTGGCAGATGTCTGTCCTACTTGCGCCTCCAACAATGAACTGAGGGTTCTCAGAGATTTCCTGTAGACAGTGGTAAACAACAAGGGTTAACTTCACAACAAAAAGGACTTTAATCAGCTGTTTGTCTTGTGATTTTTTGAAGCTTGTGATTTGTTGTTCCTTAAGAAATTTTTAACTGATTATCCATTATTTTTGCAGCCATTAAACCAGAAAACAGGAATCACCAGCCCAACGACGGCATTCGGTAACTCCAATCCATCTGTGAAGAACTGTTAGGCAGTACTTAATCCCATCTGCATCCTCAGGTAAAATCCCACAGCAGGAGTTAGATTTCCATGCAGGTTTGCTGTTCAAAAAACACAGTCCAACCTCCCACATCATGTGTGCTCCATCCCCTCTCTATCAAACCTTGCCACCAGCGTTCCCCCTCCTACCTTGGGCCTCTTCCAGACGATGTTCTTGACCTTGTTGGACTTGTGTCCGAGCTCCTTGAAGCCCAAAGACTCCACAGTGGCGGGGAAAGACTCATCCTCGAACAAACTCTTACTCTGAAGGCACTCCTGTCTCAGAACGCTGAAGTCCTGGGTGTTGAAGCGGACAGGCTTACTCAGAGACCCTTCCCCATCTCTCCTCTCTCGCTCCCGGATCAGCCGGTCACAGAAAAAGCCAGACGGTGTGTACGGCATCTCGTCTCAGCTGGCTTTTTATTTTTTTTAAACAGAGTTTTGCCACTTGTACTTAAGTCTTAGAAGCCTAAAACCCTGGCATAAATCCAAACAGCTAATGTCTGATTGGCTCCTCTTTTGTGTGACGTCCCCCTCCCCTTCGTCACAGGGTTGATGCAAAAGCTCGCTGTGAAAGACACATTCTGTTCACATGCATTCACCTTTGCATTACCGTACACACACATATGCACAGAAACTCACACTTTACATACACCTCTATTTGTTGCATTCCTATTGGCTGAAGGGAACAATGATCGCTCCCTGGCCGTGGTGCTCCGGTGCCATCATTGTTGGGTGACACAAAGGCCAGCGGGCCGCAGCAGAGGGCATGTAAAGAGTGGTGGGTAGATGCCCTGCCTCAGCAGAAGGCATTCAACCTGTTCTCAATGGAGCTCAGCATTGAGCAGTCTCAGCATAACCACAGCAGGCTAACGCTACAGACGGGAGTATCGTCCACTTTTAGCACCTATCGGATAAGTAGTCATTACAATTAAGTGTTCTGAGGACAGACCGGGAACTTTTCAGGGGGCCAGACTTGTAGGGAAACCTCAGTGCCTGTAAACAAGGTGTGAGGCTTAAACTTTTAGTGTCAGCAGATCATCTTTTCCTGTTAGAGGAGGAATATTTTAACTTTTTTAAATTCAGTTTGACTCTCAAAAGTCTCGTCTTAATGAGTTTAAAACACCCGTGAAGTTTTGGGACGGTCAGATCCTTTTTTAGGACGCCACATGAGAAGTCTAGACTTGATAGAGGGATTGTAGACTAGAGCGGTTCCTCCAGGGTGGAGTGTGAGGTACAGTATGTGTGTGGAGGTGAATCAGATTAATCAAATTCAGTCATTCCTACTTCTCCTTCTTCCTTAGATTGTGTGTTTTGTTACACAAGAACGGATCATATTTATCATTTGTCATTCATTCATAAGTTATTATAAGTTTCTGTTTATCCACCAGTCTCTCCTGTTTCCCCAATTAACAAAATCCAGCGAGAAAAACCGTCTCGTTTAAAAGGTTCTTGTGTTTTATTCTGAATCCCTCACTTTTCATTCTCTTCTTTCTTCCTGCTCTCATCGAACTTTCCGTTTCACACTTCAACCAGCAAATATTCTAGCCAGGGAGAGGTCAGGGGTCACACAAACGAACACAATCACTATGTTGTCAAACAAATATCAACACTCTGTCATTAGATAAAGAATGAAAGAAGGTCAGCGACACCAAAACTCGTCGGTAGCTGCACATCAGTTTGGATTTTATTCAGTTTCACAATCACATCTGACATAAAACCCAAACATCAACTCAATTAAATCTTGATTTTTGTTCTAGTAACTTTAGACTTTGGTTTGGTTCAACAAACACAGTAAAATAAATACTTCTACACAGCACACAGTTCTTTAAAAAACTTCACGTTTGCTAAAAATGTGGTAATAGATGCTGAGTCCACTTTGGAGTCTACTGCTTAAAGCATGCCTCCAGTTCTGACAAATCAACCTCAGAGGAGCGACATTTTCACAGTTAACCTATCTGGATCTCCCAGTCCGCCGTCACTCTGAGGTTCAGGTTGTTCACTGTCAGCGTGCAGCAGGTTTCTGTGAACTGGAACGCCGCGGCCGTGTCTCCAGCTCCTGCTGATAAAAAGGAAAACCTTTCTGTGAGTGTGCATGAAAATACCTCGCTTGTATCCTTCTGTCATCTCTGTGAACCTGTACTGAGCGACAAACTTTGAGACACAACGACATCAAACTGTGAAAACACTCTCATAAATAGCAGAGCTCCTCACCTGACACTCGCACGATCACGGTGGACGGTTTCCTCTTCAGGCCGAAGAAAGTGACGGACTGTACGACGGTATCACAGTCAAACGTTCCCTCTTTACTTGCAGGACTACAGGGTACAATAACCAGACAGTCGTTTGTTAAGATATGGAGGAAAATTTAAAGGTTTCTCTTGAAAATGTACTTGTTTAAAAGAAAACTTTGATTTCTTCTTTTCTTTCTAATCTTCCTGGGGTATCTGTTTATTTTTAGGGGTGTGAGAAATGACTCACCGGCAGAGCAGACGGCCTGACAGCATGGTGAACCTGCGCAGACTGAAGGCCTTCCTGTCCCGGTAGCTGAAGGAGTGTCCGTCATCCAGGTACAACTCACCTTCAGCTTCCCCCTGCAGAAAGACGGGGTTACAGAGATGGTCAGAACTATCATAAAATGAAATATCACAGGTCTAAACAGCAGCTTCACCTCTTCAAAACCTCCTGAATACTCATGGTCACATGTTCTGGAAGCTTCCTCACATGAACATGAAACTAAAACATCTTTCAAGGAAGATCATTGGTTTGATGTTAACCTGAGAGTTTAAGGCCACAGTGATGGAGAGAGGGAGCCACTGAAAATCAGCCGCGCAGGATCCACTCCCTGCCGACCTGCAGACCACGGAGCCGCCTCGCTGAAACACGGGGACCTGCACAGAGAGAAAAAAACACCACCAGAGTCTTTTATTAATCTACATAAATTAACAGAGAGTCTCCAGAAAAACCTTGAGTACTTAACTGGGATCTGATCTGATTTCAAACATAATTATTAAGCTTAGACGGCTTTGATTAAGGTGGTATTGACCCTAACCCTAATCTCAGAAAGAAAGAAGACTAACTGTGTCCAGAGTGACGGGAAGAACCACGTTACTTCCTCCTTTAAACGCCTCTGCAGAGTGGACATCATACCAAACCTGAAAATACACAGAAAAAATCATCAAAACATCAGAATTGAGGAATATCATGGTGATGAAACACAGTATAAATGTCACATGGAGGTTGATTTACCTCACCAGATCCAGGAAGTAACACTCGGATTTCTTTTACACCGGGTCCAGTAACAGGACAGGCCAGAAGAGCTTCTCCTGCAACAAACCAGAGACAACAAGGTTAAAAAAAAAAGCAAACATTAAATATTTAAAACGGAGACAAAACAAAAAAAAAATCATTTCTCACCAATCATGTACTGCTTGTCCACGGTAAAGGTGATCTCCTCGCTCGGAAATTCAACCCACAGAGGTCTGGAAAGGTTTACATCGGGAAGTTAATTCAATCATCCATCTTTCTTATCAAGAAAGCATCATTAAACTATCACCAAAAGTTACAATACAGAGAGTTCAGTGGCTGATCAGAAGCATACATGAACCTGCAGTACCTCTATTCAGCAGCAGGTGGCAGCAGACTCACCTAAGTGGAGGTAGACCAGCAGTGTGAGCCTGGTGGAACAGAGTGTACCAATACGGCAGCAAACAGTATCTAAGGAACAGAGACCAGACAATGACAATCAGAAAATTTCAACAAATTCACAGGAAAATTGGAATTAAGCATGCCAAGAAAGAGAAATCAGGTGTGACTTGGATTTGTTCGACCATGAGGGTTAATTTTAAGTTTTCTGGTATGAGAACTGGGCCAGAAAAGATCAGTTAATCTGGTGGAAAAAAAAACAGAATATTGAAGAAAAGATACTGGACTGTGAACCAAACCTCTGCTCGATCACAGTGCGGATCGCAGAGGTGACCTCCTCGCCGAACAGCCAGGGCTCCCGACGCTTCGACACGATTGTAGAGTGACCTCTGAAGAACGGTTGTAAAGCGGCTGCTTGGTACCAGCGAACCAGCAGCTCTGGCTCAGGATCTTTAACAAATCCACCAACGTCGGCTGATATAGAGAGGGAGGACGGACATGAAACAAGAAATAAAGTATAATTAGATTCAATCCAATATTATAGGATACAGTACAATAAAATATGACAGACAGTATGATACAGTACACTGTAAATGATGGAATGCATGGGAATATGAAGCAATATGGTACACCAAACAAGTATTAAATTTCTCAGCAATATTATACAATAAATGAAGATATGATGCAGTATCATACAAAGTGCTTGTTAAATAAAGTTATTACAATCAGTTTAATAAAAATTATTATTAAATCATAGAATTATACGGTAATCTATGAATATCATTGAGCTGCAACACAGTGACATGCTGTGCAGTTTTCTTCAATTCCATGCAGTGCTGTGTAACACAACAAGGTCATTTAATGAACTGCTACATATTCTAATGCAACGTAATGTTACAAATTACAATGCAATCCAATACAATGTGATGTAACATGACATAAATGTAGTGTAATAGAACGGAATGTAACACAACAGAACGTAACACAACGGATCGTAACGCAACAGTACGTAGTATAATGAGACAAAACTTAATGAAATAAATCAAAACATAGTGTAACAAAATGTAACGAATAAAGTAACACAACAGAATGTAACACAACGGAACGCAACGGAACTTAGTGTAATGAAACAAAACTTAATTAAATAAATCAAAACATAGTGTAACAAAATATAACGAATAATGTAACACAACGGAACATAACAACACAACGGAACGTATCGTCATGTAACAAAACTCAACAAAAATCAAAATGTAATGTAACAAATAACAGAACGTAACAGAACGGATCACAACAAACTGTGATGTAACGTAACAACATGTTATGTGAAATAAAGTGATCTAACTATTCAGGAGAACTTGTCTTGAATTTCAACCTTCAGTTTTGATAATCCTCTAGTACATGCAGAAGACTTTGATTTTGTATAATGAACAGAAAAATATTTACAGTAACACAACTCTGAGTTTAAAATGCTGCACTTGTTAAAATAGCTGTTTAACTTGGCTTACATACATACGTCCTTCTTATTATATCCACATATGTGCACACAACATCCCTCACCTCCACAGAATCCTATGCCCGCCACACTCAGTGACAAAAGCATCGGGACCGAGATCTTCAGATATTCCCATGAAGCGACGTTGTCACCGGTCCACACTGCTCCTGCCACCAAATACACAAAACCACAACAAACAGTTCAGGCCCAGTTCAGTTTAAAACCATAAAGAAACTGAGGGCCAAATGAGTTTTCATTCTGAAAAAGATACCAAATCTCTGTGATCCGGCGTAAAAGGAGCGCGAAAGCACAAACGGTCTCTCAGAACCACCTGAGCGAGTGAGCAGACCCTCAAACGTGGCCATGTGCTGCAACATAAACACGAAAAAGAGTCATAATTATTCTGCACAGACGATTTTAAAACACCAAAATGAACCCACTCACCTGGTGGAAGCCATACAGGTTGTGTAGTTCCCGATGTTCCCAGCCCCCATGATGCACTGCGTCTTTGGGCATTGTCTGCTCCGGCCCGTCAAACACAGACGGTTCGTTCATATCGTTCCATATGAATAAAGATGCAGTTGATCCCTGCAGCAGATGAAACCACAAACGTAATCGAACAACAGGATGTTTGCTTTTGTTTTTCTCTTTGTGCGAGGATATCGTCACCAGGGACCAGTTTTGTCTTGATTGTCCACTCACCTTGTACTTATCCAGGCTGTAACACCTGGAGTACCACGCTCGGGTGTCTGGGTTGCTAAAGTCCAGGTAACAGGATTCCCCTGAGACAGTCAATCACAAAATCGAGTTTTATTTGTCTGATTGAGCTCAAAACGAGCTCAGCGTCTCTTTCAAAACATGTTATCTCAGATTTGCAGATGACAACACCCTAAAACTTGTTACCAGGCCAGCATGAGCCCCTGTAGATCTGCCCCTCTCTGCTCTTGACGAAATGCCCTCCATCTTTGGCCTCACAGTACAGCGACCAATCAGGATCCACCTTAATGTGGGGGTCACTTATAACAACCAGCTGAAAGAGGAGGAAGAAATCGATTAAAAAGAAATAAAGAAATTTGTGACACAAAAATACATCATGCATCTTTCAACCAACCTTTCTCTTCTTCTTCTCCAGGTGGCGCTGCAGGCCCGCCGGATCGGGGAAAAGAGCAGGATCCCAGGTGAAGTAACGCTTCCCATCCGTGTGCTCGATGTCCAACCAGATAACGTCGTACGGGATGTCGTGGAGGTCGAACCCAGCATCTACAGCCTTAACATCGGCTTCATTTTTGTAGTTCCAGCGACTCTGATGGTACCCGAGGGAGAAGAGAGGGGGGAGGGCTTGATACCCTGACACAAGGAGGGGAGAGGAGGGAAGTTTACAGTCAGATTTTCAGCATCTTTTATGATATATGAATTCAATAATCTATTCCTTTTTCTGTCACCATGTAACACCTGTCCTGAAAAATATCCCTCGTTCACACACACCTGTCAGCTGAGCATACTGGGAGAAGAGATGCTTTGGACCGGGCCCAAGCAGAACAGTACAGTCGATCACACCGCTCTCTGACAGCCAGCGGACGTCGGTCTGAGGCTGTTTTCTCCTTTTCTTCAGCAGAGGCGACTGATCACCCTGAGAGAGGAGCGGAGGTAACACATTTAGTTAGTAAAAGGTTTTCTGTTCTTACAGAGTTAAAAACACGATTATTTCTTTCCGTGGCGAGGAATACTTGGAAAGGAAACAGCAGAAGCCTTAAAAGACCTGCTTTCACACAAACTTCATCCCTAAAAATTTGCAGACCTTAACCAGAAAGATTTGTTTGCTTAAGTTGCCAGAAATAGTTGAGCAATCCCTGAAAATATCAGTGTCTGCACGTCCTGAAAATGACTGAAACTTGCCCTGAGTTTGAGTGTAAACAGAGTAACATCCAGTGAGATAGTGGGAGTGAACAGCTCCTGAAGGGCAGTGGCAGGTAACATGAGCTCAGCAGCGGAAAGATAATCTACCTGTTGATCAGACGGGCTGTAGTAAACGTTCACGAATGTTTCAGATGCATTCAGCCAGAATAAACCCAGAGTCCTGTCAGGTTTGTGAGCCACCAGCAGCGGCACAGACCCGTACAAGCCGAGGCGACTGAAGAGCTCGTAGGCAAAGACGTCCAGGTTGTAGAGCCGATACGGTTCACTGGCTCTGTGGAAAGAAAACAAGAGAAGACACGAGGAAGAAACATGAATTTTATACACTTCCTCAGTTTTTCTATCTACTGTTTGTGAAAATACAGAGACCTCAAATTTCCATCTGCTATCACCAGGCAGGGAGAGAAACACAAACTGAGAGCAACAAATACTCTTTACATAAAACAGCAGCTTAGCAGCTTTCTCACATGCACTCCTGACAATCTCTGGAAAAATTTAGGACAACAACAGCCTGCTCATGAGGTTTTTCCCACTCCCACATGCCACAGTGGAGGATTATGTCTGTCTTTGTTGACAGTTTCTGATTTTGTGTCAGATCACACAGGTCTCACATCCGTTGCATGAAGTCGACTTTCCCTGTCCTCATCTCAACATTTCTCTCTTAAGATTGGCAGGAAAAAGTCTAAATAAAGTCTGTTTGTCTGCGGCTGATTCGCACAATTCGTGGACATTTTCAGGAGTGACCCTCATGTGTGAGAAGGGTTTTATTTCTCTGCTGCTTGTATACATTTACACACCTGGTGTCTTTGAGCTGGAGGCCGTCGGCGTGCTCCGGTAGACCGTAAACATGACTGAAACCATGAAGGCAGAGGTCAGATCCAACGCTGCTGGGACCTGGAGATGAAGAAGAAGCATGTCTGACTGATCGGACTGAGGAAGACAAACGGGTCGAAGTTAATTTCCTTTAAAAGCACGAAACAAACCGTTAGCTTTGATGTCTTCAAACTGCCTGAAAGTCTCCCTCCAGAGACCTCCTGCGTTATTTTCTTGAAGCTGCAAAAGAGAACGAAGAATTTACACCAGGGTAAAAGTCTAGGTAATGTCAGGTTGTGGTTTTAATCTGTGTCTGTTATCTCCTACCTCACTTCTTTGAGACATGGCCCTGATGGGAAAAAAAAGAAGGAAAAATGTGTGATTTCTTTGACTGTATGTGCTGATCTGTTACCATCCCTGAGATCCTCACCTGGACGGATCCTGCAACATCTCGAACCACAGTTTTCCTCTGGAGTTGAACGTTACCATCACCTGCTCCTCACACAGGATCTCCAGTCGAAAAGGGGAGTGCCACACGCAAACCTGATAACATCCCTCCGACCAGGACAGGGTGACGGAGTGCTGAGACTGTCTGACCACTCTCAACCTTAAAGGGGGGGTTGAAATAACGGGGTCAAAAACGTTCAAGTACTGCAGCAATTCCACAAATCTGGCAACATCTAGACCAAGTTTTAGGTCTAGATGCTTTAAGTGCATTAAACAGAGGAGTGAAGCGTTAAGGGGGGAATCTGATCTGATGCGGATCTTACGGTTCACACTGTGGCTCCTTCGTCACCACATCTGGGACTCTGAAACGTGGTTTAATGGGCTGGAGTTCATCTATTAGGATCTTTACGGTGTCATTTTTGCATGGCGTCACAGAAAGGAGCAGTTTAGTCTGAAAAAAAGCAGACACGTTACTTAAGTTGGTATAACTAGAGAAGCAAGCGGTCGGCAACAATCATCCCTCGAGGGGGTGTTTAACTCTGTGTTACGGTGTGTTTGACCCTGAACTAATTTTACACCAGAATATCCCTTTAACTAACTCTCTGATGTTAGATTTGAAATACCTCAGGCGCCATTTTCATTATTTTTGTTGTTCTTAGCAGGGTTCCTATGCAAGTATGGAAATAAATTTGCTTAATTTCCAGGTTTTAAAAAGTATGGAAAATAAAAAATAAAGTATGGAAGAATATTTATGTTTCTAGACCACGGTTCTGAGATAGAAAAGTAGGTATTTCTATAAATAATTCTCAAAATTAGGATATAGAAATTCCAACTGTCTTGGTTTTATTTCTCTTTTTAGGGCATAAAGAGGAAGTTTAATTATATACTTATAATCAGTCAAAAACTCCTCTAAGAGAAAAGTATCCAAATAGTTATGTTAAAGTTGGATATATGACAGTGATCAAATAGACTTCAATGTGATCAAACAGTTAAAGCTTTTATTTTTCTAAGAGTTAAAGTTTGTACTGACCTGAGTGTAGGACTCCAGCAGTTCAAAACGAGCCCCCTTCTCTGTGAGCACCATGGTCTCCAAAAGAGCTTTGTACTGCATGTTTGAGCCCTGCATCTGTCGCCTTAGATATAATAATCATAAGTTTAAAAATAGGAGATAAGTATGCTTTAATCCTGCTGAACACACCTGTGAAAATGTATCACCAAATACAGGTAACTGAGGGGGATCATGTCAGGTATTTATGTGCATAAATAGGGTGAAATAACACTGATATTTTCTGTTCAACTTACTTGTAAAAAGCGACATTATCACTCTTCTTAAACTTTTCTCGTCCTTCATCATCGGGAACAACACTGAGGAGGAGGAGGAGGAGGAGGAGGGAGAAAACGAAAGTGAACCTCAGGCTGGGAAAACGAAACTTACCAACTGTGCTGAAATACTTGGAATAATTACAGTTTCAAATGCAAACCATACATGCAAACCAACCTTAAGTGTTGCATATTGCATGGCTGCATTCATTAATAACTAATACAGAAATACTTTGCAACATAATGAAGTTTAGTTTCGGTTTCAGAGAGTGTGGATATGTTTACTCACTGAGAAAGTGTGCAGCAGACCGGTCTCCTCTGCACAGACTGTTCATATCAAAGGTCGTTATGATTAAAATCATGTTTGTTTATACCTGTTAACTCCGGGTTGGTTCTCCTCTGCCATTCCGAGCCGACAGACAGACGAACATCAGCCTTTAAATGTCTCCTTTTTTAACATGAAACTGTAGAGCCGAGGTGGTTTGCAGTTCACAGCAGATATGACACGGAGCCAGCTGTAAACAAACCGCAAATACGACTTCCGGTTTGACTTTTCAAATTAAAGTCGTAAAGGCAGCCCACCAAGGGCGCATCTTTACTCTGCAGGTCACTCAAGGATGTAAAATTACTCTTAATCTGAATGACTGTACTCTGCTCATGATAAGTAATTCTCCTGAAATTTAACTTTACTATATATATATATATGTATATGTGTGTGTGTGTGTGTGTGTGTGTGTGTGTGTGTGTATATATGTGTGTGTGTGTCTGTATATATGTGTATATATATAAACATATATGTATAGAAATTTATTTAATACATATATACTCATATATGTATGTATATATACATATATATATGTGTGTATATATGTATATGTATATGGTTTTATGTATTTTTTTAGTCTTGTTTCAGTTGTTTTCTAAGTTTAGATATTTTTTTCAAAATATATATATTTTTTGTAATATTTATTGTTTAATAGAGTCAAATAGAAAAATGCCCAAAAGAACCAGAAGAGTTGGCTCACATAAAGCTCTGGCTTCTACAATTTTTTACACTGGAAGTTTATAACCTTGGTTTTAACTGTAAGTGAGAACAGCATTTTCTTTCTTGCCAACATGAAGAGTCCCTGCTCTGGATTTGAACCCTGGATCTGTTTATTAAAACCTCAGGTGAGCCTTGCTAAATTTGCTTTTAAGGTGCTTTCAAAGTCATGTCATCTCTGGCCACCCGTTTGGACTCGCCTCTGTTTATACTGAAATATCACCTACTTACATGCTGAATCCACGTCTCTCTGCCCTTCACTCTCTTGAGCTGTTTCTGTCGCCCCCTGGTGAATATGAGGGAAACTACCGCTAATAGCGCTGTGGACACAGGAACTGGAGGCGGATACGAGTCAGAGCAGAACTACTGTAGATGCTCGAATGAAGATGCCAGGTGCGCTGTCGTTTAGCTCATGTTTTCTGCTTTTAGCTGTAGTTTTCCGTGTCGGGACAGCGGCAGAGGTCTCCATATGGACGGTGGACATCAACTCGGTCAGTGTCACTCCTTCAGCTCAGACATTTATCCTTATTTGTCAGTTTCCTGTCGTCCTACTGTAAGTCTTCCGTAGCCGGGGAAGCTAGTTAGCCTGTAGCATCACACTCCATGTTACATCCTTTTATTTACACACTCCGAGCTTTGACAGCTCAGGTTTTTCCAGCCTGACACCAAGAGCATTTCATGAGGAATGACTTATCTTACATTACTTTTAATTACAGCTGTTAATCTTTGCTAAATGTAGCTGTGTACTTCAAGTAAATCAGGAAAAACAGGTGATGTTTCAGGATACTGTGTACGGTATCTACCACAGAGGGATGTATCCCTGCTAATAAGTAATGAATTAAAACTCGTATGTTTGTACTTGTGCAAACCTAGCTTTAATGATAAAGCAGTTTGAAGCTTATTTGTGAGTAGTGCTATGTTATTACCTTGAAACCCTTTGAAATATGTGTTATGAAGTCTGATCTAAAGTCATTAAATTTGATATGTGGCTGATCTGCTCTTTACTGAATTATCTTACACCCTCTTTTGTGATATTGTGTCGTTATAAACTCTGATTTGACTTAATACAGTCCTTAAAAAATGCACTTCTTACTTTAATGGTTTATATCTCTTGGGTTTTTATTGTTTCCAGCTCCTAAAAAGTGCAAATCCTTCTTATTCTCATGCTCGAGCTGCTGCTGGATGATAACCCCTTTGTCTCTGTTGTTTTTTTAGACGCAGGATGCTGTTTTTCGAAAGACGCTGTACGCCAACACCACTATCTTCATGAGGTGTAAGCAGCCTGAACCTTTTCGTCTCTGACATACTGTGTGTTTTAGGAATGCCCAACATTATCACCATTATTAAAGCCTGAAGGTGTACACAGACAAATAGCTGTTTGTATTTACGGTAGAATCAAGATTATTTAATGTCAGCGTCTAAGACAAACAGACTATTAAAATAAGAGTTACAGGTTAGTTCTGAGACAGCGGCGGCTTGGTGAAAAAACAAAGGTGTGGGCATATGTGTGTGTTAGGATCGGTGTAGCGACTGCTCTCCTTCAACAAAAAGGCTGCTGGGGTTTCGGTTCGCTTGCATCTGTGACTCGTTCAATTATCAGTCAGGTTAGAGTGATAAAAAGTGGTTTATTGTTCCAGAAAAGAAAGAGAAAATACACTGATCCAGGTCTAAAACTTTTGCCTTCCAATAAAAAAGTGATAAGATGAAATGAGGTTAAAACAGGACAAGTGAAACGGTCAACAGAAAATTATCAGACCTTGTCTAACTAGCCTGGTGAGATTTAAATAACCCGCCAAACATCCCAAAACCACACCCCTCAGTGATGTACCTAATAGAAAGCATGCTTTCAACAAATATATTTTGGCTCCTACAATCAGATATCAGTAAAAATCCAGTTTTATGAACCTCTAATTTGTTAGTTTCCTCTTTCCTTAAACAGGATTGAAGACTACAGATTCATGTCTATGATGATGACGCTGCTTTAACTGCAGTACCTCTCATCTTTATAGACTTTTGATCCTCTTACAGAGACTGAACCTTTCATTGTTTACGCCTCACTACCAGTATTCAGTTTTTATGTATAATCTGTACATCGCGTTCCAAATTATTATGCAAATGATGTTTTTCTCAGATTTTCTAAATAGCCAGTGCAAATGACAGTCAGCATAATTTTCAAGTCATTAACCATCAAAGTTTAATCTAAATGTTATTGAACAAACCTCCCAATGATAACAGTATTTTTCTCAAAAATAAAAAACTTAAAATGTACTTTTCCAAATTATTTTGCACGACAGAGTTTCAAAACATTTTATAGGTTGTAAGGAACTGAAAATGGTCGTTTGTTGAATTTGCAGCATAAAAGGAGGTCATATTTACTGAAATGAAAAGCTATTTCAATCAAAAACATCTTAGCAGGTCAAGTTACATTTCAACATAAGACCCCCTTATTTGACAGCAGCTTCAAAATTCTTGCATCCATCGAACTTGTGAGTTTTTGGAGAGTTTCCGCTTGGATTTGTTTGCAGGACGTCAGAATATCCTCCCAGAGCTGCTGTTTGGATGTGAATCAGCCACAAATCTCTTAACAGTACGATGACAACGCTTGTGTTTTCGTGAAATATCGAAGGTTTTCATTCCTTGTCCAAAGCATTCAACTATTTCATGCTTTTCAGCAGCAGAAGATCCTTTTTCTTTCCCATATTGCTTAAAAAAGTGTGTCTGCTTAATAACGTGGAACCTCCTTCTTTAGTAGTTAATTGATCTCACCTGGTAAACTAACGATTACAGGTGTCTGAGATTGATTTCAGTGATCAAAACAGTGAACCTTTATGACACTTAAATACAATTTGCATAATAATTTGGAACACAGTGACTGTGTGCACCTCTAGAGGCACTGATAGCTGTTTGATTTGAAGCAAACACTCAGGTACAGTACATCCTTGTTGTTTCTGCTTTCCCAAGTGGCAAACTCCACCCATCACACTGTCCAAATATTCAGTTCAAGGTTATAAACAAGCCCGTGTTTTGATACAGTGACGCATGAGAGATGAGGGTGGCCTCATCTCTCACCCTCTGCCTCTCTTTCCTCTGACATGTTATGATTTACTCTCAAAAACACAAACAACCAAAAAAAAAAAAAAAACAAGAAATAAAAAAGCAGCGAGTAAAATCCAAGCAGCACTTACTCATTAACTTCAGGCTCGCCCACATGTGAGTCAAGTTCTGGATATTTCTTTCCAACGCGAGTTTGTAAACGTGCAGCAAGGTCACAGATCCGCAGCCAAGTCTGACAGATTTTTGGCGCCGCTCAGAGATCCGAATCTCTCACGCCCGACCAAAGCTGTGGGTTTCTTGTTTGTTTGTGTGTCTGATCTTTGTGATTTATTACTTTTGAAACCCTCAGACAAACACAGACAGTGAGAGTTGAAAACGCAGCAGCACCAGAGAAGACTTCAACACATGAACAAAGCGAGGAAAATTCAGATTATTACAAAGAGACAGAAATTTGATGAACTTTAAAAACTCTTCTTGTTGTTGAAAATGTTGTTTCGTTATTTCTCTGCAGTCCAGGGTGACACAGCCTCATGTGACAGAAACCTGGCCTTCAACATCAGCTGGTACCTGCGCTCCTCTGTTTGCTACAATGAGGTCTTCAACACACCTGTGAGTGTTTACTTTGGCTGAACGGTGACCGAGTTCCAACAGTTTCCCTAACATGCAGTTAATATTGAAAGAAAGTAGTTTTATACACATGGACACTGATCTAATTCTTCAGTGAGTCCCATAAAAAACTAAAAAGGTTCATCTTAAGGTTATTCGCTATAGACTTTATTCAAACTTCACCTGTTTCCAGATGTTTCGGCGCTCAGATTTATCACATTTGCATGTTGTTTTTGATTTTTGCAGGATAACAAAGCGATGAACATGTTCGGTATGGACCACATGTTGAAGGACGGCTGGAGCGGTTTCTACAGTCAGGGTTACATGTACTTCGAGAACTGCTCCTCCCTCTTCTTACCCAAGGTTCGTGAGCAGATGATCGGTTCATGAATCACCTGATCTGAAGTCTGAGTGATGACCAGTTTTCATATGTCTCTTCACTCTTGCCTCTCTCTCAGGTGTATTATCCCGACTTCAACCCATATCAGCCCCTCAGTAGCCCAAAGGTGAGTCAACATGAAGCTCAAATAAAAGAGATTTATGTGTTTGTTTGTGTGTGTGTGTGTGCTGTTCTCTCTTTTACACATTTCTTTCTTTCGCTTAGAGTGACCCGTCGAATCAGAGCATCGTGTGGCCCGACAAGCCGGTAAGACACGTTGGTTCAGAACTTCAGGAAGAGACTCGTCGCTTAGTGGACTTTTTTTTGTTACAAACTGAGATCACAGTCATGGATGTCTTCAGATGCCGCTGATTCACCATGAATAAAAACTAAAAACATAATAAACATATAAGCAGGAAAAGCAGTCGGCTATTATAACCCACTTAGAGCAAAGATTTATTTTGTAAAGGTGTAGGATAAAACACAGGATCCAAGTTTAATATATGATTACCGTGACAACCGTACTCTGAAAACATGTTCTGCAAATATTTGAGATCATCAGAGTTAAACTTTGAAAAGAGTAAACTGAGATTTTAGTGCTGAACAGAAATAATCTGGTTTTAAATTCTTGTTTTGAGGATTTAATCCAAACATTTTGTTTTAAAGCCACAGATAAAAACATAAAATCAAACTCTTTAATGTTTTGCACGCTGACATGTTTCTGCAGGATATCGGCGCCGTGGCCAAAGCCTGGGAGGACAGTCCGTATCTGTTCATCGTGAAGGTGCAGCCTTTGTTCAGAGGGCTGGATGATGAAGACATCGAGGCGGAGCAGCTCAACTTCGCCTTCACAAGTAAGAAACACGACTCCCACTTTAAAACAAAAAAACTTTAAAATATTCAGAAAAATAAACCAGAAAGAGTGAAAAGAAACGCAAAATTCACTTTTTTGAAACTTTCCTCCTCCAGTGAAGGTTGAGATGAAAGGACCACACGACTACTCCTCTCCGGCAGACTGGCCTCTGATGATGGTTTGTGTTCAATATTATATCATTAACTTTGATTAAAAGAACTTAATTTAACTGTTAGGAGCCGTCTGTGGTGTAATAATCTCAGCGCAAACACGAGACCGAGAGCGCGACACCAGAGCACGAGCTCTTACTGTGTCTGAGTGAAAAGCATGTGGGCGTGGAAGTGAAACTAAATTTTTCTTTTTCAGTATTTTTCTGTTTAGTTTTTAAAATGTCAGAAAAGTTCAAAGATGTTGATCATGAATCTTGTTTTCTGGTCTCAGAGACGTTCAAACAAACAGAAACCAGTATTTAAGAGACTCTGTGAATGTTGCGTTTATTCCCGGATTATGTCTCATCAGTTTTATCTCCATCTGTAAACTCCTTCCTTCACAGTTCTTCATGGTCATGTGCATCGTGTACGTGCTCTTCGGGGCTCTCTGGCTCTTCTGGTGCGCCTGCTACTGGAGGGATCTGCTGCGGATCCAGTTCTGGATCGGCGCCGTCATCATCCTGGGCATGCTTGAGAAAGCCGTGTTTTACTCCGAGTATCAGAGCATCCGCTACAAAGGAGACTACGGTCAGCTGATCTCATGTCGATGTTTGTTTGTCTTCTCCATCCTGTCCTCCTCAGTGTGTTTTAACTCGTTCGTCACACTCTTCTCCACAGTACAAGGTGCTGTGATTTTCGCAGAGCTGCTCTCTGCGCTCAAAAGATCTTTAGCTCGGATCCTGGTCCTCATCGTCAGTCTTGGTTATGGCATAGTCAGGTGAGTTTAACCCCGAAAAACAGCCTCAAAACTACAAAAGGACTCACTTTAGCTAATTCTAATGTTGATTCTCTTATTTCCATCGTTGTTAGACCCAGGCTGGGCACCACGGTACACCGGCTGGTCGCTGTCGGACTTCTCTACCTGATCTTCTCCTCTGTGGAAGGAGTCCTGAGAGTGACCGGCGTGAGTATCAGTCAATAAACTCCACCTAAAGCATGACTCACTCATACTGTCGGTGCAATGATCGCTCGGATAGCTCTGTCTGTAACCTGCAGAGTTAAAGGTAGGGTTGGTAATCTGATTTAGATACACTTTTTGTTTTTCTGGTTAAAATGATCTTGATCTTAAAATGATAAAAAAAAGAGCGAAACACAGTCGCTATATACAGCAGGAGTAAAACTGGGAAAACACCAACCAATCACGTTGTTTGGGTCCCACATTTTTAAACCAATCAAATCCTGCGCTCGCCTCTTGCGCGTACATGTCGCCGGCGTACAGAGAAACTACCTATACCCAGATTAACAGTGACCACTCCTCCTGCAAAAAAGAGCATGAAAAGAAAGATGGAGACAGAAAGCGAGGGCAAAAACAAAAGTCAACATCAGGACGGCTTTTCAGCGATGGAGAGACCTGAAAGAGGTCAAAGGGTTTTAGACGTGACGCCATGGTTGCTCATTTTCTGTTGGAAAGGTACGCTGAGGGTTTGTTTTTCAATCTTGATCAAGTATTTCGTCATGTTGCTTGTTATGTTGTCATCCCAATGCTAATGTTACCGTTTTTGTCCCTGCTGTGCAAAGACGTCCCGATCTAAAGTCGCAACGTTTCGTGCATGTGAGCGGGAGCGTTGTTTTGGATGGGATAGACGAAGTCCTGAGGAGACGCTACATTCTACCTTTAATGGATCCAAACTGGTCTGCAGATACTGTCTTCTATTATCATACTGCTCCCTAACTCTGATTCCTGTATATTTGTTTTTGTATGAAGTCTAAACAGGCTGCATTTCAGGAGCAGAGATAAGACATGAAGTGTTGCAGACTCCTCAGAGCTGATACTGCGGGTGTATTTTTACACGAAACTGTTGCCTGCTGCAGCTTTTAAGGCGCTCCGAATAGATAGATTTGATTTGAGAGGAGGAGACGTCGGAGAGGGAAGGTTACACAGGGATTCAGGCTCTGGGAGGCAGACATGATGATGATGATGCTGATGGAGAATGACAGATTTGATCTGAGAGTGATTTTCAGACGCTGCAAGTCAGAAAAGTCGTGGAAACAAACATGATAGAGAGGAGTGTGAGAGACTGACTGACTGCTTTCATGATGAAGTAATTCCTCTTTGTCCTCTTCTTTTTTTCAGGGCTTCTACGGGACGGTCGCCCTGGTGGCCAATCTCAGCCTCTCCCTCATCGACTCCTGCGTCATGTGGTGGATATCCTTTCCCCTGACAGGACAAAAACTTCTGCTTACTTCTGCTTTCAAGCTTTTAAAACATGACGGTGTTTCTTTTCCTTAATTCGCTCCCACATTTTCATCAGCCTGTCTCAAACCACTCGCCTCCTGAAGCTCCGCAGGAACGTGGTGAAGCTCTCCCTGTATCAGCACTTCACCAACACTCTCATCTTCTCCGTCGTCGGTGAGTAACGGCTCTTCAAACGCGCCTCGTTTCAGAGAGAGCTGCCTCGTTAGGATCGGTTAAACAGACTGATTTTCACTCATTAAAGCCTGTTGTGTTTGGAGGAGCCGCTGCAGAAAAGCCTTCAGTGGCTCCAGAGGGTTTAAGAAGCAAGAATTCACAGTGAGATAATACTTGGATAAACTTTGGGATAAAAGAGGCGAATTAACGAGGAAAACTCACTCATGCTCAGGGATTGAACGCTGATGTAGTTTGAGATTAAAATGTCATCAGTTTGGAAAAAGATCAGGAATTTTCAGAGAGTAAAATCACAAAAACAAAATAGAGTCAGAAAATGAAGCGGTTTAAGGTGCTGGAGTCTCTTTAAGCACAAAACAAGTCTTTGAAAGTTATTAGAAAGTGTTACAGGATACTTTATCGTCGGTTTTGGTAACAATCAGCCCTGCAGCAACAGACAGGAAGAAAGTACGAAGAAGATTATTGGAAATAAAGAGAGAAAAACAAGAACAAACCAGGCAGGATGGAGAAAAACTCAGGGGTGTTTCACAAACTACAAGAAAGTTAATCTTCATCTCTCACCCTGAAGGGTCTTCGATTAGAGGTCTGCTGCTAAACTCTGGCAGTGAGGAGTGAGTTATGGAGCCGGAGGAGTTTGTTTTTCTTCAAATACTTTTCCTTTTACATCATATTTTATCTTTATGGAGCGGCATCGGAACACAAGGACTGAACCGTTAAACTGTGTGCATGTTTACGTTATTTATTCGGACTCCAGAGCACGTATCATGACGCCGGGCTGTGACAGATAACCTTCAACTCATAAATCAAAGTTACTCTTTGTTAGAAAACATAATAACTTGACGTAGCTGCAAATCAGGGCCACCGTAAAATCCCCCCCCTTTAATTTTATTTATCTCGGTTGACACCTCCCTCCAAAATGACTGTTTTTTTGGACAGGCCCAAAAAAACATGAAAGTGATTAGCCATATGGGTGGGATTCCCTTCTGTAATCCTGATCCCACTGGTGGGAGGTTTCTTCTGCTGTTTCTCTTTCCCAGACATCACAGTGACTCTGCTGTTTACTTTCTGCCCACAGCTTCCATCATCTTCATCATCTGGACCACCAAAGTCTTCAAGCTGGTCGACTGTCAGAGGGTCAGTAGTTTGTTTTCTTATTTAGACTCTCCCTCCGCCCTGACGCCGTCCCGCTCTGATCCTTTCTTCTGCTCCCCACAGGGATGGAGGGACTTGTGGGTGGACGACGCCTTCTGGCGTCTGCTGTTCTCCACCATCCTGCTGGTGATCATGGTGCTGCTGCGACCCTCCGCAAACAGCCAGAGGTCAGAGGTCATCTGGAGGAAGACACCATGCCTGTACACTATAATAATAATCAGCAGTTAAACTAACGTCATGTGAGTTTTTCTCTCAGGTTCTCCCATTCACCTCTGATTGATGAAGATGACGAGGAAGAGGAGGCCAAGGAGCCCATGCTGAACGAAGCATTCGGTGAGAACTCTGATATTTGACATGTACGAGCGGCTCTGTTACATAATGTGGTAAATTAAAAGCCTTGACGTCATGAGGAATCAGTTTTAATACTTCATGTTGGATTTTAAAGAGATTGAACAGGATAAAAAACGATTGAGTTTTAAAGTGCTCAAACTTTTCCTGTCCCCGCGAGGATTCAGAGGTCACTGATTCGCTCTTTTCAGCGTAATAAAGACGTGCAGCTGGAGCAGGACTCCGATGAAATATGAATGTTCAGTTTTCTTGGACGTCTGTAAAGTTCTGAGGATTATTTTTTAGTGTCTTAGTGATCTCTGGAAAACATCCTCATCATCCCCGACCTCTAAAGTTTTGTGTTGTATAACCTTCATTAACAGAGGGCATCGTGATCCAGAGCTGTGATCAGATTTATTCAGAAACTTCATCTTATTATCATCAAACTCGATAAAGGGTTTAATTTGATTATCGGAAAAGAGACTTCTCTCTGATTTCAGTGTCTTTATTTTCAGAGGGGATGAAGATGAGAGGCTCCAAGCCAGACACGAACGGCTCCCAGAAGCTGCTGAGTAAAGAGGCGCGTTTACACTCTTTATTTCTCTTCTTTTCTTGAATTTCAGTAAATTTCATTATTTTTCATCATCTCAAACTTGTTTCTTTTTCAGGATGAAGATCTGAAATGGGTGGAGGAGAACATTCCTACAACTGTTGCTGATGTGTGAGTAAAATAACTTGAAGTTTTGGACTCGGTTCAGGTTACCTGGAATTTTCAAGAACAAGCTTTGGGCTTCAAAAGTTAATCCACCTTCAAATGCTGTATTATCACGGCTTATGTAAGTGTATTACTGCAGCTTTCAGGGTCTGATCAAGGACAGCGCAGGCGAAAAAGATGTGCCGTCAATTCACGAGTAGTTACCCTTTAAAACTGTTGATCTGAGCCTGAAGTGCAGCTGCTCTTACTGCCTGTTTTCTCTCCATACAGAGCTCTCCCTGTGATGCTTGATGAAGAAGAGGTGAGTTTATCTCCTCCTGTTTTTCCTATAATCAAAAATTCCTTCACAGTCTCTTCTCTACATCGAGTTTTTGTTGTATTTTTGCAGGAAATCCTCAAAACCAAGATGGAGCGATCCAAAATGGAGTAGAAGCGAGAGCGAGGAGGAGATGTGAGATTGAAGAGGAGGCTAATTTCACTGAGGCAGCGATGAATGCGGTCTGAGTGATCCGATTAACCAAAAAAACAAACAAACAAACAAGTGGGCGAAGCCAACCTTTCTCTTCAGACACTTTACATCTTTAGTTTAACTTCACAGGTGTCGTTTCACACTGTAATAAGCTCAAAGAAGCATGAATAACATGTTAATGAAAGGCAATACTGTGGGGGGGGAGGGTGAAACTGAAGAGCACTTTGATGAGGTTTTAACGTCAGCGGCACAAACTCCGACAGAGACTTTGCTTTTTACACAAACGTCATATTTATTCAGATCCGCTCCTGTGTTTTTAGAAGATAGACTGTATTTATCAGAGCATCTGAACATGCAGGAGAAGTTTCCCACTTTTATTTAAAAAAGTAAAGGGACCCCTGATTGGTCAAGCTTTATAAAGGCGCGGAAAATCCAGATGTGAAGATGCTTGGTAGCAAAGACACTATGGTGGCCCTACGAGCTGAAGAAAACACATGAAATAGGAAAAATACAAATTTCTCAAAACTCTCCGACAGCAAAAACACAACAAACCTTCTGAAGAAAACACTAAAACATTTCCAGTTAGTATAACAAAGCTAAACAATTATCCTAAATGTCTGCTAGACGGTCAAAAAAGGAGTAATTTCCTGTTTTATGGCTCTACAGCCAAGGGCCTGTGTCTATTAACGACTTCTTTTAATGTGCGGACTACGTCTGTTTCCACATTAAACCAGAGCAGTTCTGTGTTTCCAGACTTCTGCAGTTTTAGCTGTTTTTTTAAGTTGCACCCAGTGATCTCATCTAATCTCGAAGGGATTGAACTTTTGACAACTTTTCCAGCAACAACGACAAAGACGTGAATGTTCTAGTTTTATTTTCTGTTTTTAAGGGTAAGATTTCCAGGTCTGGAGTTGATGCCAGTGCATCATCTTTATCAGATGTTATGGTCCCCACAAAGAGCAGCTAACAAGTTCTCTTGACCAACTTTTGTTCCTGGGCTGGTCAGGAGTGCTCTGAAATTAAAGTCATGAGTCAAGCGGCGTTAATGGACACTGGCCCTAACACAACACTGATTTTACAACACTCTCAAATACAGACGCTGGACCTTATACATTTCCACAGTGTAGCTGCAGTTCGAAAATAATCAGATGTTTCAAATATCAACATACATTCCAAATAATTGAAGTGGATTAAATAATTTACCGAAACAGTAACCAATACATAATACATAAGCAGACTTCCAGTAATATAAGTAGATCAGACATTAGATTATTGATGCTAAAACTACAGTTCAAGGACACTCTGTATGAACGAATGTTTACCAACATTTGCTTATTTTTCCCCTCAGTGTTTTGAGCTCATCAGGCCACCGTAGGAATGATGATGATATAGAGGAGTAAACCTATGCTAATAATGCCGCTGCGCCGTTTTGAAGATTGACAGAAATTTAGAGCCATTGCAGCACATCTGAGCTCGGCGTGGGTGTTGAGTGTGATTTTAATAGAGTCAAATAAGAAGTTTATTTAAGGTCACAATAAGAAAATCGCTAAACACTACAATCTAACTTTTAGGCAAACATCTAAAAGTCAATGTTTAGATTTTTCTTTGTCTTACTTGTAATCAAATCAACATAATGTCTTTTTATATCTCACCGTTAACGCATAGGAAACAGTTAATCTGACGAGCTAATTAATGAGGAATATAAGAGTAAATAAGCTACTGTTACTTCATGTGGTAATAACTGCACCAGTGAGTTTAATACTTGAAATATATCACAGTTTTCAGGGTTAAACATGCTTCATCTTCTTTCTTTTAAAGCTTGGATTTATGAGTGAACTGAGGAACACTGTTTTATTTACCAGGAAAATATAATATCCTCCAGGTCCTCATTTGTTATAAATAGGGTCAAATCAAGCAGCTGAAAATGTGACTCCAATATCGCAGGAAATGAGAGGCTGTTAAATCCAAACTGATAACCTCTAAAAAAAAAAAAGGGAACTTTCCAGACCAGGAAGAAGAAGAAATCACGAGTTTAAAATTAAGGGTGTTTTTTCCATCAGGTTTTCACACTGCAGTAATTTGGGTTCACAGAACTGAAAGCTTTATTTAGTCACTGAATCATAAAAACAATGATAAGCTTCACAGATGTGATTTCGAATATACACGTCATTAGTTGTTTTGTATGTAATGCTATCACATGTGCCCTCCACTAACTGGGCTGCAGCTTTGTTAAAGTGTCACCCAAATTCAGTCACAAAGTAGTTTTCTAAATATGAGAAGAATAAACTCACTCTGTAGATTCCTCTGAGCCTCTCTTACTCACATTTTGAAGTAAACGCGCCTCCATGGGCAGCATTTTATCTCCGTCCTTGTGCAATCTACTACAGAACGTGTGCATTCCTTAATTTATGTTTTTGTTTTTTCTTTTCTTTTTTTTTTAACATTTGTCTATGTCTTACTGAAGATAATTTTATTTTAGAGAGAATCTAATGCCCAGATTTCTGGATGTGTCTGCTTTGTAATGTGAAGCTGATGATATTGTATGGCTTTTTGCGTATGTCCTGCAAATAAAATTTATATTGAAACTTGGTCACATGGTTGGATTTTATGATCACAGAGTTCTTTTTAAAAAGCATGTTGTCTTGTCTACATGAGAAATAACTCCTTTTATTCTCCTTTAGTCCTTTAGTGAAATGAAACACTCTTAAAAAATAATATGGTAACACTTTATTTGACGCCTATCTCTATAACGCATGATTAATATATTTATTATACATTATAATCACGTTATAGCACTGTGTAACTATAGTTATAAACACTCATGAATGATCATAATGCTTTATAGCAATAATCAACACATTATAAAGACCTTTATCATGACTTACAAGGTCAGGTACAATGTGTTAAAACTGTTACAAAATATAAACAGAAAGACATGATTTCTTAAAATAATATACTTTAAAAAATAATGATAAAAATAACAACAATAATAAAATAATAATAATAATGATAATAATAGTAATTATTATCATCATTATTATTATCATTATTATTTTATTAATGTCAGTAGTAATAAATTTATATTATTATTTTATTATTATTAATTATTTTTTTATTATTATTATTCCATTGAAAGCCATTTATACAAAGATGAAAATATAAAATCTTGTGAGACGACAGTAATAAACTGGGCCGTAACAAACACAATAGTCAAGTTCCCGCGAGATTTAAAATTCTCCTTATGATATGGACAGGATCTCGCGAGGTTTCTACCTTTCCATTGAACTCAATTTCAGCAACTGCACCTTTAATGCGTTCCTCGTGAGTCCGCTGACTTGTGTCACGTGCCTGTCAAAGCTGAGCGTTCAGCGCAGCCGTCAACTCAACTGAGGAAGTACCGACAGGCTAACTTAGCTAACACTAAAACAGACCTCTACGAACATTTTTCGTGTTTAATAATCGTGCTTAAATCAATAAAAAGAGGCGTTTTTGTTCAGCTTTCAGTAACAAAACGCTTTGTTTGAGGTGTCGGCGGTTATGGAGTGAGAAGGAACAATGTTTAGGAGTGGTAGCCGTCGCTTGCTAACTTCTCAGCTAGCAGGCTAACGATCAGCTGTTGTTTTGGTTGGAGAGGGTGATAGCTAACTAACTAGCCAAAGTGTGTAGCATCAGAGAAGTCTGAGAAACCAGTTTAACCAGATCAGATTTCCTCATTTGAAGCTGAAACGGCTCAGCCTCAGGTGGATGGAGACACACAGAGGTGGACCAGCCTGATCAGCGGTCAGTCGGTCAGCTGTTGTCCGGGCAGACGTCTCTGCATACCGGGATCGATCCAGAAGAAGAGTCGGTGATTATAAAACTGCTCCAAGATGCATGACGCCTATGAACCTGTGCCTATTCTGGAGAAGCTGCCTCTTCAGATCGACTGTCTGGCGGCCTGGGGTGAGTTGTTGTTGTTGTTGACACTGTTTTTGTTTCTCACATCGACCCTTAAATCCTCTCATGGTCCCTCTGGGCTTTTATCAAACTGCGGTCTCAGGTGTCTCAGAGGTTTCACAGACTGTCGACAAACTGACCGTTCACTACGGTGGCCCAGAACCGCCACTGCTGCAAAAAAGGAATGTAAATGAAAAAAGAAAAGGAGTCACAACGGAGATGATGCAAATAACCTCGACCTAATACCTGAAGATGACAGTACTAGTACTCGAGATATTCCCTTTCATTTATTTATTTATTTTAATTGATTATTTATTTCATTTTTCATTTATGTGAATGTGTGTGTGTGTATATATATATATATATATATATATGTATACGTGTATATTATATATATTTTATTATATAATGTACACATATATATATATACACACATATACACATATATTTATTATTTAAAAAAATGAAGCCCGCTGCAAATAAAAAAAGAAACAGTGCAGAAAAAAAAAAAATTCCACAACGGAAGTTAACAACGCAAATAAAAGTGGTAATACATTTTTTTTACATGATTCAGAAAAAACAAAAAATCCTGAGCTGGAATTCCGGCACCGTGCCGGAGGTCTTCAAGCCCTGCACTTACTTCTTTGCTCGTCTTCTCACCGTCATCTTCTGTGCCTAGATCGCAAAACACCGGTGCATCATCATTATTGGTCCCCAGCTGCTCACTTCCATTGTGGCTTTTTTTATTTGCAGCAGTGGCAGTTCTTGGCCACCATAATTAATAAATAATATGTCTAGATTTGTTTGTATTTGTTTCTTCTTTGCGTTATTTTTAGCTCTGCTCACCTGCTGCTATAACAGAACAATCTCCCAGTTTAGGATTAATCATCAGCTTGTCTATCCAAAATTAGAAACCTTGAATCATGAGTGTTTCTCCCCTCAGAGGACTGGCTGCTGGTGGGAACAAAGCCAGGACATCTCCTCCTGTACAGGATAAAAAAGGATGCAGGTACGAGAAGGAGGAGACGGCCAGCTGATGCTTTTGTTTACTTTCACACATACAGACCTCGGCTTATTTTTAGAATTTGAGTAATTTCCCATGTGTCTTTGGTTTTTTCTTGTAGGCACTAACCGGTTTGAGGTGACTCTGGAAAAGTCTAACAAGAACTTCTCAAAGAAGATTCAGCAGGTAAATGAGACAGCAGGATGAGATGAAGAAAACCAAAGACTAATTTAAGAACCAGAATCAGCTGATCAGCCGTATTAATTGAAATTAATAGGACTGGGTGATAAAACGATAACAATATATATCAAAAATTAATTTCCCTCAATATCAATATTAAACATGGTCAATATGCTTTGCGATAGTCGGCATATCGGCTATACGAATAGCCAATGAAAAGGGGAGTTTCTCCGGGTCCACTTCACGCTGAACCAATCATGTGTTGAATTAGAACCAAGTAGCAAACAACTGCGTCGTAGCAGACAGCAGCTATACCCAACCATAGCACTTTAATACGTGGAGCCGACACCAATAAGCACTGTTAAATTTCATGATAAACGTGATCAACTGTTTCCCATATCGCCCAGCCCTACATATGACCAAGGAATTTGACTTAAATTAAACTATTTAATTGTACACATACAGAAAAGGTCAATAGTGCAGTAAGAATAAGTGCAAAAAATTATGATGAATAAAGTAAACAATGCCTATTTTGATAGGCTGCATATATCTACATTAGTTAGACAATAAAAATGAGAAAGTATGCCGTATGTAGATTCAGATATTTCCATGTGAATGCATGCTCAGAGAAGTATGCAAGATGTCTTTAGAGAGGCTCTGCTGGGTTTTTATCAACATCTGCATCATAGAGACATTTGAAGTCTGATATTTCCTCAGTAAGAGATCCACCTCCTGTGTCTGCTGTTATTATTAAAAATCACACACCTGCCTGATAGTAAACACAAGTTTAATGAAGATTTTAGCTCTGATTTGAAATGTTACCAGCCTTTCACTGTAGCTGATCGCTGTTTGATTTGATAATCATTCATGTCAGTACATTCAGATCAAGTTTAGAAAAGTGTATAGTTATTCTCAAGTACATGGATCACCCACTTCACAACACCTTGATGGACCAAAGGGCCAATGGTGGTGGACGGCTCCTCTCTCTTCGCTGCAGGACAGAAAGATTCAGAAGTTCTTTTGTACCAACAGCCATTAGACTTTATAACTCTTGTGTAAATAGTAGATAACTTTTAGAGACATATTATGTGAGACGACAGACAATTGAATTTCCCTTCGGGGATTAGTAAAGTTCTTATTATTATTATTCTTAATGAACAGGAAGGTCTGTCTGGTTGTATTGGTTCATGAATATTGGGGAATCAGAGCATGTTTACGTTTCTCACTCTGAGCTCGACATGATATTTGCTTTTATTCATTTTCCTTTTCTTTTTCTTTTTGGTCTTTAAACTGGGTTAAGGTTTTATTTTGCTGTTTATATATTGGATTGTGCAGCAGTCGGGTCAATTTTGTTGTAATAAATGAATTTTAATTAGAGTAGAATCAGATTTTTAAAGATAGTGAGAGAAGAAGAAGAAGAAGGACTTTATTGACCCCCAAAGCAAAATTCAGATTCAAGGAGTCCCGTGTGAAATTGTCGACTTAATAACTGAACTCCGGTGTGTTTGAGGCTGAGGTGTAATATTCAGTCAGAACATCTGATTAGTCCTGAATTTCTAACTCAACCTCTCCTTTTTGTGCCTCTGCTTTTTTCAGCTCTATGTCGTCTCACAGTACAAAATTCTCGTCAGTCTTCTCGGTAAGTTTCTCTCCCTTTTAATAAACACCTATAAAGCTGATTTGATTCTTCAGTGTTCATGTCTTTTTATCAACTCTGTAAATAGCACTCCTTTTCAGTCTCCGAACAGAAATAGAGTAATCTGTTTTCTCCTGCAGAGAACAACATCCACGTCCACGACCTCCTGACCTTCCAGCAGATCACTGTCCTGTCCAAAGCTAAAGGAGCCACGCTCTTCGCCTGTGACCTGCAGGTCAGTTACAGCCCCTCTGAGGATCCAGCCGGGGACTCGAGACATAAATCCTCCATTGCTTATTATCACTTCACAGTAGCTGCAACGTTCATATATCCAAATCCCTCCTCTGAGACCTCCGCTCTGTCTCACAGTCGTACAGCCACAGATGAGTCAGTTTCATGTTAGGAAACTTGTTTCATGTCCAGGAAGCTTTGAGTGAGCTGGTTTATGGACCATCAAAAGAGACTGCAAGTGGTTCATAACCAGCAGTTCTTACAAGTCTAGACCCACTTAATGCAGGTCATCTGCTCTGTAATTTACTGTCCTTTTTCCTGGAACTCAGATCTGTCTTCAGTGTGTGTCAGGATCAGAAATTCTCGATTTATCCAAGAGGGAAATTCAGTCGTCACAGTGGAGAAGTAAGAATGAGGGAATATAAGTAGGAATATCAACAAAAATATTCCTTCATTCTTACTTCTCTATTGTAGAAAGAGCTGATTCTGCAGTTAATTATATGTTCAGTTTGATATCCTGGAGAGTTTTGAAGATTTGGAGAAGGAACTAAGTCCAGGACCCAACAGGAGACCTGATACTCAGAGGGAGGAGTTGGGCAGTTTAGGGCTGGACGATATGTCCTCAAATCAATATCACGATATATTAATCAGTTCACCGCGATAATGATAAATGGACAATAACTACTCCACAAGCTGCTCACCCCCTCCCACATTAACTTCGTCTCCTTCAGCCACTACAACTTTCTCTCCGTCCTCCATCTCCTCACCTGTCTTTCCCTCTTTGTTACAGACTGGATGGGGTGGAGTCACGTCTCTGACGTAGGACAGTGTCTTAAAGGGACATGAGACCAAAGCCTACCTACCCACATTTATTTGACACAGAATATACCGATATGGGCAAAATGACGTCGGTTATTGTCGTAAATTTAAGTATTGGTAAATTTCAGTTTATCGCCCAGCCCTAGTACAGTTTGATGTCCACACTCGGGGTTGACCTGCAGTGCATTTTGGGAGAATGCGTCTGAATTTACTTTGTGTTTTACCCTCCTAGATGAGGCTTTACCAGCCTTACTGGCACGGTTATGCAGTTCATGTCAGAGAAGTGAAAAATAGAGATTAATCAGATAATCAGAAAATGAGAAAAACACACATTCATGTACGTTCAGGTTTGCACTTTATAATCTCACATGCTGCTTCTGCTGAATCCCCCAAAAACAGACAAACCTCAGGAGTTTATGGACCAATTTTCCAGAACAGAAGAAACAACATGATGTTTTTTTTTTCTCTCTAAATTTGGAAGAGTGGAAGATGCTGAGTGATCACGTCTTCTCTTGTGTTGTCTGCGAGACTTTTTTGCAGTGTGTGCTTGTTTTTATCTAATGTGTTCATGTTTTTTTCTAAATTGCTGCTGCCAAAGAGTTTCAAACTGTCTTGTGTTGTTTTAAAACAAAGTCAGCACAGATCTGTCTGTTCTTTTAAGCTCATGTGCTTTCAGTTTTATTATTTTTAAAGTCTCTAAATGGAAACAAACTTTGCAGGTGATGGGCTCAAACAAACAAAGAAAGAAACTTCTCATTATTTCCCGGCACAGTCAGACAGTCAAAATAACCTTTTTTTTGTAATATTTGTGTGTTTTTTGTCTCTATTGTCTCTCAGCAAACCAGCTCAGGAGAGGAGCGGCTGAGGATGTGTGTCGCCGTGAAGAAGAAGCTGCAGCTGTATTACTGGAAGGACCGGGAGTTCCATGAGCTGCAGGTGAACTGAAACACATTTCTGACTCTGAATTCTGTGAGTTTCCAGTCCTTTCAGAGATCTGACTGTTTTCTTTCTGTCTGACAGGGAGACTTCGGTGCTCCAGATATTCCAAAGTCCATGGCGTGGTGTGAAAACTCCATATGTGTTGGTTTCAAACGAGACTATTACCTCATTCGGGTATGTGCTACAGGAAAGAAAAACACACAGTTTTACTGAGAGAGTGGTACTCCACCCATAATATATCTTATAAATATAAAAACTTCATCTGTTTTAGAGACGTGATTTATGAGAATAGCCGTACAAACCACCCATGTGGCCGAACTTGCCTCTCCTCTGTCGGCGTTTTTATCTATTTTCTATAAACTGTTACATGTTTCACGGCTGAAAAACGAACTTTTAATTTCTTTCTTTCTATCGAGGCGAACTACAAACTTTTCAAAGGTGCTCTTTAAGTCTTACAGAGAGAGTTTCAAAGACAGCCTCTGGGAGGAGTAATACCTCTTTAAATCTTCTCTCTGAGCGCCACTTTTGAAAAGTTCAGAAACAGTTCGTTCATAAATGTGTTCCTGTCGTCTCAGATGGACGGTCGCGGCACCATCAAGGAACTATTTCCCACCGGCAAACAGCTGGAGCCTCTGGTCGCCCCGCTGGCTGATGGGAAGGTTGCAGTCGGTCAGGATGATCTCACTGTGGTGCTAAACGAAGAAGGCGTCTGCACCCAGAAGTGCGCCCTGAACTGGACAGACATTCCCATCGCCATGGGTGAGAAACAAGCACAACAACTAACACTTTTTCAGTCTCTTCTGCTCTGCTTTAGAGCTTTATTTCAGCAAGAGTGAATCTGTGTATGACAGGAGCGGGGTTAGTTTTTAGGACGACACAAAAATCTGTTTTTTTAAAGCCTGAATGAAAGAGGTGGAGGAAGTGGATGAACAGTAGGGGTAGTGCAGAGAAGAGAAAGTGAGAGAAGAGAGAGAGAAGTTGAAGTTTATTTGTGGGTGTGGAAACCTGCAGAACCAAACTGTAACAAGTCGAGGAGTTTTACGTGCAAACACAGAGGAAAACGTCAGGAGTGTGGGAGGGGCTGATGGCGTGTTCTCTTCACCTGTGTCCCATAAAGAAAACAGGTGATGTTCAGTCCAAAATGGTGCTCCAACTGAGCAGAGGAGGACTTAAAAATGTTCCTGTCTAGTGTCATCGAGAACCGTGCAGAACCAGAAATGAATATTCCCAAATATTGACATCTGAAAAGCTGATTTAGCTCGAGGTTTGACTTCAACTCTCATCCGTTTGTCAGCTTCTGTCCACTTTTTCTGCCTCCATCTACCGTCCCAGTCGAGCCTCCAAAAGTCCAAAAATGAATTGTATGAAAAGAGTGTATCGGTTTGATTCTTATCGACATTATCCGAACGACAGGGCCTTGTATGAAAGAGTTTGCCCCTGATAAAACTCCTTTTTAGAAACTCACAGGATACAAGGAGGCGGCCTAAAGAGAAACAGGTTTTCGGGGTTTTGGCACATCAAAAGTGAGGAAGAGCTTCTGTGGGGGGAACAGTTGTGACAGCTGGTTTCAGGGAATACGCTCGGATCTGTCTTTTTGAAATCATGCGGGTTTTTATTTCACACTAAGACTACAAAGTCGAGAGAAATCCGCCTTCAATTCTTTCAGTGAAGCGAGATCAGAATCTGAAATGAATCTTTTTCCTCTTTCCATCGTTTGATCAGATCTCGTCTGCTCATGAAGATCGTTTTAATCAAACCCAGCTGTCCCTGTTTGATCAGGCCTGTAATAGTGCCGTCTGTTTCTTTCTCGTCGCACTGATTGAGCAGGTTAGTTCACATACCAGCAGCTGGTTATGAAACAAACACCTGATGAATTCAGCGGTTTCTAAGTGCTGCCAAAAATCAGACAGTTCTCGTCGTTCAGCCGCAGCCTCCAGATTTCCACCCTGACTGGGCCGTGCTGCTGTTTCCACGAGTCAGAATGGAAAACCTGATTTTAGATCAGCTTCTTTATCATGTGACCGAGACACGACACGTCTGGGTTACTTGTGATGATGCGTACGAGCGCCGGTGTTGATTTAGAGGTTTCTCAGTCAAAAAAAAGGAAGAGCAGGAGGGAAATGAAGCCTCAGGTCGCAGTTTCATGTCACTTCTCAAATCCTCTTTTGATGCAGTCGGCTCTTTGGCTCAGAGTTTTAGAGGTGTTGAGTTTCAAATGAATCTAACTGACCATCTTAAATGTACGAAAGAGGATAAGGGCCACATGAAGAGAGAAAAAAATATTTTACATGAAGGAGATTAAAGTCGAAATTTCCAGATTAAAATCTGGAAATTTTGACTTTCAATTGAATTTAATTTTTTTTAAATCTTGATAATTTGACTTTAATCTTGAATTTTCAATTTTTAATCTCGAAATTTATTTATTTTTTCATTTCGACTTTTTCAAATTATGACTTTAATCTCAATTTCAATTTTTAATCTCGAAATTTCAACTTTAAACTCGAAATTTGATTTTTTTTCATTTTGACTTTTTTAAATATTGTCTTTAATCTCAATATTTGGACTCTAATCCCAAAATTTTGACTTTCATCTTGAAATTTTAATTTTTAATCTCTGAAATTTCGAATTTTTTTTTTCATTTTGACTCTTTCAAATTTCGGCTTTAATCTCGAAATTTAAATCCTATAAATTTCGACTTTATTTACATTATTTAGATTTTTAATCTCAATTTCAATTTTTAATCTTATCTCAGTTTTTTTCATTTCAACTTTTAAAATTTCGACTGTAATCTTGAAATTTTAATTTCTAATCTCGAAATTTCGACTTTAATCTTGAGATTTTTTTTCATTTTGACTTTTTTAAATATCAACATTTGTATCTTGAAATTTTGACTTTGAGCAGAAACGGAAAATTTAAGAAAAAATCTCCCTTCTGTTATATTTTTTCCTCTCCTTGTGGTCCTAATCCTCTTTAGTATAAATGTCCATTGATGGAGAAAATGTGTTTAAAAAGTTGAGACCTGATCCAGAGACTCATCTCTGTCCTTTTTAGACCTCCTTAAGTCTACAGTCAGAGGTTAGACCGGGTCAAAGCTTCAAGAGTAATCAGCACTTAGACACTCAAGTCTGTAACTGAAAACTTTTCAGCTTCTGTCAGCATTTTCAAGCGTTTATCCTTTTCTCTTACAAGGTCTTCTTGCTCCAGGTTGTCTGTTTTATCTCACTCTCTCTCTCTCTCTCTCTGCTCTTTTCGAACGTCCTCAGAGCACCAGCCTCCGTACATCATCGCTGTTCTTCCTCGGTACGTGGAGATCCGGACTGTGGAGCCTCGGCTGCTGGTGCAGAGCGTGGAGCTGCAGAGACCGCGCTTCATCACCTCAGCAGGGTGAGGAGCTCTGTCGTCTCATTAACGGTCAAATATGATCATATATGATGTTTATGGCTTAAAGCTAGCAAAGATCAGAAATCCACTCCCTCAAAATGAAAAGACCAAACTGTGAAACTATAAACTGCACCTTTTTCGTGCTGCTCGCTCCATTGTTGCGCCTTTTCTCTGATCTTTCTTCCATCCTTTCTTTCGTTCTCCTTCCTGTTTGAAATGATCGCAGTAATGCGCGTCTCTCATCACTTCAGTTCCTCTGGCTGTTTTCCGTCTCTAATCTTGTTTTTCCTCTTTATCTCTCTCAGGCCAAATATCGTCTACGTCGCCAGCAACCATTTCGTGTGGCGTCTGGTGCCCGTGTCCATCGCCAGCCAGATCCGGCAGCTCCTCCAGGACAAGCAGTTTGAGCTGGCTCTCCAGCTGGCGGTGAGCAGAACAACCCCTCCATTCACCATCAAACCCTGTTATTAAATCCCTCAGGATTCAATTAGTGCTTCAGCTCCGAGGATGGAACTCTGAGATCACTTTTCTTCATTAGAGCAGCACCATGAAACAGAAACTCTATCTCTATATCAATCTCTCTCTCTCTCTCTCTCTCTTCTCCGGGGGCATTTTCCTGGAATTAAAAAAGGCCGCTCATGTGCTTCTCAAATTCGAGGAAACCAAAATGAGTTTGAGCACCGGTGTGTTTATTTTGTTTGTATTGTTTTCCAGAAGATGAAGGATGATTCAGACGGCGATAAAAAGCAGCAGATCCATCACATCCAGAACCTCTACGCCTTCAACCTGTTCTGTCAGAAGAGGTTCGACGACTCCATGCAGGTGTTCGCCAAACTCGGCACAGGTAATAATCATAATAATAAAACTTAATTTATGAAGAACTTTATAAAAACAACAGTTAATAATAGAGATGGAAAACAAAGCAGGAGTTGTAGAAGGCCAACAAACTTCAGACTCGAATGTTTCAAAGGCCAACGATCAAAACAAAGACGAACAACAAGAGATTTAATTAATGTAAAATATCTGTATTTATAATCCTGGTTTCTTTTATTAATTGTATTTAAAGTGTATCCCATGTTTTTATCTCCAGTGAAGTTACTCATTTCTCTTTTTGTTATTCGTCAATTTATGATCGGTGTAGGACAGAGAAGAGATTAGTTGGGAGGAGGAAAAGGGAATAAGTCTAATGAGGCGCTCACACCAAGCGCAAATCAAATTAAATTATCTACTCGCTTAATTCGCGCGAATCAAGATGTGTGAAAAAATAGTATTTACTCGTTATATTTGTGTGTCAACGGTAATTTCAACGGTAATCCCTGCCAATTAGATCAAGTGATAGACAAAGGTTTTTTACAATTTACCAGGTAAACCGACCTCCTCACTCCTTTGTATTCCGGTTTCAGAAATAAAAGAAAAGGTATCATATCATTCAGGGCTCCCCTTAGATGCCAGTGAACAACGATCCGTTTTCATACATCAAACGTCAACCTTCGTGCTGATTTATTATCGTGACGCGAATATCTGTTCAAGTTGAGACATTTTCAGCTCCTGCCCAATTCGCGTCATTCGCGCCGCCAGAGCAGTACAAGCATCTAATTGCATCTTTACATTGACTTCATATGTAATTCATTCGCGCGACTTTTTACTCCAATGTCCAAACATAAAACAGTTTAAAACAAAATATAAAGAACATGTTTTCACGGGATACAAGGATGTACAATAATAGTAACTATTATCATTATCATCATTGTTTTGTTATTTTCACTGTGGTGGTTATTTTTATTGCTATTATTACTATGATGATTAATATTATTATATAATATTATGATATATATTTAAACCATTAGTGTAGGAGAAGGGCTGGGACTAGATAAGTCTCGACTTCTTCCCACTCCTTTTTGAACTTGAATACCTTTTTGTCATTTGTTGTTTTATTCTTTACTTTATTGTTTTTTTAAAATATGTTCAAAATAAACTTCAATCAATCAATCAATCATGAAAATAACACTTCTCTTTTTGTGCACTTGTTGTTCAAAAGACAAATATATAAGATGTAAATAAAAACAAGAGGAGACTGAGTTTGTCTGTCTGACATCTTCAGGTCTAGTGATCAGTCGAGATCTAGGATTCACGCGAAGGTTCCTGCTAGAGGACCTCAGACTCACAGATATCAGATGGATCCATTTAAGGACTTTAAACACAGGCAGTAAAATCTTATAATCAGTCCTAAAACTCTAAGAGGTTTGGTTTTTCTCCTCTCAGAGTCGTCGTCTGAATTCTGTAAGTCAGAGCTCGACTTTGTGTTTGCAGTAAGGATGTGTGTTTCCAACTGAACCAGATGTAAACAGTTAACAACAAAAGACTTCACAGTAATGATAATTACTCATGACTTATGGGAGTAAATAATCGCTGCTATTGAGGCTGTCAAGATTATTATGTTAGCTGATTATTGTTTGATATGTTTATGGAATAAAATGTCGCCATCTGTGTTTAGTTTCATTTTAAATTCATGTCAAAATAATCAGCAGTCTAGTTTTTTTTTATTCTCCTCACATGAACAACATGTGCCGTCTAAATCCAAACTCCTGAATATTGTCAATAAAGTTTAAAAATTAATTATTTTATCATTTCCTTTGTTCCTGTGCTCTGCAGATCCCACTCATGTGATCGGCTTGTATCCAGACCTGCTCCCATCAGACTATCGTAAACAGCTGCACTACCCGAACCCTCTGCCCACGCTGTCCGGGGCGGAGCTGGAGAAGGCTCACCTGGCTCTCATCGACTACCTTACCCAGGTGTGTGTGATGTTGCTTGATTGATTAGGATGCATTTTGTCAGAAATCACTTTTGATTGGCTGAGACTGACGAGGATTTTAATCTTCATTTCCGTGTCTCCTCCGCAGAAACGCAGCCACCTTGTGAAACAGCTGAACGATTCGGATCCTTCGACGACATCCCCGCTCATGGAGGGAACGCCGACCATCAAGAGCCGCAAAAAACTTCTGCAGATCATCGACACCACGCTGCTGAAGTGTTACCTGCATGTAAGACCCTCACTGTCATCCTAAACCGTGTCCATATTTAAGAGTTTACCTATTTATGAGTTCTTACTTTGTCAAGTTTCGTCGTGTCCTCTTTAAAACTCTAATCCCATTAAGAGTTTGGTGTGAAGTGTTTGGAAAAACTAAAAAAACTGATGTGTAAAGAAACACATCAAATATTTTTTTATAAAAGTATATGCTAATTTTAAATTTGATGACAGCAGTATGCTCCAAAAAATACTGAAAAGGTGGAGTAACCCTTAAAAAAAAACACCTGGAAGAACATCTCCAAACTGATAACATGGATTTGCAACAGGTCAGTAAAATACGGTGGCCCTGAAGTGCAAAACATGGCGGCAAAAGATAAAACACAAAGGTTAATGTTATATTTTCTCTTATGTTGTTGTGTTTTGCATCTTGGGGCTACCGTAGTGAAAAAACTAGATATTAAAAAAAAAAAGGTTCAGCGAGGCTGAGTCTCTCTGAGATAAAAATGGGGGCGGGGTTAACCACTCTGTGAGAGACTGCGAGAGCCGACGGTTCAGCAATTTCAATAAAAATGTGAAGAATTTGAGGGTTTAATCACCGATGGTTCAGGAGAAGATTCAGCAGATGTGGAGACCTCTCTGTTCAAAAGAGACAAGACCGAGACCAGATGGTCGGGATCTTTGGGTCCTCAGGCGGTGCTGCAACGTCCCCCCAAAAAACAGATTATGACAGCAGAGTTCAACACTGGACCCAAAAACAGAAGATAAAACTGTAGATTAGATTAGATTAGATTAGATATGACTTTATTTATGTTTTATTTATCTGTACCATGCAAAGAGGAAACAACATGAAAACATGATCTGGAAATGTCAGTGACTTTTCTAGGACTGAGACAAAGTAGAGAACAGTCTGTGGTCTGACAGTCAAAGATTGACACTCTTTTTGGACATCATGGAGGCGTCCAAGTCCGAATCCAGCCTCCCTGATTATTCTGGGGATCATCAGAGTCCATGTCGATGTTTATCCTCCACATCTGTGAAGGTTTAGGAGCAACATCTGCTGCCATCCAGATGATGACTTTTTTTCTGGGGCCATTTTACATTTTACAACAGAAGAAGCCAAACTACATTCGATTAGTTATTTTTTCACTATTTCCATTTAAATTATTAGAAAATCATCAAAATCAGTTTTAAATCACTTTGATAAATCGAGGAGTTTGGACAAAAATGACAGTGAGAGTACAGGCGGTACACTTACTGCTGCTCATTCCTCTCTCTCTTGGTCTGTTTCCAGGTTTTCCTCCATACACTGGAACAAAATATCTATTATAGAAAGATTGATACACACTTATTCTGTATTAAGTAATCACTTTTGTCTAAGAGTGAACTTTTTTCAATAACATGCGGCTCTCAAAAACCTTGGCTCTCCTGGACTTGGCGCTCCTCACTGCCCACTTACAGTAACACGGCGTTAGATCACAGCAGAGTCCGTCCAAACTCTGACAAACAACAGCGCCGAACTGAGGAGCCAAATGGGCTCTGAGTTTATAGCTCCACTTTGAAGAACCAGAACTGAATCGGGTCAAAAAAGTTCTGTCATCTCAGTTTTAAAGCTGCAGGTTCTGTGGGTCTGCTGTTGTTTTAGGGGAATAAAAACGTTAGAAATTCAATTCAGGAGGCAATCTGTGCGTCGAACTCATCTGGGTTTAATAAACGAAGAGATCACAGATACAAGCTGATCTCTCTGTTTACCTCCTCCTCCTGTTTCATGTTGCTTTGGCACAATAAAGGCCGTGTTAACAGACGGCTGCTGGGATAACCTTGAAGGTCTCATAACACGCTCCTTTCCTCCTCTCGTTCAGACTAACGTCGCTCTGGTGTCGCCCCTCCTCCGCCTGGAGAACAACCACTGCCACATCGAGGAGAGCGAGTACGTCCTGAAGAAAGCGCACAAGTACAGCGAGCTCATCATCCTCTACGAGAAGAAGGGTCTGCACCAGAAAGGTAAGAGCCAGACCGCCGATCCACCCGAGTCCCTGATCATGTTCAAACATCAGTAATAATAACTAGGGCTGTACTCAACCAAAGAAATTCTTGGTCGACTAAAACCCTGAAATTTTTTACCAATGCGGCGGGGGACGACGCGGCTCAGCGGGGTCAAAATAAACTGATATCAGCACAAGAAGGCAGTTAAACATGAAACAAAATAGAAATAAATATTCAGCAAACCCCCAGACGTTGATTGACATGGATGCTCTTCAATCTTCCTGTCTTCAGCCGGTCTCCAGTGGTGGGGGAAAGTCCCGCCCTCCTTCGCCTCTGATTGGCTAGAAGTGCTGGGCTCCGATTGGTTATTCCTTAAGGCTGTGAAACGTCATCGTCTGTCAGGTTAGGGTTTGGAGATTCAGAAGTGCGATTATGTTCTGTTTGATGTACAGATCCAACAGCCCGCGTTTGGCTTGAGCGTGTGATGAAGTTTCCAGCTTTTCTAGCCAATCAGAGGCGACATAGGTGGGACTTTAGGTTGGGCGAATCCAAAATGGTAAAAACAAGGGGGGTGTTCTGAGACAGGCTGTTAGGGTAAGGGTGCTCTGAAAACACCCCCATGGGCACTTGGTACGTTCCTTCTGATGAAATTAACCATAGACTGTAAATCGACACGGAAAAAAATCAAGTCGACCAATCAGAATTCAGTCAGAAGTCAGAAGTCTGAGCTGAAAATGACGTCACACCCGAGTTACGAGCGTTTCAGTTACCAAGTCGGAAAAAATCTGAAAACAAGATGGCTTCATCTACGAAAGTTATTTTATTACCTGCCTTGTCCGAATAAAATAAATTCAACTCGGACTTTCCAGCCCGAGTACTAACCCTGTTAGTAAAACAAAATCGCTCTCTTCCACTTCACGTCTTTAACTAAGTGAAATCGGAAATCTTGCATCACCAGGCAGCAAACAACTCAAACGATTTAACCGGCTAGTAAACGATATAAAACTGGAGGTAATTTGTTGTTGTGGTTTTATCTGTTGCAGACCTCGGTGTGACAGCTGAAAACACAACAATAAAACTCCACCGAACATCTGTTTCCAGTCAGAGCGTCAGGCTGGATGTTGAATTTGAGGATTGAGTGTTGAAATAATGAAGCTTTTAGTTTTCCTCTTAACCTCCTGATTCAGAAACGTCACATCGTGTCTGTGTGCGAGCTCCAAGTGTCAGTTTAGTGTCTGTAGCTCTGGGTACAGGGTCCATCACGGTCCCTCTCAGAGGAGGTTTTTCCAGCTGCCTAATCGTCATTCAGACTCTGGACCGCTCTCGCTGCGAGAACAGCTGGGCCTAATCGACCCGCCGAGAGTTGTGACTTCATGCAGCTCACGTCTGCCTCTCCTCCTCTCTCTCTCACTCTCTCTCGGACGATCAAAACCAGCTGTTGGAGCTCACCAGTTTACAGCGCCTGCTCCTCGTCCTCTTTAATTATGTAATCCAGTGTGCATCCTGCGCCTGCTACTCTCCATCATTGCTCCCGCTCTCCTCTAACTCCTCCTCCCCCTGTTTACCTCCACGCAGCTCTGCAGGTTCTCCTGGATCAGTCCACCAAAGCCAACTCTCCTCTGAAAGGCCACGAGCGAACGGTGCAGTACCTCCAAAGACTGGGTAAGTCGAAGTTTTCCCTCCGCAGATGAAAAGTTTAGTCTGATTCATGCCTGAAAATGATGAAATTAGAGGTTTAAATACACGGATCGTACGTCTCTGTGGTTTATTTTTTAATCTGAGCTTCAACCTTGTGTCTCTCTGCTCGCCCTCAGGAGTGGAGAATTTAGGGATCATCTTTGAGTTTTCTCCGTGGGTCCTGAAGATCTGTCCTGAGGATGGACTGAAGGTGAGCCGCGCTAACTTCTTATTTTGGTCCGTCAGCGTAAACGGCGTCTTATCTCTGCAGAGGAAGCTTCATTTTCTTCAGCGACAGTCAGCACTAAGAGCAGAAATCCTCTCCTCCTCTCACAGATCTTCACGGAGGACCTGACCGAGGTGGAGACTCTGCCCAGAGATAAGGTCCTAAACTTCCTGAAAGAGGGCTTCAAGGAGCTCGCCATCCCCTATTTGGAGCACATCATTTACATCTGGGACGATAAGGGCCCCGAGTTTCACAACGTGCTGATCCAGCTCTACCTGGAGAGGGTCCAGGGCCTCATGAAACAGTACCTCAACTCACTTCCTGAAGGTAACAGCAGGAGGAGGAGAAGTTAACCAGGGAGTAACTCACATTTATAGAACGATGAAAGTCGAGCTGTTGGGCTCGTTTTTTAATCTTTATCTGGATACTAATAAATTAAAAGAAGAACTGACAGATCTTCAACTTTTTACCTCGTGGCAAAACAAAAAAAAGGAAAAAGGAGCGTCTGATATCTCCTCAGACCGTTTTTGGAAATAATCCTCCAGCCCAGTGAAAATAATTCTAATTTATGGTCTGATTTTTATGAGTTTATTTCTCTCACGTCGACTCATTCTACCTCCCCTCAGATAAAACCTTTGTCAGGCCTCTTCATGAAAACCATCTCTCTCTCTCTCTCTCTCTGTTTTCCCCCCGTAATGATCCTCCGCCAGCGTGTAGACTCTGCAGAAAAGCTCATTACCGTGCACTCTGCCTGAAAAATAAACCAATAAAGACGTCCAGTAAAATAAATAAAGGAGTTAGAGGTGCAGGTTATGTCTCTGTGAGGGATGTTACAGCACACAGCCGTGATATTCAGGGTTTACTGAGATCCTCGTTCATGAAAAATAACTTTTCCACGAATTTGAGCGTCCTGACTCTGCAGATTTTGTTTTTGTAAACAGCTGCAGCAAACAGTTTTATTAATAATAACGATAAATGCTTTACCCGCTGTGATGTGGGAACTCAAACAAACAAGCATCAAGAATCTCGTCTTTGAAAGAGGTCTCTGAGTCTGTCGTAGGGCTGGGCGATATGTCCTCAAATCAATATCACGATATATTGATCAGTTCACCTCGATAACAATAAATGGACGATAATTACTCCTCAAGCTGCTCACCTCCTCCCACATTAACTTCGTCTACTTCAGCCGCTCCAACTTTCTCTCCGTCCTCCATTTCCTCACCTGTCTTTTCCTCTTTGTTACAGACTGGATGGCGTGGAGTCACGTCTCTGACGTAGGACAGCGTCTTAAAGGGACATGAGACCATAGCCTACCTACACACATCCAAAAACAACTTTTATTTATTTATTTTTTAGACACCGAATATACCGATACGGGCAAAATGATGTCGGTTATTGTGGTAAATTTTGGTATCAGTAAATTTTTCGGTTTTCCGCCCAGCCCTACTCCATTGTCAGGTTCCCTACAATCCTGTACAAACCCTTTTTATCTATCTTTTTTCAGAATTAAAGTAAAAAAGTAAAATAAGTATCAAATATAATAGTTTTAAAGAGGGTTAAGATCATATTTGAGCTTTAAAACTTCCAGAAATATAAGGTTATGTGTTACATTCTTGCCGATCACCTTCATGTTAAAACACGCATACGTATACCTGTATATTATCTCTATATTTTTACTTATCTATTATTTATCTCCTCTTTTACTGTATTTGCACTGGAGTTACTGTGACTAAAGTAATTTCCCCCCTGGGGATTATCAAAGTATTTCTGATTCTGATTCTGGTTCTGATTCTGTTGCAGGAGTTCCAGCCGTCGCTGCAGGAAAGGAGGAAGGTGATCTGGGCGAGTACAGGAACAAACTGCTGTCATTTCTGGAGATTTCCATCAACTATGAACCGGCCAGACTCATCAGTGACTTCCCCTTTGACGGTAAGAACCGGGTCAGGAAGAACCGGAGTGTTTTTGTCGTGGATAAGCTCCAGGACAAACCGAAAACAAGGTGTTTTTAACTTTTCCACCTGCTCACGTTCAGCAAACCTGGACGGTCACAGTAAAAATATTTATA
The DNA here is from genome assembly GCA_962446985.1 of Xyrichtys novacula. Taxonomy (NCBI): domain Eukaryota; kingdom Metazoa; phylum Chordata; class Actinopteri; order Labriformes; family Labridae; genus Xyrichtys; species Xyrichtys novacula. The sequence goes on from OY660878.1 coordinate 27,860,193, forward strand.
AGTCGGGGTTGGAGGGTGGGATTTGCTCTTTTTGACCTTGTTTTCCACCTTAAAGGTCTGCTGGAGGAACGGGCTCTGCTCCTGGGTCGGATGGGTAAACACGAGCAGGCGCTCTTCATCTACGTTCACATCCTGAAGGACACCCGCATGGCTGAGGAGTGAGTCATCCTGCAGAAACACGCAGAAATGAACACTTCCAAATTAACACGTTTAAAGTGACGCCACGGGAAAAAAAGTTTAATTTTGTGTGAACTTTTTTGTACATTTGTGCTCATGATTGCGTCTGTTTTTTCTGCAGTTACTGTCGCCGTCACTACAGCAGCTCCGTCGAAGGAAACAAAGACGTGAGTGACTTTGATTCTTTTCTTACCAGCTGCAGTTTCTCCGTCTCTGACTGACTCTGACTCTGCTGTCTTTGTGTTTTCAGAAAGCGCTCCTTAGATATGATCGATTATTTACGGCTTACAGAAGACAGAGTTCATGTTCCCTCGAATAAAATCCTCTTATCGCAGAAATTACAGCCAATACTGACGGTTATTTATGTGGCGTTTAATTGTTTCTGTAACCTGTAAATAAAAATGTTCTGGATCATTAAACAGGGAATCATTCAGCTTCAACTGTGTGTGAAAAAAGATCCTGACGAACACTTTAAATCAGATTTATGTGTTTGAATTAAACAAATAACATCGCTGCGGTTCTTAGAGGGTTAGATCTATGTTATGGTTGTTTACCAGCATATCTATATGAAAGAGATTCAGGGCCACAAGAAGAGAAAAAACAATTACAGAAGAAAGATTTATTTAATTTCCATTTTGAGATTAAAGTTGAAATTTAAAAAGTCAAAATTTCGACTTTACACATGTTGACTTTAATCTCAAGATTTCGACTTTAATCTCAAAATATAAATCTTTTAAATCTAGAAGTTTTGACTTTATACACCACATTTTGTAATCTCAAAATTGCGACATTATTCACGACATTTTGACATTTCGTAATCTCAAAATTTCAACTTTAATCTCGAAATTTCGACTTTATTGACATAATTTGGATTTTTTTTTTTTAAGGTCAAATTTTTGACTTTAATCTCAAAATTTTAATTTTTTTAACCTAGAAATTTTGACATTATTCACGACGTTTCACCATTTTTTAATCTTGAAATTTTTTACTTTAATCTCCAAATTAAAAAATTTTTAATCTTGAAATTTGACTTTATTGACAGAAATTGGATTTTTTTAATGATAAAATTTTGACTTTATCTCCATCCTGTAATTTTTTTTTCGTCATGTGGCCCTAATCCTCTTTCCTACGTCTACCACGCTCCTCTCTCTTTTTTAAGTGTCTTTTTTTTCCTGGATCTTCTCACACTTTGGCAAAAATGAAATCATCTCCTCTTCCTTCATGATTTATTTTCTTGGTTTTATGAAAGAACAGAAGAAGCTCTCGTCGTTGATAGATACTGATGCAGAGATGTCTAAATGTGAAGTATGAACCTCCTCGTTTCTGCAGGTGTATTTGTCTCTGCTGAGGATGTACCTGTCCCCTCCTGACGTCCACTGCCTGGGGCCAATCAAGATGGAGCTGTCTGAGCCTCAGGCCAACCTCCAGGCGGCTCTGCACGTCCTGGAGCTGCACCACAGCAAACTCAACACCACAAAGGTAAACCGCAGCAGGGGGACTGAAGTAAATCTCTTATTATTCATGTTGAATTATCTAAAACTGGTGCAGGACTTTCACAGACTCAAATTCATGTCACAGGGAATCAATCCAAATCAAATCATCGTCCTATCTTTGTGAAAATAAAGCAGTGACTTCACCTGTTTGAACATTTCATTTGTGTTATGGGTTTGTTCTGTCGAAGGTAATAAATCTGCTGCTTCAGATCTCCACCAGAGTGCAGAGGAGTCTGAATATCTCTATAAACGGCTGATTTAACCACCTGAACCCAGAAACAAAGCTGCTCAGTCCAGAACCAGCTCCTGACCCATTTCCACAGTAAATCACTGACCGCTGTCTCGTAAAGGAGGATGTCCTTTACTGAAGAAAGCTTTTATAAAGCTTATAAAACATGTAACGGCTCCCATCACAATCCAGCCGGAGAAAATCTGTCCACACAGTCCAGATCGAGGAGAAAACAGTCGCTCAGCAGATGTTTCTCTTCCTCTCTGAATCTGATGTTACAGGAACAGAGACCCCCGGCTTTAAAGGGCTTCCATTATGTCTCTGTATATATTTGTAAATGCTGTTTCCTGACCTGTGATTTAACGTGGAGATGAGTGAGTCTGAAAGGCTCTGCTGATCTCAGGTCAGACACACCTGTCGAATTAAAGCCCTGCGGGAGAAAAGTGCAGCCTGATGCTGCGTCCCTCTGTTCAAAGCTGTGTCTCTGAGCGTTTTTCATCCGGAGCTGCAACTAAAAGATTAATTTCAGACCTAAAAGTCTTTGAGTGTTTGCTAAAACTCTCCCTCTGTGCTGCCAGAGTGTGATTAGACAGTTTGTGCTGATTCAATTTAATTAAGTGGAGTCAGAGGACGACAGGAATGTGGGGCCTTTAGGGTTTTTTTCACAAAGACAGAAGAGAGGACAGTGTGTAACATGTAACATTTGTGTTTGAGTCATAACTATATATTTTTTTAACATCCCGGTGTTTATGTGTGTTTCCAGGCCATTAATCTGCTCCCAGCGAACACTCAGATCAGAGAGATCCGAGTCTTCCTGGAGAGCGTTCTGGAGGAGAAAGCACAAAGGAAACGCTGCAACCAGGTGCTGAAGAGTCTGCTGCAGGCCGAGTTCCTCAGGGTGAGTCCTGACGATGACGAGGAGGAGGAGGAGGAGATATTTTTAGAGATATTAAGAAGGAGGATATAAATAAAAAACACTCAGCTGCTCTCTGCTCAAGTTTAAAAAGTCTAGATTAATTCACTCATTCACTTTTTCATATATTTATGTATATATGTGTATATGTTTGTGTGTTTGTATATAGTTAGTTATTTATTCATTCAAGTGTCATGCACACAAAGTGCCCAACCCACATGGGATTATAAAACACTAAATAATATGAACAGACAGCGTTGCAAAGTGTGTAAACCGTAAAAAAAGAGGAAAAATAAAAACATAAAAGTATACCTACAATTATATCTACACCTGTCAGCTACATAAACTCAAATCAATGCACAAAACATTTTTTAATGTTTCCCAGGCCTTATAAATAAAATTAGTTGTATAAAAAAACTCCTATTTTAAAATATAATTCAGGTCTCTCATAATCATCCAAGTAAAAGAAATCATTGGATAACAAACTCGTTTTCTTGAAAAATATATGTCTTAATTTGTCACACATATATTTGTCATAAATATATTTATTATTATCATGCATTCTTTATTATTACTAACTTATTTATTTATTTTTTATTAATTTTTATTTTTTACTACCTGTAAAATCAGATATTTATTCTATTTATTGATCTTATTAGTCTATTTGTTTATTTATTTATTTATTTATTTTATTGAGTATTAAGACTGTTGTTATTTATTTATTTATTTTTATCTATTCATACATTAATTTATTAACTTATTTATTTACTCACTTTTTCTCCTCCTCTATCATCATTTAGTTATTTAATTTTTTGTTGTTTTTTTTTTGACTTTCATTTGCTTTAACTTTACATGTCCATCTGCTGGTGCATGGGAACGGGGGGTTGGTATCTGTTCTGGGGTCTGCTGAATTTTTCCAATTTCAATAAACAGACTGTTAAAAAGAAAAGAAAGTTTAGGTTAATACTACGTACAGATGGTACACTGACCTGGAATGAGGAAAACACGGCCTCCTTAAACCACTCATGTCACCCAGGATGGAAGAGGAAACTTCGTACCAACGTAGTTTTTATCTGAATGTTAAACACACGACTTATGTAAGAGGATGTCGACACAGATGAGAGCTTCTCAGATCTCAAACATGAACCATTTCAGCCTCAAACCGGCTCTGAGCTGTTGTGGTGGAACTGAAAACAGATTTGACCTTTTGGATTGTTTTATTTGATTTTTATGTAACGCCTCCGCTCTGTAAATCACATGTCCTCTGTTTGATTTCTCGCCCCCCTGCACAATCAGATCTCTGCGTGGATAATGAGCGGTTACATCAGGGATCTATCGTTGGCAGAACGAGCAGACAGACACCATCCCAACAACAACTTCATTAACTTTCCTCGCTGAACTCTTCTTCTTTCGCTACACGTCTAATTCACTAACTCGATTTCTTCTTCGCTCACAGACAAAACAAACTCTCCTGACGTCTGTTTGCAGGCTAGACGGCTGATTATCTGCTCAGCTGCAGCACAAAAGACGGCATCTAAACCGGCCTGGCTGAGGGACTTTGTTTGTCTGTTTCGAAGCTTTTTCTCTGCAAACCAAATTTAAAAAACGCAGCCTGTCGGTTTGGTTGCTTTCTCTGCATTTTTTTAATCGTTTTTTACACTGAGAAAAACATTAAAAATGAGATCAGATTAAGTTGAGGACTACTAAGGGTTTATGTTTGCTCTTTAATTCACAAGAAATAAATATTTGAGGAAAGTGACAAAATCAACATCATTCCTAATTTTCGGTGTTTTTTTCCCACTTTTTTCTTCCACTTTTCACCTCCTTCACCTTCAGGTTCAGAAGTAACAAAGGTTTTGATCCCTACATGATCTCTGACTCTTTAAGGAGTAGTTTTGTACGATCATAATCGATAATACATTAAAATAAAATCCTCAAAATGAGCCAGCGGGAGCATTGAGATGTTGAACAGAAGAGGCCCCAGGATGGAGCCCTGGGGAACTCCACATGTCATTTTTGTACAGAAACAAAGTCCACAAGAGCGGTTAGGTGATCGATCAAACTTTTTCACTTTGTAAAAGATAAAAATAAGACGTTAAAGCTGATTTGTTGTTCTGCTTCATTCTGGGTCTTCAGGTGCAGGAGGAGCGGATCTTCCACCAGCAGGTGAAATGTGTCATCACAGAGGAGAAGACCTGCAGAGTCTGCAAGAAGAAAATCGGAAACAGGTAACGAGATTGGCAGACCGAGGATTTGACGTGTTAAATACAGAAACTTCTGATGAGATCTGAAAACATCGGACCGGTCCACTCTCAGTTCTGACTTTCTGCTCACTGTTGGTGGAGTCGACCCTTACAAACTGTTCCAGTCAAATTTGACCCGTTTTGACTTTTAACAGCAGTGAAAATACCCTAAACATCATTTTTTTAAGCCTGAAACTTGATGACTTTTCCTGAAGCGTCACTAAATATTCGTCCTTTTCACTGAAATCTAACCGACAGTAAACCCGTCTCTGTTTATTCTTCTCTTTCAGTGCGTTCGCCAGATATCCAAACGGCGTTGTGGTGCATTACTTCTGCTGCAAAGATCGTAACGTGTGCCCCACTGAGCAGTAACGGCTCCCCCCACCCCCCCGATAAAGACTGTTAACTAACAAACGACCCCGCCCTCCTCTCTCCGTGGATCTCAACACCTGGACTTAAGTTTGAACAGCTGACAATAAGAACTGGAACGGTCATCGCGAAACTCTGATGGACCTACTTCTGCTTTCAAAGCTGCGACTTTTCTTTCTCTCTGTGCATGAAGAGGCAGACGAACGTCCAGGATCGGGGGAGAGAAAGCGAGCGAGCGAGGGAGGGAGCAGCAGAGTCTGACATTTGAAAAGCATGTGTCACTGTAACGCTACAAGGGATTCTCTGCCCTACACGCCGCCTTCAAGGAAAACAGGAGCTCTCCACAGACACATGAAGAAGGTTGAAGGTTGACTTTGTTCTTGTTTTGCACTCCTCCTCTTTAACACTGTGTCGGCCTCAAACAACGCTTCATACGCCATAATATTATAGGAGTGCTGTTCAATGCCTTTTAGTGACTCTGAAGATTGTACTCGCAGCGAGGTCAGACGTCTCTGTTCGCATGTGCTGGTCCTCACTTTGTCTTACTGTGTTTGAGTTCAACGCCTTCTGCTCCAAACGTGACGCACAGATTTTTTATTTCTCATCATTTAGTGTCTTTGAGCGAGTGAAGGATTTCTACCAGACAGTATCCGCCCTTTTTTTTTGTTTCTTTTTGTCATTTAAAAGTTTGAGGAAGTGGAATTTTGATTCAAACAGGAGCCAAAAAATAGTCGTAATTGGCCGGTACCTTCATAATCACAGCTATCTCAGCCTTTCCAGTAAATCTCCAGATTACTTAGTTCGTCCCGGGGGAAATTTAACTGGAACAAAGTGCTGCTTTATTGAAATACCTGCAGTTTTAGTCCAGAAAAACAGACTTCAAGTATATAAAAGTAGAACACAGCCTGCTGTTGTACTCCTTCCTCTCGTCCTGAGATGGTTTGAGGACAAAATCGCAAAGCAGTAGATGGATTTTTAACACATTTGGACGTCTGATTATTGATTTCTGTCAAATTTTAAGATTAAATTTTCATTAAAATGGTTCAAACCTCTAAAATGAGAGTTTAGCAGGAGGTTTTGGTCATCTCAAGGTCGTATGAACAAAACAAAACGATGAATAATTCAGAAAATAACTTCACTGTTTAAAACTCTACTACCTTGATGCTAAAAAACTGCACTCCCTGGATGTAAACAAACACAGCTGACTGATTTGTTGTGAGTTTTCTCAGTGATTTGATGTAAAAAGTGGATTAAACTGGTTTAATCTGGTTAGAGTGATGGCGGAGGTGCTAGCTCTGCTACTGTTAACTCCACTAAACAAACCAACTTACTCTCATTTATCATTTATCTCTTTGCACAATATCAAAGTGAAAACAGCGTCTCACCTGGGGGGATTAAAATAAGAGTTAAATAATAACATAATAATATTAGTTTCAGCACTGTTACATTACTGCAGTTGTATATTTTATTATGTATTTGCCTCCATGACTAACGGCTCTGACAAACAGGAGTTAAACACCTGTGTGTGTTTTAAACTTAACTGGAGTGTTTCGATGCTTCTGGTTCAACTTTTTTGATCGTTTGAGTGACTTCCTGTTCTCACATCCTCACGTTGCTCCCACACCAAACCGCAGCAGTTCAGCACTTTAACCTGGAAGGATCTCCTCTGTATTTACTGTCCGATCAGTCATATCTGTGGTTTAAGGTACATGTGTTTTAAAGGGTTTTGAAGGAAGGGTCCCCACTGTTCAAAAATAAAATAAAAAAAGAAAAGGTGATGAATGTACGTTTTGAGTCTGAGTTTGTGTCAGACTTTTCTTTTTACCGAGCTGAACTTTGGTGACTCGTTCACTTTTCCCACAAGTTGTAGCATCGTCTTCATCTCCTGCTCTTCCTCTTCCTCCTCCTCCTCCTCCTGCTCTCAAAGGTTTGCACTCATCCTGTGCTCAGACTGTTTCTGAATGGACTTTGCTGGGAGTGTTTGTACTTCGATGTGTGTGTCGTTGATGATACTGTATTAAGTCAGAGCGTGTAAATGAAGAGGTGGTTTGAATTTGAGGGGCGACCTGTTTGTGTGTCCGGCTTTAATCAGTAATAAAGAAGCATTTCCACTCAGCTCTGTGTCTGTCTGATCCACAGACCGTTTATATAAACATGCTATACTCTAATCAAACCACACTGCCTGTCTTTTTTTTTTTTAACCTATTTAAGCTCTTTTAAAGTTTTTTTTAACTTATTTAACCCCTTAACGTTTTATTTATGTATGCTCTTTTAAAAGTTTTTTTAGACTTATTTAAGCGCTTTATAAGTTTTTTTAAATTATTTATGCTCTTTTAAATGTTTTTTACTTATTTAAGCTCTTTCAAAACTTTTAAATGGTTTTTACTTATTTAAGCTCTTTCAAAACTTTTTTAACTTACTTAAGCTCTTCTAAAAATTCTTTTACTTATTTAAGCCCTTTTAATATTTTTAACTTATTTCTGATTTTTAAAAGTTTTTTTTAAACTTATTTAAGCACTTTTTAAAAGTTTTTTTTTATTTTTTGAGCTCTTTAAGAATTTTTTTACTTATTGACGCTCTTTAAAAACTTTTTTTAACTTTCTTAAGCTCTTCTAAAATATTTTACTTATTTATGCCCTTTTAAAGTTTTTTTACTTATTTATGCTCTTTTTAGTTTTTTTTCTTTTTTTTTTTACTGACAGCATGTTAGAGAAACTTTTTAACAGGAAACATTTGCAATAAGATAAATTTGACTGTAAATAAGAAAAGAGAATAAATACATTCTTGGCACATTTCTGACATTATCTATTTTAACACGGTGTTACATAAAAAAATTTTAAGAACATAAAAACTTTCTAAAAAAGAGTAAAAATAGGGAGAGAGACTTGGCAGGATTTAAATAATTTTTGTATTATTATCAAGACCCAAAAAAGTGGAGTTTCTGGAGTTGCTTGTTCACACAGGTGTCTCACAGCCCGGAGTTTTCTCTGTCAGAGGACGGTTGATGGACAGGAGGAGAGAAACAAGTCTCTGGAGAGAAGGACCTGACACCAGAAACCACAAAAACCACCCTGTGGTGTTGACAGAGCAGCAGGAAGCTTCACCGTGTTGACAGTTACATCCTGTTACCTTCCACGCTCAGCTTCGTTTACTTACGGTGAATTTCCTAAAATATTTCCTCTGACAGTCACCCGTCAGTTCACCCTGAATCTCAAAGTTTCATGGAGACACTGGAAGTAAATTTGTGGTGAAATATTGAGCGGGTTCAGTTCACACATGTTCAGAAGATGTTCTTTTTTTGACGGTTAGACTCTCCTTCTGTCATCTCAAAGTTTTTCTCAGACATGCCCGTTATCCTCGGTGCTGAAGAGCAGGAGAACATCCGGACTGTAACTCATCCTGCTAATGGACTTCCTCCTCTGAGCCGGGCCAGCTGGAGTAACAGAATCACAACAACAACCCGACTGCTCAGCAACGCATTTAGTCACACAACCTCACAGGGACGTCTGCCAGCCCGTCTCCAGGATCCTGATGACTACCTTGTCTGGGCAGAGAGACAGGAGACGGGACTGAGCCTGGCAGAGAGTTGGGATGTGTTTGAAGCTTCACTGGAGGACACGGAGAGCTCTGACGTGATCCTCCAAAAGTCCCCTGAGACTCCAAAAACAGTGTCCACGAGGCTGAGTGAAAAACTGAATAATTCATCACGCTCCAGTTTGTTGTACTCTGAATGAGTGTGTGTGAGTGTGTGTGTGTTTTAGGACGTGGATGCTGTAATGTCTTGGACTGGTCCACCAGTGTGCAAATGGAAAAGATGTACCAGTTGAACGCTGAGGAGAGTTTGCCCACTTTACCTCAGTCAGCCGGGGCTTTATGTTCTGCAGAGCTGGCAGGAAAATCAAATAGCTCTCTGGTTTCTATGCAGGACGTCTTTGTGTAAATACTGAGCTAATGATGATGGCGAGGTTACAATGAGTGATTTGAGGACATCTGTTTTTGTTTACCTCTCTTTTTTTTACTGTAACTGCGGCTCTGTCGACACCAGAGTTATATTTCTACACAATTACCAGACGGATTAAAGTTTCCTTACTGCCTGAATACTCCACTCTGATTGGCTGCTGGGTACCAATTAAATTCTGACACCTTTTAATAGCTCCAGTGAAACTGTCTGAATTACTGTGCGGCCTCACCTACTGGGCTCGTTTCTTTCAAAGTTGGGGTAAGCAGGATCTGAGGAAGTTCCAGTTTTTAGGAGAAATCTTGAACCCCTCCCAACCAGAGTCTCCGGTATTTACTTTGTTTTCTTGCTTGTGTCGGCAGTCGTGGCCAAAGGAGGATTCAGACAATTTTCCAAACTTTCTGGTTGGTTTCTACTGTCCGATATTGTAGCACGCTAACTTTGTTTGGGCTCCTGAACGACACGGGGGAGCAGCATCTGCCTCACAACCAATCAGGTCATGGAGGCGGAGAACGGCTTTGTTTACAGTCAGAAAGAGCGGACCGCTCTAAAAATGTAAAATGTTGACTACACAGACATAAGAGAACACAGAGATATCGATATATTACCAAATGTAATCAATAACTAATAGCTATTGACTGATATTAAAAGCTTTTTTGTATATACACCATGAAAAAAGATGCTTCTTTAACAGATTCCTGCCTACCCCACCTTTAAATGCAAAGTTAGGAGGGCTTCAGATGGAGCAATAAACGGCCATTAGACGTCTAGTTTTTTTTTTAACCTAATTTCAACAGTTTAGATTTTGAGACGGATTTTAAACGTTGCACTTTAACCCATAATTCGATAACTATTTATTTCAAAAAGCAACTCTGAGCTGCATAACTGATCTCCTAGTACTTAACCAAAATGATTATGATAGCCGTTGAGCAATACACAGTATAGTATAGATATAGCCCAGTTTTGGATTTGGTCTAAACTTGGTCTAAATTTAGACGTCTAAAAAGCCTGATTTTAGACCAGTCGTCTAGGCAACATTTAGATGTCTATTAGACCTCTTTTAGACCAAAAAATGCTCAGTTTGGTGCATCAAGGAGTTAAATCTCTGTACAAAAGGGACAAGGACCAAAACCACATTTAGTTGTCAGTGATATTTTAAGCCCTCAGGCAGCACTACATCAGAAACAGACATGACTCTGTAGTGGAAGTCTCTGCATGGGCTCAAACTCCCTTCTGAAAACCTAAAACAGTTTATTTCTGTGGGAACCATGTTATAATCAACATACGTGAACATGGTGTACATATTACTAACAGGCATGTTCAACTTGTTTATAAAAAGCAGCGAATAAGCGCTGACGGGGATGTTAGCGTTCAGCTTAAATCTTAAGCCTGAGTCCCAAACCGCCATCCTGCAGCTTTTGCGCTCATCTTCACAGTTTGAGGATTGTAGAAGCTTTTATTTTGTCGGACTTATTCTTGGCTGACTGCTACACACAAACACACACAATCACACACTCTTAGCAGCTGCTTCCTGCTAAGCCACAGCAGGGGTAGAAATGTTGTATTAATACCCGTTTCATAGAGTCACAGAGAGCTTTGAATCAGAAAAAAAATGAGTTTCCCTGGAGAGCTGTTCCTCTATGTCATCTGATGATTAAAAAATATAAATGTTGTCACCTTATCTCTCATAGATGTGATTATCTTCAGTGATTTATAAAGACATATGAGTGTGCTGCCTCCTTTCTCCTCTTAATCCCTCATTTACCTCCTGAAAACACGGCCCAGTCGGCTCGTCTGAAACAGTCTGGCGGTGATATTTCTGCTCCATTGTGAGATTTTGTGTTTATCTTCATGTGTGAATGAGTTCGGGTGAGTGGACGCAGATATTACTGGCTAACTTTTCTGGGTCAGTTTCGTGCACTTTCCTGCTCACTGGTGTCTGCATTGTGTCGCTCCAACCGGCTGGTATGACTTCCATAGAACAAACCACAAGTGATGCTTTGTTCCATCTGACGTCTCGTGGAAAAAAGCTGTAAGCTGCTGCTCCGACAAAACGACTGATTATGAAAACAGTTGTGCTCATTTAGAGATGGTAGGTGGTACAGAGCAACAGAGAAAACAACCCCAGTAATAAATCTGGATATAATGTGTTTGGATGGTTTTGAGGCCGTGGGGTTCTTAGTTTGTTTTTATAAGATTTTCTTGCAGATATTTGGCGAAAAGTAGAAGAAGAGAGTCTTATTGGGTTATTTCCAGCACAATTTGGTGTCAAATTAGGGGTCCTGTTATGTCACTGTGTGAGAAAATAGTATTTTAAAACAGAGAGTTACAATGTGCCTTGACATATATGACATTCAAATATGATTTTGACGTCTGAAACAGGTCAATATAAATCTTGGACCGATTTTGCACCTTAACACGAATTTTAGATTCTGTGGTTGACAGCATATTCAAATTACGTGTTAATGTGAGCATCAGTTTAACGTCTAAAAGAGGTACAATAGTGGCGTCTCAATGCTGGATCTATTTTGCACGTTGCGCCGACCTCTAGATTTTGTCGTACCACACGCACACGTCCAGATCAGGTGTGGATGTAATTTTAACGTTTTGTGTTAAATGTGATCTTTTTGAGCGGTCGTTCACATTACAACAACGAACTGGTGGGTTAGTCATAAAGCACATGAAAAAGACGGATAAAAACAAAAAGCTCAGTTGAAACAGAATTGAAGTCCATTTTCATAAGACAACACAAGAACCATACAACAAAAAACGAGACCATGAGGACCAAAATAAAAATGCAATTAAAAGGGGGGTCGAAAGTGGAAATAGGATAGTAAATATAAAAGACAATATCGACAATGATAATAAAATATTTAACAGGTAATACTGATAATAATAATAATGATAAGATAAAACGACAGAAACGAGCGAGAGATAAAACAATAAAAATTCAAATGGTTAATTAAGAAAAGAGTTCAAGTAAAACAAAAGTTAGAAAGAGAGTAAAGCAGAAATAAGATAAAAGAGGTAAAAGCGATAAAAGATAAAGTTGTTTTTATGATTCAAGCAGCTAGTTAGCATCAGATAGACGACAGAGGAGGGCGGGGTCGATAGGGGGCGACAGGGTGACGATTATATATATATATATATATATATATATATATATATATATATATATATATTTAGAAATAAATCAGATTGAGGTTTAGATTTTTAAAAACAATTGTATGTAAAATAAATAAACTTAAATTAAATAAAGCGAGTAAAAACCGTAGCGATTTCTGCGTGTCTAAATTTACCGATTGATCACGTGTAAAGCTGCACATGCGCATTCCCTCCTCTCATGCACTGGACCGGAAGAACGTGACTGATCAGCTGTTCTGTAACCGCAAATTCACTTCTGTTTGCTCTAACTAGTCATGTAAATAGTTATTTTTGAAAATATAATAACATTATTACCATTGATAATATTTAAAAGAGTCTATAATCGATATTTTTGGTCAAATCGCTGCAGTTAACCCGGATTAAAGCAGAAAACAGTATCTTACTGTTTGTTTACACTCGGTGGACTCGGTATCTGCGGGAATATTAGATGTCAGAGGAAAGATAAGTTAATAAATTAGTAACTTTTAGATCCTTTAAACCCGAAGCACAACAACAACATCAGTGGAGCTACAGATATGAACACGGATGAAGATGCTCGCTGATCCACGGACTCCTTCAGGTGGAGGTGAGTCCTCATCTTTATCGGTCTGCAGACTCAACAGACTTAAGTTTGGAGGTTGAGTTTGTTGGAAACTTCGCTGTAGTATATTTGCCTGTGCAAAGAGTGCGTGCCTGTGCGAGGAGTGTGTGTATGTAGTGTGCGGGGTGACGCAGCTCGAGGAAGAACATTTATGACTATTTCTTAATGGAAATACAATCAGACTGAGATGCTAAGGCAGAAGAACTACAGCGTCTGCAGTGCAAAATGATTAATATGGTGATTATTACTTAAAGGAAATGATGAAGAAATGATCATAAATGTTCTTCCTTGAGCTGTGTCACCCCGCTGTAGTCCATAATGGACTGGCCTGAGGTCTGGCTACAAACAAGCGGCTGCTGGAAGAGAGTAGGTGAGTTGTGTTTAGTCTCTTTGCTAAAGAAATTAGTCAAAGTTGGTGTCTAGTACTTTGGCTGGGACCCTATATGTCCTGTTGATGAAGTTAGGTGCTGTTCTGAGCATTATTTGTGGCTATAGAGTGGCGTTTTGGTTGAGCACGTGGCTCTCTGTATTACTATCCTGCGGTCGTTACTAAAGTTGGTATAACTAGAGAAGTAAGCGGTCAGCAACATTCATCTCTGGAGGGGGTGTCTAACTTCATGTTACAGTGTGCTTGACCCTAAATTAATTTTACGTCGGAATACAACATTTACATCATGATTTCTTTCTCATTTTACACTTTCTTTGTAAAATGTCACAGAATGAAACATGAAGCACATATAACTTTAAAAAAACTGTGATTTCTACCAAGGGAATCAAAAGTGCTAAAGGACGACTTTCATAACACAGCAGCAACAGTCGAGCTGGGGAGAAATGCTCAGAAATTGAGGTCATGAGGACTGCTGGCACAAAAGATGGCGGTAAAGGTCATGAGTCTCAATTTATTTGGATTCCAGGCGGAGTTTCAGGTGCTGTTGACGAGTATTTCAGGGTGATGACCGTCATTTCCACACCCTTGTTTGAGCCCAAAGAAAAACTTTTCTTTACGAGGGAACCTAAAGTTTGACAGCGCCCTCTATAGTCTTAAAGGAGTGTTTGACGCCCATACGTTAGATTTCTGTTAAAGGACTAAAGTTACGAAGCTGCATAGAGTTGTGAGGCATCATGGGAAACCTGCGCTGGTTTATTCAACATCAGGAGACGAGCTCTGATAGATTCCAGCTCAATCTGTAGATATGTGTGTGTGTGTGTGTGTGTGTGTGTGTGTGTGTGTGTGTGCTCTCTGACACTCCATGTTTGCATAACATACACACACACACACACACACACACACACACACACACACACACACACACACACACACACACAGGACTGGACTTGTACATAACTGGAGCTGATGATCACTGGTTTCAGCCAGGAGGAGGTTGGCTGGTTTTCCAGTATTATCATAGTGGAATTCCAGAGAGGCTTACAGCATTGTGTGTGTGTGTGTGTGTGTGTGTGTGTGTGTGTGTGTGTGTGTGTGTGTGTGTGTGTGTGTGTGTGTGTGTGTGTGTGTGTGTGCGCGCCCTTGTGGGGTTTTTCTCTCTTAATCTTTCTGGATGTTGTTTGAAAACATGAAAACTGAAACCTCTGTGTATCTTTTTGGAGTTTTTTAGTGCATGTGTGTGTGTTTGCCTTTGTGTGTTTGCATGTGTGCATGTGTGTGTTTCTGTGAATGCTAGGATGTGTGTGTGTGTGTGTGTCTTTGTTTGCTTCTCTGAATTCACCATTTTGGCGTAGTTGTCTGAAATGCCAGGAGTGACTCTCTGCGGAACTAAAAAGGCTGTCGGCGGTCTGTGAGAGCGTCTGCAGAAACACACACACACACACACACACACACTAAGCTCGCTTTCAGGGTTATAACAGACTTATCCTCATTTCCGGGACATGTTGTCCTTCTTTATTTGACCAAAAAGGTCCCTCAGAAATCCACATAACCCTAACACCAGCTCTGTGACCCTGAAATCCCCGCCCTCCAAACTGGGGACACGACTTTTGTCCCCAATTGGATAAGCTGTTCCCAATCACCTCCTCTCTGCAGTGTGTGTGTCCCCAAAAGAGGGCAAAGTCTGGACTCAGAGACAACAAACGCTCCAGCAGCAGCAGCAGTAGAGGTTGTTGGTTTTTGTGCTTCAATCGATTATTACACAACATTTTATTAGAGACTGAATCAGAGACGGAAATTAAAGAGTCCAGACCAGGACTAGTTTGATCTGTGGTCACAACCTGTTTCCTTGTACATGTATAATGACAACAAAGTCAGTCTATTCTTTTCTGTTCTGTTCTATTCTACTCTACTCTATTCTATTCTGTTCTACTCTACTGTATTCTATCTTTTCTCTACTATTCTACTCAATCTGTTTTAATAAATTCTATCTGTTCAGCTCTATTCTTTCTATCTGTTCTATTATGTTCTCTTCTATCTTTTTTCAGTCTGCTTTATTCTATCCTGTTTTGTGCTATTCTATTCTTATCTTTTCTATCATTTCTGTTCAGTCCTGTTCTTTTCTATTCTGTACTATATGTTCTGATCTGTTCTATTCTACTCTATTCTATCTTATACCTTCTATTCTATTTTACTATGTCTGTTCTGTTATATTCTATTCTATCTGATCTGTTCCATTCTACTCTATTCTATTTAATTCTCTATATTCTATTCTTTTCCATTCTATACTATTTGATCTGTTCCATTTTATTCTATTCTATTCTATTCTGTATGTTCTATTCTATTCCATTCTAGTCTAGTCTATATGTTCTATTATATTCTATCTGAACCTGTTTCATTCCATTCTAGTCTATTCTATACGTTTAATTCTATTCTATTCTATGTTTTCTATTCTATTCTAGTCTATTGTATAGTTCTACTCTAGACCATTCTATCTGATCTTTTCCATTCTATTCTATTCTTTCCTTTTTTCTATTCTATTCTATTCTAGACTATTCTATATGTTCTATTCTTTTCTATCTGTTCTTTTCTATTTAATCTTGTCTGTTCTACTCTGTTCTACTCTGTTTTATCTGTTCTATTCTATTCAATCTGTTTTAATAAATTCTTTCTGTTCAGTTCTATTCTATAATTTCTATCTGTTCTTTTCTATTCTCGTATATTCTATATTATCTCTACCAATCTTTTCAATCTGTTTTATTCTATTTCATTTTGTCCTGTTCTATTCTATTCTATTCTATTCTATTCTATTCTATTCTATTCTATTCTGTTCTATTCTATATTCAAAAACTCATCTAAGTCATATGTATTTGTATATCTGTCACTGGGGTTTTGTTTTTCCCAACATGAGCTTCATTCCAGTGTCCATTCCACCCTGGTCCCACAGAAAACCTCCACTCAGTGAGGGACAAGTGTGGACATGAAACTTGAGAGAAACTCTGGGGCAGAGCTCCCACAGGTCCTGAGTGAGAGAGGTTAAAGAGAGAGAGGGAGAGAGGGGGGTAGAAAGACTGATGGAGAGGAGAACAGGGAGAGTGTGCTGCTGACTGTTTCCTGATCCTCTGAAGGCTGATTGTGTGGGAGATGTTTTTCAGCGGACTACACTGAGCTGATGCAGACTTGGAGACCTCGAGCTGTGACGCAATACCGAGGGGGAAAAGGGTTACAGCAGTCTGAGTAAAAACGGGAACACTTTCCTCTTTCTGCTCTTATGAAACATAAAATAATAATCAATGAGCGACTTTTCCAACTTTTTCAGCTTTCTCTAAACCAGGGTTAGCATTCATGTAGAAAGTTTAACCTCTTTGACACGTTTCATTAACATAAACGTGTAATCAGGGTTTTGGGTTCGAGAGAACAGACTGATTTTGATTATGAAACTTTATTTGACTGAATATTTATTTGTACAGCTCATTTTAAAACATTTCTAAGTGTTATCATGTGTCTTTCTCTGACAGTGTGACGAATGGGCTGATTTTTTGATTTGACATGAGCCAGTTTTCTCGTCCCAGTTCCCACTCAGAGTAATTCACTTTGGAAAGTCTCACATTTTTTCCTTTTTTTCCCCTGCCGACATGGGAATGTGGAGCTTTGTGTTTCCATGAGTCTCAGGAGAGGTATTGTTGACATGGAGCTGCTGGAAACTCCACATGCACAGGCCTGGTTTCCTCTCTGCACCCAGTAATCTCACAGACCGCCCCGGCCCCTGCGCACTCCTGAGGGTCCGGGTGAGCAGGTCCACGGGTCTGAACGCGGAGACACTCTCCCTCCTCGCTCTGAGGCGTCACTGTCCCTCCCACAGATAATAGTGACAGCAGCGCCGCGAGAGGCGCGGTCCTGTCCGTACGAATGAAGACAAATATCTCCCAGCCTTCAGCCAGATGTGGCTGTGACCCCTGCAACCTTCCCCTGCCGCACTCACACACACAAACACACACACACTGACTCTTGATGCGAGGCGGATCTGGTTGGCTGACGGATCTCTCCATGACGGGATGGAAGGGAAGAGATAGCAGCTTACATGAATAATGAGATTAACCTCGAAGTGCAGAGAGGCTTCACACAGAGCGGATAGAGCGCTGCCTGCAGCCTGTTCGCTCTTTGATTTCTACATTATTTAAGCGTGTGCTGATTAAATGAACTGAGAGTGAGACGGAGCACTTTCTAAAATCGGAATTACACCATATAAAAAAACAATCCCTTGACATGATAAGACCGCCTGGAGACATGTCTGAGTCTTGTTATTGTACTCTGAGATGAAATGTCACATCAGTATTTGTTTTGAGCAGCCGAGGAGTTTGTTATGAAAGACTGAGAAAGTAAATGTCAGATCTTTATTAAGGTGTGAACCGAAACTCTCATCCGTCGTCTTTTTCTTTCGCTTCATATTTTTCTTCATCTTTGAACTTTTATGGCATTTTAACCGTACATCTATTTATACAATCATCATAATTCAGAAACACACTTGTAGCGTCAGACTCTCGTCCTACATTTCCCATAATGCTTCGTGTCTTATCAGCCCTTTAAATCACACTTTTTCTGTTTTTAATTGAATCCTCTGTTTGAAAAAAAGTTTTGAATGTTCAAAGCTGAAGTGCCTTGAACCTGTAGTTTCTGCTGCGGCCAGCAGGGGGCGACTGTCGTGGTGGCAAAAAGAGGTCAGAGTGCATGGAAATCGGAGAAAAAAAATTGCACTATTTTTACTTACTTTCTTTCTTTACTTACGTTTTCTAAAATATTTTGTTGATTTTTTTGCCTTTTTATTTATTATTCGTAAACGAGGTACTCGAGGAATCGTTTCAGCCCTAGATAGTTTAGATATGGATGACAGAAGGATGAATAGACTGATAGGTCGATGGATTGATAGATTTGATCGGGGGAAAGATGAGTGAATGAAAAGAAAAGTGGATGATATGGAGAAGTGGTTAGAGAGATGGATGCATGATTGATGGGGTGGCGATGGATAGATCAATGAAAGGATGAAATAATGGGTGTTTGAATGATGGATGGATAAAAAAGTGGTCATGAATGGATAAACACATGGCTGATACAGACTGATGAAGAAATAGATGGATAGATTGATAATGGAAGTGCGAAGTGACGGCTCTGTTGTTGTTTTCCATTAGTGCTCTAAAAACCAAGATGGCGGTGGACCGCTGCCAAACTTGCCTAACCATAAAGTGGCGTCAGGCTTGAAAAACACCCATTTCTAATATTCT
Source organism: Xyrichtys novacula (assembly GCA_962446985.1). Taxonomy (NCBI): domain Eukaryota; kingdom Metazoa; phylum Chordata; class Actinopteri; order Labriformes; family Labridae; genus Xyrichtys; species Xyrichtys novacula. Next base: position 27,878,984 of record OY660878.1, read on the forward strand.
GTCCATGTTCAGGACGATTAACCGTAGATATAAGAGAAAAGTTCTGTCAAAAACTTTTTAATTTCTCGTGTCGTTTGATCTGAAAATAGTTCCCTGAATGCATCATCGAGAAATCCGAACATTTGGCTGATTTTCCCTCGTTTGTCTCGCTCTCGCTGTGCGGCTCTCCCAGCTGACTCTGGATCAGGTTTCTGATGAGGGAAAACTTGGCATTCCTGATCCTTGGTGTTTGAGGCGGTGGGCCCAGCTGTGTGGACGCCTCACACACACAAACACTCAGTGCAGCGCTGTTAGGTGGGGTTGGATGAGCTCATACTCTAGGCTGTTCCTCCACCACAGAAGAAGAATCCGAAAGAATTCCAGCCTCCTCCGTTCTGTTGCGCCTCGGGGATGTTTTCGCTCGGCTCTGATTCCTCCGCTGGTCTCTGCAGACGTTTTAAAGCAGTTATGGATTTTTTTTTTAAGAAGGAGGGGGTACTTTAAGTCTAATATATTCAGCTGTTTCTTACCGCTGCTGATTGATTCTCACGCTGAATAAGTCATACTTGGAAAGGTCATGAGTGTGAATCCAGAATTAACTCAGTGTGATCCTGAATATTCATGATGCTGCCGTCCAAAGACAGTCTCCTTTCTCTTCATGATCAATTCAGCTACATCCCATAATTTGCTCTGGGTGAGCTGCAGGCTCTTCATTTACATGTATAATGTAAAATGCATCGACAGAATAATAAGTCTCTTATGCAGAGAGGAGGAATATGGAGCAATAAAGATGCAGGTTTTGACTGCAGGGGGTCATTATCACAGAAACTTGAGGATCAGTGAGCTGAAATCAACGGGTTTTCTCGCTCTGCTTACGTCTTATCCAAACAGACTGTTTAAGTTTAATTAAATCTGGTTGTTTTTAAATACTTTGTGCAGAAAAATGGTCAAAGTTTAAACTCTTTTCAGCAGGATGCTCTTTTTTTAATCCCTTTTGATTTATTTACTTTAAAAAGGGAAGAAGTGGAAATCTTACATATGTGAAAAACTGTATGTGTTTGCCTAAAAAAGGGTTTTTAAATAGGATTTTAATGAACACATAATTAAAAAAGCAGCCAATAAAAAATCTAACCGTCTTTATTTTTCAGTCTTTACATTTTTTGTTTTTTGCTTTTGTTCTTTGTTTGAGGTTGAATTGAATTAGTTTCAATAACTTTGAATGCATCAAAAGAAAAGCAGGACCAGAAACCAGGCGGTCATCATCAGTGACGCACCTTTTATGCACTCGCACTTTTTATGCACTCACGGCTTTTTATGCACTCGCAGCCACATATGGTTTTTAATCTCAGAATGTAAGACATTCAGGATGCTCAGTGCACATTGTACAGCAGGAAGCACATTACGGTAGAGGAGCTTTGACATATCGACAGCAAGAATCATAGGCCTTCATCAGCAGCAGCGCTTAAATGTTTTTACTTTATTTTTACAATAATATATATTTGATCGTACAGAAAACATCACCCATACATGCAAAAATTTAAAAAAATTTAATATATATTTTTTTATTAAAATTAAATATATATATATATATATATATACATTTCACTTTTTTTTTTTTCTTTTGATTGCTCTTGGGGGCCCCCTACTGGCCACGGGGCCCTAAGCTGTTTATTCAGTCTGTTTATTCTTTTGCACCATAAACCAATAAATCAAACACAAAATCCCTGCAGTTAAAAAACAAAAGGCTTCATGTGCGCAACACCTGAAGCAATTAGTGCGCACCTTAAATGTCCTTTGGCGCTCTCCACAGGTGAACTAGAGAATGGCTCCACCAATCATGTTGAATTTCTCTGTTTTTTGAATGGGTGTGTATGCGGTTTATGTTGCTTTTGCAGGCAGCCTCAAGTGGACACTAAAGGAACTGCACTTTGTAGCACTCCTGAGAGGTTAAAAGTTGTCAAAAATATTTAAATCAAGTAAAGAAAAAACAACTTGATCCTCAAATATACATTATTAAAGAAATATAAAGTCACAGGCTTTAATCAGTTAGTTGATTTAATTTTATTTCTTCATTTTATAGTGAACAGAAAGATCGTCTCACTCGAGCCAAAACAAACCCTGCAGACACGCGCAGAGGGAGTGAAAACAAAGGACGGTCCGTATCCAAGGTTAAGAGAGAAATCTATCCTAGATCCCCCTCCCCCCTTCTGATCTGCACCTGATCCAGGACCTCAGCTGGATGCTGATCGGACATCCTCTGCTCCTCTGTGGACGGCTTAGGAATGGGTGTGTGTGTCTGTGTGTGAACGTGTGTGTTTGTGTGTGAGGGGATGATATGACTCGGCGCTAGGACCGTGGCTCTGTCAGTGCGCCACAAATCCCAGCAGAGAGAGAGAGAGGGAGAGAGAGAGAGAGAGAGAGAGAGAGAGAGAGAGAGAGAGAGAGAGAGAGAGAGAGAGAGAGAGAGAGAGAGAGAGAGAGAGAGAGTGAGAGAGAGAGAGAGAGAGAGAGAGAGAGAGAGAGAGAGAGAGAGAGAGAGAGAGAGGGAGAGAGAGAGGCTGTCGGTCTGCGCTGCGGCTCAACCCATCACCGGCGGGGGAGGCTGCACCTTCTGCCGAGCACGGACCTGAACCAGCCGGGCTCGCCACCGGAGCCCTCCATATGGGCTCACCATGCGCAGGATACGGGCCAACGCCATCGCGATTCTGACCGTCGCGTGGATCCTGGGAACGTTTTATTACCTGTGGCAGGACAACAAGCCCCAGTCGTCGCCTTCGTCGTCGGCGGCGCAGACCCGCGGCAGGGGCCATGGGCAGAAGGGGGTCTCCGGCCGGCTGGAGATCCACCGGGACGACAGGACCATCCCGCTGATAGTGAGTGAGAGGGGGGGAGGATAAAGAGAGAGGAAAAAACGAGGGTGCACGGAGATGGGCGCTGCATGCGCACGGTGCTGTCGCTTGAGGCGCCGAGCTGCAGGAAAGTGTGTGCTGCATGTTGATGTGTGTGAAACCTGGGGTGATGATGAGGATGGTGGTGGTGGAGGAGGTGGAGGAGGAGGTGATGCACAGCTGGGCTGTCACAGCAGGGATCTGCTGCTCTCTTCGTCTCGAACACCAACCATCTCCATCCTTCTCCTCCTCCTCCTCCTGCTTTATGCAGCCTGGTCATTATTCTACAGGCGCTGTGATCAGCTGCTGCTTCTGCTGGGTTCCCATGCCTTTCCGTGCTGTCCTCGAGTCTGTGCGAACCTCGAGGACACGTAAGAGGCTTTCCATAAGTCCCGTGCGTCGTGCGCAAACGCCTCGTAAACCATATCATGCTGTGAGACCCGTCAGCGGCTGGACATGAGAGGGGAAAGACACGGAGAGAGACGTCTCCCTTTGCACCCAGTGTGTCATTAGAAGGCCTGTTTCAGTCAGTCAGTCAGTCAGTCAGTCAGTCAGTCAGTCAGTCAGTCAGTCAGGTCTGTTTCTGCCTGTTGTTACCTGCATGTAGGGTGGAGTGATGAAAATAACCTTTACTGATGATTGGAGCTGTAGGTGTGGTGGTCGTCAGGGTTGGTTTGCAGTATCATCTTCAGGTTGCTACACATCATGCACAGTCTGGACATGAGAGAGAGAGAGGGAGAAAGGGGGAGGTGGGAGCAGTGAGACTGTGGCTGAGCCCATGCCACAGCAGATTAGGAGGTCTGGTTTTCTGATGCATTAAGTGTAAAGAGATACAGACCTGTAGCTTTTGCTTTCAGCCCTGCAGGCAAACAGCGATTTAATTCATTCATAAAGCCAGCATGACAGTTTGTGGAGCCAAGTCGTCTCTTCTGATGCCATCTGATGTTTTGCAAAAATTTCCCCTGAGTGGATATTTCGGATATGAGAGAGTGGGTTGGTTGCAACATTTCCGCTTATATGTTCCTGGTTTGGATGATTCACACACAAGACCGACTTTAAGAAACAACCAGTCTTAAAGCTGGACTTCAACAAGCTTTAATTTCTGTGTTTATGAAGAATAATGAAAAATGTCCAGTATAGCCTCATGTCTGGTTGTGCAACGTGTGCGTGTGTTGGAATTACAAACACAGTATTGATTTTCAGAGGGGAATTAGTTCATGTTACAGCTGCTCCGATTCTGAAATAGAAATGCACAGTATAGAAGCTGAGGTATTTTACTCTAGTACAGCCTGACAACAATAAACACTGAATGATAGAGAATTTAAAAATAGTTTTATACTACAACTGTTTAAGTGTCTTATTGTGTAGTTTCATTCAACCCAAAATTTAGATCAGATTAACCTGACTGTGAAGTTTGAAGTTTTGTACACTGACTGATCATTTCTCTCTGTAAAAGTCCCAAAACTTTCCCCTTTTTAGACAAACTGTAATGAGCTGCTGTGGCCCCACCCTTTGTGGTTCATACAAAAGATCTCTCAGTCAGATCTCTTCTGGCCTCCTACCAAATTTGAATTGGATTGGATAAACCCTTTATGTGGAGTTATATCTAGAAGATATAACCCACGGGCAATATTTTTTTGTAGGATTGTAGGGGGATGTCCCACCTCCTTCACCTCTGATTGGCTAGAAAAGTTGGAAACATCATCACACAGTCAGGCGAAACGCGGGCTGTTGGCTCTAACCCTAACCCTAACCCAACAGACAATGACGTTTCACAGCCGTAGGGAATAACCAATTGGGGCCCAGCACTTCTAGCCAATGAGAGGCAAAGGAGGGCGGGACCTTCCCCTACCATCTTAAAAAAAAAACAGTCCGCAACCTGCGAAATTGTCCAAAATTTGCTAGTTTTTCCAAAAAAATTCAGCTAGCTAGCTTGGCAAACAACTTCTTTGTGGGCGTTGGCGAGTATGCTATTTTTTTTTATAATTCAAAGTTTATTCATTTTTCAATGTTGCAACAAATAAATGAACATCAAACAAAACAGATATAATGGAGGTCAAAAATAGTAATAATAATGGTAAAATAAATAAACAAAAGAAAATAAATAAAAGAAAATAAAAACGATAGGTGGGTAAGTTGGCAAGGCAGGAAAGTTAATACATCTGTCTACCAAAACTATCCCATTGGCTAGTATGCCATTTGAAAGAAACTCTTAGAGTAGCTTAGTCTATTCTTTCGCTAATGATTGCTAGCAAAAAAATACCTGAATGGATAGTATAGCTGGCTAGCTTGTTGTCGGTTTCGCTAACAAGCTACAGTTTTTATTTCTACCATTAACAAACAGTTTAGCAAACTGAAAAAAAAAGCAATCTCTGCGCCTGTTGATCATTTAATTGTCATAATATCTGACTGCAGTTCCTGAACTGGCCACATGTGTCACTAAAAACCCAAGTTTTCTGAAAGTCCTCACAGTTTAAAGTTATTTAGTTCACTTTTTAAGACTAACACGAGGCTGACAGCTTTTACACATTAGGACAGTTTGAGTCAAAATCCATAAAACAGGAAGATTTCAGAGGTGAAAAAAGAGTCGAGTCTTTGCTGAACAGCGTTTTGTCTGTCCTAAACTGAGCTGACAGACAGAATTATTGAGACACATAATAGAAGCTCCAGGAGACTGCTGAGATAACGCAGCACACTGCAGCTTCTTTTACAAATTTACTCCACTAATGAAATGGCCCCAGCTGCGGTCGGGAATATGTGCCAACATGTCAGGATGTTTCAGAGCAGCAGAAGCAGCTTTTTTTTTTTTTTAAATGTTGTTCATAAGATTTAATAATCGAGAGGTAAATGCCAAACGTTGGAGCTGTCGTGGCCTTTCTGCTCCCAGGCCTGCTTCAGCATGTATATTATAGAAGGAAAAAAAGAGGAAGCTGTGGTCTGCATCAGTGTGTGAACTCAGGCCAAGAATGTGGCTCTGATCAGAGATGCAGAGACACTTGGAGAGTTTGATTGTAGTGAAAGGAAAACAGAGAGATTTGGTTTTTTAGGTTAATTCAGTGAAATGTTACTGCAGACCTCTAATCAGATCGCTCTTTGAACCGTAAACGCTGGATTGAAAGTTTTTTTACCGTTTCGATCTTTGATTTGCTCAGAGAGGTCGTTGACCTTTGTCACCAAACTGAGATTTCTGAGTCGCAGTTTGTTCTGGAAATCTGACCTGCAGCTCAGCTCAGCTCGGCTCACGGCGCCACAATGAAAGGTCCAACAGTCAACAAGAACAGACGGAGGCTCAGAGCGAAGAAAAGACCCTTTCTGTTTGTTCTTTCTTTTTTCTCTCTTTTCCTCTGACCTTCTTTTTTCATCCACTCCTCCTGTATATCTGCTACTTCCTTCCTTCCATCTTCCCTTCCTACCATTCTTGAGTCCTTTGAACCATCCTTTCCTCGCTTTTTACTTTGTTCCCACCGTTCTTCTTCTTTCCTTCCTTTTCCTCATTCCTTTTTCTCCTTCATTCTTCTACCTTTCCTTCTCTCCTTCTTTCATTCTTTCTTTTTTCTTTCTTTCTTTCTTTTTTCTTTCATTCTTTCTATCTTTCTTTTTCTTTCTTTCTTTTGTCCTTCTCTTTTTTCTTTCTTTCTTTGTCTATCTTTCTTCTCTGTTTTTTCTCTTTGTCTTTTCTTTCTTCTTTGTTTGTTTCTTTCTTTTTTCCTTTATTTCTCTTTCTTTCATTTTCCTTTTTCTTTCTTTCTTCACTTTCTTTTGTCTTTCTCTCTTTTTTCATTTTTCTATCTTTCTTTCTTTCTTTCTTTCTTTTCCTACTTTCCTACTTTCACCACCATACTTTCTTTCCTACTGTCTCTCTTCCTTTTTATCCATAAATTGACCTTTTTATCCTCTTTTCACTCCTTTTATTTCATTCATTCCTTCACTATCTTTGCTCTGTCCCCTTTTTCTCTTTCCTTCTATCCTTCATGTAAACGTCACTTTCCTTCCTCTCTTTTCCTTCCTCTCTCTTCCTTCCTCTCTCTCCCTTCCCTCTCTTCCTTCCCTCTCTTCCTTCCTCTCTCCCTCCTCTCTCCCCTTCGTTCATTAGCAGCATTAATGTCATCACCTCTGAAATCTGTTTCTCCTCTTTCTCTCCCTGATTTCCTCTGTTGAGTGCCTCTAATCTCCCAGCACCACTTTCTCTCTCTCTCGTGTGTTTGTGCGAACAGAGTCACGATGTCCACAACAATCAGCCTCTCCTCCTTCTTCTTCTCTGACCTGCACATGTGCTGTCACGACCGTAAACATCAGCGGCGGCGGCCATGTTGTAAACATCTGACCACATGATTCTCATCCAGTTTGTCATGTCGTCTTTATCCTCTCATGAGATTTCAGAGACGGATTATCATAAATTACCGTCCTGATGGTGTAAGTGCTCCGACTTCTTCTGACTAACCAGGGAACAATTTCAGTATTTGTCATGTGACCGTATAAACACTGCGAGAGAACTGGGTTAATGTGCCGTTAACAAACGCATGTGAATAAGGATTTGCCACGTTTTCCAGCCTCCGCCCGAACTGCACACTTCACTTTCTTCATCCACCCATCCTAGTTGGTTTCCCCTGAAAAAGTCATAGTCTGGATGGCAGCAGATGTTGCTCCTAAACCTGTAGATGTTGTTTAAACCTGAGGATGCAGCATCTACGATTTTCAGTTCTTCGTTGAAAGGTGAAACGTCTCAAGTAAGTCCAGTTGTCCTTTCCAAAAGCGTGTTAGATTTTGATTCATCAGACCTCGAGTGATTTTAAGGCCATGCGGTGACTCCAACTACAGAGTCCTGATGCTTCTAAACCTGTAGATATTGTTCATCATTAATGGAGCCTTCACAGTTGTAGAAGATACCCATGACATGGACTCTACAGATCCCCAAACCATCAAGGATGCTGGATTTGACAACAAACCAGATGGTCATCTTTAGGGCGTCCAAAGAGACTGTCAAATCCTGAATCTTTAGACCACGTTTATACATGATTTCCTCTTTGCATGTTGCATTTGTGGGTGCAACAACAAGATGGTAGTTTTCAAGCCTATGCAGTGACTCCCACTGCAGAGTGAAAATACGAAAACAAACACTGATCTTTTACTTTTTGGTCATATAGAAAAACAAATAAACAAAATATTGACTCATTTTTTCGTCTTTCGTTTACTAGATTGAATGTAATAATCGAATGGACGGATAATACATGGACCTCATATACATGTTTGATCTTGTTCTTGTGCTTCAGCTGATCGTCTGTTCATCAGCCAATCAGAAATCACAAATGAATCCACTTACACACTGAATCTTAACGCGTGTTTACATGTAGTTAGATGACGAACGGCGCTCAAACCCGTCACTCTGACACGCTGTGTGTTCTCGTTCTGTCATCGCAGACTCAGGGTCGCAGCGGGGGCTTCGTCTCCAGCCAATCCGGCAGATTTGACTTGTTTGTGATCAGTCTTTTTCATCGGACTTGAAAGAGCCAGCAGACGTGTTCATCTCCCAGACAGGCTTCATATTTAATTCAGCGGACCGAGCCGCAGAGTGCCTTCTGTTATTTTTGTCTTACTGTCCTCAGAGAAGCTTTTTTACAGCCTTTAATACTCCGTCTGGATGATACTTGTGGATGAGAGCGGGGAGTGAAACCTCTAATGCTTCGACGTTAAGTGGCTCCGATTAAATGAAGGTTACAGAGGAGGAAACGCTTTATTTGTGGGGACTGTTGACGAGTTTCTAATGCTAGATGACAGTTTTCCTGCTGAGCTTTTGCAACATCCTGTTAAAGTTCACATCTGTCACTTCAGACCTCTGTGTGTCTCTCAGATTCACCGCTCTGATTTCATCGTTTTTTTTTGGCGGTTCTCGATATTTTATGAACGAGGCCAATGTCAGATTCCAGCGTAAGATGATAACAGTCCTCGAAAGACCCTCAGGATATAAAGAAAACATTAAAACTGTTGCATGAACGTAAACAGCTGAGATCAGTGTTTACAGCTTCACTGAGAGGAGGAGGAGGAGGAGAAATTGGGGATTGATGGACGCTACTTTTGTGGTCATGGCCAGATGGAGACAAATTGACCAATCATCCGAACTTTCAACTGTCCAGAACTGGATTTTACTGTTAACATGTGCAATTAAATTACACAACTTCCTGTTTATGTAATCTTTGACTACAGATCAAATCAGAGGTTTAGTTATTTCACATCATAACTTTTCATTTTAGTCTATTTTCACTGAACGTTTGACCTTTTCTACTTGGACTATTGCTGGAGTTATTGTAGGGCTGGGCGATAAAACGAAAATTTACCAGTACGGTATATTCGATGCCCATATCAGTATATTCGGTGTCAAAAAATAAATAAAAGTTGGTTTTGGATATGTGTAGGTAGGCTATGGTCTCATGTCCCTTTGACCCCCAATTTTCCCTGCAACCGGAACGGCTCCTATCTGGAACGGCAGCGATTTTCACCATCCGCCAATTCCTATGGGATCCATTGGTGAGGCGAATTCCGTGGCGTGATAGCGAGTTGTCTCTTCAGCCACATAACCATATAAGCAGTAGATTGTGTCTTTCCAGAGGAGAGAATCCACTTCTAGACTTCTAGAATCAGCATCTCCTCATCCAAGGTGTCATTGAGGTGAAATGACGTCTAAAAACCTTTCACTTGTTCGTTTCCACCCATTTGCATGGTGTGAAATACGATCCTCCTGACATAAAAGTGTTTTATTATGAAAAGAAGCCGGATGTTTTATTTTGTGTCTTTGCCTGACTTCCTTTCCAGCACGGGTTAATCTGTGCTGAATTTATCCAGCATGCTCTGGTGTCCGGAAAAAATACTACTCTTGCAATCAGCTGTGGAGTCCGGCGATCCGCAGAGGAACGGAAAGAAGCCGGTGGAAATTGACACGTTAACTTGAATGGTTACGATCAGCAAGGATCGGTGGGTACGGGGGTCAGACGCTGTCCCACGTCAGAGACGTGACTCTACCCCATCCAGTCTGTAACAAAGAGGGAAAGACAGGTGAGGAGATGGAGGACGGTTCAAAAGTTGCAGCGGCTGAAGTAGACGAAGTTAATGTGGGAGGGGGTGAGCAGCTTGAGGAGTAGTTATCGTCTATTTAGCGTTATCAAGGTGAACTGATCAATATATCATGATGTTGATTTGAGGCCATATCGCCTAGCACTATAAAAGTGTATTATTTTTTGTTTTTTACCGCTTGTTTTGCACTGAGTTTCCGAAAAGTAGATACATAAAACACAACTTCATTCATATGTGAAGGATAAAAATGACAGATAAGGAATCCTGACTTTGAGATATCAGTAAAAATGAGATTCTGGACCCTTATGAGACCTGAGAAACTGTTCAGGGGTCTTTGATGAGAAATCAGAGTTTGTGGAGAAGGGGAGGAATCTTAACCTGCTAAAGCTCAAACTATCATGAGTATCCGCTCATTATTTAACAGGAAGTCTGCATTTGAAGTTTGGTTCACATTTTAATCAAAGTGAGACTTAAATCATAGAATCATGAGCCGCAGAGGATCCTGTTCAGGACACGACAATCAACCTCTGCAGACGGGGTCAGCAGCTATCCCACATGATTCAGCTCATTTTAAGAAACTCGAACCCAAATTTAATCCTCCTCTCAGGTCTGTGAAGTCCTGATGAGCAGACTCAGTGTGTATTTTAATAAGGTAAACATGATGCAGAGCGTACAGGTTATAAAGGATCACACAGTGTTGTTGTCCGTCTGTAACTGAGTCGTCCTGCAGAGAGGTCCGTCTGTGTGTAAACGTGTCCTGCTGCTTCTCTTTAGAGACTGGAAATGAGGTCACTCTCACCTGAACCTGGTCTGGAGCTTCTTCTAAATCCTCAAATATAGCAGCCAAGAACAAAACCCGCTGCTCTCTCTCTCTGTCTCTCACTCTCTTCTCCGTCTGTCCATTTTCGTTGTTGCTTTTCATCGTCGGGGGAGTACTCTTATCTGCTTATTATGCATTCATTAGCTGTTTTAACCTCCCACTCAGCCGCAGGGGAAACCCTTTAATTACAGAGGATTTATAGAGTGTGTGTTCAGGTTTCATTCCACTTTGCTCCGTCTCTTCGAAATGAAAGTATCATATTGGTTTTAATCATTCAGATGAGACTCGGGAGTGCAGCAGCAGCAGGAGCGGCTTTTACTCTGTTGCAGCAGGATTGCAGGGTGCAGGACTTGTTTAACAGGACTTGACGCACACTGCGGTGGATTCAGAGATGGAGAAACGCCGTCAGCACACCAGCGGTCTCCTCTCTGTGCAGATGTGGCGGTGAATGTGACGGACGTGGAGGCGGTGAGGGAGCGGAGTGTTGACACCAGAAACAACTGGAGCTGCTGTGTGAGCTCCTCTGTGTGTTTACATGAACAACATGTTTGTATGTCAGTGAAAGACTGCAGCACCTTCAGATTTTAATCATTCACCTGACTGAGTTGGCAACAGAAGTCCCGCCTCCTCCTGATCCTGATTGGTCAGCAGTGTTGCACCACTTTTTAAGACCTCAAACATGCCTCATTTTCTGACGTAAAGTAGTTGAAAAAAAATGAACCGTTGAGGCAGATTTGAGAAAAGCATCCCACCCCCCCAAACACAAACCTCTCCCCTCTGTGCTCCATGATAACTCCCCCTGAACCTGTATCATCCGGCCAACAGAAGATCCCACGCTAGCTTCAAACAGGATTCACCATGTCTGATTGTTAGCTACTAGTGGCTGTAAACGCCAGCTCTGCTAGCGAGCGCCGTCTGCAGCTGCCTGGACAGCTACCGTGTTGACATGTCAGAGACTAATCAGAGTTATTTATGTAACATGAGCCACGATAAAAGACGATAAAAATGACCTGTTCAACAAAAACTCTGCTGTCTCGGCGTCTGTCTGCACCGCTCGAAGGATGACCCGATGTTTACTCAAGTTAGATTCCTTGCAGAAGTTTTTTTTTTTTCGTTTTTTTTTTTCGTTCTTCTCCATCACAGCTCCTGTAGCTAAGCTGCTATGCTGCTTTTAGCCGCTCAGAGCTCTGAGGAGGGCCAGGAGAGTGGGAGGGGACGAGTAGGAACTACGGGAGAGGGGTGTGTCGAATACAGCAAGGTGATTGGATGGAGAGGTGGAGCAGGATATTGACCAATAGGAGCTGTCCAATTTTTTTTGGAGGATGGTAGCCTCTGATTGGCTAGAAGTGCTGGGCTCCGATTGGTTATTCCTTATGGCTGTGAAACATCATCGTCTGTCTTGTTTGTTGGTTAGGAGATTCAGAAGTGCGATAACGTTCTGTTCGATGTATAGAGCCGACAGCTTGGCTTGAGCGCGTGATGACATTTCCAGCTTTTCTAGCCAATCAGAGCCGAAGGAGGCGGGACTTTCCCCTACCATTCTACAAAAAAAATCTGCGTCCGGGTCAGATGGCTCCCATTGGTCAATGTTTTTGCAGCCCTGCACCTGTAGGGTGAACAGATTTTCTCCATTATTTCTTCTCTTCACTTTTTGGAAATTGCACTATATGACCATGATCGCCATAGAAACGAGGTTCATAATAATGACCAATCTCCTCAATCGTCAACCATGCCTTTAAGTTTCCTTCTTGTGGTGACAGGTGTGTTTTGTGTCATCTGTAGGTGACCCAGCCCCCGCGGCCGGAGGTTCAGGGCCAGCTGTTGGGTTCCTTCGATGAGAAAACCTACCTGGCGGCGAAGCAGCTAAAACCCGGGGATGATCCGTACAGAGAGCACGCCTTCAACCAGCAGGAGAGCGACCGGCTGGGCAGCGAGCGGGCCATCAGAGATACCCGACACTACAGGTGAGCGGGGTCACCTGAGTCCAGATGATGATCCACGAAATCAGATCCAGGATTAATCTTTTTTTAGCTGCGTGTAGATTGAGGATTTTAAAATCTGTTCTTGCGCTCAAATGTGGTTCAAGGGTCAGGAGGGGAGATTACATGAGGAGGTCTTAACCTGGTTGTCCTGACTCCTGGGTTCACGCTCAGCTGGAGCTCTCAGACACAGACTGGAGGCTTAGAGAAGAGCAGGAAACATCTGAGGAGGCGTGTCAGGAGGGACAGAAAATGTGTTGTTTTAGCACAAAAAATGACATCAGAAGCCCCGCCCCTTCTTGATATCGATTGGTCAAAGGAGGCAGCAGTTCCACCTGCACAGATTCGTGTAGAAAATATGAAACAAGCTAAAAACAGTATAGACTTTAAAGAAAATCACAACTCCAGGTCAAATAAAAGGAAATTTACTCACTGAGATGAAGCTTCTCAGACAGAGCTGAACCTTGGATGAAGAAAATCGTGTTCAGCTGAAGTTTCTGTGATTAAAAGTGAAGAATTCAACTCCTAGGATGAAAACAACCTCGTGTTTGATTCACTGAAACAGAAATTCATTGACGTACGTCTTATTTTGCTCATTCTAAGAGATTTTCCATCAGTTTCATTTATTTTCTCGTTAGCCTTTCTTCTTTTTTATTTCATTTGTTTATCTGTGATCACTTTCTCACACTGTTCTTCTTCAGCAGGATTAATGTTGAAAGTTTCTCTACATGGTGCAGAAAATGTTAAAATAGAAAACCAACAGATATTGTGCGAGTAGGCAGACATAGAAATGTGAGTTATAGCTAGTACGCACTCTTTGTTTTCTTGCATTTGATATCACCAACAAGGAAGTTGCACATTTCATATTTTGCGCAGACTGTGCGGACCGAACTTTTTATCAATCTGGATGCAAGATAGGATTTGAAATGTGTTTTTTTAATATATTTTTTATTCTGTTAAATTTCTTTTTTACCAGATAAAATAAAGAAAGTGATTGAGTGAGATGATCTGATTCACTGATGTAAAGTCTGCGTCTCCATGTCTGCTAAAAAGCTCCGAACAACAGGTAGCTGTTTAAAGCACAGGGTCAGGAATATGTGCTACGGTTGCCCGGCAACCGGATATTTCCGTGTCACTACGGCAACAATGCAGAAGCAACTCCACAGGGCAACGCGGAGAATGAGAGTGTTTAGGGATTAGGTCTGTCCGTCAGCTTCATAATAAAAGGAAAGAGAGTGAAACCTGCTCTGACTGCAGGATGATCTCCTCCCTCCCTCTCTCTCTCTCTCTCTCTCTCTGTCTCTCCCTCTCTCTCTCTCTCTGCAGGTGTGCGTCTCTGAATTATGACACCGACCTCCCCTCCACCAGCGTCATCATCACTTTCCACAACGAGGCTCGCTCCACGCTCCTCCGAACCATCAAAAGGTAATGAGGTCAAACACAGGTGACCCGCTCGGACAGCAGCTCCGCCGTCGACTTATCCCTCCGTAAATCTCTCTCTCTCTCTCGTTTCCTCACCAGCGCCCTGACGAGGAGTCCTCCATCCCTGATCCAAGAAATAGTCTTAATTGACGACTTCAGCTCTGACCGTGAGTTCCTGCTTTGTTTGTGCCGAGGAAACGTGGAAATCTTTGAGGTTTATGATCACAGGAATGAGACATGTGGGCTGAATATCTGAAAGAAGACACCGACGCTCTTCAGCTTTTGATTGGAAACAGGCTAACAGAGTATCTGAGGCAGAGCTTTATTTTTAAATAAGTGTATCATTACTTCAGACAGGACCACAAACGCAATCCAGTCAATCAGGTGTTTGTCCTGCCAGCTCATATCAGCCGGCAGGTCATCCAGTTACCTTCTAGGCCTCCAGCTGGCACACAATTATGTCTTTTTTAATTATTATGATTATTAGGTGGTGCAGGACTGATCATGACAGGTGGTTGACAACATGTATACAGAGCAAACAGACAATGGAGACAAGACAAAGTGACACATACAGCAGGAACACATAATATTTACGTACATTTAGAAAGTGTTACAAGACTGTGTTTAATTAAGTGTGGGTGAGTGGGTGTTTTTATGTGTGTTGTCAAGTGTGTGTGTGAGATTGTTCCCTCTTTATCCCCTTTTTGATTAAGATTGTGACACTTGTTGAGGAAAGAGTGAAAGAAGAAAGAGTAAGCGTCATTAATTAACAAAAATGACAAAAATAATTACTATTTATTATAATAGAGCAGAGAAAAAAAGTAATAAAATAAATAAAAAAAGGAAAAAAAGGAAAAAAGGAGGTGGCAGGAAAGGAAAAAAGTAATAAGTAATTAAAGTAAAATGATAAATAAGTAAGTTAATTCATAATAGAATAACAGGTATACACTACATATGTATGTATATTTACACACATAATGAAATAAAGTAAATAAATAAATGTGGTAGGATATAGTAATCAATTATAGAATTAATGATGCTATACATTAGAAACTTCTTTTTCCTGGTGCGTTAAGATCCTTTCACATCGGGAACGACGCAAATATACGACGCATAATTACGAAATATTCGGAGGCCAATTTTGACGCCCCTGACTATACACATCAAGCGCGATGCGATTTTGCAACGTTCCGGATGAAAGCGAGAAGACAAAAATAAAGTCTACTTCAACTTCAAGTGATGGTGAATTGGTACTCCTTTAAAAAATAGAGCTACCATATGCCGCAGTTACTAAAAACAGAAAACACAACAGCGGACTGAGTGTTTTTCAGTTCTGATTAGACACTAGTGTTGAGATGTCTGTCTGTCATGATAGCATGTACTGAGTCAGGGCCAGTACCAGATAAGCACATTAAACTATAATCCATAAACATGCTGTTACAGCAACGCTGTGATTGAGTTTGAGTTTACAGTGAAAATACATATGGTATGTTGTATCTGAACAGGTTAGCTGACGAGCTAAAGTTACTTAGCACAGATGAAAGTTAAAACAAAGACGTTTATCAAACTGTTAAAGCACACAAACCATCGTCATATGAGAAATCCGACGCTATGACTCTCCACAAGTCGTCCTTCAGGTCGTTATCTTTGTAATGTTTGTGTTTTTTATCAAAAATCACTCTGTTCTCCGACACGTAAACGATCAGCCGGTCGGCCATGTTGGATATACCGGTGAATCTGACATCGCAACAACATGAAATCTGATTGGTCAGAAGTGGACACACATAGTATGCGAAACTTAAGAAAATTAGACCGTGATACAAAGAATAAATGCTGCACTATCCCAGGACGGGGAAACGCTCTGATGTGAACTGGAATGATGTCTGATCTCCTGTCACTGACGCCCGCTCTCTTCAGCACCTCGGGGTCTCTGCTGATGCTCTACCCGCCACAGGCTTTCCAGGAAGCTCTTGTTAGATATTCACTTTCTTTTCACTGGTCCTTCTAAACCGTATTTAGGCCATGATGTACAGAGTTAAATTTGCATCTCTATACGCAGAGGTGGCTTCTCAAAAAAAACCAAAAAAACTCCCGTGGGCACAATTTTGAGTCTCTGCGTTTCTAAATCCCAGCTTCAGCCCTCGGTGCCAGGTGTTAAGCTCTTCTCATTCTGCCATCTGCTCTGAATATGTGTGAAGCAAATATCACACAGGAATGTTCCAGCAAACAAGGAGGCCAAATTATAGGAAAAACGGAGGAGGAGGCGGGACACGGCAGGAGAGACAGGAGAGGCTTTGAAGACGGGTAACGCCGGTGTCCGATATCACAGAGGAGCAGAGTCTGAATCAGAGCTCAGTTTATCTCGAACCAGAAGAAGCTGAACCATCCGGTGTGGTATCAGCTACAGCTGATACCACCATGAAGAAACTGCTCCTTTTCATATAAGTACAAATAATGAGGCTAATTGACCCTGACATTTAGAGACCGATCAGTTAATTGCCCCATAAAAAAGTGTGTTTTATTTACCAGCACAGAAAAACCACAGCTTTGTAATTATTCCTCTTTGTCAGCCTCAAACCGGAGAATTACATGAGCTCACGCTGTCCTGTAATTACCACCACATGCATCTTCTCAATGACCTACATTCAGTGTGTGCGTGCTTTACACACACAAACACACGGATCACACACACACACTCATGGGTGTCAGAGCTGGCCAGACATCTAAACATTAAAGTCTCAGCGTCAGCAGCAGCAGCAGTCGGAGCTCGATTAGCTCACTAATGCCCCGTTTACGCTCCCTCTGCTGCAGCCGGGATACCTGAATACACCTTCAGCTAACACCACGATGAGCTCACAGCGGAAACACGGATTAATTAACGAGTTTTTTGGCGTTTAGCCTGATGCTTCTTTTAGATTTACTTTTCAGCATTAATTGTCGTGGAAACTCCTCCTCCTTCTCCGGTTTGTGGCTTTAAAGGTGGGGTCGGCAGGAATCCGTTTAAAAAAAGCATCTTTTTTTCGTGGTGTATTTAATATCAATATCAATCAATAGATATTAGTTATTAATGACATTTGGGAATACAACGATATCGCTGTGTGCCTTGACAGAAAATAACACGGACAAGGCGAGCGCTGAAATAACTTTCGTCGATGCAGCCATCTTGTTTCTGCCTCCAATTTCTGACTTGGAAACTGAAACGCTGGTAACTCGGATAATGCGTCATTTTCAGGTCCGACATCTGACTTCCAAGAACGCAGCATTACCTGTGTCGTCAACATTTAAAAATTTCAAACAAAGCCATTCTCCACCTCCTCTAACCTGATTGGTTGTGAGGTAGACGCTGCTCCCCCCGTATCGTTCAGGAGCCCAAACAAAGTTAGCGTGCTACAATATCGGACAGTAGAAACCAACCAGAAAGTTCGGAAAATTGTCTGAATCCTCCTTTGGCCACGACTGCCGACACAAGCAAGAAAACAAAGTAAATACCAGAGACTCTGGAGGAATAACAGGCGCTTAAAACGGAGGTAGACCGGACAAGAGCTAAAAGGCGAAAAAGGAGAAAGCCAAATGGGTCAACATAAACGATGGGGGACGCTTGGGGATCTTGGTGACCCTGTAACCTTTCTGCTGGACAGGTAAACCGCTTTAACAAAGTAAGACAAGTGTCTGTAACAGAAGTGTTTCTTGTCAAGCGGACCTGCTGTAGCAAGTTGTAGCGCCATCGCTAAACTGTCCTCCCTCGGGTCCTGGACTATGTCACTTTATCCTCGTTGTAGAAGTCCTGCAAACATTGTGTTTGCTGGTAGTCTGTTGGCATCTACAGTAGCACCAATGCTTTTGACTTTCACCCTGAAGTATTTATCTGCATTATATCTGAATTTAATTGGAACGATACGAGCGAGCAGGAGCGTCTGTTTGTGGGCGGGGCTTGAGGGGAGAGGAGGAGCTGAGGGGAAAACTGGTTGGGAGGGGTAGAGTTTACATCCAAGATTTCTCCTGAAAACTGGGACTTCCTCAGATCCTGACTACACCAACTTAAAGCCGACCGTTCTGCTTCTCCGGGTTCGTCTCAGCGGTCTCGCCGTGTTTCCACTTTCCAGAGCTTTGTTTCAATAAACGCCTCAGTAGTCCCTGCGAGGAAGTGCGAAATAAAACTGCTGATTACTCTGGAGTTAAACAGCAGGAGGGCGAAAGTGCTCTTTAAAGCCTGGAGTCACTGAATGATGTTAATAGATCCTGTCTCGTTTTCTTGGAGATCATGTTGTTTTTAAAGCTTTAAGCAGAAAAGGAAACACGATTACGATCATGTCGAGAGTTTTTCTTCCTTTATTAGGTGGTCTCTGGATTCAGGTTCAGGATTAACAGATAACCTTCCTCTTGGTTCTGCTGGGACAGGTGGTCAGGTGAGGCAGTGAGAGTGCGAGAGCTTACAGACGGACAGCCGGCTGAAGGGGTCGGCGTTGAGATGTCGGTCAGCGGGAGCGAGAGGGGATAGACCTGCGCTGAGCGTAATCCTATTTAGGCTCGCCTTAATCATGAGGACACCGCTCTTAATCACGGACGGCGATCTTTACTTCCAGTCCAGACGGCAGCGTGTGACACTTATTGTGTGGAGACGAGAATAGACGCACAGTTCGAGTTTAAGGAATGAACGACCTGGAGGGTTGAATATTGACGGGAAAACGACCACAAGTTGTTTTACCTCGAGATTGATCGTTGCTGAAACATTTTCTAGTCACAGGAGTTGAATCTCTGAACTTTCAAGTGTCGTCTGGCTCTTTAAGACTTGTAATTTATTTAGTTAACATTCAAATTGTGGATTAAAACAGGAAACAGTTGATTTGCATGTAATGATACGCACACATGGACCAACAGACACACAATCTGGTTAAGAGTATAGAGAGCATCTGCTCCGTGGGAGTGATCTGTGACTTTCTGCTCTTCTCCCCTGAATGGTTAAACCCCCTCTCCCTCCTCTTCACACACACACACACACCAGCTGTCCTCTCCTTATGAGCGCTGTTAAAGCACTAATACACACCTGCTCTCGCTGTCACACACACACGCGCGCGTCTCTTGCGATGGCGGCTTAAACACAAACAGACAGGTTTGTAAACAGCACAAATGTAATCACGGAGGATTACAGCGTGTCATGCTCGTCTCTCTCTCGGCTTTCGTCGGTACCGCGGCGGGAAAAGACTCGGGGACCGGGGTCTGCCTGATCTACCCACAATCCTTTAGCGAGATCAGTGTCTGCTGCTAATGCTAATCCTCTCAGTGGTGGGTGAGAGTACCTGTGTTTAAAGGTTGTTTGTTATGATGTCTGAGAGTCGACTTCAGACACACCAGGGCGGAGAATTAACTCATAAATTACATGGATTTAAAGAAAACACTTCAGAGTCTCTTTATTCATATTTTTTTTCATGATGCCCCAAAAATAATCCCCGCAGAATCAGGAATTAAACATGAACCATAACCTCTGTACATGCTTAGACCCCAGAGATGCACCGCCCACCTGTCAAACTTTGATTCATCAGACTACAAGACCGTTTTTTCACTCTGTCTCAGTCCATCTTAGCGAGGATCAGGTCTGGAGCAGTTGTTGGCGTCTCTGAACCAGATTGACCTCTTACCTTGTGAGCTCACGTGTGCCTGCAGGGCCGGAGGACCGGTTTTTCTAAGTGTCCCAAAGGTCGAGAAAAGACGCTTGATGAGCGAAATTTTTATTTAAGGCACTAAAATTGAAAGTTCTCTATGAATAGATTCATTATGGCTTCCTTTTGCATGGTTTGGTATGGACTGTATCTATGATTTAGAGCCCTATGTGGTGACTTCCACTGAAGAGTCGTGTCTGTTTTTAATGCAGTGACACCTGAGAGTCTTACAGGGATATTCCAGCGTAAAATTAATTCAGTGTCAAACACACCGTAACACCGAGTTAGACACCCCCTCAAGAGATGAATGTTGTCGACCGCTTGCTTCTCTAGTTAAACCAACTTTAGTAACGACCGCAGGATAGCAATACAGAGAGACACGCCCTCAACCAAAACGCCACTCTATAGACACAAATAATGCTCAGAACAGCACCTAACTTCATCAACAGGACATATAGGGTCACAGACATAGTACTAGACACCAAACATCTTTTTAACTTTGACTCATTTCTTTAGCAAAGAGACCTCAGGACAGTCCATTATGGACTACAGCGGGGTGCCGCAGCTCAAGGAAGAACATTTATGATCATTTCTTCATGGAAATACAATCAGACCGAGTTGCTAAGGCAGAAGAACTACCGCGTCTGCAGTGAAAATGATTAATATGGTGATTATTACTTGGTGATATGATAAAGAAATGATCATAAATGTTCTTCCTTGAGCTGCGGCACCCCGCTGTAGTCCGTCATGGAGGTGCTGTTCTGAGGTCTCTTTGCTAAAGAAATTAGTCAAAGCTAAAAAGTTGTTTGGTGTCTAGTACTATGGCTGTGACCCTATATGTCCTGTTGATGAAGTTAGGTGCTGTTCTGAACATTATTTGTGGCTATAGAGTGGCGTTTTGGTTGAGTGCGTGGCTCTCTGTATTGCTATCCTGCGGTCGTTACTAAAGTTGGTTTAACTAGAGAAGTAAGCGGTCGACAACATTCATCTCTGGAGGGGGTGTCTAACTCGGTGTTATAATAGTAATAGCGGTAATATCCCTTTAAATTTAAAGTCTTCTACTAACAGATTCATTATTATTACATATGGCTTCCTTTTGCATGGTATGTTATGGACTGTATTTGTGATTTAGAGCCCTATGCTGTGACTTCCACTACAGAGTCGTGTCTGTTTTCAATGCAGTGACACCTGAGAGTCTTAAGATCAGCTTCGTCTCCTTTGTGCAGAGATTTCTCCAGAACCTCTTTTTTAAGGATTACACAACTTTTTTTAACCATATCTGCTTGTATCAATTTAAAATTTCTCATAGACAGGACGAAAAACCCATCAAATTAACCAAAACTTTGACATTAATCCAGATTAAAGTTTTTCTCTTTCTGAAGAGCAGAGAGCACCAACAGATGTCCGTGTAGAAACAGGGCGTAGATGGAGAGAGTAAGCTGCTGCTCTCTGGATTTGTTTATGGAAAAAGCAGAGTTTGAATCCCATTATACAGTGAAATGAAGCTCTTTTGTTTCCCCGTGTTTACGTCTCTGATTGTGACGGAGCTCTGCTGGATGCTGTGTTTGTGTGTGTGTGTGTTTGGGTCATGTCGTAGCGCCGTGTAAGCAGCCTTTCCCGGGGGTGTTTATGTGAAACTGTGAATATCTCCTCGTGTGACTGTGTTTGTGTTGGTGTATGCGTGCTAATTCCATGTGGCAGTGTGGTGTGTGTTTTTGGGTGTGTGAGCGGCGGAGTGTGAGACGAGAGCATGAGGAGAATAAGATGTTTTTCTGCCTCTATAACACCATAACATCCCTCTCTCCTCTCCTCCTCTTCTCTCCTCTGCAGCTGAGGACTGCCAGCTGCTCGCTCAGATCCCCAAAGTGCGCTGCCTGAGGAACGGCAGGAGAGAGGGTGAGTGTGCAGAGACCGGGGAGAGAGGGACGGGAGGGGGGGAGAAAACAGATTATTTTAATGAAAGTCGACTGGACTCTGAGGACTGCATCTATAAGGTACGGTAAGCTATAAAACAGTCCTTTACAAGCTGGAATCTGAGCCCACGTCTCGGTCGAAACATAATTAAGGAGGAATTTAAATAAAAAAGCAAGTTGATTTATTCTCACCTGCTGCAGAGGGATCCTCAGAACCAGATTTAAACGCAAGAAAACCTCAATAATCCACGATTATATAGATTAAAAGAGGGAATAGGTAATACTAAACATAATACATAAGTAATAATATGATATTACCCCTGTCTTGATAATAACAAAGCTTCTATCGGAGTAATAATGTATTTATTATCCCTCTATTATCGTCTTATTACCTCACAGTGATGTTACGAGCCTTTAGAGAGTAAAAAAGACGATTAAACAAACAGACGCTGTTGTTGAATCAGACACAGTAAAACCTCCAGATGCTCCCAGTCTGATTGTGACGTTGAAATTTGGTTGTAACAGGATATAAAAAAGTCTGAACCGCCAGTTTACACCAGTTTTCAACCTGCCCCAGACTTTCGAAGAGTTAAATCTAAAGTCTAAATCTGGACTAACTGCTAATTTCCACCACATCCAGAACGGCTCTGAATCTAAATCTGAAAACCTTTTACTTGTCCGTCTCTGCCCGTTTGCATGGTGTGAAAGACGATCTTCCTGAAACACGGAGTGTTTTATTTTGAAAAGAAGACAGATGTTTTATTTTGTGTCTGTGCCCGACTTCCTTTCCAGCACGGATTAATCTGTGCTGAATTTATCCTGCATGCTCTGGCGTCTTGAGAAAATAGAACTTTTGCGATCAGCAGAGTCTGGTGATCCGCAGAGGAACAGAAAGAAGCCGGTGGAAATTGACACGTTAACTTGAATGGTTACGATCAGCTACTATCGGCAGATACAGCCTTTTCTTAGCTGTTCCAGATGTGGTGGAAATTAGGGGTAGGAGTCTAACCTCAGTAACTTACACCAACTGAGTGGCTGCAATCACAGCGTTTATTTTCCAGTGAGCTCTTCACATCATGGCCATGTTTCAGTCCATAATCCACCTCCAGCATGTTTTGGGAGAAACCGTATAACTGTACTCTCTGAGCAAACAGGCTGCTTACTGACTGTTTCAGGACCAAGAGTATTTAGTGACTGAGGTTTAGGTTCACTTGCATCTGTGACTCGTTTAATTATCAGTCCGTTTTGAGCGTTAAAAAAGTGATTTATCGTTCAAAAAGAAAAGAAAACACGCTGATCCGGGTCCAAAACTTTGCCTTCAAATGAAAAGGTGATGTTCTGAAATGAGATTAAAACAGGGTGAGTGAAACGGTGAAAAACGATGAAAAATGGTCAACAGAAAATTATCAGAGCTTACCAAACCCACTATCTGACTACACTGGTGAGATTTAAATAATCTGCCAAACATCCCAAAACCAAACATCCCATAACCACACCCCTCAGTGGCGATCCCCAGAAGTGACGTATCTAGGAATCATATCCTAAACAAATATATTTTGGCTCCTACAGAGTGTTTCTGACTATTTCTTTGCCCACAAAGCAATCAAGAAAGCAAACATTCAGTCTAATCTAACAGTACAGAGTAAGAGATGTTAACAAATCAATAATCTGCAGCCTTACTGCGAGTACAAGAAAGTCAGCACAAAATAATGACGAGGCCGTGATTTAAAAACCTCCTCCTCTGTATTCAGCGACCCAAAACTGGAGGTCATTCAGACGTGAATCTCTGTGAATGTTTCAGTCAATAATACGCCTCCAGCATGTTTTAGGAGAAACCATATAACTGTACTCTCTGCTTACTGACTGTTTCAGCTGTCCATTAAAGTGTCCGCTGAGATTGCGTGATTAAAAAGAAGTTTGAAAACGTCTCTCAGATCAGAAATGACAGACTGTCAGCTGCAATACTTTAAAATGAGAGTTCAGAAACTGACAGATTCTTCAGGGAAAACTCGAGCTACCTCAAAGAACCATCCTAAAAAAAAAGACTTTTTTTTTCTCTGATGAAGAAAGCAAACAGTTTCTGAAGACCACAAGAAAAGGTGTTCATGTTGGACTCGATCCCACATAATAGAGTCGTGAAAGACCAACCAGTCTGAGTAAAGTGTGTGAGGTTTCCTCTGTTTGTAAAAACGCTCCTGAATGAAACGAATCCTGGTTTAGATGAAATCCTTGACCCACAAATGAAAAGTTCTGCCAACAAAAAGCAGTTTGTTTGGGTGTCTGTCGGTAATCCCTCCTGCTTACCGAGGAAGCTGCTGCTGCTGCGTGTGTGTGTCTGTGTGTGTCTGTGTGTGTTGTTGTTGTTGTGTCTCACTGCTGACTGAAGACTTTGTTTGGGCTTACCCACCACATGCTGACAAAACACCAACATATTGGATTCAGGCCGACTGTTCCCGACTGTGTCGTCTGAGCGAAAATGAGCTCAAGTTTACCGAGAAGTCTCGAATATCAGGACAGAAAAAAAACCTCTGAATGTGGAGTCAGAGAGTTTCAGATGTGATCGAAAAGAGAGGAGGAGCTGCAGCCGGGGTCACTTTGAGGATCGATTCATTAATGGTGTCGCAGCTTCAGGCTTTAATCGACTTTTCCCTTTAAATGTGTCCAAAAGCTTCAGCGTGAGGTTTGAGAGAACAAACGGACACACAGTCACTGGGATGATGATGTTAGCCGGTTTAATATCAGACCTGAATTTTGCTGTTTTTAAGTTTGAATCGTGGAGTTTAAGCTTTCCGGTTATTGGACTTATTAAGTTTAATTTGAGTCAGTTTTGGGGTAACTTTTGAAGCCCCTTTAATAAACTTATACAGTCATTTGTTCCTGTCTCTGACTGGTTGCGGTTAAAATGAAGCAAAGTTTTCATCCTGGGTGCAGAAATGTCCTCTCTGTTCACGCTCAGTTTGAAACAGTGAGAGTCACTCCACCAGACTCGAGAAGGGGCGGTACTTCTGTTTCTACCAAACTCTAATAGTTTAGGTCCATTTTGAGGAAAAACCCACCACCCTTGTTTCTTTGAGGTGTGATTTCCAGCTCTAGAGATGCTGATAAGTAGGGTGACCGTATGTCCTCTTTTACCCGGACATGTCCTCTTTTTGGGGGGCTGTCCGGCATGTCTGGGGGAGTTTATAAAATCCTTTAAATGTCCGGGGTTTTGAATGGAAGTTTTGAGTTTGTGTCACATGGACTTACTGAGTTAGAAGCGCGTAAAAAACACTTGACCCAGCCCGAACAACTCTCAAAATTAACTTGGCGTTACTTTGTGACTCTTTGTAGTAGTGTCCTCTATTTAGGGATTCAGGATATGGTCACTGAGGATGTTCCGATCTGATCGGCGCCGATCTAGATCTGCTGATATGCCTGTAATAGTTTTTGATCAGAGTTCTCAAAATGAAGGCCGATCAATGACATGAAATCCAGGAGAGTAAGAAAAAAAAAGGTTAAGAATTACCGTCATGTATAAAATGTAGCGTATATATGTTTCGCATTTTAGGCTTTAGGTCACCAAAAGAAAGAAATCGTTCTTTTTCCGTTCATGTAAAAAGAAGCTTGCAGTTGGCTGTCTCGCTTTGTTATGGTCATGTGGTTTGAGAACGCCTTCTGTCTCCTCAAGTTTGACTCAAGAGAACATGGTTTCGCCGGTCCGCCACTCACCCAGCCGACTGTAAGCAGTTTACGAAAACAACAGCAGCCGTTCAGTAAAGAGAACAAGAAAAGAAATTAATGCTTAAGTCATGGAGTTTATTTGGTTAAACAAACAGCTGCTGTCCGCCTCGTGTCCTACGCTGAAGAAAGTGCACTCCTGTGAGAATGTGTGTGCTGTATCTGGCGTCCCCTGTGGACAAACTGATACCTGTTACCTCTGCTGGTTTATTCCTACACATGTACGGCTGACTGAGGATCTTTGCTGTTGAAGCAGAGTCCAGCAGTTTAAGACATCAGGAACAACAAGTCTATAAAACCGTCAGACTTTACGCTGACGAGAATAAAAATGCAGACATTTTAATACCACGCTGTATTTTCTGGCTTCAAACCCTTCAGAGGAACTTTAATTTATTACGTAGTCAGATGTTTACCTCTGAAAATTGAAGCTGGAGTTTTTGAATCGCTCTGACAGAAACAGACAAACGCAGAGATGAAAAAGAAAGACTCAGATTAATCCGAACTTTTCTCTTTTTTTGCTCAAAGCTACAGAGTGAAACTCTTTCAAGTCTTTCTGGAGTAAAACAGACTGAACTCTGAGTTGTTTTAAAGATTGTTGTCTTTAGCAGAAACCACAGAGGAGACGAACACGGTGTTGGTTTTGATCTCCTCAATAACAAACATGTTGAAAGCTGCAAACTTCAGCCTTTGAATTTAGGAAACAACACTTTTACAAATGTTTTAGCGGGACGGAGTTTAATGCCGATTTATTTTCTGTTTGCAGAGCCGAACCTCCCCGCACCCGTCTCCTTTATATTCTCCACATAAAGTCTGTCTGATCTTCCTCCTAACAAGCTGCATCTCCGAGGAGTTTGATCTTAAAACATCTCAACAGTTTTCACTCCGTCCCTAAAGACTGTGTGTCTGCAGAGCGTGAATAAATCTGTTGTTTTTCACCTTCTCTAAACGATGCGAGACGTTAAAGAGAGACGAAGAGATCCTCTTCATTAAAACCTGACCTGCACATCAAGCTCCAAATATCAAAATCTTCGTCTGTAAGAGGACGTGTGTTTATCTAAGAGTCCACGCCTCATCCTCAGCTCCCTTAGAGATCGATTTTAATGACGGAATGCACCTTTAATTATCAGTCCTCCACATATCTCCCTCCTCCAGCTCTGAACGAACACTTTTTGGCCTGTTTTTTTTACTTCTACACCGCTGTCTCTGCAGGGCGAAAGTAAAAAAGACACGGTCTGGTTTCTCTTTCAGACTAATCCAATTATCACGTTTCGTTTCAAAGGGTCGGCTTGTTTTTCAAGAAGCTTTTCCGCCTCAAAGTCAAATGTAAATATCACAGAAACACGGGGAAAAAAATGTGTTTAATGAGCGCTTTTTTTTCCTCATAATTCTGGGATTTTTTATATTAATATACAGTTTCAAGTGGGCGAAAATGCAGAGGAGTAAAAAATGAAGAAATTTTACATATGAGCGGCTTTTAGATACCTGTGATCAGTTTTTTTATGTGAAAGAGGCTTTTTAATGAAGAATAAAATGTTAAAATCAGTCGATTGTTTTTGCTTTTTAGCTTAAACTTAAAAAAACAGATTGAAAACACCAAATCTGATATCTCTCTGAAAACGGGGAAAATGACGACAGCATCACCCTCCACACAAACACAGGGATTTGTACTCACTGCTGTGACCATTAAACGAAAAACCAACAACTAGGGCTGGGCGATCAACCAAAAATTTACCAATACCGAAATTTACGACATTAATCAACATCCTTTTGCCCATATTAGTATATTTGGTGTCAAAAAAATAACTAAAAGTTGGTTTTGGATGTGTGAAGGTAGGCTATGGTCTCAGAGACGTGACTCCACCCCATCCAGTCTGTAACAAAGAGGGAAAGACCGGTGAGGAGATGGAGGACGGTTCAAAAGTTGTAGCGGCTGAAGTAGACGAAGTTAATGTGGGAGGGGGTGAGCAGCTTGTGGAGTAGTTATCGTCTATTTATCGTTATCAAGGTGAACTGATCAATATACTGTGATATTGATTTGAGGACATATCGCCCAGCCCTACAAAGAACATAATCTGAAAAAGTCCGATACCCAGATAATTTCACATCATTTCAACACTTATCTGTTGGTGCTTTCTGACAAAATAGTGATAGTGAAGAATTCTTACCTGCGGCGACTCGTTCACACCTGAGTGAAAAACAGGTTACTATAGAAACAGCTGAGGAGGAGAGATTTGGTGCATCACAGCAACAACATCTGATAAATAAAATCTTTTTGTTCGTTCCCTCAGGTCTGATCCGCTCACGCGTCCGAGGAGCCAACACGGCGTCGGCCTCCATCTTGACCTTTCTGGACAGCCACTGCGAAGTCAACTCTGATTGGCTGCAGCCGATGATCCAGCGAGTCAAGGAGGTACGGACGCACAAGCTTCCCCGCCTGCCGTCATTCGC
Source organism: Xyrichtys novacula (assembly GCA_962446985.1). Lineage (NCBI taxonomy): Eukaryota > Metazoa > Chordata > Actinopteri > Labriformes > Labridae > Xyrichtys > Xyrichtys novacula. The sequence continues at coordinate 27,906,872 of OY660878.1, forward strand.
ACTCTGCAGCTCGACACCTCATCAACACTGCCAGCAGCGCTCACACACACTCACACACACACGCTCACACACACACACACACACACACACACGCTCACATACATGCGTGTGTTTCTGACGCGCTCTGTTGGCGAGTTTTGCTCCTTTTCATGCTGCTTTTACTGGCCGTGATGTCACTTTTTTGGCCTCACATGTCGTTGAATAAACACTCCGTATGTTGGGCTCAGATTTTAAGTCGGAGCAGATGTCACAGTCCACTTGGAAACAGAAACAGTCTTGCTGCCTTTTTCCCATCCTGAGCTCGCAGGTCTGTTTTGTGTTCTTGTTGTTCACAGTGACAGAATCGCTCCGGCCTCCGGCTCCACGCCGGGCTCTTTGTTTGATTATTTTAATGCGGTGGGAAGATTCTCCACATTCACCGTATCTTTAATTAAATTAAGCCGCCCACCGGGGGCTGTAAGACCACATCCAGGCATGAATGTGTCTCAATTCAAGACATGAGCGGAGAGGAAATGCAAATCCATCCTCTCTGGGATTTTTGATTTCTCTGGTATCACCACGGGGCGGTTATTACAGATGCTGTTATTACAGATGCTGTTATTACAGAGCGCTCTCCTGTGATGGTTTCTTAAAGTCACACAAGAACACAATCCGAACACACAACCTCTATAGAGCTGCTGTGTAACATGTGGATTAAGAACAGATGTGGATGTTTGCATTCAAACCCAGTGTGAGCTTGTCTGTATTTGACGGCACCGAACAGTCTTAGAAACGTGGGCCTCTGTTTTTAACAGGACCCTGAAAACCTCTGAGAGGGACCAGTTCCTGGACTTGTCTCAGTTTCTGTGTCGTGATGTTTTTAATGGACGGGTCACGTCAGGACTCTTCTACTACAGCGCCACGCTGTTGTAATCTGTTCTGAATCATGTTAAAACAAAGTGATTGTGACTCCATGCAGTGACCTCCACTACAGAGTCAGGTCTGTTTTTAATGCAGTGTTTTCCACAGACAGATTTAATAACAATAATAATACATTTTATTTAAAAGCGCCTTTCTGAACACTCAAGGACACTGTACAGGGCATAAAAACACAGTTAGAAACATATTTAAAATAAATAAAAACAACATACAACTGTAAAAGTGGACAGTTAAAGTGAATATGCAATTTGGAATAGGTGTGTTTTGAGTTTGGATTTAAAGTGGGGTAGTGAGTCCATGTTTCTGAGGTCCTGTAATACTGTATATTTTAATGATATCCTGATACTGTTGAACTATTTTCTCACACATTTGGGTGTCCTGATGCAACTTTTTTACTTCTGATACCATACCGATATCGTAGCCTTCAGAATTAGTCTATACTGATATTGTATTCTTCAATTTTGGCCGATACTGATATTTGAGCCTTAAGTATTGACTGATACAGATATTGGTCAAACCAATGGCCTTCCGTATTGGCTGATACCGATTTTAGCCTTTGGTATTGGCCGTCACCGATATTGTAGCCTTCAGTATTTGCCGATACTGATATTGTATTCTTCAATTTTGGCCGATACTGATATTGTAGCCTTCAGTGTCTGCCGTCACCGATATTATACCCTCAGTTTTAGATGATACAATACCGATATTGTAGCCTTTAGTTTTGGCCGATACTCATATTGTAGCCGTCAGTATCGGGCGAGACCTTCGAAATTGGCTGATACCGATATTTTAGCCTTCAGTATTAGATGATACCTATATTGTAGCCGTCAGTATTGGCTGATACCGATATTGTAGTCTGGAGTCTGGAATGTTCTTCTTGTATCAGAGTGCTGATATCAGAGATTTTAGATGCAGGCCGATATAATTGGATATTTTTTTGCTTTATTGGACTGATATCCAATATTGATATTGTATCAGGACATATTTACTCACAAAGTCTCTCACAGAGGGATAAAACAACTTTCATCTTAACACTTTAGACACTCAGATTTTCATGATCTTTAGATTTTCATTAGTGTGTTTTTTTTTTACATTATATAATTTAAAATGTTTCTGTCACCAGGATAAAAAAACAAACATATGTATATTCTTAATAAAAACAGCTCTGATACTTTGTCTTTACACTGTTTTCAGTTAGATTTTAAGGATAGGTTAAACCTTAAAAATCTGTTTTACACATTCACTGTATTTAGGGTTGTGGTCTTATGATTAACAGACATGTAGCTGGTACATTTACTGAAACATAGATGTCTGGTAAGTAGATTGAGAGCTGTGCAGCTGTGGAAACAGACCTTCATCGCAGCGGTCCTGAGCTGTTTTCTGGCTCTCCTCCTTCCCCTGATGTTAGAACAAACCTGCGACTGGGCTCAGACCGGCGCAGCTGCTGCTCCAGATCTGCTGCCATCATCTCAGACCGCAGGGCCGATGTTCCCACTGACTCTGCAGCAGGAGCTGTTTCATTTCAGATCAGTCAAGCCTTGACACTCAGCCTCGGCCTGCTGCAGTGTGCCACATTCGTTCATCTGCTGCTTTCACTTTCAGGAAGAGCTGCAGCAGCTCAGATAGAAAATGATTTTGTCACTTATCTGCAGATTCAGGACGGCTGTTTCCTCCAGTTTTAAGTTTTTATGTTATGGTAAGACCGCCATCGTCTAATCCCACCTTCATGAGAGGGTAAAAATCCGAATAATAGAGACAAAGAGCTTCATTACCAGAATATTAAACCCTGTTGAAGGTTACCGAGGCTGTTCGCTCACACAGAAACAACCTCACTCAAAATCCCTCCATGCGATAAACCTGATATTCAAACCACATATGCAGAAGTCTCTACCCGACAAACTCCCCTAAATGTTTTATTCAGGAGACTCAGCACTCGGAGAGTTTATGCACGTCGTTTATACACTCGCTCTCAGCGTGGATGCGATCCACACACTCATCCTCCGAGCTCCCAGAGGCAGCTGTGACTCATCCGGCTCGCATTACAATCTCTCAGTCTGGTGTTCACGAGAGCGCCGGGCTCTGTGATAATTCACCAGCTCGTCTGCACCCTCCATCCTGGATTTAGACTGCCGTCAGAGGCCTCTGTCCTGGGTTCATGACACACTGCTGAGGTCTTGAGTCTATACCGAGTCTGAAACCTGATGGCTGATCTGGGTCTGATCCAGCTTCCCAAACTGGGCCCACGTGAATCATCCCAATCAATGACAAACGTATCGATTCAGCCGTTCAATAATTTAGATGTTCTGTTTTCCACACCGCTCATGTCCTTCACAGAACCAGTAATCAAACCTTCGGGGGGTTGGCGAGCTCGCCTCACCTCGGCCTCGGCGTTATTCCTCCTCGGCCAATCACACGGCGTCTGCTGGAGTGATTTTTATGCAGCTGCGCCCGGAGGCTTTCTCTTATCGCCTCGTCCATCCCCTCTGCATGTGTGAATATCCGAACCCAGAACACCTGCAGGGAAATTCATGCAAATGTAGCGCTCAGATTTCATTCGCTGCAGAAACTGAAATTATTCTGCAAAAATATCAACTCCTGACATGATCGGTGACTTCAGCAGAGACTCAAATCTATCAAATCACCACCTGACATCAGTCTTAGCTCGCCTTGAAAGTTTTGGAAAGTTTTTTAGAGAGTTTAGAAGTTCAAACACAACTTTTCATCATCAGAGAAAAACTCCACCATGCAGATCTCCTCCCGTTCCGTCAGGGTGCAGACTGCAGCTTCGCCGGCGTTGGCGAAGGCGAACATCCTCCTCTTCCCTTTCATGAGCTCCGATCTGCGCCACATTCAAGGAAATATCTCCTCACTCCGTCTGTCTGAGGCAGAAAGAAATGATTCAGCGATTTCATGCAGACAGTGTGTCCTCTGTTCGTCTCTTACTCAGACACTGATGTGACATTTCTGGGCGATGAGATCTGCACACGTCAAAGAGCGTTTCCCAGCCGTGAAATTCAGTCTGCACGCGACACATTTGGGTTTGGAGTATTTATCTCTTATTTTACTTCACGCCGTCTGTTTGCTTTTTTTTCCCTGCAGGCTGTAAATCAGAGTTTTTATGGGTTACATTAAAACAGACAGATGTACAGAGAGAGGAAATTACAGCTTTTTGACACAGTGATAAATCCACAGAGTGAAGAGTGACATCCATCTTGGGAAGGCGCCTTTTTTTTTAACGCGGTATCACCAAATAAAAGAGGACGATTAAAACCTCAGTGAGTCTGCGTTTGCGGCTCCGCTCTGATAAATCGCTCTCCTGCAGAGTGTCGTCTCTCGCCTCTCTCTCGTTGGAGCCGCAGAGTTCATTTAGGTTCAGTCTGTGACGGCTCCGATTGGAAACACTCATTTAGTTTGTCCTGACCTGGTACACACACATATACACACACACACACACACACATATACACACACACACACACACACACACGCAGATGCCTCATGGGTAAACAGCAGTGTTGGCACAGACCCACAACCAGAGGCAGATGCACACAAACACACAGACACACAGACACATTATCAGTGATCAACTTTTGTCGACCCGCTCAGTGTTTGTTTTTGGGGTCAGGTTAGATCAGCAGGAGGAGGAGGAGGAGGAGGAGGAGGTCCTTCAACAGTCCAGAGTTTGTTCTTCGATAAATTTATTATAAACTGTTTAGATTCAGTCACTGCTGTTTAGTTTTGCACAATGTGAGCGTTTGTTACGGCGTAAGAATGTCGTAAAATTTAAAAAAAACTGATCTGGAAAAAAAGAAACTAAAACAGAGTGATTACTGAGATTATGAAAATGTGAAAATATATGAAAAAACAGATAAAAAACTGAGAAAATCTAAAGAGAAGATCGACTTATCGACGTGATTTAACAGAAATGAAACAAAAAAACAAAAAAATAAAATAAAAGTTTGGAAGCAAGACACAAAGGTTTGGTTTTATTGGCCGATTTGCATAATCTTTATTTATTTACTTATTATTATTATTATTTTTTTATTTCATTCATTTAAAAATACAGCGCAACTCGAGAAAAGCTTTTGACTGATATTGAAAGGTTTTTTGTAAATACACCACAAAAAAAGATACTTCTCCAACGGTTTCCTGCCTACCACACCTTTAAGAACTGTTTTACATCAGTAACACACAAGAGCGCATCTGCGTGTAAATTTCTACGACTTTGATCCTCGCGAAGTCTAGAGAGTTTGTGCGGCGTGTCGGTGAAGAAAAACTAAGAAAGTAAAAAAAAAATAAAGCAGCTCAGATAAAACTCGTCTGTCCTCTTCTTCTGCAGGATCACACCCGAGTGGTCAGCCCCATCATCGACGTCATCAGCCTGGATAACTTCGCCTACTTGGCCGCTTCTGCCGACTTGAGAGGAGGTTAGGACACAAAACACACACAAATACACACACACAAACACACAATAACAGCTGCAGTCAAGGAAAACCATCGTGATTCCTGCCAGATAAAGTCAAACCCCAGGAGAGATTCAACTACAGATTTTCATCCCTGTGGAGGAAAAGTTCAGGAGGAGGACGATGTGAAGATTTCAACAAAACAAACTGTAGATAAAATCATGAAGATTGGACAATCACAGATGTTTTACTTATTTGTCTCTTCAGGATTTGACTGGAGTCTGCACTTCAAATGGGAGCAGATCCCCATCGAGCAGAAAATGGCGAGGAGCGACCCCACACAGCCAATCAGGTGAGTCCAAAATACCTCCTACCTGATTGAAACGCTCGGGGTTCGACTCAAAAAGCCGCACGAGCAACAGAACGACAGGATGATGTGGGTCTGAAATAAGAGAAATGACTCCTCTCCTCCTTTCTCTGCAGGACTCCTGTCATCGCCGGTGGGATCTTCGTCATGGACAAGAGCTGGTTCAACCACCTGGGCCAGTATGACACCCACATGGACATCTGGGGAGGGGAGAACTTTGGTGAGTCTCAAACTTTACAGGAAACAGAGAAACTTTCATGAGTCATCCTCCTCAGATGTTTCTATAGACAAGAAACACTTTGTCAAATGAAGAATACTCCCAGTTTTGACGATTAATAACCGTCTAACTTTCCTTTTAACTATTTTCACTCAACTCTGTAACCTACGACCGATCAGAAGTCGAGAATTTCAAAATAAAAGCACCAAAGACGTTCAGACGGGAGGGTTAATGTGCTCGAGTTTTATTCCAAACTTTATGCCAAGTTTGTAAAAAATAAAAAGAGTCATTTCTGCATTTTTATCCTGATTTAAAAAAACTTTTTCCACTGAACTGACAGTCGTCTGACTCCTCGTAAAAATAAGGATTAAAAGTTGAATTTAGGAGGTAAAACTGGAGGATAGTTTTGTGCTGCATCATCCTCTTTTTTCTCCTCCTCCTCATCAGTTTTCACTCAGCTGATCTGCAGCGTATTGTGTCCTGCTGCATAAGAAATGAAGCTGATATGATGACAGCATCAACCTCACCCTCTGTCTCTCTCTCTCTCCGTGTGCGTGTCCTCCTGCAGAGCTGTCTTTCCGGGTGTGGATGTGCGGAGGAAGCCTGGAGATTCTCCCCTGCAGCCGAGTCGGTCATGTGTTCAGGAAGAGACACCCGTATGATTTCCCAGAAGGCAACGCTCTCACCTACATCAAGTGAGTGTGGGTTCAGGAAAGTCTGCGTGCAGAAACCGCCGAGAGGGATCGTCTGTGCGTCTCTGAAATCTGAAGTTAAGAGCTCCGCGGGGAAAACTGCACAGATCTCTGACGCTCTGAAAGATGAGAGAGAATAAAACATCTTTATTTAAGCGTGATCGCGAACGTTTACACCCCGAGATTACATAACGAAACAGCTCAAAACTCGTCTTTGAGTTATTGTTATTAGAGCCCGGGAGGAGGCGACTCCAGCTGCTTTAAAACGCGATAAAAAACGGACATTTGTGATTTTTAAGACCCCATAAAGAAAGATTTAAAAACAACAGAAACTGGACGGTGATAACCTTTTATGAGCCGTGTCTGTGAAAACTACAGATGTTCAACTTTAAATCTACCCAAAGGTTTCTAGATTGTTTATTTGTTTATTTGTTTATGTGTAATTAGATGAAGTGCAGATCCCTCTCCTCTCCTCTTCTTCCCTCCTTGTTTTTCCAGCAGAGATCGACAGCTCCGATTAAACAGACCTGACAGGAAAAGGTCAAACGTTCCTCAGACAGACTCACGCTCACGCCGCGGTCTGCAGAGTGAGCAGGTTTTCTCGCAGAGCTGTCGACCTGCGTATTTGGGAAATCAGCGATCTGTCACATCAAGACCGTTAAAACCCGAAACCTGCTCTCATCGTCCTCCGCCCTCGCTCTGCTCAGGCACACCTCTTTAGATGATGAAATAACTAACAATCGAGCGCTCGCTGCATGTGTGAAATTTTTTAACGATTCAAAAAGGAAATATTCATCATTTCCTGCACATTTATCCACGTCCTGACAGACACAGCTGCTGATAAACTCTTGTGTCTAAATGTCGGATCGGTCCCAGACTGTCTGTCCTCCTCGCTCAAAGACACACCGAGGATTACAGGAGGAAGAGGACGGTCCTGATGGAGGATTTTTCCGCTGTCTGAGGGCTCCTCTGTGCGCGACACTGTGTCATTAGAGCTGCCTGCAGGAACGCCAGCAGGATTACAGTCATTACAGAGCGTGTGTGAACAGGTGTGTGTGTGTGTGTCTCTGCAGGAACACCCGGCGGGCGGCTGAAGTCTGGATGGACGAGTACAAACAGTACTATTACTCTGCCAGGCCGTCAGCTCAGGGGAAAGCCTTCGGCAGGTCGGTGTTTCAGACTCTCGCTGTTTTCGCTTTTCGTGGTCGTGTTTCCTTCAGACTCGAGGTTCTCCTGACGATGAAAAAATATCACTTTTTTTTCCAGATTGTTTTGAATTTGAGCTCCTCGCTCTCTAAAGTTTTTCTCACTGACTGACTGTCCTCTTGTGTTTCTCCTCGCAGCATCACGGACCGTCAGACGCTGAGGCGGAAGCTGGACTGCAAACCGTTCCGCTGGTACATGGAGAACGTCTATCCTGAGCTCAGGTAAAGGTCACCTGGCGTCTTTTCAACCATAGCGTTTACTTCATTTAGTTTCGCCATCGAGGTAAAAACACCATTTAACTGTGTGATGCCTCTCTCTGTGTTATGTATCCTGGTCACATTCGCAGGCCGGTGTTCACTGACTGTAAAGCCAAAAGATGTAGCGCTCCCCCTGGTGGCCGACTGCAGAATGAATCATAAATGGCTCTTCAGTGTTGACAGATTGAAACAATCGTCATATTTAGCTGTCATTGTGCTGACGTATTTTACATTTACATAAATATTAAATACGTCTAATCTAGGGTCACCATATTCTGAATCCCCAAAAAGACGACACGACTACAGGGGCGGAGTCATGGAGTCCCACAAAGTTAATTTTGAGAGATTTTCAGGTCAGATCGAGTGTTTTTTACACGCTTCTAACTCACAAACTCCAAACTTCCATACAAAACCCAGACATTTGAAGGATTTCATGAACTCCCCCAGACAAAGCCGGACAGTCCCCAAAAAAGAGGACGGGTAAAAGAAGACGTATGGTCACCCTATCTCATATTTAGCTTCTCAGTGAAACAGAAATTAACTCCAGCTTCTCCTCCTCCTCAAGAGAGAAATCTGCAGGAACATTTTTTTTTTTCCTCCATGAACTTTAATCAGAAATGATTTTGAAACTCCTCTGGGTGTCATGACCCCAAAGTTCATAACGGGGATCTAAATTTATCTGATCTGGATGGGAACTCTTCAAGTGTTTCTGTTCGAGCTCATCCCTCCTCTCTGTCCTTATCTTCTCTCTTTCATTCCTCTCTCTTTCTTGAATTATGATTGTGAACAGTAATTTTTTTAATACCGGTCAGTTTCAGTCCCTCTGATTGGTCCGTCTCCTCTCTGTGAACGGTTCCCTCAGGGTCCCCGAGCAGGATGCGGTGTCCAGTGTGCTGAAACAAGGCGGTCTGTGTCTGGAGACCCGCGGGACGGACGGCCTCGGACTGGCAGAGTGCAGGGGCATGGGCGCCAACAGGCCGCAGTCACAGGTCAGGACTCCGCCATGAAAATCTGAGTCTCTGTTGAAGTCGACGAACCTCAAATCACTTCACTTTGTTTCCCTCCTCTGATCACACGGATCTACAGAAGTGCTCAGATGTGATTTAGTCTAGATTTATCCTCCGACAGAGGATCATAAATCTGGAAATATAGACTCAATCAGCCGATCCTCCCTCCCTTCCTCCCTCCCTCCTCGGTTGCCCGGTAACAGCTCTTCCAAACACATGTACACAATCATCACATGGAGGGAAACTCGCCAAACGTTAATCTGAGTTTCTTCATGTGAGCCAACATTAGTCACCGTTCGCATTTTGGCGTCGGATCAATAATGATTCATGCTGATTTACTGTCGCACCACACTTATTATCAGGCGCTAAAATGTTTGCAAACTGTGAGCCGAGCTTTAGGTTAACGCAGGAGAGTTAGAGGAAGATCTCAACCACAAAAAAATCTAATCAGAGACAGCGAGAGCGAAGACAAACTTGGATGAGGTTTCTCTCTTTTTTTTCCTGGAAAGTCCCGATCCTTGATTTCAGAGCGCGTCTCTTTCAGTCAGCTGTTGTTTCGGATTTATAAAAGAGGACATCTTCTCTTTCTGTGCAGTTTTAGAGTTAGAGGAAAAGAGCAGGAGATCTTTACATGGTAGAAACACTCACAAGTAAACCAGCAGGAATGGAAATGAAGTAGTAAAAATAATCATCTTTGTTTTGTACCACACTGACAGCAAAAACGTTTCCAAAGATGAATTTTCTGTTTCATTTCTTTGATTTTGCAGAGATGGGAGCTAATAGAGCCGCTGATCCGACAGCAGGACCTCTGCTTGGCCATTTCAGCCTTCACAGCGGGGTCAAAGGTCAAGATGGAGTCCTGCAACGCAAAAGAGCCCAGACAGGTAAGAGGGAACCACGACTCAAGAGGATTCAGACGTTTATTCGGACGCTTCATGACGTGAAATAATCGAGCTAACGGTCATGAACAGTTGATGTTATCGTACTCTTCATGATTTAGATCGATGAGTTAACTCGTCAGTCTGCATCCTGCATAAAAGAAAAATAATATCACAAAAAAACAAGATCTCATTTGGAAAGCATGCATGTCCACTACAGACACATCTTTACCATCTTTAAAGAGGCGGTGCTCATGGGAAATGCAGTCTTGGTCACATAAAAACACAACATCTCCTCTCAGAAGCTCTTTTGTCTCTTTTTTGTCGACACAGACGCTGGTCTATCATCAGACACTCAGTCCGTTTCTTCTTATCGATAAATAAATCAGGTTTCCATCAAACTGTCGTTGATAAATAAGTCGTTCTTTGAAGTCGGACGTCAGCTGAGAGTCTAAAAACAAACCAGGATCAGCCGTAATCTCGCTCTGTCAGTCACTTTTACTGCAGGTCTTAGTTTTTCCAAACCGTCACCCCGTTTTGGACTCTCAACATCCTGATCCCCGAGTCTAGACCTGAAAGAACGGAGAGGCTGTGACCTGGAGAGACGCTGGTGCGACCTCGCCGCACACGCCAAAGGAAGGAGTAGTGGATTTTTAACGTGGCTGTGGAACACGCTCTCCCGCTCTTTTCCTTCCTCGCTCTCCGCTCTGTGAATGTTGAACACGCGGCCCATGTGGACCCTCGCTAATTTATGACACAGAAGAAGGAGTTATTAACTCGAACCATGTGTGAGCGGCGCTCAGGAATCCTGCCAGGCCATCTCCTCATCCCTCTGCAGGCCCGTCACAATCCTCCGAGAGTTCTCGGGGAGTTTCATCTGACGTGGGAGACGTTTGGACTCTTTGTCCCGAGTGTGAAAATCCCAGAGAAAGAGGAAAAAAGTCATTTATCCTCTTTAAATGAAAAAGCGCTGAAGTGATAACCTCTGGGCGCCACAAATATTCGTTATAAACGTGAAAATATGAAGACGACTTTGAACATAAAACAAAAGAGGGAGAGCTGAATGATCCGAAGAGTCTGATCCCTCTGGGCGGGTTCTCAGTCTTATTCATCCATCACTGATAAAACGAGGCGTTTCCCTTCATCCCTGCAGCGCCGAAAACCGTCTGAGCAACACTTGATTTTCTTTGTGTTTAAAGGTTATTCAGGAATTTTTCAAACTGTGGAGACTAAAGGAGCAAATCGGTGAATAAATGCAGAACATTTATCAGCGGCTCGGTGTATTTCATCAGCCAGCAGCTGCACTTTAGGGACTGTGTCTGCTGCTGCTGCGATGACAACAGAGGGAAACATGTACTGTGTTTCTGTTAGGGATCGGTGATATGGGCTAAAAAATGTATCACGATAAGATTTGTCAATCTGGCGATAACGATAAAAGTCACAGTTGAAGTACAACACCAGTTGAAGTCGTCAAATAAGATACTTAACAACAAGATGAAGTGGAAGGTTATTGAGAAAACTAATGACATCAAAGAAATCTCAACGTTTGTTAAAAACTCTTGTTGCACAGAGTGAACGGCAGCAGATCCACTGTCCGATGTCAGGCAGACCTGATTGTACTCGTCTAAACCCCGATCTTGAAACGTCTCAGAAACGTCTTCTTCATCATCTTCATCCATGTTTGTTTGTTATTTAGCTCTGTGTGGACTATGGCTGTGAGTCCATCACTCACGGTAAGTCATCAACTTGGATTTATCGTATTTATCATGCCATGGCGAGTATTTATTGTGGAGGATTTTTCTGACGATATATCGTGAACGATAATTTATCGTCCATCCCTAGTATTTGCATCGTTGCTTAAAAAGTGAGATAAATCAACAAATATGGAGCAAATCCTCACAGTTTCTGTCCATCTGCTCGTCTGCAAGTTTACCTGTGTTTTCAGTAATCTCTAAAAACAGTTTATGTCTCTGCTCAGTTAGCACCGATCATCCAAGAGCGTTTGTAGGACAGATTCAGCTTCTCCTAAATACAGTAAAATGTTAGAAAAATATCTGCATGACATTAAAAACTCGATCTGATGCATCAAATACTAAACGCTGGGTGGTTAAAAAAGCACGACTCAGAGGAAGGAGGCAGACTGTCAAATATGGCGGTCATGTATCTACTTTCGTTGAGGGTCACTTTCGTTGCGGTCTTGTTTCCTGCAGCTCCTTCATGTGTGGTGGTTCGCAGCACGTGGACCCTAACCCTTCATTTCTCTGGACCTGTTTTCTGGTCTTAATATAAACGAGAATTCTGACCGCACAGTCTGCCAGATTAATGTCCTCGTACCCTCATACGGTTTTTGCGGCCAGTTTGAAACAAGTGAGGGTGGAGACGTAGAAATCCTGGCTGAAACATCAACCACATCCATCAACCCCCAACCACAACACTGGAGCTCCACCGACTGAAGTTTTCTGACACACAGATTATTGCCAACAGCTGCAGTTGTTTCTTTTTTCTCTGGATGTGTTTGACTCAGAAAGATGAGGTTATAAGTCGAGGAACAATCCCTTTAAATGACGAGATCCTCTTTGTTTCAGCAGAGACGTAAATCTTTCTTAAAGACTCTTGTGTTTGTTTGAGAGAGAAGAACATGAGCAAGAATACGGAGAGTAAATGAGGCACAAGTCGATGTTTTTCTCTTTCATCCTGAGAGTTACTTTGCAGCCTTTGACTGCAGAAACATTTGGTGCTAATTTACACCTTTTACATCATTTAATATGGAGTCTGAGTCCCTGAAACTCTTTTCTGAATTGTCCATTTCTTTATAAATACGTCTTCATTTAATCCTGAGTTTGGGTTTCACTGGAGGGATTATATTTGATGCTGGTCTGAACTCTGTTTCAGAAGTGAATCCAAAAGAAACAAATTTAATCATTTTCTTTGAAATCTTCTGGCGTGTGTGTCCGTATTTTAAATCCAAGAAAACAGGATTCAAATCTTGGCCATCAGCGGCTTTGACAGAAGTTTACAGGTGTCCAAATGTCCACGTTTTCAACCTCAGATAAAAACACTCAGACAGTCTAAATCTAAATCTGTGCTTGGCCTCAAATTCAACCCTTTTTAATCAGTAAGCCAGTAAATGAAGCTCTTATACCTGCTGGGTCAGAGGGAGCCCAATTATGGAGAACACACACTCTCTAACTCGCTCTGCTTCAGTCTCGAGTTTCAGTCGGACTCGCTCCAGCACTCGGAGGAGTCTCTGCGAAAAGAAAATCAGATTTAAGGAAAACAAAACAAGAGCGAATCATTACATGATGTTTTTCTGGAGCTCACCTCAGTGAGAGCGTCCTGGGAGAGATTAATGCGAGGGTGAGGGAGTTCAGGTGACGTCATGATGAGCATAAATAGAAATTAGGAGAAAATACGGGAACAAAAAACTTCTTTTTATAACTTTGTTTTCATAACAGCGTGTGCCTGTGTGGTCTTTGAGTAATAATAATAATTAAACTCTTAGCTTCAGTCGACATTTAAACGTGGAGGAATATTCAGATACTTTACTTTTTATATCAGGTAGACCTGGATCAAATTAATGTGAAAAACGTTTTTGTTAAGATTTGGTTTAAGAGACGTTAAAGGGTTGTTTGGGTCGTTCTTATCCCACTTATATTAATGAGGGTGGAGTCAATGATCCGTCTGTTTGACTCAAAACATCCTCACACCTCTAAAGAGTTAACGTTTCAGTGAGGAGTCCTGAGCTGGTCGATCCGTTCATCCCTCTGACTCAGCATGAGCTCTTCATCAGGTTCTCTGACTCAGAGTTTAGGGAGATTCAGGGGTCTCAGATTGAAGTCAGAAGAGGAGGACACTCTCACATCTGTCTCCTGACCTCTACCAAAACCTGCCTCCCTTTGCAGCCCTAAAACCGACACCAAGCTCTCCATCATGCACACTTACTCTGCTGTGCACTCTCTTTCTGACACATGAAAACAGAGACGTGTGCTCCATGCTGAAAAAAGTGAACTAAAGTATGCAGCCTACCTTTCGCTTAAGTTACAGGACATTAGTTAATGGAGATTTTGATAATTCATGATGTTAATGACAACGTGCCGCATGCATAAATACAATGTTGGGGGTAATGCACTACAAAGTAACAGATTACAGTAACAGTGTTAATTTTTGGGGGATAACAAAAGTAAAGTAACTCACTACACTAAAAAAATCTGTAACTTAATTACTCTACTAAACAATAGGAACGCACCTTTCTGTGTTACATCAGCTGTGTTTTTGCTTGATATCGAGCCTTTGGACTGTTTCTCCAGCTTGTCTTGACAAAAAGTTGCCTGCGAAGATGGCGCTTTCCAACCCAACATGCGTTGCACAATCATGTGGCCCTCTGAAAGTCCTATAGAGAGATCGATTTGAACGACGTAGCCGCTGATGTGAAAGAGGGATGGAAATGGAAAGTATACATTTATACAATCAACAAAACGATGCGCACGAGGTTCAGTGATCTTTGTTCATGTCTCGCTACTTGGTAAATTAAGAAACGGGAAAGTAAAGTAATAAGCAGTTACTTTTCTTTTTACTTTTTTTTAAGTTACTTTTCATGCAATAACTTGTTTAGTAATCTCATTAAAATTTACAGAAGTAACTAGTTACTAGTATCAAATTACTTTTTATGAGTAAGTACCCCAACACTGCGTAAACATGCATCCGTCTAAATTTGAAAAAGAAGTCACTGATTGTTGCTGCTGTACTCTGGGATTGTTTGTTTCAGGGATTATAACAAACCATGCAGTGACATTAAATAAACGTCTTAAATACCCATGAATGAGAAGCACTGATTTTTTTTCCCTGTAATGTCTCGTTGCATTAAAATGAGAAGTCCAGTGCAGGCGTGACGAGTCTGTTCTGGGATTGGTCTGAGCTCGGCTAAAGTCATTGTGCTGAACATGTTATCGGCTAAAACAAATGACGTCTCCTCTCGGTTTGATGGCAGGCTGCCCCGTTTCTGCAGCTGGCTGCCCTGAGATTTTTCCACTCTGGGCTCAGCGAGTCAATCATTCATCATTCGCTGTGATCAGTGTTAATGCAGCTCTGACTCAGTCCATTACTCAGCGCTAACATGAACCTGCTGTGGGGGTTCACAGAGAGACACAGACCTCAGAGAGAGTTTGGTTTGCTTTAAAACTAACTGACGGATGAACTCGTCTTTTTTTCTCTCTCTTCCTGCAGAAGTGGAAGCCTCGAGGCTCGGCTCTGCAGCATATGGTCAGCGGCCTCTGCCTGGACAGTCAGCCCCCGACAGGCCCGCCAGTCATCACGCAGTGTCGCCCCCAGGTGGCCGGCCAGACCTGGGAGCCGCAAGTGATCACCTGAGCCAGAGCAGACTGACGGGGGAGGTGGTGAGAGGGGGGTACAGAGTCTGGACCGGGCCTGATGGAGGACTCATCATCCTGGTCTCATTGAGGGATGAAGGCGAGAGAACTGAACTTTTTGCGATGTCAACTTTAAGATCCTCACTGGAAACGTTTGACGGCCTTTCGGAGCAAACGTGGCGCTCTCTTCGTGTACAGTGCTTCATCCCAGCAGGATGCCGCAGCTCTTCTACGTAATCTAAGCTTTTCACTCGAACCGTTGCACATCTCACTTTTCATTTCCGTATCTCTCCTGGTCGACTTTAGTTTCCGCGCGCAGTAGTAAGGATTACCTCGAGTGCAAACCGTTCTGTAGCAAACGCGTGGAGGTGCGCCTGACCTACTCTGAGTCAAAGCCACTGCTCGTCAGGGTGCCTAGGAGACTGACAGGTGGACCGGGGCAGCTTTATGTATAGCCAACTTTAATCTGAGCTTTTATTTTCTCATGCAGTCTTGAAAGCACCATGCAAAGCACCGTCAGGAACATTATTTATTGTTTTGCATGGTCAGACCCAAAGAATGTTTTTTTTTTTTCTGTTTTTTTCTGTCTCTCTACAAAGTTTAATGTAAATATTGAAGCAGATAATGGCCTGGTTTTTGTGTAAAGTATTCTATATGTTGTTTGAAAAATAAAATGTGGTCCTAAAAGAAATTTACTGTTGTTGTTTATTTACTGCGGAGTGACGTAGAGTGTTTGCAGAGAGGCCCGTCCCTTTGACATTAATAAATTGTAAATAAAAATGTCTCTTAGTGTTTTCATGCTCGGGGTAAATTTTTTAATTAAAGAGGAATTTTTTAGGGTCAAATACAAAGAAAAAATTAACAAGATGGTCAAATGTGTACAGTGCCCAGCATAAGTCAGTACACCCCCTATTAAAAGTAATGTATCAACCAATACCTAGATGAGCAAGAGTACAATTTCCGAAGTTTTGACAAAGCAGAGATTAACATAACATTTTATTTACCATAAGATGAAAAAAGGGTGATGGTGTACTAATTTTTGCATCCTGATCTTAATTGAAAAAAATACTTTTTTGTTTGTAATCAATGGCCTTTATTTAGGGGGGGTATTTTGTTGTAGAGTCTGACATAGAAAATGTTAATTTCGAAAGGAAACTAAAGGTTTTCTGACAACTCTAAAGTGGTGTGCTCATTTACGCTGAGCACTGTGTCGTGCAATTTCAATGTCAGGGAAAAAGGGAAGAAAAAAAGGAGTAGAGAGAAGAAAAGATGACGATAAATGACGTAAATCCTACTTTTTCATGTTTGTATAAACGTATAAAATACTGTCAGACAGACGAAGAACTGTCCGTACGTATGCAACATCATAAATAGAGAGGATTAAGAAGGCTAAATAAGTGAATAGAAAACATAAACAGCTTTAAATCCAAAAGTTTATGTTTATCCACTTTTTTGGGAACCAACTATACATGTAATGTAAATACTTGTCTATCATGTATTCACAACTTTAAAACATGAACATTTTAAAGGCAGAGGTTGTCATTTAAATGAGCTCTCTTACCCTGAAAAACTTCACTGAGTACTTCTTTAAGAGAAGACTGAAACAAAAAGCACAACAGCAGATTTCAAATGAGTAAAATTAATTAAATAAACAAAAGCCGTGCTCTCAGATCATGTTGAATTTACATGAAACGGCCACAAGGGGGCAGAAGATCCCCACAGTTGAGTGGGAGGCCTCTTTGTTATTACATTTTATGGCTCTCTGGCCTTCACAGGTTGATGGATGAATGGTTGTTGTAAAAAGAAGGAGTAATAAAGCAGACTGGGTTTGAGATAATCGAGAGTAAAGGAGGAGAGGCCGTGAAGAAACAACAGAGAGTTTATCTTTGTGAGTGTGAGAAAGATTCACAGCTGGAGCATTGTTCAAAGAATACTTCAGCTTGTAATTATCAGCACAACAGGCTTGACAACTTTGTTAACCCGTTTTTTTTCTCTCTCTCTCTCTCTCTGTTGGTTTTGCAACCTTTCAGGCCACAAGACATGCCACAGTGCAGCTTAGTAGGCCTCAGAAGTATGTCAGGAATGCAACGAAACTCTGATAAACTTGTGGCCTTTTAGAGGGGCTGAGGTTTCGTCATCGGGGGCAGAGGGGGTAAACACATCATGAGGGGCAAACGCTGACACATGGACACACGACCACACATTAAAAATATTTAAATAAAAAACAAAAGACTTTATTTAATGTGTATAAGAGAAAGGCTTTTAAAGTGCGGCTTTATCTAATAGTTCCTGCTCTGACAGCAGGGCTGCTTTTGCATATCGGACAGAGATAATGAAGAATTCATCAGCTGCTGGACACCAATGAGGAAACACAGTACATTTACACTCACTCTGCACTTTGCACTCTTTGACAGCACTTATACTGTGTCTTTTACACCTAATTTTCTGTGTTACAGAGACTAGAATTAACCCCAGAATAATTCACTTTATTTGTTCAAACTCAAAAGTTCAATTTGACATCAAATATTTAACACCATAAAGTCAGAATTAACCAAATTCAGCCAAATACTGCCATCCTAATCATTTTCCAGTCATATCAATATTAATGAAATAATGAGTGAAAACAGACTTCTGTTAGTTTTCGATGCTCCTCTCTAGTTTAACCTGCAGCCTCAAAGATTGCCACAGGAGTGCCCTGCTGGAAACCCCTCTTGTACATAAACAATATGAAATGCCCTCTGCTGTGACCTGTCGTTGTAAAATGTGAAAGAAATATTCTCTTAAAGGCCCTGACAGAAAATAAAACATAAATATGTGCCTCCTGGATGCCCTTACACAGAGTCACATGAGATAAGGTGTTCACTCAGGTGCCTTTCCACTTGATAAAACATCATAAAATGGCCCTAATCATGACTTCACCTTTATTATCTGAACATTATATATGTTTGGTTGTCATGAAAGGTTTTTAAGGTCAGGTGTACGAGTTACAAAGAGTTGAATCAGTTAATTATATCATGTAATTGTGTTATAGTAAACTACTCAGTTTGACTCAAACTAGAATGTGCACCCCCTTTTTTTTTTTACTTTGAATAAGAAATTGATGATTTCCTTTTACATGGTTATATTTCCACAGCAAGCTTTTTCACAAATATGCATCACATAGAAGGGAATTAAATATCAGACGCTCAAAATTTCCTCGGGGAGGACCTCCAGACTCCTTGTTTTTATTACCTGTGTCTGAACCCTGAGCTGAAGGTATCAGGGGGGTGAGAAACTATTTCAAGTCTATAACTTTCAGGCCACATATGACCCACGTTCGCCTCAGAAAAGCAACAAATAAACAAACAAAAAATAGAAACAAAGCAAAAAAAAAAAATAGCAACTGTACCTATGCAAATAACAGAGTGCTTACAAACTATTTTCCTTAATGTTGCAAGAAGCAGATCTTGAGTAATTACAACTTTCTGTGCCTAATGGACAGGTGCCTTTAGCATTTTTTAGCCCCTGTCCCCAAACAGACTGAATACGCCCCTGCTAAAGCACAAAGTTTGACCTTTAATTAACTTAAGAACAATTTAAAAACAGTTTAAAAACAGAACAAAACAACATAATCATGATGTATTCCTGTATTCCATCAATAGTTCATAAAGCAATAATTTGATGCAACTATCAAGGTGCTTACAAATTGTTTTCCCTCTTATTTCAAGAAGCAGATCTTGAGTAGTTGCTGTTTTCTATACCTAATGGACAGGTGCCCTTATCATGTTTTAGCC